>OU744259.1:19817500-21252038 GCA_916610215.1 Omphaloscelis lunosa
TTTCAATAACTGAACTGATCAATTACAGCTCTCAAATACATCGGATACATGTATTTCAGGGCTTAGCGCGCCTCTAGCAGCCTGAAATTTTGTTTCAGAAGTTTCTCGGAATCATTATACCTTCATTATTAGCAATAATAATTAGTGTTTGTTCTTGGAAGTCTCCATTTCGTAAATACATTTGAAATAATTACCATTGCTTTCAGTTTCTTTTTTTGTACTTGTTTGTTCCGAATTACATACTTATTTAGCCTCCCCTCTGTTTCTCAGAATTCTCGAAGCCAAATTATTGTCATGTCTTATAGTCATGTTGATAAAACATGAAAGAAACAAATGCCTGGTAGTAGGTTTATAGATCTGTGTTATAGACAGGCTTAAGAACAAAGACAACACAAATAAAGTTCAAGCAAAAAAGATAATAAATGAGAATTTAACGTCAGTCGCTTCGAATTACGCCCATGAAAGCTAATTAATATACTTAACTACTTTTTATTCCCCCTTCCGCCTTCAAACTCCAATTTCCTTACAATCCTTGTCTTCCATTTTATAACGTTATTTCTGGCGAGAATTTTCTCGACATTATTATAAAATTACCGAAGACCACTTAGCACCATTATCGTTTTCCGGGAGGAAATTGTATGCAAACAAAGTACGGGGTAAAAAAATCCACGTGGACGAGGCAAGGGGGTTAAATGCGCGGATAGGATGCAAATTGGTCCTGTGGGTCGTTCAGGCCGCCTTTAAAATAATACACAGTTCCCAGTTTTCAGTTCCCAGGGTGAGTACCGAAGGCAGATGGTTAAATAACTTTTAATACGTCATTTGCATTTGGCTGTGTAAAAAAAGAGTTGGTAATATTTTCGTAATTCGTTTATGTTTCGGGATGAATGTTAAATAAGGAGGATTTACGAGTGTTTACCTGTTTGTTATGAGTTGGGTGTTGTTAATGTACTGGATGTGTTTCGGTAATTGTGCCTGTTAATGTGCCATTTTTCATCATTGTAGAGCGAATTCTGAATCAGCCGATAATATCTCACTGTTGGAACTCCAAACTTTTTTTTTGGGTGGGAAATTATCAAATAACTTCTCCCGCTCTGGGCAAAGCGGGAGGGCGTGTTAGACTCTTACTGGCTAAAACCCATCCGTGTTCTTTCGGTTGCCCTGTTGCCGGGGGCCGCGATCTCCCTATCGGTCTAGTCGATGAGAGTGGGAGAGGTAAACATCAAGCCATCCCTGGTCTTTTTACAGAGCAAATAAGTGGTTAAAAATCTTACCTAATCTTACCTAACTTCTCGAAGCTCATCTTGAACTATTTTCGCGTCGTTAACGACACTAGAAATGCAGTTGATTTATATTGCTAATTGCTATGAAGAAGACTGAACTTAGGACAGTTAAACTAAGTTTAGCCTTCTTCATAGCAATTAAGCTGACAATCAACAGTATTTCCTCACTGCATATCCATAACAAAGTATTCCTTATAACTTGTTTATAATTAAATTCGCCACAACTCTAAGTATTTCGGTACCGAAACAAGCGTAAATCTAAATAAAAACAGGATAAAAGCGTATATTCGTCACCTAGCGAGACAAAGCTAAAATTGTGATGCTTATTGCGCGCGGACCGCGGCCCGACGGATTACAGTAATGGGGCTGAATACTAAGCGTGGAGGACCGGGACAAGCAAAGAGTAAGAAGTAACATGCAGATACGATGGTAATGTTGTTATGGATCGTCAAGTATTGTACCCACAAAGTGGTCTAACCTAGAAATACACATAACTCTCGCTCAGTGCACTATATCTACATTTGATGAAGACTGGATGATTCTAAATTAGATATGAAATTTAATGTGATTTCGCAAAATCTGGAGATCTCATCATGAAAAATACAAGTAACATATTATGAAATTCTAACTAACAAAAGTCTCTTGACAGATTTAATATAATGGGTCCTACATAAACTAGGCACAGCCTATATCTTGGTGGCCTAAACACTATACAAAGTTAATAAAATACTGTGTCTAAGGATTTCCGGAGAAGCTCGTGCTGATACGGAATACTTTCAGGTCCAGTTGCAAACGTTCAATCGATGCAAATGCAGCAAAATTTTGCTATAGATATAGCCACTAGCTCACCCCCATATTTATTGCTTACAGATGGAGTTGTTTGTTCCATCACACGCATGGAAAAACAGTAGCGTCGTTTTCAAAACAAATGCCTCACAGATGCAATCACGAAATATCCACGAAACTTGCCAGCTGTCTATCTACTATCATTTCTATAATCTAGATCACAAAAACAGCGAAAAGGCCGCGAGCACTCACGTTCCCATCGGCAACTGAAGAATAAACAGGATTACGTCGACACCCAAACTACCTCATGTCTTCTGTTGTTTTGTACAAAAGGTTACCTAAGGACTTACACTCATTGGATAAAGCGGTAACCGTTTTCTATACTGGTAGAATTTATTGTAAGCGTCGAATACTGCAATTTTCTAACTTTGACTTTGATTTCGATCTATTAATCCTCATGCTGCTTCAATCCTTTAGTACATACAAGTAAAAGTTCTGTATAACTGTAAAAATTTCTATACTAACCTCCAAAGAATCTCTATTAGATTAAAGAAGAGAGATTTAGTGACTAGCAGATATATGTAGGTATTTCACAATAAATTTGATGATGGTGATGGAGTGAAAATGCTACAGGGTAATTTTTTTCATAAGAACATAATGTTAATATTGCAGTTCTAAATAAACTGCAATGTTACTTGCCGAAACTTATAAAAAGTAATGAAAGTGATAAGATTCCTCGATATGGTCAAAAAAATATATTTCCACGTACGGTCCAGTCCGCCAAATGAGGACGTGACCTAAGGTTACCTAACAAAAACAGTTTACTGCATGTAATACCCTTAATATATTTTACTAGAAAAGGTCGGTCACGTTTTAGACCTAGGACATTTGTACAGACCGAGGATAGGAATGAGTTAGGAGCTTTGTCGAAACGTTTGGGTACGGTCTAAACGTTTAGGGGTCATGAGCATAGCGCAATGGGTGAATAAGCAAGATGAAAAAATGTCTGTACCTTTGACGACCCGCATTTTCAGATAGGCCATCTGACATTGAAAAAATAGAGATAACAATTACAAGATCTGAAAAGTCTACTTAAGTATTTATTTACATAGTTCTTAAGTTCTTACTTACACAAATAGGTATGACAAAACTAAAAAAATATAATATCCTAACCTAACTAAAACTATATTAAATTACAAGATAGAGTAATTTTGACGATAACTAAAGGCGTGTACGCACGAATAAACAAGAACATGGTAAACATGAACATCGAACACTTTGTTCTCATGTGCTTAACACTAACGAACATCAAAACTGTGTTCTTCAAAAATGTTCGTGATGAATCCATGGCTACTATAAAGAGCGGAGCGGTTGAGCGCAAATATAAGTCGCACTATGTTTGTATGGTGTTCGAGTTCGCTTTGCATATTTACGTCCACACGTACGAACTTCGTGTTCGAAGTTCGTGTTCATCATGTTTTGTTCGTTCGTGTGTACACGCCTTAAAGTTTTGGGAGTTCCTTTTTTAGAAACTGAGCAAAAGCAAGAGTTCCAGGATAGGTTTATAAATGAGGTGTGTAGCAGGAAACTCCTATCCTAAATCATCGTCGCCAGCTTGGAAAATATTTTCGTGTCATGTTTTCGTAAGTTATTACTGTCATTCTAGGTAATCAAACACAGTCAAAGTATGTCAACGCTGAAATATATCCTTCCTTGTAACCATAGAAGGTAAATCTCGTCAAATGGCGCGGCTCAATCTTTACCTAGAGCGCATTTTATTTTCTTGAAGCTACGTGTGAAATAAACCCGGTGTGAAGACTGTGCCTTTAATGGGAACTTCCTTTTACACCGTAGTGTGACAGTAAAATATATTTGTTGCTCTTTGTACGGACTACGTTTTGACTTAAAAATGAGTGCGGTCTTAGATAATTCGAACAGTGGATTTATTCAATAGTGATAGCTTTTAAAAAGAGCCATCGGCATTGCAGAACGAAGGTCTAAATATTTTCTGAAGGCGATAGTTAATTTAGTGTGTATTTTGTTGCCTGTTCTGGACAGTAAAAGGGGTGATTGTCGTATCTGAGAACGACAATCACCATTAAATCCTTATCCACTATCCAGGAAACATTCAAGCTGTTTTGTGAAGAGCGTATCCGTATCCGTATCCGCGCTGACACGAGGTAAACTACATAACTCATGTCAACGCGATTTACCAGTGAGCATGGTCGGTAGCAGTGCTGACTTCCATTGATGGGCCAAATTTTCACTAGTATTTTTTTACTTACCAGCAAACCTCAGTATTCAACCTACCTATTTGCAACTTCAATATAAAATCATGAAGCAGACCTAAATTCACCCACACCACATTTTGCCAGTTATGTTTCAGTCCCAGATCATAGTGCTTATGATGGCAATAGACCCGCCGGCCTATTCCATCAACGGGACACAAACCCAGAGGGAATCCGGGCTATGGAATTTATTTTATACTATGTATAGGTACACTAAAATTCAGTTACGCAACGGTGTGACATGAGGCCTTTGTGCCGACTTACAAGTGAGCCCTCACAGTCCGGAGTGTTTGCGAATGTCGTGCCGAGTGTCGTACGGGTAACAGGTTCTTTTCCGAGCGAAAACCTTTTTGAGACAAACGTCGGCGAGCTTTGATACGTGTTTGTGCTTGTGGTTTATGTGCAGCGGGGTTTAGTATTCAATGTATTGACGATTATATTCGTGGTGGTAAAGTTTATAATAATTAGACCAGGCATTTACCCTCATATTCATAAACGTTGCTTAAAGTTAAGAGACGTTTAAACGTCAAAAATGTATGGTTAAAGAGACGTTAACGATTACTTAATTTTACGCAACGTTTATGAATAAAAGGGTTAATGTTTTGCCTGTGCTGAGTTCCGTAGTTACTTAACTACAATATCTGAGTTGAGCTGTAATCTATCTTATCTAAAATTTATGACGCACATAATAATAATGTATTTTGCAGGCTACATACGTTTCTTTACCAGTAGCAATCATCGTGTGTATTTTGAAATGATGGAAATAATTTTCTTCACCAGTTGATGGCAAAAAATGCGACTGAGGAATTCAGTCAAGAGCATTTATTAATGGCGAATATTTATTTTTTACCGTAATGAACCTTTAAAAAGTTTAAGCGCTTTTAATTATGCACACTTTTTTATAATTGTGCCTCTTTTAACTTTCTGGCCTTTTCTCACAATTGGTTGCAGTGAATAAGCCATGGTACCTTGACCAAACGGGTTAGGTTAGGTTGGAACTGTAACCAACCACGCGCGAGCTAATTTTGTTGCAGTAACTAAGCTAGGGCACTCCGACCAAATGGGTTAGGTAAGGTTAGAAATATGACCAAGCGCGCGCGAGCTGAGCGAGAGAAGCGAGTGGCACCGCGGCAGGCGGCCTGCTAGCGCTACATCCAAATTGGCTGCAGTTACTTGGCTAAGTATTTAGAATTTTTAGGACCCCAAAATAGTAATTATTTGATGTTCATAAAAAGAGGCGCAATCATTATATTAGAGTGTTCAAGAATATTTTAGGAGCACAAAATTATAATTATTAGTGGTTCCATTAAATACATGCCTTTATTAATCTTGGCAGAAACGTCGTCTTGTCTGCATATAGTCAATTATGAATGCGACCATAAACCTATAATGAATTTTTTGAAATTGGTGGATGCCAGACCTAGTGCTTATGAACATAAATATTACAACCTAGAACCATTATAATTAGAACTAGATTAATTTTATTTGCAAACAATGTTGATGACAATTAACGGTGATAAAGCCTTAAAAAATAGAATTTAATATTTTATAAAAAAATACACGCAAAATCTTTTTCAAAACATCATTCTTTGTCCACTTCAACCCCACAATTCAAGACACAAATCAAACTATCCAAAAGCAAAACACACTCACACTGCTGATGCGTCTCAAGAAAAATCACCCGGTCCATGGGGAGCAACAGTGACAAATAATACGGATGTATACAGGGTGTGTGCGGAACTACACTCATCTGACAATCGAACAGCGGATAACGGAACGTGAGTGAATTCGTGAACAAATAATTTATTGAGGAATTTAGATAGCACGATGTGTTTGTGAAACGTTCAGTTGTGCTTTTTTTAAACGGTATTCTTTTGTTTTATTGTCAGGTGATTGCATTGGCAGGTGTGAATAAGAGCTACATTACATGACAAGCGTTTAACACGTGCGCGTTTACAACTTCTCAAATAGTATTCAAGGTACTATGTATATACTACAGCGCGTTTAAACAAACGCGCATTCAACACTGCGCAGTGCCGACTATTGTGAGCGCGCGTCAACGCGTCTTTGAGATCATTGGTTTACTGTGTTATCGTCCAGTTGAGCGTTCGATTTTGACGCAGATGTATTTCAAGGATGTAGAACTCGAACTGAGCCCCTTGCGTTCAACGCCTGATAAGCGCTCATCATGATTATGTACGTTATATAAATCTTTACCGCGCGTTCAACGCGCGCTGAGCGCTTATCATCTGGACGTATCCGAACAAAGAAACTACCATGTTCACATTGTAGAATGCAATAAGTGTACACAGTCAAATTGCTAGCGAAACTATACAGATGTGATGGATATTGATATCAAAACATGACAAAATAAAAAAACGATACTGTAAATACTTTAAGGTTGCGTTTAGAAAATCAGCTTTTTGAACAACTCATAATGCGAAGCATTAAAGAGTGTTTTGCGATCTAAAAATTAGTTTTGCCTCCTGTCTACAATTGTTTTTATTGTTACACTCCTGCTAGTACACAGAACTTACTAATTTATAGTAATTCTGTACTTTTCAAACATTTATTACAAAAACTTATATTTGTAAACGCGATTATGCTCTTTATTTATATGACATTATGGATCAATGTTCTATGCAAGTATTTTTACTTTAAAGGTTTCAGAAGTATTTTTTGTTAGTTTTCACTTCTGTCGGTATTCCCGGAGTATCACTTTTTTTATAGATTCAGGAAACCTATTGGAAATGGTTCTTTTATTCAAAGTAATAAAATTATAATTAATAAAAAACTAACTAATATAAATATCTATAGGTATCTATTTAAATTTCTAACTTCGATCCTCTTTCGTTGCCTAACAACCAACAAAACAAACCAAAATAGTCTTTGACAGTACGTAGAGATTGCGAAGTGAGACATTTTACCCATATTGATGGGTAAAAAAGCAACCAAAACGTACTTCATGAAAAGCCGTTTAAATATTTATCCGGTTTTTAATGAGCGTTATGAGGCGTACACTTTTGGATTTTCCAATTATTATTTTTTTGTTTTATCGTATCTAGATTTCGATACACATTTTGCAAGCTACTTAAACTTGGTGACAAAGATTTCAACTACCTGACAACCTCGTTACTATAAGGCTAACTTCCAAAAACAAAAAAAGCACCATCTGAATTTTCATACGGTAGTCCCAACTTACCCTAACTAACAAAACACCCAACCCTAAGACGCCCCCGTATAAAAATAACATAGGGGTACCTATAAAAAAATCGCATCCATCCGTACGTCGGCTAGTTTCATCAGCCCGTATATTACTAACCATAAATTTCTCATAGTAGGTCCGTGTAACTTGAGTAAGTATTTACTGTGACTAAACCGGTATATATCACAGAGCCCGACCAATTTCTTGACCGAAAAATTTATAACGGTGCTTGGGAGGCAACCCTTGATATATGGATGCAGGACATCCCTTGGAACACGAATCACTCTTAAGTGAATGCGGGTATAATTCATATTGGGGGTTTACTAGTTATTTTGATGTGTGCGTGTTGAGAGCGGTGGTTTTGGCTGTAGAAGAGCTACATTGGGGGGAGAAGTTGCTCACAATTCGTAAAGAGAAGATCTAAATTGTTCGGAAAAATTTAAAATTGTTTCATAATCATTTGGGAACTTTTAAAGTTATTGTACAATCATTTAGGAACTTCTTAAGTTACTCCTAAATCATTTGGGTACTTCTATTTCAAATTTACTAGCTGTTCGTATTTCTGACTTTTCCGGTGGATGTTCCAAAATTTTCTTTCATGCAAACTTTGTCTAGAAAATAACGAATACAATTTAAAAAAAACAGTCATATCGGTCGAGCCATTCTCTAGTGATGATCTTTCATACTTGCGGCAGTAGATTTTTACTTATAGATAAAAAAAAAATGTGTTTCAAAATAAACTAAACATGAATTCATACAAGCCTAATACTTTTAATTATAAACTATTTGAGTGCCAAATCCTAGTAGATTGTAATACTATCTTGAATTTATGCAAGCCTTGTCCGTGCACAACGTGTCGTGAACAGAATACCGTCTTGTATGACGACGTCTTGTATGACGATAACTTTTTTTTCGAAACATCCGATTTTAATAAAACAAAGCCAAATTAATTTCTGTCTACCTGTGAAAACTACATGAAAATCCGTTCAGTAAATCTGGAGATGTGCGCGAACAAACAAACAGATAGACTGACGCCGGATTCTACTGTTTTAGTATATGTATATAGATTATTTATATATACTAAACAATCCACCTTTTGACTTATTAAAATCCTACGACAATGCATGTAACTCACTTTTTATATGCTCCATGTATATAAAAAGTGAGTAAAGTGATAATTAAATGCATGCATTTCAGAAAAAGCACTTTTAATTATCTCTGATTGTTTTAGCATCCAAAACATGTTTTATATATTTCCCGCGTAAGCCGCGGGAAGCTCACGTGGAAGTCGGAAATTATCCTATGGAAACGTATCACCGGGATAAAACATATCCTATATATTAATCTAGGTTATAAACTATCTGTCACCCTCATCTAAAACCTATTAGTAGAATAACATAATGATTGAATACTATCGTGAATTCATGCAAGCCTAGTACTTTTTGTTAGGATATTGCTTAGAAATTGTGCACAACGTCTAATGATTGAAATACTATTTCTTAAGGATTTTTTTTTTTGAATAAATTATAGCCTAGTTTCTGATAATTTGGCTTTCTATTGGTGAAAAAATTATTTCCTCTTTATAGTATAGAAGTATAGATGACGCAGTCAATTCGCTAATTTAAATAAAATTAGTTACAGTGGTAACTAATCATAAAATATAGTGACCCACTGATACCTTTTGCAGGCCTTTGGCAGGCCCTAAATGATCAATTAAATTGCACAATATTGCACAAAATCACAAATTCCGCAACGTTTTTGACCGTTTAGGGTTAAAATTGAAGATAGCGCAATGATTGAACAAAAGTTTGAGCAAGTTAAATTTTAATCGCCCCGTGTAGGATAAGTATTGCACAGATCTTACTTACGCGAAAACATTTAAGTTTTTGGGCCATGAAAATAATGGATCGTTTGCGTGATATAAATATTGCGCAAATTTATTGTAGGGGCCGCCTGACTAAAGGGTCTGTCACTATTTCGCTAAGCAAAGCCACAGTTTTAAAATGTGCCAAAGCATATGTAAGAATATATGTCCTCACTGCTGGAACCCTTGTATCCTCCCTATGAGATCCCAGTGGCATGTTATCTACCACGCGGGCCCCGTTGCCAACCACATAGTATGAAACTAAAATAATACATTTTCTATACCCGTATATAATACACCCACAAAATGACAGAGAAATCTATTCCTGTTTCCCAGTTCGGGTTCGCGATGTTTTCGTATCGTCTCCCAAGCAAATAAAACTAACTTATTTTGACTGGTTTATAGGCTTATCAGACTTGTTTTTGCTTTGAAGATTAATAGAACTTTGAATTGCGTTAGCGCTAAGTGTGTTAGCAATAGACGTATTATTAGCAAGCTACGGAGAGAACAACAGAATACAATATTTATACAATACTAGCTGCACCCCACGGTTTTACCCACCTAAGTTTCATTTCCGTGAGACTATCGGGATAAAAAGTATTCTATGTTCTTAATCAGGTTATGGTCTACACATGTGCAAAATTTAATCTAAATCCGTTTAGCCGTTTTAGCATGAAAGCGTATAGACAAAAACATGCTTAATTGTGTGGGTTTATCAAAAATTTACAAAAAAAAAAACAGTGGCCCTCCGGGAGTGCCGTGCCGACTGAAGTGAAAACTTGAAAAAAAGTCGGTACCGCGGTAATCAACGCGTTGATGTCTTTTACTTAACGTGAAAAGGTGGTGTCATCACGTTGTCGCAAATCAATGGATTAGTCCCATCTCAAAAATGCCTAAAGCGCCTAAACAAGCTTTCACTTAAAAAAAAAAAAAAAAAAACAATAATGCCGCAGAAAATGAAATAAATAAAATCAAAATCAATCAATCAATATCATGAAATAAAGTCTCTTCGGGGAGGAGGGGACTCATGAAAGAAGGGAGTGGCCTATAACCACAGCTAAAAACCATACGATACATCAAAATTGGTTATAGGATCTCAATCACCACGATTAGCATCTGAATGGTGATAGTTTTGTGTTCCAACCAGCGCTGTTGCTCTGTCTCGCATAGGGTCACAGCATTATGCTGAGCGATGGCCGTTTTGCGTGAATGTGACGCATATTTTCCCCTAATTTGTTCTTTTAGGTATTTTGTTTTTTCGTTGTGTCATGTTTTCCGCAAATAAAAGTGTTTTCTTTCTTTATTTTGTCGAATCATTCGGCAACATGAAGATTCTGCCCAATATCCGAACACATTTACTTTACAAAATTAATCACAAAAAACCCCATCCCCCTCAGAACTTAATCCGGGAATCGAATCTTGTAAACAGCAAACGTTCGTATTAACAACTTCAATATTTCCGATGGGATATGTAAATGTGAATCTGTCGGTGACACGCGCTCGCTGCGACTACACTTTAATATCCCGCCCGCTTTTTAAGAGATTATTTGCTTAAAATATGGGTGTATGATCAGTTCTGGGTTTTTTTCAGTTGGAGAAGTTTATGGTAAGTTTGAAATAAGAATGTACTAAACCATAAGAAAGTTAAAATGCTTTTCTTTCTTAAAACCTCTTTGATTTCGGAATGAACATTGCTACGGCTTTAAATCCTAATTAATTGATTTGAGATTTTGATTATCAAGACAATACTAATTATTTGCAATAAAATAAACTTTCTTTTATTGTATACTATTTTGAGTACTTAATCAAGTCAATCATTAATAGTAGTTTTAGTTGCAAGGGAGCATAAACACTGCTTTGATCATGATAAAGTAATAATCCGTTTCACATTTTCGCTTCAACATAATTTCAGCCTCATTTTCTTGTCTCCTGATAAAAAAATAGACTCGTTTTATTAAATAGAAGTACCTTACTTAAAAAGATTCTAAGAAAACAAACGATATTAAATGGGAAAACTCAGCACATACTAACTAAGTTCAATGCTTACAAGCCTTGAATATGTTTAAAATGTCGAGCTTTTCTCAAGTGAATTTGTTGTGAAAAGTAACTGACAGAATGATACCAGAGCCAGTGTAGTGCTGCCAAGAAATGCTGACTGTTATGTTACATAAATTGTTATTTGTAAAGGAATAAGATATTCGAATAAAAGAAAAACTTTAAGATGAAAGACCTATATCTACTAAGATCTAATCGGTCTAGACAAAAAGTCTTTTAATACAATAAATGAATACACAAAGCACTGTGCCAATAAAGATATTATTAAAGGACAACATTCATAAATCAACTAAACAAAGAGGTATAAATAATGCAAACAAAGAAAGAAAAAGTTCAAAAGAAACAAAGACATTATTAACAAGAAGTGACCTTAACAATAAAATTGTACCATCACTGGTACTTTATGAGACTACCCACAAAAAACTTTATCCCGATAGAACCAACAAAATCATTTATCAGGAACCAACGCGGCAAATAATTTTCTTAGCAATATATTTTGAGAAAAATTTAATCAGTAAACTGGCAGTAACTCAGACATGAAATATATGACCAGTGAACAAAGTTTATCTCATAATATACATATTAGCTCGGTGCACGCTATAAGTGGCAGCGTTTTTTAATCAATTTCCACTTTATGGTCTAAACGCGCAAAATCTGCTTTAGTTAAGAATAGAAATTCGCCCGCATGCGGTTATTTTGCCATAGACCGACATTCTGCCATTGATAGGCAATAGAGGTAGAACGCTAGTATGATAAAGACATTATTAATTTGATCTTGAAAGACACAACTGAGAAATATTTCCTATTAAATTATAACTAGCTGCGCCCCGCGGTTTCACTCACATAAGTCTTGATTCCGTGGAAATATCGGGATGAAAAGTATATCGTTACCTAGGTCATGGTCTACCCATGTGCCAAATTTCATACAAATCTTTTCAGTCGTTTTAGCGTGAAAGCGTAACAAACAAACAAATAAACTCACTTTGACTTTATAATATTAAGTTAGGATTATCTTTAACGCCTGTGACAAATAGCACCGAAACGGAAGTTAATTTAAACATGACGCTAAAGAAAACTACAACACTTTGGAGTCACTGAAGCCTTGAATAATTGTTTGCCCAGTAGGTAAAGTCAGGAAAATTTACCTATTGTTAAGCAAATTTGCTACCAACTTAAATTCTTTGTAAATACATCCAAATCACAAAAATGTCATTCTTTGACAGTTCCCTACTCTTCTTATGTTCACACCATTTTCCAATGAATCCACCCTCTTATAACTCGCACCACGACCCAATCGTAGAGCTATGAGTGCCATCGATATTTGCATACAAATTGCCCCAACACCACTTCACTAGACTTCAGCGATCCCGCTCCGACTCCACGATTATAAATTGTCGATATTATGCATAGTGACGTCACTATTATCGATTATATCGACCTAGTTGACGAGAGAGGAATTGATGTGACAGATGCTGTATTTGAGACATCGATATATTAAGTTATTGTCAGTTTATTATCATCTACTGGACATGCCTACACTATCCCAATCGCATTACAAACTCGTGCAAATCAAAGTAGTAATAAATGCAATGATTATAACTGATATTATGTGGATAGCTTTCTTTGTTTCAATGAACTGCAATTGGCATACAAGAATGAGATAAACATCTATATCGTCTGGAAAACTTAAAAAAAATTATATTAATGAAACGATTTTCCCGAAAATTACTCAAAAAAAATCTAAACTCGTTTATTCAAATTAGGCTGAGAATCAGCACTTTTCGATCGTCAAAATTACATGAAACAGTTTCCGAAAACGCCCACCCGGCACCACTTTGTATTGCTTTTAGCTGGGAAGAAGTGGCGCAACACACTCCCCAGCAGCACAGCTGTCTGTTCAAGTTAGAAAAAAATAATGATTGAATACAATAGTATGCAAAACAAAACATAATTTAAATGATTAATTATATTGGCCATTTGTCAGCTAGCACACGCCAATATACCAACCAAAAACATCGAGAACTCAAGCACAAATAAAAAAATAAAAACTAAACTTACACAGAACTAAATATCTAAATAAAAGCCTCCAGGCATAAAGGGCATGCCCGCTTACATAGAGCTATATAAAGCTATAATTGGAAGTTATAAATGATAAACTGGGACCATCTTACTAGTAACAATAACAAAACCATGATCAGCAAGACGACCCGCCTTATACTCTTATGTCAGCAAGATCAAGTATTCTAGCAGTATCAATTAGGAACGTCAATTTACGTACGTACGTACTTAAAAAATTTGAAACTTTTATCGCAAGCAGAGCCGCAGTTCACACCAAGTCTTAAACAATATCAGCTATTCTATCAAGTACCGCCTAAGCAGTTTGATCTAATACATCGCCAAGCAGAATTAGCGAAGTCTCGAGACGCCTATCGGTTATCTATCCGTTCATCCATCAAAACTCGGAAACTACTTACAAGCTTTAGTAATTCCCTGGAGCTTGCGGACCCCTAAGATCGGGGGAAAGAGATAGAATTATGTTTCACTTCAGTTAACTGTATCTTAGTGTTATTATGGCTCGTTTAACGAAAGTATGGCATTGTGTAAGTAGTATGCTTCTTGGAATCGCTTTCTCCTTTTGTTTCCCCTTCAATAATGAAACAAAATAATCATTGTTTGTGGTTTTAGAAGGAGTGCGATGGCCTGAAAGTTTAAGTACCGGTTCGCGGATTGAGCACCAGAAATAAGGCTAGCAAGTGACTTTTTCAGTGCGCGACGTCCTTCTTAACGCATAAGCCTCGGTCACACACAGCGAATACTCGCTGCGAGTGTATTTGCTGCGAATAATACTCGCAGCGAAAATTCGCTGCCTGCCTGTCACACACAGCGAGTTCTACATATCTACGCAGCGACGAAACGACCTGTAGCACGGGCGTGTAGTCTGGAGTTGCGCGCTGAGCAAAATGGTTACTCGCAGCGAGTACCCTGTTACACACAGCGAATTCTCGCGGCGAGGGCGCATTCGTAGAGAGTACAATTGAACATACTCAATTAAAATCGCGGCGAATGAATCTATTTGCAGCGAATAGCCTGTCACACATATCGAGTTCTCGCTGCGACTGCCTGATCGCAGCGAGTATTTGCTGTGTGTGACCGAGGCTTTGGTGAACTAGAGTGAAGGAAGAATCGTGGGAAAGTGGAAAACACCGTGTTTTGTGGTGTGAATTATTAACCTATGAAAAGAAAGGCAAAGGCTAAAACATGTCTTAGTTATTATGAAATTGGTGCAAAATTAAATTATTATCAGCCAAAAATACTGGTTGGTACAGCCAACTGCACCCTAGTAACAACATTTGAATTGGAACTTAGAAATATGGAATAAACGGCTATTTATTTTTATTTACTCCACGTCTATGGGAACCACATGATGCAAGATGCAAGAGATCACCGTAGTTGACTACGGTGATCTCTTACATCCGGCCGTAGTCCAGGCCATAGAGAGAGGGCATGGGAAGCCGTCAGCTCCTTCTAGGAAGCAGTAATGCTCGCAAAGGAGGAGGCGGAACGCGTCGGGAATCCCAGACCAATTCCCGAGCACCGTAGGCGCGGGCTTGCGGACGGTGAGCAATGGGCAGCTCACCGTCCGATAAGGACCAGGCCCAGGTCGACGGCGCGTTGTGTTCCACGCGCACCTCAAAGAGATGTCAGAACAACTGACGGGGTCCGCTAGGGCCGATGCCTGCCGGGGTCACGGGAAAGTCCGAAAGGGATACCGTGGCCCCTGGCAACATACAGGCAACTGAAGGAACACGGGTGGGTTTTAGTCAGTACGTATCTGACACACTCTTCTGCTCCGCCCAGAGTAGGAGAAGTTATTTGATAATTTCCAAACCAAAAAAAATATAAAAAATGGCAGTTTATTTCGCAGCAGTATGCGTACTGACGTGCAGTCCACTGTAAAACTACTACCGACTTCAGGATTGGTCAATTCCAGTGATCTAATGAGGCGCCATGTCATATTCATATTCATATATTTATTTGCATTCCATACTATAGGTATAAAGGTGTTACAATGGCTTAAAGCTAAGGTACAATTACGGACCCTGTAGGGCACAGCAAAAACAATAAAATTAATTCTTAAAATAAAATTTAAAATACAAATTAAGTACCTAACAACCAAACAATTTTTAAATAATTATGAGATCCGTTATAATAATAATAAGATAAGTTCAATTTAACATTATATTATATTGTGTCCACACATACACTAACGTAATCCCGTAATGAGATATTAGATTCTCATTGTCTATTAGATGATGATATTTGGGGGAGGGGACGTAGGTATAAGGGGGAACGGGGAACTAAATCAGAGTAACAAATGTTGTCATTACTCTCATATCACGAAACGTGTCTATTTGTAAACTAGTTAAGGAACATGGAGCTGCTTGTGTGATAAAATGGTATCGTGGAATCAAGTGGTGTTTATGGAATATGTGCATTTACAAGTTAGTTGTGACTGGAGATGAACTAAAACATCGCTTCTTTTCGGCGAAAATAAAAATCCTAAACAAAGAGAGATAATTTAGTGATTAAAGCTCGTCCATTTTCGATTGTAAGTAGTATGAGAAAAGGCTAATAGTGAGATCGCAAGCTAATAATATGACTTTACAAGTATACAGTACTATTATATACAAACGCGCACAAATTTTCCAGAACGCATATAATTATATTTTTGTTATTCATTACGGCAAGCTTTCAGTAGGTTATATTTTGCTAACCGACAAGTCTTGAAGACTTAAAGCTCACAGAATATACTTATATAAAACACTACACCTAACAATGCATCTTTAAGTCCACATTAAAATTCAGCTCACTCCAAAACCGGTACCAAGATTAGGCTAACACGCATAGTTTGAACCAAACTTGGCACATACAGACAGATAGACAAACGAACCTCACGTATCGCGCGCAAAAGTGTCGTTAATAAAATCACGTCACGTCAAGCACGCGGCGTGAAGTATGGCGTGATACGCGGGATTATGACGTCATCGGCCGCGCTCACTCGAGCGGTGCGCGACCGATAACGTCCGGGATACACATGGTTAGGAAGAGTGATGAGCTTGTTGGGTATATTTTTCTTTGGTCGTGGTGTCCGTTATAGTTTAGTGACATGTTTTGTGCCGGTATTTTGTTTAATTATGTTTCCTTTAGGTTTAATCGTCTTTGAACAAAGTAATTTGCGATTACGACAATTTTTGTGGATCATACATTGAATCACTTTTTTTTTCTCTACGACACACTACATCAGTAAGTAGACCAAGAGTTATTCAAATTCTAAAGTCATTTATTCAAACTAGGCTGAGAATCAGCACTTTTCATATTCATGTGAAGAGAAACAATAATAAAAACTCATCAGAAAACTACTACAAGCCGTATTTTTATAGGTTGACAGTGAAAATGATAGCCTGATAATAAATCAGTATAGTAAGACGCGTTTGATAATGTGTATGATGTACGATGCGTGTTTATATTGACATATTATGTCAATAATTAGTATTTACTGTTTTTTGCACTGACTCTGATTGTATAATATATTTAATTATTTACTATATTTCGCACTGACTCTAATTTTATACATGAAACTGTCATTAATAATTACTTTATAATATTCAATTTAATTAATAACATATAAACATTTTGTACGCCGAGTGAGGCTAACCATGTTGGTTCGGTAAAACTATGTTTCCATCTATATGTGCATATTCATGTATCAACGGTTATGAAGGTTAGATAGGTAGTCAATCCATGTAAAATTCTGGAATTCAGCTGCATCCGGTTAGACTGGAAGCCGACCCGAAAATAGTTTTGAAAAGGCTAGGCAGATTGATTATCATCCTTTTTTTGGACTCATCGATCACACGGCTTGTCTGCTATAAAAATGATCCTTGAAAGAAGAACAAGTTACCCAATTCACAGCGCCGTATATCGCCCCCAAACATATGATATCTGGTGAGATCGCTCCATGTGTTAAAGTGAACGTTTGCGCCCCTAACGGAGTCGTCACCGAGAGTGCCGCAACTTAGCGCGGTTTATTTTACGTTTAATTGTAAGTTCGGCAGGTATTGTTAAGAAGACTGATCGTCATACGTTATGTGAGGAACTAGGAACTTCATAGCTTAGGAACTATGTATTTGGTCGTCTTTTGTGATGCAATCTTTTCTTCTAGAAAAGTGGAAAAATTGTGTTTATTAGGGCTAGTGCAAAAGAGTTTTACGCTTTTTTACTGGAGCTATAATTATTACAAAATTATTACTTCATAACTATCCAATTTGCAGGTTCGAAAACTTTATAGTTTTCGATCCAATGTATATTCTTTAGTAGAAATTGAGTCGCTCCATGTAAAATACTGGTATTCAGTTTCATCTGGATGAAAAAACTATAAAAGACAGATGATAATAATGAAGCATATCCAAATATAATTTTCAGATCTGTTCCTTTCAGGATTAAAACACAAAACCTCTTAATTAACCTACACTCTTTTTATTTATCGGTTTCTTAACACAAAATACCATACCTCCACATAATATTCGAGACAGCCGCTTGTAAGGCACCTGCAGACAGACTTTACCAAATGACTGTCTCCTGCGTGCATGCATCGTCGCTCAAAGGGCAAATAGTCTGGTGGAGACGTCGGAAATTACGTCTAGTAGTTAAACGACGCAGCTGTTAGTATTGTGGGAAAATTAAATTAATGTTTGGTTTGTATGTATATTTTTTGGAATGATCTTCATCGTTTAGGAAAAGTATTCATTTTGATCAGTGTGTGTAAAACTTTGAATAAAGGTGATTTTGGGACAGCAAAAGGCTATTAATGTTGATGCTAGCACAAGTGGTGGTGAATTTACGGGAAAACCCGAACTAAACCTTATCAGTGACATTAAACGTAATAGAGTAGGAGTAAGTTAAACTATAAATTATTACATAACGACTAAATTCGCATATTTTGATTTTTAAGTAAGTATTATATATTAGTAGTAAAATTACCATTTAAAGATTCGAAAAATACTCAAATACAAGTCGAAAGTTATTTCGACTTGTATTTAAGTATTTTTTAAATCTTGACTAGAAAAATACTTATAAACAAGGACGTACAAAGAAACATAACCTAATATGAAATTCAATGAACTCCGAGAAATCTTTGTTATGAAACAAAAGAATTGCCATCGACTTGTCGCGACGGTTTCCACTTCTGCGCAGAGAGTTAGGACGCGGACACACTGGTGACCAAACTATTAAAATCAATTTATATTCATAAGATTTTTATGTATAATTTCTAGTAAAAACTGTTTAAACATAATTTTGGGATAATTTTGTCAAGGGATAATTTAAGCTGAAAATCTTGTGCTAAATAGATTACTAGCTGTCTGTTCAGTTAGAAAAACTTTTTTCTATACAATAGTAGATTCTTATGCAAAATAATTTACATTACGCAACACAAAACATTAAATATTTGCTCTATGTTAGCTAGTACACGCCAATATACCAACAAAAAACATTGAGATCTAACATCAAAATCATCAAAAAACCAAGCCCTTGCCATTAAATTTGTTTTATGACTGACGTTTATATTAGACTTTAGGAGCTCGTGGCTAAGTAATAACAGCCGCACGGGTAGATCAATCAGGTTAAACTACGGTTCCCGCGGTTTGGCCGCGGATGGGTGACTATCTTTACATACGCAGACTCCTCCGTGCCTCGGAAAGCACGTTAAGCCGTTGGTCCTGGTTGTCATTCATGGATATTTGACAGTCGTTACTGGTCTTCAGAAGCCCGCAAGTCTGACAACCAGTCTTACCCAGTATCGTATTACCCAGTTACTGGGTTGTGGAGGTTAGATAGGCAGTCGCTCTATGTAAAATACTGGCATTCAGCTGCATCCGGTTAGACTGGAATCCGAAGTTGGGAAAGGCTAGGCAGATTTTTAATATTAGACTTAGTCATTGTGAATTACACCCATCAATATTAACAGATTATTACAGTAATGATCTTCCAAACTTAGTAATGAGATCTATCATTAATTTGCTATTGACACTTACATATCGTAAGAAACAATGACATAAAATAGGCAAGGTTACTGAAGGTGAAATACTTTAGTATTAAGCTAATAGAAATGTGTGTCAGCAAGCTAATAATAGATTGCGAAAATAAACATGCGGATCTGTTAAAAAAAATACACACTGCAGACCCATCGTACCCCTGGCTGCACCTCTGATGGTACGTTAGATATTTTAAATTTAAACGGTACCACTGTACGAAATTACCGTAGCTCTATGCTGATGTAGGTACTAGGCAGACAGGAAACTATAAACAGTTATCTCGCATATATATTAATGATTATGCTTTTCAAAGCGTTTCTGACAGTTGACAATTCATCACATCACAAAACATTCATCTAAGTATTGGTAAAACATGTTCGAATGCAAACAACGATAATAATTAACCAATAGAAAAAGGCACTAGTCTGTCTGAGTCCTTGTGCAGTTTCCAGTTATTTTTAACACGCAACTATAAAAAGTAGAAATTTAATTTTCCCTTTGTTGAAGGAAACAAGAATATTTAATGCAACCGAGCGCCATTCTTGTTCTTTTATTGTTACAACTGAAAAATATTCTTTATAGAAAATAATATTGAGGTTTGTGACGTTTACTTTTAGTTTAATATGAGTTCTATTTGAAGATAGTGCCGATTTTCTTGTCACAAATGCCTCTAAACTAGACCAAAAATCACCAAAAATTTGTTTATTCCTGTCAAATGACGTTCTGGAATCTCGTTCTGAAATAACTAAAGTGACACAACTTAACCATATTTTAGTTTGACAGCACTAAGATGGAATTGAAATGTTAAATTAGTGAAACTGGCAATTTTTCTATTCTGAATTTGACGTTTTTCACCTAAAATTTTGATTGTCTAACTAAATCTGACTATTTCTAATCGCGATTAAAACGTGTGGAATAAAATTGTGCTTCATGAACTTTAAATTCACACCAACACCTCGACTTTAGGTGCAAAAATAGTATTGTATCTTTTTTTTTTTCTTTTGTTTATATCTCGAAAATGGTGTGTCCTATCGCAAAAATAATGAAAGTTTTGACCCCCTTTAAAATGCCCATAAACCCTTAATACTTTACACGTAGATTTTATTTTCCATACAAAAAGTGAAAAATTAAAAAAAAAACACTTCGAGGCTCCCTCCCCCACTTGCGCACCTCCGGCTCTAAAAAAATCACGGGGTAGGGCAAACAAGTACCTACCACGTGGAGTCGCAATTGTCAAATTCGATTTAGTTGTGTCAAAATTATTTTTAAACTTAGAGAACGTATCTTGCTGACTGGCTTTAATATTCTCATAGCCAAGGTAAGGAATTTTAGTGATAGTTTAGTTCGGTGTACAAGAGAATCGACACCATTGTTGTATGAACAAGATATAAAAATGTTTAGATTGCTTAATAAGTAGATTGAGTTGAATATGCTTTATTTATTTAAAAGTTGTCATCCATTTCGAAACAGTAAAGAGGCTTTGATGTTTCACTCACAGACTACTTGGTAATATTATCTTTGTAAAACCAATTTCCCGAAAAAAAAAAAAACACACACTAGTAGGTTCCTTTGCGGAAATATCCCGTAAACCTTTAATCTTCCTAGAAGAGAAAACGTACAAACTGGTAGCAACAAAAATTATATTTTTAAAGCTTCACAAAAATCTTCTAAACTTCAAGTAAAAAAAAAAAAACACGTTATTAAAATAAAAGACGTTGTTAAACCACCTTTGACACAAATTACATTCCCAAAGTCACGGGACAAAGACATCAATCAAGCACAAATTCCATCCATTCTTCTCAGACATAAACGCACAATCACAACTTAATTACCTTTGGGGGGTTGACTAACGTTACCATTTTTTAACCCTCTCACAATCCGAGGACGGGTACCCATCTAAATTTGCATACAGAGAGGCGGGAATGACTCAAAAATGGCGCGGTAATCGTCGCCCGGTGGTAGGGGCAGGATCTCGTGGATGCTGGAAATGAATGTTTGGATGTGGTATGTTTTTGATAAACTTCGAGGAATAGCCTATTTAATTTTGAAATATCTAGTCATTTACTGTGCTTTCGTAATGAAAGACTCACTAGGACCTAATATTATGGTTTCTAAAATACTATATTTCGAACATTATATCTACCAATGCTTTATGAGAAAATCGCGTTTTCATTTGTAAGAAGTTTAAGGTATTTATGCTCATGCACGTACCCTTAGTTTCAATATACGAAAAGCTGCTGCAGCCCATCGTATTGGCATAATAATTTTCCCTTACAATGCACTGTAAAATATTGGTATTCAGCTGCAGCCAGTTAGACTGGAAGCCGAATTCAACATAGTTGGAAATAGGCTAGGCAGATATACGATAAACTGTCCCGACACTTATGCAACTAGTAAGCAACGCCCCTAACCTTCCACACCAAAACTAGTTTCCAACTAGTTTGAAGGTAATGGTACAAAAATAATACATGAAAATACCTAAGTTTATTTAATTAGTTTTCTAATCCTTTTCAGAATGTTTTTTATTCCCATTTTCTATTCCAATTCTAAAGCTCATAGGACAAATCTCAAGGAGACAGGGCCATCCAGGCCATCCATAAATTTGAAAGTAACTATGTCTGTCTGGAACTTTTTCATGTCTAAACCACTGAACCGCTCGTAATGTTTGACAAATGCCTGGGACCTAGAGATGGACATAAATAAGCGACTTTTTATCCTGGATCGCAGACAAAGTTGCGGGCAACGGCGACAAGTGATTAAATATTAAATAGAAGCACCTCCAGTATTCCTGCGTCTTTGTACCGTAATCTCAGTGCGGCTCGACACGGATATAAGTCAATTTAGCCGGGTGTAATACACCTTCCCGGGTATGACTGCGGATATTAATACTTTTTCTGATGTTGAATGTCGGGATCAATGCTTCCATGTTTTCGTTTAGAACGACTGGTAATCTGAAGAATGATTAAGGTGATTTAGTTTTATGTATTTTTTAATACATAGAACCTTCTAAATTAAATTTTGTATTGACGTAAACTCTTTTTCATAAGGCCTCATGATAAATTTGATGGAATAGGTCTTACCAAGAGGTATTGTGTTTCCTAGTACCTTGGTTGTGGAGGTCAGATAAACAGTCGCTCCATGCAAAATACTGGCATTCAGCTTCATCCAGTTAGACTGGAAGCCGACATCAACATAGTTCGAAAAAAGTTGTGGCAATGATGGGATTCAGAATGATAAAAATAAAACTGTCACGAATTTACCTCATGTGGTAGACTGGGATTGATGATTGGTCATCGCAGTTTGTGTTAATTTGCAGAAAGGAGAATGCTACTTCGGAGAACCAAAGGAGATTGCAGGCTGCTGATACAACCTAATATCTACCATCAAATTAATTTCTACAAGTGGGAAAGGAGTGACTCAACATGATGGTGAAGAATACAAAGCTCGTTTTTCCTAACTTTAATAAAACAAGTAGCAGTACCTAGTCGCGATCCTATTTACCGAAATAACACCAAAAAACTGCGGTCTCTATAAAATTCACCCCTATCATCTGAAACTCCATATGATACGACCAACGTAGAAAAATCCATTTTCCTTTGAGCCCTCAACACATTTCCAGATACCCTTAAAATTAACACGATCACTGTAAAAAGTACTAAGCGTTTGAAGTCAAGGGGGGGATGAAAGGTCTTCTAATTTTGGTCGGTTTCAGTCCATAGGGAAATATAGCATGCATGTACCCGCACAGACCTTGATCTTATATTAGTTTACGTAATTCATATTCGTATGTTTGTTTAATAGAAATAGTGGGAGCCATGTTTTTTATTGGTACCTAACCATATTGGTATGACCTACAATATGGTTGAAGTCAATTTGATTTTGAAAGCTTTGATCTCGAATTGGGGTCTGTCTGGGTCTGACAATATTTATAGAGAGAGACTTAGTGTAATTTGCTTACGAACTACATTAGATATTTTTAACAAGATGTACTCGTTATTTGAGTCCTTTGGGGTTTAGAAAGAAGCATATTTATTCGTCCTTATTTAGTATCTACTATTGATTCAAATACGTCTTTCGTGGGACGACTGGTATATTACAAAAAGCATTGGAAATCATACTTTCATTAGAATGTACAATAATATGGGAATGCCGTATTTTCTCAGTTTTATTCACCTATACACTGCCCTGCTAAGCACAAAGGCGGTATCTCAACCGGGGTAAGTTTTGAGAAAATTGACTTTTTGTCAATTGAAATTTAAGGAAATATGGAGATATAAAAAACTTCTTAGTGGTTTTTTTTTAAATCTTTTAAGTTAGATAGCGCTATTTCGCTTATACCATTAGATGCGAAATTGTTAAAGCTATTGAATGGTATAAAAAAAAAACTAAAAGGGTGGATCAGAGATACCGCCTTTGGGCTTAGCAGGGCAGTACAAGTGACTGAACAGACCTATAACGACTTAGAGAAACAGACTCCGTGTGACTTAAATTATTAGCAGGGTAGGTACAAAAGTACACCTTATTGATTATCCCTTTTTACACCGGATAGGGAGAACATTAGAACTACTATCTCACCTTAAATCCTAGCACACACTGGGACCAATCTCAAAATACCTTTATAATTAGTGCTTCTAATTGCAGGTGCTAGTATTTATCGTAAGCAACTGCATCTAATAAAATTACGTAGTTAATTATATACCTATTAAATACAGGTCACGGTTGTAATACTGCAGTAACAGGTGCAAAGTAAATTAAGGAAACCGTTTGCTGTTCTCAGCTTATGTTCTGAGTTCATTGCATTAAAAATAATGTATTGGAGAAAATTTGGTAAGGTTTGGTGAGAACCACTTTCTCATTTCTCACAAGACAAATTTTGAAATTCTTTTCGATGTCTGCGACATTCTTTGCGTTCAAAAGACCCATCGTGATGAAACCCGAAGCAGGCCACACATCCCTGGACTTACGCTTCTGGCCGAGATCACCTGAAGCACGGTAACGCAGTGTTTGCTGCTCCCAGCGTAAACATAATATCCATCAAGAGCTCAAACGAGAACGACATAGAAATATTCATATTAGTAGGGCACTAATGTTTCTTGTGTTAAAAAGTACTCAGAAAGTTTTAAAATCAATACACAAAATGTTTACTGTGAATTTTCCAAAATACTTGTTCCGAAGTTTAATTTCTATTTCAACACCCACTTTAAAAAAATATGTGTTGCGATATCATACGGTACATCAGGAGTATCAAATAAAAGCGTAAAATGCTCAATTTACGAGGCGGCGCTATGCTCTAGGACTCGTAATTACGTGCCCGGGGCACGGCCCGCATGAAAGGGCCTTAATTTTCTCCACAATTATACTAAAGACGCGCACAAAATCTAAGGAGTACTGCTTGTATTTTTTTAAGGGTTAAGTCATAAGTGCTAAGCGGCTATATATTATGTTTGTTCTTCGATCATAAATCGCCTGCTAGTCTAGTCTATTCATAAGTCACCAAACCATTAACCTCATGCTCGTGAATCGAATCAACTAATAACAGTAAACCAACTCTTCGTACTACAACATAAGACGTCCTATTTTCTTGAAATCATCAATCTCAGGACAGGAGAAGGATTTTGCTACAAGGACTCCACAAACAAAATACTGGAAATGAGAGATCTCATCGATCCTGACAATAAACGTATGGATAGGCTAAAGAATTTTACCTAATTGCTTAAAGGTCTAAACACGCATCATAATGTTCTCTCAAATACCAACGTTACCTGTTTTATAAGGAATCCAGTAGGACATTTTTAATAGTGTTTGTGTTCAGTATATTTTGTTAACAATGTTCAGTGGCAAAACGGATGCAAAGAAATACTTAAATTACATTTTAATCGCTTTCACTTATACCTTATATCGCAGAAAAGTGTATCTCTAATTAAATTATCTAAATTCGCAAGCACTTCGCGCTTACTGCCGCCACACGCACTGCGCGAGTCTCATTCACACATATTGCGAAAAAGTATTTACTAAACTATGCGAGAGTCTGAAATTTATGTCCCCTGGAAAAAATCACCCAAAGAAGTAAAAATTATGACCCCACAAGTTTCAATTCGATTACATCTTATCAGTATCACCTTGTCCTCATCTGATTGGAGGCGAGTTTGACGCTACTGCCCACCCTCTTGAGTTTCAATGGCAAAGAAATAACCCTAACTAATATTGTAAATGCGAAAGTGAGTTTGTTACGCTTTCACGCTAAAACGGGTGAACGTATTTGGATAAAATTAGGCACCTGGATAAACCATAGCCTGCGTCAGGACATATTATACTTTTAATCCCGGTAGTAGGTACGTTCCCGCAGGCAAAACCGCAGGCAAAAGCTAGTAATAATAATAAACAATATAATATTATTTCTTCTGTCGTTTTAAATTACCTAATATGTGTCTATTTGAAATAAATCATTTGACTTGTCATTACCGTACTTATCATGATGACATCACATCGTTAGGTAAAGTTAGACATAAAGTTTACTAAATTGACTACAAACTTAAATAATCGTTATTTAAATCACAACTTTACTGTCATTCTTTGACAATTGCATAAAATGTCTAACACGGCAAGGTGATGTAGGGTGTCAGTTTGCTTTATAACTATGTAAGTAATTTTCCCAAAATATATTTGGGGTCGGCGGAAAATTTCTTCCTCTCTCAACCATAATATTTATAATTATCCAAAATCAGTCGTAATGACATGAAAAATAATATATCGCCAATGGCAAATTGACTATAAGATGTTTCCGTAGACATTATTTGTTTTCATTTCAATTTGCTACCTAAACTTCTGTCTCCTAACTGTCTTTACGACACCCTTAAGTAAGCGGGCCATATTTTTCCCAAAACCAAGCTAGAAAACTAGACCATAAAGCTGACAGGCGCAAGCTGTGAATATGAAACTGCCGTCACCATTAATAATCGCAAGTGTGTGTCTAAACTTTGTTAAATATGCTTGCAGAGTCTTTACGGAGCATGTTTTGACACAAAACTGCCGTACTTCCAGCGCAGTGTGCGACCAGCTCGTAAACTACAATAATATTGTGTCGTACGTGCGGGTGTGTACTTGCCTTTATACATAATGTCGGGAAATTATTCATGCTTTTTATTTGACGTCTTTATAAATAAGCTCAAGAAACGACTGCTTAGCTTAAATTGTGGGTAAGTTACAAAGTTACAACAGTTTATTTTTATTTCATGCCTGATTACGTAAACAGTAACTGCTCAGAGCAGGACAGCCTTTATTACCCGACTTGTGATTCCGATATCCTATTTAACTACAGAATAAACAATTTCATTTAATTAAGTTCATTTCATTTCACTGCGCAACAGTAACAAACGGGTTCATGTTTTTTCCCCTCAAAATTCATCCCCATTTAATAAAATAAACAATAAATGATCGACTTCAAAGTTAAGTAGTGAATTATTTGAAATATTAAATAACAATTAATTATTCTGCCAAAATAACTACACAACCTCTTTCGAGTATTTATTTATATTCAATTTTAATAGTCATATCATCAAGTATCACTTTTACGAGAAAAATATTGAAAAGGAAAACACTTTTCCACTGTCGCACATTACCGCCATCTATGTCAAACAGCGTGAACTTAATCGGAAAGACTTTCTTTCACATGTAACCTCGTTACAGAATATCATACAGCGCCACTACGGCAATAATCGGAACTAAATGTTTTGTTTTGCTGACGAAAGATGCTTGTACTGTGCTACATTTTGTATTACGTTGCTAACAATATTAAACAATTATACACGATGTAAAATGAGATATGCAATGCTGTGGTAATGTTTTTGACACACTTACCTATAGAATATGCAAGCTTTTTATTTGATATGCAAATAAGTATTTGTAGGTCAGAAGTTCAAATTGACCTTTTAACGTACAGTCACGAGCATGAATTAACTAAGTATGTTGTTGTATTCATTAACACTAAAACAATTTTATTACTTTTAGCGGTACTTTAGGAGAACTACACTCTATTTTAAGTTTTGACGAAGATGATGATGATAAATTAGTGTTACGAAAATAATTTTGTCAAAACCACTAGGTTCCTATTATGGTAAATAAATTCCTCTAGGTTTAAATCGTTATTTTACGAGAAAATCACTTTTGAATTTGGCATAAATGTAAGGCTCGTGATAGTTTGTTAAATATTTAATTATTATGGCCAGTAAACACACGATTCATAGCTAGTAACTAACTAGTACCTAGTAGTAGTGGTAACTAACTCAAGGGCACACAATTAGCTGCAATAATGGTACACCATTATTGCAGCTAATTGTGTGCCCCTGAGTTTGGTTCTTGGGTTGAGCAAACAGTAATTTAGTTTTTTCTTAGAAAACAGTTGGCAGCCCTTTGTAGTTGTCCGCTGTAGTAATTGGCACTAAGCTCGCCTTTTTAGCTGCCTGTCCACTGGAGCGGAACGAGGTAGCTGAGCGGAGAAATGTGCCAACATTAACCAGTAAAATCTAAACTCCGCTTCAGAGCTTCGCTCCTATTGGTTAATATTGGCACATTTCTCCGCACCGCTGCTTCGCTCCGCTACTGTGGACAGGCAGCCTAATTCTCATTAAAACATTTTTCTGAAATTACCGTAATACAGTCTTTTCACAGATATTTTAGAGTCCACGTCACCACTGAAGTCTGGTGAAAAATTGTGGAACTATATTTATTTTATTGCAATTTGGTCCAATGACATAGACACTAACGTCGCGTCAAAAGGACTTCAGTAGAGGCGCGGACACTACCTCTGGTTTAACATCACTGTCAAAATCACAGTAATCTTGATAATCGTTTCAATAAAGTAGGGTTGCTGCTGTCAGGGGGAAAATAACTGGGAAAGGACTAACTTTATTTTGACTCTGTATGGTCAAAATAAATTAGCTAGCAAAACTCTGCAGGCGTGATGGGTTTTTATATCTAACCAAGATAAAATAAAAACAAAAAATAATTGATGTCTTTTGACCGCCCGGTCAACGACCACTTGTAGTTTTGTTACTAGATGTATGAGTTGAGAAAAACAAAAAAAAAACTGATTTATGAAACTAATATTTCAAGTGACTACAATAACTGCGAACAAAACACAACATCAAATTGATTTGTTTTTGATTTATTATGTTTAGATAAATCGATACCCATTACTTCTGCGTAGTTTCAATAACTAATTTGATTTGAACCTGTATATCCCAGTCGACTCCTTTAAGAAACAGGCGTAACAATAAAAAATCAAATTATAAATTAGGGTATGTCGGAAGCGTTAGGTATCAACGTTGCTGATATGAAGCAATCGTTGAAGGAGCGGTTCTTTAGTTGCCTGAAGAAGGTATTCATTATTAGTAAGAGGCAGTCACAATAGTATCCTGAAGGCTGTGGCGGCAGATACTTCCTCCGCCATAATAATAATAATAAAAAAAAAAATAATCCTCAAATGAACTCAGACCGAAGTCGGCGCCCCGGACAGGAGGGTACATACGCTCCTAACCGCAAACCGGATGCATCACCCACGTTCATCGGTGATGAGACTGTACATCCCGCGGAAGTGCGGAGGCCGAGGCTTTTTAAATGCGAAGACCCCCCACAACCGCGAGGAGTGCAACCTCAGGGAATATTTTTTAAAGCCGATGTGGGTATGCACCTTGATATGGTCGTAGTGGACAACGGGCGGACCCCGCTCTCCATGGCTAAAGAGAACTGGCGCAAACCTGTAGTACTTACTACCGGTCACCGCAAGGAGGTATGGTAAAGTAAGACGCTTCACGGCTGCTTCTATCGGGCTCTTCATGAGCCCGGTGTAGATTTCCTAGCGTCCGTATCCTGGTTACGTTTAGGTGACCTTTTCGGGGAAACCGAAGGTTTCGTCTGTGTAATTATGGACGAAGTTATCTTGATGAATAACTACCAGAGACATATTATGAAGGACGGTACGGTTGACGTGTGTCGGGCATGCCATCGTCCGGGTGAATCAATCAGACATATTATCTCTGGCTGTTCGCGTCTAGCTAACGGCGAGTACACAAGCATAACCAAGTGGCCAGGATTATTCACCAGCAACTTGCTTTGAAATACAAACTAGTGAACTCTGAGGTACCATATTACAAATATGTGCCCGACCCAGTTCTCAAAAATGACCATGTCACGTTGTACTAGGATCGGTCTATCATTACTGACAGGACTATTGTAGCAAATAAGCCTGATATAGTAGTGATAAATCGATTAGCGCGCTGCGCAATGATAGTCAATGTTATCATTCCACATGACGAGAACCTCGTGAAACTTGAGAAAGAGAAACAAATAAAATATCTCGACTTAGCACACGAGGTTGTTGACCTGTGGAATGTGAGCTCGGCTATCATTGTGTCGATTGTCATAAAGGCTAATGGCCTGATGGCCGAATGCCTCGACCAACATCTCTCGTTAGGCAGTTGGATCAAGCGCCTGATTCAGAAGGCAGTACTCCTCGATACGGCTCGCATTGTGAGAAGATTCCTGTGTCTGCAGCCCTAACCACCGGTAGCTTGGACCCTGCTCCCGACATCGACGGACTTCTATTTTCTTTTTTTGTTTTTTTTTAAATATATTTTTAGTGTAAAAAATATTTTAAAATGTAAATATATATCAAAGAAAATAAATAAACGACATATAAAACATTCAAATTATAGGAATGTTCATAAATAAAAAATTTAGTTCTGTAATGCTTGTTAGCACAAAATAAACTTCATTCCTAAACTATACATTCCGTTAATATTCATTTAGATTTTTTTAATACTTTACACGTACGCAGAGTCGCGATCTCAACTTGTCACGCAAATACTTTCCAGGTCAAAAATCTAAAGAAATGCATGCAGCATCGCAGCAGGCGAGTAACACGTTACTGAAGTAGCATTGCACACACGGAATGTATTGGCACGTACTTCCAATACATTGATAAGTACCCCTCCAGGGATCTATTGGATGCTTCGATCTTTAGTCAGACACATTGGTGTGTAAAATTTCAAATAATTTTAGTTTGGAGAACATGTAATAGTTTAACGTTGTTGTACAATACTTTTGTAACACATAAAGGATTACACCAGCATTTCAGTTTATTTCATTATTTGGCTTTATTAATATTCAGAAATAAATGTTGTTCAAATTCAAAATAATTTATTTGCTTTATATGATACAAAAAATGGTAAAAAAATCTTTTACGATGACACATTCCGACATATTTTGACATGCAAACATTAATATTCAAGTAAGATGCTAATTTAAACATACAATTGAATAGAATGAAAGAACATTAAATTATTCAAAATACATGTTTATTTATTAATGTCTTCAACCGTTAAATTGTAGCTTTTAAAAGCCCAAGTAGGATCGTTGCGTCAGTGCGTCTGTCTGTACCTGCAAAGTTACACGTGCCATCGAATCGAATCAGAGGATTTTCTCCATCTTCTTTGATATCAACACAGTGTAGTAGTGGACCTAAACAGTTCAGGCTATGCCGGACGTTCATACTTAACCTTAGAATACTAATCTCTATTATTAATGATCGCCTCCCAAGCGATCGCATATTCAATAACTTAGAAACCGTGTAGGCTCACCACGCGTGGGATCACCCTTCAACGCGTTGCACGTTACCACAAGACGGCATGAACGTACAACCCGTCCCCGCAACTTCAAATTCACCAAAAAACCGGACTGCAGGCCGCCTCCCAGACGATAATTATTACTCTAAGAGTTAAGTAGGTATCATCACTTAGAACAAGGTCATTGAGAGAGACGAATACCTTTTAAACTCCAGGAAACTTAAACCACTTTCTATTTTTTCAATAAACATCACAACACCAAGAACTCCAGAAAAGAAACAAGAAATAAAATCAGCAAACGTGTCGCCACCCTATCGAGAACACCTATCTCTTTCTGAACGTGACTCCTCGATCTAAAACGCATACACAAACAAAAAAGGCGTATATTCCACTACTAAATATTCCAGGTGCGTCCAACCGAGAGCGTCTTTTTCAGCGTTTCAGGCATTGCTAGGAATTTTCAGTAGAAGTGCTGGGATTTGCATCATAAAGGGAGAGCTGTTTATCCGTCTGCTCACCTTGTTTGCAGTTTTTCATGAAAAGGTTACGTTAAAGGTATGTGAAACACAGAGCAGCGATGTGAATTTTAGAGGTGGTTTTACTTTGCATATTTGTGTGTAAAGCTTTTGTGTCATTTGGCTCAAAAAGATTGAGCAGATCCAACGATATTCAAGCTTGCTGCGATCAGCTTAAAGCTGGTTGACCACACGTCCCGTCCCTAACAAAAAGTAAATAAAACCGTTGATTGCAGAGATCGAATAGGGTATATTATTGAAAACCGATAAACTTCTATTCTGTCCAACATGGCTAGATAAAAACTTTCAACATTAGCTTAAAAAAGGTGAAGATGCTGATGATTTTTAAGGACGTTCGGTGATCAAAATGCTTAAAAAAATACCTTGGGGCGGTTTACGTCAACAAAATTAAAAAATTACGAACACTTAATCCAACACTTAACTACTTCGTCTTATGACAAGCAACTATAATAACTCTAAAAAGCTCGAACACAAAATTAAACGGTCACTCTCGATCTTCCAAACACTGGGTAGTACCGTGGCACGGTGGCGCGTCAAAAACCGCCACAACGAATTATGTCAGTAATTGCTCTGAATTCACGGCTCCCTTTTGCAATTCCTTATGGAAAATTAAGGCTTTTCAGGTGAAAATTGCATGGCACCGGTGGACGGATAGTGACTTAAATTTAATTACAAGTAATGTAAAAAGCGGGAGTTTTACTGTGCACGTGATGATGATAGTATCTTAAAATAATTTTTAGGGAATTTACTGATTTCGACTATTTGGTCTTTAAAATGGCCGTAAGTTATTGCTTCTGTCCTCAATACAAGTTACTTATACAATATACAAAGTTATTGGTTATAATGTCGGCAATGCTTTAGGGGATGTAGGAGAGGTCATTTGTAACCAAATAACTCCTGATAATCCCTATCTTGCCAATTTCAACTGTTTTCGAGTAATTTTATATTTAAAATGTATGAAATAAAAATATAAAATATCAAATGAATCGATTTTTTTTTTGACATTTGCATAGGAGTCAAAAGGGGCTATTTGGTTGTAAATGACCTCTTCTACATACCCTTACTGGATTGGTAACATACAACCAATAACCCTGTATGAATTAAATTTATGATGGTTGGTGACAATTCGAAATCATAAAACGTATGATGTGACTACACCGAATGAAAAAATTACCTAATTAATTTGTTCGCTCGTTGTAGGAGTTGTAACAAGCCTATTTTTCATCAAAAAAGTCTACGTTCGAGGTTCGGCGGAAAATAAATTGGTACCCAGAATAAGTTGGCTCATATCGCGTTACATAAATAATATTACCATTTATATTTTGATTTGAATATAATCGAAAAAAGTCACGTTGACGTATTGCGTGAATTTATTTTCTTATTCTTACGTTTTACCCTAGTCATAATATATCGTTTGTTATTCAGTTTGTTTTATGCTGTTACAGAGGATTAAAATGTCGTGAATGAAGCAAAAAGAACTAAATGGTTCCAAATTATTTTGACAGTTTATACACGTTCCTTTTCTTAATGAAAAGAGGAATCTGGTAAAAAACTCTTTGTTGGCTACACCTTTATTTTCACCTCCTTGGAGAGCGACTTGGCTCTGGAAACCACACAAGAGGTGCTGAAATTGGGAGTCTTTTACATACCTATCACTCTTAGTAGACGATATTAGGAATATTAGGCGAACGGTCTATCATACGAAAAGAACAACTTCTGGGACTTCAAAAATGATAGTTAATTCAGTGTCCTGACAAAACACAAACATACCTAGAGAAATATATTGTTATAGGTAGTGACTACCTACCTATAATAATATATTTTACATAGACTCGCAATAATCAACGGCTATGTTATTAAAAAGGCCGTCCCGTCTCCGTACCGCATCACAAAAACAGGACTATTTAAAGGAAATGAACGTCGGAAAATAATGACTTTCCACCAAGTAAATCTTAAATTAAATTTATCTCAGTTTTGAAGAGCATCGGTCTAGTGAAGAGTAATGGCCGATTTCAGGACTTTACTTAATTAATTGTACTTATGAAACTTTTGACTGATATATTGTTAGGCCGCGCGTTTATAGAAACCTCAATGGTTTTGTTTTGAGTACTTTCGAAGGAATGAATGCGAAATTCCTTAGAGTTGATTGCAGAAGTTGCAAGGTTTTGAAATACTTTTATGCATAATGTTTGGTCGAACAAACAAATCCAAAATTGTTCAAAATTGACGTTTTAATCATTTATCATAAGTGACTTACTGAATTTATTACCTACGTAGCTTCTAATTATAGAAAACTAAACCAATACCTACTTACCTATATAAGATTTGTGTATAAAAGTATCAATTGTTAAATTACACACGTAGACGGCGATGTCCACTCTTCAAACAAACACGATAATAAATCTAAACAGGTAACTTAGCTCCACAAAAGCCAATCTTGAAATTAACGCCATCTAACGAAAACCCGCGTAACATACCCGCAAAACGCCCTAAACTCGGTGAGACTCGGCGGCCATTGTCCAAATTCTAACACAGATAAAAACAGGACGACAGCTGTTGGAAGTTTTAATAAAAATAAAACTTGTACTTTCATCCTTCAACAAAAGCGATTGAATGTAAAATTTAAGTAAAAAAAAAACGCATAACTTTTTTCATTTCAAACTAGTAACTTTAAATTAGTTCGAGAACGTTGCTGGCTGCTTCTAGAGACATACTTACCTACATTCGTGATACTACACATCACAATTGTGTTTTGTTTGTTAGTGAACTTTGTTTACTCTTGAAAGTTCCGAGAACATAATAAAGGAAGGTATTTCATTAAGTGGGTAAAATTCACTGCTGACCATAGGCAACGATGTGATTCGGCGAAACGGCAATAATCATTACATTTTGGCTAGAGCTCTTATGGAAGGTACCAGCTGCCACTTGAGGCAATAAAACTGCTTCGAAGCATTTTTCAGTGCGGGAATCAAACCCACAATGAGCAGTGCAGCTAATAGTTTCTATCATTTACGAGTTATCCGAATTTTCCGATACATTTTTTATTTTTGAACAATTTACTTTTCATGACTATACGATTTAAAATCACATTGCCCAGTCCCATGAGCCCACAAAATTACAAAAATGAAAACTAATAAACTTCAATCAGAGCGATAAGAGTACATTCCCTTGAGGAGTTGTTAGGTGTACCCTCTACAGTTTAATTTCATTCGTTGGTCATGCCTCGGGCCAGTCTTGGCTTAGTACTCGTGAAAGTTGGTCCAAAAGAGGTAAGGGTGAATTGTGTTGTTAGTAAATTTATTAACTTTAGGTGCTGTTAAGACAGATTGATTCAGTTGTGTTATATTCTGGAGGAACAGTGAAAAGATTTTCACTTGGGCAACGGTGTGGATCGAGATAAAATAGATGATCCGTTTGATAAATCTATTGATCTACTTTAAAAAAACCGGCCAAGTGCGAGTCGGAGTCGCACACGAAGGGTTCCGTACCACTGTAAACTTTATTTTATTTTTATTATTATTTCTTGTAGCGACAATAGAAATACATAATATGTGGAAATTTCAACTGACCATCTATTACGGTTCATGAGATTACAGCCCGCTGACAGACAAACGGACGACAGTAGAGGCTTAGTTCCGTTTGACACTGAACCCTAAAAATACGGAATATTGGGTAGAATTCTACCTCTGTTAACAGTGCTCTTCACAATCTCCACTGTCTTTTTATGAGTTTACAATACAGTTATTAATATTATTTGCAAGCGAGCATTTTCTTCATTTAAATCATGCAAAGTTTGCAAAGTTCTTAAATATTAATGAATAAAGTGTGCTTTTATTTAACTTGAACTTTAAAAGCCAAGTCAAAGGTTGCATGCAGCTAACTGGAATTTCAAAAGAAAAAGAAGTTATAGATAAAGATAACTACTTTAGACGCCAGTAAAAGTTGTAAAGAGCTGGATAGTTAAGAAGAGCACAAAATAGATGGGTAGTTAAAAAGTTAACGTGGTAATCCCCCCTGGTCAGATTCTAAACTGGTGGGGTTTAGTTGTACTTACTATAATTATGGAAAACTTAACAAGTAGCACAGTATGATGGCGTCTGTGACATCTGTCAAATTATAAAAGAGGGTATGTGCCACACGATAAATACACACGATAGAAGTGAGAACTTATATAATATGAGCCGAATATACACGATTCAGTTCCGAGTATACCCGATTCAGTGTTACCGAATCGAGCGTGACAGTTTACTTTCGTTCACTATTCAGAAAGAGCGCAAAGTATGCCTAAAGAAGCTTTCACTTCGAACGAAAAATGTAACATAACCATTCAATCAAAGGGACACTATTCTTTTCACCCGTACAAAAATGTAGTATGGCATTTGTTTTCTTACATTTTGCAGTTCATAAAGTTCATAAAAACGTGCAAACGTCAGAAACGATCATATAGTGGCACCATTGTAGTGTAGAACTAACGTGGCTAAATCCTACTTTCTTTGTCGTTGATCATTTCTCACCGGTGTAATTTGGAGAAAAGAATGTTTCAAGTACAGGTTTCATAGACAGCTTATAATCGTTCCAAAGCATAGGCATACGGGACTAAGCAGAGGAAGTAAGAAAGATTGAAGATCACAGATCGGTAAGGATGTATAACTGTCAGCGGGCTGTATCTTGTGCACCGTAATAGGTAGACAGTTGAAATTTTCACAGATTGTGTATTTCTATTGCCGCTATAACAACAAATCAAAATAAAATAAAGTTAAAAATTAAAGCGGGTCCCCATTCAAGAAACCCGTTTGTTTTTTTTACTTAAGTAAAAATGTAGTGTTAAATATTGAACGGTGGTATGGAACCCTTTCATTGTGTGCGAGTACGACTCGCTTTTGGGCAATTTTCATTTGTAATAATTTCAGCATTTTTCTTTAAAGAAACATCAATATGTCAACAAAAACTATGCAATACTTCAAAAACCTGATCATCATTGAAAACTTTTTCGGCATCAGTCGACCCCACTTTTTTGAAGACCAGAGAACACGAATAATTTGTGACGTCATCTCTATCAGCGTTATCATTACTATAATAAGTATTATCATCATGGATCTTATCACTACCAAACTGAGTATTGGATGCCGGATTTTTGAGTTTATTCTTTGCATTGAATATTATGGTCTAGTAATCGAATCGAGATTTCGAAAAGAAATATTTTATGCCATTGATAGACTGGATGAAAAATGTGGAGTAGATGTTGAATATAGATCCAAAATCCAAGCATTTTCTACAGAGATGATTTTGATATTTCTACCATCCGTTGTCATTGATATGACTGGACTGATAATGTTAGGAGTTCATACTGGTTTTGCAGCATTTCTTACTGTGGCTTTTGCTGCTCATGATGCGGAAATAGTTTTTGCCTCTTTAATGATCGAAACTGTTAATCTGAGGCTTGAGAAATTGAAGGATGCTTTACCGAATGCTGGTTCAAGGGTTTACAGGCATATTTTAATTGCTACAGCCCATTTGAGTGAGCAATATACTCCGAGAGTAAGTATATTTTTGGAATATTGTAATAAAGGAATGAAAAATATTTCTGGAAGATTATTTTCTAAGTAGCAACTAATTGTTTGATCATATTTCACTATAGTACCTAATTGCTGTTCTAGATATTAAGTCGATAACATTTACTGATTGTATTTTTCGTAATTGTATGTATGTTTATTCCTTTAGCTACTAATGATGCTTGCAGTTACTCTAATGACAACAATAGCTTACGAATTCATAGTAGTCCTCGCTGACACCGAAAAAGTAAGTAGAAAAACACAAATTACATTTCCTTTTTTAATCTTATATGAATAATAAGTTTACTAAAGCTTCCCTACATCACAATGAAGATGCCTTTTTAGAAAAATCCTTAAGTATATGCGTATTAGTACCATAAATCAGAGGATAATGGTTGTGTGTGACCATTAAGTAAGAGAGATGCCAAGTTGAAATTGAAAATCCGCAGTATATTTGCTCAAGTTGTTACGGCTCATGATTATTTTAATAATGCGATGCTGACCTGGAATTAAGATTAATATGTGAAGTAGGACTGTGTCGGAAATTATTATGGGGTGGTGTTATGCATAGGCAATGAGCTGGCAACTTGTCACTGTTTGAAACAATGCATGTTGGCTTGGAAATTACTATTACAAGCTTTAGCTAAAAATATAACATAGCATAACATCACGCCTTGTTTCCCCGAAGGGTTGGGCAGAGGTGTCCCTGTAGCAGGTTCACCCACATTTCGCCAGTTTGCCAGCTAAAAATATATACATATGTATTATGACTAGTCAAACCTGAAGAATAATTACTTTCAAAATATAGGTTTAAATGTTTATTCAGAATTGAAATAAAATGTTCATAAATAACAACTTATACCTAAGCTTTAATAAAAAAAAAATATAAAAACTATTGCAAAACTAAAATATGGCGTCGAAAAATTGTTCCGCATCGCTGTCGACTTGTAATGTAACCAAGCGACTGGCGGCATTGCCACGTTGTATTGCAATGCTTAGCCTCTGGCCAAGATAAAAGTCAGCCCTTGGATCACGGGAAGCGTCAACCAGCCGTTTGGAGATTTCATTGAATAGACAATGAACACTCGGACCCCACCAAATACCCCAATTAATGTAGGAAGGTATTATTACTTCATCACTAATACAGTCTTAACCTAGTTACAGGTTTGTGGAGGGCAGATAGGTAGTCGCTCCATTATGTAAAATACTGGTACTCAGCTGCATCCATAGTTACGAAAATAGAAAGATGATTTAATCACTAATCCACAGTAACTAAATTATAAATGCAAATATTAATTCAAATGCAAAGTAATTAACAAATGCAGACAGACGTCTGTATCTGTTTGCTAATGCGCTGCTAAATTAATAAATATCGATCCGCAGAGAGTCGGGAACATTCAAGTAATTAAACGGTACTTCTCAATACATACTCACGTGGAAAATATACACGTTACCTATTTATTGTATGTATGTAATGTTATTATATTTCTTAGTAGCAGCTTGGACATTTTGCCAGTTATGTTTTAGTCCCATGTAATAGGCGGCGAGCCTATTGCCATCAACCGGGCACAAATCCAGACTCCGGGCTACTACTGAGAAATTCCTGTTAGAAAAACCCAAAACACTTGGATGCCCAATTGGTAAATTGTGTAGCAAAAATAACAATAAGTTCGTAGAACAGATTTATAACAGCAAAATTAATAAATTGTAATTGTTTATTTTAATTGTTGTGTATTTAATCAATTGTGTAATCAATGTTTCATTCCATTACAGATAATACACCTATCATTCTACCTAATATGGCGTGAATCGAGATCCATGTATTCTTTATGGATGATGTGTTCTGCCATAACGAGGTCTGGTACTATCTGCAGTGAATTATCATTGTACTTAGCTGGTCGACTGACACAAGACCAGAGCATCAGTAAAGGTAATGTTCTATATTCTAGAGTAGGTCAAAATTAATTAGCTTTATACGTATAGTCAACCTCGTCATTGCGATATAACCCTAAGGTTGAATTTCACTTGCACGTCATAAAACGACAAAGCCTATTTGTCTTTGTAACAGTTAGATAGTTTCAACCTTAGTGCAATTTAAATTTAATGAGAATTGTTGTCAAAAGTGGTGAAATCACGAGGTCAAAATCAAAACGTTTTTTTCTAGGCTACATAGGCACTAGGTACATAAAAGACACTTTTGAACGTCAAACTCGTTGACTATACTAAATCTAGCTTACAAATACTAAGGTTTTAACTATGAATGATACTATAATCTATACACTTGAAGATCCATTAATTCCTGACTTATATCAGTCCATTCACTTTTACAATTAATGTCGAAACTAACATATTTGATATTTTAAGCAAACGATCCAAGCCAATACAAGACGGTACAGCGGTGGTACTCCATAGTAATATCCCAACAACCTCAATACGTCAGTGGCTCCATCCTTACCATCGGCTTCAGCACACCAATACTCGTACTGGATCTGAGCATCAATTACATGCTGATTATGGTTCAGGTAAATATACCATACATACACACATTACTTGCAGAATGGATGGCCGATGGGGCCGAAAGGTTCTGGAGTGGCGACCGCTTACCGAAAAACCTCCGAAAGTACTTTCCTCGCCACCGAAAAGTCTCCCACAAGGTGGACCGATGATCGATGTGAAGCCCGCTGGATGCGAGGAGTACAGAGCCGGTCGATGGGGCGACGCTTGTGGAAACCTATGTCCAAGAGTGAGCGTCTTTCGGCTGAAATGGTGGTGATGATGTTGAAATAAACCAAACAGTTTTTTTCACTCATTTCGTCTGCCTAGCTTTTCCCAACATCACAACTCAGTCACTGGGTAAAACGATATCTTTTGGTAAGACTGGTTGTCAAACTTTCGGGCTTCTGAAGTTTGGAATATCCGTAACAACTGCCAAAAATCCAAGAATGACAACGGGGGCGCTTGCAAAATAAGTAATGAATGAAAGTAAAAAACTGGAGCGAAAATATCCTATCTCCTATAATCCGTAGGTGATATAAAATATTCTGATTGTATCAAGGCAAGGCGTAGGATTAATTAGTATTCTCTCATAATTTCTACAAAAAGAAACCGTCTTTTTATGTGAATAAAATTAATTAGGTTAGTAAGATTAAACTTTTTGACACTGCTTTAATTATTTCTTGAATTGTTACAGATGTACCTTGCTTACAAATAAACCTAATAATGAGTGTAAGAAAAAAAGGAATACAAAGAATGTATAGTACAAAAATCAATACAGTGCAAGAGAGGGGAGGATCTTCTTAACTCATGAATACAATGTAGGTGTGACGAAATGTGGATGGAACTTGATTTAAATTAACATACTGATGAAGGTATTATCATTGTGCTGCATTATGGAACAACATGATTTAGGCTGAAAACTAAACGACGAATTTCGCAATTCTTGCTATGTGAATTTAAGTCTCTTCATTATAAAACATTAAAACAATCAGGTTAATATAGGGTAATAGGTTAAACGAGGAAATAGTTTAAGGGAATGTAATTAATACTCTTGAAAATAAATCACTTTTACTTCTTTCTTTTTCGTGTGGTTAGTGACTACCCTGGTGTCAGAGCTTTTATGCCGCCCACGGGCCTCTGACTTGTCTTCGCATACCGTTGAGAAAATCCCACTACTACATTTACTCTGTAATATAATAAAAAATACAGATGTCTCCCGAATTTTTTCGAATTACCGCGTGTCCTAACCAAAGGCAATAGTCGCACGAATACGCGATCGTCACGTTCATATGTCACATCTTGTTCGGAAAATCGGGAGACGCGCTTTGTCAGCACGACCACGCGTTTAACGAACAAAAAGTGGAATTTGAACGCGACGGTCGTTTTCGGTTAGGACGCAACCTTATGCAAACATAAATGTATTGAGGAGCTGATTTTTTTTCGTGATTTTATTGTTGGTCCTATTCTGGGTCCCATAGTAAAATGTATTAATTTTTATTAATACTGCACTCTCTTAAAGTATGTCCCTCGTTTAACCTAACATCCTGTATAATTATTTATATCGAAATAATAATAATTATAGTGAAACTAATTCATTAAAACAAATACATATGTTTGCTATTTTAATGTTTTTATTGAAGTATTAAAATTAAATGTTTCTGAAGTAATCAGTTAATCTTCAAAGCGAATACTTTAGCCTCCAGTGCTAGTAGTTGGCACGAGGGATGATTTCCAGGAACTTGTTATATCGGATGAACTGGTAGTACTGTAATCTGTAGAAATCCTTTCGTCAAAGTGATGATTAAATTGAGGAGCTCCGGAACAAAAGCTGATAAATCCACTTTTCGTATTTTACAGGAAATACAAAATAATGATTTACGTAGGAACGATTATGTTGTTTGTTAAATTAATATAATATCAATTTGTCTTGTAGCAAGGGCTTTCAAATTGATAAGATTAAAAAAATCTAGTGTTGACACTTTTCCTACAATTTTAGTTTCAAATATGGAATTATCGGGTTTTGGTCCGACCATAATGTAATTATTATTTGAATGGCTATATTGTAATTAGCTTTTGTCCCGGTATTTCCGCAATAACCAACTTTTTCCGATTATATGTTTTTGTATTATGGATAGGTAAGTAAAGGCTCTTTCAAACAGGCGCGACACGCGACGCGACACAAAGACACCGCTCGTCGCGCGACGCGCGGTGTCTTTGTGTCGCGTCGCGTGTAAATTCAATTACAAATTCTTTTACTAAAACATGCTTCTTCTTCATTACAGTCGCAAAATATTTCTTCATCATCAAATTCATGCTCATGATGGCTTTCATTCCAGTTATCATCAAATTGTTTTTCATTAAGTAATTAACGTCTTGTTTTTTATCTGCACTCAGAACTTTAAATTTATTTTAGTTAAAAAATACATTTGTTGGTAAATGGTCTGAACAGGAACACATTTTTAAGAATTTGTGTAGGATTTTTAGGGGAGGTTGTTGCGAGTAAGAAGGCGAATAACGATCTGTCATTTATTAGGGAACGCTGCTTATATACAGTACTAGCTAACATATAACAAAATAAATAAAGTACATTAACACAATTTGGCAATGTAGGTAGAATCTGCCGCGCTCCCTTCGTCGTCCGAGCGTGATGATACCACCGGCCTGTTCGCATTCCTTTCACCTCGGCTAGCTTAGTATGCGCGGGCGCGCGGTGGCGAACGGCCGTCTGCGCTCCTCTAATTCGTATAATTATACGTAAGTATGAGCTGCTACAAATTTATCGGTAATAGTTCCGAAAATTAAAAAAATCTTAAATATACGTGTATTTGTCGGGTTTAGGTCCGACTGCCCATCTTTAGAGCCTTATTATATAGTACGTTTAACCGAATCTGCTGCGACCTGTATGACGTATGTTATTTATGAGTAAAATGACTAACAGAAAAAAAAAATCAGGCATAAATTGGATTTATTGGGTTTGTTTCAGGGCTCCTCAATTACAGTGTGGAGTCAAAACTCTTGTAGGTACCAATTTTTTAAATAATAGTAAAAAAATTAGAATTATTTGTTACCTGAAAAGTTTTTTTTTTTTTTTTCTATAAAGTTGAAGTTTTATACTGTGTCGGGTATGAACCCGACACAGTATAAAACTTCTCTGTAGTACCAAATATAACAAGTTCAGATACTAAAATAACTAGTTGCTACGTAATTGCTACGGCGTAGCGGAAGTCACCGCTACGCAAGCTACGCCGTAGCAGTAGAAGTTTTGTACGTGTTTTGGACGTGTAGTTTTTGGTTTACGATTTTTAGTTTTTTTTTTTTTGTTTTTTAAAGTTCCTGTGATGTAAGTTAATAAAGTCTTTTTCGAGCTGTATGTAATAACATACAAAGACAAATTCATGAAAAATAAAAAAGCTGTAAAAATCTCTCATCGTTGTAGAACTTATTTAAACATTTTACGTGAGAACCATGCTGGGAATCCGAATATCGGTCATCGGACGTTGGTTGACAAAAAAATACGATACGATTTTTTTTCATAAAAACACTTCTTTGATGTAACTACACGTTCAGCTCTTCATTGGTAGTCACATTGCACCAGCAGTCTACAGAATTGTGCAAATAACTTCGAAAAAATATTTTGTAAAATTCAACCAACATTTTTCGATAGGTTCCCATCACAGAATGAAAAATCTGTGCGTAAAACAACACACTCATCAAATTTTATAGTTCTTAGTATTTAATAACAATACCTACTTCTAACATAGTTTGTATGTTCTGATAGACCAGTAAAAAAATCTTAGTTTTAATGTTAGATTATTTATTAATAAAACTTACCCCTTTATTTATAAATGTTGCTTAAATATCAGTAATTATTTGGGACTATTTAACTATACATTTTTGACGTTAAATAGTCTATTTACATTAATCAACGTTTTTAAATAAACCATATAATATAATTTAATTTCAACATTTTAATTCCAGTCGAATTATGTGGAACTAACCCTCAAAGATCTCCTGAAACGGAACAATACGATCCCTAAGGACAAAATGCTATTAAGTGAACCAATAAATAACTAGTCCCATAGAAAGTTACTCTAACACCAAATACCGGCAGTTAAAATAAATATGGGTCTAATAATAAACTAAAACAGGATATCGATAATTATACAATTTAAGTAGGTACACACAGCAAATGAGTTAAGTATACAGTCCATTACACCATTAAATATTTATTGTAATTATCGGTATTTGGTGTTACTGTCACTCTAAAGGATTAGTTATTTATTAAGAACATAGAGACGCAAGTCAAAGTCAAATCTTTTATTTCAATTAGACTCATCTATGACACTTTAGAATGTCTAAATTTACAAAAAAAAAGTAGAATTGAATCTCGTTGCCCCTTCCGAAAGGTAGTTTCAAAGGAGATAAGTACCAATGATAGTATCCAATCTTTAATATCCCAGAGGCCGCGCCTCCTAATAAACAGGAGATGGCAGTGGTCACCGCGCCCTCGTTAGCGATTTAACACTAGAACAAAAGTTTTACCGTTAGTCAGTAGCGGCAACTTTAATTAGAAATTATGTTCTGTACGTTGTTCTCCCATGCCTATTAAAGGGCAAATATTTCTAAAAGAGTAAACCTCGAGTATTTTGTAGGCTCTTCTCTTAAGGACATGATAATTGTTCAGATTTGTTACAGTTGTAATAGCTATCATGTCATTCAAAATGAGTTTTTATTTTAATCATTTTTTTATCTTTTATATTAATTATTTTCTATTTTTTTACCATTTTTTTTTCTACTTTGTTAAGTACCTGGTACTTGTTGAAAGACCTACACTGTCCTCCCATACCTACATTGTTATTTAAAAATATTTTAAAAGCCAATTATTTTTAAAAGAGTAACCGTGGAGTTTCTTGCCGGCTCTTCTCCATAGGAAACGACCAATTATTACCATGCACCAAGCTTCTGACCTTTTATAAGTGCCCATGTAGGTTTATGTGAAATGAAATAATTATTTGTTTTAAACTCTAGTGTTTAAGATTAAGAACAAATTTTTCACTGTCGACCTTTCATAGCAACATAGAAGTACCATTGAAAAGAAGAAGTAAAGATTAACAACCGCACAAATGCGATTAAATTGTGAACAGCTATCTCTTCGCGTACTGTACCTACGGACGTAAATTTTATATAATAATGAACAAATCATTTATTGAACAAATTGCCGACAGGGGACTATTTGCGTGGGTCAATGATAAAATTAATGGGGTCTACAGAGCTTCGTATCTACCTCCGTGTTCGGATAAAAACTGGAATTATACATATTCATACAAATGAAGGCTTTTACATGATTTACTGGGCTTTTGGGAGTGGAGGACGAAGGTAAACGTAGTTTTATTTCAGTATAAAACAACAAACTGTTAAGTAGCCTTACTTTTGATATGTGTAATAAGTATAACTAAACAAAGAAGGCCAAAAGCTTAAACTTTTAAATAATCAAACACTTATTGCGTTTTCTTTTTTATGTAATACCAGCAGAAAAATGCAAAAGCATTGCAGATTGCATGGCAAAAAAGAAAACACACTTTAATAATACTTAATTTAAATAGTATCTGTTCAGTAGGAACCAACGACGACCCCTATTTACCCCTTTCCATCAAACGATCACCGCCACAAAACAAAATCAAATTAGCACCAACAAAACGTTGTCATTACAAAAAATATCGAAGATAATGACAGCAAACAGCCATTACGACGAGCAAAAACGCTCTTCCTAATGTTTTTACAAGAAAGCCCATCGCTCTGCAGCAGCTGAGAGCATTAAAGGCTTATGCTCGAGCATTTTTCTTCATTCTCAGTAATATATTATTTCAGTGTGACGTCATGGGTTTGAACTATTAGTCATGTCGGGTTTTGACACCATGCAGTGCGGAAGGGACGGATTAGAGGTTTTCAACTGACGTACATCAGTGAATTGAAATAAGCAGACATTGTTTGGGTTGCCTTGCTTGAAAGTTTTTGTGGTGACCAACTGTCGGGTTGGAAAACGGACAGCTGTATGCGTGTGCACTAGAAAATGCTACTTAGAAATTAACTCTTTTTTCCTAACGGTTGCTGTTGAAAGAACGCAGGGTTTTGCCAAACTCTAGAAGTCTAAAACACAAGTGTGCCTCCTGATACCATGAGGGGACCACGGAACCGGGTTATTTTTTTTCTGTAGGGCATCTCATAGCTGACCTCTGAGGTCATGACTATTTAACCGGTCAATCCTGTGGTTGCCTTAAGCTGCTACACTCAAAGCCTCCAGCCAGGGGCATACAAACTAAGCTAAAAAGCTAGGTGAACGCTCTCTAAGGGCACCCCCTGTGGGATACGAGCCTCGGCTTAGGGCGTCACCGGAGGGAGGACATCAAAGAAGGGTGCGGGCTGGATCAAAGTTTTGATTATGATTATTAATCGGGGAATTTAAAGCTACGTGCACAGCTGCAACCACTACTGGCACCTCGTTTTCAAGCAAGGGTTGGGGAGAAACGGAACAGGGGACCATCAGGGTGCATATAAGCACAATCAGCCTATAATGTTTCCACTGCTGGAGCACGGGCCTCCTACGTGAGAGGGAGTAATAATCACCACGCGTGCCCGTGCGGTTTGTTGGATGTCACGTCTTCGAATTTTTTGTTGTAGGAATGCTGGTTTCGTCACAATGTTTTCGAAAAGTATGGTAATTACGTTAATATTGCTTAAAGCCTTCATTAAAGCAGTAATAGAGAGGCCCATTTTCAGCATTCAGGCTTAAGTTGATGAATAGCAGCAATAATTGACCAAATACAATAACAAGCCTTCCTCAGTAATAACTATTTTTTTTTGTAAGAAACTTTTTCGATTCCGACTTCGAGTAACCGGTAAATGGCTACTGGATTACCCCTAATTACTTTATCGGGTCCATCAAGCACCATTTTCAGTAATCAGGGATTCGCGGATTACCTTTTTGCTTTAATCTACGAAGAGGGCATTTGTTTGAATTAAATTAATGCAACATTTATACAGTACAAGAACTACAAATAACTTTATACATCATAGTAGGGAAATATCATTGGCCTATAATCAATCATTTTAGTTGTAATAGCCTTCAATTGTGATAATTACTTTGAAATGAGTATCGCTGACCTTCGTTTTTCTTTATATTTCGAATAACATGGTTTCTAACACACAGCTTGCGACTTTTGAATTTCTTCTGCGTCTTTCTCTAACTCCATAGCCACGAACTATGCATTTAGGCAACACTCGTCTTGCGACATGCAGAAAAAACAAATGAAAAAATTGGTTTAGAGCATGACACAAGTTATCGCGACGCGACTTGCGCACCGATGGTCCGAAACAGAAGACGCGCGTGCGTGTCGCTTGACGCAAGTCGTATCGCTCGAGGTGAACTGGGCCACAAATCTACAATATATTGTCAACACTATCAATACTGCAGGGTTTTAGGGGATTATGTTACATAGGGTCCCCTGTGACCCTATGTAACATAATACACTTTCATAAAAAAAATACGACATATTCGCTAAAAATGAAACAAACAAAAAAATAGTAACAAAAAATCCGTTTTTTTCGTAAATCTATGGCGTTTCCACAAGCTGCGTCAGTACCTATTGTTATATCCCGATGCTGATGGAAGCACCCTGGCTCAGAATAATTGGCTGTAACAAGTCAATACTTTCATTGTCATGGAAAATTTGGAGAGCAATGGCGTCCTAAAAAATGTTTCGTATATTTTGTGAGCCGGGTTGACATCTAGTGAGCCATGAGAGTACAGGGTGACAATAGACGGAGAATACTTGGGACCGTGGTTTTGAAAAGCCAATGAAGGAGTACTTAAATCGTACGTTTATTTTCAAAACATTTTGGTTGGGAATAAAAGCACTTGTGTGCTAATGACCTCTTATTTATTCACTAGCGACCCGCCCCTGCTTTTAGAGGGGGGGAGAACCCAGAAATCTCGATGTTTTGACAAAACATCGTGATACATTTGAATAAATTTTCTAAATTATGGCTAAAACCACATCAAAATCCGTTGCGTAGTATAGAAGAAAAACGCTTTTACACGGTGTGTTAATCCAGGTTATAAACTATCTGTGAGCCAAATTTTAACCAAATCCGTTCAGTAGTTCTTGTGTGAAAGAGTAACAAACATCCATCCATCCTCACAAACTTTCGCGTTTCTATTATTATTACTAGGATACTAGAACCAGGATAGGACTAGGGAACTAGATTAACTAGGATACTAGGACTTGCATACTAGAACTAGGACTAGGTTTACTAGGACTAGGACTAGGATTACTAGGACTAGGATATATAGACAGATGATCATCAACAGCAATATGCATTCAAAATCGGCTTACAATAGTATTAAGGATAGGTACATGTACAAATTTTCATTGGTAAACAAAGAACCAGTGTGCAGTAATAAAACTTTAATCTTAATTGTAATTTTACTATTTATTATTATGCATTAATTAATTGTAATATTTTTGGGCTGCAGTTAGCTGTATAGTACCTAATTTATTTATTTGTTAATTGTTATTCTCTTATTTATTGTTGATCTAGTGATTATTATTCATATTTAATCTGCGGATAAAGTAGTGCGCTGCAACATTGCTTTATAAAATTTGTTAAACCTATATTTATTTCAAAGAGGCCCTTGTATATCACTTTTGAACGTCGAAATTTACAAAAAAAAAAAAGTGATTCTAGTCGTCCCTTCCAAAAGGAGGTACTATATTGTAGCTTTTTATCATCCCATAATAAATTAAATTATTTATGAAGGTTTATAGAAAGAAAAACCACCATTCCATAAAAAACCCTCCGTTGCATACGGTTATAACAAGCTACTGATATGTTGATACGATAGTTGTAAATACAGCACATTTGTATGCCGCGCCAATATTTGATTGAAAGCGCGAATATGACGCGGGGACGCGGGCAATCTAATATTGAATCTGATGCGTGGATCCAATACATGTCATGTGCATAGGTAAGTGTACAACCACTTCTACAAAATACTAGGTATTAACTAGGTTTGGTATTCATAGGCTAATAAAAAGGTTTAAAAAGTTGGTACCGGCTAGTGAGATGCAGCGTTTGAAACAAAAAAATAAGTTATGTTTATTTATCTAATTTTGACCACGGTCTACCCATATGCTAAATTTCATCAAAATCCATTCAGTTGTTTAAGCGTGAAAGCGTAACAAATAAGCAAATAAACAAACAAACTCACTTTCGCACTTATAACATTATATAGTTAGGACTATCGTCGTTGAAGGGGTCCACTAGGGCCGATGCCTGCCGGGGCTGCGAAGAAAACCGAAAGGGAGATCGTGACCCCCGGCAACATGGCAACCGAAGGAACACGGGTGGGTTTTAGTCAGTAAGAGTCTGACACGCCCTCCCGCTCCGCCCAGAGCGGGAGAAGTTATTTGATGATTTCCCACCCTCAAAAAAAAAAAAGGACTATCGTCGTAAATTTATTAATTTTAGTACATACTACAAAAAGCGTTCACAACCGACAGTTTCCAAAACCCCGAGCCTGTTCAAATAACATTTTCGAATGTATTTTTAAAGGGAGCGATCAACATACGCCGGAAGTGCCCCTAGGCCCTAGAAACTACATCACCTACTTGTTAAAACAAGCTAAATGAGCATCTTTACCAGGAAAACTAATTGGGACCCTGGGGCATGATTCCGCTTCAGAAAGGAAACCTTATTAGGGCCGGGTAATTATATATCAGTCCGGTGAGGGTACGAGAATTTTGTACGGTTTTATGAATTTTTTTTGGTAAGGTGTCGAAAATGTTCATAAGGATGTTATTGGGTTAGGTGCTGGAGTTTGTATTTTGAAATGTTGAAGGCGAGTATCCATTTAAAGATTCTGTTGGTTCATACTTCTCCAGCAAATACTTAATATGTAAAATATACCTTCAATATAAACGATCCATCCTATCCAGCTTAGTTGCTAGTCAATTTCATACCAAAACAGTAGACACCATTGTGTTTTTCTGTACCGAAACTGCAGTACGATTTCAACTCATATTAAATGATGCATCATTAAACTCCACATGCAGCGTACCTTGACCTAAGAATGCCTGGTGTTGCTGCAACTTGCATCGTGATGAAGGAAACGACTCGTTATGCCTCAATGGTGACGCGACGCCTCAGGTGACAGACGATGAAAATTAACCCTTGATTGCTTCGGGTGAAAAAATAGGGGAGGAATTTTGTGGATGCGACTCGAAGTGCATTTTTAGTTTGTTTTGTTTTTTATTGGAGACTGTTGCACCTATTTACTTACAATGACAAAATCTAATATAATTGCCTGTACGTATTGTCTACTAAAAGAAATATTACGGTTATTTAACATTTTCCTTGGTTTTTTGTGCGATAGATGGTATATGTAGTTGGCAACTTATTTTATGGTTCGAAAAAGGAGCCAGTCAAAGATCTGCCACATAAATGGTAAGCTTAAAATAAAACAGCATTTTATTTGAAATAAAATTGGAATACCAATACATATTGTAATTTCTATAGATTGATATCAATTTATTCAAATATCTCTGAACTGTTTCTACTCAATATAAATTTTATTGTGATTGGTCCCTACAAAAAATAATCCTAAAGTACTGACTGTGATCTTCAATAGGCCAACCGTAACAATTATTCTTAGAATTTTAAACTACTTACTATTTACTACTATCTGCTTGTTCTAGCAGGTCCACGTTAACATAGTCGAATCCCATTAAACCTATTTTTGCATTTATAAATGAGCGCTTAATGGCAACTCTTTTGTTTTCATATCTTTTCACTTAGCTGCAATTAAAATGGCGGAAGTTATTTACTTAATACAATCATTATGCGCTTTTAAATCATGTGTATTGCATTGTGTAGTTACGAGACTGTTTTGGATTTTAGACGATGCCTCACTAATGGTATTCTTCTAGGGCAATGTTTGGACTATGTGTTTTCGGGAGTTGTTCTGAGTCACACGATTACTGACAAATTGCTGTAAATGCTTGTACTAACTGCACAGGTAACTCAAATCTATGTGGTTCTTTCCTCAAAAGACCATTACAGATGCTAATCTACATGGTCCTCACATGATCTGACCAGTATTATGTCTGGACTTTAAATGAGACTTTGAATCCTGTGTTTATTTCACTATTTCTTCACAGAGGTGTCAGATAGAAAATGTCTACTCCATCTAGTTTTTTTTTCATTTTTTATATCACTCGTAAAAGTAATTCTAATAACCTATTTACAGATTAAAATTTTTAATTTTATTTCAATTCATTTCATTTCCTCACTATTGATATTCATTCAGGGTAATATTAGTAAGTACTACTGCATTTTTGTAGTTAGTTAGGGATGATAGTAAAACTAAACTACTGTGGGCCTACACGCGGAGTAAAAGTCACGTAAATTCGAAAAAAAATAATGGAACTGAAGCTACTCGTTTCAAACACAATATATTTTAAGACTTTATTCATATATATATGGGTGATACTAATAAAATTGAGCTTGTCACAAAAATTCGAATAGAATAGATGTATTTTTGATTTAGAAATCGTTCGAATTTACGTTACGTTTACATCACGCGTTCGTACCCCGGACTAGCTCGTTGCCTTTCTTGAAACAATTTGGTTGACATTAACATACAATGAATAATTATTATTTAATGAACGGAAATGTTACGCTATAATAGGACTTCCTCCTGCATCGAGAGTGTGTTTACAAACACACAAATCTCACATGAGTTCCACAAATAATATGACCTGAAACTACTAATCGCAGGTCAAACAATTATTTGTTTTATACGGGAATTGAATCCATGACACTTAACAAAGCCGCAAATCGCTACTGTGACAAACATGCATAAGCATAAGCATAATCAGTATTTAATGTTCCCACTGCTGGGAGGACTCCTCGCTTAAAGAGGGAGTGGGCTGTAACCTACCACGTGGGCCAGTGTGGGTTGATAGATGTTACATGTCTTCGAAATTTCATTCTAGGATATACCGGTTTCTTCACGTTGTTTTCCTTCACCGGTTTGAGAGCAGCGTTCATGAAATTATTTACACAAAGTAATGTGCCTGCCTGGGGTCGAACCCACCACCTACAATTCGTAAGTCAGCGGCGTTACCTCTGTGGGCCACCGCTATTCCATCTGAGGGTAAATAAATAAAATTAAAAGAAATAAAGAAAACTTGTTTATTCTGCACAAACAAAACGCACATTTAGAAAAACGAAACATTAAATACACACAATACAAAAGTTGCCAAAAGCCTCGTATTCAATCCAAATTAAATGTGTTTAACTTAGAAAGTCTCTTATCTGGAACCGTACCTTAACTTTGCTGAGCGCACACGTAATTTTTTTTTACAAAAAAACGTAAAAATAAAAATATGTGTGCGCTTTTGCCCGCGGCTTCACCCGTGTGGATGTCGGAAAATATCCCACAGGAACGTACTACCGATACCGGAATTACATACCTAAAATCCGAGGAAAAGTTCACTGACTCCTACCGCTGCGCCTGCGTTACGGTGAACCACAATTATTTTTCCACGCGTAATTTTGAATCTGTGATATCTTTTAAACTATTCATTTAAATTAAATAATGTCTAGGCATATTTTAATCTAAACTAAATGCTCAATTTAAGAAACATAGCTTATTGGATAAGGATTTAATAATAACGTTCAAAATAACTTCGGAAATAACAATTAAATTTTTATCAAACTCTGAAAAATAAAAATGGTTATTGTGGGTCATCCTTAGAAGATAGACATATGCCATCGCGGACTTTTTGTTGAACTTTTTAATCCTGTAGAGCATAAATTTAATGTATCTGTAACAGTTTACGCGGCGCACGCCAGTAAAGCTCCCAGTCGGCATGATTTTTTCCGACATCTTCGACAATAATCGTCATATTTCAGCCAATTTACACAAAACCTTAATGAATTATACACTAAAACCTTCCGCAAGAATCACTTCGTCCATTAGTAAAAATCGTTTGAAAATCCGTTCAGGAGTTTTTGAGTTTATTGCATTCATACAGACAGACAGAGAGACGCGGCGGGGGACTTTTATGTAAGGATTGTATGTACCTCTGCGTGTGCGTTGATGGCGGCGCAACTTTTTAAATCCTTAAGGCGACGATAACAGACTTTTAATGATTTTATACTGAAGATGACGTCTTAACTAGTAGTGTTAATGATTTAGAAAAAATATATGTTAAATTAGAGCATTTTTAAAATAATTTTTATAAAGGCATATTTTGGATTATGTTTATATTACATAGTGAAATTATTTTGTAAAGTTAGATCTAACGCGGATTAAAAACTGAGAATCGCGCAAAATCTATCAAGCGTATTTTTCTGAAACCTTTACAATTTTAAAGAGAATTTAATTATTGAACTTTTAATATACGATTTTTATTAAAATACTTTTTGTTTTTGTATAATACATTAATGATGCGTTTTATTTGGGACAGCGCTCCTTGATGGGCGAGTTCTATTACTGGCTAGACGTACGACGCGTTGTGTGAGCTCAGTACAGAACACGCAAGCTAACCACTCAAGGTCACTGTCAAATATTTGCGTCTTAAAACCGAGTCCGCTGCACCATGTTTTCGTGTTTTACAAACGTCAAACATTATTTGCTAACCGATTTGGGGGTGTGGTCTAACAAAAAAACACAAACATATAATATAACATGTTTGCCGCGACGAACGAATAAGAACACCCGCGTTCGCCTGCCGCGGGGGTGAAATCACTCATCCGTGTTTAGTGCTCTCCAAACGAAGACGTTTCGTGACATTTTTTGTATCATAACAGCTCGTCAAAATCGCTTTCTGAACATCGGTTTTTTTTACTATCGAACTTAATTATCATCAGGTTTCAGTTCTTTATAAAATTAAATATAAAACGAACGTGTTTGGACACGGAATCAATTTATATTTCTTCTTTGTAGAACTATGAATCTACTATTGCTAGAACAGCAGACACGTCCTCGTCGGAACTCATGTTTTAAAAGAGATTGTCTAACAAAAACATTGTTCACTCAAAAGTCGCAGCGGATTGGCTGTTTAGCAAACTTGTTTTACTAACATGTTTTGTTAGAAAATTGGCGCAGCGGACCAGGCTTAATAGTTTGTAATAAAACATATTATTTGGACAGCAGCATCCTTCTTTATTTTGTTGTTTTATTACACAACTGTGATCTCCAATCTCAAAGCTCTCAAGCATTATATAAAAAGTAATGAGACTCGAGCATTACTTTTTATGTAATGCTTCAATCTTGCATAGTTTCAACCAATCAAAAGGCTTTAAACGAGTTTTAGGTAATGCTTGAGTTTTGAGTGAGGTTCTGTAATACGGCCCATAAGAGTCGTGATTCTACTTTTATAGTCGGTTAATGTAGTTATGAGAAACACGTTACATACGTGTACGTGTGGATTGAGTCAAGCCTGTTTTAAACAGGGGTGAGCAGGGTTACCTTCGCCGCTTAATTCTCAGTAAAGATTTTATTTGACGATGGGAATCGAACCCGAAACTGCAGTAACACGATGCAGTACCTAGATCTAACAGCCAAAAGCTGTTTTTAAATCTAAAATTAAACACATAGAAGCATTTTCGTAATTGTTTTTATTAAAACATTCACAATCATCGTTTACAGTATATCACTATAGGTAATGTCAGTCGGGTTCGCCTAATAATAAAAAGTATTTTTTTCATTTATTTTTAACAACAAACAGGATTTAAAATTTATCAATTTCGTCTTGCCGTGCAATTATAAATTAAAATGTTGCAGTCAATTAAAAAAATCTAATTCAATTTACAATGAGTAAATAAAAGGCTTAATTAAAATAAATGTTTTTACTTTTTTAATTGCTTGCAACACAACACTTAGTATAGTAGTATAATTTATTTTTGTATATTTATAATATCATAGTAACAACTATTTAGCCTAAGACATAGTCACTTTGTAACTTACTGCTCTTTTCGAGGCTCCCTCGAAGTGAGCAATGCTTCGCGCCTCGCCTTAAGCAATTCAGCGATTGCAGAGTTTAACATTCATAAAATTGACTGCCACCAACTGACTGTCAAATAATTAATGATGACAGGACCCTCCCAAAAATGTATTAATATTTTATTGAGTTGTATTAAGTTGAATACTTAATCCACTCCAGGTTCACGGGAACGAGAAACAAATAACCCCGTTAAAAATGATTTAATAAAAAAACTATTTCTTCCACAAACTCATCACTCTCCGATAATTTGTTTGGACGTTACATATATTGCAACTGACGTTTCGGCTTAGTTTGATTTACGCAATGCTTACGAATTGCACGCAGATTATCACTTCGACTCGACTTCAAAATCCATATGTGAGCTATTTTGAAATCTCCAACGAGTCGCCGGCGACCAAAATCGCTGCGTAATTAACAAGCATAATAGCTTCGTTAAAATGAAATTAGACCGGTGTTGAGGTGTAAATTCCCGGTGATTTACCTGCCTACTTTAAAATCCATAGAGCACGAAATCGCTGCGCCGGCAGTGTCAAGAGACAGCAGCAAGTGCGTTGAGCGCAAAACTTTTGTTCAAACTGTCATGTAGAGCTGTCAAGTTCTATACGTCATTTTTATACGCCGAGACATCTCCGTGCTCTGTGCTAAAAACAAATAAGTTTGCTTACGAATTATGTGTGATGACTTGAGCGAGGTTCGAATTGATTCAATTTTTATACATTTTTGGAGCTTATCACTTATTCCACTCGACTTATCTTTCCATTGCCATTGACATAACTAGATTACCTAACTCCACATTTCATACACATGTTAATTTCTATCTAACGATTTGCTCTCGTCATGTTACTATCAATTAATGAATTCAGTGAGTTATTAACATAACAAAATATGCTAACAGATCGTTTCTAGCATTTCAGAACGTAATTTAATTTTGTAACTAGCTTAATTTATATTACACCTTAGATATACAATAATTAATTTACATTACATCATTATAATTATACGTAAATATTTTTCACATAATGTACAATGTTTCTGGTCGCAGATTTTCTGGCCACGTAATACTGATGAAATGGGCTGACATCAAAATATTTTATGAATGCAGTATTGGATATAAAATATACATATACACGGGTACTTAAAAAAAAACCAGAGAGCAACAAAAATACATATAAAAATAATACAGAATTTCAAAAGCAATGTTTGCACAAAACGCTACCCCATTTAAATTATCTGAAATATATCCTCCTCTCCTCTCTTCTCGTGCTGGTCTTCCACATTAACTATTACTATCGTCTATTTTTTAAAGTGTGATGCACTTCGCTTTTCATACTGTAAACTAAATGTTAATGTGGACTCCAAATAGATTCAAAACTAAATTGAATTAATTTCAAGACAGGAGCAGTTGTACAAATTAACTAAAACAGGAACTTAATTTCAGTTAAGTTTCATTTACGTATCGATACACTAAAACAACTTGCAAAAGACATAAAATATCAAGTAAAAAAGCACATACTATTAATAATATACCACGATATTTTCTGAAAAACATGTTTTACATAATAGGTAAGTTCACACCCGATCTCTTATTTACACGGGCGTGTCGCATCCCGTTCGTGTGCAAAGCGTTGCAGGCGCTGAGATGCGAAACACAACACACCCTATTTAAAACGCAGCCAGTCTAACAGCAGTTTATACAGGTTTATGTACTGAAATAGTGCGATGAAGTATACTGTACAGTAAACTACGTATGTTGGGCCAACATTGGGTTAGTTTTATTTACTGATTTTTTCTTCGGTATGAATAATAAATGAAAATATTTCGGAAATATATTCGGTTTCCATGACTAATAATATTCTAGCCGATTTTGATACATTTCAACAGTGATATGTCGTTTCTCGTTTTATTTTTTACTGTTGAGATGTTTGGAGCGCCTGACAATATTTGTTATAACAGATCAATAATGTTACCCCACCTACTACATTTTTTATTACTATCAGTGAGGCTTATAAACCAAATATTGGTACAATTTTCCGTTCAGGAATGCTGTTAAAAAATCCACCACCCTGTATATTTGTTGGTACATTCTGCACACACCCTTTGATGCGCTGCGCTGGTTGTTTATTTCACAAAGTAAACACGCATAGCGTGGGGCTCATGCATAGCTCCACATATTAGAAAACATTGACTAAACTGGGTGCGAATCTAGATTTTCGTCGGTATGTTTTGATTGGCCGCAATCAAAAGCGGGATTCGACCATCATGGTCTAAAGGCAATCATGATGGTACCTCACTACGATCATGGAAAATGGATTTTGATTTGCTGAGTCGCTGAGCACGTGAGTCTACCCATATATACTTGCCTACTAATATATGTTCCTAATAAATGCGAATTAAACTATGTCTGTCTGTCTCTAGATTACGTTTTCACACCGAAACAGATTTCGGAGACCATGACTTGGGTTAGGACAAAGGATACTTTTTATTCGAAAGTATGTTGCCGTTGGATGATTTCTCGCTCTCCACGCGGGCGAAACCGCAGCAAAATCTAGTTTAAAAAAGCAACCCCTGTAATGTTGGAATATATTTTAAAGCTGCTATTATTGATTTGGAACGCATGCTAATGCGTATGCATGCTATTACGTGGTTTCAAATTCCTAATGGTACAAGATAGTTTTTATTAGGTTTGCCGAAGAAAGTTTAAATTCAAACCAACCAAAACTCGATTAAATAGTGATACAGATAAAGGGACATAATAATAATAATTGTTCTAATATTATTATAATAACAATTCCCATCGTCAACAACGCGGAAAGTTCGCAACCCTGCCACACAAAGTTTAAATTTAATCAATCACTCTGTAACCGCGTGGTATTTTCCATAATCCATCTAATATTGTTTATTTTATAAGTTTATTATAAGACCATGTACCCAGATGGTTAAGTAGCAACTGTGCCTATCTTTCAATTTATGCGACAGGCATGTTACGGCTAATTTGATGGATGGGTGACCGTCAGTTTCAAAAGCTTCGCTTATTGGCATTACAGCAAGGAAATAGCTTAAAACACACAGAATTGCTGAGCAAGCTTTTAAAATCGGATTAGATTATTGACGGGCTGAACTTGTTATAACCAATATTTATCTAATCATGATCATCTTGACCGTAGCTCAATTTTATTTAATTCATGCAGCATGATTTTCTTTTGTTCTTCTCTTAAGCGTCACCTCAGTAATAGTCGGTCAACCATTTTTTTTGCCAAATAAAGTAAACAATCCAGTAATAAGTGGTTACTATGGGCCTTTCACCCAATATTTGGCCTCTTCAAAATCATCCTAACTTATTTTTAAGTGGAACCCTATGTCCAGCAGTGGGCTATTGAGCTTTGTTCATTTGATTGACCGGCTTTGCATATTAATGGGCTTGAACGCCGAAGCGTGTTCAATATAGGCCATTGTTCTGCGCCATTACGGACAATGATACTGTGTGTAAACGGGTGGATGGACTACTGTAGGTTTTGAAATATGTTACTAAGTAAATTCTGTGGGTACCTAAATAAATAAGAGTGACAGGATGCAGAGCATAATTATATTAGAGACACAAATCATAACTTTAACTAGCTGTTGCACGCTGTTTCACTCGTATCATAGGGAAACTTCTTCATGCATCCGAAATAAAAGTATCCTATATGTTGATCCAGGTCCTAGTTTATCTATGTACTCATTTTCATTCAAATCCGTTTAGCGGTTCAAGAGTGATTGAGTAACAAACATACAAACTTTTACATTTTATCAAATTAGGTATAGCTATTTCATAAAGTTGTCAAAGACTCACAGCTGTTTGACGATATTACCAGTAAGAAAGGGTTGATTTGTTTACAAATTAACCTGTAAACATGAAAGTAAACAAGCGTGTCAACTAACGCACGTAACTAACTTAACATTAAACTTAACCTGAGCTGCCTATTATCTTAACAAGACCTTACCCGTGAAGCTATTTATTAAGCTGAAAATTGTGCTACACCTACAGGTATCACGTTTCTGTGCCGAGATACGTTAGTAAGATAACATAAATTCGACCTTAAAGTATATCTAAAAAACTCTGAGCAAATGTATTTCATAAAACCAATATGCAAATTTCCATTACATATCGAAGCCCCTCTGTGCCTCAGAGTTATGGTTGTTGGTTATGCCGTGGATCCCTGATATCAGTCGTAGATCTTTGACAGTCGTTACGGGTAGTCAGAAGCCTAAAAATCTCACAACCAGTTTTACCAAGGCGTATCGTGACACACCCAGTTACCCAGTAACTGGGTTGTAGAGATCAGATAGGCAGTCGCTCCATGTAAAATATTCAATTACGGTTGCGTAATTTTATTTTGGTGCTTTTAACAAATATTATTGTTGTAATACTCTTAAATAATTATTAAAGCATTTCGACTTAACATCTTGAATGCCTCTAGGAAATAAGTCAAGTAGGTATTAAAAAATCCTCTATAATTACATAAATATTCCAATTATCTTCGAAAACATCTCGTTGTTCGGCAAACTGTAAGATTTATTTATGGCTTCAATTTGTTTCACGATTCAGCTGTGTTCATCCTGTTAGCGATGAATTTTATTAATTATAATTGCTTTTTAAAAATAATCCTTGTCGACCTCCAAAACGTTTTGCAGAAAATATCTGGGTATACTGTTTGTAGGCAACAATATTATGATATTAGTGAGCATTATTTTGTTGATATAAAAAGCATATGGGATCTTACTAACATTTCGAAGAATAGATCGTGACAAGACAGTGTTTGTCAAATTACATAATAAGGCTATGCGCAGACTGAGTCAATACTGTCTTTAGACCACTTTAGACTATCGCTCTATGAAAACAATAATGCGTTGACTCGCAACAAAACTGTTTGGTTTTGACAAGATAAAGATGTTTTGTCTACCATAGACAAAACTTTTCAGACTCTGAAGTACGCACTGTCTTAGAAAGGGGAAATATTTAACTTATCCTCTAAAAACTTGTTGACCTTCTTCAATGAATCTTTTTGGGATTCTAATGAAAATAAATAAGCCTCTTTTTAACATTTGGCCTTTTCTTACTGTTTATCGTAAGTAACTAAGCCGAAGCAAATGGGTTAGGTTATGTCAGAACTGTGACCAAGCGCGCGCGAACCGAGCGAGCGAAGCGAGCGGTGCCCGTGGCTGTAGCCGGCGAGCGCTATAGTCAAGTTGGTGGAAGTTACTTGGCTGTTTAGTATTTTTAGGACCCCAAAATAGGAATTATTTGAGGTTCACAAAAAGAAGCACAAATAAATTTTAGGAGCTCAAAATGGAAATTTTATGAGGTTCAATTAAATATTTGTCCTTAGAAAGTGACAAAATTAGCATGGGACAGCAAACAATTTACTTTTAAATTAATTTAGTAATTGTGAAATAACAAGGCTGGTACTAAAATAATTCGCAATAGCTCGAAGGAGTGGGCGGATGTTTTTAATTAATTACATTTAAATTACTTTAATAAATACAATTAAGTTATAAATATAGTTCCGTGTACTTAACCATCGTATATTTAATTTAAATTATTTATTTCCTACCACAGTTTTGTTACTTAAAAGTACAACCATACCAAAGCTGTGATCTTTGGATGTTATCGAAATTGAAGTTATTTAAAACTAAATTGCACATTGTTAGGAATATTAAGCGACTAAAACAAGAACACTAAAAACAACTTCGGATCATACAAGGCAATACTTATCAGGAAGAACGCAAAAACGGAAGGTGCTCTCTGTCGCCGCGACCACACATTACTTTATTAGAAAAGAGTGACATTTGACCGCGACGATAACTTATTCGCGCAACGATAGCTTTTTGTCAGAACGTGGTCGTAGTTTTTTTATTATTTAACAATAATAATAGCAGCGTATTCTTGCCCCATTGCAGGGTAAATAGTGTTCTTTATAGATACAAGACATATTTATCCTCAAAACTATAATAAAAACTACTAAGTTTATCTACCGTAAAAAATCTAACCAACAATTTTGTCCAAGAAATTCCACAACCTTCCAAAGATCACACTTCTCTGAACATAACACAGTCACTATAAAGTCCTCACCACATGATCACTTACTCCGCAGCGTCTATATGCAACTCTCTCGGACCTTTCTCGCAGTGGTCACTACCTCTGGTCTTCGCGCGGCCGCTATGTCGGCGCTGCGGGCAGTGACCCCGCGGTTCACCACACATATACTTACTGATGACTGTGTGGAAAAGAGAAGAGAAAAAATTATACACAGTAAATCAAGATATATTCTTCTCATTTTTCTGGTTATGAGTTTTAATGGTAATGGGTTTAGGAATATTGGTTCAAAAATGAAAGTGGGAGGAAATTTTAAAGAGGAAGTGGCAAGAAAACTATACAAAATCAAAGTTCAAATGGGATGCTGAAAGAAAAAATTATTGTCTACAAGATACCTACCAAATCAAAATCTGCCTAGCCTTTTCCCAAATATGTTGTGGTCGGCTTCTGGTGTCACTGATGCAGCTGAATACCAGTATTTTACATTAAGAGACTAAAAGAGAGATAAAAACAAAGAGTCACATATAAATATGGCTCGTTAGGCTCGTAGTCATAGTCTGATATGGCCCTATAAGCTGCTGGAAACTAAACCCTTTTCATTTGTATTTACAGTTTAATTTGTCTTTTATTTATTGATTTATTTCATTGAATGTATTATCTCTATGCTAGTCTCAACATTTCTCTGTTTTATAAAATAACAATGTAGAGATCTCACTGTTAAATTAGGCCACGATGCTTGAAGGTAAAACTTAATGAAATTAGCAAATCTTTTAAATGAATGGGAAAATATTGTGAGATGAGAAATTTTAATCACAGGGAAATGGAAAAAAAAGTGTGTTTACCTACTTACATTAATTAAGCAGGTTTTTGAAGATGTTGTGATGAATAGCTATCTCCAATGTTTTTATTAACTTTTGGAAACGCCACGTGGTATCGTGTTACCCAGTAACTGGGTTGTGAAGGTCAGATAAGCAGTCGTTCCATGTAAAATACTGGTATTCATATTCACCTATACCACTACTTTAAATTTGATATACTAGCTTCTGCCTGCAACTTCGTTTGTGTGGAAATCGAAGACACCACAATATATTAAAATAACAGTCACACGCGATGTTTTTTTTTTTTAACTTTGCCAAACTGTGGTACTACCACAGTTTGGCATCGTTAAAAAAAAAACTAAATGTTCGCGTCGTATCGCGGCCAGTGTGCACACCCTAAATTTTGTCCACGTTCTGAGCTGGCTCAAAGCGGTTTATAGTCTAGACGGCGGCCACTGCAGCCACCGCGCGCCTTGTCTGTGACAGGTCACGCACATAGCTGTGTGTGGTAGTGTTTCCACGCAAGGCGTATGTATGAAGATTATAGTCTGCTCCTTATTTAGTCATGTTCCCGCAGCTTTCTATCAATAGCAATTTCCCATTGCTTGCGAAGTTTTTAATGTTTAGTTAATTAATGAACGCCTCCGTTCCTGCATAATTGTATACTACTGAAACCTAATGGCACAACACAGACACAATGACTGATGATACATTTAAACGTTGTTCCTGTAGCATTTTTGCTCGCCGTGTTTTTACACCTGGAGTGTGGATCATTTTAGATCCGCTCGAATGACCACTTTGTTAAGGGTGGTTCTGCAGAAATGAATAGTTGACACTACGAAAACACGGGTAAAACATTTAAAACTGTTTAATGCGTTAATAGCTAATAACAATATGGCCGCGTGCACAAAATGTTGTATTCTAAGACGTGCGCATTTATTGGCGATCGATGGCAGACTGGCGGGGGGCCTGTGTGACAAGCATGTCAGCGTATCCCGCCTAGTAACTAGTGATGTTACTTTAGTTTAAATACTATTAAAGAAATTTAGAGCGCGTCGCTTACATTCCCCACCCTAGTGCTTTCGTAGCACTCATCAACCAGAGTGATAGGTGCGACGCGTGCCGCAGAGCGGCGCCAGGTCCGGGAGCGCACCTTCACTTCCACGAGTCTGATGCGACCGTCCTTACCTGGGAACACCTCAGTGATGAGTCCCTTTGGCCACGAGTTGCGGGCAGAGTTCGGGTCCACAACCAATACGAGGTCGCCCACTCGAAGCGGTGGCTGCTCCGCGTTCCACTTTCGCCTAGGTAGAAGGTCAGGTAAAATCTCCTTTACCCACCTGTTCCAGAACATGTCGGCCAATCGTTGACTTGTACGCCAGTGTCTGCGTAAGTACAGGTCAGAACTGTCAAACGCTCCAACTACAGGTAAGTTCGACGACGTACCCAGCAAGAAGTGGTTGGGGGTGAGGGCTTCTACGCCCTCCGGGTCTACCGAAACGTGCATCAAGGGACGGCTGTTCACTATATTTTCAACTTCTGCTAAAAGCGTGCCCAACACTTCGTCCCTTGGTGCCCGTTCGAGCAAAACAACTTTGAGCGACGACTTGACGCTGCGAATCAGTCGCTCCCATGCCCCACCCCAATGGGGACTGGCTGGAGGGATGAAAGTCCAGTCCATCCCATTGTTGACACCTACGTCTTTCAGTTTCTCTTGATCTAGGTCCTGCATGGACCGTTGGAGTTCCTTTTCAGCGCCTTTTAAATTTGTACCGTTGTCGGAATACAAGTGACGTGGCCAGCCACGTCTCGCTGCCATCCGTCGCAGTGCCATGATCAACGAGTCCGTCGTGAGAGAAGCAACAGTCTCAATGTGAATAGCACGCAACGTTAAGCAGGTAAAAAGAACACCGTACCTTTTTTCCTTGCGTCTGCCGACTGTTACCTCCATCGGTCCAAACAAGTCCAGACCACAGTGTGAGAAGGGTCGCTGATGATGTGCCACACGAGACTGAGGTAAGTCACCCATGCGAGGAACTAGCGGCCTGCACTTTTTGATGCGGCACAGCATGCATTGCGACACTACACTCTTCACGGTAGGTCTAAGTTTCACTAACCAATATTTTTCCCTCAGCAGATTGACTACTGTTTCCTGATTTCCATGAGCTGCCTTCACGTGGTAGTGCCGGACAATCAGCCGAGCCACAGGGTGCCGGCCGTCCAATATTACAGGCCTCTTTACCTCCATGTCGACATCTGCAGCAGCATCGATCCGACCGCCCACGCGAAGCAAGCCATGCTCGTCTAAAAACGGTGAGAGTGTAAGTAACCGACTATTTTTAGACAACGCTTTACCATTGCTTATCGCAGCTAAATCCTCAGCAAACGACTCCCCTTGTGCGTGTTTCAATAGCTGCCGCTCTGCACGCTCCATCATCTGCACGCTATAGCCGCTGCCAGGAAGACCTTTTAACCTGTCAACAAATTTGAAAACAGCGGCTGACGCTCGTAGAAGGCGTAGCCAAGAAGAAAATCGTACCGGATCTGGAACCGGCGAGTAATCTGAGTGTTCCTGAATAACAGCTGTTACCTCTTCGCATACTGCGTGCGTTTCCGGCTGGATGACATCCCTAGGCCATGACGCGTCATCAAAGCGCAGGAAAGTCGGACCGGCTAGCCACTCAGAATACAAAGTAGGATTGAAAGTTTCCCTTGTAGCTAAGTCAGCTACATTAAGCTTCGTTGGAACATATCTCCATTCATCAATACGTGTCAATTCATCAATCTCCCCAAGACGGTTCGCTTCGAACGCTTTATAGGTACGTGTATTGTTACGTATCCAATGGAGAACCGTAGTGGAGTCGCACCAAAAGAATCGACGTACTGGAGTTAATCTATGTTCCTTACCAATAGTGTTAGCTAGCCTTGCTGCTAACAATGCCGCTTGAAGCTCATATCTAGGTACCGTCATAGGTTTCACAGGTACCACTCTGCATTTACTCGCAATAAAAGAAACATGTATTTTACCTTGCGTTTCCCAGCGCCAGTATGCTACCGTACACAGCGCTTTTGTGGATGCGTCACTAAATACGTGAAGATGTAAGTTGTTATAAACAGACTCGCTCGTAACCGAACTCGTAGCACTGCTATCGGACGCTACGCTTTCGTAGCCCGTAGCACAAGGCTGCGTAGCACTATAAGATGTTAGCCGCGCTTGTGGCGGCGGCGCGGGAGTGGGGGTTTCTATCTCGCTCGCACACGCTATCTTCGTAGCGCATGCAGGCATCGCATGGTACCTTGGAATGCGAAGTGTGCTGATAACGTTAATTAAATCAATCCATTTTACCCATCTTTCGTAAATGTTATCAGGAACATTATCGTCCCATCCAATATTCAGGCGCCAGGTATCCTGAAGCAGAATTTTACCCTGAATAGTGAAGGGGGCTAGAAATCCTAAGACATCAAAAATAGACATAATAACCCGTAGCATAGCCCTTTTTGTGGGTCGTTCGTTACCCTGAGTGATATCTTTTGGGATGCGCTTTAGTGACACGTCAAACCCAAGCATATCATCTGCAGGAAACCAAATAAGTCCCAGTGTTCGCTCACCTCCATATTGCTGACCGTCATTGAACTTTACTGCGGCAGAACCTAAGGTCTCCTTTGGCATGCTGTTTAAAACCGCGACGCTGTTGCTCGTCCAGTTTCGGATTTCAAACCCACCGGCCCTGTGAATTTCACTAACATTACTCACCATGTCAATAGCAGTTCTTTCATCCGGCAAACTATCTATATAATCATCCATGTAATGTGAATGGTAAATAGCATCGACTGCGGTCGGCAAGGATGACTCATAGCGGCGAGCGTTCTTGTTCTTAATGAATTGAGCTACAAATGGTGAGCAATTAGCTCCAAAAATTAAAGATGTCATGACATACGTTTTGATGCTTTCTGTGGGGCTGCTTCTCCACAGAAACCTTAGTGCGTGCTGATCCTCGGCGTGAATTTTAACCCTCAGGAACATGTCCTTTATGTCACCTGTTACTGCGACTTTATTTTCCCTGAAGCGTAGCATTATACCAAACAGTGATGACAAGAGATCAGGTCCTGTGAGTAAATAGTCATTAAGACAGGAACCATCTACCTTACCTGCAGCGTCGAAGACCAGCCGAAGCTTGCCTTTGTTTGGGTTGTCAACACCGAAATGAGGTAGGTACCACGTATTCGATGTGACGTCATTTGCCACCAGTTCCCTCGCGTAATCATTTTCTAACAAATGACGAACGCGTTCCTCATACCGTTTAGCAAACCCTGTATCCTTTCCCATCTTTCTTTCGATACCTTTTAACCTTCTTCGTGCGTTGGGGTACGAGTCCGGCATAGTGCGGCTTGACTCCTTCCAAGGTAAGCTAACATGCCAGCGTCCATCAACGAGCACCGCTGATCGCTCAAGCTGATCGATGGCGCGCAAATCGTCAACATTCTGGCGCGGCTTGCCGGACACACCCATGGCATCCAATGCAAAGGAACGTCGAACCTCATCATGGATTTCTTGAAGTAGACTATCATGCGATGAACTGTCACTAACCTCTTCGTTCTCCGTGATGGTCAAGGCGGCCTCAGCGCAGGCGGACCGAGTGCCGGCGGCGGCCCGGGCGGCGGCGCCACTCCGCGCCACGCGCACCCTACCATGTACACACCAACCTAGGGGGGTAAGTGTAGCGGACGGCTCATTTACACTACCTAACTTTATTTTCAAAGGTACAATTAAATCATAATTATCTTGACCTATTAATATATCAGGTTTTAAATCTGAGGTACACAATTTGTCTTTAATATTCTTTAGGTGAGAATACTTATTGCAATCTATTACAGATAACTTTTGAATAGGCAAACTTAATTCTTTAACACACCGCATTCTTATATTACTATGTAACCTATTATCATAACCGGCAATGTTCATATTCACAATCGTAGACTCGCATATCATCGCGTCATTCCACGCTCCGCGCACTGACAGTTTCTCGCGCTTGCCGCGCAGCCCGACGCGCTCGGCGAGGCCCGCGCTTATGAGCGACACACTCGAGCCGTCATCGATTAACGCGGTCGCGTGTTCGATTCCGTTAGGTCCGTGCACTCGAATAGGTATCACCTTTAACAACACTTTATTGTCACTCGCGTTAATGTAAGCTATTGTTTCTGACGACGCGGTAGGCTCGGCTCGTTGTAAGTCCGCAGACGTCGTGGCACTCGTAGCTGACGCATTGTTGTCATCAGCGCTGGTGCCCTCACGTTGTTGCTTACTCGTAAAATGCAGGAGACGATGATGTTCCTCTTTACAGCCGTCTTTGTCGCACACGGGAGCTGAACACGTCTTTCTGTCGTGTTTCGATACTAAGCACTTGTAGCACAGGCCGTGCTTTTTTACATATTGCCACCGTACTTTACGTAGTGCTTTTTTAAACTGTTTGCAGTCGCTGAGATTATGTACCGATGCGCGGCAAAACAAACAATTAGCGTTACGTTCTTCGTCTTGAACAAGCACGGTATGTGTGCGTGTGCACGTACTTGACTTATTTTTCTGAGGCTGATCACTTCGAAAACTAGTAAAAATACTTGCAGTGGTGGACATCTTTACAGCTTCTTCATACAAAAAATCTGATAAAATCACTAACCTCGGTTTACTTCCTTCGGTGATCATTTTATAGCTGTAGTCGGCCCACTTAGAGATAAGCACTGCTGGGAGCTTGGACAGAATCATCGAGACGATATTGACACCGTGTAGGTACTCCTCGCGTCCGACTGCTCGTACTGCTTCCACTACATTTTGCACTTTCACAGAAAACGCGACGATATCTTTATGATATTCCTGTTGCAGGGGCTGAAGCTTCTTTATGTCTTGAATTATTCTGGAAATTATGCAGTCGGGGTTTCCAAACCGTAGCTCCAATGTCGACATCACTTTGTCGGGTGATGTGGCGCTTATGAACAATGCGGCGACTGCTTCTTTCACTTGCCCTCGAAGGCATTTTCGAAGCCTCCATAGGTTTTCTTTTGGCGTGAAATTACACAATGCCGTTGACTCGTCGTAGGCTTGTTTGAATTGAAGCCAATCCAACTGATCACCAGAAAATTCAGGTAAATCTCTCGGTGTGCTCATGCGGCTGAGCAAACTGGCTTGAGACACGTTGTTTGCACAGTTAGTGGAAATATCCTTCAAAGCACTTGCCAACATATGAACCGTATTGTTAAGCACAGTCACGGAGTCGCCGGGCGGCGGCGGTGGCGGCGGCAGCGCTGCGGCGCGCGGCCGGCCAGCCACGTACTCGGCGCATGGCGACGGTACTTGTGCATGCAGCTCGCCCGTTAAAATTCCTTTCTCGGGGGCTTGCTGCTCCTGTAGGGGTTCCTCGTGGTTACTTTGATGGATCACCCAATCCTCCACGTTGCTGCGAGGAAGTTCCTTCTCATCAATTAGTGAACTGTATTCCATCTGTTCTTCCTCGTCGTCGAGTGCTGCCAATTGGGCATCCAGGTTCTGATCGATGAGCGCGATCCGAATAGCAGCTTTTTGTTTAGCGGCTTCTAGCTGCAACAGTTTTTTCTTGCTTTCTCGCGTAGATTTACACGATGACGCATCAGATTTTACTGGCGTTTTCGCGACTTGAGGCAGCGGTTCCGACTTTAAGCTACTTCCCGGCACATCGGAAAACAAACGTTGCGACACAATTTGCCCGAGCTGCTCGGATTTAGTGTTTTCTGCAGCTTTATTCTGTTGCGAAACACGTTGTTCCTGTAGCATTTTTGCTCGCCGTGTTTTTACACCTGGAGTGTGGATCATTTTAGATCCGCTCGAAGGACCACTTTGTTAAGGGTGGTTCTGCAGAAATGAATAGTTGACACTACGAAAACACGGGTAAAACATTTAAAACTGTTTAATGCGTTAATAGCTAATAACAATATGGCCGCGTGCACAAAATGTTGTATTCTAAGACGTGCGCATTTATTGGCGATCGATGGCAGACTGGCGGGGGGCCTGTGTGACAAGCATGTCAGCGTATCCCGCCTAGTAACTAGTGATGTTACTTTAGTTTAAATACTATTAAAGAAATTTAGAGCGCGTCGCTTACAACATTATTATTCCTGATGAAACACCCTGAATCTGATACCTGAATCGTGTCACCCGTGGATATTTTTATTTACAGCTTTAATATTTTTAAATAATGGTAGTACAAAAAAAAAGCCGTTCTGAAGCCAATCATTCACTACGTCACTATCATTTTCGTTTATAATTGTAGTCGAAATTGAAAGAAAGAAAGAAAAATATTTTATTTGGGACACGCACAGGAAATACAAACAGTAAAAACAACTAAAAAAGGAGCATCTTAAACTAACAAAATTTAAATACGAGTATTTGGGAACAGACTAAGCAGATAATGATTAACTGATAAGAAAGGAAATGGCAAGGCAGCCGACTGAATCTAAATAAAAGGTCTTCAGAATAAAAACTACTCTATAAAAAGTAAATTTAAAAAATCATAGTCATCGAAAAGTTAACTAGATGGAAACAAGATGAGCTATTTCTGTCCCCAATCCCACAATCCCACTTAATACTAAAATCAATCTCATGAAGTCGGAAATATCTTAAATTTAACATTATAAACCTAATGCCTTCTGAATGCATGCGATTGTTTAAAAATATTTTGAATATTCGTCTGCTTAACAACGTAAATGAATGTAATAAATGTTGTTGAACTGTCAAAAGGAAATGTATTGCCATTGCAACGCAATTATCCCACAGTTTGAATACTTACAGCACTGGGAGGTAAAATAGGTCGATCGTTGAATATCCTGTGAGGATCCGTGTCCAGACCAGGAGTAGGCAGCTTACTATATTCACCTATTGGTTTCTTATCTGCAACAAAATGTATAAAATTTATATAATGTTAAGATATTATGCTGAAGTAAATTTTGCAATGTTGGAGAACGTAATGAAACTAATTACCTAGATTAGTAGATTTTAATACAATATAATTCAATAACGGACTACGACTTCAAATACGAATTTTATTAGTTATGTATACGTATTATAGTTAAGTTTCTGCCTACCGCCATGACAAGACAGCGTGGTATGTATATTTTTAATTATAATATATGGTAAAAAAAATACAGATTTTCATCAGTATTTTACAGTATATATAAAATATAAAGTGATAATAACATATAAAGTGGTAAAAAAACACAAAAACATATCCTATCCGAGTGCTAGTATCCTAGTAATAGGATACTAGCACTCGGATAGGATATGGATGATGAGACTAGAGGATGGATGGATGTTTGTTACGTATTTTCTTTCTTTCTTTCACGCAAAAACTACTGAACGGATTTAGATGAATAGCTTATAACCTGGATTAACACATAGGATACTTTTATCGCGAAATGAAATGAAATGAAATTGTTTATTCTGTAAATAAGATATCGGAATCACTTTTACACGTCATATAAAAAAAAAATAAGCTAGTTGAGTTCAGCGTTTCCTATCTGACTACTCTGAGAAGAAAGGCCGAAAAAAACTCAGAGGTCACAGTCTCTTTTAAAGTTCAGACATAATCTTGGTCAGGCCATATGAGGACCATGTACATTAGTGTCTGAAATGGTCTTTTGAGGAAAGAACCACACAGATTTGAGTGGACTTGTCCAGTCAGTGCAAGCATTTGTCAGTAATCGTGGAGCTCAACTCAGAACTTAAGGAGCTCAACTCGATGAACAATACCAAAGAAAGGACATTTGGGTAGGCCGCATAAACTACTCAAACTGCCAGACCATAATTAAAACTAACTGAAAAATGAAAATAGTAATGATATCCTCACATTCACAATAATTAATTAAAATAATATAATACTTTACAAAGTAATCATGTCATTTTGAATATAATTTTCAACAATGTCAATGTGTATATAAAACTGGTATATTTTGATGATTTTACAAAATAATTAAATATTAAGTTTTATCACAAGGCTTAGCAGAGCGAGCAGCTCAATACCATGCATTTTTATCTTCTAAATAATCTGAAATTTTATAATACCCTTTTTTACAAAGTTTGGTTTTAATACCCCTTAAGCTACACACATCAAAAGTGTCTAGGGATCAAGCATTTTTATGCGGATTTCTTGAGATTGAGATGTGGCTTTGTAATAAATTTATGATTATATAAATTTATATGGATCCTTTTTGGTGCATTTCATAATTTGAAACAGGAACTGTTAATCAAATTCGAGTAAAAGATGAAAATCAGCTGTCAATATTTTCCCTATAAAAACATACAACGCATTGAAGACATTATTAGTGCTACTGTTTCCCTACTACTGATTAAAACCAACGTTATTATGGAGCGGCGACGTCATTTAAGCAGGGAAGAAATGCTCAGAGCCGTGGGAATGATAGAAGCTGGTTCCCGGCAACGTACTGTGGCTTTAGCTCTGAATACAAGTCAGAGTGTTATCAGTCGACTTTGGACACGTTACCGAAGCACTGGTACCGTGGCTGAGCGCCATGGAGGACGGTATCGCTGCACCACACGGAGACAAGACCGATACATTCAAATCTTAACTCGAAGAGCTCCAACAATAACCGCCATGATGTTAGCCGTGAGGCTTCATCACTCTTCAGGGAACTTAATTAGCGACCAAACAGTCAGAAACCGCTTGCATGAAGTGAACCTTCATTCCCGAAGACCGCTACGGGTACCACCTATAGCAATGCACAATCGTAGGATTCGATATCAATGGGCTCTTGAACACAGAAATTGGGCAGAAGAACAATGGCGTTTCGTGTGCTTTTCTGATGAGTCTCGTTTTGGTATGAGACCGGATACAAGACGTATACGACACTGGAGAACCCCTGGACGCCAACAGCGATTAAAATCCTGTCAGGAAGTCCATCCTTATAGTGGTGGAACCATCATGGTATGGGCGGGTATTTGGATCGGCGGAAGAACTGAGTTGATTTGGATCAGAGGCAACCTCAACGCTCAAATTTATGCTGAGACGATTGTATCTGACGTCATCGTTCCTCTACAAGTGCAAATCGGTCCCTTATTTCAGTTAATGCATGATAATGCACGACCGCACACCGCAAGAGTTGTAAGACAGACTCTCGCCGCAGCTAACATCAATGTTGCTGCTCTGGCCTGCTCAGTCGCCAGACTTGAACCCGATTGAGCATGCATGGGATATGCTACAGAGAAGAGCTCTGCCGAATATGGAGGGTATCCAGTCGCAAGAAGACCTTTTTTTGTTGTTGCAACGAACATGGGCGGCCATTCCACAGCGTGATTTGGATGAACTCATTTTGAGTATGCCAAACCGATGTTCTTGTGTTGTTAGTGTTCGCGGTAGAAACACGGATTATTAATTGTTTAAGTTACCCAATAAAATTTTAAAGAAAACTGTTATTTCAGTCTTTTTTTCGAACTTTAATGTTGGTGGTTCAAATGTCAAAAATCCCTTTATTAGGAAAATGGCAAATTTCTTTATTAATGCAAAGGTGACTTGGTTTATCGTTACTGTGACAAACGAAAACACTTTATTTGATGAATCCTTAAAGAAAATTTTAATTAATATCAATCAGGAGAAAAGTTATTGCAAAAATATATGTTGATCCCTAGACACTTTTGATGTGTGTATATTAAGCCCCTTAAGCGATATTCCCCTACATTTTGTCAGTTATATTTAAGTCTCATATAATAGGGGGCGAGCCTACCGTCGGAGTACAACCTCAATTTTATTGTTTATGCCACCTTTTGACTACTGACGTTAGCGATATTCTTTTATTAGAAAGAAAGAAAGAAAGAAAAATATTTTATTTGGGACACGCACAGGAAATACAAAACATAATAAAAAAGGATAGACATAAGAAAAAAGGAACAAACATTAACAAAAATAAAAAGGAGCATTAGATTTAAAAAAATACGACCTGTGCGAGGCCAAAAAGGCCCCTATCTCAGCATGATGCTGCGATATTTAAAAATAAATAAATACCGCAGCGCTGGTATTCTGATAGGGCCCGCTGTGATGCCACGGACATATCTACGGACCTATAAATCCCACTAGGGGATTATAAAATAAATAAAACAATAAGAATAATAATATAAAACAATAAAAAAGAAAAACAAAACTATTGTTCAATAAATTAAAATAATCGACGCACACCCGACACGACGTTCCAACATCACTTGTCCACGATGTGGTGACAAGCGAAGGGACGCGCGCTGGAGTGTATAATCTATGGCATCGGCTGTCAATTTATCTCTGCAAAATATCTATGGAGTAAATAGGTAAAGAAAATAAATAATATTGATCAAAAAAAAAAATATACCACTGTTTACAAGAGGTATTAATACAAATAAAGCAGTGAGTGAATAATATAAAATAAGGCAAGAAAGTGGTGCAAATAAATAATAATTATAAAGTGTCGTTGAGTTGTGACTGACTGTGCTGTGTTGTGTAAATCGGAGGAAAAAGATTCAGTTACCGAGCAAAACAAAGCGATTGAACAAAATCGTGCGGCTAGGAAATAAGATTCCGCCTAAGGTCACCAACACCAACTGCGTGCAGTCCCAAGGTGAGTTTAGTAACTGGTTTCCTTTTGTACTCGTAACAAATGTTGCTTATATTTAGTGCTAAAAGTTCCAACTGTTTTTATAGCACGAAAAGGAGGTGGCAAGTCGTTCCAACAGCGAGAGGCAGCGAATTTAAAGCTTCCACGGAATGCAGCAGTTCTGTGCGTTGAAGCCAACAGAAGGTAAGAAGATGCTCTTGTTTTAACTTTATTTATGTTACGTGACCAAGTTAATTTCCTATAAAGATATTCTGGTTTTTTTGTGAGAATGGTGCCAAAGAGTAGGGTAGCCAGATGAAGTTTTCTGCGATCTGACATTCTCATCAAATTACCCTTATTTAAAAATTGAGTTATGTGAGATCGAGGAGGGACATTGAAACAAAATCTTGCACAAGCATTCTGTACTCGCTGGATTAACTTTTCACTTCTACCAAGAATGCACGCACCATACACAGTGTCAGCGTAGTTCAGCTTGGATAAAACAAGTGACTCACACAACATGACACGCATATCCACACTTATGTAAGGCCGTACACGGTACAGAAGCTTCAACCGGTAAAGACAGTTGCGCACAGCCTCAATAATGTGTGTCTCAAAATGCAGGTGCTCGTCAAACACTACCCCAAGATTACGGGCTTCTTGCACCCTATCAATAGGGCACCCATCAATCTTCAAGTCCAGATTGTACCCTAACATTTTATTAAGAAAATCTCTTGATCCCATGAGAATATATTTGGACTTAACTGGGTTTAGAACCAGAGAGTTTCTCACTGACCATGCTGAAATCTTGTCCATATCCTCATTCATTCTTTTTACAGCTTCAGCAGACTGCTGAGGTCGGAATGAGAGATACATCTGCAAATCATCAGCATATAGGTGGAATTTTGTGTTGATCAGACAGTTGACGATGTCGGCACTGTACAGAATGAAGAGAAGCGGGCCAAGGATCGATCCCTGCGGTACGCCGCGGTTCACTTGCTTGGGACTAGAGGCTATAACATCTCCAAAACTGTCACTCGTAACCTGGACAAATTGAGAACGGTGACTCAGGTAACTGTGAAACCATTGGACTGTTTCCGGCTGACATCCGTAGAAAGCCAGCTTGGAGAGGAGAAGGGAGGTATTGATTGAGTCGAAGGCACGCGAAAAATCTAGGAGCACAAGCATGGTGCCCATGCCCTGTTCTCTGGCTTCCAGGATATTGCCAACTACGTCAAGAAGAGCTGTGACTGTGCTGTGCCCCTTACGAAAGCCTGATTGGGCCTTTGGCAGAATACTGTGCTGCTCAAGATATGGACGAAGCTGGTTAGACACAACTTTTTCAAGAATCTTTGAGAGACACGGTAAAAGGCTAATTGGGCGAAGATCTTTCACGCTGGCGGGATTAGACACCTTGTGGATGGGCCTGACTACAGCCAGTTTCCATAGATCAGGAAAAGAGGACGAAGCTATGGATGTGTTGATGATGGCCGTTATAGCTGCAAGGGTACGAGGAAGAGTCATCATCAGCATCTCCAGAGAGACATTGTCAGAACCTTGAGCATTGGACTTAAGACCATGTAAAAGCCTCAGCACCATTTCCCCCTGTACCGGCTCTAGCTGGAAATGAGTATCACTGAATCTGTGGTGTTCAAAGTAAGTCAAATCTGCTTTACTAACCCCACCACTGCCAGGCACATCCAAAAAGTGGTCATTTATTTTTTCAGGATTGTTACAAAAGTGTGGTAGACTGTGCTCTGTTTTTTTTTGAGATAGCTATGGAAGATTTTATGTGGCTCCATAGCTTCTTAGGCTGTTTAATGTTTTTATTTATATACGTTTTAAAATATGCACACTTTTCACTATGAAAAGCGGCCCTAACCAAGTAGGTATTTAAGTTCTTTGTATGCGTTTACATGATGTTGAGATTTAGTCATTTTAGACTTAACATGGCATTTGTCACGCAACTTCATCATTTCCTTGACAGTATATGTTATCCAAGGGTATGACTTTTCTTTAATTAATACTTTTTTAAGGGGTGCATGTAAGTCGAAGAGATTCAGAATATACTCATTAAAAGTTGCTACCATAGAGTTCACATCCTCCAAACCCTCAATGTACTCCCAATCCATTTTATTCAAATCCTCATTAAATTTGTCCAGCAGTACATCTTTGAGTGGCCTATAGGTAATCCAGTGCGGAGAAGGTTTCTCTAATTTAAAATTAAGTTCAACAGAAATCACTGCATGTTGGCCAAGCTCAGGTATGTGTAATACAGAGACCCCACACACACGGGCATCAGTGCACACAACATCAATGAGTGTCTCACTATGGTCCGTAAAATGGGTAGGCCCAGTAACAATTTGCTTTAGCTTGGAACATAGTAAAAAGTTGTTAAGTAATTTTGTTTTATTTTCCAGCTGGTTTAACATGTTAATGTTGAAGTCACCAAGCAAGATTACCTTATCAGCGCTAGCAAAAGAGGAAAGGGAGTCCGTGATTGCATCCAGGAAGATATTCACATCGAGCCACGGTGGCCTGTATGCAGTACCGACGATAACTGAAAGCGAGTTAATGTTAAGCCTGAGCCACATTTGCTCGACTATTACTATTACTGTGTGTCACCTGAAGAAAACAATATGTATGTTGAATATAATAAAAGCCAATAAAGTAAACCAAGTAATTTAATATCAATTACTCTATTACTTGCTCCAACACCTATTGCCATTAAACGGGCACAAAAAATAATTTAAAAAAATTACAGTGACAGTGACACAGTCTCAAAAAAATAAAAACTTACTCCTTGCGTATTACGTACTCACAGCAAAGCGATTTTATGTCATTACTCATAGCCGAGTCATGTTATGTTGACTGGATATTTTTATCGAAAGAATCACAAAAGGTTCATTTTAAATAAAATGCAGTTCTCGAGTTAAATGTACAATATCGGCTATTTTGAGAATATAATATTTAGCGAATCTTATATTTTGAGAATCTGATATTATGCGAATAAAGGCTTCGGGCTGCTACAGAGAAATTCCTAATGGCAAAATCCAATAACATTGCCCGACCTGGGAATCGAACCCTCATGCTATATCTATAATTTACCACACAGCTAATGCAAACTCGCCCTCCGTGCATTTCTCCTGAATAAAACCTACGACGAGACTGAAAAAATATTTATTGTCACTACATAAAGGTAACCTCATTTCCTATTAATAAATGCACATACACACTCACTCTCACACACTCTTCACACACATACACGCGCTCACTCGACTCAGCCCCACTACACTCTACATTCTACTTTGTTTTATTTAATTTTAATTGTAAGATTTTATCTTTTGTGTTTTAATACTGTAAGCTCCAAAAAGCATAAAAACATGATTTTTGTGATACTCAATTTGGGAGTCGAAACTGTCTCTCCTAAATACGTGATCTAGCTAGGAGAGCAGCGATTCACCCAAAAAATAATTGTACCTACACCATGTAAATTAATGTATACTTTATAAGTCTCTCATGTACTACAAAACCTTTATGTTCCTAAATAAATAAAAAATAAAATGCTGCAAGCAGTAGCGCTTGCGATAAATCAAATTTTATGGCAAATAAACATAATATATGATTTGATATGAAACTGCTGCAAAAAGCCTTGTGTTCTTCTTAAGAAAACAACAATCTACAACAAAATTACAAATGACTTACAGGTTATCTAAAATTTCTCAAATTAATACATTATAGTGGTTATAAGAAACTAAATCATACCATAATGGCAGGGTATAATATCAGGATCCGTGTCCTCCCCGCTGCCCTCCATCTTCAGCTCATACTGGCTGCAATAGTCCAGCTTCGGGGAGCCACAGTAAGTGTTCAGATTGTCTTGCTTCGAAAGGGACTCCACGCTTTGTTCCATGTAGAGAGCGTTACTGTGGAAGGTGGAATTAGCTGTAGGGTTTTAGCAGTAAGTGATAATATGGTTTGTTTATCTTTATTTATTAAAGGATAATCATTGCGGAGACAAACTAACTGGCCAGATACGGCTAGAAATATCTATAAATTGACTTAGATCAAAAGGATTTACTTTTATTTTTATGAATAATTATTAGTCTGCTATATTTTAAAAGATCCTCATTACATAAATGATGAATAGAATCTAATTTATCTCATGAATACCTATAAATATAAAAAAACTAATTTTCCCTAACACTCGACTCTTACAAGAACGCAAACCTAAAATACCTTAGATCTCATAACACAATCAAATCTTCGAAAAAAGGTACCGAACGAAAGAAAATGCCGAATCGGAATTACAGCTAAAATATAAAATAGGCAAATATTACAACAAAAACTCAGAACCAATCTAAATTTAGTAACCTAACCTTGTTTAACGACAAAGCCTACAGATTCTCCTTAGATGTCTAATACTCTTAGGGCACATTCACACGCACTACATTCATACCACATTACAGTGACAAAAATTCATTTAATCACGTAACACGTCCTTGTACGGATCACAGAAATTGATAAGTGTACTAAATGTCAACTTAATCGGATCATTAGATTCGGAGCAAATTGGCTGCGACAGACAGACGGACAGACAGACATACGTGTGAACTTATAAGGGTTCCGTTTTTTCATTCGGACATATGGAACCCAAAAAATTGTGCAAGCGGTGGTTACGTGCGGTCACAGTAGCATGTTGCAGTTGCGTTGTGGTAACTACAAAAACGTTTCTCTAGACTGTTTTCTTTTTGTTTCAATTTACTAATATTGATGTTTTACCTTTGCTTTACCTTGGCAAGGCTGAATAAATTTATTTTCTTTATTTCTTTCTTAGCAATATAGCTCGCTGTCACTGGTAGCCTTGTAGCTGCGATGTGGTCAATATCGTCCAAACAGTTGACTTGTACGGTAAAATGTGGTCCGTGTGATTATCACAATGCATTTTCAAACTTGAATATTTCATTATAGTGTGGTGTGGTTCTAGGACATGTGAAGGTCAGTGTAAGCGCCCTTGTGTATTCATACGTATATTGTATATTAGGTACAAAGGATAATCAAAGCTTTAAAAATACATATCAATTCCAAGGTTTAACCAACAGACAATAATAATATTCCTCGAAGACGTGTTTTTTTTTAAATTGAACCTTTAGGTACCAGCTACTGTGCGAATAAACATCATATTAAAATTGGTATGTTTGTTATTTTAATATGTTATTTCTAGTCCTCTTTTGAAAATAAAACACACAATTACTTTATTATTATAGTCCGTATCCAAATTCAAACTTATCCTATACTAGCTTCTGCCTGCGACTTTTTCCTCGAGTCTATAACCTTCCTCAAGAATAGGGCTATCCAATGCAAAAAGAATTTTTCAAATCTGACTGGCAGTTCCAGAGATTACCTCCTACATACACACTTACAAACAAACAAACAAATTTAAAAAAATAAATAAAAAAAGATAAAAAGATAAAATTCCTATCCTATACTATTTAACGAACAATATTTGTATATATATTTGTTAGGATATATCGATCTTGATCGGCTCGAACGAAATCTTTAGAACCGATTTCGAGAACGTGCGTACAAATAATAAATAGTATACCATTATTCTAAGGTAGCCATCTTGTTCTATACCTTGGGCGAGAGAGCTCTGCTCTGGTGAAAATAGAGAATGCTCATTAATTAGTATAGGAATGTTCATATTAATCCATGTATAGTACCTTCTTATCTGGGAAAATTCGTTTTCTCCGTATTTTCATCCGAGCAGAGCTCGGTCACCCCAGGTATAAAACAAGATGGCTACCTTAGAATAATGGTAGTATGGAATTAGTAAGTACCTACTATCACGGCAGCATGGATTTAGTAAGTACCTACTATCATGGCAGCATGGAATAAGTTTGAACTTTCCTATATTATTAAATGAGCATTCTCTATTTTCACCAGAGCAGAGCTCGGTGGCCCCGGTACTAGTGGACTAGTAAATGAATACAAATATAATAATATTTGTAGAAATATTAAATATTTTAATATATTAATTATTTATATGTAGTCACGTTCTCGAAAAGGGCTCTAACGATTTCGATGAAAGTTGCAATATTGGAGTTTACGGGGGTGAAAAATCGATCTACCTATGTGTCGTGTCTGGAAAAAAAACTGTTTTCTCTATTTTCACAACTTCGGAAATGCAATACAATATTGGTATACCTTGTTTATCTATTTTCACCCGAGCTGAGCTCGGTCGAAAACGCAAATTTTTCAGGAACATCTAACTATATGAACAACGATGATGCCTAAGAGAAATACGCCTTGATGTTGCCGTAAATACGGAAAGTAGTTAAAATGCCATTAGGAATCAACATAATTAATAACTACGCAATTTAAGTAGACAATCCAACAAATTATAATGAGTTACGCCATTAGGAAACGGTTTCGTGTGGTTAGTGGCTAAAAAGCCGCCTATGGGCCTCTGACTTAGTTTCACATGCCGTCGAGAAATATCTCTCAGGCATGTCAATTTCCTCACGATATCTTTCTTCACCGTTTATGAAGCAAGCAACGATATGCTTAATCACATACTTAACTCAAATAATCAAAAACAGAAGTCCAGAAAATAAAATTAAAAGTAATCTTACGTAGAAGGTGGATGCTTGTCAATATCATGTCTCCTGGCTGCATGGCGTCGATAAAGTGCAGTGATAACACCGCACACTCCCGTGCACAGCAGAGCAGCCACTGATAAGAGGGACACCAGCATTGGAGACAGCGGAATTGAGGTGCTCACTCCTGCTGGAAAAGAGACTGGGTTAGTATTAGCTTTTATTTTTATAACGGGTGTAAAACATGCTTAACGCAGCCGAGAGTCAGATGTTCTTTTCGTTATTGTGATTTTTTTTTGTATTGAATCATACCTGGGAACCTTCTGGTTACGGAGATGAAGGTCAAAGTTCCAATTATTTTTGACGATTTTTTACTAAAACTAGTTTTAATTGTTATACATTAATCTTAAATGCCGCCATAGATCCTAGACATTTGTATACTATTTTGCGTGCGCTATATTGCGCGCTGCAGTCGTTTCCTATCAATTATTTTTGAGAATGCGGAGATTCGGCTTTGTGATATGTCCTTTTACTGCCTGTACCGATGTATTTAAATCACAGATGTAAATAAAAGATCATTTCCATGAGAACTACTGCTACTTATTCCGATGAGTTAAGAAAAAAATGATGAAATCAGAAAACCATTGTCTCAACCATCCAAACTAACTATTAATTTGAAAGATTGTTTGGAAACGGCAAAAAGGTAGAGAAGGCAATCCTGTTAAACAACAAAATAAAACATAATCAACACAAATATTCGATTCCGCCAGTCGGCCTGCTCTGCCAATTAAGGTTGTCCAGAATATGTGTATAGTAGGGCAGAGCTATACATCTACATAATTTCTGCAAGGTAATTCAATAGTCCTGCAGTAATGAGCAATCCATAGATATGAAGGTAGGTGTCAAATTATCCGCTTTTATAATAAGTTGCCAAATTCGGTTAGAGAACTTAGCGATGGGAAATTCAAAACCCACACCAAAGGTCCTTATCAAAAAAGCATTATAAAATTAAAGTCTACTTTTAAGACAAGAAGGAAGTTTGGCAATAATTCCTTCTGCACATGTGGCTTCCCTGGTGCCTCATTAACGGCATAATTATGTAAGGTTCTAAACTGCTCCCAAATTACCATGTTTATTTTTTACATTCTTCCTTGATATAATCATCCTATTATTTGATATTATACACCTACAATTTAATGTAAACCCTCCAATTGTGGCTTCTTTGAACATGATAATTATTTAGATTTATAACAGTTGTAATGGCAATCATATAATTTCGTTTAAAATATATTTTTATTTTTATTAATTTATTTATCCTTTTGTAGATTGTTTTCTATATCGTGAATTTGAGAACGTTGTAGCCTTAGTAGACTAGATTTGTTGATCGTTTTTTATTTTGTTAAATACTTACCTGGTACTTATTGAAAGGCTTACACTGTCCTCCCATTCCTATAAACACTGTTATTTGAAAATATTGTAATAGCCAATTATTTTTTTAAAGTGACCGTGGAGTTTCTTGAAGGCTCTTCTACATGGGAATCGACCAATTGGAACCATGCACCTAGCTTCTGACGTTTCATAAGTGGCCATGTAGGTGTATGTGAATTAAAATATTATGATTTCATTTTTATTGATCCATAAGCGACACTAACCATTCATAAAGTGACCCTAACCTATGACTTACGATTCAATACGCGGCAAATTATCACCCAAGTATACCACAATGATTCCACTTTCTAATCACGACAAACCACTCATTATCAACCTCGGTTTGCGCACCATAGCTTCCCATGGGAGCCATAAGAAATTCCTAATGAACAGTTCCAAGGGAGCATGGATATGACCAATGGCATCGACGGGTGAGCTAATAGCATCATTTCTACCTCCCAAGCACGATAATTATGGATCGTTCAAATAATAGGAGGATAGACAAACAGTGGACGTCTTCCGGATCGTATGATAAATATAATGATGACTTTTTTCGGATTGCGTCGCGGTTGTCATGTGTAGTGGGTTTTGTATGACGGAATTGTGTTATTGCAATCTTTGAATTAATGTTTTGGAATAAGAGAGGGAAGAAAAATGACAAAGACATTAATAACCAGGTAACAACGGTACAAGGATCTTTTGGCGCTTGGACGAAATCGGAACTAACGCCACTTTAAATTTGTCTTTTTAAAAACAATTTCTTTATTGCTTACGCTCCCATGTCAATGTCATTTAAGCGCCAAGTGATCCTTGTAGCCGCTTTCAGCACTCTAGAATATTATTGCCGTATCTAGCTGGTTTATAAAATTGTAAAAAAAGTCGTTGTAAAAAGGCCACGCTGCAAGTATAAAATAGTAATATCTGCCGCTAAGCCGCATTACTGCAATCCAGTATATCGGATATCGGAGCTGGCATAATTACGGACACATGAAACTTTTCAACTTTGCACGGACTGTCTGGCATTAACGTTAATATTGTGTGTCCAATGGTCAGATGAGACAAAAATTACTGGTTGTATAATAACTAACAAAATGCTTTTATCTCGTGGACGCAGCTTGGTATTTTTCAAAGATGAATAGTGTAACAGCATACATTCTTAATTATAGCTGCACACGCATGGCCAAAATCGGAACTAACGCGGCCATCTTGTTTTTACAATACATTTCACAAAACAATTGCTCTTAATGCTCACCAACAGCGCACCCCGTCAACGTCATTTGAGCGCCAAACGATCCTTGAAGCATTACAAGTTCAACATTTACCTCAACTGAACATCTAAAAAAACAATCGAATCATCCAAAAAATATTATACACTACAAAGCCATCTCCTCCTCCTTTCCGGCGTCTAAATATGCAATAACCATTAGTACATACGAATGAGTAATCGCGGTATCTAATTGTTGTAAGTTGCAAACTGCCGTGAATAACGTTCTGTTGCAGCTCCGATGAATATTGTACTACCAACAGATTTACGAGTTACAAGTGGTTATTTAACTTAGCATTGTATTCCCGATATATATTGTCTTTTAACCTCACTTTGGTTGCCATGTGGTGCGGGTGGAGGCTTATGTTTGGCTTAGGGTTGTTGTGTTAGTGACTAGTGTACTTACTTATGATTGCGGTTTAGATTGTACTTATCGTGTTTCTATCAAAAAACTATTCGTGATTTATTTTATAGGGCAATCTAATACTTCCATCAATCAATCAGTGTAGCCTTTCCTTCCAGTCTACCCAGACGCAGCTGAATATTATAGTTATTTACTGCCTATCTGCGAGGTTCTGCCTATAGTCGACTACATATCTGACCACAACCCAGTTACTGTGTAACACGATACCGCTTTTGTAAGACTGGTTGTTAGACTAATGCTTATTGCAGTTTATACGAAGCTTCGATGGAGACTATCTTACGATTCTGTATTGCAGGCCTACTAGTATTTACGCATAATATTAATTTGATTCCAGAAAAACCTATAAAACCTTTCATTAACATCGCACTCTGATCTTGTTTGCCTAATAAAACTGTACTTTTCGTTTACGTCGGCTCTTATCGTAAAGTCGTCCGTCGCGTTGAGCGTCATTCTCTCAAATAGAGTGAATTATCAAGGCTCAGACTGGTCGCTATTAATTTATTCCACTGTCTACTGAAGTAATCATTTCCGACTGTGAGTGACTTAAAAATGTATACCCGGATTAAAATTAATATTGTTTACAGTTGAAAGCTTTCCTTAAAATGTTAACAACGTTCGCGTTTTAAATGTAAATTGGTTCCAAGTCTATATTTTTTGGCGAAATTGAGCCTTCAATCAACAGGGTAGAAATAGCCATTTGTGTTAAAATTATCAATCCATTACTAAGATTTATAGTTTTTTGAATAACAGACGGTAAGAAATTAAGTCATTATAGGTTCAGTAACAAGGCCTTGTTATTATGATTATAATTTAACATTTACTTAAACCTTTTGCTTAATAATTGGACAGTACCCATTATATTTGTTCTTGGCAACTACTTATTTAATTATCCAAAGCTTATTGTAAAGAAATAATTTTCTGAATTAAGTTTCACAAAGTAAAATATTCGTGTGATTCTTTCTGTTTCTTGTACGACCCTTGAGGCGTTTTTATTAATTTTCTTTTTGAAACTTCTTGTTTTAAATAATTTTAATTGTAATTCCTTCTGTTTTCCTTTCTGAAATAACTTTAATTGTAAGTAGGTTCCTAGTTGCTAAGTAGCAAATGATCGTTTGATGTAATGAAGGCTTCGTTCATACTCATCCCCAGTTCGAACTCGCCCGCTTTTTAATGTGCCTATCAGCTGCTAGAGTACAGTTTGTCGGAAAAGTGCTGTGATGTTGAAAATAAATACTCTTCTTCTAAATAATAAATCCTAATCACGTATTCATTTTACTATAGTAGTTTTGATCTTTTTCTATTATATTTTTTTTAACAAAACCTACTTAGATTCCGTGCAAATAAGTAGTTATTAAATTAATATTACTTTTCTAGAAATTTTACAATAATTCAATTGAATTATTGTATATACAGACTGTGATTTTTTGCAGAAAACTTTAATTATTGTATAAACTGTGTTTTTTTTTAGAGAAAAGTTTTAATTTTAATATGTAATCACAGTTTTAATTATTGTACTTACGAACTGTGACTTTAAGAGATTAGATAAACGAATGGTTCTTTTAACCGAGCGTATATAAAACCTATTTTGTTTATTAATGTTGATTCTATTTTAAAGATGTTGAAAAAGCACTAATAGTACCTACCTACTGTTAATTTTATACCGCGTATTATGACTGAATAAATAAAAATCATAATGGCACTATTCTTACTATCAGTACTTTTGCGCCTCCTAGCTATACATGTAGTTAGATATATACAAACCGGGCGAGCTTAGACTGGGGATGAGTATGGACGAAGCCGTAATAAACAGATTAAATTATAAGACCTTTGTGTAGATAAAAACTTACTACTGAAGATTTAACATCTGTCGAATATGTCACCATCAAGGGAAATCCATGCCACTCGTTTTTTTAAGTTATTGATTGGCAAACAAGTCCAACGCACTCCCTTGATGCTCAGTGGACGCCGACACCTCTGGACATCAGCGGTCGTAAAGGCTTCACACGTGTGTGTTGCCAGCCCAACAACAAAACTTACGTCGTAAAACCTACTTAATGACCCTAATGAGGTGGTAATAATTGACGAACTCCTTCATAAGAAACTCTTCTACTACTCAAAGCTACCTGCTAACTTCTAAACTTACCGGTATACTTATCAGGCGGTCTGATGGCAACTGTATACAGAGTCACCTCTTCACTCCTGCCCTTAGCGTTGGCAGCATACAGGACTAGCGTGTAACTAGACCGGCTGTCCAGGTCATGGACCTCGAAGGCAGGAGTATGGTTTGAAGAGACGTTTGCTCGGACCTGGACAGAAAATGTCAACATCATCCAGAGTTTATTTTTTGGATGCAGCTTGTTATGAAGAGAATTTAAAAAAACTCGAAACTGATCCCTTCCGTTGAATTTCATTACTCGATATTGTTGTTGTTTTTAAAAAAGAAAAAATAGCAGCAAATATACCAATGATTTTTATCACAAATGAGACTTTTTTACAGTGAAAATATACTTATGCAGCGGTAAACACAAAAAAAAGAACTCACACGACACACACGTATTTAGTACACTCACATTTCAACAGTTCTACTTCATACTAACTAATCGTAGAAAACAAAATGTAACTTTATTCATCTCCAGACCACTTACCATCAAAGAAGGCAGTTCCAACACCTCCATGTAGAACACCTGTGGCAGGCCTCCATCGAAGCCCTCCAAACATTCCACCAGCAGGGCGTCAGAGCTCTGGTTCACCACGGAACAGTTCTGCAGGGCTGTGGGGTTCCCTGCTGAAACCGACTCGATTTAGGAACACTTAACACCAACCGGTATATTCTGTAAAAATCTCACAAAGAAAACTCAGAAGAATTTTATTCAGCTTGAAGTGAGCTGTAATTCCACCTGATGCTTGGGATTAACACTATAGACAGCTTACTTTAACTAAGTTTTCACGATAAGATATATTTTTGGTACTTGAATCTTCTAAACCTACTAGTATGTGGTGTTTTTATCCTTCCTAGGCTAAAAAAAAAAAATATTAATAGACGTGGATATATTTAGTAAGTTTTCTGTTATTTCTAAAGAGTTTCACCTCTCAACGAGGCATCCTCAAAAGGATTGACTTATCGCAAACTTGAACACGGTGTGTTGCCACACCGACCGCGTCGAGTCTGCGTTCAGCTGTTGCTGTGGAACAAGCCGTAAATACACACATCAAAAGTGTCTAGGGATCAACATATATTTTTGCAATAACTTTTCTCCTGATTGATATTAATTAAAATTTTCTTTAAGGATTCATCAAATAAAGTGTTTTCGTTTGTCACAGTAACGATAAACCAAGTCACCTTTGCATTAATAAAGAAATTTGCCATTTTCCTAATAAAGGGATTTTTGACATTTGAACCACTAACATTAAAGTTCGAAAAAAAGACTGAAATAACAGTTTTCTTTAAAATTTTATTGGGTAACTTAAACAATTAATAATCCGTGTTTCTACCGCGAACACTAACAACACAAGAACATCGGTTTGGCATACTCAAAATGAGTTCATCCAAATCACGCTGTGGAATGGCCGCCCATGTTCGTTGCAACAACAAAAAAAGGTCTTCTTGCGACTGGATACCCTCCATATTCGGCAGAGCTCTTCTCTGTAGCATATCCCATGCATGCTCAATCGGGTTCAAGTCTGGCGACTGAGCAGGCCAGAGCAGGACATTGATGTTAGCTGCGGCGAGAGTCTGTCTTACAACTCTTGCGGTGTGCGGTCGTGCATTATCATGCATTAACTGAAATAAGGGACCGATTTGCACTTGTAGAAGAACGATGACGTCAGATACAATCGTCTCAGCATAAATTTGAGCGTTGAGGTTGCCTCTGATCCAAATCAACTCAGTTCTTCCGCCGATCCAAATACCCGCCCATACCATGATGGTTCCACCACTATAAGGATGGACTTCCTGGCAGGATTTTAATCGCTGTTGGCGTCCAGGGGTTCTCCAGTGTCGTATACGTCTTGTATCCGGTCTCATACCAAAACGAGACTCATCAGAAAAGCACACGAAACGCCCTTGTTCTTCTGCCCAATTTCTGTGTTCAAGAGCCCATTGATATCGAATCCTACGATTGTGCATTGCTATAGGTGGTACCCGTAGCGGTCTTCGGGAATGAAGGTTCACTTCATGCAAGCGGTTTCTGACTGTTTGGTCGCTAATTAAGTTCCCTGAAGAGTGATGAAGCCTCACGGCTAACATCATGGCGGTTATTGTTGGAGCTCTTCGAGTTAAGATTTGAATGTATCGGTCTTGTCTCCGTGTGGTGCAGCGATACCGTCCTCCATGGTGCTCAGCCACGGTACCAGTGCTTCGGTAACGTGTCCAAAGTCGACTGATAACACTCTGACTTGTATTCAGAGCTAAAGCCACAGTACGTTGCCGGGAACCAGCTTCTATCATTCCCACGGCTCTGAGCATTTCTTCCCTGCTTAAATGACGTCGCCGCTCCATAATAACGTTGGTTTTAATCAGTAGTAGGGAAACAGTAGCACTAATAATGTCTTCAATGCGTTGTATGTTTTTATAGGGAAAATATTGACAGCTGATTTTCATCTTTTACTCGAATTTGATTAACAGTTCCTGTTTCAAATTATGAAATGCACCAAAAAGGATCCATATAAATTTATATAATCATAAATTTATTACAAAGCCACATCTCAATCTCAAGAAATCCGCATAAAAATGCTTGATCCCTAGACACTTTTGATGTGTGTATATCCACGTCTATTGTATTTTATAATAGATTTCCGCAAGGTCACGCCTGAATCAATTAACTATCTTCCTAGGCAGTTAAAAACAATGAATGAAACATTTTTATATTCATCTCATTATTATATTTGAATCTACCCTATTCGTCCGGTAGCTTCAATGCAAGTGACAAGTGAAGTGATGCAGATAAAGGCAAACTCAAAACATTTCTCTTTTTGAGTCTGTTAAAAAAAATGCTCTCGAAACAGTCGAAACAAATGCTTTAAAACTGGTCAAATAAAGCTTAAAAACGATTCACGGCACGTGCCACATTTATTGCGATTACGACATGTGTTACATTACGATGACCGGCGATAAAATATAACAAGTTGTATTGCACAGTTTATCATCACTGTAGGCGATAAACAAAGTGACAAACTTTCTCTCGCATTCAAACAACCAACTTTGTATCGCGTTTTGCTATCACCAATTGAATGAGAGAATGCACACGAGAAAAAATAACCGTAGCGTTAAAAAGGAAGTTAAAGCAAGTCTTTTTTATTGGTTTTCTGGTGAATAATGAAGTAATTTAGAACTGTGGTTGATGATTAAGAAGTTATGTAAAAAGAAGAGATACTGATATACTGTCGTCATTGTCTCAGATACTGCGATCAGTAATCTGTCTGCTAGGTTTGGAGATTACAAATATTATCCTAAAACAGTAAAGGGGTAAAATAATCATTTACACCAAGAGAATTAAAAATAGAATGTTTTTTTACCCACGGCAATCTGTGTTCCGAGATTTCATATGACTATTCTTTCTGACCGTTGAAGAATAACCTAGTATTCTAAGGTTAGTGATGCAATCACCAATCCCTTTAGCAAACCACCAGGCTTATAATCACCAGAATAAACCCAACTATTTTGTAATTGAGATGGCGCTGACCTAAAACTGCAATATTCTACACAGCAATATCAGTGTTAAAAATCTCTGTCGAATAAAGGCCACGCTGATCAAAACATAAAATGGTACGAAACCCTCGGTGCGCGAGTCCGACTCGCTCTTGACCGGTTTTTTATTTTCGGGGGGAAACCTTCAAAAGGCAGCCGGACTTTAGGGGTAAGACCGAGGAGTGTGTGATTCATACCTCACTAAAACCACCCCGGAACCCGCCCTCTATGCAATGCCTGCTATCCCTTGGGCGGAATATCTATCCTGGCAGTCACTACGGGGATCATCTTCAGTAGTGAAATACTAAGGGCTGTCATAATGAATTACCTGCAGCAACGAGCTTGTACAAGCAGGGAGCCTCCTGCCTGCCCACAGAGTTGGTGGCCGAACATAGAACCGTACCAAAGTCCATGTCAGTAGTCGGAGTGTACCGAAGAGTTGAGGTGTTGCCGTAGGCCGTGTACAAACTGGTGAAAGAGAAAGAAATTGATGAGATTATAACTTTCATTCAAATTGAGCTCATGGTTCCTTTCAGCATTTTTCGCTATGATTTTGCTTAGAATTTACACTTCGGTACAGGCTAGAAAAAAATACATCCCGCATATAGTTTCAGTGTTCAAGTCATGGAAATGTTTACCCACTATGCACTAGCTAGCAGAATATTATGTTTACTCTACAGTATAACTTTTTCCGGGTAAATAAGATGATATCATCCACGGAAAATATTGTTGTTGCAAAAAGATTGCTAAATGTTTCTTCGAAAATTCATGACGTAGGTATAAATAACTATATCAAATCATGAAAGTTGCAATATAGGGGTTTACGGGGGCGAAAAATCTACCTAGCTAGGTCTCATATTTGTGAAAATTCGTTTACTCTATTTTCACCCGAGCAGAGCTCGGTCGACCAGGTACTATTAATAATGTTATACTTACTGTCAGCTGTGAAGCTACCTTACATAAAATAAATAAATAATTATCTAAATACAAAAGAAAAACTTGATAAGCATAGTACAGACAAGTCAAGTAGTGCAGTCAAGTCTGCACTCTACTTGCCTGCCTGCATGACCCCGAGCACACATAATATAATACCCCCAGGTAACATGGGACAAGCATAGAAAGATAATGAGACTACCTGCCTATCTTTCAATATCTACTCAATGTCACTACTAGTATTTCCAAAAATAATTCGACTCGGATTTAGGGGTTTCGAACCCGTAATCAACATTCTATTCAAGTTCAAATGCCAAACTAAACTAGGCGTATAGCTCAGCAAATTCAGTGGCACAATGACAAAGCGCACGACCGGCCACTTCAAAGCTCCGGTCTGTACTACGCTGTGACCACAAAATAAATAAGTTCAGAAGGCCGGCTTCATTATATAGTCTGTACTGAAAGTATCTGATGAAAATGTAAACAAATATTTCAGAAAACGTACCAGTGGACACTACTAACAAATTTCTTCATTTGATTTGATAATTTGAATACAAAAATTAAATTACCATATAAATCTTTTTCATTTGACAATAAAATTGAGTTTAATTTTAATATCCTTAATTTAAGATAATTATCTAATTATCGTCGATGAGTTTTTTAATTATAATTTAATAATTGTTGGACAAAGTAGTGAATATATAAAGTTGAAACCTTCTTAAGACAGCTGAATGTGTTATTACTAATTCCCTTTAGTGAGCGATTGTGTAAAAATGTAAGATGAATAGGTCAGATGCTTTAGGAACGGACCATAGACGTGCACATACGTCTATCTCAAACGAATTAGTGAAAAGTTGAGAGTGCGCTAGCTTTCTTTGTTCGTAGACGCGTGTATATGCGTGCGTTTTCACTCTTTGTAAGGAGCTGACCTTCTGTACCTATCTATTCTGTTACCATACTGTAGGCGTATGACACAACGCGTGGTGCTAATTTCTAGATTGCTCGCCCTCGATTGACGAGACGAATACGTGTTCGTCCGTGCGAATGCACTTTAGTTCTAAGTTCAAAGTACTGGTAAACTGTTTGTTTTAAAAATTGTTTTGTTTTTTGTGTGTCAATAGTTTATGGAATTTTAGATTTTGTTTTTTTCAGATCGCTATGAAGGACTGTTGGCCTGAGTTCGCATTTTAGTATAATAAGAATAACAGCATCGTTGAGTCACAAACTCTATTCTCCTTTTATTTAAATACCTATCCATATAGATACAAGATATCGATTTGCGGTCTTAGATCAATCTCCTGTATTCAAGTAAGTATTCTAAAGTTACACTCACAGATCGCATTCAAAACGGGATTTGGAATTGTCATTCTACACTTCATACAAATCAACGTTTAGTGAGCGAATCAAAGTCTGATTCTCTCATTAAACGTCCAGCATTAGAGATGCTGTAGAAACAGCACATTTACACGCAAATCCATGTCGCCACATAAACACTTAATATGCATGAGTATCCCTGCAAGTACGCGAAACAAACGTTGCATATAGACAAACTATCTGCCCTCACGACCCGCGTCGAACGCACCCACAGAAAAGGCTCAAAGCGTTGAAATGCCGGCGTATAGCCACTGCACTAATTAGAGCTCCGAATATGGACGTATTTAGTGACCAAAATTCCTTCGAAAAGCTGCCTATCTGACCCGCTAGCAGCTTATAACTTGAGCTTCTCTGAGCCGATTTTCATTACTGTTTTATTCAGCAAACTTTTTCAGGTTTTGTTTAAGTTTTGGTCAGAAATAAACCAGAATAAAGAGAAGAAACTAGCGGCGACGGTGACGGAGGCGTATTTGTAAAGTAAGAAGAAGTTTGTTTAAAATCTGTTCTTCTGATAAATCAATATTTTGAGAGTTAAGTAGTTTATTTTAAAGGCCTCTGAGTTTTTGTTTTTGTCATATAATTATGATTGTTTGAGAGACGATAGCATAATTTGAGACTTGACTCTAAATTAATTATTCGCTTCAGGATAACAAAATCATTTTACTCGTGATATTGGGTTGTTTTTTCAGAAAGTTCTCAGTAGCAGTCCGGAGTTTGGATTAGTTTAACTGTGAGTGTTTCCACTGACTTCCTAATCCACAATTTTTTTGAATGGTGGTAAAAGTAAAAAGAGAAAGTTGTCAACATTTATTTTAATATATTCGCACATAAGCAATTGCGTCAATTTCTGCAATTTTGTACAAATTGCTTCTCAATGTCAGCGCCGACGAATTGATATTCTGATCGAATTATTCACCAAAATTGTATACAACGTTCAAATTGTTGGTTTTCAAATGGCTTTATTTGTATGCAAATTTAATTATCTATTCCACAGTTTAAAATTGAAACAGTCGGCCATATGAGAGGGTTATCAATCTGTAACAATTTTCGTGCAAATAGCGATGTGTTTTTACAAAGGTTTTTATAAACGTTCGCTATTTCTGTTACAAATACGTATGATATCTATTGATTTTTTTTTTTCAAACTTTAATGAAAAATCTTTTGTCTACCTATATATTTACGTGCATTGTTAGGGCTATACCGACTAATATCATACTAAAACAGAATGCAGTTGTACTTTTTACCCGACTACAGCGACGCAAAAAGGAGGGTTATGATTTTGACCAATATGTATAATGTATGTTAATCTGTTACCTCATAACTTCTAAACTTCCGATCATAATTTGACAAATGCGATATCATAGGAAGCGTTTTGATCGTCTACTGGTTATAGGCTATGTGACCCATGACCAGCGGACGATCAAAACGCTACATTAATGCGCCCTCTAGAGGAAATGAAGTCATGAACTAAAAAATATTTATTTTATTGTGCCATGTTGGGTATTAAATGAAAGGACTTGACGAGCGACGAGCACATTACAAATATGTAAATATATCATACAGTCTTAGTAAAAAAAAAAATGTTTAAATTGTTAAAAACAAGCAAAAGTGAGACTGTGCTACGTACGGCGCGGCTGTAAAATTAATAACTATTAGCTGTGAAATTAAACAAAAAAAATTAAAGTTGCTCTATAAAAACTCTGCAAATCATGATAAAACGAAATTATAACCCCAAAATAATTTTAAATAAAAAGTAAGTTCAAAAACTAAAACCTCGCTTTAAAAAGTATGAAACAAGAAAATATTTCAGACAGAAATCAAGACATAGGTACAGAAATGGTCAAGGTAAAGCCGTGGTCGCATGCCATTATAATTTTGTAGGCGTACAGGCATGCGACCACGACTTTACCTTGGTCATTTTTGTTTCATACTTTTTAAAGCGTGATTTTTCAGTTTTTAGGGGGCCCATTATTGAGTGTGCAAGTCACCCCCTGCCATCTTATCCGTGTATATTGTATATCATTGGTCAGGCAGGGGTTATAGTCCTACATAGTGTTCTTGATAACCAATCCTCTATAGCCAGCCAAACCTATAGTCCAATTTTTTGTTCCCATGTACTGCAATAATCCTACATGAACCGGGGATTGTCCTTTTGTGCACTTGTACAGTGCGTACGAGGATAATCGTCGGTTGATGCCTCATTTCATTTAAATATTTCCAAGGGGCCTCTGCGAGTTGGCTTCGGCCCCTCGTACGCCTTCCAAAAGACCGGGACCCCATGGTCCCGAGATATATAAACTCAAAAAAATAATAATAATAATAATATAATATATATAATAATAATATATATAATAATAATATATATATATATTTTCTTTTTAAAATAATGTTCTAATACGCTAATTGATAGTGTCATGCTTTCCTGTAATTTAAATACATGCAAGATCTATATTATGACAAAGATTAGTGTTAATACTGTGTATGCGTTTAATTGGTAAGCCTTTATGAATAAAAAAAACATTACCCTCCTTCTGGGGTAGTCGGGCAATAAATAAAACCAAAAGGTTGTCTTCATTCCTTACCTCGGAGATATCTCAGTCTGCTCCCCGGAACTGTTGAAGAACCAGCTGAAGTACGTTGGAGGTGGACTGGAATCCACCATGCATTGTAGTACGACTGTCTCCATCTTGAGAGCTCCGTACACCTCGCCTTCATTCAGCGTCTTGCACATTGGAGCGTCTGGGTGAAAAAAAAAAATGAACAACAACAACAACAAAAAAAAAAAACACTAGCATAACTTATGTAAATAAATTACATTAAATAAATAAAATGTTACAGACTAGAATAAAATATTTGAAATTATTCTGAGGTCATATTTCAGAATTATTTAGATGATAATCTTTGTTGTTACAAAACATAACATAACATCTCGCCTACTTGTGTCCGGTGAATGGCAATAGGCTCGCCCCCTATTACATGGAATTTAAACATAACTGTTAGAACGTAGGTTTACTAGGTAAACCTCTGCCTAACCCTTATCTATGTTGTGTCTGCCACAAAAAGAAGCCTCATTGCTTCTTATTGCATTACCAGAAGCGTCTATAAAAAGCATTCCTTCAACATGCAGGCACACAAGATATCATGTTATGCGTCCCAACGTTCTATAACATGCGTTCCTTCAACGTATAGGCACACAGGATATTATGTTATGCGTTTTTAACAGGTTAAAAAATAGCTAGCTAGCTTATGGAAGCGGCTTCCGCATGCAGGTCGGAAATTATTCCACGGTAGCGTACTACTGTGCTAAAAAATCCTGTCCTTGTCTACCTGTGTGCCAAATTTTATGGTAATCCTTTCAGCTGTTAAGGGGTGAAAACCTTCGTGAAAAGAGGCGCGACGCGACTCGAACAAAAAACATTCTAAAAAAACTTCATGTTAGAACACTATTACGGAGCGCGACAAGTCGTGTTCGTCTGCACGAGCCTAAAGGATAACAGACTGTATTAACAGTCAATCTCCTTCCCATATTCCAATTTATTTGTGGTCGACGCAACATGTCTGTTTCTTCCTTCTCTTATCAGTCGTCATCTCGGTATTCACCCCCTTTCTAGCCATACCATCTTTCAACAGTCCTTCCATCGTTTCTTTGGTCTTCTCCTGCTCGTATAGCCATAGACATTCATACTCAGAACTCTCCTGACGACATCACCCGCATGCCTCCGCATCACATGCCTATACCATGACAACCTATTTCTACACAATTTTTCAGTATTATTAGTATGGATTCAAGAGCCATTTTACCCTAAAACCCTGCGGATTTAAGGGTTGTATAATAAATAGTAAATAAACAGTAGATCTTTCAATAACCCATGTCATTCGTATACGCAGGTTGCATCCACATGCCATTTAATACGCGCTAACATTTTTATGGGTACCCGCGTCATACCGCTAAACTTAGGTGCGTCTGTGGATCACCCGAGTATAATTAGCGCGTGTTGATATAATTAGAATATAACGATGGAAATAACTTCTTAAAAACAAACAGTCACGTGTTTGCCCATGGGGTTAGGAAGATCCAGAATGAAAATTTAATTATCCATAAATAATTTTTTTTTTTTTTTGCTTCGTCCACATTCTTGAAATTTGTGAGAACTATGAAACAAACTAAATACTTCTTCAAAAATCAAATTTACACGAAATTTTAGGGCAGTGCAATGTTTTTTTTTTCTTTTTTCATACTTTTTTTGGCGTAACATGAACTAAAATCACAAATCAACGACCTGAAAATTCGCTGTCTTTCTAATCACAAGACAAACCACAAAACCTATCTCAATTTAAATTAGGTCCAGCGTATAAATCTGCCTACCCTGACAATTCTGGGCTGATTCAGTGCTCAATCTGCTTGTAATCCCGGCGGATTCCCGCAAACTGCCGCAAACAACGTCTACGGACCACATCCATTTCATTTTAAATCTGGATTTCTTCTAGTTTTCCAACAAGTCAAAGCAATATAATGTGCCGTCGCGTATGTTCCCCAAAGGAGCCGACAGAGCGTAGTTTAACGCATCCAGTTTCCGCTTGTGATTATATTTAGTTGTTGTGTGTGGATGGTTCTAGTAGTCGTCTTAGATTAAGTATGCAGTAACGGATGATTTCCATTTGCGTTATTTATGTAGCGAGTTATCTCCCTTAAGCTGACTGTCCACTGGAGCGGAGAGGAGAGGAGCGGATCGGAGCTGTGCCAATATTAACCAATGGAATTTCATAAAATCTTCGTTCCGCTTCAGTGGACAGGGATTTGCGAACTAGTTTAAAAATTCATACAAAACCGGGAAGCGGAGCAGGCAACCGGAGCGGGGAAGCGGAAAAAAACTGGCAAACGGCTATTGCAGCCCGCTCAAATTACTCGTCGCGTAAACTCGGCCTAGCTCCGCACAGTCCACAACTCAGCTATGCATTACTCCCTCTCTCTGCTCGGCTGCCTCGCTCCGCGTCAATGGACAGGCAGCCTTAACATCTATATGTGACTCTACACAATGAAAAACTCACTTCTCGTATTATGAAGAACGTCGCATTCTAATATCAGTATCTAAATATGACAGAAATACCTCTAATTTCCCTACATTTTTGACAAGTTTATGAAATTGATTGTCACTGAAATGAGATTGCAACTATATTTTAAACATTTCTAAATACGGGAATATTGGCCTTCTGACGTTTGGACTTATAACTTGTAGCTACTTGAACTAAACTCACTACTTTACTTATGCAAATGTCAATTATCTATTGGTTAACCTCATCCTTACCGACCTACTCCTTTATTCATAAACGTTGCTTAAAGTTCTGAGTCCTCAAATTGCTTAGCATGATTCTCCGTTATATTGAAAATACAGCAGCACAAATTTTGAAATATATATGTTAAAGTTAGGGATTAATGTTAAGTACTATGTTTGACGAAAACATGATTAAATTAATAATTTCTCGATAAAGTTACCTCCAAACCGAACAATAAACCGCTGGTATTCAAAAATACTTCAAATAAGATCATGAAACTTTGCGTAATAACTGAACTAAATATAAAGCAGATGCCAAGTTTTTGAAATATTTTTATTACCATTATTTTTACAGTAAAATTACCAAAATTATCGACACCTTGGAGCCGCCAGCATCCCACTCGGTCTTGTTCTAACTCAGTCCGCGAGCTACATTATGCGACCGAGATAAAAAGTGAATTTGACCTGCGGTAGTATGGGCTCTTAAGTAATGATTAGCGACTGTTTAACCATACATTTTTGACGTTTAAACGTCTCTTAACTTTAACTTTAATCATCATTTATGAATAAACCCCATATTGTTGTAGTTCAAAGTGACAGGAAGTGAGACTGTCATAGACACAATAAACACAGCAAAGAATCAAAAAGAGTGAGCTAAATTAAATACTGCTTAGTTAATTGAGTCTATTTACCATAATATGACATGGTGTACCCATAGAAGGCACACCCACATTTCGCCAGTTATATGTAATATCTAATTGGTCTAATATAGTCTTATTTATATTTGCCTATTAAATTTAGAACTCTAAAGCGTATAATGAAGTCTCTAAAATGATATTTCACAAAGCTAATCTATATCAAATATGCTAGACTCTCGAGACATCAACCGCACACCAGAAAATTCATCTGAATGCCCATTTTTTTTCTTATCCAACAAATATTAAATAATCTAGAACAGAACATACCGTTCCGAACGTGATTCAAGTATGTAAGTGGGGACATAAATGCCGCTTAGGTTTATCAAATAACTTTGATGTAACACAGTCGACAAAGCCACCCGACGAGGTGGTCTGCAATGACTCTTTCAAAGAGCTTGCCCATCTCGTCAAGCAGCACGGTGGGCGATAGGCTGTCGGAGAGTCCGCAGGGCGCCCCAGCTTCATGATGAGGACTACCATCTTTCAACGAAGTGGGAACTGGCCCCTCTCCATGCATGCGAAACGCCGGGGCTTAACTCCGCTGCCGCGAGAAATCACGGCACAGTAGACAGAGCTCCGCCGGGATCTCATGGCGTCATGGAGAGTTCGATTGTTGCAACCCAGCGCTGGGCACGCCACAATTGCAGCGATAAGTCCCCTCTTTCAGAAGTGGCTAGAGAAGTGCCACCGCCTGTCGCAGGTCCTCACCGGACACGGTTGTTTCGGAAGATTCCTGTTTAGGATAAGGCGGAAGAAAACGCTCGGGTGTCACCATTGTGTGGATCTCCCGGAGGACACGGTGGAGCATACGGTGGAGGTCTGCCTGGCTTGAAGGAGCATCGCCGTATCCTCGTGGAGGCGATCGGTGGCGGTGATCTCTCGCGTCCAGCCTTGGTTCAGGCCATGGTACGGAACAAAAGGGCATGGGAGGCTGTCACCTCCTTCTGCGAAGCAGTAATGCTCGTAAAAGAGGAGCGGAACGCGTGAGGGAGAGGCAAGTTTCACGCCCTCACGCCTCAAACCACCGCAGGAGACGCCCCGGACGTTGGGAATCGCAGGCCGATTTCCGGCAGAGCATGGCGCAGTGGTCGATTAACATCGCCGTGGTCGCTGAGCCGTACTTTGTCCCGCCCAGGGATGACTGGGTGGAGGACCTGAGCGGCTCAGTGACCGTCATTTCGTCGGCCGCCGCCGGAACTCCGTCTCTCGAGTCTGTCAAGAGAGGACGGGGTTGCGTGGCAGCACGGTTCGGGGAGATTGCCGTGGTGGGGGTATACTTCTCCCCGAACCGAACTCTCGCCGAGTTCCACAACTCCCTTGCGGAGTTGAGAGTCGTCGTCGTCGGGTTCTGTTCCCTCCCCGTGCTCGTCCTCGGGGACTTCAATGCCAAGAATCTGGCTTGGGGTTCCCGGTACACGGACACACGGGGCAGGATGGTGGAGGACTGGGCTCTGGAGACAGGCCTAGTCGTCCTAAACCGGGGTTCTGTCCCTACGTGTGTGCGGATGCGGGGTGAATCGGTGGTGGACATTTCGTTCGCCAGCCCCGCTCTGTCACCGCGTGTCATTGACTGGCGCGTCATGGAGGGGGTGGAGACCTATTCCGATCACCGGTACATCCGGTTTGACGTCTCCGCCCAGGCCTCGAGCGCGCCGGTCCGACAGGCCCCGAGTGGTCCGCGGTGGGCGCTGAAGCGGCTGGACCGGGAGCTCCTCCTGGAAGCCTCAATCGTGCAGGCCTGGGTGTCATCACCGGACAGGCCTGCTGACATCAACGACGAGGTGGAGTGGTTCCGGGAGGCCATGTCCAATATATGTGACGTGGCTATGCCCCGGGTCCGGCCCGGACGTGCTTCGCGCCAGGTGTACTGGTGGTCACAGGAGTTAGAGACCCTGCGCAGGGCATGCGTTACTGCGCGACGCCGGTACGCCAGGCACCGCAGGCTCCGTATCCGCCCTCCGGATACGGAAGCCATTCAGGCGGAGCTGTACGAGGGGTACAGAGCGGCGAAGACCGCCCTCCAAGCGGAGATCCTGCGGGCCAGGGCAGTGGCCCGTGAGGAGTTGCTGGAGACTCTAAACAGGGACCCGTGGGGACGCCCATACAAGATGGTGCGGGAGAAACTCCGCCCATGGGCTCCCCCGCTGACGCAGAGTCTCCGGCCCCAGCTTGTGGGGGACGTGGTGAGCGCTCTGTTCCCCCCAAGAGGGGAACACGCTCCCCCGCCCATGGCTCCGCCTACTGCGGTGCCCGATGCGGACCACACCGCCGACGACGACGACGATGCTCCGGAGGTGACCGAGGTAGAAATGAGAGTGGCGGTACGCAAGATGAATGCGAAAAATACCGCCCCAGGACCCGACGGCATACCTGGAAAAGCCTGGGTCCTGGCCTTGGGGGCTCTCGGGCCTCGACTAAGGGGGCTCCTAAGCGCATGCATGGAGAGGGGCCAGTTCCCACTTCGTTGGAAGACGGGGAAACTGGTCCTCATCAGGAAGCCGGGGCGCCCAGCGGACTCTCCGTCCGCTTATCGGCCCATCGTGCTGCTCGACGAGGTGGGCAAGCTCTTTGAAAGAGTCATTGCAGACCGCCTCGTCGAGCGGCTGGTGCGGGTGGGGCCGGATCTGGCGGAGAGCCAGTTTGGCTTCCGCAAGGGGCGCTCTACGGTGGACGCCATCATGCGCGTGCGGGCCCTCACGACGGGGGATGCTGTGGCCCGGGGTGGGGTCGTCTTGGCGGTGTCTCTAGACATCGCCAATGCCTTCAACACCCTGCTCTGGAGTTGCATCAGGGAGGCACTCCGGTATCACCGGATGCCGACCTACCTCTGTCGTGTGGTCGAGGCCTATTTGACGGACAGGGCCGTCATCTACCCCGGTCACCAAGGAGAGTGGAACCGGCGAGAGATGTCGTGCGGTGTCCCATAGGGATCGGTCCTGGGGCCGCATCTGTGGGACATCGGATACGACTGGGTGCTGCGCGCCGACCTCCCTAGCGGCGTCAGCGTCGTCTGCTACGCTGACGACACGTTGGTCCTGGCACAGGGGGGGTCGTACCAGGCGGCGGCCGAACTAGCGACACGCGGGGTTGCGACAATCGTCGACAGGATCCGGCAGCTGGGACTCGAGGTGGCCCTGCACAAGTCCGAGGCCATGGGTTTTCATGGACCTCGGAATGCGCCACCGTCGGGTTCCCAGGTAATGGCGGGAGGGGTTCACATCGGCGTCGAGTCGACGATGAAGTATCTGGGACTTGTCCTCGACAGCCGGTGGAACTTCGTCGAACACTTCCGACGTTTGGCTCCCAGACTGGAGCGGGCCGGGGCTGCGTTGAAGCGGCTCCTGCCCAATCTAGGGGATCCAAACGCCTCCTGCCGGAGGCTCTACGCGGGGGTCGTGCGGTCCATGGCCCTTTACGGGGCACCGGTGTGGGCGCGTTCACTAAGGCTGCGGCCAGCCCGCCGGTTGAACGCGTCCCAGAGGGTCATGGCCATCCGGCTGGCCCGAGGATACCGCACGGTCTCCTGCGAGGCGGCGAGCCTCCTTGCCGGATTACCGCCATGGGATCTGGAGGCAAAGGTCCTCGCGCACATTTGGGAGTGGCGCGAGGAGGCGAGGCGCCGGGGCTTAGCTCCGCTGCCGCGAGAAATCGCGGCTCAGTGGACAGAGCTCCGGCGGGATCTCATGGCGTCATGGAGAGTGCGATTGTCGCAACCCAGCGCTGGGCACGCCACAATTGCGGCGATAAGACCCCTCTTTGAGGAGTGGCTTGAGAGGCGCCACGGCGTCCTCACCTTCCGCCTGACGCAGGTCCTCACCGGACACGGCTGTTTCGGGAGGTTCCTGCACAGGATAAGGCGGGAGGAAACGCCCGGGTGTCACCATTGTGTGGATCGCCCGGAGGACACGGTGGAGCATACGGTGGAGGTCTGCCCAGCTTGGGCGGAGCATCGCCGTGTCCTCGTGGAGGCGATCGGTGGCGGTGATCTCTCGCGTCCGGCCCTGGTTCAGGCTATGGTACGGAGCGAGAGGAAATGGGAGGCCGTCACCTCCTTCTGCGAAGCGGTAATGCTCGCGAAGGAGGAGGCGGAACGTGTGAGGGAGAGGCAAATTTCGCGCCCTCACGCCCCTAACCGCCGCAGGAGGAGACGCCCAGGGCGTCGGGAATCGCGGGGCGACTTCCGGCCACCGTAGGCGCGGGCTTGCGGGCGGTGAGCAATGGGTGGCTCACCGTCCGATAAGGACCAGGCCCGGGTCGACGGCGCGTTGTGTTCCACGCGCGCCTCAAAGAGATGTCAGCATAATTGAAGGGGTCCACTAGGACCGATGCCTGCCGGGGTTGCGAAGAAAACCGAAAGGGAGATCGTGGCCCCCGGCGACAGGGCAACCGAAGGAACACGGGTGGGTTTTAGTCAATAAGAGTCTGACACGCCCTCCCGCTCCGCCCAGAGCGGGAGAAGTTATTTGATGATTTCCCACCCTCAAAAAAAAAAAAAAGGCCGATTTCCGGCCACCGCAGGCGCAAGCTTGCGGACGGTGAGCAATGGGTAGCTTGCCGTCCGATATAGGGATTTCGCGCCTCAAAAAGATTTCAGCAGAACTGACGGGCTCTGCTCAGGCCGATGCCTGCCGGGGTTGCGAAGAAGTCCGAAAGGGAGGTCCTGGCCCCCGGGAACATGGCTACTTGAGGAACACGGGTGGGTTTTGGTCAGTTGTCAGTTGATATCGGATTTAAGTTATTTTTGACAAAATATTCCCCAGATTAGCAATACAAGTTGTTGTAAAGTACTCACAATTGATCTGCAGAGATACCGGGTTGCTAGTGGCACTGCCTTCATTATTGTACGCCAGACAGCTGTAGTCCCCTGCAGCTGACCTGGTCACACTCTGCAGCACCAAACTCTGGTCACTGAGTATGACCCCAGCGCTAGCATTATGCTGGATTTCTTTCGCCTGTGAAATAATCAAGGTGTTATATCATTTCAGAGATTATATGATTGAAGTTTTTTTAATACTCGTATTAGAGTTGATCAGAAAAACTTAATCGGAAAATGAAAATTTTACAAGACAATGCTGTTAAAGCTTTGAAATATTTAAGATTGAAGAAACTCTTGCTGACTCTTACTTTTTCTAGGAAAAATCGTAAAAGGAAAAACTAATCCATCACGACGATGAGAGACCTATTAGATGGACAATGATGGTCGAGCTGACCACCATTGACAACTGAAATGGGAGACATTCATGTCCAGTGGTCTACTATAGGTATAGCCTACTGACGGACACGTCTTTCTTCTCCTAAATACACACATCAAAAGTGTCTAGGGATCAACATATATTTTTGCAATAACTTTTCTCCTGATTGATATTAATTAAAATTTTCTTTAAGGATTCATCAAATAAAGTGTTTTCGTTTGTCACAGTAACGATAAACCAAGTCACCTTTGCATTAATAAAGAAATTTGCCATTTTCCTAATAAAGGGATTTTTGACATTTGAACCACTAACATTAAAGTTCGAAAAAAAGACTGAAATAACAGTTTTCTTTAAAATTTTATTGGGTAACTTAAACAATTAATAATCCGTGTTTCTACCGCGAACACTAACAACACAAGAACATCGGTTTGGCATACTCAAAATGAGTTCATCCAAATCACGCTGTGGAATGGCCGCCCATGTTCGTTGCAACAACAAAAAAAGGTCTTCTTGCGACTGGATACCCTCCATATTCGGCAGAGCTCTTCTCTGTAGCATATCCCATGCATGCTCAATCGGGTTCAAGTCTGGCGACTGAGCAGGCCAGAGCAGGACATTGATGTTAGCTGCGGCGAGAGTCTGTCTTACAACTCTTGCGGTGTGCGGTCGTGCATTATCATGCATTAACTGAAATAAGGGACCGATTTGCACTTGTAGAGGAACGATGACGTCAGATACAATCGTCTCAGCATAAATTTGAGCGTTGAGGTTGCCTCTGATCCAAATCAACTCAGTTCTTCCGCCGATCCAAATACCCGCCCATACCATGATGGTTCCACCACTATAAGGATGGACTTCCTGGCAGGATTTTAATCGCTGTTGGCGTCCAGGGGTTCTCCAGTGTCGTATACGTCTTGTATCCGGTCTCATACCAAAACGAGACTCATCAGAAAAGCACACGAAACGCCATTGTTCTTCTGCCCAATTTCTGTGTTCAAGAGCCCATTGATATCGAATCCTACGATTGTGCATTGCTATAGGTGGTACCCGTAGCGGTCTTCGGGAATGAAGGTTCACTTCATGCAAGCGGTTTCTGACTGTTTGGTCGCTAATTAAGTTCCCTGAAGAGTGATGAAGCCTCACGGCTAACATCATGGCGGTTATTGTTGGAGCTCTTCGAGTTAAGATTTGAATGTATCGGTCTTGTCTCCGTGTGGTGCAGCGATACCGTCCTCCATGGCGCTCAGCCACGGTACCAGTGCTTCGGTAACGTGTCCAAAGTCGACTGATAACACTCTGACTTGTATTCAGAGCTAAAGCCACAGTACGTTGCCGGGAACCAGCTTCTATCATTCCCACGGCTCTGAGCATTTCTTCCCTGCTTAAATGACGTCGCCGCTCCATAATAACGTTGGTTTTAATCAGTAGTAGGGAAACAGTAGCACTAATAATGTCTTCAATGCGTTGTATGTTTTTATAGGGAAAATATTGACAGCTGATTTTCATCTTTTACTCGAATTTGATTAACAGTTCCTGTTTCAAATTATGAAATGCACCAAAAAGGATCCATATAAATTTATATAATCATAAATTTATTACAAAGCCACATCTCAATCTCAAGAAATCCGCATAAAAATGCTTGATCCCTAGACACTTTTGATGTGTGTATTATGTAGGTACGAAATTTCATTAACACAGCATTTAGGAATCAATTTAAGTGGCAGTACTAGAGAAAAGCCTATGTTCAGCAGTGGACATCTTTCGGCTGAGAAGATAATTATCATATTTAATTCGAGCGCCAATTTAAAGCATCTTGGGATTTATTTATAAAAAAAAGACCAAGTAAGAAGCCCATGGGAGTCATTAAAACTCTGTAACCTGGTAAGTCATAACCACACGATAAAGAAAGAAAGTAACGTTTATAAATTAAATAAGCCCCTTATTTCCTTTCCTTTCCCTTATCCTCATTTTTCTGCCAACTTCATAATTACAATGATGATGTTCATTTTATTATGTTTATAAAACTCACCCCTTTATACCACGTGAGTTTCTTCGCCTTGGGGTTCGCTTTGACGCTACACTCAAAATACACTCCATCTCCTTCTTTGATGTAGCTGGGGTTCAGGTTTGATCCTAGTTTGAGAGTCACGATTGGGACATCTGTCAAACACATGAGTTATTAAGTTATTAGATAGAGCTGGCGATCGATGATGACGGTGATGATAAAATGATGAAAAGGAAAAAGTAAGAATTTCTTACACCTGAATGCCAATTCCCGTAATTAAAAACGTTTAAAATCTACGGTGCGTTCATTGTAACTTGTCCTCAGACGCGATTGCACTGTTCTGTCAGTCGCCATTTTGAACTCTATTAGTACACGAAGCTCGACAAGCAATGATGCTAACATGACGGCAAGGGACAAATTATAGTGAACGGTCTGTAGTCCAATCTCATCTCAACGAATATCAGTATCAGAAACTTGTCAATAATGTAAGTAAATTAAAGACATTTTTGACGGATAAAAAATAAAAATAAATGTTTCACATAAACCTACATGGGCACTTTTGAAACGTCAGAAATTAGGTGCACGGTTGCAATTGGTCGTTTTCTATGGAGATAAACTCCACGATTACTGTTTTAAAAATATAATTGGCTTTTACAATATTTTCAAATAACAGTGTTAAAAGGTATGGGAAGACAGGGTAGGACTTTCAATAAGTACCAGGTCAACAAATCTGCAGTCCACTAAGCCTACAGTATTCTCACATTCATAAAATAGAAAATAATCTATACAAAGTATATATAAATTAATAAAAATGTAAAATTTTAATGAAATGCAATTACATGATTGCTATTACAACTGTAACAAATCTGAATAATTATCATGTCCACAAAAGTCATTAATAAAGAGTTGAAATTAAATTGTAGGTATATAATGTTAAATAATAAGATGATTATGTCAAGGACGAACATAAAAAAAAACAAAACTGGGTAATTTAGGAGCAGTTATTAGACTCTTATATAATTATACAGTTAATTGATTGAGACTGAAATTAGAATTCGAACGTTCTTAAAAATGCGGAAATTGCTTTTCTGATTTGACGATAAGAACTTGTCAATCTCTACCTTATCATTACTTAAGGTGAAAGCCCGCGAAATTCAAAATCTCTTACATTTTTTGCAAAGAAATTTTGAATATCGTGGCTTACTTTGATGTAGTCACCTTGAGGGTACAATTAATGACAGTATAGAACTCTTGGATGCGTTTGGGTCATTAATGAGAGGGCAAGTAAAAGAGGGGGTCTAATCCTGCAAAGGAATTTTGGAGAATAAGTACGATGATATTCATAATTATGTAGCTTTGCTGTCAACTTTAACCAATTTTAATAAGATCCTTTTAAAACAAAATTCGGGCTCGGTGATCCGCTTATCACAATAATGTATCAATTATTATTTGGATACCAAGTTATTCTACCGTACCATACCGAATTAAATAGCGCCAGTAGATAAAAATAATTTTAATTATATTAATTTGTTCTAAGGCTAAGCGGTTTGTTGATTTTACTCCTACTACAATATTATAGGTATTTTGGAAACATGCATTTTAATCATTTTATTTCGGAATGTATGTTTACGTTTGAAACAGTTATTTAAATCACTATAATCAGTAATAATTATCCTCATATTGATTCGACCTTTTTGCACACTATCTATACATATAATAAAATAGTAAGTTTAACAGAATTTTGTCCGTTTGTCTATTTGTCGGGATGTAGGTATGTATATCATACAAGAAACATGTATTTTCGGCGTTTTTTGCTCGATCTTAATACGGTACGGAACCCTTCGTGTGCAAGTCCGACTCGCACTTGGCCGGTTTTGTTCTTCTGTCTTATCAGTAGGGATTGATATTATACTCATACTGTGGTAAAAATCACTAACCACCCGTGCGGTGGCAGCAGGGTACTTGCATACCACACTTACAATGGCCATTTAATTTGACAAGTCAACAGCATTCATTGCGTTACTTACGTTTTCGAGCAGACGAATTTTTCAAACATGAATCAATGGATTAGGAATTTACTTAAAAATCCTTCGGATTATGATTGAAAGTGTGTTACGCAATTGGGATGCAGCATTGAATACTTACATTGTACATTGAGGAACCATCGGTCTTCAATAACAGCGTTAGGAACCTTGGAGTTCTCAGCGCGGCAGACGAGGTACTTTTCATGATCCTCAGCCATCGGCACCAGATTCAGGGTACTAAGTGTTGCGTTGTTGTCAGAAAACTGTATGAAGAAATAGGAATGTTATGACTAGACACAAATAAATTTGATAAAATTTAGTTAAAAGTTTGTGGTTTTTAAGCAAAGATTTAAATTATTAGATTCGCCCAACCGCGTCAAAAGATGGTGACTATCTTTTTTCTCGACAGTAATATTTGAATATTGTCTGCCATGCGGAATGATTGAGCTCACTCTTCTCTCTGAGTATGGTAATTTTGTCTATTCTAAGTATGGTGAGGCAAATCTATTGATTTTAATGTTTGTTTTTAAGATAAAAAACCTTCAAAAATACATTAAAAAATTATCGCAAAAGATTGAGGTGCAGACTGTCGAGTGAGAGGTGTGACTTCAATTCCTATCAGTTGCACTTCTGACATCAACACATAGTAAGAGGGTTAACCATTGGGCATGCCACAATTGCGGTGATAAGTCCCCTCTTTGAGGAGTGGCTAGAGAGGCGTTACGGCATCCTCACCTTCCGCCTGACGCATGTCCTCACCGGACACGGTTGTTTTGGGAGGTTCCTGTTCAGGATAAAGCGGGAGGTAAAGCCCCATTGTGGGGATGGCCCGGAGGACACAGTGGAGGATACGGTGAAGGTCTGCCCGACTTGGGCGGAGCATCGCCGTGTCCTCGTGGAGGCAATCGGCAGCAGTGATCTCTCGCGTCCGGCCCTGGTTCAGGCCATGGTACGGAGCGAGAGGGCATGGAAGGCTGTCGCCTCCTTCTGCGAAGCAGTAATACTCGTCAATGAGGAGACGGAACGTGTGAGGGAGAGGAAAATTTCGCGCCTTCACACCCCTTACCGGCGCAGGAGACGCCCTGGGCGTCGGGAGTCACAGGCCGACTCCCAGCCACCATAGGCGCGGGTTTGCGGACGATGAGCAATGGGTAGCTCGCCGCCCGGTAAGGACCAGGCCCGGGTCAACGGCGCGTTATGTTCCATGCGCGCCTCAAAGAGATGTCAGCAGAACTGACGGGGTCCGATAGGGCCGACGCCTGCCGGGGTTAAGGGGATTTCCGAAAGGGTTGACGTGACCGCTGGCAATATAGGCAACTGAAGGAACACGGGTGGGTTTTAGTCAGTAAGAGTCTGGCACGCCCCCCCGTTCCACCCAGAGCGGGAGAAGTTATTTGATAATTTCCCACCCAAAAAAAATAAAATAAAAAGGGGGTTAGCCGTGACTTAAACAACCAGATAAGGGACAACTCACATTTTTAGTAACATTTTAGCAAAAACTATACGGACCACGGGACATTCAAACTAAATCGCAAACCAATCCAAATATTCAGATAGACAAATAGGAAATTATTTTTGCATCTAAAAAGTAACACATCATCTCCACACACAACAAAGCTGCTGTTCCTAATCTAGCCAAAGTACTAAAATGTTGCTCCATAGCTGTCTGCAATAAGTTTTACAGCTGCACCAGTTCTTACGATTCCATTGTAGGGGGTTCCTGTTTTATGGGCTTAGAAACTGAATGCTGTGCCAAAATAAGTGTTAAGTGTGCTTTAAAATGTGTATAATGTTAGTAAACAACGATTTAGGGAAGATAATGCCAGACTTGGCAGGGATATTAGCGATCGCAGTGGGAATGTTTATGTACCGTGGTGTTCATGTGGCTATTAATCCGTAGATAAAGGAAAATACTAGAGAATTATTATTTTATCATGAAGAACACGTCATTATTCTTTACTTTTGTTACGTGGTATCAGTTACAAGAACAGATTAAGAGGGTCTAATAGATTCAAATAATATTACAATCCACATTGTAATCCTTCAATTTGAACATTCCCAAATAAAAATACCCGACGTAGATACAGTCGAGAACTAAATGAAAAGTATAAAAAACAAAACAAATAATTTGGACAATCAATCAAAACAGTGTCAGGGCATTGTCATTAGTCGAAAGCCACACGAACGCTGTGCTCGTCTGCGCATAGAAATAAACATGTAAAAACAAATGACTGTCTGTAGATACGTTGATCGAACGATGTTTAAACATGTCACAAATTGATATCTTAATTTAAAATGTATTTTTGTATTTTTTCTGTCACTGCAAAGTGTGATGGATTGATATATTTGCTATAGAAAAGTTATAAAACTTTAATGAAATTATTCGAACTCAGATTCAGACAAAATTTTTTATAGGTAGACCTACAATTTGTTTAAATACGTTAAAATATAATACCCATTGTTGTCACGAATTAAAGTAAAAAACAGAGATTTATAGGTATTCTTATTATATTTTAATTAAATTCTTCCAACAATATTCTTCTTTCTGCTTAAACCTTCCAAGTAACAGAGTATTAAGCCTCTTTTTCCAATAAGCATTTTATAATCGGAAACTTTATCAATTAACCATGTAGAAACGAGGGAGTATACAAACTGAAACTAATAAAATTTTCATTCCAAAAAAGTTATACTTCGCCTTTCATTTAGTTAGCTGTGAATTTTGTAGACTTTGCATACAGTCACGGTTTTGGGATATTTTTGTCTTTAATTACTTTGAAATGTTTTTAGCCTGTATTGTGTCACTGCGGGGCAAAGGCTTTTAGGCCGTATTCTCGGCGGCAGCGGGCGGCGCACTATGGAAAATGGTAGAACAACGGCACATCAAAAATGATATTTATGAATACTTTAATCGAGATTTTCTTTTAATTTTATTTAATAGTTTAAATGGTCTTTAATATGCAGTAGGTATTTTATGTTATTGAGGCTTATAAATTAATAAAAAGAGGGGTACAATATGTCTTTTATTATACTCTCCCAGTTTTACTGTATACATTTTTAACTTTCAGAGTCATATTTCGTATTGACTCTGTTAGAAAACCTATATACTATTACATATTTCTGAAAAGCTCACCTCAACTTTGAAAACAAATATTAGTTTTAAATTTTATCGTGTATGTATATATCACAAAAAAAAAAAAATTAAAAAGAAAAATATCGAGCGAATCTCTCGAATTTTTTAATTTCATTGAAGCTTTTCACTGTTGCCGAAGCTTGCCAAAGTTTTGTATTTCATGTTTTACTATAGTATATAGGTATTCATTATGAACATATATGAAAATCAGCAGCGGTTTTTTGCGGTTTCCAAAGATATGAATCAAGACACGATACGAGTTCTACAACGAAAAAAACCGTTATCTATGCAATTTTCACACGAGTCGGTCCTATCACATGTTAGTAGCTATGCGGTTATACTTTTTATAATTATTATTACTTCACGTCTAATGAATAATTTAGAAAATGTAATTACCAGGCCTGAAAATGAGAATTCTTTTCGTTACGGGCTATCAACACTACACGCCTGGATACGTTGCATGGAGATGATCTTTCATGTTTCTTATATTAATTAATATTTCTACTAACTATAATATAACTTAATATTCGAAAAATGGTCAGCCACGAGTGATGAAAATACACACGTGAAACAAGAGAAGAAAACTATAGTGCAAAGACGCTTTCCAGAAGAGCTAGGCTTAATCATCGATGAACCACGACAAGTTAGCGGTAACACCAATGATGGTAACACAGTTAGAAGGTTTTTTTATAATGCAACCTGCTCGGCCGAAATTACATGAGTCGATGAAGTGTTGATTAGGCGACTTTATATAATCCTTCAAGCTTTATCATCTGGTGTTATGATAGATGATCAAAAATTTGGTCAATATGCTTTGGAAACTGCAAGAATTTATGTCAGTAAATATGATTGGTATTATATGCCATCTTTTATGCATAAAATAATGATTCATGGAGAAAGTGTCATAAAGCATTTTTCTATATTACCTATTCTACAATTATATATCAGAGGACACACAAGAAACTAGTAACAAAAAAAAAGAAGATTACTTCGTGCAAGAAAGTACTCAAGGTCTGCCACAAATGAGGATGTATTTCACACATTACTTTACACCTCAGATCCATACATTACTAGCATCCGAAAACCATTTGTTAAAAAAGTAAAAGAACTTGATCAAGACACTCTACCTTTTGAAAATTTACCAACTTAACACTGATTCTGAAGATCAGGAATAATGAAAATATATCTAGGTATATCCTAAGCATACTTATTTGTATTTGAAAAAAATGTTTTAATACAACTTCCGTAATAGAAAAATAACCCAAGAAGCAATATTATAATTTTGTGTTTCAAGGCACATACAATTTCATTCACGTCATTTAATTTAGGAAATTGTTTTTTTAACAGTGTTTATATTTACTTTTATTATTAAATCATTGTTAAGACACATCACTTATACTTATTTCTTATAAATATTGAATATGATTGTAGGAATAAATTAATTTATTCCTACAATCATATTCAAAATATTTTTTTCCGACTATTTATTGTAAAATGACTTCTAATGAATTATACTTACTGAAAGGCTTATTTAAAGGACTATTTAGAAAAAAAAATAAAAAAAAATATCTCAAGAAACAAAAATGCTACAGATTTTTGATCCGAAGATGACTAAATTTTTCCATAGTGCGGCGGGGCGACCGACGGCGGCAGCGGCACGGGGAGCACGGGGAGTTTTGGAACTGTCCTCGCTCCCCGCACCGTTGCTATCGATAACAAAAAAAAACAGGTATTACTCTGATCGGGACTATTTGCCTATAATTATCTTTTATAACACAAAAATGATCACAGATAAATTTCTTAGCACAACTTGCGAATACTTATTATTATTAATTATTAAACTAATGTACCTATAAAAAATATTGTAAAACATTTTAAATAGTAACGGTGGAGTTTCTTTCCCATGAATCTCCATACGAAAACTACCTTTTGGAAGGAGCGATTAGAATCAATTCATTTTTAAAGGGCCTATTTGAAATAAATGATTTGACTTTGAATTAAAACACCTATTTTGACGTGGGTAAAGCCACGAGTAAATCTAGATAAGCAAATAAAAATCATGTGATAAGAATGCTCATAAACTGTCAAAAAGCTTGAATCCGTAGAACGTACACCTATGTTTCCATGTTTGAAATTAGAATGCTACGGTCCAAAAATACTAGTACGTAATAAATACTAATTTGCCTGGACAAAGTTGGAGCTGGCTACGTAATAAAACAGTGTGTAAAGCTGAAATGTTTGCACATCAAAACTATATTCATTTTTCACTGTTACTTCTAACAACGGTGAATTTCCTAAAACAGGGTTGCGACACGATTTATTTTTTGGTTTAATTATTAGGGTTCTGTTACTGGGGTGCCAACGGGACCCTAATACTAAGGTTCCGCCGTACTTTCGTATCTTTGGAACCGTAATAGGTAGATATTTGTAATTTTCATAGATTATGTACTACTATGGCCCTTAAAACAAAAAATAATAAAGTTAAATATTAAAGTAGGTATATACAAGAAAATAATTTAAAAAAAACGAACGAGCCTTACAGCAGTCGAATATGATGTGTAACATCGGACATCTAGGCTGACAGTACCAACCCCTCGGAAAATAGGTTGGTACCATCTAACGACTAACTCTAGCACCGCGCGCGCTCTTTGGTCAATTCAAATAGCACGCGCTTCCGTTCAGTCATAATTAATTTACTTAGTTTGAATTTCCGCGCATTATTTTGAGAAAAGTACTATATAAGCTTTGCCGGAACCAGGCATTGATGGACTCACGTATGTGTGCCTCGGCTTCTCTTCGGCCCACATTTTTACGTGCTTCAACGCCCCTTTTGCAGGCCGCGGCAGTAATATACTATTTCTTTCTTTGTTTTCTAACCATGAACTTGCTAGGCTGTACCTACTTATACCACAAAAATTAAAGCGAATATTAATTTATTTTCCTTTAGTATATACTAGCTTTTTCCCGCGGCTTCCCGGCGTGGATGTTGGGAAATATCCCACGGTAACGTACTATTAGGCAGTACGCGGATTACATACCTAATAGTCCAGGAAAAGGTTATTGATTCCTACCGCTGCGCTCCAACCATAATTAGTTTGTTACGCGTAATTTTAAATCTGTAATATCTTTTAAACCATTCATTTAAATGATATGATGTCAAGGCATATTAAAATCTAAATTAAATGCCCAATTTAAATAACATATTTTATTGGATAAGGATTAATATGATACCGGTCAATATAGCTTCGGAAATAAAAATTGAATTTGTATCAGTTCTGAAAAATTAAAAAAACTGTGGCACTCCGGGAGTGCTGACAGAAGTGAAAACTTGAAAAAAAATCGGCACCGCGGTAATCAACGCGTTGATGTCTTTTAATCCACGCACCGCGGCAATCAATGCGTTGATGTCTTTTTAATGGTCAAAAGGTGGTGTTATCACGGTGTCGCGAAATCAATGGTTTAGTCCCATCTCAAAAATGCCCAACGCGCCTAAAGAAGTTTTCACTTCAATAATGGTTACTGTGGGTCATCCTTAGAAGATAGACGCGACTTTTTATTAAGATCTTCAATCCTGTAGAACTTAAATTCGATGTATCTCTATCGGTTATCGCGACGCACGCTAGAAAAGCTCCCAGTCGGTATGATTTTTTCTGACATCTTCGACAATAATCATCATATTTCAGCCAATTTACACAAAACCGTAATGAATCTATCGCGTTCAGACAGACAGACAAACAGACGCTGCCGAAGACTTTGTTTGATTATGTAAGGATTATAATAAAAATATCAAACAGGCCGCTTTCTGCGAAAAATGTCCGTTTGAAACAAATGATGACTATCATTTGACATTTAGGGCCAGCGCGCACCTGGCAAAGCGCCGCACAAATCGGGTTTTACTGCCAAGTAAATATCAACATTGTGGGTCTTAAAATAAAGTCAAAAATAATTAACCTGATACTAATCTCAGACGCGCTCCTTTTTCAACTTTCATACGCTCTCGGACTAAATAAAATTCATTTATTTTCAACTTTATTTGGGCAACGGCAAGGTCGATATTTGTTTGTCAGTGAAAACTACGCCGCGCTGCGCTTCGCTAGGTCTGCGCCGGTCCTTATTTGAAAACGTAGGTATCGGAAACTCCGTTTTATTTTTAATATTTTTTGTACATAATTGGTTTTCCCGGTACTATGAGTTGATTAAAATTGTAAACGGTATAGTTGAGCGGGTACAGTGAATTGTGATGAACTTACTGAATCACGACGAATAGTGGACTGCGATTGGATTAATTTATTGAATGAAGTGGATGATATTTTTTATTGTGACAAACTAGCTTTTCTTTGTGACTATATATGTGACTATATATTATATTTCGGAAATGCAGTGACAAAGATATTTCAGTAGTAACTAAATGCCACTGAGCACTCTCTTAGATGTTGATTATACCCTTTTGAAGGAAATTCTTAATCCATTGCTTCCTAAATTCGTTTCTCTAAACGTAAATTTTGCAATTTAGCTAAATAAAAGCCGTTGTAAGTGTGTTTTGCAAGTACCCCGCTGAAAAATCATGGTTAGTTAGTCTTACCATAAGTAGTATGAGCGATATAAAGTCAAACCAATATGATAGAAGAAAAAGTATGTTCGAAAACCCTCTTTTATTTATAATTCGTCTCGTAAAACCTGAATCCGGACTTAGAGACTGTGACCTCCGGGATTGTTTCGACATTTCTTCTCAGAGTAGCCAGGTAGGAGACACCGAGCTCATTTTGTTTTGAAACGTAATTCATTTTTGACGTATAAAAATGTATTTTAACGAATTTACAAAATATATAAATCATTTATCATGATTTCACTCGCAACTACTCGCCCTTTGGTCATAAAAGACAATAGCTAAGACATTCGCATCGTCAACTTAAGTAAGTAAGAAGTCGGCACTAAGACAATGAAACAGCAACAGTTAGTCGTTCACACAAGTCGGTACGTTTGCTGCTCTCACTCAAACTTGAGTCTTTGTGTTCGTACCGTTTCAAGTTTTACTTCAGATGTAACTCTTTCAAATGTTCCGGAAACATTTTCAGTCGAATTAGTTTTTCAGCTGGTAAATAATAGTCCTATTTGAGTGTTCGAGGTGGCGCGAGACAAGAGTTCCTGGAAGGACTTAGGGAGTGATTTGCTCAGAAGTGGCAAGGATAAAGAAAAAAAAAAAACTGAGTGAATCCTTCTCGTACAGAGAAGGAAAGAACATTGATAATTTTGCTTTGTCAACACTTTGCTTTTTTTCAAACTACTAGATTCATTGTGGTATTTTTTTCATGGTACATATTTCAGTGGTAAATTCATTTAGAAATCCAATTGGCGTTGATATAAATATCAACATGTGTGATGTTTTGAGCGGGTTTCCTCTATTTGGCAGAATCTTGATACTCTGAAACTTATTTAGCATAACACACTTGATATAATATTCACACGAATATTTGTGACCAACCACGCGCGAGCCGAGTGAGCAAAGCGAGCGGTGCAGCGGTAGCAGCCAGCATGCGCTACTACCAAGTTGCTCGCAGAAACGTTTTCACCATTGTCTAACATATCGTTTTCATCATTGTGCATGCTTATTTTCATGTTTGTATAAACTTTCTGCAATATGATGATTCTACTTTTGAATTATTAGGGATATGAAATTTATGCCAAAAGATGATTCTGACTAACAAAATTATGAGTTTTCAATGAATGCCAAATGTATGCGAAATGAAGATTATGCTATCCGTTGTTATGCAAAATAATATTATGACATTAAAAGTTCTACCATAAAAGGTAGACCCGTTTTGAGTCTGTAACCTCGGGTTCAAACGCCATATTCGTTACCATTCGGACTATCACAACGAATGCCTAGAATATTAATCTTAAAGGTAATATTATGCAAGTCTCAATTTCCTCTTAACTTAGTCACATTTGACCCAGTTACAGTCATGTTTAACTAACAAATAAGCATAAATCCTGCCAGTTAAAAGTTCAACACACGAAATTTTATAAACTGGAATTTAACTGAAAACTTCAGTCTTCAAACTAAATAGTGGTATCGGAAAACGTACGGCAATAATGTTGGATTCTGATATAAGTATTAAATATGTAACAGTAAATGTTATAACAAAGAGTGCGACGCGATTCTAGTAGAACAATTCCTATGAAAACTTCATAATTGTTTTACCAGAACCGCGTCGCACCGCCGCGTGGCACCTGTCTGCGGGAGCATTAACGCTTTATTCATTCACTGATAGGTAACGCACAGTCTAAGCCGCTAGGTTTAGAAGCATGACATTTTGCACAAGAGTTTGTTGAGTGAGTATGTTCCATATAAGGGTAATGAAAGTAAAGTTTGTTTGGAAGTTTGTCATTTTTTGCACAGCTTATACGCATTTAAACTGATTAAATATATATATATATATACATATATATATATGTCGCAGTGAGATGGTTATAGCCGTGATATAGTAATATCCCTCGGGATATAGCTATATACCGTCACATAGATATATGAAAGCCGTTCGGAACTGCCGGAGTGTCCTAATTTTGTTACTACGACCAATTTCCACGTAGTAGTTAGTCAAAATTCTAACCGAACATTTATTCGGAGGGCGCTAATAGTTATATTACTAAATCGTACTCGTATCATAGCTAAATTCCTAGTAAGACAATTATGAACCGCTTTCATACAACTATATTACGGTACATAGCTATGTCCCTATGACGGATATAACTATGTGACGGCTATAACCATCTTACTGCGACATATACATACAAATAAAAATCAATGTTTCTTTGTCCTCTATGGACTCCGAAAGGGACCGATTTTGATGAAACTTTGATAGGGTGTGACAAAAAAGTGGCATTATAACGCAGCTAGTATATTATAATTACAATAAATAACCATGCAAACAAAGCCACATAAATTCACAATTCAACGAGGCAAGAGCAACACTCCAAACTATGCGCAGCTCGACGATGAAAAGAATTAATTACCGATGTGATGGCACATTATTGTCTACTGTTTTGACCCACATACTCCCATCACTTCACACAATGGCCGCCACGCTCAGTAAACTTTCATAAATGATGCGAGAAAATTAGCTATTTTCATCAAGTTTCTGGCAACAGAATAATTTTACATACATACATGTCATAACATCTGTAATCCCCGAAGGTTTACGCAGAGGTACACCTATATAGTACCACCCACAGTCCGCCAGTTATGTTTAAGTCCCATGTAATAGAGGCCGAGCTTATTTCCATCAACTGGGTACAAATCTAGACTCTGGGCTGCTACTGAGAAATTACAGATGGAAAAACCCAAAACACTTTGCCCGACACGGGAATCGAACCCAGACTTATACTCAGCAGTAGCGGTTGCGGCCACTAGACCATCAAGGCAGTCAGGATAGTTTTAGTAAATAACCTGCAACTGTCATTAACGAGACACAATAGATTTTTTTATTGTTATTGCCTTCTAAAAGCCCATTGACAGATGATCGGTTACACTTATATCTGTAGTAACATTAAAATGTGATATCCATGCAAATCCATACTATAATTTAATATTATAAACTAACTTTTGTCCGCACTTTCGCCCCTGTGGATGTCAAAAAATATCTCACGGGAACGTACTGCCGGGATTAACAGTACCCTATGTGTAAATTCAGGTTATAAACTATCGTACGTCACATTTTCGGCGATAAATTCCCTCTTTGAGGAGTGGCTAAAGAGGTGCCACGGCGTCCTCACCTTCCGCCTGACGCAGGTTCTCACTGGACACAGTTGTTTCGGGAGGTTCCGGTTCAGGATAAGGCGGGAGGAAATGCTCGGGTGTCACCATTGTGTGGATCGCCCGGAGGACACGGTGAAGCATAAGATGGAGGTCTGCCCGGTTTGAGCGGAGCACCGGCGTGCTGTCGCGGAGGCGATCGGCGGCGGTGATCTCTCGCGACCGGTCCTGGTCCAGGCCATGGTATGGAGCAAGAGGGCATGGCAGGCCGTCACCTCCTTCCAAAGCAGTAATGTTCGCGAAGGAGGAGGCGGAACGCGTGAGGGAAAGGCAAATTTCGCGCCCTCACGCCCCTAACCGCCGCAGGAGACGTCCTGGGCGTCGGGAGTCGCAGGCCGATTCGCGGCCACTGTAAGCGCAGGCTTGCGGACGGTGAGCAATGGGTAGCTCGCCGTCCGATAAGGACCAGACCCGGGTCGACGGCGCGTTGTGTTCCACGCGCGCCCCAACGAGATGTCAGCAGAACTGACGGGGTCCGATAGGGCCGATGCCTGCCGGGGTCGCGGTAATGTCCGAAAGGGATACCGTGGCCCCTGACAACATGCAACTAAAGGAACAAGGGTAGGTTTTAGCCAGTAAGGGTCTGACATGCCCTCCCGCTCCGCCTAGAGCAGGAGAAGTCGCCAATTTGTATAAAAAATTATGAAATACAAAATAAACGCAGATGAAATCGCGGACAAAAAGTTGCACAATTTTAATTGAAATAGCTGCTTAATTACATAGATAATTAAATGGTACCCCGATTAACTAATTTCCCGTGGTTAAATCAACATGAAACCTGAAATTCTGGGATTAGGTTACTTTTGTTAAATAGAACGTAATTAACAATCTAATTAATTAGTTCTTTTTATGCTCTCTTTGCTTAACGCGCTGAACTTTTCTTTGTCTGGGAAATGTAGGAGTATGCTTCTATATTTTGCAAGACCTTCCCCACCCGTGGAGGTTATAAAGTTAAAAACTAATATTGTTATGTACATAAAAAAACGATTATTATTATGTTGTCTGTTTGAAAAAGTGACGTAAAAAGGAGGAAACTTCATGGTTACTCTTTTTTTTTAAATTTTAAGCATGCATGCATGTTTAGATATATATCATGTGATATTTTTGATTATTTATTCATTTATTTTATTATTTATGTATTCATAGTAAAACACACACAGATACGAAATAATTATAATTTTGACTACAAAGGTACCTACGTAAAGGTATTTCTTAAGAATTTTCTTCCAGAAATGTAGACAATAGCTAATAATGATTGCCACAAAAGAAATCTTGTTCTGGCTTATATTGGCGGAAAAAGGGGAAATCTTCCAGAAGACCAAAGTGAAATAAACGTTACACTAAAAAAAAGAGGACCAGTTTATTTCTACTCTGAAACACCTTCAGATTGCACAAAGAAAACATGTTATTTCACGCGAGCAACAACTTAAAAGTTAGTAGGTACATTAAGATGTAGTTGATAGATAAGACATATGTAACTACAGATAGCTAGGCCATCCATGTCACTTTATGTCCTGGGAGAGCAACAAAGGAAATGTACGATAAAATGCTAAAAATATCTGTAAGTTTCTAACTGTTGCTACTAGATGCTGTTGCTTTGGCATTCAGGCTTGTATTTTATAGGAAAAATAAGGTTCGCAGCTTGATTTAAAAAAAAATATCACAGAACTCATGGTCTCATGGCCTTCCGGCGAATTGATAATGACTTTATTTCATTAACGCACTTACAAAAACATATAAAATGACAAATGGCCAGATTCTGGACGAAATATTATATGAAATCACCAGACAGGTAAACATCTACCCTTTTTTTTTTTTGAGGGTGTGAAATCATCAAATAACTTCTCCCGCTCTGGGCGGAGCGGGAGGGCGTGTCAGACTCTTACTGACTAAAACCCACCCGTGTTCCTTCGGTTGCCCTGTCGCCGGGGGCCACGATCTCCCTTTCGGTTTTCTTCGCAACCCCGGCAGGCATCGGCCCTAGTGGACCCCTTCAATTCTGCTGACATCTCTTTGAGGCGCGCGTGGAACACAACGCGCCGTCGACCCGGGCCTGGTCCTCACGCCCCTAACCGCCCGCAAGCCCGCGCCTACGGTGGCCGGAAATCGCCTGGCGATTCCCGACGCCCTGGGCGTCTCCTCCTGCGGCGGTTAGGGGCGTGAGGGCGCGAAATTCGCCTCTCCCTCACGCGTTCCGCCTCCTTCGCGGGCATTACGGCTTCGCAGAAGGAGGTGACGGCCTCCCATTTCCTCTCACTCCGTACCATGGCCTGAACCAGGGCCGGACGCCAGAGATCACCGCCGCCGATCGCCTCCACGAGGACACGGCGATGCTCCGCCCAAGCTGGGCAGACCTCCACCGTATGCTCCACCGTGTCCTCTGGGCGATCCACACAATGGTGACACCCGGGCGTTTCCTCCCGCCTTATCCTGTGCAGGAACCTCCCGAAACAGCCGCGTCCGGTGAGGACCTGCGTCAGGCGGAAGGTGAGGACGCCGTGGCGCCTCTCTAGCCACTCCTCAACGAGGGGTCTTATCGCCGCAATTGTGGCGTGCCCTAAACATCTACCCTTAATTATAGTCTTATCGAAACCTAAATGTTTCTTTTTTTCGATATTTCTTTTCGTTTTTGAGAAGTTTGAGAATTTTTAAAAATAATTCCCAAAAGAAACAGTAAAAAATTGGAAAATTGGATTAAGAACTGTTTGCAGTATTTATAGCCCATCTTTTGATACCATTTTTATTTCTATAACTTATTATTTGAGGTCGCTAGCCCCCGGTCGCACTTTTCTTGAAAACGGTCCAAGTTATTGAAGCGATCGAAAAAGTATTTTCAATGCTAAAATAGATTTAATAAGAAAAATCTAGAAGATGCTCGAAAAGTGTAGTACCTACACAGACATTTTAGTTGTAGGTAAATACTAAATAATTTCAAATGCGTGCCACTGCCATGCCACTAAAACATGCAATTTTTGCATCGCTGAATAAGCTGTTTAGATAATATGTATGGTCGAATATTTTAATTCCACAAAAATGCTTTGCCACTTTCCTCATATAGAAAAAAAACTTTGATCACCACATTCACCACTCACTGCAAGTTCGCGTTTTCCCATATTTTTATTCACTGTAAAGGCCTTTTAGCATATTAGTCAGTTCTCGACTGATATCAAAAACTAATATTTATAACAGAAACCTAAAGATAACATGTCAGTCAATTCATTATTATTTAATTACGATGATTCCCCAACGTGTAATTTCCTTAATTAGTGGTTTATTAATTACAAATCGTGTTAACTCATTTTATGGTTCGTGGTATTGTGAATGTCCAAGTTACATGACAATATGCAGATGAGTGGATATATCAAAAAGTCATGTTATTTGTGTTAATTGTTTAATATTTTTTTTTCATAATCACCAATTGTTTTAATGTAGGTAATACGATGTCAAACAAAAGAGAGAATCTACCTAAAACCCATAAAGCCCAAAAATTCAATATATATAGTGGATCATAATATCATGAACACCATACGAATATACCGTGTAACAAACGTTAAAACAGAGAAACTGTAATATGTTGGAATGACACAAATCAGCTCTGAATCTGGCAAAAGCCAAGAAGTGCCATAAATGAGAAATTTAAAGGATTCTACCTAACTTGTAAGTTAAGCTATAACTATCGAGTTTCTCTCTCTGAATTCCCACAGGAGCATAAAGAAATAGTACTCAACTTCTGATACGAAATCGCAGAGCAGTATAATAAGATAACTTTGAAACTCCTCCAAATGTTGACTACCTCAATTAAATTGGATCGTTAGCTCATCCAAACATCATATTATTCTTTCAAAATTATCAAAATTTAGCCAACGTTATTAGTCCCGGCTGAATTGCTCATATAAACTCAAGTCAACACAAACCGAGAACTAGCATTCGTGGTAGGATCTAATTTAAAACATCCACTATTCAAAGTCTGACATAGCCACATAGACACGTATTTACATTGGAAAGCAAATAGTAGATTATTATACTGAGCAGATTATTAATGCTGAGCATATTTGTCGTGTGGTAGTTCAATCAATGTGGGTTTAAACGTGGCGTGGGTTTGTAATCAGCACTTGAGCGGGGTAACCGCGGAGAGAAACTGGCGCGTCAGCTGATTACTGAGAATCACATAAAGGCTTCGAGAAAAAAAAAATTGCATGTAATGTGTGGAATAAGGAGTTAAGCAGCGTTCATTTGCAATCTTTTTCTCTAATAACTGGCTATGATCAAATTATGCTTGTTAATAAGTATAATTTCTACAATTTATCACAATTACTAAGATTCTGTGTCATCCTCATTTTCAAGTGATTATTCTCTATAGCAGAATGTAGTTGTTATTGTTTCAAAGTTGCTACCACAACAAAACAAAGCCAATTTTTATTTCCATAAGAACGCAGCCGCATGTTTTACCCATCTTAAATTATAACTGATAATAATTTCTGCTACCAATTTAATCAAAAATACAAAATGATGTCTGTAAAAATGCCAGACACAAAATCAAATAGAGTACCTGAAAAAATACGAGACTAGACGTATACGTTCTGCGAAAAAACATTAAGTATACAATAATAACATTACCAGTACGTACCCTACCTACCAATATCGTTTACAACGCAGAAAATAATGATCCAAAGGTTACCTACAACTATTTTGACGTAATCATTCATTAGAGACAACGAGAAACGAATCGACGTAAATTAAGACATCATCTAGTTGAAAATGTAAATATTGGTATTCAGCTGCATCCGGTTAGACTGGAAGCCGATCCCAGCATAGTTGGGATAAGGCTATGCGGATTGATCTAGTTGAAAAGGTAGTTTTGTTACTAAGTAGTTTGTGATGGGTATCGCTTTACACAATTATAGGCAGGTACGTATGCAAGGTCAGGGAAATTATATTAATTGTTAAATTGACACCCTATGTCAATTTTCCGTGTTATAGTTATTTCATACGACTGTCAAAAAAGATTTGAATATACGGACAATTTACGTACAAATACGTAATTTAAAGTTGGTACGCAATTTGTTTAAAAATGCATATCCCTGACTGCGTAGGTACATAAACTTTAACTATCATTCTGTCAAGAAATTGACCTTTTTTCTTGGACGTAGTGCAATGACAAAAAGTGCTGTGATGGTTTTAAGTATTTAATTTGATTGATCCATTTTAAAAGGTCACTCGCAATTTGTAGTGTCAATATTCGGGCAACAGAGTTATTAAGTTTGTGACACTTTAATAAGTTTACGTCGATATTCCATAAAAATTCCACCACCCATCAGCTTTTTGACGATACTCGAATTAACTGTTATTTCAGGTCTTACAGTATCCACCATACTTTTCCATAAATTTTTATTAGAGGCCCTAGCACGAACGTGCGAAGTAAACGTATCTTGAACTATGTTTGAATAGAAAATAAAACATTCATTCATAGTTATGAATAAAGTCTTGAAGCAAGTATTTTTTAATTTTAAAATCTTTCTAATTTACGTAACATTTACTCCGCGCGTTTGTGCTAGACCCACTGAAGACGATCACCTACCAAACCTCAAACAGACTACTAAACTCACGTTCTTAGCACTCCTCTTGAGCTGCCTGCCAGCCTTCCACCAGGTAACCTGTGCCTCAGGCCTGGACCCCACGGCCTTGCACTCAACCTCGTAGTTCCTGTCTGCGGACAGCTGGGGCCGCTTGTTCAGAATTTGGATGCTCAGTGGCCTTACTGCAACAAACTGGATTTATTGGCTTTGGATCGACGGTGGGATTGAAGTAGTAGGAAATGACCGGGTGACCACTGAAAATCAGCGCTGTGCTGTGGGTTCCCATAGCGCAGCATCATTCTGAGTACCCTTCTTGTCACAGTCATGACGCGCAGCTGCCGACTATTTCTGTTTTGTGCCCGTGATTATATTTAAATCTATTGTGTTTTATTTTATTGTTCTACTCGAGTAATTATCTTCTTTTTTTTATGCACGTGTTTCTGTGACAAATAAACTTTTTTTCTTTTCTTTTTAAATTCTTCTGAAAAAGTGTTTTAAATGGGCATTCACTTTGCCTCCTCCACAAGCCTCCCACGAGGTGAACCAAGGAGGAGAAGCGCAGATGCGCAGCGGTCGATGTAGCATGCTTGGGGAGGCCTATGTTCATTAATGGACGTCTTTCAGCTGAAATGATAATAATGATGATGATAGCTTTGACTTGGGCGTAAACGAAGTGACAGGATTCAAAATGGCTTCAGTGAGTTTCTTTTAATTTATTTATTTACTCTTTTCCTGAATTAATCAAAGGCTTTACCAAACCTGGGAAGCAGGTAACAGAATTAAAATGCCTAGTGTCTCGTTCTGTTACCTACTTACTCGTTAACGTCCAAGTTATATACTGGTTTTACAATGTTTTAAAAATACAGTAGGTATGAGAGGACAGTGTAGGCCTATCAACAAGTACCAGGTACTTAGCAAAATAGAAAATGATCCACAAGTCTACAGCCTACAACGTTCTCACATTCACAAAATCATTATCAAAGATAAATAAAATAATAAAAATGAGGACCTATTTAAACCAAATGACATGATTGCCACTCGACTAAACAAATAGGTAGGCACGATTTTAAATTTTGAACAAGGTGACAATGAAATAAGTAGAGGAGTCAATCATATTTGGATCACTACCTCCAATTTGATGCTCATTAATATACGTATTAGGTGACATAAAAATAACTGTCACAATAATATTGAGAGAAGTGAGGTTTTGTCGGAAGCAATCAATAACGTTTGAGTTAATCTCTAACATCTCGGACGATATCACCAGATATTTCTCGTTTATTCGACCTTGCTCCTAATACGAGATATGACAAATAAAAACCTATGAGAGAAAAATATATATCTATTTTCCATTTATGTTGCTAGCAAAAAAAAAAAAAAACAAATAAAAACTCCCATAGAATATGCAGACTAAGATTCGAATTCATTCCGCTATTCACTACATCATGATCATTATTGTTCTTTCACTGCAGGACTTACGCCTCCCGTCGCCTATTACACCGATCCACATCATAACAAGAATTCACTCCATAGCTCTATTCAAATTCTTACCAAAAACCCTTCCCAATATTGAATATTAAATATTCATATGATACTCATAAGTTCCATTTCTCAACTCGCAACTTTTCACTTATTTTCAAAGTCTTTTCTTGTGCTGCCTCAACGATCAGATCTACAACCATCTATATAGCAAAGGTACAATTCCAGAAAATGGTCGAGATCATTTCAGTATTTCCATCGCAATATTTGCCCGATTCTAATGCTTTGTCGTCTGTGTATCCCGTAATTGAAACCAACTACCGGATCTGCTCAATCGGAAGTTCCAATTGAGTGCCTGCTTATAATAGATCCAAAAATGGCCACTTACCTTGAATTACGAAGATGTACAAGGAAATGTATCATTTACAACATAGCAGAGTATTAGTTTGTGACGTCATCAATATTTTAGTTTTAGAAATACAAACCCATGTATTTGAAGGCCTATGGTCCGCGATGATACTCAAAATATATGTTACTATCTCACATCACCAATGAGAAGCCAAGATGTCACACGGTTTGTAATACGTTACTTTTGAGTAGCGTCGTGGACGAAAGGCAACAGTGAAAAATCATAGCCATATTTCATACTTCTCATATGGCTTGCGTCGTTTTTAAAAGTCAATTTAATCTGTAAAATATTGTGTCCACTCATAATGATTGATTGTTATTATTTTGGTCAAGGAATTGCAAAATCTGGAGATTTAACAGCAGCATTTCCTTGTTATGGACTTAGAAGTAAGTATATGATTTCCATGATAAAACGATCCACGCGTATCTCGACTGCTTTGCAGTTAATAACATAATGCTTTTTGAGTCAAACATCTTAAACGACATGGAAATCGCATGTTTGAATTGCGATCTTGACTTGGTTTGGTCCTGGCCAAAGCTTCGTATAACTATGAAACTTGTTGAGCAAGCCAAAAATAACCACAATAAATATAAAAACATTCAAAAATAAACCGTCATCAACTTAAAATTCCTTATAATCTTCAACAAAACCCAATCAACTCACAATTTATATCCAGAATTAGCAGCTTAGCCTCAGGAGCTGCGAGGTTGGTGTTAGATGCCTGACAGACTAGCCTGGCGTTCAGATGCTGTCGGCCCACGTTGGGAAAAGTTAGCGTGTTCGATGTCACGCCGTCAGGGCGCTGCTCGAACGAGTCGTCTATCACGGTGTTCTCGAGGTACCAAGTGAGTCGGGGGCGAGGGTCACCTGGGGAGAAAAAAAGATGGGTGTCCATATTAGTGTTATAAATGTGGAATTAACTGTCTGTCTATTTCCTTTCGGATGAACGGATCTGATGAAATTTGGCAAAGAAATAGACCATAACCTACGTTACGACATTCGATAGAATTTATATCTCGGTAGTACGTTCCCTTGGGATAATTTCTGACCACCACGCGAGCGAAACCGTGGGCAAAAGCTAGTTTATTATAAGTTTTATACACTTTAGGTTGCCTTCACGAGTAGTGTTAATCTGAAGCCAATAGGTAAATATGACGTGCATCTCACAATAATTTCAAGGATGTAATACAAGCGAAAGCACCAATTGATTGATGTTCAAATAGCCATGCAACTGGAACTAGGTTGTTGTCTCAATTGTTAGCATGTTCCTGTAATATCACTGGGATCTGTGGGCCTAGCAAGAGCGCGCGCAGTAAACGCAACGTAAATTCGATCGATTTTAAAATCGAAAATACTTGTTTCGCACATAATATTAATTTAGCTTTAAAGACTTTATTCATATCAATGGGTGATTATAATTGTGTTTGATGCAAACATTTTAACCAAAATGCTATAGGATGTATTTTCTATTCGACAATCGTTCAAATTTACCTTATGTTTAATTCGCGCGCACGTAGCAAACGTTACGTAAATTTTGTCCTAGGGTCTCTGTACGTTGGGTCAATGCCAGAACACAGCAATGCTGCTAGGCGGTATAAGTAATATTACGATTATAGAACTTATCCAAACAAGAATTTTAAATAGGAGCTCTGCCACTGCTATTACCTTACATCAACATAATTCCTCTGAAAGAATAGTTCAGTAATTCCTGGCTAGGTATATTTAAATGTGCACCTGAAGTCTTCAAGAGATACCTGTAGAGTTTAAACATGTAACTGACTGTTTTCGTCGTTATTAATGTCGGTACTTAACTGACAAATACATGCGCTTTACGTGCCCACAGGGTCGCACACCGAGGACATATTTTAGCATCCTCAAGATTACCAAGATCTTGGAAATTTGTTTTGTCAACGCTGCTACAGGGGTTTACTTTTAGTTTGTTGTATTTCCGAACCTATAGTTGTCGCGTTTTAGCGTGGCAATAGCGGTCATTGCCCTTTCCCTAATATCTCTCCGTAGGAACCCAAACAATACACTATGTTTGGTTTTTGTTATTGGAACATATTGAAGATCACGATGGATATTGATTCAGGACGTTAAACGGACTTTATTTCATTTTTTGAGATAAAAAAGTGCTAGAAATTGTAGGAGGGTCAATGACCGCTATTGCCATGCTAAAACAATTCGATTCTCTGTTCCTTTAAGGTAGGTGATTGATAACACATGTTATATGTTTACTTTAGAGAACAAAAGATTAACTAAGGTATTCGGCTTTAAAGCTATAATAAACAGCGTTTTAAAATAGTGTTCAATGTATAAAAATAATTACAATTATAATTATATCTAATCGAAACATGGACGAGCGTACTTTAGGTTTGACTCCGTGTTTACCTGGAGATAAACACGTGTAACTTAAGATTATGTTTTCACAAAGCGAGAGACTTATAAAGTTATAAGTTACCCTTAGGCACCCTTCTAGCATTCGAAAACAACGTAAAAGTTATTTTTGGATGTGTCATATCATACCTAATACTAACAAGGAATAACTAACTAAGGAATATCACAAGATCTAAAAGTAATAAATACCAGTTTACATTGTTCTACTACTTCAATAAAGACTCTAATCTTGGTTTGACACGTGTATGATCCGTGTGCTCTATGTTAATGTCTTTGTATTGAGGCAGGCACAGAAGTTATTGCAGTCATGAAAAAAGTTACGATTTATCTGTCAAAATAAATAAAAAATAACTCGGCCTCAAACGAAGGTACAGAACATTTCGTCCCTAATAAGAAAGCTTACTGAGAGATTTAAAGTAGACACCGAAAGTTCTTAGAATGACAAAAAAAGATAAAATGTTTTGGCATTGCGAACGTCGCGTCAGGCAGTTTGACACCCTTATCTCTGTCAGACCTCTAGAGACATCGTCACTTGGAGGATTTAAGAATTCACAACGGATTCTTGTTATTTTTGAGAATTGTTATGATTAGGAATGAAAATGTTTAGCTTTGTAATTTTAACGGTTTTTAGGTCGAGATCTATAAACGTTACTTAGCTCATACTTTTACTTAGACATGTACCCGTCTCTGTTATGTACTCGTAGTTTTATAGTTGAGCGACAGTGTTAGGTAGATATATAACGCTAAACCTAAGTACGTTCTAAATAACGTTTATAGATCTCGGCTTTATAGACAACAGTTCTTTTAGTACAGTTTTTTTTAATGTTTTAAGGAATGTTTAATAATCATTGTTTTCTCAAAAAATAAGGCAACTTAATAAAAATGAGATTCGGTCGACGAAATTGATCAACCCAACTACTTCCGAGCTAACCCAAATTTTTCCAAACCTTTCACATCTTTCACCAACAAACCCTCGAAACGCCAGCCAAGCAATACATAACAGTATTACACAAATAATTTATAAGCAACCCCTATTTATCAGATTGCGAGATGCACAATGCCAGCACATCAACGCGCCATGATTATTTGGCAGATACACAAAAATATTATCTGCAATACTAGCGATGGATTAGATTTTTTCCTCAACCAAACAGTAAAATGATTAGTTGACCTACTTCTGGAAATTGAGGAAAATGTATTGACTAATGTTTGGTTGGAAAAATTAACTATGGAGCTGTCATGGTGGGCCAAAGACTTGGGTTTATGGTTTTGAAACCTGTCATTTTGCGATAATACTTTTAAGGTACATAATCAGCCTATAATGTTCCCACTGCTGGGACACAAGCCTCTTCTCTGTGAGAGGGAACGGGTCTTAATCCACCAAGCGGGCCAAATGCGGGTTGGTAGATATCATGTCTTCGATTTTTTTGTTCTAGGATATGCCGGTTTCCTCGCGATGTTTTCCTTCACCGTTTTGAGACCAGAGGTGATGAAATAAGTAAAGCCCCTGTCAGGGTTCGAACCTACGACCTAAAACGCGTAAGTCGCGGCCGCTACAACTGGGCCACCATTGCTCTTTAAGGGTGCTTTTAAGATAATAGTACTAAACTATATGTAATCTAAATCACCACCAATGTTGTAAATTAATAGAAATACTTGTAAAGGCCTGAAATCACCAACACACATTCAGCCAGGTATTCGATTACAATTTTTCCATAAAAGAAAATTATTAAATAACAATAGATTTCGTATTATTCTTTATTTCCTGATCAAATGCTCCAAATGATAAATGATAAAAAAATGATGATGAATAAAAAAATATCTAAACAACAATAAAAATAAAAAGAAATACAAAAAAAATAAAAAGATTAATCCTTAACGACATACCATCGTAATAGCGATCAAACGCATTAAAAAAACTCGGATGCAACAACAATGGCTGAATAATAAGGGGAATCTAAAAAGTATTCACAAATACTCCAAAATAGCGAAACTGTGAGTGAAACCTATCAGAGGCATAGCAGTGGAAAACATGGATGATATTGGTATCTTTCAATTGTTTCATTAATCCAACTACTAGCTCTGTTATCAATTTGAATAGCGTTGTTTTGTAGTAGGTATATTATGAGTATCACTGTCAAAATCACAAAAGACTGATAAGAAAACTAAATCCAGCCTGAATTAACCTATTTATAACCTGCTTAGCAAAAGCCTCTTCAAATGCGGAAGAGAAATGTGTATTTATAATAACTATGGGCCTCTTTTGTGTTCGCAATTTCCGAGACATCTTTCTATATACATTCTTAATTACTCCTTACATAGCTCCCTCTTACATGGGATTAAACATAACTAGTGATGCAACGAATACCAATACGAACATTCGTATTCGCCGAACGCTTTTATGAGATTCGTAATTAGTGACTTTCTAGAAATCCCATAAAGATAAATGATAAATGATTTTATTTCTGTAAATAGGTTTGTACAAACACTTTTACACGTCAATCATATTTTAAAAACTAGATGAGGTCGGCGTTTCCTATCTGACTACTCTGAGAAGAAAGGCCGAAACAAACTCAGAGGTCACAGTCTCTTTTAAAGTCCAGACATAATCTTGGTCAGATCATGTGAAGACCATGCAGATTGGTGTCTGAAGTGGTCTTTTGAGGAAAGCATCACACAGGTTGAGAGGGCCTGTCCAGTCAGTGCACGCGTGTCAGTTATCGTGCAGCTTAACTCAGAATTTAAGGAGCTCAACGATTCGACGAACAATACCAAAAAAAGGACATTTGGGTAGGCCGCATAAATTACTCAAACTGTCAGACTATAATTAGAACTAACTGAGAAAAAATTAAAAACAAAACAAAAAGAAAAAGGAATGACCCACATAGTCTTCACATTCACAAAAATTTAAATAATATAATACTTTAAAAGTAAATATTCATGTCGTTGTATATATAAAATTCATTAATGTCAATGTGTATATAAAAACCAGGATATAATCCTGGTCAGAGCATTTCATTTGAGGACCATGTAGATTTGTGTCTGAAATGGTCTTTTGAGGAAAGAACCATACAGATTTGAGTGGACCTGTCCATTCCATGCACGCATTTGTCAGTAATCGTGTAGCTCAACTCAGAACTTAAAAAAGGAGCTCAATGATTCGACGAACAATACCAAAGAAAGGACATTTGGACAGGTCGCATAAAGTACTCACAACTGCCAGATTATCATTAAAAGTTACTGAGAAAAATAAATAAATATATATATATATCCCACATAGTCCTCACATTCACAATAATTAAAACAAAAAAAAAACATTATACTTCACAAAGTAAATATTCATGTCATTGTGTATATAATTTTAAAGTTAGCAAAATAAACAAAGTTCCGAAAGTAAAAAAATAAAGAAATAATAAAATTGGAGCAGCTCAATCCCATGCCTTTTTGTCCTCAATGTAATCTTTAACGGCATAAAAAGCCTTCTGGCACAACTTGCGTTTAGTGAATGATTTGAATTTATTAAGGCTTAGATCTTGTACGTGGCTTGGAAGTTTATTATAAAAGCGTATACATTGACATCTAAAGGAGCCACCTATTTTCTTGAGCCTTGTTGTAGGTACAACAAATTTGTGTTTGTTCCTAGTATTTATGTATATATATAAAGATATTGCATTGCAAGATATTGCGAAAATATTTCTGTATAAATCTTTCCACAGTGACCTGTGAAAGGCTATTTTCAACAGCAGGAAATATACAGACAAAAAAAAGGAATCATTTGTCGCCAAAACACTTGCGACTATGTTTTTAAAATAAAAAAAATTACCTGTAGTTGATTTTGATTATTAAATAACATGAAAATATTTATATTGCTTAGCGTGTTTAATTTCCTTTCACTTTCTTTGACTAATAATTGCATCCAGATAATAGAATCAAGTATACATATTCGGCGAATATTACAATCGGTATTCGTTTTCGTAAAAGTAATATTCGTTGCATCACTAAACATAACATAACAAAAATCTTTGCCTACTCCTTCGGGGCACACTCAAAACAGGTGTGATTTGACTTTTTTTAAAGTTTTTTTACTCCTAAATTAATGTGCACTGTTTATTGTTTTAATAATAAGGTCGGCTTCCAATCATTCAATCAATTAATCTGCCTAGCCTCTTCCCAATTATATTGGGGTAAACTTCCAGTCTAACCGGATGCAACTGAATAAGTACCAGTATTTTACATGGAGCGACTGCCTATCTGACCTTCACAACCCGGTTACTGGGTACCACGATAGCTCTTGGTAAGACAGGTTGTCAGACTTTTGGGCTCCTACCTCCCGTAACGACAGGTCAAAGATCTACGAATGACAGCCGGGACCAACAGCTTAACATGCTGCTTGGACAGCATGTTAAGCTGTGCACGGAGGGGTCTCGATATGTAATGGATGGTCACCCATCCACGAACCGACCGCGGTAAGCTGAGCTTAACCTTGGATCGACCCGTGCGGCTGTTACTATTTAGCCACGAGCCCGTCCAGTCTTCCAATCATTCATTCAAACGAAATTAAGCAGCTTATAATTTGGTTCTAATGACGTCGTAATACGATCAGCAATAGCAGTCTTTGTGAATTTACGATATCAGCTGTCGCCCTCAGGACCTTTCAATACTGTTTAATCAATCTTAATCAAATCAAGATTGAATATAACATTAATAATTGGCTAATAACAAGGATCACTAATCCAAAGGTAAGCCTTTCATGTTCAAGAATTTGATTAATTAGATTAGGTTTGATTAGATTACAAGATGAAGGTTGGAATCCGATGAATAATTCAAGATGTTCAAGGCGTTTAAGAAAATTTATATTTTTGTTAATTTGCATAGATTCGAAGACGATTGTAATATACAGAACATGAACTTTCTGAGCGAGCAGTGTGGATTTAAATGATAAAAAATGTTAATCAAGTAAATGCTTTATTTTAATAAAAAAACTCTGGAATCTTGCAATTGTTCTAATTTTATTTATAATGGCTTACTGTAGCGCTTTTTTCTTTTATTACGTTGCTCACAACTATTATGTTTAATATTGTCTTCACGCTGTGTGCACTAAAAAAACTAAGTTTATACTACAAATTGCTACACAAGTGGCGAGCACTAATTTCCGCGCTGCTCACAATAGAAAAAATAAAAGCGAAATACCCACCAGCAAATGCGGAAAATTCTATCCACAAAAACTCTGTGAATACACTCAGTATTATAGTGCAAACTCTTTGTTATAGAGTCAAGATAAAACAGTTTTTAGAGAGATCTTAATCTAGCTTTGGACTGTAAAGGATACACTTGATCGCAAGATAAACACATAAAAGCAGAGTTTATATTTAACTTACTCTAAAAAGCGCCATGAAGTCGCGATTGACGCGGCCAACTACAGAACTCAAATTATTTATTACATAATCCATTGACTGCCTCGTTGGCCTAGTGGTCGCAAGCGCTACTACTGTGAATGAGGTCCTGGGTTCGATTCCCTGGTGATGGAATTTCTCAGTAGCAGCCCGGAGTACAGGAATCTGAATTTGTGCTCGGTTAATGACAATAGGCTCGCCCCTGATTACATGGGACTTACATAAATATAACTGGCGAAATGTGGGTGTACTTAGGTACACTTCTGCACAACCTTTCCGGGAAATATTGCGGGATGGTATGTTATTCCATTAACTTAAAAAAAAAAGAAGGAGCTCACTGTAACTTGTCGCTTCCACCAATGACGATAGTTACAATACTCAATACTCCATACTTAATCATTTATTGCTTTCCGCAATATGCTGTACTTAGGTGGTAACTTTAAATATAATGAGAACATTATGGACCCTGTCGGGCATAGGAGATTAAAAGCTTCAAAACTGAATTTATCAGCCTACTTAACATTACATACAGGTATGTATGTTCCACACTTGCTGACCGGGAAAAATAGTCACACATGATTACATGAAAGATCTAGTTCGTGTCACAATGAGAGAAGAACAGTTAAGACTCACCTCCAAAGCACTCGCATGCAAGTTCCAGAGTGTCCCCCTCATTGTAAGGCTCCAGCAGTCGTGTGTGGCTTCTGGTCTTTGCGTCCATTATGGTCGGCCGGTTTGGCGGTGCTGAGAACAAAATAAATAGAACATTAACTATAGTTAAAGGAAAACTTCTAGGTACCAGAGAAATAAGTTATGCCAGCGTTTTACGATACTAAATGGCATAGATAGCTAAGGCTTAACGACTTTGTCTCTAGACTAGGGGCACATTATGATTGTCATGACTCACAGGACCAATTTACTCGAGACAAAATCTATGGGTAAATATAGGCTTCGATATGTCGAAATCAGAGTGCATTTTGGCGTGATAATGACAGATTGAAGCGTAAAATTACGCAAATTTTCTTCTCTGTAACATAACTAATGAGGTTTTTATTAATATATTAGGTCAACGATATTTTCAATTTCACTCATCTGCATTTTCATATTATAAAAAAGTCGCTTTTAGTATCTGTCTGTGTTACAGCTTAGCGGTTCACACCATTATTTAAATCTTTTACTCCGAAATATTACATTAATTCGTACACATTAATATTCAACTAGATTTAAAACACTGAAATTTCGAAAATTTAACACGTCACCATTGCATCAGTTCAAATATAAAAGCGAAACTTAGAAACAAATTCGACTGCAAGTCACTAACATTATCATATCAGTTTATAGACATAAAGATAAAACCAGGCTTTCACGTAGATTTTCTCGAGCAGATAGTAAGTTATCGATCGATAACTCAACACATTGCTATTCGTTGTAGCACGCAGTATGGACGTAAATCACATGGCTCTATATTAATATCGCCTCGGGAATAACATAGTTACACTATGCGGTCCTAAGGTACGAATTCATCGTCTTATGCTTATATAAAGGGTAAGCTGGGAATGGGTTACAAGGGTAAAAATAGAGCAAAAATTTGGAAACCAAAGAAAATTGCTCCATGTTATGCTCCTTTGCAGTTCAATTCGTCTTTTTTAGAAAAATCTTTGCCACCACACGTTGCTATTGGAATTTCTCCAAACAAAAGAATTTCTAGCGTGGGGCAACGTTTCTTCAAAACACAAATCCACGTCTAAGAACAGCAGGTAGTTTTCTTTTACTTACAAAAAAATGAAAACGCGGTTTTTAAGAATTCCTTTAAAATCGAACCATGACGTTTCCATTTTTTTTTTACACTATCATTTAAATCCATCGCCAAGCGGCTGGTCGACTCTTCATGTGACTAGAGGTTTGGCCTGTTCTTTGGCCAAAGAATCAGCATTGCCATACAACGTGGCAATGTTGCCAGCCTTTTGGGCACTTTTCCTATTGACAGCGATGCGAACGAATATTTTGATGCCCTATGATTATTCCCCCCCCCTTTTATACTTGTACATATTATTATTTTATTTCTGTTCGTTTCTAAATCATGTAAATACGTGTGTGTAAATAAAGTATATCATTTAAAACTCACGTTATATAATATACCGGATGATGGGCGCAGAAGTTTTAATTCAATCAATATAAATTATAATTTTGCCAAACTTCTTGGCAGTATATGGTTAGGTATAAATGAGACCAAAGATGTAGTATAGTCTGGTTATAATTATCCAAAGGTGCATCTTATATACTAACGACTACGTGCTGATCACAGATAGTAGAAACATTTAATAGATATTGAACGTGCGATAAAGAACATAAGATTGCGATGTAGATTGCAGATACAGCACAAAGATATTGTACTGTAACATAATAATTTGTTTTTGTCATTAAATAATGTAAGTAAACAAACTTGCTTATTTGACAACAGTTTAAATAGCAAATGAGAGCACTCCAGGTAAACTAACATTTACATACTAGCACAAAGCACAGAGGTTTAATACAAATACCATTCGTACTTTGTATTACACAGAAATGTACCTAATTTCAATGTGAATCTAAAATACGAATGTTACTTAATGTTTGTAATACACTGGCTTAGTGGAAATGAAATGAGTAATCAATGAACTAAGCGTATCGCAGTCCACTGCTGAACATACGCCTCTCCTAGGCTGCGCTAGTCACCTTTTAAGGTCATCGGTCCATCTAGCTGGGGGAGTGGGTGACCCAAACTACGGACCCCTGGACTCGACTGCTCCACCGGCTAGCAGTGCACAACAGTGACAAAGATGGGCAGCCTACTGGCTGGTCATGTTTGTCGAAGGAGAAAAGCAAAGAAAACGTCTTTTTGATAGCTAAGGAGCTAAGTGCAGTCAGGGAAAAGAATTGTCAAGCAAATTGACACCCTGCTTAAATTTGCCGTGTTACAGTAATTTCAAACAACTGTCAAGGAATGACAGTTGTGATTTGAATTATATAAGGACAATTTCAGTTACTTTACTTACAATGACTTCAAACTTAAGGAACCTTGTGCTTACTCACAAAACATTAGTGCAGTGTTATGAATAGCGAAATTAAAACTATTACATTGCATACCATATTACTGTCACAGATTTCCGCAAAGTAACGCCTGAATCCATAACAAAACACTTACTCCTCGATTTTCAAGTCACCACGACAAACCCATTACTAGTGTCAAAACATTCTGACATTCATTCGTTAATCTCCATATAATCAAACCACAATAATGCAAACTTAAATCAGATTATATTATCCCTTCAAAGTCCCATAACGGTCGGTAGTCGAACCCCAAACCTCAGTTATAAGTTAAGCCGCAAACCGCGTCACACAGTGAACTACGCAAAACGTTTAGCCAAAAGTTTTATCTGATTCAATTTAACGGGCTCCGTGTGAAAACGTTATAAACGAACAAGAAAACTTTGCTCTTTGATAATGTGGATTTATCAGTTCCAAGTCTTATTGCTAGCCTTGCTTACAGGCCAAGGATATTTGGAGAAACGTTGAAAGTTGGTGATGACACAAATCCATTGTAGTTTAGAAGTTGGTTGAGAGAAAAAATGAAATGGATGTGAAAGTATCCATCGCAAAGAAACATGCATCAATATGGGTGAAGCCTCCTCTTAAAAATAAAAGTATTGTTGATTGTTTGTTTTTAAATGGCGGACCATACATTTGATTTTTATCGTTTGCAAATACAAACTACTACTGTCCATCTAATCAAATATGCGACAAATACACGGCGAAGTTTTTCTCAGTTTTGATAAATTCGGCCTTTGTCATGCAATCTTTCTCGAATTTTCACGATGAACTGTCACTAGTCAGAGAAATTTATTATTCAGTAAATTGACATCCTATGTTCATTATCCGTGTTGTAGCCATTTTATAAAACTGTCAAAGAATGACAGTTGTGATTTGAATATGCCGCTAATTTAAGTTACTCGTCCTAGCACGGCGGGCTGTGCTGGCGCCGCTGCTGCGGTTGCTGAGACCGCAAATACCTTACCTTATGGGTAACTACAGTTTTAAGTTGTATGGGGTCGAAACACTCAGGTCATGGGGCCCGAGCGCGCGTCTCCTTTTTAAGGAAAATTTCTTGCCGACTGGTCGACACTTCACGTGACCAGAAGGCTTCATCATTCTTTGGCCAAATAATTTGCATTGCCATTCAACGTGGTAATGCTACGAGTCTTCTCGGCACGTTTACGGATGATAAACATGTGGAAGAGTAGGTACTTCGACGCCTAAGTGTCCTTTTGTCTTTGTATTTATTTGTGGTTGTTTTTTGTGTGTGTATTGTGTTTGTTGTGTTGTGTGTTTATAGTTTGTGGTTTGTTTGTTTGTTGGTGTTTTGTTAGTCATTTTATTTAGTGTTAGATTATAAGATTTGTAATATATATTATGTACAAATAAAAAGTATGACTACCTACTTTTTTGTCTTAAAATTGTTTCCCTGACTTTACATAATAATTATATTCCAAATTAGTAGTAAAATTATCAAAATAAACAGCTGCCCATCAACATGGAAGAGAATGTTAAAATGTTCTGTTTTTATATCGCCCGCTCCAACTGAATGTAAACCGAGAAAAATGAGCTTCCACGTTGTTGTAGAGCGATAAACTAGCCACCTGCTGTTTCCCGCACTTTCGCAATGTTTAAACTTAACATTATCACTGTTGTTTATTTAGTGAACTGTTTCAACGAGATTCCTTTTTATATTCGAAATTTGGAATTTATTTTCGAACCATAGTGTGTCCACTCTGAAATGACGCGCCCCACTACCGCATTACTCATTGAAATCCGCATTACCGTGTGCGTAATTGCGGTAGTGGGGTACGTTATCGTGGACCAGAGTGGACAAGTTATAACTAAGAAGGAGAAAAAAAAAGTGGTAGCACTCCGACAGAAGTGTGAAAATTACTTGCTTAGAACATTGGTCCGTAACCTTATCTAAATAAAGAGCCCTATCGCGTTTACAAAAAAAAAATACTTCCAAAACCTTTAAAGTAAAAATACTTGCATAGAACATTGATCCGGAACGTTATATAAATAAAGAGCATAATTGCGTTTACAAAACCTTTAAAGGATAAATACTTGCATAGAACATTGATCCGTAAAGTAATATGAATAAAGAGCACAATCGCGTTTACAAAAATGAGGTGTCGTCATGGTGTCGCGAAATCAATGGTTTAGTCCCATCTCAAAAATGCTTAACGCGCCTAAAGAAGTTTTCACTTAAAAAATGTGGATAAGCTGCTGATAAAAAGACTCAAAAGTTTTTAGATTTTTGTTTAAGCTAAAACTAACCACAGTATCATACAACATCAAACATATTATGTAAATGATTAGCTTCTTAGTGCAACGTTTAAAATATTCGTACCCTAAACTACTTAGTAGTTTTAAACTGAGGTTCATTTGGTGCGTATTTAAAGTAGACTTCAGGAGTAAGTTGTTCTTAACAATATTAAAACAAACACCCCAGATAATGAACGAATGGAATAAACAAAGAAGTATCAATACCAGAACGTAGACAAAACCTCTGGATTCTGAAATATTGATTAAGTTTTTCTTCGAAATCTCATTTTGTTGTTGTGATTAGGTTACAATTGAAATAAAACAGCCAGTCATTACATAAGTAAGTAATATTAGATGGGACAACAGATTAATGAAGAGGCTTTTCGAATAAGCAATATATTCTTTATTAATCACTAGCTGCGCCCCACGTTTTCACCCGCATAAGTCTCGATCCCGTGGGAATATCGGGATAAAAATTATCCTATGTCATAACCCAGGTCAGTGTCACCCATATGCCAAATTTAATCCAAATACGTTCAGCCGTTTTAGTATGAATGTGTTACTAACAAACAAACTCCCTTTCGCATGTATAATTATTAGTTAGGATAATATTAGTTAGGGTTCAGAATTTCAGTTTTAGTAGCCCTCTATATTTATTAATGTTTATTATCATAGTAACTACATCAAAAATGGTAAAGCTTTACCATTTTTGAAAAATGCCTATCTAATGACAAATACTATTAGATAAACATTTTAATATAGAGTAACAATTATTATGGCGGCTCATTTGAAATCGCTGTGTGAAAAAAGTTGTGGCGATGTTCTGCAAGATTCACCTGACACTAGATTACGGAACACTTGAATTATTAATCACTTCTAGTGGTCTAGTTTTTATATTTTCAAATGTATGCATTGCGATGATAATACAATAATATAGTACCATCGAGCTGATCTGATGATGGACCTGGACGCTAGACATCGGAACTCTTCACACAGCGATTTGAAATGAGCCGCCATAGTAGTTGTTGCTATTAAAATGCATATCTAATGACATATGTGTGGTTGTTATTGGTCGTGGGGACCATTTTGTCCGGTCATTTACTACTTTGTCTTAATTACACTGGTAATAGAAAGAAAGAAAAATATTTTATTTGAGACACGCACAGGAAATACAGATACCTAGTAATAGTAAAAAAACAAACTAAAAAGGAGCATCTACTACTAATAAAGATTATCGAATAAACGATAGTAAAATATTAATAATAATAATGACCTGGGCGATGCCAGAAAGGCTCCTCTCAGCATATGTTGCGATATTTAAAAAAAAAATACCGCAGTAATATACTATGCACGGAGTGAAGTCAGCGTGGCGCGTGCGTGGCGAGTGCGTGTAAAAATAATCACGTTAGGAAATGTTAACGAGTTGTTAAGCATTTTAATTTGAGCGTCTCATGTATACACTCATTAATTGGGAATCCGTTATACTGAATTATAATTACGCAGTGCGGCAGACAGTGTATCAAGTTTGTGTAGAGAATATATTGCTTACGTGATTTTATTTGTATGAAGGTCGGCTCTTTTTCAGGCTTGGTTCTCCCGAGGGTTTGAGCAGGAGTCTATAGCAGTATTTTTATCCTTAAATTATTCCACGTTTAGGTCCGATTTTTTGTTCAAAAGAACTAGTTGTACCTACAATTTTGTTCGTTAGACCCGTCTAATTAGTTTTAGCGCTCATCCTTATTAAAATTTTCCATGTGACTATTGTTGCCAATAAGCCAGATATAGTGGTGATAGATCGATTAGAGCGTCGCACAATGATTATTGATATAGCAGTCTCGCATGACGAGAACTTCGTGAAAGCTGAAAAAGATAAACAGATTAAGTATCTTGACCTGGCCCGCGAGGTTGTCGACATGTGGGATGTGGATACAGCAATCATTGTGCCGATAGTCGTGACGGCCAATGGCATAATAGCCAAGAGCATCGACCAACATCTGAGGAGGCTCTCGTTAGGCAGCTGGTTCAAGGGCTTGATCCAGAAAGCGGTACTCCTGGACACGGCGCGTATTGTTAGGAGGTTCCTCTCTCAGGAGCCTTGACCACCGGTAGCTTGGACCCTGTTCCCAACACCAGTGGGCTACTATTTTTTATATTTTTTAATGTTTATTTTTTTATTTTGATATAAATATTTAAAAATGTAAATAATATGTTTTAAAATTAAATAAAAGATTATCCTTAAAAATACAAACAAATAATCTAGTTATAAATTTACAACTAGGTTTTAATTTTATATCGTTGAAGTAAAGAAGTTCTTAAGTGAGATCTGCGCACAGCAAAATGCATGGTGCCGCTCACTGAAGAAAATAATTACGGAAACACAAACTGATTCTTTCCAAAACTCTCCCAGACTTAACCTCCTCTACCCAGGACGCCAGGGCGGCATAATCCCTCGCTCTTGCCTAAGACACGTTCGGTCTTTGTTCTCTCGGCTCTGAAACTCTTTGTCCCACATAATTACATCGCTCATTGTAACACTGTATCTATTTAAACGGTAGGTAATTACGCCATTTCTTGTATTATTGGGGAAAATTTTACGTGATAGGAGCAGGTTTTGTTTTTGGGTTATTTCAAGAATGGTAGCAGTTGATTGAAACTTCCTTATTATTATATAATATCTTATTCTGGACTTTCTTGTCACAAAACCTTAAACAAAAATCTGTGTAAATTTGGTATGTAGCGTAAAACATCAAAAATCAAAAATATGCAGAAACAAAAAAAAAACAAGTTTTCTTGTGCACTTCACAGAGTGTGAACTACTATGGCTGCTAATAAAAACAAAAAATAAAATAAAGTTATAAATTATAGGGGTACCTTACAAAAAAACGTATAAAATATTGTACGGTGGTACGGAACCATTCGTGTGCGAGTCCGCGAGTCCGACTCGCACTTTTTGTTGCTTTCGAGAACGTTCGCATTCTAATCTTAGTCTCAGTTCGTGAAAATAAATCCAATTTCCCTACATTTTTGACAAGTTTTAGTCATTTATTCTCGCTGAGATGAGCTTACGACGAAATTTTCAACGTTTTTAATTCTGGAAATTTGACTTCTGATCTACCGAACTTTGATAGATAAGGATACATAAAACCCTTGGTAGCAGATAAACACAGATATCTGCTTGCATAGCACACAGGATGCAAGAAACCTTGTGCTTACAAAGGCTGAAGGAGTTTCTTTGAAACAAAATTAGACTTATCTCAGGCAAGGACACACTACACGAAATACCAAATTAAGAATGCATGCAAAACATTTAATTTATTCACATGTCTCCACATTGTCACATGTCTCACACACATTGGGCCTGAAATAAATCCGGATCCCTTAAACCCCAAAGAACAGAACAACAGCTGTAATCGCCCGCATAAATGAATAACGGGCCGTGTCCGGGTCGTATCCGGGCCGTATCCCGGCGCACTTAGATTCTGGACCCAAACAATCCCGAAAGGAAAAGGGTTTCTTAATGATGTAAGGAGATGGACTGGCGAGGTCCTTTTTCACGCGTGTTTTAGCTTTAGAAGACAGTTGAACATCGTGTGAAGATACAAATATTGCGGAGGTTTATTAAGTTCTATGTATGAGTCTAATATTGCAACACGAATTACCCACATACAGATGAGAACAGATAGTTGATTTTATTTACCAAACTTAAAGAGATTTATTATTGACCTTCGTTACATCTTAAAAATAAAGAATTTGATAATAAAAAAACATGTGTACCTAAATACGACGGAAATACATGAAATATACAAAATGGGTGTTTTGTCATTTTAAAATACTGGTACTGTGACCGGCACGTATCTTGGCATGGTTTTGGCGTATTGGAAGTAAGTTTGCGCTTGCACACATAGTGCATCAAAAAAAAAAAATTAAGTACACTTTTATTGCATGTCATTATTGACATAATTTATTTCTGAAATCGTCTGTTAAGAAAAACAAGCGAAAACGAATTCTGCACATCTACGATTCTTGCCAAGTTACGTGCGGACTATATAAAAATATAATACCTCGAAGGCGTAGGTATTTTTGAAATGAACATCCCATACCAGTAAAAGATACCCATTAGTTTCACGCTTACTATTTGATTGCTTACCTTTTAAGTTTGAGTGCTACCTTTGCTAGTTGTAAATTCGTTTTTCTGTTCACTATATTATTTAAACACCTACACAAACCTAAAAGGAAATAACAACAAAAACAGTCAGGTACGTCAATAAGTGCTCAAACTTACACCAAACAGCCAACGTTACTAAACAAAGCAATCGTGTCCCGAATTTCTGCCCATCAACCTTCGAATACCGACCCAAGACGTCCAAAATAAGAAATTCGTTCACGTATGAGTCCAAAAAACGTCCGCAAAAGTTAAATTTAATCGCACAACTAGTTAGGAAGAGAGGGCACGTACACGCACGTGCAACGGACGAAATGGGAAATTGTCCTTTTGAGAAATAACCTATTCATAGTGCGGAGCTAATGTGTCGTGAAAACTACTATTATGTACAGATGTATGGGAGTTACGTTTATATGTTGTAATATTTCGGTGTGCACGAAACGGCTGGTAATTTGGCAGCGAAAGGTTAAAGGTATTTGGGAAAAATTGGATGAATTTGGAGTTAATCCGTTGAGGCTGGTAGAAGATTTGTAATTTTGACTGATTATTAAGGTTTCCAAGGCAGAAATTATTTCCGGCGTATTTTTATTCTTCATAACGCAGCGTATTTTATTTTCGCCACCTAGATTAAATTTATGTCTAATCACGTTAGTTCGTACCAGAGGCCCAAAAATATTTTATCTAGCATATTGCACCAAAATTATCACTGTGGTTAAAAAAGCAAAGCCTGTATTTTTCAGCGCTAAATTCACGTTTTACCCACAATTTTTCCTTCCTTATAGCACGATGTTGTCGCATGCAACGAATGCCACACCACTTGCAGCGAAGCCTTCCCACCACAAGGCGCACATTGCACCCGACAACCTGTCATTTATACCAGAGCTAAAAGTTTAGAATTTCACCGCAAAAGCACGAGTGAAAAAGTCTTTGGAAAAAACGCTTTTGAAGTGAGGTTAGCAATATTGGCATGTAAATATACTTGACCTTTGAATGAAAAGGATCGCTTCAAATAAGAAGACGAATTTGTTAGCTGCATAAAATATACTCAATAAATGAATATAAGTTATACGTATATAAGTGTATGTAACATAAAAGGAAAAAATGACGGACGCGACCTCCGTTGGTCTTAGAAATACGAGTTTCTTTTCTACCGTGAGCAACCACTGTGACGAATTTACTGAATTCCCGTGGGATCGTAAAGAAATGGGATCGTCAAGTTTAGACGCGGAATTGAGGGGTGACCTCTGATGTAGGGATAATTTATAACATACATACCTTTTATGAATATGGATTTGTTTGTGATATAACACTATTTGTTTACAATACGATTCGTTTTAAGTTGTGGTATACATTATGAACACAAATCTTACACGTCCATGGCAAAAACAATTAAGTAGAATAGAATACTCTTCATTATCTATACCTGGTGTCTATTAATTTATAAATGCAATTTGGATTCATAGAGGGATCAAACGGACAATCCGTATCGCAGAAGGTTAAGGTTTTAGCCAATTATCCAACTAAGCCTCAATTTCCTCTCAGTCGTCATTTACGACAAATAAAAGAAATAACAACGCTATTAATCTGCATAGCCTTTTTCCAACTATGTTGGTGTTTGCTTCCAGTATAACTGGATACAGCTGAATACCAGTATTTTACATGGAGCGACTGCCTATCTGACCTCCACAGCCCAGTAACTGGGTAATACGATACCCCTTGGTAAGACTGGCTCTCAGACTTTCGGGCTTCTGACAACCCGTAACGACTGATTCACGAACGAATGACAGCCGGAACCAATGGCTTCGAGGCACGGAGGAGTCTCGGTATGTAAAGATGGTCACCTATCCACGTACCAATCCCGGCAAGCGTAGCTTAACCTGATGGATCGACCCGTGAGGCTGTTATTACTAAGCCATGAGCTCCTCCTTAGCCACAGCCTCCTCTAAAAAAAGAAAAAGCACCCGATAAAATTCTATGATCTTACTTTACGATCAGCGTGCACATTGTAATAAATTATAATTGGCTTCCGAAACTCCTCCGAGTTTCAATAATAAGACGTCATTAGACAATCTCAGGAAAGTTTATTTTGTTTCTGCCTGACATTCTCGACTCAAACTTCAATCGTTATAACACGAGTTTTATTAGACCAAACTTTTAAAACACACTTCCTTTAAGCGGAAAAAGCAACCGTCCTTTTATGAATATTTACAATTGTTCACGGAATACTACTTCAGAAGTTTTCCATTCCCGAGAGTCCAGAACGCAAACTGAAGATAAATTAAAAATGCAAAAAAAGAAAACGGGCGTGATAAAATTTCTTTTTTTAATATTCCATTATCCGTCGGCAGAACGTCGAATGAAGCCGAAACGCTCCGGAACTAATTTCGTTTCGGAATTATTGAAAATGTCTGTAATGGTATTTTCGGCGGACGTTTAGAAATGGAAAAGTTCTTTGATCGCACACGTTTAATGAAACACAAAAGACTCGACGTGTCCCTTTTACGAGAAAAAATATTATATAAAATATTAAGACTGGTTCAGTTCCATTTTGCACAATGTTACTGGATTTAAGGATCCAAGTTTTGTAATGAATAACTGAATAAGAAAAAATAAGGGCCGTTTTATACTTATGTAACATTAAATTATGTTTATTTTTTTATTCAATGCTCTGGAAATTGAAAATTAGATTTTGTTCTTTATAAACTGAAACTCGTGAAATATTGCAAATACTATCAATACAATATTGCTATCAATTGCAATAATTTACTACTTAGTTTGGATACTTTATTTCGCTTGGCTACGGATAGTTACGCTTAGTTACTTTTGTAGTTTTATATTTAGTGAAACCTATTCATATATAAAATAATGATTTGACTTTAGATGAAAAAATTAAATATATAAACTACTTGGTACAAAATCACAATTCCAAACATAATTCGAAAAACGATTTCTTAGGATTACGATTATTTTTCGAATAAAATAATAAGAACCGAAAATATTCCTTGTACCGAAGTATCTGACTCTGATAATGCTTCGAACTATAACTAACAACTAAGTATCAACTAAATTGTTTTCATTTCATTGGAAATACTAATTGGACACTAATTGGCACGTTAACTTGCCATACATCATTAAATTTCTCTTTTATCACAACAATAATATGGTCAGAGAAATGATAATAATTATTAATTTGAAGTAATATGTGATATCAAACACGTCTCGATTGTCGGACAAAAAATAATTTCATTTTTACAAATTCTCGGAAATTTTATCACAGAGGGGCTTGTGATATTGGTGTACTACTGACAAAGGCTTGACAAAGGCTCGCTAACTGGATAGGCCTACTCAAATCTATGTGGTTATTTCCTTAAAAGACCATTTCGGACACTAATCTACATATTATGGTCCTCACAAATGATCTCACCGCAAGACCGAATATTATGTCTGGACTTTAAAAGAAACTAAACTGTGCCCTCTGAGTTTGACCTCTAAAATAAGATTGACGTATAAAAGTGTTTGAAAAAACCTACTTACAGAAATAAAATAATTTATAACTTATTTATGATTTTCGAACTTTCCATTACTTACCTAGTAATACAATTTTTAAAGGAAAATGAAATGAAAAAAAAAATCAGTGATTGCCAATATCTGTAGCAGAAATAAAAGTTTATTAGGGCAATCCGTTATTTCATGTTGTATTTGTGCATACCATTAGGTATGTTTTCATGAAAAAAAAAAACATTTTTTTGTCATACTTTAACTTATTCATTCATATTGCCCTGTTAACGTGAATGACCTTTTCAAATGTAGCTGCACCAAACTTTATACGAAATATTACCATAACTACCACAGTAGATGGATTGGTGGTACATTTTTTTAAGGGTAAAAACGTGTGTTTATTTTTTTTTGCTGGCTAACACATACGTTTACACATACAAATTAAAGTCACGCCTTTTCCTATGGGGGTAGACAGAAACTATAGAAGCCCACCTGTTACGATTATATAATTACCTATGTATGTAATGTATAACAATTCTTTTAATGATACCTACCCTATTAAAAATCACTCCTAACGTTACCTCTCTACTCAACATCCCGTTCCAGTCATAATCGTAAAACAATTGAAATGAGCTCGAGCACGGGTTATAAACGATCCTCCACTTATACCCACTGTATTGGAATCTTTCCAATTTGTAATTGCTGTACGGCTGTAGCGGTGGAAACCGCTTCAGACCTGTTACTGATTGCAGTCATTATCGCAGGTAGAGACGTGACCGATACGTACTGGAAGCCTACTTTTTGGTCCTTTGACGCTTGCGATACGGTACTTGTTATGCGGACTGGTTTTTTGCGTCGCTTTGTTGAGTTGGTGAGTAAAGGCTTTTCTTTATTCCATTCTTTCAGCTTGAATATTGGATTCAGGTAATCGGATTTAAAATAAAAAAGCTTACTTTTTACGATACCTGACATACAGAATGTAATTAAGTCAAACATGAAAACTTGGTTTGCTTGTTCCGACGGAAACTAGCTGTGACATAAATTAGGTGCAATACTCTTGCGCTTGGCAATGTCTGGCAATAGGCCAATTGAACGAATAATGCAGTCAGATGGTAGGTTTATGAGTGAAAAGATACGATTGATCACTGTCGCTTAGATTCAACTGTGCAATATATTGTCGAGGAATCCTATTTAACTTCTGGTCCTCTCGTTGGATATTTGTATGGGTAAGTAGCAGCACTTTCAAGCGAAGAATGAATGACAAAGAAGAATAGAGTGTTGGGTAACTGTAAGTATAGTAAGCTATTATGTTCATTAAATAAATAAATAGCAACAGCCTCTTTTACATACTACCAAGTTATCTGATAGGAAGCAAACCATGGTAGCGATGAAAAAAAAAACATTTTTTATCATAAAAACTTTGTCCATTTTTTTTGGGTAGGATTTTCACTCAGTGAGTAGCGTAGCTCGAACTTATTCATGCATCGTGGCACCAAACGACACAGACGCTTGATGCCACGATGTATGAATAAGTTACCATTGCATTAAAATTGTAAACCATGCGTTGGTTAGCTGGAGCTTTTCATATAACATGCAATGTAGCACTCTAAGCAATAAGTGAAGCACCAAGCCGTGTACCTACCTAGCTTTGCCCGCAAAGGTCGTAGCTATATAGAGTTTCGGGAACACTTTCACTGTGGCGTTCAAGTGAGGAGTGGAATACCCTGCCAGAATCAATTTCGTGGTAGCTATAACCTGCGTGTCTTCAAGTCGAGAATGAAGAGATTGATTCTAGGCATCTGTGCGCCATCGTCGGCGATAATCGTCATCGTTTACCATCAGGTGCGATAGTGGTCAAACGCCTTTCAATAATAAATCACAAATATTTTTATTTACATAGGTGTATTCTAATTTTGCTAAGTCACACCAGTCAACTTGCGGCTTCAAAGAAGTTAAGTCTTGTAATTTTCACGCGATAAGAAGCAGCTGACGCACGCAGAAAACAGCCAACAGCCTAATCGGATTAAAACAGAAATGGGATCGCAATTATATTATATTCTATTTCACAAACGACAATCCCAACATGTTTTATTAATTGCATTGAAATCGCCTCGTCAGCTCTCATTGTTTGCGAGAATAGATCATGATTAGTCGTGGCGTGATGACGCTGACAAACGGACAGCTTACAAATTATATTTATTGTGTTACCAATGTTGACAGTTGGATTAATTAATTTGGGTTATATTTTTATTGTCAATTTTATTTTTTGTGGTGTTAAATTATTCACACAATTATAAATGCAAAAGTGGAGCTCACTGTGTTCGGTTTTAACTGCTAAACTAACAAATGATAAAATTGTGTTTGTGTTTGTAATCTTAAGAACTATTATGTATTACCCATATTTGCAAAATAAAATTCTATTCTATTCTAAAAAAATATTTTGGAGCATAAATTGAACCCAAAATATTAAAAGTTATGTTTTGTTTGCCTCTAAATCTAAACCTTTCTTACTTTCAAAGTATTGAAAACAAATAATTTCCAAGCCCTAGTTTGCCCCAGACAAGTCATAACAAATGATTAGTTTTGCTTGGATAACTAAATCCTGTTTTATCCCCCGGAGCTATCTCTGTAATCTCCCGACAAGGTATTTTGCTTACCCCACCACACATTCCTCAGAGGCTGCTACAGCCAGGCTTTAAACAACCACTATTTAATTACGCGTGACGTGACATAGGCAACTCATTAAACAATCTGAAATCCGCAGGGAATTTAATTAGGAAAGAAGTGGCTGGCTTTCTTTGTGGATCTCTTTCTTGGGTTAAACGGGTTTTGAGTTAGTATGGAACGATGGTTTTCTGTTTTTCTTATGTGGTGTACCACACACTATACCTGCAGCTGCAGTTTAAACCCAAATACAGATAACATTCAACTATTTTCAGAATCAATCGTAAGGCTTTGATTTTCCTCCCTCAAAATATTTCGGGCATGGAAAACATCTCGTCGTGGGTGTCCCAATATCTATCAATACAGTGTGGAGCTGTTACTAACGTGTCCCAACTGTTGATGTCACACTATTGCCGTCAAAGAAACCATAATTTATTTGAGGCACGCCTTATGAATAGTCCTGAATTTGAATGGGTTTATAAAAAGCGCGGCACGCCTGATGTCCGGTCCTTACTCATCGCATATTCAATTTCTTGTGAAACCCCTCTCATTTATATACATGAAATTTTTTCTTGGTGTTCCAGTCAAATTCTTCATATTTAATTAAAATTCTGAAGAGAAGACTTATATTTCTTGTTATAAAACTAGATTTATCATTTTATATTGTGACAGACGAGGCCATGAATAAAACTTTGTACTTAAGCAAAATTGTTGATTTTAAAAGTTGTTTAATCAAAAACAATCTGTTTCTATAACATTTTAAAGTTAGAACTTATTATTTATTGTTATTTAAATTTGATTGAGTTTTCTCTTTACTTTGGTACGAAGAAATTAATCAAATTATAGTTAAATCATATTATTATCATCCTAAAAACATTTTGGGACCTAAATTTCGGGACATTATTAGAATAAGGTTTTTATATCAGTACCTACACAGCCTTATTTATAGGAATAGGGTACTTTTTTAAAAGAACTCCTGTAAGGTCAAGATATAAATAAGACGGCATTTGTAGCAATTTCTATTTCCCATTTCTGTCGGCTAGATAAATGCCGTCCCTTAAGACCAAATTCTGGAGTTCAGGACCAAAAGATCGATGTTAGGCAATACATACTGCGTGGCTACGCTCGTAAAATTCAGATAACCCTTAATACGTTAAATAAATAAATCATGGTCGTGTGGTATTCTGGGAACATTGGATGCTGAAATAGATATTATATATCTTGGTTAATTTTAGGTGTTTTTAGTTCCGTACCTGAAACGAAAAAAACGGATCCCTTATAGGGTAAAGTCGTGTGTCTGTCTGTCTGTCTGTCCGTCTGTCCGTCTGTCACAGCCAATTTACTCCGAATTGAATGGACCGATTAAGTTGAACTTTGGTATACATATGTATTTCTGTAACCCAAACATGAACGTGTAACGTAAATAAATGAATTTTGAATATAGGGGTGGGTCACTTTTTGGGGGCGAGAAAGAAAAAAAAAATTGCCTTGATGATTTGATATGTCACACGGTACTGACCGTGTGACAAATCAAATAAAAGGGCTTCTTGCGAGGATCTTAAATATATTTTTTATATAATTTTAAAGTAAGTACTTTTAAAGATATTTAAGAAATTCGATGAAAATTGACCGTTCCCCCCATAATTCCGAAACTACAAGACCTAAAATAAAAATAAAAAACACATAATATGGCTCTTTACTCATGAATTACAGAAAAACCTGTAAGAAGTCTATGGTCTTAAAATAACATGGTAAATCTCTCTATATTGTGCCTACAAACTTACATTTGCGGTTGGAATGTATCGGAGAACGTGTATCTCAACTACAATGTTAAGTTTATATTTGGGATAAATTCTTCCTTCCTTCATTGTGCGTAGTCCGACACGCACTTGGCCAGTTTTTTTATGGTAGGTACCTACAGATATTAGTTCTTTTATAAATAATGTTATGTTAAAAGAAAAGGTTTACGGACTCGCTTTTTTATTACCCACCAAATAGAGCAGAATATAAGTTAATCTAGATGTAATCTGCATTGAATGATCTGTAACTGTTTCCTACTTATGTATGAAAGAGGATCGGGACATTTTGTTACGCAGATTTTATTTAAATTTTACATTGTTTTAAATTCGTACTTTACATTTAGAGACAGATGTTTTTCTCCTAAATTCTGAACAAAATATTCAGAAACCTCCATAAATTAAAAAAAAAAATGTTTTAATAGCTCTCCTAACACACAAATTTAAAAAAAAAAAAATATAACGAGAATAATACAGAAAAACTAAACAAAATATCGACAAATTAACCTCTAAGCGTAGTTTTTCATATAGACGTAAGTAATAAGTTATATTCCATTTACTTGTCGACCCTTTTCAGCTGACCGACAAACACGTCTTAGCGCGATAAATAAAAATAACTTCGACCTTTAGACGTTAGAACAACGTAAGACCTTTACATCAATATTATTTATAAAGCATAGAATATTTTTATATTTTTAGCATATTTAAATATAACTTTGACTCTCTTTACGAGTAGAGAATTAATGTTTTTAAAATGATTTTTACATTCAAAATGTAAAGACATTCAGTATAAGACAAATTTCAATTTGATATACTCCTTTTCAACATCAACAACTAAGCTTTGTAACTTGGCTTAAAACCTCCCCTTTTTGTTTCAGACGCCTCAATTTGAATATTTAAAACTATGAGGTTTCCGGACACATCCTTATCTACTATAAATCCATACCACACAAGCTTACAAAAAAGGAAATACTCACTAATAACAGTAAAGTTGACCCTTAGATTCCTGGTGGGCGAGTTCTTGAAGTCGACCCTGCAGCGATAGACCCCTGCATCCGAAGACACGACGCTATCCACGAACAGCACGGCCGGGTTGGCGGCCGCACGGAAATAAGCGCGCGTGCCGAAGCCTGAACTTGAGGACCAGAGCTTTGGCTGTGACGCTAAGCGGCCTCGAACGTCGTAGCTGGGGGAAGAAATAATATTCTGGTTATTTCATTAATAAGAAAATAATTATTAGGTACTTTACCTAGGAAAGTTTATGTATTGGCAAGGCAGAAAATATTTTTTGGGTTAAGATGATCATTATGTTATCATGTAAACTATAAGCCAAAGGATTAATTTATAAACATTGGTTAGAAAATGGTTAAGCAGAAGTTAATCATTACTTACCTAACAAATAATAATTTACAACATAAACATAACATCACACCTGTATTAAATTCTCCGAAGGGTTAGACAGAGGTGCACCTTTTTTTTCTGGTGGGAAATTCTCAAATAACTTCTACTGCTGTGGGCGGAGCGGAGGGTCAGGCTCTTACTGACTAAAACCGACCCGTGTTCCTTCAGTTGACAGGGATATCGTGGCCCTCCACGATATCCCTTTCGGACTTCGGACTTCGGACTTCCTCGCAACCCCAGCAGGCATCGGCCCCAACGGACTCCATCAGTTCTGCTGACATCTGTTTGAGGCGCGTGTGGAATACAACGCGCCGTCGACCCGGGCCTGGTCCTTATCGGTCGGCAAGCTACCCATTGCTCACCATCTGTAAGCCCGCGCCTACGGTCTACGGCCTGGGCGTCGGAAATCGGCCTGCGATTCTCGACGCCCAGGGAGTCTCCTACGGCGGTTAGGGGTGTGAAGGCGCGAAATTTGCCTTTCCCTCACGCGTTCCGCCTCCTCCTTCGTAAGCATTACTGCTTCGCAGAAGGAGGTGACGGCCCCGATGCCCTCTCACTCCGTAGCATGGCCTGAACTAGGGCCGGACGCGAGAGATCACCTCCGCCGAGATAGATATGCGCCTTAACCCACATTTTGCATGTAATAGGGGGCGATCCTGCCCATTAACCGGGCACAAATCAGACTCCGGGTTGGTATTGAGAAATTCCAGATAAAAACCCAATAACACTTCCCGACCCGGGAATCGAACCCAAGACCTCATGATAAGTTGCCGCTTCTCGTTCCTCTGTTCCTCGTGCATGTGATTGAAAGATCAATGAGGCACTAATAATTAACTCTCTGCTTAACCATTCAACTTTTGACTTTTAAACGTCTTTTAAATTTAAGCAACGTTTATAAATAAATTAGGGATTTATCTATAAATGTTGCTTAAGTTTGTAACGTTTCTCATAATAATGTTGCCTGATAAATTCTAAAATTTAAAAAGAAGTATCATTATCCAATTAGTCTACCATACTATTAAGCAAGCCGTCCACCGCCAGCTAAACTAAGTTAGTTCAGTTTAGCTCGCCGGTACACTAACCTTAAACTTAGTTTAGCTGGCGGTGGATAACTTGCTTTATTCCTAACTGACTGAATACAGCTAATTAATATCCGATGGATAGAGAGTAATGATCCGAGTGGATCTAACTGGCCCTTATCGCCATCTCAGGGTTAGTTAGGTGGAAAGTGGTACTTGAAACAGTATCGTCGTTAACTTCTCGGTCCTCGGACGCTTAGTTAAGTTAGGGTGTGTAGGATAATAATCGGAAAAATTTCATTATTACATAAATAAAAAAGGTTAAGATTATAATTGTGTTTCATTTAGTGCAAAAACGCTTTTTGAACTTAATATTTTTTTCTTCATTTACTGCATTTTTAATTTGAATCAATTAAGCTGGAGTAGATTGATAGACTTAACATTACGTTAAATTACTAATAAATAAGCAATATTCGTATAAATATATTTATTTGTAATCAAGTTCTCGACAAACTTGGTTACAAAAACTTGGTTACGGAAAAACTGTAGGGTATGGATACGGTTCAGTTTTTGTACAGAAAATTCAAAATTATTCCTTAAATAAAAATATCTTGTGTTGGAAAAATCAGCTCTTAAACAGTTTAAAAATAAACAAGTAACTCTGTAGTTACGAAACACTGTAGAAATGAATCAGCTCTAAAGTAGTAAAAGACATTTTAAAACACAGAAAGTAGTTTTGCAAAAGCAACGCCCCAGAAAACTGCAATCCTTCTTTCCCACAAAACAAATACACTTGTAAGCCCGATGTTTATCTATATAAAACTAGTCGATAAAACGTCTAAGCCTTTTAGTCTTCACTGCAGTTTGTAGCGAACCTAAAGCAATCAATCTGCGTGCTTTTAGCATTCAATCGAGGAGAGAGCTGCGACCGGCAACCATAGTGTCGAACATAAGTTTAGTGATGTCAGATATTCCGTACCGTCACAAGCATAAATATCTTCGCTTCACTTACATGAAATTCAAAAAGGATTTCCTTGTAAAATAACGATTGCAACTTTGAGATAAAACCTATTCCATAATAATATGATTTCGAAATTACTACGTTCGAAATCATTGTAAAACTTCAATCAAAACTTTAAAAACAAAAGCTTTTAAATCTTATGTAGGAGCGTCTTTTTGAAGTGAAAACTTTTTTAAGCGCATTGGGCATTTTTGAGATGGAACTAAACAATTGATTTCGCGACACGGTGATGACACCAGCTTTTCACCATTAAAAGACATCAACGCGTTCATTACCTCAGTGCGTGGAATTAAGAAAGTCATCAACGCGTTGATTACGGCGGTGCCGATTACTTTTCAAGTTTTACTTCTGTCACTCACTCCCGGAGTGCCATTGTTTTTTTTTTTCTATGGCGCCTCTTAGTTGACCTCTGAGGTCGTGACCACTTAACCGGGCTATCTTATAATCGCCTTAAGGTAACTTAAAGCCTTCAGCCAGGGCATAAGGACTTGCGAACTAAGCGACTACTTGCTAAGGGCACACCCTGAGGGCGTCGCTGAGGGCAAAATGGAACAGGCTGAGTCATAACTCGTTTCGAAAGAGTAAGGCCGGGAAGCTACTCAAAAGTAACGCAATCATCACAAACTAAACAATTATGCATTAGTACGAGTACGTCTGGACGTGAAGCTACTTGGGCACCATTGAAATACTAAATGCCAATATTCTGGCTACTCATTGGTGATTTGAGTTTGTAGCAGGTTACTTTTGAGTATCGTCGTAGACAAACGGGATAACGTATTAAAGCTCGAGACTGTACAGTCAACAGTGAAAGCATTTACTTCAAACTAGCTGCGCCCCGCGGTTTTACCCACATAAGTCTCGATCCCATGGCAATATCGGGATAAAAGGTATACTATGTCCTTTTCTAGATCATGGTTTACTCATGTGCAGAATTTCATCCAAATCCGTATAGCCGTTTTAGCGTAACAAACAAACTCACTTTTGCATTTATAATGTTATAAATAGGATAATTAGGGTAAGCACTTTTGAACGTCAAAATTAACAAGAAAATATAATTGATTCTAGTCGCCCCTTCTAAAAGCTAGTTTCATATGGAAAAGAATGGGCAAGAAACTCCACCGTTACTCATTCAAAATGTTTTACAATATTTTGTACCGATACATTATTAAGTTACATAACTTAAGTTTATCTTTGTCTAACAAACATTCAAGTGTCTGAAATCTCATTCACTTTCCCTCTGATACTTTTGTTGTCTCCATTAAATATGCAGTGCCAGTCTTATTGTGCTTTTTACGTGTCCCAACCTTTTCATACCCGTTTGACATTCCATGATATTGTGTTTTTCTTTTCATTGCAGTGTTTGTTCAAAAATTCAGTTCTTTGACATTTTCAAGATCGTTGAGTGGGAGGGAACATGTTTATATTTGCATACAAGTTTTTTGGAAATGTTATTAACATTGTGTTACGAGTTTGTATAAACGACTGTTATGACGAAGTTATGACATTAATTAGAGCCAAGTGTGTGTAATATTGTTTTAGTTTGTTACGTGTTGAGAACTTCTCCGTGTCACTTCATATACTTATTTAATTAATTTCTACTTTAATGCTGTTTAAATTAATTATGCTTATTCGGTGTTAGAAACCTTAATAGTTTGCTCAATTATTAAAGTAGTATGGACATATTTTTAATCACTATAAAGCCTATGGACCAGAGAGAATAAACTAGAATATTTATCCGAACTCTCGTTTAGCTGTTCCATTTAGTTGATTCGTGTCACTTCAGACTGCGGCAGCCTCTACCTAGTTACTTTTTGAAACCCGTGATCCGTGATATAAAAATGCAATGGCGATATTTTATGTATCGATATAAAACAAGAGCAATAGGTATGACTGGCAAAACCTTCCGCTCTAGCGCCGCCGTTCGGATATTTTATTTAAATTTAGTTTAGCCCATAAAAAGAAACGAGCTTGAAAATATGGTTCACCAAACAGTACGGAAATAACCGAAGCGGTTTAATGCACTAACCAAATAACCAAGTACATTTTACGTTATATCTGACTGTAAAAGCTCGGCTACAGGATTTTGTTCTTTTATCGTTCTATGAGCTGAAAACCCTACGAAGCGGTAATTGGCCTAATCCAAGAAATGTACATATGAGCACAACATATACCTGTACAAAGGCTCTCCATCAGTTTCCTTGAACCAGAGCACCATGGAGACATGATCCTCGGCAGCAAGCGGCTGGATGTCACATGGTAGTGCAGCCTTCTTGCCCAGCACTCCTTGCGCGTGTGCTGTTGGTACTGAAACAAAGGAACAAATAATTATTATATATTTATTGAGATACAAACCGTAAGCCCGAGCGGATTCCCCAACGGCAAAAAATTACGTATTTCCATACAAACGTTTATCCCTTATTTAACCCCTTTAGGGGTTGAATATTCAAAAATCCTTCCTTAGTTCCAATTTCGGTAAATAAGGAATACGTATGCAAAATTTCACGTTTCCAGACCCAGCGGTTTTGGCTGTTCTTTGTCTATCAGTAAATGAATAAAAGATTTTTATTAAGTGGATTTGATCACATACATATTGTTTGGGACAGTCAGAAAAAAGTCAAAGTTATATGTTACCATTTCCTCGTACTTAAGCTGGGAAAAAGAAGCTGTGTATCTCGTTGTTTTTACCTAGCAATAGAAATAGCCCTGTGATTTAAGTAATGCGACCCGGTAATGGATACATAATTCTTATTCCCAAACTAATACGCGTGTAGGTAGTTAATGAAGGGATTGGTGCATGCTTTACGGTTCGAAAAAAGGTCGAAAAAATCGTTCGAAAACTCACAACACTCAATAAACAGAAAAACATTAAAAAAGATTAGAAAAATGAGGAAAAGAAATAAAAAAATCAGGGTAGCAGCCACATCAATGCAATACCTGTTATCATGGATTCGATGTCCCTGCCACCCTGTATAAAATAATATAATTCAAATGTATTTAAATTTCCTCTTGATTATTTATTATGTTATTATTATGAAATGAGCAACCCTCAACGACACATTACATAAACATGAAAAATTTAATTTACCCGAGTTTAGTCACCTCAACATAATTGGCGAAATAATATCGGATATACAGCGATAAGACTCGTTTTAGTAATCATCATAAAAGTTATTCGATAACAGTATCATTATGAATAATATAAAGAATATAAAAATATATCCACATAGTTATTTTATACGCAAGGATAACTAGAAAGGAATAGATTTCCACTTCTAATATTAATTCACCCATGTTAAACTAGGGACGGATTATAAGAGCCTTTATAATAGTTACAACTGACAATATAGAGATACTCATGTTAGTTAGACGGTTGCTGAGTAACCGTACTCATAACCTCAAAGGTCAATCTTTTCAGAAGAATTTAATAGATGTTAAATGAGCAGTGGCTGCCAGAAAAGGGACGTCGTCACCGAGAGAGGCATAGGCAACGTTGGCGTGACGACTTAGATGCGTTGCGATGCGAGATTGGCCAGAGAAGTCAATGCACTGCGAACAGTGGAAAGCTACGGAGGAGACCTTTGCCCAGCAGTGGGACAATACAAGTAAAAAAAGCCAGTATTGTTTATGTTATGTATAATTTATAATCTTAGAATTACTAGAATCATTCTATTTTATGTTATATAAGTTCGCGCACTAACTCTGCTCCGCGCCTCTAGTGGATCCCAGCTCAATATTACTTACTATAATTATAATGCAATTAGTTTTAAGCATTATTTTATTGTAATCTATTTTAACTAACCAAAGGGATCATCATACGCATACAAAATCAAGATAGCATTTTTAGAAAGTGCTTAAACTTTTTGCATCAAAACTTAGAATACTGTAGGTATTTAATTTAAACTAAGTTGATGAACAAAATCTTAATATATCTAATGAATGTAATATTTAAGAACAGACGAATAACATTGGCTGTCCTTTCGATATCATTTTAAATCTTATTTGAGTCGAAGTTCATTTAATCTGCAACGTATTTCATTCTCGTATAAATAGTATTTGAAACTTATTTGAAGTCTGGGACCGAACTTGTAATTACGAAGTATAAAACTTCTGAAAAACACACTGGCGAGAGCTCTAAAATAACCTTCATAGCGCAAGGTTGTCGGTTCCATACCATTATTTGAATGTCATCGCTCAGTTAATGATAACTGTGGTTAACTTGGTTCGATACCTTTTTTTTTTTTTTTTTGAGGGTCGGAAATCATCAAATAACTTCTCCCGCTCTGGGCGGAGCGGGAGGGCGTGTCAGACTCTTACTGACCAAAACCCACCCGTGTTCCTTCGGTTGCCCTGTTGCCGGGGGCCACGATCTCCCTTTCGGTTTTCTTCGCAACCCCGGCAGGCATCGGCTCTAAAATAACCTTCATAGCGCAAGGTTGTCGGTTCCATACCATTATTTGAATGTCATCGCTCAGTTAATGATAACTGTGGTTAACTTGGTTCGATACCTGAAGGCCAATTCCCGTAAACAAAAATGCTCAAATTCTAGTTGCGATCTCATCTCGTAGATATCAATGTCAAAACTGAAAAAAAATATGAATATTAGAGGATTTCTTGTCTATTGAGATCAGTCTCAATTTGAATCTTATTAAGGCGAACTTTCTTAAAACACAAGAGTTCCCCTCTATTAGTAACTTTTGCAGAGTAACTGTTAACTGACCTGTGACATATCTTTTTACCCGACTGCCCAAGGAGGGTAATGTTTTTCGGGAGTATGTATGTACATATGTCTATTTCTTTGGCACGCTCTGTAACCTAAACGGCTTGATGGATTTTAACATATTAGTGTCATTAGATTTGTCTTAATTGTGGGAGTGACGTAGGCTGTATAATATTTACATAGTCAAATTCAAGTTACAATCATATTCATGCTGCACAAAAAATGCAGATATTTTTTGCACTTACTCCTGCGTCTAAATTCCTTTACGTACAGATTTGTACAGTGTAAAAACATTGTAAGTGAGGGTCAACTGTAGTTAATAAAAACCGGTCAAGTGCGAGTCGGACTCGCGCACCGAGGGTTCCGTACCTACGCATTATACCGCTATAATAAAGTTGGTATCATTTTTATTAGGAAAAAGATATGGGCAAATTTAGATTTTCGCTAAAACTTGTAAGAACATTTTTTTATATTTCTTTTTATTTTTAGGAATTTTCTCTTTTTTTGTTTTTTTTTTTTGAAAAACATTGAAAAACTCTAGGAATTTCTCATGTATTGTGGGTGCGTTTATATTTAAACACAAACAGCCAGACCCGGAACTCTCAGGAACGGGTGGACCTAGCAAACTTGCTAGGTCCACCCGTTCCTGAGAAAATCGGTGGTGATAGACGGACAGACGGACAAGAAAGTGATCTTATAAGGGTTCCTTTTTTTACCATTTGAGGTATGGAACACTAAAAAGGGTATATTTAGTTACACATCATCATCATCATTGTTTATGCTCGCCATTATTAATATAACATTGTAATACAAGATACACTCTTGTTCTTGGAATTGATTATTTCTTATTAAATGAGCTTTCAACGTAACCTTAGGTAAAATTATACATTTTATGAATTGTATCTCAGACATAATTTTTATTTTATTTTATGTCGTAACTTTTATCACACTTTATGCGATTTTATGTCTGAGTTATAATACCATTTTGTACAGTATGTTGTGGAATGTCATTGTAACTCCCTAAACGTCTTAAAATATACATATATATAATAATATAATCATATGAAAGTGTAGCTAATCCCTCGTTGACTCATATTTTCAAGGTTGGTTGACATTAAGACTTTACCGAAATCTGAGATAATTTTTTGGAATGCTTGTCGCGCTCTCCTGTAAATTGATTAAATATTAGTTACAGTGTTATTCCTTGCAGGTGTCGAAATAAAAGCTAGTAATTAGAAAATTCCAAATATCTATTAACAAAAAATAAAAAGCTTGAAATAAAGAAAATTATTTAAAAAACAAAAAACTCGGCTGCGAAAACACATATCTGAAAAGAGAAAAACAAGCATCATCATTAGAATTTTGGTATTGCAGGCGGGACAAACTTATAATCGGTAATATGGTGTAACTTTTGTTTGTTGCCTGCGACACCAAAATTCTATAGATTAATACTTGTTTTTCTCTTTGCAGTTATGTGTTTTTGTAGTCGAGTTTTTTAAATATATTTTTTAGTTATTTTGTTATAATCGTCGTACCATCAACTTTAAAAAAATAATTCTTACACACATTAATTGCAACATAAACAACAGCCAGTAAAATAAAAAGTCGTCTGTTTCGGCTCAGCGCAGCCGTGCCTGACGCTCAGTCGCGCGCGACATGTCCCACGGTGTCTCGTATCACGTGTCGTGTCGTGTCGCCATGAGAACGAGCTACATTCATCCGATCCAGTTACACTGGTCACAAGTTTTAATTAAATGTTTTTTAAAGCTTTTTTGGCTGTTTTATTTAAGGTTCTTTAGTTCTGTTTAATGAAAAGCTGGATCCTGGTATATAATGAATTTTGTTTTCCCGTGTATAAAAGGTATAAACTATCCACAAAGATATATTTAAATAATGTTTTAGTTATATTTGAATTCTCTTTTAATTTTTTTTATTTTTATTTTTTAAACGAACCTATTGTTGACTCTATTTAAATAAAATTGTTTTCACTCTCGAAGGGAATAAAAGGCCTACAAACTATTAGAATTGAATAAAACCGCCTTTATTTATTTCAAGATAATTCCATTAGTTAGTTTCTAGTTTGCCAATAATATAATAAAATTCTTCAAAACACAGACTAAATTAAATTAAATTAAACTAAACAAAGCGGTTGGAAGTTTGACTGGACATTGAATTACTTTTTTAAAAGTTTATTAGGTACCGCTCATTTTATCATAGGGTGCGTCCAGATTAAGTTATATACCTAATACATACACTTTTAATTTATAAAACTTCTATATTATTTAACATTGCTAACCTATCTATAGAAACGAGTTTTATAACTGTTTTATAACAACATGTTATATTATACAGTGTGCCGTGTCGACACACCTTTAGGGATGTTGCTGATCATAGGGCTCCCAGTGACTCTACCTAGGGAAATTGCCATGCTTGCAATGGCATTTAAATATATAGTCATAAGCAAAGCATAATCAGCTTAAATAACAGCCGGGTCAATCGATCAGCTTAAGTTACTCTTGCCGCAGTCGGTCCATGGGTCTTAACATACCGAGTACTCCTCCATGCCTCGGAAACCACGTTAAGCCGTTGGCCTCGGCTGTCATTCTTGTATCTTTGACAGTCGTTACGGGTCGTCAAAAGCCTGAAAGTCTGACAACCAGTCTTACCAAGGGGTATCGTGTAACCAGTAACTGGGTTGTGGAAGTTAGATAGGCGGTCGTTCCATATAAAATACTGGTATTCAGCTGCATCCGGTTAGACTGGAAGCCGACGCCAACATATTTGGGAAAAGGCTAGGCAAATTGTTTTGAACATCCTTCGCTGAGACATAGGCCTACTCTCTGTGAGAGGGGCCGTAATCCACCACGCGGGCCCAGTGCGGGGTACGTGACCATAGTTTGCAGAAAAACTCTTGGCAATTTATTATTATACTTTAGTCGCCTTGTAAAACACGCACGGGTTGGCCCAGTTTTTCTTCGGTTCCAAACTGGGTAAAATTCTGAAATTTCGCTGCACTTTCATCTACAATTACGTTACACCTCAACTGAAACAATTTTTATGTGAACTCTGCATTTAGCAAATGTACAGTAAGCGTTCAAAAGTGCATAGGCACGTTAAGAGTTGTATTGCTGTGAACTCGCGGTATAGTCTGTATATCTGTATGTGTAAGCAAAACGTCACACACCGTCGTATCGTCACGTACTTGCGCCGCACTACCGAAACAAATATATATTTCCGTCGCATTTGTTAGACACGGTAACACATACGCATCATGTGGTTGATCTTGGCCAGTTTATGGCATTGTTAAAATTCGAACAAAACTTATGTGTGCAATTAGCAGAACGCGTTAAGCGTTGGTCAAAGATTCAAACTGGCTTAGGTTCCGATCTCGTAAAACACAGCGCGGTATTTTGCTAAAATTATTATTTTTGTTTGCAATAATAATATATTTTAACTATTGCTGTCTTATTATTAATGGTGTTATTACAATAAAGGGTTTAGAACTATAAATGCGTGATATGTGATAACATAATAAAAAAATATTTATTCGTTATATTTATTTTACTTATAGCTAACAAATTGCTACAATTATTTGTCATTACTTCAGCTAAATAAGATGTGAAATAGATGTCAAGAAACTTAGAAGCAATTTGTATTATTTTGACATATTTGTATTATGAAATGTTTTAAATTTTAAATGGATTTTTTTCACCATAAATATTAGCTAGCTTATTACTAGTTAGCTTTGATCATGGTCGAAGTAATTAAGCAATAAATAAGAATATTAGACTACTCAAAATGAATAAAAAAAAACTACTTACAAAATAGGTGATTTTAAGGTTAAGTATGGGCAGTTTGTTTACATTATTTATTTCACATTTTATTTGGCTTTAGTAAATATTGGTTGGTATTGAGGTTATAGCTTAAGAATTCTTTTTCTTTACGAAAAGAGGATTGAAACTAAACCTCAAATGTTAATGGTAAAATAATAATATTACTAAAATAATCTTATCTATCTATGTCTATCTGTGAGAAAACGACAAACACCATATTAAAATGTGTCATTTTAACTTTTTTTTTGCGTCATGTTTACCGCAAATAAACGTTTTTCTTTATTTCTTTAAAAAATCGTTACCACAAATTCATGCAATAACGAATGTGTTGGTTATTAAGTTGGTACGGTAAATATTTTAAGGTTAAAATATAGCAGTGTCCCACTTAAAGTCTTAATATTATGGTGCGAAACTTAAACGTTCTTGTTTATGCCTTCCTATCGAAAACGGCTTCCTAGCTGGTCTTCAGTGATGCAAGCCTTCAGAGTGCACAGCGAACGGTTCATAATGACGTGTTTAATAATTCAGCAAAATATCTCGTTGGTATGAACCCATTTGCTTCATATTCATTCACCATTTGACGTCGCTGCTCCTCGATAATAAGCCTCTTCCTCATACCTCTTAACCCTCACAGTATTAATTATTTATCATTCACCAATCGAATTAAACCTCATAATGAATTTAAAACTTTAAAGGCATCTTCTGTCTCAACAATACCTCTGTTATATCAACAATACCTTTGATTAAGATTTATGTTTAGTAAAATATGAAATATTTAAATGATAATACTCACACTTAGTCCGGTTTCATTAGATAGTTGTGTAAATTATATTCACTTTTACGCAGCGCAGTAATATTTAATCTCCCTTTAATATTTATATTTGACTGCATTTTAAAAATAATAACCACAACACCGCTAATACCTAAATACTCGTCACCAACAATAACCACGAACCAACAAAGTTTTATTAAGCGAATACGCGTAACGAACTGCGTCTGTCTACCCCACAGAAATCGAAATAATTTACTTAGTTTTCTGTGGTCTACCTGCTAAACTTTAATATTTATGTGAACAAGACGACCGAAACAAAAAACGAATGATTATTGAAGTACTTATTATTAAAAAATAACAAAAACTACGAATTTTAATTAACAGAAAATTACAAGCAAACCACAGATGAGATTTGAACCATCGCTCGGCTCGCCATAATCGCACATATCAAAGCACGTTATCCACTGAGCTAGCCTGCCATATACTATATTGACAGAAATTATGAACTACTATTAGTTGCAGACAAAGTAAATGTGTGTGTGTCTATAGTATTGTAACATCTTATAGAAGAAGGTCGTAAGTCAAACCGAAGCGTCAGTCTATTGCTTTGTGCGATTGCCTATGGACTTTTGGTCGGTACTGTACTTATTGCATGGAAAAATAAGTACAGTGTAACATTTATAATTTTTACTTTAATACATAACAAAGAAAAATCATTTTTCTTTCTTTTTAACTACAAGAAACTAGGGCCTTATTACCCGACTACGACGCAGCAAAAAGAAGGGTTATGATTTTGACCGGTATGTATACGTATGTACGTATGTTCATCTGTTCCCTCGTAAACTAGTCATCATAATTTGATAAATGAGGTATCGTTGGAAGCGTCTTGATCATTCCCTGGGTATAGGATATGTGACATCATATGAAATTGCGCCCTCTATAGGACATAAAGACGTGAACAAAAAAAAAATGTTGGGTAGCAAATGAAAGGGCTTACTTAGCACATTTCAAAAATATATATATTATAACCTCAAAATAATTTAATTAAAATTATAAAAAGTTATAAAAACTAAAACCCAACTACGACAAAAACGTCAACTAAAATTGTCTAAACAAAACACAATTGTCTAGACAAATTAAAAATCTGAAGTCACACCGTAATCTGTTCAACTTATTAACACATGTGACTCCAGATTTTTAATTTGTCTGTCTGTGATGTCTTGTTTATAAATACATTTTTAGTTCACATTTTTTTCGTATTTGGGTTTTAGTTTTTGAAGTGTCAACTTCTTTAGGCGCGTTGAGCATTTTTGAGCTGGAACTAAACCACTGATTTCGCGAAAAGGTGATGACACAACCTTTTGACCATTAAAAAGACATCAACACGTTGATTACCGCGGTGTGTGAAGTAAAAGACATCAACGCGTTGATTACCGCGGTGCCGATTTTTTTTCAAATTTTCGCTTCTGTCGGCACTCCCGGAGTGCCACTGGTTTGTTTTTACTTTATAATGAAGCACTGGTTTCTGTGCAATCTGAGTAGTGCCAACCATAAGCTTAAACCAAAAACACTAGAGCATTTAATGAGAGCCGAGTGCTGCTAAGCACTTAGTACTTAATATAATTAAACTGCAAAGCACTTCCTAGAATTTGGAGGCTGTAGTGTTCGATCCTCTGCAAGTGACTAGTGATACAGACAGCATATTATAATAATATATTACAAACTCGAAAGGCCTTTGACATAATTTATCAGACAGGATATCTCCATTAGGTACATTTATTTAGTTATTATAATATCCTAATTTTTTTACAGGTTGCGCTAATGCGATAGTTATGTGCACATAATAACCTACATAATTTCTAGTTAGAAAATATACTAGTATAAACTCTGTGTATAACTTCAAAAACTCAAACTCAAAGCATTTATTTCAATTAAACCGGTTACAGGCACTTTGGAATTGTCAAGGAGTCGGTCAGTCAGATATATGAAGCTAGTTGCCCATTCCAAAGCGTAGTAGGTAGGTACCTATGGAGAAGAACGGGCAAGACACTCCACGGACACTCTTTTAAATAAAAAAATGTTACAAAATATTGGTCACATCATTCATGTTGCAATTATACATGTGAGAACAATGTAGAAAGACGTACACGTTAGAAGTATTCAAAGAACAATTCAAAAAATAAAAATACCACAATTAAATAAACAAATCTACACCTAATGAACATTTCTCTGTTGCCATAAAGTCAAAGTCAAATCATTTAATTCAAATAGGCCCTTGTATAACACTTTTGAACGTCAAAGTGACAAAATAATAGAATTGATTCTAGTCGCCCCTTCCAAAAGGTATTTTTCGCATGGAGAAAAATGGGCAAGAAACTCCACCGTTACTCTTTTAAAATGTTTTATAATATTTTGTATACGTACCTACATTAATTAAATAATTACATATATTGCTATCCTAAGAACCAACAGCCTTGCACAATTATTTTCTGTGTAAAAAAAATATAACTATAATAACTATACCCGAATTGCTTTAGCGTGGCAATGGCGGTCATTGACCCATCTACATTTTGTAACATTCTTTATTTTTAAAAAACTGCAATAAAGCTCGTTAACGTCCTGAATACGCCTGAATCAATCTCTTTCGTGATCTTTAACATGTTCCAATAACGAAAATAGTTTATTGTTTGGGGTCCTACGAAAAGATATTAGGGAAAGGCAATGACCGCTATTGCCACGCTAAAGCGATTCGGGTATACATAAATTCATTTCCATTGATTTCCCGACTTTTTACCTTCCACTCCATAAATAAGTAAGTACGTACCTACAGAAGTAAGTCTGACTTCAAAATATCTTTTGATCATCTCAGAATACGACCCTCAATATCCATAAAATAGCTCATTAATTATTAATCTGATAACGGGAAGGGGTAATAAATCTACTCTATTTACCATCCTTGCCTTTTCTCTTCACTGTAAATTGATTTCTTTGTAAGCGATATTATTTTGATTTCGACAGCCAATCTTAAAGGACGAATTGAAACAAACATTCGTAAACGGATTTCCTTATTTACTGAAGATAACTTGGTAACGAAAGTTTCAAAGAGGTCGATGAAAAGAATATTAGGGACAATAAAAATAATCTTCCATTAATATTGCAAATATACTCTTTATACCACTCTCTCTGTTTATTCGTCTATAACGGCGTCTTGGTAAAATAACAATATTTATTTTACTCTTCAAGACAAATATTTATGCATTTGTTCGGCGTCCTTATTTGAATTTTCATCTCATAAAAAAAACTAGTTATAACGTTTTTCGGTTCCGAATTAATTATTTATTTTCTTTCACTACGAATTGAAGGGAAATAAAAAAACAAGACATCTATAATTTATATACGAATGGAATTGCGGATGACAGCCCTCATTTGTATTTGTCATTTTAGTGCTCTATAAAAATATGATTTGCCGAAAACATTGTGTGCGAAATAAAAAGAAATATTTTAATATCGAAGAAGAAAAATTATGAAGAAGTTAAAGAACTGTTTGATATAGTTCTGGCAGAGAGCCAACGCCACATAGACGACAAGGCACTTAATATTGTTGCCATACATGGCTTAATTGCTTGCTAACCGGGTTTAAACTTGGTCGTGCAGGATATAAACGAATTAAGACGACGCGATCCTCCGTGACTTGTGAAGTTTTTAAAGTAAAGGAAACGGACAAGTTTTTGCAGCACAGCGACTAAACACTTAATTTCTTTTCCGGGAACTAAAATACTTTATTATGAACTAGTTTCTGTAGATATGGAATTTATTAAGTGAAAAAATAAAGATATATTCCGGTGCCAACTGCAGCTTTAACATCTATATGATGGTACGGAGAAATAAAAAACAAGTTCACAGAATAGATTCAAGGATAGAAAAACAGAAAAGCTAAAGCTTTGACAGAAAAGGAAGACCACGATGAAGATGGATGAACTCTATGAATAATGACGTTGTAGGGGCGCTGACGCAGTCGTTTTATATTCCTCGCATGCGCAGCGCCCGGCGAAGCTAGTTCGCCCGAAACCGCTATCCGCTATACACGCGCCGCAAATACAACCCTGTAATATCAACTCTAGTAAAGACTGATATAGCGTACAACATCTATTATTTCTCTCCGCACACACTACCCTGGAACACACACAAAATTGGTGACCCCGACGTGATCCTAAAGTGTGTGCGTTGATCGAGAACTGGCAACTCATCCTAACATCCACGCGGTATAGTGTGAAAACCCACAGTGCTTATTAAAAAAAAAAAAAAAAAAAAGTCACAAAGTCAAGCTTGAAGATGGAAGAAAAAGCGACCGCTGAAGAATACGTTCTTTCACCCGTGTCCGTGACCGACAAGATAGAAAATTTTTGGACCAAGTCACCAGAATTATGGTTCGCCAAAGCGGAAACAATTATAAATGCGCAGAAGATGTCCGACGACTCCAAGTACCGAATATTAGTCTCGAAGCTCAACCAGGAAGTCACAGAACAAGTAGCATCAATTATACTCGAACCGCCCAAAGAAAAAAAATACGAGACCTTGAAGGCAAAGTTACTCTCAGTTTACAGAGAGTCGGATGAATGTCAAATCAAAAAGCTTGTTTGCGGAATGGAGCTGGGAGACCAGCAGCCATCACACCTTCTTCGAAAAATGAGGGAGCTAGCCAGGGGAAGGGTGACAGACGAAACACTCCGGGTGATGTGGAAGAACCAACTACCACCGTCTATACGCAGCATTTTGGCAGTATCCGACGAGGCAAACTTAGAAAAATTAGCGTCGATCGCAGACAATGTAGCAGAAAACGCAACTCCGGTCCACAGTGTCGCTAGTGTAAAAGAAGCGTCAAGCCCATCGAAAAAGGATGACGCAGTGATAGCCGAAATAAGACAACTTGGTGACAGATTACGCAGGCTCGAGAGTACACCCCGAGGTCGTTCGCGAAACTTTAGATCTAGAAGAAGCAGATCCAGGTCGGGATCGAACTCCAGGTCTACCAAGGCGATGACAAGTGATGACCCCAACTGGTTGTGCCGGTACCACTTCCGATTCCGTAACAAGGCGACGAGGTGTGAACATCCGTGCAATTGGAAGAAGTCGAAGCCAGCGGAAAACTAGTGTCGGTGCAGTCAGCGACGGGTGGCTGCGACCGCGTGCACGGAAATCACCGTCTAAGCGTCCGGGACAAGAACTCAGGTTTGAACTTTTTAGTAGATAGTGGTGCAAATGTGTCAGTTCTACCTCGCAGAGTGGTTTTCAAGAAAAATAACGCACAAAGTGCCGGGTATAAATTATATGCTGCGAACGGAACCGAAATAACCACGTACGGTACACACATGTTAGAACTAGACCTAAATCTTAGACGAGCGTTCCGTTGGTTATTTACGATAGCGGACGTACAGCAACCAATATTAGGTGCTGACTTCTTAGCTAAATATAATTTACTAATTGACTTGAACGGACGAAGGCTAGTCGACCAGGCAACAAATTTAGGCGCGAGAGGAAACCTCTCTGACTCGACTGAGCCCACGGTTAAAACCATTGTTGATGACTGCCCCTATCATGAGTTATTATGTAAGTTCCCCGAGGTAACTAAACCAGTTTCATATAAAGAGACACCTAGACATAGCGTTCGTCATTTTATAGAAACAACAGGTACCCCGGTGCACGCACGAGCGAGACAGCTACCACCGGACAGGTACGTAAAAGCTAAAAACGAATTTAGGGTCATGCAAGAGCTGGGGATCTGCAGGCCGAGCCACAGCGCTTGGGCAAGTCCTCTGCACGTGGTACCCAAGAAAGACGGCAATATTAGGCCATGCGGAGACTACAGACGTTTAAATGCGATCACCAAACCGGATCGCTACCCTGTACCTCGTCTTCATGATTTTACATATATGTTGGCTAATAAGAAAATATTCTCAAAGTTAGATATTAACCGAGCATATAATTGTATACCTGTCGCGGAAAATGACATTGAAAAAACTGCTGTCATAACACCTTTTGGCTTATTTGAATTTATGCGCATGCCATTCGGATTACGTAATGCGGCACAAACGTTTCAACGTTTCATGCACCACACGGTATTGCAAGGTTTGAATTTCCTATTCAACTATGTAGATGACGTCATCATAGCATCAGATAACGAAGTAGAGCACAAACAACACTTAGAAAAAGTTTTCGAAAGATTCAATGAATACGGCATAACTATAAATTTTTCCAAATGTAGCTTCGGTAAACAGAAATTAGAATTTTTAGGATATGAAGTGTCAACAGAGGGAATTAGACCTCTAGAAGATAAGGTAAAAGCCATTGCAGACTTCCCAAAACCGGAAACAGTTGAGGAACTTAGAAGATTTCTAGGAATGTTGAATTTTTATAGGGCAAGTATACCTCAATCGGCTAATCATCAAACAGAGTTGAATAAATACCTAGGAAATACAAAACGCAAAGATAAAACAAAAATTAACTGGACACCAGCAGCTGAATACGACTTTGAGCAATGTAAGAAAGACCTAAAGAACGCAGTCATGTTATCATATCCAACGTCAAATACTCCGTTAGCGTTAATGACCGATGCGTCAGACACATGTGTGGGCGCAGTATTACAGCAAAAGCTAAACAACAAGTGGAAACCATTAGGGTATTTTTCTAAAAAATTAACACAGGCACAAATGAAATATAGTACATACGACAGGGAATTATTAGGAATATATTCAGCCATAATTCATTTCCGCAACATGGTTGAAGGTCAACAGTTAGTTATTTTTACAGACCATAAGCCTTTATCATTTGCATTTAGTAAAATAGGTACAGATAGAGAAACTTCTCGGAGAGCCAGACAGATCATGTTCATTAGCGAATTCAGCACGGACATAAGACACATTAGTGGGAACGATAATTTAGTTGCGGATACATTATCCAGAGTAGCAACAATATCGTGCCCCACAACGATCGATTTCGCAGAACTTGCAGCCGCACAGGAAACGGACGACGAGCTAGCAAAATTGCAAAGCGAATCGAATAACAATAACAACATAGTGTTGAAACGTATAACTATATACAATACAGAGAAATACATTGTCTGTGAAGTTTCAACCGACTCAGCACGCCCATACTTGACCAGAAAGTTTCGACGTTTAGTTTTCGACTCAATACATAATATGAGCCATCCAAGCATTAGAGCAAGTAGAAAATTAGTTAGTGATAGGTATTTTTGGCCAAATATGAATAAAGACGTTGGAAATTGGGCCAAGACTTGCATTAGATGTCAAAAAGCGAAAGTTCAAAAGCATACCAATGCAGATTTAAGTACCTTTGAAAATTGTAAGCGTTTTGAACATATTCACATAGACATAGTAGGACCGCTACCAACTACACCAGAGGGATTTAAATATTGTTTGACGATAATAGACAGGTTTACGCGTTGGCCAGAAGCATTTCCATTAAAAGAAATAACTGCAGAAATAGTAGCCAAAACTTTATATGAAGGTTGGATTAGTCGATATGGGTGCCCGGTTAAACTCACAAGTGACCAGGGAAGACAGTTCGAAAGCAATTTATTTAGAGAATTAATGTCAATCATGGGAATACAGAAAACCCGTACCACTCCATATCATCCTCAATGCAATGGAGCGATAGAAAGATGGCATAGGTCATTAAAAGCAGCACTAAAGGCACGTTTAGACAATAAAAGCTGGATAGATGAACTAGCAACAGTAATGTTAGGATTGCGCACGACAATTAGGTCCGACACAGGCGTAACCGCAGCACAAATGCTATACGGCAGTAATATTAGGCTACCAGGTGACTTTTATGACCATAGCAATGTACAGTTGCATGATGACAACAATTTCGTTAAAAAAATTAAAGACGTAATAGATGGATTGAAACCGTCCACTAGAGTAAACAAGTCACCTCGCAAGATTTTCATACACAAAGATTTATTAACCAGTGATTATGTATTCATTAGAAATGACGCAGTACGGAAACCATTACAATCGCCATACGATGGACCATATCGCGTCATAAGTAGAAACGAAAAAGTGTATCGCGTACAGTTACCAGACAGACAAGCCAACATATCTATAGATCGCTTAAAACCAGCATATATATTGATAGATGATGAATTGCCATCAGAGGAAGTAAATAAAAACATATTAGAAAAAAATGATAATAAAAAACACAAACAGGTACAAAATAAAATACAGAAAAAAGTAAGGTTTCAAACAAGCAAACCCAGTGACGAAACATATACAACGCGAACTGGACGAATAAGCAAAAGACCCTCTAAATATCGAAATTAGCATTTTTATAAGGTAGGTCAATTAATTGAACATAAGTACTAGGTATCGCAGTTGAAACATAGTAAGAATCAAAACAGTCGCGAAATTACACCACGTACACCGAATTAATTTAAAAAAAATGGGCACCAATCAGACAAAAGAAAAAATAATTGTTAACGAAAACCTATCAAATGTTGCACAAGTGGACAACAAATTGAATATCATTGGCTGTGTCATGATAGCTACCATAATATTACTCACCATATTGTTAATCTACGCAGGAAAACGAAGGATCATCAAAAGCATTCGAAAGTGGTTGAAAAAGGAAATAGTGGCAAGTTCGTTAGCCACACCGAGCATAAGGGTAGAAACGGTCCAAAAACCGCAAGAATCGCCTAACCCCAAAGTCATTTATTAAGATAACCTGCTCCTCAGTAACCATCGTCCATTCAAGTCAAATTACATAAAGTTTAGGTCCCAAATTCCAAGTGACGTTTAACGGTGCAAGTGCTACTTTGCGAAATGTGTGAATTAATGTTATGTGTGTATTTTTAATTGGCGTCACCATGACGAATGCTGTGGACTCCGCAGGGGTGCTAATTTCTTTTTATGGCAGAGCATGTCGTCACGGTGACTACCCTTAACGTCGTAACTTTATATGTGTATTAATTAAGTACAATGTCAAGACGGCACCTTTAAAAGCAGGTAGCCGCACTAGCTTAAGATCAAGTATTGTTAAATATAAGATTTATTCCTCCAAATGACTTTGTATTTCATTAGCAAATAAAAATGCATTGTAAGAATTTGTAATAATAGCAACCTTTTGAATCAATTGTACGTACAAATAAATTGTACACTGCTTATACCATTGCAATAATAGCGTAAAAATATTTAAACTTAGATATGTAAGTCATAACAATGTATAAGGCGTCAATATCAGGTGACGCGATCACGCCAGACATCCGGTTACAACATTGTTATTCAAACCAAATGCTGATTGTAACTTATAAGTAATACTTTTAGCCATAGATGTAATTAATAATACGTTTTAGAGTAACATATTTTATTGTAAAAAACCAACAGTTTTTTAAAAAAAAGGGGAGGAATAGTGTAGGGGCGCTGACGCAGTCGTTTTATATTCCTCGCATGCGCAGCGCCCGGCGAAGCTAGTTCGCCCGAAACCGCTATCCGCTATACACGCGCCGCAAATACAACCCTGTAATATCAACTCTAGTAAAGACTGATATAGCGTACAACATCTATTATTTCTCTCCGCACACACTACCCTGGAACACACACAACGTCTCATAAAAAGACGACCCCAATTAAATTCAGATACGGACAGAAACAAAATATTACAGACGCTATGACACATTGAAAAACAGCCAAAACAAAATCATAACGTAGGAACATAGATCTCGGGGCAGACAATCATAACAAATGACTTTCGGGGCCTGCGGGTCGCTAGATGTATTGGCCTAATAATCGAACTTGGCACGTGTATGGGTAATCTCTGTGTTTTATTAGTTCTACAGGTGAAGGAAGATAGCAAATAATATGATAATAGTGCAGTAGATAAACGTATCAATGCCTTTTATCCTGTTTGTTGGCACTATTCGACTAAAAGGTTTTTTCCTAAAAATCACTTAAAAATTCGAAAGATATCGAGAAATGAACCCGCTATGTTATTTTGAAAACAAATGAGTTCGTCGAAATCTCTGAGGCCAATGACGACACAACAATGAGGTTTGAAGTGAACTTAGCTTTTCAAGAATTTATAACATTTTCTCAAACATGCTTGGAAATTCGAACATTATTTTGACAACCTTCTTCGAGAAAAATCGAAATTGCTGGTCAAAAAACCTCGCCGGCAATGTTACTATGAAAATCCATAACTGTGTGTGTGTTGTCGTATTTAGTGTCCAAATAAATTACTATAAAAACTCATACCGGTCGTGTTATTTAAAAATGGAACTAACTTTTTACTTCAACACATGGCAACCAAGGAGGTAACTTTGAAATGGCTTAGCAAGTAAAGCTGTTTAAAGTAAAGAAGAAATAAATGATCATATTGGCGTGTGAACAGTTTTCTTTGTTCTTCATTGATTCTGGAATTCATAATTAATTTACTTAGTTTGAATTCAAGTCAAAAACAAGCGAGAAGGCGGCCGGCAATGTTACTATGAAAATCCATAACTGTCATGTTTAGCGGTAAAATAAATTAATATGAAAACACATAACTAATGGAATTTATAATTAATTTACTTTGAATTTCCGCGCATTGTTCGAGGACAGTACTATTCAAGCCTTGGCCACAACCAAGCATTGATGGACTCACGTATGTGTGCCTCGGCTTTGACTCGGCCCACATTTTCACGATCGTCCTTCAATTGCTGGCCGCGGCAGTAATATACTATTTCTAGCAGTTGATGCTGACTGACTTGTTCAATCAATAAGCTCGATCTTTTATAGTCTACTTTTGAATTTGCATTTTTGTATTACTACTGACCTTTTCTTTATAGCCCTCGAACCTCCCCTTGCAACAATATGAATCCGGAGCAAATCTTGCATCAAAATCTTTTCCATATTTTATAAAGCATAAACCGAGTCGGTTTTATTAGATAGACTTGGCCAGCGGGACAAAGATATCTTAGTATCTTTCAACTGTGCCAAGAAACTCTCCGATACTTCGGATACAAAGGCGGAGACCAAGATCTCCCGAGAGGTATCCTGAGGCATGCTGAGTTATCCTACTTTGGCCGACGCAATGCCGTAGCCACTGGACGTCTAGTAACGATGTAGGCAAGACGAGACGGCTGAGGACGGAGATGGCTGCATTAACTAAGTAAGCCGTGTTTGATTCAACTAAGATACTCGAGATGTGACTGGTGTAGATTTGTTTTGAAATTGGCTTCAATGTTACTTCGGACTTAATAAGCTGCGATAGTGTGGAATGGTAACGAAGGGATTATTTGTTGAGAACATCAGTTAGTTGTAAGTAAAGTTGTAATTTTTTCCGTGGAGTTAAATTGTAATTATAAGTAGTGGAGCTACTCAAATCACATTCGTCAGTAAAAATAGTTTTAGATTTACATTTTAGATTATGAACTTGTGATTGATTTTCATTCTGCCTGTCGGAAGCAGACAATCTCAAAATCAAACTATTCAATAATTTAATTAACGTATTTATCTGCGCTAACCACATCGATCGCCTCAACGTCAAAGATTATCAAGTTCATAACTCCTTCGAGCGAAACAAAGGCGATTACAGACCAAAGTAAATCCATCCCTTGGTAACCTCAAACCTACAGCTAAACCGCTGAAACAATGTAGGAGAGGGTTTCAGAACTTTAAATACTCTTCAAACTCCGTTTATTGATTCGTAGGATCGATTTGCTTGTCTATTAATTAGTCAAAACACCGGCGAACTGAGACTAGTGAGACTTAACACCGTTGAGCTGGCGATTACATGCTTGTGACACACGCACTGACAGGTTGGTTAGCGAGTTTTATAAAGTTGGGAGTGGAGAGGAAAAAGAAATGTCCCGCGGAACTTATTATAACTTTTGTTGGCTTGGATTTATTGTAACTGGTATATTTTTTGTTGAAATACTCGTCATATTTTATCGTTATTCCAAAAACAAAATACAAAACAACAAAATCTGAAACACTATACGTACAACTCACATCTGACAAAGTTTTTTTTTTTTTCCAGCTGGCTTTTGTGTTTAAAAAACCGACCAAGTGCGTGTCGGACTACGCACAATGAAGGGTTCCGTTGTTGGGATTTTATCCCAAGAACAAACTTAACATGATGGTTGAAAAACATGTTCTCCCATACATTCCAACTGCAAATGTAAGTTTGTACGAACAATATTGAGAGATTTACCATATTATTTTAAGACCATAGACTTCTTTTAGGTTTTCCTGTAATCTATGAGTAAAGAACCATTTTCTAAGTATTTTTTTTTTTCAAAATTTTAAGCACAGGAGTTTTGGAAATTGGGGGGAATGGTCAATTTTCATCGTAATTCTTAAATATCTAATTAAAAGTTAATTAAGAAGTTAAAAGTTAGTTAAGTTTATTTTAAAATTATATAAAAATTAAATTTGATAGAAATACATATGTGTAGCAAAGGAGATAATTTTTTTTGGGCGTTTTTAGGGTTCCGTACCAAAATGGTAAAAACGACCCTTACCCTTATGGTCCGACTTAGTCTGTCTGTCCGTTTGTCTGTCACAGCTGGATATCTCAAGTAATACTAATGCCATCAACTTGAAATTTGGAATAGTTTAAGATGACGTTTGTCTAGCTATTTTGCAATTATTAATTTTGATCTGATCTGAGAATGATCTTCTTTCATCTTAAAACCAGGCACTCCAACGAAAATTTACACGCAAACTCCGCCTCAATGCACCCCACCACTCCACTATGTGCTAAACGCTAACACATCAGTAATAAAGTTAGAAAGAAAGAGAGACAAAACGTTTATTTTCGGTAAACATGACGCGAAAAAGAGCTTAATATTCAAAAATGAGAAAAGGTTAGGGGAAGCATGCGTCACATCCACGCAAATCGGCCATCGCTTAGCATTATGCTGCGACCCTATGCAAGATAAACCCCAGCGATGGTTTTCAGCGACAGCCGGCGTTGATGTAATGACGTCGACCGGTGCAGCAAACAATTATTAAGACGCTGTACCAGTACAGCGTATTTAAAGAAAATTAATTTATTATAATTAAAATGTGATACAATATACTAAACAGATATAAAGAAGATAAAAAAAAATGGACATACTTTATTCTATGTTACAAGAATATAATCCACAAAAAACGTTTTATATAGTGGTAACATTTCGACGCGTCCTATTTGACGTGCACTCAAAATGCACCAAAGAAGTTGTGTTAGGTGATATAAGAACCAAGAAATTACAAAATGGCCAATGATGTTATGTGGTATTATTATGCAAAAGTTATGCGTTAGTGCTTTTTGCGTTTGTAGTGAATGTGAAATGAGATGGACGCAATAAAAAACAAAAGCTTGGAAAACTGGAGGGTGACCCGAGATGCCAAACACTTTTTAAAGAGCTATGGAGCTTCAAAATTAGGAAGGCATGAAAAATGGAAGTCAGAGTCACGAATAGAAATACAAGATAGAACAACAAAAATCAAGTAAATAATACGATTATTGGAATTTAATTTGAAATTAGTTGCATATCGCGTGCGTTCTTTAGTCGTGTTCAAGCACGGAACTAAATGTCGTAAGTCTGCATTCTTATTTTGTTTATAACTAAAGTAATAATTGATCTAGAGAAAAAATATCTTATATTTGGATAATAAACTATATTTCCTTACTGTCAATAATTATTTTAGACATAAAAGCCGAGTAATCTTATTTTTGTTTCAAATAACCTTTAAAAACAACATTATTTTCGAATAAAAATTGGATCGAGCGAAAATGTTTCAATTACGTAACATTTGGAAAGAAAAAGATCCAATAAATCATATATTATATACGTACTAAAGTTACATTTTGATTGTATGCGTGACTTTTTTGGAATATTAATGCAAATATACATACAATTTAGGGAGCCTACTCTTAATCGGTTCATTAGATTTAGAGCAAATTGACTGTGACAGATGAACAGACAAATACACGAATGATCCTATAAGGGTTCCGTTTTTCCTTTTGAGGTACGGAACCCAGAAAATTAAAACCGGAGTTTCCAAAACCCACATTTTTCTACATCAGCACCAAACGAACAAGCGTGACACTTTTAACACAATACAAACGCAAATTCTCACCCTACATGCACGTCACACACAACTCCCAAAAACACCACAAATGCGGGTAGCTTACTTCCTCGCTTTGTTAGCCATCGTTCATTCCCGTATGTGCCCCCGTCAGCTACCCACGTGTGTCGTAAATAAACAATACCGCTCGGTTCTGTTCGGAACTCGTCGTGCAATTCCGTCAGTGGTCGGATGGAAACTTACAACTACCGTCCGTCTTTACGTAATGATGAACGACGGTGAAGTGAATGGAAGTTGGTTTTAGTAAAGGAGTTAGTTTGAACGTTTCCTATTGGTCGTAAACGGGGTTGTTGAAGGCCGAGTCTTGAGTTGGACGATGTATTTTAGGGCTCCTTACCTCAAACGGAAAAAACGGAACCCTTATAGGATCACTGTGTCTGTTTGTCTGTCCATCTGTCACAGGCAATTTACTCCGAATCTAATGGACCGATTAAGTTGAAATTTGGTACACATATGTATTTCTGTGACCCAAATACGAACGTGTAACGTAAATAAATGAATTCTGAATATAGGGGTCACTTTTGGGGGGCAAACAAGAAAATAAAATAAAAACTGCTAACGGTACCGTGTGACATAAAATATCAAAAGAAAGGGCTTGTTGCGAGGATTTTAAACATATTTTTATATAATTTTAAAATAAACTCTTTTAAATATATTTAAGAAATTCGATGAAAATTGACCATTCCCCCTTATCTCCGAAACTAGTGGACCTTAATTTTGAAAAAAATATATAGTATGGCTCTTTACTCATAGATTACAGGAAAACCTTTGAAGTCTATGGTCATAAAATAACATGGTAAATTTCTCAATATTATGCGTACAAACTTACTTTTATAGTTGGAATGTATGGAAGAACATGTTTTTCCACTACAATCTTAAGTTTGTTTTTGAGATAAATAAATTCATCTCAACTACGGAACGCTTCATTGTGCGTAGTCCGATACGCACTTGTCCGGTAATTTAAGTGTACAAGTATTTTGGTGAAGTTTTTAATAGCTGTTTTTGCTTTTATCCAGCGTTATGACGCTGTGAGAGATTTATGACTCTCTCACATTGATCTAATGAAAATTAATAAAATTATTTATTTTATGACGACAGAGTTTCTTAGATTCTTACTGAAACCCAATTATTTTTAAACCTTATCCGTTATTATTGTCTTTTATTGATCTTGATCCTGACAACTGGCGAAATGTAGAAGTACTATTATTATAGGTACCCTTCTATCGAACCCTTCCAAAAATACTGGCGTGATGTTATGTTATGTAATATATGTACTTCAGTATTTCCACAGGGCGGCTTTTATGGGTACTTCGTAAATATTCAATATTCATCTCACCTTAACGTGTTGCTATCTCGTTCTAAAATGATTAACATAGCAGGAACCACTCTAAACACCTATTCGTGTAACGTCACGAAATTCCCGATACCAGCCAAGTTTCTAATTACGACTCGAAGAGGGAAAATGGGGATCTCTATTACTTGTTCCTTGTTAGCACCTTCGGAGAAATATTAATTCACAAACAAGCAGCATTTCTGCCTTGCCATTCTAAGAATCAAGATGGATAAGTACCTTTAAACTTCAACAACAGTAGAATCTTGCGGTAGTATTAAGTTATTTCATTATTATTTAGGTTAAATGATTTGGGACCAAATTAATTATAATTAAACATATCTTGAAATAAATACCGATTTGAAAACACTTTCATAAATTCGTCTCACAGTCACGATCGACGTTGGATCTCATTGAAAATGGATCGATGTATTTATATAAAAAAAAAACAGTACCTAGCACTCCGGTAATGCCGACAGAAGTAAAAACTTAAAAAATATCGGCACCCCGGTAATCAACGCGTTGATGTCTTTTACCCCACGCACCGCGGTAATAAACGCGTTGATGTTTTTGTAATAGTCAAAAGGTGGTGTAATCACGGTGTCGCAAAATCAATGGTTTAGTGCCATCTCAAAAATGCCCAACGCGCCTAAAGAAGTTTTCATTTATAAAAACATTAATGACTGTGATTTTTATCCATCTTACGAACGAAGGTACTACTTATATTAGTCCTAGCGACCCGCCTCTGATCGCACGAGGTGCAATCTATTGATGTGGTGACATGTTAAAGCATCGAGATTTCTGTGATATCATCATCATCTGCCTAGCCTTTTCCCAACTATGTTAGGGTCGGCTTCCAGTCTAACCAGATGCCGCTGAATACCAGTATTTTACATGGAGCGACTGGCTATCTTAACTCCATAACCCAGTTACTAATCCTGTCCCTCATCGTTGGCACGCCGACAAATATTAGCACGTCCACACCAGGATGAGCTTACTCGGCTGCCGTTATTGCAACTCCAGCAAAACATCAGCGGCAACCTAAGCTTACGAGGGGTGCCCAGCGGCTCTCCAAACTTGGTTGAAGCTCGATACCACAAGTAAAAAGCCAAGGACAGGCTGATATAGAAGGCTTCATACGTGTAGAAGAAGCCTGCCTGTAGCAATCATTGCGGTACCGCATTGACTGGTCCGAACATGTTGCTGCGTCCCGCTATTCCATCGATGCAGCTGTACGTGTCGCGGTTCATCACTCCACGAAGGCAGAGGAGATCATGGAGTACATAAAGACCAAGTTCACTTTAAGAGTCGAATTTTGGCCGAAGGGTGTCGTGTATCGGCGTTTTTACGGAAGGCTACATGACACCTCGACTCAGCGCAATACGTCGCTGACCCAACGTACTACCTAGTTATTAATAGCTTAATGTTTTTTAATAATTATGTATTAGTTTATTATTTTGTAAGAACATTTCGTGTATTTTATCTATGGACCTTAGTTACCTGACAATAAAGGAATTATTATTATTATTTTTATATGTTTAAATATCTCGGAAACTTAGGATCCCGGTCTTTTGGAAGGCATACGAGGGGCCGAAGCCAACTCACAGAGGCCCCTTAGACAATTTTATACGGCATGAGGCACCAACCGAAGATTACCCATGTATGCAATATGCAAGTGCACCCAAGGAACCCCCGGTTGGTGTAGGAGGCTATGGGTTTGGGTGGCTATAGTGGATTTGCTATCTTGAACTATGGAATAACTATGTCCCCTGCCTGACCAATGTTATATACTATACAAGGGTAAGATGGCAGGGGGTGACTTGCACACTCAATAATGGGCCCCCGAAAATGGTCGCCAGCACAAGGTGACAAGGGGGCAACATGTCCTGAGGTGCTTATGAGGAGTGGGGAGGTATTTCACGGCTATCAGGACAATCCTGGATGTACGGTCAAGATTCCTACCAGCATCTTACTGGAATACTTCCTTCCTCCAAGCACGTTTGCTCTTGCGAATCTCCACTCGAGCCGGCCAATAAAGCAAGAATGAGGTGGGAGATCACTCCTGCCAGCCAATAAAAGCAAGCCAGAGGTGAGGAACAAGACTTCTCCCGGGAGATAGGGTTCGTGGGTTCGCTACTGCCCAACAGCTCGCCATATGCTGCCCTGCGGGTTTTTGTATCTCTCTCGGCCTGGCTCCTCATCCCAGACCTGTTCCGGCAAAGTAAACTCTACCGGCACAGGCCTAGAGTTCAGAGCGCACAAGCCCCATCACGATGTCAACGTAGAGATACGGCGGTGGGGCTATTATTATTAATAATAATTGCTGTATTATATCTAAGTTAAATAATATATTAATATATTATCCACACAGGTATGATACTATTATCAGGGTAAGAATCGCATTAAAATCCATTATGCAGTTTAGAAGAACTAAACGGTCACACGGACAGTCACAAAAAATGACTTTTTTTAATAATATGTATTTTAGTATACACTTTGAACTTTCCATAAAAAACGGCCTAATATTTATCATAGCGATCGAATTTCAACGATCTACAATCGACGTTAATCAATAGTACCTGGACTGAAAATAGAGAATGCTCATTTAGTAGTATAAGATAGAACCTACTAATTCCATACTGCCATGATAGTAGGTACTTATTAATTCCATGCTACCATGATCATTATTCAATAACATCATGTCATTATTCATTATCTTGTTCTAAACTTTGGGCGACCGACCTCTACTCGGGTGAAAATACGGAGAAAACGAATTGTTCCAGATATGAAACCTAGCTAGATAGATTTTTCGCCCCCGTAAACCCCTATATTACAACTTTCATCGAAATCGTTAGAGCCGATTTCGAGAACGTGAGTAGGTTCAAACAAATATATATACTTACAAATATTGCTTGTTTAATATCGATCGATGTCAACCATCTGGGTAATAATACCCTCGAAGTCTGTGCATATAGTACTACAGTTCTATAAACACTAATCCGTGTTTCCTCCCACGCAGTCTAATGTAGGGGCTATCGCATCCGGAGGGAGCTACCCGAATTACATTATGGAAATTAGTATAGTTCGATGGACTGCATTCACCTGAACCTTGATTACATCATACTGCAATTTATCAATTTGTACATTGTTGTGACGTAGATGTCAGGCGTGTATACAATGAAGCGAGTTCGGGAGCGAGATACAGTATAAAATAAAATATTAAGGTTTATTTCTAACTACGCTATTTTGAACTTAATAGCGCAAGATGCCTGAATAAAAATCAATTTCTGCTCAAGGGACCAGTTAGAAGATTTTTGCTGATGAAAATGAACAAAAAATCAACAAGCTATAAGCAATATTTTTCCACTGGATCCAAACGATGTGCCTCTGCAAACAAAATAGTAGACACAAAATCACCTGGCGACATTCAGAGACAGCGCGACCGAAGAGATTAGGGGATCCTTGAAGCGAGATTTGTCGTAAACCCCATGACAGATCGAGTCGGCATTACATGTGCCTCACCAGAGAAACGTGAGATGGTAATTCTAATAAGGCTGTGCTCAAACTGAGCCTAGACAGCTCTCTGTGTGGCAGGCTATGAAAACAATGAAATTGCAACATAACTATTTATCGTAGTCAAAACGTACTAAAAACTTGTTATAGACAACGCAAAACTGCTTTGTTTCTAGTGTGCCCACTGCCTAAGTCAAGACAAATTCATGTGTATCTATGGGTACCATTAAAATACTGACCTATTTACTAATGTAGTACTTTTAGCATCATTAGGCAAATTGAAACAGAAAATATATAAAAAAAGCATCCACGAAACATGCGTAGTACGTCCAGCATACCTAGGGCAATCAGCCCCGCTACCATATTGTTCATGGCCTAATATATTGACAGAATAATGAGTAATTCTTAAATAATTCGTACTTCCCAGCATTTTAAGCTAAGTCTATATTTTCTGTAGGCAGAAGATTGTTTACCTCTTATTATGTTCTATCCGATAAACCTATTGCTATTTCAAGTACGGAACTAATACCTTCTGAGAATCCCCTAACAAGAAACCCAGTAGCACTTGTCTAACCTGAGAATTGACCACTAAAGACGATAGTCGGAGATATCCTCCGCATAATAATATACATACGATATCGAAATAAGAATTGATATGTATGTATTGTATTTGCCTTTGATTTGGGGCGATTCGAATTGATGGTATTCCCAGTCGATTTCGGAAGGAATATGATAGGGAAATAACAGCCTAATGTTGATCAGGACTGTCTTTGATTTATCCTTCAGTAAAAACCAGAATTGTAACGAGATTTAATCTAAAATTAGCAAAAAAAAATGTTTTATGCTACTTTGTATGACATGGATATAAGTGCCTATAAAAATAAAATTTACATAAGCATGCAAATTAGATTGTTGTAGATTTTTGTAAAAAAGGTTTTTTTTATCGTTGCGACATTATCATGCGAGTATGATAATACAACACCAGAAATAACTTTTTTTTTGGGTGGGAAATTATCAAATAACTTTTCTCGCTCTGGGCGGAGCAGGAGGGCGTGTCAGACTCTTAGTGACTAAAACCCACCCGTGTTCTTTTGGTTGCCCTGTTGCTGGGGGCCAAGATCTCCCTTTCAGTTTTCTTCGCACCCCCGGCAGGCATCGGCCCTAGCGGACCCCGTCAAATCTGCTGACATCACTTTGAGGCGCACGTAAAACACAACGCGTCAACCCAGGCCTGGTCCTTATCGGACAGTGAGCTATCCATTGCTCACCGTCCGCAAGCCCGCGCCTACTGTGGCCGGAAATCGGCCTGCGATTCCCGATGCCCAGGGCGTCTCCTTCTGCGGCGGTTAGGGGCGTGAGGATGCGAAATTTGCCTCTCCCTCATGCGTTCCGCCTCCTCCTTCGCGACCAGTGTTGCTTCGCAGAAGGAGGTGACGGCCTCCCATTTCTTCTCGCTCCGTACCATGGCCTGATCCAGGGCCGGACGCATGAGATCACCGCCGCCGATCGCCTCCACGAGGACACGGCGATGCTCTGCCCAAGCCGGGCAGACCTCTACCGTTTGCTCCACTGTGTCCTCCGGGCGACCCACACAATGGTGACACCCAGGCGTTTCTTCCCGCCTTATCCTGAACAGGAACCTCCCGCCAGAAATACCAAAGAGAAGCATGATTATTTAAGAGTGTACATTCTGAAAATGGGCAACGCCGCAAATAGATATCAAGTATTTCGAGTTTTTTTATTAATTTGGCAGTAGGTATTACTGTATGGAAGTATGAAATATGGATAACTAGGGAACGCTCTTAATTTACAGAACTTTTGCCGTTACTGCAGATTGAAACTCAAACTCTAATTCAAAGCATTTATTTCAATGATCAATTACAAGCATTTTTGAATTGTCAAAATGTTAGAAAGGTAAAGCTAGTTGCCCATTCCAAAGCATAGCTGGTTCTTATGTAGAGGAAAGGGCTAGAAACTTCATGGACACTCTCGAATCAAAATATTGGTGATTACTTAATTTGTTTACAAAGACACGAAACTCAGAACAAATTTTTGTAACGCCAATGTCTTTTGTGTTCAAATCTATCTGCGGCCTTTAACACATGAGCCAATCAATCAACTACGATGCCAATCATCCCATCACTAGAATAAGTGACAGATCCAGAACAAAAAATAAAATAGCCACTCTATGAAACGTTACCCTGATGTCTTTTGACTTAGGCTCATCGTCCTCGACGCTACTGAAAAGTAACCAACTAGTTGGTGATTGGTTACGTGTACAGAAGCAATCAATCACACATTAGTTAATAATGCGTTAGTAAGTCACGTCGTCGAGTCCTGGAGCTGAGACCGCGTATCGCCAAGTTTAGTGTGGGACTCTAGTTAGATGTACAGCTTTAGAAAGATGGCTGGGACAGACTGGATGCAGAACGTGGAGGATAAGGTGTTGTGACGTAGCCTGGGAGAGGCCTGTGTTCACCAGTGGGCTGATGCAATAGGCTGAGTTGATTGAAGTCGCGTCGTGAACGGACCACCATTTTAATACTATTTAGTTTTTTTTTTTTTAGGTAGGGCATATCGTAGTTGACCCTTGAGATCATGATTACTTAACCGGGCTTTCCTGTGGGTGCCTTAAGCTACTACACTTAAAACCTCCAGCCAGGGGTTATTCAACTATTTTAATTAAAACTACGTGAACGCTCGCTAAGGGCACCCCCTGTGGGGTACGAACCTCGGCTTAGGGCGTCAACCGGAGGGAGGACATCAAGGATGGGACGTGCTGGTGAAATACTAGTGCTGTAAACATTCTGGCTACACACGGGAGTTTGTAACAAGTTACTTTTGAGTAGTGTCGTGGACGACGCGCCTTACTCTGACATTTGAACGAAATGGACAAATTACCCCAATTTGAACTTACTTTTCTTCGTAAATTCGCTCAAGTTATCAGCCAGACAAGTGGTTTCGATGTCATTTGTTAGAAACAAGAATTCAAACACATTTTCTAATTTATGGTTGGACAGGGACACATTCAAAACGAAGAGCTCCCTTGAGTCTATGTACGGAGCAAAAATATCTACAATTTAAGAAGAAAATAAATTGGATCGTGTTATGTGGTATACGTTACATGACACTGTATGAACACAATTGAGATTTTACAAACTCATAACCTCGTTTTTTATATGAACCATTACGGGACTATTACCCACTTGAGGATGACCAGCCCTCATACCTAAATATTCTAGTCAGGATACCGCTTTGTAGGTATTCGTGTCGGTTTATTTTTGTAACGAATTGAATTCCATCTTGTTAACACTATAATATTTTACGTACTTGATTGATTTAGACTTGTTAATTACTTAGTAACGGCTACCACGAATCAACAAGAATGGACATTCTCAGGTATTGGCATTCATACGTTATACATTACATCAATACTTACGTCTGATTTTCGGAAATCTATTTACAACTCGATGAGCAGTTACTTGTTGTTGGTAAAGAATGCTCCGCATACCATGGATCGCCAAGAGAACGAATAAATCTATTCTCGAACAACTACGCATAAGAGATAGACAAATCACGGTCTGTTACTAAAGTATTCTCGGTTACTTTGGTCACATTGCCCGACGGGAACCAGATAACCTTGAAAAGCTAATGGTGATGGGAAAAGACCTCGCGGCCAGTCACCTAACCGCTGGTCAGACCAATAACCGCCCTCAATGGACTCTCTGTTGCGACTGTCATGAGAGAAGTGCAGAACCGAACGAAGTGCAAAAACATCATACACAAAACCACGAAGGCCTTTCAGGGACACGACCTTCAGTAATGAAGTACGCGACCAAGAAGAGAGCATTACTTATGTCTCTTATCGACCTCTACGATTACCAACAGTGAACATATATTGCAACTCTAGCTGTTGCCCGCGACTTCACCTGCTTGTATTTTTTTGTTGTAGTATCCAGGATGAAAAGTAGCCTATGTCCTTCTCCCGGTCACAAGCAAATTTCATATTTGTCGGTTCAGTGGTTTAGGCGTGAAGAGGTAACAGACAGACAGACATATAATTCCCTCTCTAAACTAATTCTAATATTTATTGTTTTTAGTTTAAAACTAACAATGGAACCAGTTTTCCAGCCTCGTGGATTTAAAACCAAAGGTTAACATTATAAATAGGCACAAGATTTTCATTAAAGAAAATTCTATACAAAATTAAGATATTGTTTTTCTTTCTAACTAAAGTTCAGCATAGACAAGATTCCTTTGTAACAAAATATCTGCTAATAATGCTCTAATGAATATGCTGATTTATTAATGAAAGAATATTATACTCTTCTAGCTGTTTATTTAAGAGCACTACTAGGATTAGAATTCTTAGAAATCTCTTGAAGTTATTAGGTACATCTAAGGGTGTGTCCACATCTAGCGAATGCGTCACAGATGCGCCGCTAGCGACCCGCTCGCGAGCTGCATGCATGCATTTCAAGTTCGCTGGCTGTTCCTGCGCCGCCCGCGCGCCGCTCGCGCGCCAGCTACGCCCCACGCGCTGCACGTACTCAACTCGGGTACTATATTCTGTCTTATTAAAAAAACCGGAATCTGACACCAACGTCGCTGTCTTTTCTTTTTCTTGTTTGTCAGTAATAAAATAGCCGATGCTGCAGCAATTTTTCTATATATATATATAGTCCATCATCTTCGAAAGCAAATTTACAACTGAGATATACAGTATGAAAGCGAACTGAGAATCACTGTGGGTCCTTGTGATGGGACAGTTGGTTATACCAGCTTAGCTTGTTTTGTGTCCGCTGCTAAACATCTGGCATCTTCTTTTAATGTACGGTCAGGGAAGTCAATTCTTTAACTTATTGACTCCCAACAAATTATTGCCCGTATCTAGAAGGCTCTTTTGGTGCCTGAGTGACATTGACAGAGAGGCATCACGTGTTGGTAAATACCTGTTTTTTATTTTTTAATACATTTTTTTTATTAATAATAATGCTATTTTATTAATTGGCAAAAGAACCTTGTACCACTGTATGTTCAATTGCAACTGCCATTTTTTGACAGTTGTATGTCAATTTGCTGAACAATTAATTTCCCTGACTTAACCTAGTATGGTTTTCTGCAAAACAAATCTGTTTATCTATTCCTAGAAGCAAAATTTACCGAGGAAATAGTAGGTTAAGAAGATGGGAGTGAGGATGCGTTTCCCCTGAAGTAGAGACGAGCAGAACTGAGCAGAGACGTGCAGGAATCGTCAAATCACAGACGAGACGAGAGACACGATGAGGATTTCAACCATTATGATTGATCCATTTCTGCACGTCTCCGCTCAATTCCGCTCGTCTCCGCTTCAGTGAAAAGGCACCCTAATGCTCGACTGCAAAACAAATGACAATAAACTGCAAATAACAATCTAGCATTTTCTAACAGCGATTTATTTGGCAATGGAACTTGCCCTGCCCTTCAATACTGGCAGAAAAGGTCATAGATCAAGTCCAACAAAAAATAGTAACATGTTCCAAATTCGCCAAGCTTTCATTTCAAAGCCTGGAATTGAAAAGAAAACAGTCGGACCACCATTTGATTTCTACTTTTTGTTGTTGTCAACGCTCATTTCCAATCACTCCAAAGTAATATTTTTCTACACTATTATATTGTATTATAAAGAGAAAAGATTTGTATTTTTAACCCCCGACGCAAAAAGAGGGTGCTATAAGTTTGACCGCTATGTGCGTGTGTCTGTGGCACCGTAGTTTTTAAACGAGTGAACCGCTTTGAATGCGGTTATTTTTATTTGAAAGTAGTTTTTTTAGGGACGGTTCTGAGACATGTTTTCATCAAAATCGGTTCAGCCGTTAGAAGATTATCAGCTCTTTTCTATTTGAAAGAATGGATGTGAGTACACAGGTGTGATTTATTTGAAAATTCGTATTCTGTTACTTGAATGTTGTTAGAAGAACAGAGTAACCTTGAACTGATGCTGCAGTATCACCTGGAATTTGCAGGATACCCAACTCCCGTACCAACTTACAGCACAGGTATCGTGTTTGGGCTCATTAGAATGGTCTCAATTCATAGGTTATAGATAGATGGTGAACAGGGTCTGCTGATGGAGTAGAAAAGAGAAATTAGGAAATGTTTGAGTTGGAGATTTTTTTTACATTTTAGCAGAAAATGCTATATAATTATTATCACTAAGTGTAGGAAGTATTACTCGGCGCTATGGTGAACTTAAACACCTTTCTCGTATTGATAGGATATAGCATATATGGTAAAAGTTAAAGTCTCGAATTAAAAGGGAAATAGCTATTGAATCATTATAACATTTAGTTACAAGAAAATGGTAAACTATATAACTAACTTAATTATTGGTAAAATTTATGGTAGAACGGGGTAATGGTGTTGAGTAAGTGGGGTCTCTAATGAGATCTGAACGCGAACTCGCCCACATTTAGGTGAACGAGCGAATGTGCATATTTGTGTTCGATGTAATTATGCATTTTCGTTGAATGTTCGATTAACTCGAACACTAAGTAATATAGGCTACAATTTATAAAGTTATCACGCGCGCGCAGGCGCTGGCGGAAGATAGTATGTTATAAGTAATTACGAAAGTAACTATATGTCTGTTTGTTTATTATCTCATTACTACTAAACCACTGAACCGATCGTAATGAGACTTTGCCAAGGCTAGAGAAAGATCTAAGTTACTTTTCATTCTGAATATTTATGTAGAAATACAAGAAATCTACACGCAAACGATATCGAGGGCAATCGATTTATATCAATATACATAACATTTTGTAAACTTCACTTTCAAGAGATATGTATTTGTAACCAATAACAATACAGGTATCAACTGTTGGGCTTAAGCCGGCTACGGTGTTGGCAAACACCGGATACCGGCTGGCAAGTGCCGGCAATACGAACCGATCCGGATTGTTTACGATCGGCCGTGTCGGATGAATAATCTCGCGGTTCACCGCGTCGGACCAAATTGTCAGCTCTACGGCCGACTGTGTGATCAATTGCGAAGGAAAGGTTTTGGGATTGACTTTGCTAAACACCCTGAGACTACGCTAAATGTATTGCTAAAGCCTCTTGACCAACAAAATCTAATTTCACGTTAAGAAGCTGAACAAACAAACTCAGTGGTTCCAAACTATGGGTCGCGAGCGAATATTGGGTGGGCCTTGAAAATTTTTGTTTTCAACTGCAATTAATATTAAAACCAAATAACTAAATAAATTGGACGTATCAAACTCATTGCGATTAAAAGTAACTAAAATTGAAGTTGATGCTAAAACTATAATAACAAAAAATAGGAAACAAATACATCCTTCTTATTAAAATAGCATTCCTTGTATTTAATTAAATATTAAAATTTGCAATTATAACTGAATGTTTTTTCTTATTTGTAACAGTCCTTTATTCATATAGTTAATAATGCCTCTTTTTTCATCATGAAAAGCAATAAGAGAGTTCAGAATTTGAAAGCTTTTATTATGCGACTAGAATGAATTCTATGTTTTGTAATTTTTAACGTTCAACAGTGCCTTTTATGTGGGTCGCAGTCCAGTTAACTTTGGGAACCACTGATCTAACTGATTGGTGGGCAAAGCTACAAGATTGTATCTACACTAGATTGCTAGTTAATCCTTCAGAAATGTTCTCTATCCTGGATAAGGTGCAGGTGCAATGAATGCATACCCAAGCCATAAGGTGAACCCAGGGGTTCCACTGCCCTAGGTATTGTCAATCTACTGACCTTTGACCGATCCTGTAATAAAATATGATCATAAATTCTTATACATGCGCACTGAAAGGTGTTCTACGTCCACGCCTACGCATAACGAGTGACAGTGGCGAACTTATCACTTAAGGCGACGGTATCCGATTTTTAATGATTTTATAGTGACTGTATTTTTTTAACAACTTAATATACTTAGCTATGATTATATTATTTTAGGATTCTTGAGAAAGGTTACAGGCAATTTTTAACCTCACCCTACGACCCTTAAGAACCGAGCAAAAAGAAATCAGAAAGAACGCTACGCGAAGACGAAGTAATAGCGCGGGCGATGCGACGCGATGCGACGCGATGGGTCGGGGGCCGAAATTTCACGCAGACGAATTCATGAGCAGAATCTAGTATGTAATAAAACCAAAGCCGACATAACTTTTTAAATTTATCCTAGCATAAAAAGTATCCTACCTTCTTTCAATAACTTTCATCTAGGTCAGACGAACATTAAAACCATTTTAAGCAAATAATTTCTAAGTCGGTAACTTTTAAAAGTTCTGTCTCGTCCAAATCGATTTATTTTGCCCGTTTGCCCGTTGAAAGTCCGTTTGTGAAAGGAATTTCTATAATTCAACCCTCAGAGCCTTACAAACTTATTTGATTGCTCATGTCTTTGCCAACATTCGGAGGGTTAAGAGCTGTAGTGTGTATAGCTCGTAACTAATTGAATAGCTCGTGTTTCTCAAAATGCTTTTAAAATTCTACATTCTCTTGAAAGTTGGATTTAGATTAGTGGACTGTGGTGAATTGCATGTAGATTAATTTGTTTGAAAACGAACATAGAATTCTTCAAATTAATTTACACTGGGATTTCGTTCACTTTTGTCTACAGAACTAATTAATTTTATTTAACCATGTATGCACACACACTTATACAGACAAGAAGAAAAGAACAGAAAAATATGTACAAAGGCGATTTTTATTTCTAAAGATTTTTTTCCAGCAAACCAGCGACAGGAAATTATATAAAAAGAGATGTAGACAACGTGGGTAACCGTAGAATTGAAAACAAAAACATAGATAAAGAAAACAATTCAATAATTTCAATATAAACAGACAATATGAGAATATACGTACATACATACTTCTAAAATAAATATATCACTACAATATATATAATTATAATGTGATTAAAATAACTATGCAACTATGACGACGTGGAAAGATAGTGTTCTTTCACTCTTCGTTTAAATGCTTCAACAGTTTGGCAGTCCCTAATGTCAGGCCTAATGTTAATACACCTACTAATTAAACATAACATAACATCACGCATGTATTCCCCGAAGGGTTAGGCAGAGGTGTACCTATAGTACACCCACATTTCGCCAGTTATGTTTAAGTCCCATGAAATAGGGGGCGAGCCTATTGCCATCAACCGGGCACAAATCCAGACTCCAGGCTGCTACTGAGAAATTCCAAATGGAAAAAACCCAATAACACCTTGCCCGACCCGGGAATCGAACCCAGGACCTCATACTCAACAGTAGCGCTTTGCGACCACTAGACCAACGAGGCAGTCCTACTTACTAATTAATACGGCTAAAATCTATAATAAGAAACTGTAACTGTAGTAATATTTGCATTTTGCATGCTGTATCTTGCAGAATTTGTGTCATTGGTAATATTGGCTTTCTTCGGTAGTAACCTCTATCAACATTGGTTGAAAAATCTTACCAGTTATATTGAGCAACCACAACTTCCAATGAAACTCGTTACAACCGTCTAATACGCCATATTTACAAGCAAGCACTCACAGCCTCTCAAGAGAATTCAGTCACAATACTCAATCAGACAGCTCAAACACCATTGATTGTTCCATCAAATCATCGTGATGGCTACCGTTGCTAACCAGTTATAAAAATAAACACAACAGAAACTATTTGGGCCTCACCAGTCATAACTTTGGTCCTCACCTGTCATTTGTTTGGTCCTCAGCACACATGACACGTGACAATGTTCACAGCGTCAAAGGGTCTGACGGTGACGGCAATCTTTTGTGAGCCATGTCAACAAATATTTCGTTTTGACGAATAGGAATAACGGAAAAATGTTATTCATAGTATTGGGGCGGCCATTTTTGTGAGTAAAGAACTTCTTTTAATACGAATAATTTCCGTAATAGTTCTGAAGTAAACCACTCACTTCAGAAATATTACGGAAATGGTTCTATTATATGTAAATTCCTGTTTGTGTGAGTGGTCTGAGACGGATCGCTTTTGGTAAGAAAATTGTCTCGCTGTTGGAATATTTTGTGTAGATAGACAACGCATAAAAATAAATTGAAAACGAAATTAATTAAAGTGAAAATGACTTGTTAACGAATAACCTTGTAAGATCCAGAAAGCATATTATTGGAGTTTATTTTAAAAACCAATAATATCAAAGTAAAAGAGTGAAAAAGCGTGAGTGATCCAAGTGAGTGTTTACATTATTGTTAAAACTAGCTTTACTCAACCTCAATGCAATTTAGGTACTTGACTGTAAACCTTTTTCTTTTCGACTGACGCGAAAATAAGAATCTAATTGTCTAGTTCAAAGTCTCAGACAGATTTTATTTTTCTTCGGAATCATCTCGATACAGAATAACATAAATGGGCTTCGACGTTTTCAAAGAAACACGACTTATTATTTTGATTGACTGCTAATAATTTTTTACTTGTAAAACGTCACTTTTGAGCCTTTGATACTTAAAGATTTCATTTTATTTTTTTACTTTATTACGTCGTCAAAATCACTTATTAGCTGGTCCCTGAATACTTATTTGACATGTTGATGGCTTCCATGCGATCATTAGACAGAAGTCTGCCTCGCTGCTCTGCAGAGTGCGAGCCAGTTCCAACTCCATCCTGAAAACCATTGCAGGGAGGTACGATTCACCTATATTGTGTGATATTGTGCGAAGGTGTATCTCCAACAATAGGCTTGTAACTATATAAAATACTAACATAGTTTTTTAAGATATCTTCTTACTAACCCCTATGGATGTACCGCTAGTCCGAAATAAAGATTATTTTATTTTATTTTTATTTTATTTCATATATTAAACGAGGTCTGTTGCCGACCGCTAAGGCAGATGCTATATTGGGGAGGAGCGGAAAGAATAAAACTGAAAAAATATATTTTCATATATAAAAATTCTCTGCTCGCCGAAGCAACAATTTGCTTGTTGCCTGCTAGCGCAGATTAGGGCGAGCCGCGCCGCAACGCATTGTATTGCAAATATAGGCAATCCTGCATCACTTTCGTATAATTTTCTATGAACCAACGCACACTACAGGCGGGCCACACCGCGGTTGGCTTTACAAAAAATCCTAAAGATACAATTTATGAATTCACACAGATCCACTCCACTATACTCGGTCTCACTCCTCTCCGCTCCGAATGGCTCCGAATGGCTCCTGTTTGTGTGAGTGGTCCGAGACGGACTGCTTTTGGTGAGAAAATTGTCTCGCTGTTGGAATATTTTGTGTAGATAGACAACGCATAAAAAGAAATTGAAAACGAAATTAATTAAAGTGAAAATGACTTGTTAATGAATAACCTTGTAAGATCCAGAAAGCGTATTATTGGAGTTTATATTAAAAAGCAATAATATCAAAGTAAAAGAGTGAAAAAGCGTGAGTGATCCAAGTGAGTGTTTCCATTATTGTTAAAACTAGCATTACTCAATCTCAATGCAATTTAGGTACTTGATTGTAAACCTTTTTCTTTTCGACTGACGCGAAAATAAGAATCTAATTGTCTAGTTCAAAGCCTCAGACAGATTTTATTTTTCTTCGGAATCATCTCGATACAGAATAACATAAATGGGCTTCGACGTTTTCAAAGAAACACGACTTATTATTTTGATTGACTGCTAATAATTTTTTACTTGTAAAACGTCACTTTTGAGCCTTTGATACTTAAAGATTTCATTTTATTTTTTTACTTTATTACGTCGTCAAAATCACTTATTAGCTGGTCCCCGAATACTTATTTCATATATTAAACGAGGTCTGTTGCCGACCGCTAAGGCAGATGCTATATTGGGGTGGAGCGGAAAGAATAAAACTGAAAAAATATATTTTCATATATAAAAATTCTCTGCTCGCCGAAGCAACAATTTGCTTGTTGCCTGCTAGCGCAGATTAGGGCGAGCCGCGCCGCAACGCATTGCATTGCAAATATAGGCAATCCTGCATCACTTTCGTATAATTTTCTATGAACCAACGCACACTACAGGCGGGCCACACCGCGGTTGGCTTAACAATAAATCCTAAAGATACAATTTATCAATTCACACAGATCCACTCCACTATACTCGGTCTCACTCCTCTCCGCTCCATTCTACACTATAACACCGTCCAAACGCTTGAAATTTTCGCTTCGATCTCGGGGTGAGCAAATATTTGATTAGGTTTTTCTTCTTCTTCATGCGGCTTATACAAACTAATATGACGGTTATAAATCGCGTCGGTCCCTTTATCCGGACGCGAATAATTTTGCTTACGAATAGTAAGTACTATGGTAATGCAGCTGTTACAATTCTACTTACTCCAGGATATCAGCTGGTATGGCACATTGGCGTCTAGTTAACGATGAAGTATCTGGGACTCGTCCTTGACAGTTAGTGGAACTTCGTGGAATATTTCTGACGTTTGGCTCCCAGACTGGAGTGGGCCCGGGCTGCCTTAAAGCGGCTTCTGACCAATCTAGGGGGCCCAAACGCCTCCTGTCGGAGGCTCTACGTGAGGGTCGTGCGGTCCATGGCCCTTTACGGGGCACCGGTGTGGGCGCGTTCATTGGGCTGCGGCCAGCCCACCGGTTGAACGCGTCCCAGAGGGTCATGGCCATCCAGCTGGCCCGAGGATACCGGACGGTCTCCTGTGAGGTGGCGAGCTTTTTCGCCGGATTACCGCCATGGGATCTGGAGGCCAAAGTCCTCGCGCACATCTGGGAGTAGCGCGAGGAGGCGAAACGCTGGGACTTAACTCCGCTGCCGCGAGAAATCATGGCACAGCGGACAGAGCTCCGGCGGGATCTCATGACATCATGGAGAGTGCGATTGTCGCAACCCAGCGCTGGGCACACCACAATTGTGGTGATAAGTCTCTTTGAGGAGTGGCTAGAGAGGCGTCATGGCGTCCTTACCTTCCGCCTGACCGGACACGGCTGTTCCGGGAGGTTCCTATTCAGCATAAGGCGAGAGGAAACGCCCGGGTGTCACCATTGTGAATCGCCCGGAGGACACGGTAGAGCATACGATAAAGGTCTGCCCGGCTTGGGCGGAGCATCGCCGTGTCCTCGGAGGCGATCTGCGGCCGGCCCTGGTTCAGGTCATGATACGGAGCGAGAGGAAATGGGAGGCCGTCACCTCCTTCTTCGAAGCAGTAATGCTCGTGGAGGAGGAGGCGGAACGCATGAGGGAGAGGCAACTGTCGCGACCAGGCCCGAGTCGACAGCGCGTGATGTCAGCAGAATTGACGGGGTCCGCTAGGGCCGATGCCTGCCGGGGTTACGAAGAAGTCCGAAAGGGATATAATGACCCCCGGCAACATGGCAACTGAAGGAACACGGGTGGGTTTTAGTCAGTAAGCGTCTGACACGCCCTCCCGCTCCGCCCGGAGCAGAAGTTATTTGATAAATTCCCAATAAAAAAAATAAAAAACTGGCCAAGTGCTTGTTGGACTACGCACAATGAAGGGTTCCGTAGTTGGGATGAATTTATCTCAAATACAAACTTAACATTGTAGTTGAAATACATGTTCTCCCATATATTCCAACTGCAAATGTAAGTTTGTACTCACAATATTGAGAGATTTACCATGTTATTTTAAGACTATAGACTTCTGATAGGTTTTCCTATAGTTTGTGGGTAAAGAGCCATAGTATGTATTTTTTTCAAAATGTTAGGTCCAGAGTTTCGGAGCTAAGGGAGGAAACGGAAAATTTTCATCGAATTTCTTAAATATCTTTAAAAGTATTTATTTTCAAATTATAAAAAAAAATATTTAAGATCCTCGCAACAAACTTTTTCATTTGATATGTCACAAGGTACTGTTTGCAAAACATTTTTTTTTTATATATTCAAAATTCATTTATTTACGTATCACATTCGTGTTCATCGTCTATTAACTTCATCGGTATATTAGATTCGGAGAAAATTGACTGTGACAGACAGACAGACAGACATACTAGAGATCCTATAAGGGTTCCATTTTTTTCCTTTTGAGGTACGGAACTCTAAAAAAGGATATAAGCTGGTAGCAGATGCACGAGTCGTAGTTTAAACGGTTCGTAATTTATAGAACTGAGGAACACGTTTGTGTAATAATGTCTTTATTGCTCGTTGATTTATTTGGTTTCTGAGACCTAAGATTTCTTAGGGTGAGGCCAAATCTAGCAAATGCGCCACGGGTCACGAGCGGCGCATTCGTGGCACATGCGCCGGATATGGACACACCCTTACGTATTTTCTAAATTTAAAATTAGGTACGATACGTGTTAAAGCCCTGTTCATAGAATACAAAAGGCTTTGATTTGTTAGCTATACGACGGAGCAAATTAAACTTAGTATTGGATTTTAGCGTGGCCCTGCTTACAAAGGGTGTTAGATTTTAATGTTGCAAAACCAGTTCTGTCGTCTACACATTTGATATGGTAGATTGGTTTTGACCTATTTAGTATATAGCTGTTCTGTTCTAGATAAGGTATCAGCTGTTGAAAACAATAAAGATGTGCTGTATCTTAAACTCATTCAGAAATTATGAGCCACAATTTAAATACAATTTGTCCATGAAATAACAAAACGATTTTTTATACAAGGCACTAAGCAAGCACGCTTTTAAGCTAACATCTAAGCCCAAGCAAATACCACACTCAAACTAGCCCAGTGGTCGACCAACCGTGGCTCGCGAGCCGCATGCGGCTCTTTAGCCTATACTTTGCGGCTTTCTACAAATGTCGATGAATGCGAGCGTAGATATTTTCACCAAAAATTTACAGGACATCAAAAATTAATCATTTACTGTACCTTTCAAAGTTTTCAAAGGTTAACTTATTAATAAGTAATAAAGAAGCCTTCATTATATTACTATCAGCCGATATGATGATGGTGAAGGCATCCTACTTCTTAGCAAGTTAATTTTAGGAAGCGTTGTGGAGTGAAAGAGGATGTGAGGTTTAAGGATTAAGAAAAGTGTATTGAGACAGTGTGGACACACAGAAACGATTGGCTCTCATAAGTAATCTTAGTCGTTATAGTATTGATATTTAGCTCTATCAACTAATGAATTTGCTGACCACTGAGCTAGTCTAATATCACTTTCATAAGCAAAATATATCAGGGTGAGCTACCGCAACCGCAGCTAGCCGCCACAAAGTACGAATGATTTACATAGCAAATTCAACGTACCCGTAACAGGTATATAAATACCTGTAATGCAGGTTTACAGGTGCGTACGATACCGTACACTCCCTCAAACCAAACCACGTATTGTATTACTGAATTAATTTGTACTACGGAATTGGCTTGAGGTGGAGAAATGTAGGTTTGATACTAGTTACTCTGCTGCCTTGAATTTGGAGTGCTGTGGGTCGCAATTCTCTCTGTTTTGTTGAATACGTACGACTTAGGTTAGGTATTGTTAACAAAATAAATAGGTTTGTAACTGCTAAATACATTATCTGTTAACTTTTAATATATAGAAGACTAACGAATTCGTAGAAAAGAAATACGAAAATGTCAGCACTTTTACAAGCTTCGAATCAAGTTTTGCGTTTTAGTTTAGTGAAATTCGCGTCGGGCTGGTGAAACATTATTATGCATCAAGGCTCATAGTTGGTCCATACGCTCCAGTGACCAGATGGTTTGAAATTTTCCTTTGTTCGTTTTTACGTTTCTTTTCTTTTTGAAAAAAATTGAAGTTTGTCTTGAGTTACCTGCTACATAACTCATCTATCTGTATTGTTATTTAAATTTTAATATATAATATTTATTATTTTTCAGGAAGTAATTCCAATTCTTTCTAGGAAGACTTTTACTATATACCAAGCCATTTATGTATAGAAACAAAGGCGACTATAATTCGATACTCTGTCCGATGCGTACCTACCTGTATAAGACACTAACCTATGTACCTGACACGCGAGTTGATGTGGGGTCGCCGTCACGATAAATAGGTAGTACAGGTACTCATTTATCAGATAAAAGGTCTTTCCGTTACGTAAACAACTCACTGGGCGAATATTTTTACATTAGTTTTAGGAAGTATCTTTTCTTTGTTAGTAAAGCTATTACCACTACTGAGCTACTGCTGAGTATGAGGTCCTGGGTACGATTCCCAGGTCATGCAATCTGTTAATTGGGTTTTTTTTTCATCAGAAATTTCTCGGCAGCAGATCGAAGTCTGGAGATTTGTGCCTTCGTACCCCTCTATTTAACCCTTCGGAAAACACAGGCGTGATGTTATTTTTATTTATCTATGTTATGCCATTCGTCGTCATCTTCACTTTTAAGGGTTCCGTACCCGATTTTTCCAAACGGAACCCTTTTTCTAAGCCTCCGCTGTTCGTCTGGCTGTCCGACCATCTGTCAGCGTATTGTATCTCATGAACCGTAATAGGTAGACAGTTGTAATCATAGATTTTGTATTTCTATTGCCGCTATAACAACAAATAGTAAAAATACAACAAACAAACGGCGTTATATTTTATTATTTTTATAACAGATGGTGGACTAAAATCTAACAATTTGAAACAGAGTTAGAGATACAAGATATGTACTTAGGAAAACCAACTAACAATTTAGGCTTCCTGTATTCCTATACAGGAAGCCTAAATTGTTAGTTAGTAGCAGCTATCTGCATCAAGCCATTGAACCAATTGAACTGCCTACAGAAAGCCTTTTTCTAATCCCAATATTAATTATCCTTTATTTTAACAGGAAATACCCCAGCAAAGAATTATGATAAAATCCCGTTGTCACTTATCACGAAAACCTCGAAAAAAGAGAGGTTTTGGAACATTCTCTACGCTTAATTTTGGTACGATACACTATGTTTTTTTTTTTTCTAAAATAAATAACACACGAATTCACCCATCAAACGTTTTTGAGTACACAGAGCGTCCTGACAAACGGTCTAAAATGGGTTTGAATCGATTCCCAATACCGTTCACTATAATGAAATAGAGAGTGTGTGTTGGTTCGTTAACCCTCATTCTTCGTAGACGGCTGCTTAACGTCACCCGCGCCGCGGCCAAAGAGTCGCCCGAAAAACAAATAGTCGATCGCAACCAACTGTAGTTATAAGAAACTCAGTACAAAGTTGTTTAAACAAATGCTGGATGGATGTGTGGTGTGAGGTGAAAGAATGAGCGGTGCATCGGAAATAAAATTATTAAAATAGTTTCCAAATAATAATAAAATGATTGAGTATGTGTTGCCGTTTATTAAATTCAAATTAATGACTTTTAAATTAATGTACATATAGTTTAATGGTACTTTACAATCTGGAATGAAACAATGTTGCTTAGCGGCAGAAATTGCTATAAAGTTAGTACCTATTCCCTTTGACAAACTCAACAAGAAACTGTAATAGGTACGTGCTACAGAGCTACTACAACTTAGTTGGAAGTTTCCCTCTTAAATATCACTTGGTTCAAGCCCTCTAAGCCTTAGGCTAGTTTCAGGACCACGAATGTTGTACAAAATTAATTAAATTGAAATTCTGTGAAGGCAAAATATTACAAAGTGCTTAATATTCTATTCTTTTGAGTTTCGAACGAATTAATTACCTAATTTGCATAAATATTTAAACGAGTACAAACTACAATCTCTGTAATTAAATAGTACATTTAATTTAATTACAATTTTGAACAAGATATTACTGTTCTAGTAAAATATAAATACTTAACTTATCTCTTACTTGTTGCTCAAACCAAATTGAAAATTAATTTTAAATGAAATGTCATTGTTTTCAATCAGTATTTCTGCAAGATAAGTACATTGTTATCTGTTAACTCGCTTCCGCGTCGTCACCCGCTGTCTCTTATGCCCCAAGCGGCGTCATAAACCTTTGTTTACATAAGTGACCCCCAGCGCCGCGGGAATACATTACCGGACTTGTGAATGGACAATTTCAATGTTGATATTGACATTAAAATAATTATGTTTACATTCACCAACGATTTCTTCCAATTTTCGGTAAGCAGTCTTGTTTGTATGGCGTAATATTAGATGTATCGCTGTCGTAGCGTCGATGTATTATGTGCAAATCATTTGTATTGGATTGTGTATTCCTATTACTTTTTTGTTTATATTTGTCCTGTGTATTTGTATTTTACATAGGGTGTTCTGTTACATTTGTTCGTAATTGGTATCAGGATAAACATTAATTACAAAACCTCAATGTAAATTCCGATTTTTATTCATTTTTTCTGTTTTCATTTTGTTCATTAAAATTTTCCTTTCTTCTGAAATTGCGGCGGTATCGTGAATGATAACAAGAAAGAAATACTGGCAACTGAAACTTTGGCTCGTGCTAAACAAAACAAAATTTAAATCAACACAAATTTTATTAGGAACTTAAAGAAATCCGTGCTAAGGAAAATCAGCGGTGCGCACCTTTAAGTTCCCAACATCGATCCTTACAAAATGTTACGCAAAAACAATTTATTCTGGAGAGGATCCCTTTGGAACGGCTTATCGGGAGGTACTTCATTTGTTGGCGAGATTTTGAAGTCCGCTATCTAGATGGGGCTGTTAAAGTCCCAGCCGGCGAAAGTGGGCGTGTAAGTGGTGCGACACAGACATCAAATGATATCTTATAAATTTTAATTTTACAAAGATTAGTTCGTATATTATGTTCTGAGCTTTTGAGCGAACACGGAAGATAAGTTCCAGACTTTTCATCTCAAAGAAGAATACCTAAAATAACCCAGAGTTGATTAAAAAACCTTAAGCACCGCAGCGTGCACAAATCGGCAAAATTACAAGCGCCATGTAAAGAGTTTCCTGTAGTCAAAAAGAGATAGGTAGTGTACCATGCGGTTATGTTGGACATATTCCATCATTCAAACAACGTAACGAAAGTCAGTTAAAGACAGAGTACTAATAATATTAAATAAAATAAATAAATAATATTTATTTCAACAAAACAGCGACGAATGCAATGAGTGACTTTAGAATCGCAACAGCCCTCATTAATGCATCAAAAAACCAACCCAGACAGGGTGCAGGTGAAGTTTTTTTTAAGACTTGGGTTTTTGCTCATACATTATGGGCATTCACCTTTAGCTCATTAATGTCTGAAGATATTAGAATGTCTGAATGTCACGCTGATTAATATTTAATTGACTTTTTCTTTCTGTCTGTCTACCTTCGACAATCTCGACTGTATAATTAACGTTAGTTACTTTAGAGACAAAGAAAGAGAATATAATAATCGCAGGCTGAAACTGTATGACCTAATTCCCTAACGACTTATCAAACAATATCCTCCAATCACAAAACAGAGCATTTATATCCAGAACTTTTATAGGCCAACGAATATAAAACACAGTTTCTTATGTTGTTACCATAATTACTTTGCTAGCTACAGTTTCGTGTTTATTTCCGACATTACAACTCATCCAAGGAGCATTTTAGTCACCACCGATAAAATGTAAGCACGTCGTTAAGTTAACTAGCATGTGACTTGCCAAACTAAAATCAAATGTGACTTAGACACTACTAAATTCACTAGTACTGTTATAAACAGGGGAATTGTCGGTAGTTTTGGGCCTCTAACCGCTAGCCAGAGAAGCTATTGTGGACCTAATTGTTCAATTAAGCCAATCGACTATTTCACTATTTGGGACGTCTTAATTATGAACCAATTTGAAAGTAATTAGGCATCAAATGGGTATGGAATTGGTAAATTAACTTCGGCTCGAGGAACCTTCGAATTATAGTGTAATTAAGTTTAATGTGAGAATTGAACTGTGAACACTTGTGAACCAGTTCTAGGATGAGGTCTCGATATTAGGTATATTTCATGTTTGAAGACGAGTTACGCAAAACTTGCAAGATTTGAGACAAAAAAAATGGAGACTGGAAGATTATGACATAAAATGTATTTTATTTTACGTGGGAATCTTCCTGTCTGACCAAACAATAGTTTAAAAATAAATATATCATAGAGAAAAAACAAACAATATAATCAAGAAAAAACCCTTCCACGTTTATCCCTTGTAAGCTCTCTCTTACAACAAGCATTCCTTCCACAGATGTGTGTAGATTTAAAAACTAGAGTGAATGTAACCCACTCGTGTCAGCTGGCTAGCTCATCGCACAAACGGAATTAAGTAAGCCATTCCGCTCAGCTGCAGATAAATTACGTACAACACAGCATCTGACACCCACACTTATTTTATTTTTAGTTATAACTTAAATTATAGACAGGAAAAATAGTTTTTGACTATGTTGTTTTGTTTAAACTAAGCCTACAACTCTAAAAAGCAACAAAAATAAAAAAGTTTAGAATTTTTCGATTATATAAAGAAAATAACAGTTTTTATCAATTAGATTATTTCGGAATCAATCGAAATTATTATAATTCCTTTAAAAATAATGTATACATCATTATTATAAATTAAAGTAGCTTTTCATGTATGTCTATGTGACCGCGTTGTTCTTCCAAACAACGCAATTGGAGTGGTTTTAATTACACCATCATTTAGAAAATTTATTCCGAAGGGCTTATAGGTATATATGTATAATACTTTAATATTAAACTTAAATAAAATAAAGAAATCTCGATATTTTTTCAAGTCGTTAAACAGTGCGAAACGACTGGTAGTTAGTATGAAATAAATGGTAACAGTCATAGATTGGGGATAATTTTAATTTGAGACTGCGGCCTGCGACAACCTGCAAAGTGGCGGGCGAGAGCTATGCGGGATAGTTGGGTTCACCGCTCGCTGAAACACCTCGGTGCAGCTGTATCCAAAACTGTCAGTGTGTAACGAATATTAAAATTGGTTATAACCAAACCACCCACCCCGTTCCTAAATCGCCCCGGCTGCCGCATCTCCTTTGACACATCATAGGATCCTATTTCATCATGAGCTTTACTTACAAAATTTAAAAAGCCTACATAATGGCAACATTGAGTTTATTAAGGAAGAGACGTGAAACCCATTGATCCACTAACACCACAGAATACATTTATAGTTTGGTTCACTGCTCGCTGAAACGCCTCGGTGCAGCTGTATCCAAAACTGTCAGTGTGTAACGAATATTAAAATTGGTTATAACCAAACCATCCGCCCCGTTCCTAAATCGCCCCGGCATCTCCTATGACACATCATGACATCCTATTTCGTCATGAGCTACTTACAAAATTTTACGAACCTACATAACATTGAGTTTATTAAGGAAGAGACGTGAAACCCATTGATTCACTAATACCACAGAATACATAATAGTATAGTTGTCGTCACGTAAAAAGAACGCTGAGCGACAGTGCAGCAGATGTGTCTGCGCACGGATATAGTCGTGGTCCTGAAGTAATAAATAGTTCAAAACGCAAAACGCAAAATCATTTAAATAAATAGTGACTCTTGCTAGGACACAATAAAGTGCAATTCAGGTCGCACAGCGCTAATTACCTACAGTTATATTCACCTAGAAGTTGCCTCTCTTTCTATCGCGTAACTCTAATCGTCTGACTACGTTACGCCCACTGCATTGGCCCGACAAGTCGAACCCGCCGGGTACTTGTAGCTTCATACCTAAAAAGTGGAGTGCACTTGGCCTGCTAATACGCACTTAGTACAGCTAATAAAACAGTTAGGCACGATTAAATGCGGTAAAGCTATCGAAAAGACTATGATAGTATAATTTGTGGGGATAAGGACTGTGCCAGAAGCAGGATGGGTTATAATTTAATTAATTTTCATAATTATTACGTGGAGTCTTGGATGTATATAACTGCACTGGGGCAGTATTTATACAACACTGCATTGCTGTGTAACCGCGAGCTTATGTAAGCTTATACTCGAGTTACGGATGCAATGCAATGACATATACAAGCCAGATTTGAATTACTATAGGTAAAGGCTATTTCAAACAATTAAAAGTGGTATAAAAATTGAAACACAATCTGTTAACATCTAAGTGGTACGAACTTTCTATTCATCGAACACAAAAGCAAAATTACAATTCCCTTAGATGTTATAAAACCCGACTTTCATTTACTGAATCGCTAACAATAAACTTTTGGTCTGGATGTAAATTCTAGCTGTTCCCGATTTTGTACTAAGACCCCACGCTGAGTTAAGTAGTTTAAATCCGTTGGATTCGGTCCAACCTTAAATTTTTAGGGTTTTGTACCCGAAGGGTGTCAAACGGAACCCTATTACTAAGCCTCCGCTGTTCGTCTGTCTGTCTGTCAGCGAACTGTATCTCATGAACCGTAATAGATAGAGAGTTGAAAATTTCACAGATTATGCATTTCTATTGCCGCTATAACAAAAGATAATTTACTTTTTTTTTAAATTTTATTTAATAATAATTTTATTTAAACCTTTGATTTTGAAAAAAAAAATCTGATCTTGACATGTGAGAAGTCTAGAGCTGATCGAGTAGACAACAAAATAATATAATGTTTTTTTTTTTTATAAAAAAATATGAAATGCCGTAAAAGTTGTCAGTTTTAGACCATTTTTGTACGTGCTCTATCTCAACAACTAAACAAGTTAGGAGTTAAGAAGGAAAAAAATAAATTATAATAACATAATTCAATTTATAATTATAATTATATTCGATCAACAAATGGTAAAAACGCCGATTGATAAGGTATTTTATTTAAATATGGGTGATATTCTGGAACTGCAAAAAATAACTTTGTAATGCATAGTATCATTATGAAATACAAATTTATCGTTGCGATTTAAAAAATTTAAGATTTTTAGTATTTTCATTTATTTGCTAAATAATGTACCATTCCGACTCGCACTTGGCCGATATTTATTATGCTTATGAATATCAAAATATTTCTTAGCACCAGAAGTGTAAAGTAAAATTTTATTTACCGTGAACATTTATAACCAACGTTATTTTTGGAACTACATTGGCAGCAAACACATCAAAAGTTTCTAGGGATCAAATACATTTTTAACTATAAAAAATATCCGATTAATATTTACCAAATCTAGTCTTCCAGACTGGCTTTCATACTTTAATTCGTATGTTTAAGTTAACAACTTATTCCTATATTTTGTAAAAATTAAGAAATATTCCAATTTTTGCAAATTGTGGGAAATTAACTAAGTTAATGTTGTCAATTAATTGGCAAAAAAGACAAAAATGAGGATAATCATTTTTTTTTACTTTAAATCTAATAAAACTAATTATCTGTGTTTCTACTTTTGCCACGAATCACACAGTCGATTTGGCATGCTTAAAATCAGTTCATCAAAACTGCTTTGAGGAATGGTCGCCCACGTTCTTTCTAACAAGTCAAAAAGTTTTTGGTGGGGTATGCACGGCATCTTTACTCGGCAGATCTCTTCTTTGGAGCATATTCCATGCGTCCTCAATTGGGTTGAGGTCTGGCGATTCAGCAGGCCACGGCAGAACGTTGATGCGAGCATCGGAAAGAGTGCGTATTACGACTCTAGCCACGTGTGGACATGCAGTGTCGTGCATTAGTCGAAACGAATCACCCAACCGGCTTCGCAAAGGGATGATCGCGTCTGAAACAATCCTCTCCGCATAAATTTGAGCATTGAGGTTGCCCCTGATCCAAATGAGATCGGTTCTTCCACCGGCCCAAAGCATTATTGTTCCCCCTCCATATCAATGACTTTCTGACAAAATTTCAAACCTTCGTGACGTCCAGAGGTCCTCCAAACTCAAGTACGTCTTGTATACGGCCTCATACCAAAACGAGATTCATCGTTAAAAGCAAACACAACGCCAGTCTTCTTCCTCCCAATTTCTGTATTCGCGAGCCGATTGTAAATGGGCCCTACGCTTGCTGCGGTGGAGCTCTTAGCGGCCTTCGGAAACGCAGACCCACTTCACGTAAACGATTTCCGATGGTTTTGTCGCTTATCAGCAAGCCTGAAGAGCTGTGGAGGCTCATAGCCAACATCATGGCGGTCGTGGTCGAGGTCGGTACGTCGAGCAGTATTTTGGATGTACCGGTCTTGTCTGCAAGTGGTGATGCGAGATCGTCCTCCATGTCGCTCGGCCACGCTGCCCGTGATACGATAGCTTGTCCAGAGGCGGCTTATGACGCTAGTGATTCTGACGGCTCTCATCATCTTTTCTCTGTCAAATTATGTCGTCGCTCCATATCCATGCATTTTTTTTTTAGTTCCGATGCAGAAATAATTATTTTGTAAAAACATTATTACACACTTTTATAGGAATCCTGATTGATAGTTGATTTTCGATTTTTAATCAAAATTTAAAGAAAATTCTTGATTCAAATAGTGAAATTCACTCAAAACAATCAATAACGATCCAAAAAAAAAAAAAAATTATCCTCAATTGCGGCGATACTCTAAAACGTACTTGATCCCTACACACTTTTGGTGTGTGTAACTCCGCTTGAAATCTTCTTCTACTTGCTCTGGTCCTATGTGGGTCGGCGCCATTTCTTTTTCTCTACCATTCTCCCTAATCAGCCATCTCGTTATTATTTCCCTCAAGTTATCATCCCTTACACATTTCGCCCATTTATTAGTCTCCCTCTCCCCCTGTTTTGCAATATGTGATTATAATAATGGTGTTTCAGTTAATTTTTGTGGGCATTAAGAAGGAGAAATTTGCATTTGCTACAACCCTAGAATATTGCCTGCAAACGTTTTGCACTACGTCTGGTTACATTTTGCTATAAATACCCAAGTTGTCTCTAGATTTCCGTCTCCACATAAGTCAAAGTTACGGTGTAATTTCACAGCTGAAGTAAAAGCATCCACAAGCTTTAAAATATATGGACCTGTAAAAATAAGCCACTTGCCTCCTTCGGTGCACGAGACCAACGAAGCATACATCGTTGTTTATTAGTGACACTTGCTCATAAGTCTTGAGGAAATTCGCTTTCTCAGTCTTTCCGAGTTAAAATTAAATAAATCGGGTAAAAGAAAAGAAAGAAAGAAAGCAAATGTATTGGGGACATATTGGGACATAAAAAATAAAATAAAAAACAAAGTAAAATGAAAGCAGGAAGTCCTGTACGAGGCCAAAAGGCTCCTATCTCAGCATGATGCACATACAACCCTTTGAATACTGACGGAGCAGGCAGCAATCTAGTTCTGAACATAAATATTTCCAATTGCCCATCACTGTGCTTGACCCTAAGCCACTATCAGCAATCCATTTTTAGCTACCTTGCTCTAGCTAGTTCACGAAAATATCTTCCATAACGTCTATTGTCTCTAAGACAGTAAGGCAGTGCCTTAGAGGCCACATTACGTAGACATTACGTAGGCCACACGTCAGTGGAACAATATCAGTATAGCTGTCCATATTCTATTGGAACTCCGTACTACGCCAGGCGAGTCACCAGAAGGTCAAAGTGTTACCACTGACGTCCGGCCTACTGCACAGTACCGACTAAAAGTCCATAGGCAATCTCACAAAGCAATAGGCTGACGCTTCGGTTAGACTTACGACCTTCTTCTATAAGTTGTTACAATACTATAGACACGCACAGTACACACACACACTCACTTTGTCTGCAACTCATAGTAGTTCATAATTTCTAACAACACATTGAATGGCAGGCTAGCTCAGTGGATAACGTGCTTTGGTATGTGCGATTATGGCGAGCCGAGCGAGGATTCGAATCTCATCTGCGGTTTTCGAGTCTCATTAGCGGCTGGGTTTTAATTTTTTTAATAATTACTATTCATAGTTTTTGTTATTTTTTATAATGACTAGTTTAATAATCATTCGTTTTTTTTTAATTCGTCTTGTTCACATAAATATTAAGGTTTAGCAGGTAGACCACAGAAAAATAAGTAAATTATTTCGATTTCTGTGAGGTAGACAGATGCAGTTCGTTACGAGTATTCACATAATAGAACTTTGTTGGTTCGTGGTTATTGTTGGTGACGAGTATTTAGGTATTATCGGTGTTATGGTCATTATTTTCAAAATGCAGTCAAATATAAATATTGAAGGGAGATCAAATATTATTGCGCTGCGTAAAAGTGCAATAATATTTGATCACAAATATCTAATGAAACCGGACTAAGTGTGAGTGTTATCATTTAAATATTTCATATTTTACTAAACATATATTTTAATCAAAGGTATTATTGATAGAACAGAGGCATTGTTGAGACAGAAAATGTCTTTAATGTTATAATGAGGGTTATTTAATTCGATCAGTGAATGATAAATAATTATTATGTGTAATGAATACAATTATTATTCTTTGTTCTAGAGAAATACTGTGAGGGTTAAGAAATATGAGGAAGAGGCTTATTATCGAGGAGCAGTGACGTCAAATGGTGAATGAATATGAAACAAATGGTTTCATACCAACGAGATATTTTGCTGAATCATTAAACACGTCATTATGAACCATTCGCCGTGCACTTTGAAGGCTTGCATCACTGAAGACCAGCTAGAAAATCGTTTCTGACGAAAAGTTTTTGGTCCATTTAAAATTCAAAACATTTCCTAATTTAAATTTATGTCAAAATAATACAAATTGTTTATAAGTTTCTTGACATCTATTTCACATCTTATTCAGCTGAAGTAATGATAAACAATTGTATCAGTTTGTTAACTATAACTAAAATAAATATAAAGAATAAATATTTTTAAATTTTTTTATAACATATATTTTATTTTAAACCCTTTATTACAATAACTACATTAATAAAAAAAGGTAGCAATATTTAAAAAATATTAGTATTGCAAACAAAAATAATAATATTTGCAAAAAACCGCGCTGTCCTTTACGAGATCAGAACCTAAGCCAGCTCGAATCTCAAACGAACTCTTTAACGCCTTCTGCTATCTACACACATAAGTTTAGTTCGAATTTTAGCAATGCCATAAACTGGCCAAGGTCAGACGCTTGATGCGTGTGTGTTACCGTGTCTAACAAAAGCGATGGAAATATATTTTTGTTTCATGTAGTGCGACGCGAGTACGTGACGATGCGACAGTGTGTAAAGCGCAAAATTACGTTCTTTGTGGTGCGTGTACCGTGTTGTTTACACATACTGATGTACGGACTATACCGCGTCACAGATAATGTGTTCACAGCATTACGACTCTTAACGTGCCTATCCACTTTTGAACGCTTACTGTACATACTATGTATGGCGTCAACATCAGAAAACATCCTAAAACATCCTAAAATTTCCATAATACCTATAGCCAACTCGCTTTCACTGCACCCGTTCCTACTAAGTAATAGTAACCATTCTTGCTGACACCTCAGCGAGGTGGCTCTCCCCCTCCCTCCGCCAGCTGTTCTCGAGCGGCCAAAGTTCAAGCTGAACTGCACCTTGCGTAAACATCCATGACATGTTTGTTCTTCTGACTACCGCTCACAATTGTTAGCGCGAGTTCGAAATGAATAGAAAATTAAATGATGTTGAAGCAGTTTTAGATGTTTAGTGTTTTGATAGTCTGATTTGGTAGTGTCAGAGGTAGTTCCTTGATTTGTAGAACATTTTAAAATTTTTACCAAAGCTGTATTTTTATTGCTAAGTAGTAATTTTATCCTTCAACTTAATTAATTGCAAAAGGCGATGACTACAGAATGAGCCACAAAAATGCGCACCATATTAATTAAGGAAACAAAATTAAAAGTAAGTACCTACACTTAGGATGCTTTACCAAATTAATTTAAAGTAAAAGAGAAAGTACATCACGCGTATAACCGTATTATATTCCCAAAGAAATCCCTCAAGACTCGGCGTTTCAAAATGGCGGAAAATACCAATGAATTTTCTTACACCTCGAGATTCAAATTTTTAATTACAACTTGTTAACAGTCTCCATCAGTTCAATAGGACTCGGCAGAAGTTCCGACAGGCAAGCGATCCTGTGAGGGTCGCTTCCTATTTTTGGGCACAAAGTCCTAATTAGAGAGCTCAGCAGTTAATTAAGACGGGTACCGCGGCGCCGGCGATCAAATTTTAATAAAACTCTAATTGTTTGCTCGGCAAATAAGGCTGCGATGAGCACTTTAGAGTAGGCACACGCACATAAACGACTTTTATTTCTATATTAACTGTAATCATGGAAGTGGGACACAAAGAGATTCGCGAATAAAGAACACAATGTCATGTTATCACGGAAGGCAAATTGTTTTTACTTTCAGCTTTTGTTCAGTTTTTGGTAATTAACTTCGTTGTTACATTTAAATTAAAAAGCTACAGATTAGTCCTCGTTTCATAAACTTTCGAGATGAAATACGTAAAACAAACTAGACTCGTGCTACATCCCGCATCGTTAGGATCACAGAGATGGAGCGGCGCGATGTGATGAACTAGCAAACTTGAGCGTGCACTCAAGTTTTAGTCCTTTAGAGAAGTTCTTCCGACTGGTCAGAAGGCGTCGTCGCAAATAAATGTAAAATCTTATGAATTAAAGCAGCGTTGACGCGCTCGGAGCGCCGACGTAGCTAGTTCAATGGTACCTCAAAAGAGCAGCGCAGAACGACTTGAATCATTTCACGACAGGAAAGAATCTAGAAACATGGCGTGATGGTGAGGAAAGATTGCTATCAAAGAACGTTTTAAACGGCGCAATAAAACTATTCAAGAGAACAGCGAAATGAAACTTCATTCACGTCAAAGTCGTGCCGAGCTCACAGTTATTGCAGCGCCATTAACAATTCAACATCAAAGAATTCGAGTGGCGCAGCGTTTTGAAAAATTGTACAGAATTGACGCCTCTGCCGCCATATTTGATAAAGCGAATTTTATTCGAGACAGAATGCAATAAAAAGTGCCGTTCATCCTGTGTACTGGCAATATTTTGTAAACATAATATAACACGGAAACTATCTGTATTCCCGGCGGTCATGCCCTAAAACCGGCCAGGTCCAAACTGTGACGAGGGTGTACTAACTACATTACGTATATTGTTGAACTCTAATTTATTATCTACAAAGTGTATCACATTCAATCTTTGGGAGAGCGAGTGTGGAAGCTGAAATATTTAGTTAGATCATGTTAGACGGCAAACAGTTTTGGGATGCCAGTAATACGATTATCTCGTTTTATCTGCGACAAATTGTGAGAAAGATTTACGCTCGGAGCAACATTTTACATTCTTTGTCTACAGACGTTATCTAAAATATGTCTCGTCGGCTTGCTGTGGTGAGAATACTTTATGATGAATTTATTATACAAGGACGCTTGTCGAACCTGAAAACAAAAATTCCTTGAAAAAAATCTGAAGTAGGTATGCCTGAGTGGCGTATTTTCTTGATAAAATTAGTCTGGTAACAAGTGGTGTCGGGATAAGTGCGCGTACAGAAATACATGGGACTAAAAGGATGGAACGTTTTGATGAAAAGTAGACGAGTCGCTTGAATTAATGATTAACTAGACTACTCCCGAAAGCTTCTTGAAGTCTAAGTTATTTTAGTACGGCGGAACTTGGATGTGTTGGGATGGATTAGAAGTACAGAGTGACGCGGCTTTTTCTTTATGATGGGTATAATAATAATGCGCTGGGAATTATTTTTGCAACAGTACACAGCCAGGCAGTCATCACATTATAAATGAATAGTTCTTTGCTTACTGCTTTGATCACCGACGAGAACAATTCTTCAGCAAAATGCAAAGGAAAATGAAAAAGAACCCAACATTCATATTCTCTTTGCGGATATATTAGATTTTTTTAGTATATAATTCAGAGATAATTATTTTCTAGCCAATGCTCGACACAAACAAAGTGCATTACCCTTGCTCAATAAGCTTCTATTTATTATTCCAACAGAAAACAAAATATCAATTCTGTTTAAAAGCGAATATATTCTCTCGTTGAAAGTAATTTTAAGACTGCAGATTGTTGGTTATATGCGGTATGCAATATGTTGGGTTTTTAGAGCACAATTTAAAATAAAAACGTGTATCCTCGTGAGGGTCGTAATTCGCGTGTGGTGACTGATACTGAGTACAGCTGCAAAGTGCAGCTGAAAAATATACCAAGTTTTTGGTTCAAGAGAAGGTAATTTGTATGTTAATCAAACTCATTTGTCTATGTGATTTGTGTGAAAATTGTGGGCAGGACTCCAAGTTCTAGATTGAGGTTCTAAAATACTGATTTGAGTTTAGCAGTAAAAATATATAATTTCGAAGGGAACAAACTTACTCTCTAGTAAATCCAGTGTGGTGTTGCCACAAGCTAAAGTATAATAATTCTGACAGTGATAAAAAGAGCCAGTCAGCATAGTCTAATAGGGCTGCTTACCCAGCCTGCTGTTACCGTTTATTTTAGAATCACCGCTCGTGTAGACATGGTAGAATGAAACATTTTAAAATAATAACAGTTAGCAGCTAGTTTATTTTAAACTGTAGGTACAGTCAGAGTACAGAGATAAGTATCCACCTTACCAAGCAAACTGCTGGGTAGGATGGATATTTTTCTCTGTCAACTGACCGTACTAGAACATAGAACAAATCTGATGAATTTCTTGCCCAATTCTTCATGTATAAGCAGGAAATAGTCTACTCAGTATAATATTTCATAATCACACACTACAGTGGCTACCAAAAATCGAAAAACAATCGAAATCACAGAACAAATCAATTGTTAGTCACTACCACTACGTAACACTCAAAATTTTAATAAAATATTAACAATAATTTAACCAGTGGTTTCGTACCTATACCTACTATTATTTATGTTTACAGGTTACCTAACCGACACCCATTTCCCATAAAAGGTGGCTACAATTTACAAACCAGTAATTTGACCGAGGTCACAATGGGGACAAGTTATATTGTGTGATTAACATTGTAATAAATGTATAATAGTTCGTACATTTTAAATGAGCGCAGGAAATAATGATTTGGTAATAAGATTGTAAATGGCCGCTTTATTACTGTTTCCGGATATTATATTTTATGGGTTTCTGTATGAAGCGAAAGTATTTTGGTACGATGTCGTCTTGTTGACATATTTCAAACAAATTCGATAACGACGCTGAGCTGAATCACGTGAACAATCTGAAAACATTTTTAGGAATCGTTTTATGGACAACATAACATAACATCATGTCTTGTTACCCTAAGGGTCGGGCAAAGGTGTACCTATTGTACACCCATAATTTGCCCGTTATGTTTAAGTCTCATGTAAAAGGAGGTGAGTCTATTGCCATCAACCGGGACAAATCCAGACTCCGGGCTGCTACTGCGAAATATCAGACAGAAAAACCAAATAATAATAATGCATATTACATTGTCAAGGACGGTAGGGTTGACATCTGTCGGGCATGCCACCATCCCGGTGAATCAATCCGACATAAATTGTTTTTGGTTGTTCTCATCTTGCTGACGGCGAGTACTGTCACAGACACAATCTAGTGGCTAAGATTATCCACCAGCAACTTGCCTTGCAGGACAACCTTGTGGAGTCCGAAGTACCATTCTACAGGTATGTGCCCCCAGTTCTCGAGAATGGTCACGCCACATTATACTAGGATCGATCTATCATCACTGACTAGGACCATTGTAGCCAATAAGACTAATATTGTAGTGATAGATCGCCGAGAGCACTGTGCAATGATTTTTGATATCGCTGTCCCTCAGGACGAGAATCTCGTGAAAACTGAGAAAGATAAAAAAAATCAAGTATCTTGACCTAGCATACGAGGTTGTCGTCATGTGGGACGTGGACTCTGCAATCATGGTACCGATAGTTACGGTTAATGGCCTAATAGCGGAAAGCCTCGACCAAGACCTCAGGAGGCTCTCATCAGGAGGAGACGCCCAGGGCGTCGGGAATCGCGAGGCGATTTCCGGCCACCGTAGGCGCGGGCTTGCGGACGGTGAGCAATGGGTGGCTCACCGTCCGATAAGGACCAGGCCCGGGTCGACGGCGCGTTGTGTTCCACGCGCGCCTCAAAGAGATGTCAGCAGATTTGAAGGGGTCCACTAGGGCCGATGCCTGCCGGGGTTGCGAAGAAAACCGAAAGGGAAATCGTGGCCCCCGGCAACAGGGCAACCGAAGGTGGGTTTTAGTCAGTAAGAGTCTGACACGCCCTCCCGCTCCGCCCAGAGCGGGAGAAGTTATTTGATGATTTCCCACCCAAAAAAATAAAAGAAAAAGGAGGCTCTCATTGCGCGGCTGGCTCAAGGGCTTGTTTCAGAAAACAGTACTCCTGGACACGGCACGCATAGTGAGGAGGTTCCTCTCTCTAGAGCCCTGACCACCGAAAGCTTGGACCCTGTTCCTGATGCCGATGGGCTACAATTTTTTTATATATTTTTAAATGTTTGTTTTTTTTTTTTTTTTTTTATAAAAATATATAAAAAGGTAAATAATGCGTATTGGAAAAGAAATAAAAGAATGAATACAATAATGGTAACTATTTAAAATTTTAATAATTTTAATTAACTATATAAAACACTTTATCAGAATTCGACCGAATTTCGTTTTCGGGTTTGGCAATTTCCGGCAAAGTATTCATTTCCAGCCATTTTCGTATTCGGCGGAAAATCACGTTTTTGGTAGTGGCCAAAAAAAATAAAGTTGCGGCAAATCAATATCCAATTCATTTTTTCAAAGAATATCCATCGTTATAATAAAGAAAATCATAATTACTGAGAAAATATAAAAAAAATGCTTTTTCTCTCATGTAATATCAGGGCGTTTGTTACTAATTGTGCCTTTGAAAAAAGTATAAAGTTAACTTTTACATTATTTAAGTTTAAACGGTTTAATTGAATGATTAATAAGGATAGCAAAAAAAATATACTTTTTCGGCTTATGGCCGAATATGTAAATCAGCACGCGTAGCATGACCACCGTAGAAACGGGTTTTGTCGACGGAAGAATAGACAAACTGACAGATTGTGATTGTTTATCTGTCATTTTGTCTATTCTTCCGTCGACAAAACCCGTTTCTACGGTGGTCATGCTACGCGTGCTGGCCGAAATCGTATTCGGCCGAAAAAAAGCCGTTTTCGGGCATACTCTACGTCTGCAATATATTTTACTCTTCGTTACACCAACCTAACTGTATCTTTTCCTCGTTTGTATAATCTAAGTATTACTTTAAGAACGAATGAATTCATAACAAGATTCTATTTTTAAACAAAATAGTGAGAAATATACAGCAATCCCGTGAAAACCAATTTGCCTGTAAGCCATAATAAAATATAGGTACTTTGCCAAACACACAAGCTGAAATATTTTTGAGGGAGGCAAAACATTATGTTCAAAATTGTATGTCGGGGTTGAATATTTTGTTATTGAAAATTTTGCTGAGCTAATTTTGTTAGCACAACAGTTATATATGTTTGAACGCTTTGCCCGCAACTCTACGTTCGTGTAGACTTTCGATTTTCCCACATCAGCTTTTACACTCTTAAGTTGCTGTTTTCGTTAAGTCCCTTATTATATAACTAGCTTCTACCCCCGACTTCGTCCGCATGAACTAGCTTCATCTTTCTGACTGACCGACCCCTTGACAATTCAAAAGTTTATTTGAAATAAATGCTTTGAGTTTGAGTTTGAGTTTGAATCTCTTGTACCCCCGAACCCACCACGTCGCATCGCATCGCCTGACCGTGCTATTAATTCGTATTCGCCTTGCGTTCTTTCTGACTTTTTCTTTTTGCTCGGCATATAAGGGTCCTAACGTGGTGTTAAATAGCCTTTTACAATAATTGGGCTATCAAATGGATACAGATTTTTTAAAAATCCGACTGGTAGTTTCAGAGATTCAAATAAACAAAAAAACAAATAGCTTTATAATAGTAAACTTAATCATTTTTTCACAACAAAATTAATATTTTAAATATTTTAAAGCCAATTTATCATACTTGCTATTGCTTAACCCCTGTCTTTATCCCTCCAAAAACAATAGCGTGATCAATCTTTTGTTAGTGCAAAATGACGATCGCTGGTGGGCGTGCCTCCACTGCAGTCGATACAAATGGGACGTGACCCAGATCATAAAAATCGGCATTTGCATTTAAGCTTTTTGTTTATTTCTTCAGCTCATACTTAAGCGAACTAAAGATTTTTGTTCTGACCTATTTTTGACAGCACGTGAACAATTGATTGGTATTATAGACTGAACGGTTCAACCGGTTCATGGAACTGAAATTGTCCTTTTGTTTATTCTAGATCCATTATTGATGTTTACCGTCGATTTGTACCCGGTTCCAAGAAAATAATAGAATTTCAAACGGATGTTTCTTCTAAGTGAACATTTATGAAAAAGCATAAACATAAATAAAAATTGGCACGTTATTTGTCGACAGGGACATAACTGAAGGGTAAACCAACAAAACTAGTTAATAAAACAACATTTTTTTACGACGCAACATGAAGTTTTACAGCGGCGGTGAACAGTTATCGTCCCAAAGAGAGTAGCCTAATCAAATAATAACAAAGACATAAGTTTTTATCTCAAAAATCATCTCTATGAGCGCACGACTCAACCAAGAGTCGTTATACTACCAATTAAAAGTTACTCAGAATTAGTAATCAATAGAGTTTCAGCACGATTGTAGAGATGATAGAGCACAGTTAAAAAGTAAGAGACATTATTAATGCGTCGGCTGGCTCTCGGTAGAGCCGCTTTGTGAGGAAAAATATTGAAAGCTTAAATCCCAGTTTTAAGTTAGGTGGGACAATTTTCTCTGCGGAATAATTTTTAAATTTTTCTATGTGTGTGTGCTATGTATTATAATGCTAGCTTTTGTTGGCGGGTTGGCTCGAGTGCTCAGTATAAGTAGAAGTAAAAAGGCAATCTCTTTCTTCATGATTTAGTGTTCTCTCAAGTTAAAATTATTTACAATCCATTAACTTTGAAGGGTGATGGGGTAAAAGATGTAAACTTTTACGTCTATTTTTCGTTTGTTCGTTCGCCCGTGCGGTCTACCTTATCATTTTCGAAGCTTTTCCTAACGAAGTTGGCGACAACATCCAGTCACTCCGAATATCAATATACATGGAACGACTGACTCCTGACCTCCACAACTCGATTACTGGGAAATATTCAGAGGTAACACCGATGGTCATCTTTTGGCATTTTGACTACCCGTACCTACTGTCAAACGTAGCCATGTGCTTGTTGTATGTAGTAGTTGAAGGTGGTCTCTAAGGTAGGTTGTTTTCTACATACCCGCTACCAGTCTGCTAACTGTCTGTATGGCCGACTTTACCGCTTCATAAACTATTATTGAGTCAGTTAAAATAGTTAATTGATTCAGGCGTGACCTTGCCGAAGGAAATCCATTATAAAATACAATAGACGTTGTTATATTTAGCAACCTGATCCGCTTAACTATTCCTAAAGAGCCATAAAAACCCTGTAAGAAATTGACACGTGTTTCACCTCTCAACGAAGCATCCTCAGGATGACGATTGACTTGTCGCGAACCCGAACACGGCATTTTGCCACACCGAGCACTGGTCTCAGAGATGATGGTGATTATTGAGTTAGCAAGCCAATACCGTAGAAGTAAAAGAAGTAGCATATATCCCCAGACTAAACCACAGCAAGCGCATATCGATCGACCATCCCCCATAAATCACCCAAGCATGTTTCTGACTACCAACAACCAAAAATTGCAGCAACAAATCGCCCAAACTTGACATCCAACCCTCAAAATCAAACTATAGCTGAAAAATTCACAATTCAAAATGGTGGGCATGAAACCGGAATCACGGGTCACTAAATTTATTTCACTATTAATGTTTGGAAACACTGGAGGCCAGTTATTTATATCAGTAATTATCACTTGTTTGTGCCCAGTTAAGTTCAACCCATCCCTCTATTTGGGCAGACAGTCGTAATATTTTATGGGCAAACTTAGATGATCTATGAACCTATAGCCAGTGGGCAAGGATACAACAATGCGGCCTTGATAAGGTCAAACGATAGCGGGTAAAATAGAAATTGTTTTGAGTTGACTTCCAATAAACGACATTCTCAATTCAACATTCCTTGCCTTAGTAAACTAGACCTTTATAACTATTAAACTCCCTTTTGAATAGTTCACTTATAACATCTTATTATTTCTAACATTCGGTATTTACTTTTACTTACATCGATACCCATGACGTCTGCGGAGCTTTGCTACCTAATTTAAATTGACCTTGTATATTATATACCCTTTCAAATATTACAAAGTTTACTGTCTCTTTTATACTCAATCTCCCATAAACCCTATCTGAATTTTCAATGAATCTTAACAAAGTCAAAAGTAAAATCATGGTACATTATATTATTTAGGAAATGCTGTTATTCTTTTTCAATACAATGCATCTAAACATTTAAAAAACTCTGTATACATAGTTATGAGAGTTCACAGAATATCACATTGATCATAACAAACATCTTTATCATGTTTATTCTGCGATGCAAAAATATACCTGCCAAGAAAAATAATCATTAAACTTGTTATTTTTTTATACACTGCTCTGAAAGAACCTGCAATAAAGTGTTATTTCAGTGTCCTTACCGTGAGCTCAAAGCATACATTTCTCGATATTATAAGTTGACGCGAAACATGGATAAACCTACTTAGAGGAGCTGCCTTCCAAGATTTCCAATAAATGGGGATTCAAACGGTATAAATATTTAACTTCCATACCGGGGAGTTTTATTGCTTTAGAATTTATAGTTCGTAGTGACAGTTTTATTATTATTTTAGCCCGAGAACGTTTACTAGTGAACATGGACATCAGTTTAAGTATCTATTGCTGTTATCTTCATTGCTTTTGAACATTTAGATCCGCATTTAAATAGCCTTCACGGTTGGTGATATAGTTAAATGATAGTCATACCCTGGCGCAAGTGCTGACATACAATTTTTTTTTATCACGCCTTTAGCTATCTTCAATCCTCATAATTCGTGCCAACACGAGACAAGAAATAGAAATAAAGCAAGAAAGAAAGAAATATGCTTAGTTTATTCTCCACGAATAAAACGTATAACGTAACGTAACGTATGTATATGTCGCAGTAAGATGGTTATAGCCGAGATATAGTTATATCCCTAGGGATATAGCTATTACCGTAATATAGTTATATAAAAGCGGTTCATAGAGGCTTGTGCAGACCAGTGCGATACCGCGGACGTTACAAGGGTCGCGCTGCCTGTAGCGCCCGCGATATTGCGCCAGTTTGCACGAGCCTTAACTGTCGGAATGCCCTAATTTTGTTTCTGCGAACAATTTCGACGTAGCTGGTCACAGTTCTAACCTAACCTATTTTGTCTGAGTACCCTGATAGTTATATTCCTAGTAAAACAGTTATGAACCACTTTCATATAACAATATTACGGAATATAGCTATATCCCTAGGAATATAACTATATCTCGACTATAACCATATTACTGCAACATATACAAATTATTATATGAAAAGTCTTTCAGCCATTATAGAGAAATTTCCAAAATCACCATGCTTGGCAAATTGAAGTTGAAGTTGAATTGTGATTGAAGTTTGTTGGTATCAGAAAACATGAAAATACCATCTACTATATTACAACGTTAACGATATTTTTAAATCACTTTATCCTCAATCAAATTTTATTAAAGAAAAAACTCTTTTTTTCTTTGATAACTATAAAAACATTCTGAAAGCCTTGGTAAGAATATAAGAAGTTTAGCCCATTTCCTAAGGAGCCTACGTTTTTCTTGAAACTATTAGTTCTTACAAAGAAACCTTCTTTTTTAATTTCCTTACAATCTGAGGCTGTGCAATAAAACTTTTATAATAATATTAAAAGGACCTTTTTAATGTATAGCTCTTTTTTACTCATTAGATTAGTTTTTATGCAAGCAAACTAAATCATAAGATTTTGAGATAAAATTAGTAGCTAATGGCCAATTTGTTGAACATTGTTTCTAAAACATATTTGCTGAAAGAATATATCAGCCGTAAGAAATCCATTATAATCATTTATCTAACCTACAAAAATACCTTATAAGTGCTCAGATAGGTACAGCTTAAAAATTGTTTGCCCTTCTACGGAATCGAACGTAGGAACACACAATAACTGCAAAACTTACAACCTCTTCACCACACAGACGGTAATCCCAAATTAGCATAAACAATACGTACTCAGACAGACGTCGTCTCCACCTGCGACATACTCACACAATACTCATGTATTCATGATAAATACATAATAATATTTGCATGTATATGCGCCGAACATGGTTCTGTTACCGGTACCGGTATCCATACGGTAGGTACCGGTACCCCAGAATACACTGGTACAGAAGGTCTGCTCCATACAACGAGCAAAAATGCACACAAAGACATCTTCACGTACAGCTAGTGCAAGTGCACTCGCGACAGGCGTTGATTTGACATCGCCATACGTACGCGTTTATGTAAACTTGTACGCACACAATATGTGCGTGCTCCCGTTTTCGCGCGTTGTATGGAGCAGCCGTTCTGTTGCTATTCTGTGGCTATACTGTGGTATTGGCACCTCAGTCCTACTCGGCACGTCGAAATAATCCAAGCTTGTGGAAAAGGAAACCTGGTTTTAGAAATGCCTCATAATGTGTAAACATAGGGAGAAAAGTATGGGGCTGACACGCTATTTATACAAGCGAGTTACAATAAATAAAGCACTTGTCATTACTAGATTTATCCGTCATAACGTGACCATGATATTTGTGAAATAATATAGAGGGTATCCCTAACAAAAAAACAGTAACAATAACGAAAAGTATCGAAGAAAATACGCGACCATTGAAAAAATACATTTAGTCTCAACAAAAATGTAAGCTAATAGTTTGTTTTAGTAATAAAAATAAAAATGTTAGGTAATACGCGATACATAGTTGGCAATACAGGCTGATATTTTTTAACAAAAAGTTTCTTTTAACTCATTATTGAAAATTCAATCAATGAAACAATACGTTTGATCTCGACGAAAACGCAAGCTCATGTAAATGTTATTTCGATAATAATGTTACATCAATACGTGTTACATTGATATCGTGTGAACTTAGCCTAATGAGAGACTTCCAGTAAATAATGAGCACCTAGCGCTATGACATCTTCATTAGCGTGTAAAAATACTTCTTTGTTTATTAACCGACTTCCAAAAAGGAGGAGGTTATATGTTTATAGCGTATGTTTTATTTGTCTTTTTTTATGTATGTCCAAAAATTTCTCCGTGTATTGTGGACCGATTTTGAAAATTCTTTTTTTGTTCGAAAGGGTATGCTCTCGAAGTGGTCCCATATAATTTTTAATAACAGTTTTTGAGTTAGCTTCAATAATACATATTTTTTTCCCACTTAGAATATGGATGATATGATAGTTCCTGTGACTGTTATTTACATAGCAGGAAGTGTTATTCGAATTTGTGTGAGATTAGGTACCACAGCTAAAAAGTGAAAAATAAAAAACCTTTTAACAAAAAAAAAACAACTGACTTCCAAAAAACGCTACAAAGTGAAAAATAAATTTAATTTCGGAAGTCGGTGGCAAAAAAGGAAAATTCAGAACCACAGACACCGACTTATTTTTCACTTTGTAGTGTTTTTTTGGAAGTCGGTTTTTTTTTTGTAAAAAGTTTTTTTTATTCTGTAAAGAGCTATTAAACAATTCAGTTTATTTCTGATTATACTACAAATATACATACTAACGATGTGTAAGCTATATTTTATTGACATCTCTCTTCGTGTATTTACAGTACGAGGCAAATATGGGACATCGGGCATTAGAGAAAAAGTTGGGCTTTGTAGAGCGTTGTCCCTGTCACTCGCACCAGTCTGTCTCTTTCTAATAGTCGATGTGCCATATTAAATTGGGTACTGACGCCTATGTACTTCTTCAAAGGACTGAAATTTAAGTACAGACTCTAGGCTTATCTAATAGCCTTACATACAGTAGTAAACTCAGCAGAAATAATAGGCATAGAATCCTAAACGTGAACAATTCCAATATAATTGGGATCGTTGGAATATTCCACATCGACAGAGCGTAGATAGATACGTATTATTGGACATGTTAGAATCGTATCATAGGATCTGGTTGAATGCCAGTCGTTTTAAAGTCGTATTATATAGTACTAGCAGCACCCCGCGGTTTCACCCGCATAAGTCTCGATCTCGTGGGAATATGGGATAAAAAGTATTCTATATTCTAACCCAGGTCATGGTCTACCTGTGTGCCAAATTTCCTCCAAATCCGTTTAGCCGTTTTAGCGTGAAAGCGTAACAAACAAACCAACAAACACACTTTCGCATTTATAATAAAAGTTAGGATTCACAGAATATCTAAAACACACATTGATGAAAACTCAATAATTTTAATAATGTGAAAATTAATAACAATGTTACGAACTTGATATTTGGAAGTGTAGTTGCTGTGTGAAGTGCGCGGTTCGATTCTCAAGCCAAACAAGGTAAAATAAGATTGTTTAAAAGGCTCGCAAATTTTTCATGATTTGATATCGAGACCCGTCTTTTTGTGAAGATTCTCTGGTAAATTTAATTTGACCATGTTTGTGTAATGATTGATAGGTACAGTACACCACCACAACTGCTCACACTAGAACCAACAAAAAGCATGAACATGCCAAAATAGCGGAGTATTTCAATTCTCTACGGTCATAACTCATCCGACGAGCCTCATTGTCGCAGGAGACAAATTGAGGATACGTCATCATTTGCAACGCACTGAGTTTATACCGAAGATTTGTGCGAAAGTGTTCAGTCACTATCTAGTCACTGTAAATGATAAATTATTTTCAGTTCTGTTTTGCCCGAGATACACGAGACTAGTTTCACAAGCCAGGATAGTCAGCTAGCGTTAGTAAGCTAGGAAGATAGTAACTCTGGCTTCGTACATACAGAACTAGCTTCATTTCTAGGCTAGTTAGCTAGTGGGAAAGTTAGTAAGCTAGCGTCTCAAGCTAGGATAGTTTAATAGGTTGGAGCTATATTTTGTGAGCTAGGAGCATTCCCACCGCTGATTTTACTATCCTGGTTTGTGTAGTAGCGTTCATGTGGCCGGCGAAGCTATTATTAGATTTTTACGAATGCAGTTCATTTTACTTCATGGACGTAATCACTGCAATGGTACTGGTTTCAAATTATCTGGCCTAATGTAAACAGCACTAGCATGTGCTAAGCTAAGACAGCAAGTCATGATAGTATACCGACGTTCTAGCTTATTATCGAAGCTTTGTCAAACTAGCCCCGAGTATCTCGGGTATTAGTTTGTTGAGGAATGGCTTGCATCTTGCAAATTTGCCAAATGATTTTATAGCTTTAGCATCACATCAATCGAAAGTAGATTATTTTATATACGATTTTTGGCCACTGCTAATTACTATTGTTATTAATTTAACTGTGTCACTAAGGCGGCGTTCACATCAGTCGTCGGCCGCCGACCGTGAGCGTGCAGCACAAAATGTTTGAAAGAACAAAGCCGCACCGACCGACAGTTCTTTGTTTTTCATACATTTTCACAGTCGACGGCCGACCGTATACGTGAGTGTACGTAAATGATAGTTTTGAATCTTTTTTCATATTAGTCATGCTGCTTTAAAGTCTTACAAATTGTAATTGTTATTTTTTCAAGATGGCGCCGGCGCTTACGTAATACCTATTCCATTGCTTTATATCTCGACTCTCTCTAATTATTCTTCAAGATCTTTCTCGATTCGATGTTATGCAGAGGCTAGCCAAGGTATCAAAGAAAGGTGCGCCGAACTGATGGAGGCTCTTTAAACTAGTTCTACTTAATTAGGTATCTAATGAGTTGGATTTTAGGTCACTAATGTACCGATTTGTTAAGAAAAGCAAAGCTCCTACTTTCGCAGAGGCAACCTAATTAGCAAAAAACAACTAGGTATATAAATTAGGTCTTCGAGCCAATGTTAGAGTACTTACACACCTGTTTTATGGATTTCATTGTCCTATTCGTAAATAGGTGCATGCGCAAATACGAAACGTACTCACTGAATTACGAACACGCAAGACTAGCAGGACAAGACAAGTGTCACAAAACGAGAAAAAAATTCAATTTCGACAAAATTTTATTTTACCTTTTCTTCTCCGTACAAAAACAACACGTGTGTGTTTCCACAACAATACCTGAACATATCACGTTTTCACAATAAAATGCTTCGAAACTTTTGTGAATACAAAGCGCTCACCGTGATATTTGGCGTTAGAAGCACCCAGACACCTCAGTTTGCACCCTTCAAGGGATTACAATAGATACGACTACCTTTTTACTGTGCACTCGTTTCTCCCCACTCTATATAACACCCTCATTTACATATTATTCGCGCGAATAATCATTTACAAAGTTTAGGGTATAATCGGGCATGTCAGTTGAATTATGAAGAGAGAGCTATTTGTCAGTTCAGTTTGTTTTTACATAGAATGGAATAATGTAGAACGTATCAGTAGATAATTAAGAGAGACATTCTCATTCGTTGAGGACTTGTTAGTATTGTTTGTGTAAACTTAAATGATGAATAAACAGAGTGGGAATATAAAAGTAAACATTACTAACAGTGACATTATTAAAATGTAAATTAGATGTTTTACCTTCAAGACAATAAAAAAATCGAGCAAGCAAAACAATGTTTACACTAAGGGACTAACCTCGAAATCCCGAAATAAAAATCAGCTGTCTGATAAATTATTTTATCGATTGATGTGAACGCAAATGTACTCAACAGCTGATTTTTCTTCGCGATTTCATGGCTGGCACCATAGTAAAAGGAATTCACAATGGCACTAAGAGGTTTAGGGCAAACAAAACTAACATTCTTTACCCAGGCTACTTACTTACTTAATAATAGGAGCTATTGGAATATAATTATCTATCCTATCTTATCTTTGACAATTCAACAAAGGTCTGCGGTTTGCCAAAGAGCTGTGGAACGGAATATCCAGTATCGATCTTGACCGGGTAAGAATACAACAATCCGTTCAACCTTCTTCTTGTCGTGTGGTTGGTGACTAACCTGGTGTCAAAGTTTTAAAGCCGCCCAGGGGCCTCTGACTTAGCTTCACAAGCCATCGAGAAATATCTCTCAGGCATAGCAGTTTCCTCACGATGTTTTTGAAGAAAGAGATAATTATACAATACGCACATGAATCCGAAAAGTCAGAGGTGTGTGTCTTGGGTTTGAACTCGAGACCACCACTAGGGTATCACTACTTTCCGTTAGGCTATCCATTCCATAACTAAAATAACTGATGTCACTCGGAAAGCTGCCACGCTTAAAAGGACCTGGGCTGGACTCATCTACCGCATTTCAGACGATCTATGTGCTAAACTTACGACCTAATGGCACACCTAGACGAAGATAGCGGGATGAGCTGGATTGCTTATAAAAATATTGTTCTTAGCAGCTTTGGACAGAGATAGTCCTTAGCCCAAAACTGAGACAAAACGGCAAATAAAAAATATCTATCTATCTCTCGATTCTTATAATAGTTTGCAAGAAAACTACTCATATCCAAAGACCACGTTCACAAATTACTCTTGCTCAATCCATAATACCTTCAACCTGATTCTATTAGCCACTTATACAATCTGTAACACTCATGCATACACAATCAGTACGGCTTCACCTGGGGACCTTGCCTTGTTAGTGATGTTCGGAAGTTTTCTTTGCAAAGAAAAAGTAACAGTTGGAACTGGAGGTAAGTAGATCTTTTTTTTCAAACTATTTGTCCCTGAAGAATCCGCAGTCCCGTTTAGTAATTGAATTTAGTTGCAGGCAGGTTTAAATGCGAAGTTTATGGTGTATGACCGAATGAATGAACGTAAACGAAGCAAAAGGAGTATGTAAGGAATGTAGCAGATGGCGTGTTTAGTTTCTGCCTACCCCCATTAGAAGAAGACGTACTTTATGTACATGTATGATGAATCTAGTCATTTGTTATTATTTAGTATGAACCTAGGAATTTGGAGAAATAACATAGGTAATTATGGCGGCATGAATGTGAAATTGTAAAAATAATAAAATTGGTTGAGGGAAAGTAAGTCACATACATTTGAACCAAAGTACCTATTGGTAAGTAAGTATATGAACGTGTCGTAACAGGTGATGTGTGAGCAGGATATTCGTATATATTTATTTATATAATAATTTGTTAGCGTAATGTATGGAAGAAAGAAAATAGCAAAATATTACTCATGCATACATTTAATCGCAATACCCTGCGTGGTGCTCAATTGATCGTATTATCTAAAGGCCCTAAAAAGCCAATGTATCGAAAAAACTGTTACTAACATCCACTAAACTATCACATGCCATTAAATACGCGCATAATACGCCCATAAGTATGTTAGAAAATGAAACAAAAAGCTAGAGATTACACGTAATCCCCCAGCGACTCCAAAACTACGACACAACTCGCGGAAAGGTTGACAAAAAATCCTGAAGGGTCGGCCTCTATAAGTTAAGCAGGTGTTTGGTTAGTCGCAACAAAAATTCGCGAAGTTGCCGGACCGACATATTTTTGCGGATAATCTGATAAACGTGCATAAACGTATGTAAAGGGATGAGGGAATTTGTTTGATATTTTGGGACTTGAGTTTTCCATTCAGGGTTTTAGGTATCATTTATTATGGAAACGGTTCGGGGAATTGATTATCGTTCTCTGGCTTTCGGTTACCCGGTTCAGTTCGTGCAAAGAACCAATATTTGTATGACCAACTGGCCAATCTTTTGGATCGAACGTTTGTGTATATTGTTCGTGTTTGTAATGGCATCCACTATGCAGAAGAAATTACTGTATCCGACGAGATAGTTCTGCACGAACTGTTATTTTAAAGGAAAAACATTCGTTGAAACTGGAACTGTGCTAGAACATAGTTCAAAACATGCAGTTTTTGACAAGTCTGTTCGCAAACGGAAAGTTGCGTTTCAGCATTGCTCGTTCATATAATGTTATTGAGTTCGATTCTATCAGCACATTCATTCAGTAAACTGTTTTCTGCTAACCTAATAAAAACAAAGTAAAGTTCGTATTTGTCAACCTTTCGGCTGTGAATCTACTTATTTGATATATTAATCGTTTAGGTGGGCAAATTCAAGGGTCAGAGGGTCGCGCTGGACCAATATTTTTGCTACTCCGTTTAGATTACACCGGCCGGACCTTACTCCAGGGTACAACTTTAATAGCCTCCAATATTTCACGACGTTTTTTTGTGAAGATGCGTTTTATCATAGAAGAATTTTGTTTATGTATTTTAATAACATACGGTGCTCGCAAAATACGTAAATACGTCACGATTTGAGAACATATTTTGTAACTAGCAAAGGGTTTCGAAAAAAAAAACTTTGTTTTTGCCTGTTCTTTTATAATCCTACATACATTTTGTTGCACATATTTTTGAGTGTACCATAGATTAGTTAAGTCTGGCATTTTAAAAGAATTTCATAATTTATGTGAAGTCAGATATAATCTATGCAGAGGAAGCTTATCAAAAATGTCGCGTATTTTTGTTAACATCGTCTGTATTATTTCAAATGCAATCTAAAATACTATGTTTTAAAGCTGGACATCAAAAGCGCGTTATCGAAATATGTAGGTCGAGATTTTTATTAGTTTTCACTAAAAATCTGACGCAAAAATTCGTGTTCATATCTTGTTTCCTGATATTTTGATTACATTACGTAAAATTTTCGTAATGTTTTCATACTATCTTAATTGTAATTATTAAATCCAATTTATTTAATACTGTATCCCAGATCTTTACGCTTGCTAAATAAATAACATTACAAAATATAAATAAGTGTAACAAACTTATCACCTGCACAATGCTAATATTGATCACACTTCAACGTTCATGAATTATCTACTTAAGACCTCTTTCACACGAACTTGAAGTATTGCCCATTGTGTACAGGCCCCAAGCATTATGTATTTTTTTTCTCCCCATTACACCATATCACACATTGGGATCTAATATATAGCCGCGCAGGTCCCAACGAGGGTAGTTTACGACTCAAGTCGATACAGATAGCATAGTTTCCGATACCCTGTACTTGCAACTTGCGAGGTTGATACTATCGGTCACCTACCACCTGATTTATAAGACTTAACCGTTCTGTATGACCTTGTGGTCATTTAGTGGGACATCGGCAAAATGTTCGATGTTTTTGTAAAGGGCTTGCTATGTGGTAACTATTTTAGGCAATGAGGGATTTGTGCATTAGAACAACTAGAAATAACTTTATAATAATGTAGTAAATACTCAAAGTATGCATTAAATACTTGTTTGTATTTATTATTCTTAATAATCTAATTTCGTATTGACATTGTGTTTTTTCTGATTGTCACCAAAAATAAAAAAACATGACGTTTACTACTTTGGCTCTTATTTAACTTAATTATTCAATATACAACATTCGTTATCAGCACGAAGTAAAAAAGTAGAAAAATGTCGTGTGGACCTGCTGGTATATCGATAAAACCGTTGTGCGAAAGAGCCGGCTATGGCATCTGGAAATTCAAAATGCGTATGTATTTGATGCATGAGGATTTATGGGAAACCATAGAAGGTTACTCAGGTGAGAAGCCCTCTGATGCAAATAAAAGGGATCAGAAAGCTTTAACCAAGATTTGTTTGACAATCGACGGAGGCGCAATCGCACATGTTCGGAGCGCTGAGACTGCCAGGCAAGCATGGGATGCTCTTAAAGATGCTTTTGAAGATAAGGGAATGGGCAGAAAATTGGCCCTGGAGCGAAGGCTGTATAGATATAACTTGTCAGACTTCGATAATGATGTTGAGCGTTATATTGGCGCAATCGTAGCTACTTCGCAAGATTTAGCAGACATCGGGAAGAAGATTGATGATGAAAGTTTGGCAGCTATTATGCTCGGAGGTTTAGGACCTCGCTACGATCCCTTAGTTATGGCTCTGGAAAACTCCAACTTAAAAATCACAAGTGAATTGGTGAAAAGTAAGCTATTGAATGAGTTCTCGAAAACCGTAGACGTTCAAGCTCCGGAGAACAAACCGACGACTTCCGCTCTGAAATCTTCTCAAGGTAAAATTTCTTCCAATAATAGTAAGAAGAAAAGAATTATCAAATGCTATGGATGCGGTGAACCAGGTCATAAAAGGCCCGATTGTCCTATAAGGAAGGACGAGAAGGACAAGCACGTAAAAAATGTTACTCTGAAGACAGCACTCAATGGTGTAGAAGGAGAGAGTACCACTTTTTTCATTGATACTGGAGCGACCAACCACATGTGCCATAATATTGATTACCTAGAGAACGTAAGGTTGAATAATGAAGCAGGTAGTAATGATACTGTAACGGTTGCAAATGGAGAGAAGATAAGTTGCAGAGGTATAGGTAATATTTCTTTTTCTACTAAAGATTGTGAAGGAACAATGACTGGTGTTGTTGCCGTGCCTGACCTGAATTGTAATTTACTCTCTGTTAGGAAAGCTTGTGAAAACGGTTTACATGTAGTTTTTGATAAAAATGGTTGTATTTTTTATGAAAATTTTTCTTGTACTGGAAAGGCTCTTTTACGTGGTTCTGTAAGTAGTGGGCTGTACACTTTAAATTGTACTGTAAATGTTCCTAAGAGAATTGCCTCTAATGCGCTCCTTGATACGTCAGATTGCAGACTTTGGCATAGGCGTTTAGGACACCTTTGCCGAATAGGTCTGGATAAACTTAGAAAAGGTGAGGCTATAGGTGTGTCTTATGATAAGGTGGACAATGAACCATGTATACATTGCTTGGAAGGCAAGCAGTCAAGAAAACCATTCAAAGCAATTCCATTTAAAAGAGGAACAGCTTTGTTGGAACTAATTCATGCGGACCTGTGTGGTCCGATGTCACACGATTCTTTTCAGGGAAACAAATATCTTTTGGTTTTTATTGATGATTTTTCGAGAGCGATTTTTCCTTTCTTTATCTCGTCGAAAACTCAAGTAAAAGATAAATTCTGTGAATTTCAGAATGCAGTTGAAAGGCAGAAGGAAGCAAAAATTAAAATTTTCAGAACAGATAACGGGACTGAGTTTGTGAACCAAGGTATGAGAGACTATTTGACTTCAAAAGGAATTAAGCATGAAACGACAGCTCCTTATAGCCCTCAATCTAATGGCGTAGCTGAACGTGTAAATCGCACACTGGTTGAAAAGGCGCGCTGTATGCTTACTGAAGGTAAACTTTCCAAAGTATATTGGCAAGATGCAGTTCAAACTGCTGCTTATTTGAAAAACAGGTCTCCTCATCGTGCACTCGAAAATAAAACTCCTTTTGAAATGTGGTATGGGAATAAACCAAACCTCTCACATTTAAGAGTTTTTGGCTGTCGAGCGATGGTTCATGTCCCCAATTGTCAAAGAAAGAAGCTTGATGTCAAATCTACGGAGCACATTTTTGTAGGATATGCTGATGATATCCACAGTTACTTCTTTCGTAGTTCTGAATGCCCACGTCGCTTAGTTAAAGCGAGGGACGCAGTATTTTTTGAAAATTCTTTTACAAGTTTAAAAGAAAATTCAGATTCTTCTAGAAGCCAAGAAGAAACAGTAGTTCCACTACGATTGAGCACTGATCCTTGCAATGCTGTTGAACAGATAGTTAATTTGGATGTTCCTACAGCAAGCACTTCCATGGATGTTCCAGACGTTTCCCCTGATCGTTTTCATGATGCTTCAGATGTAGAAGTAGAACAAAGCAACAGTGTTCTCGGTGAGTCAGTGGAAGAACGTCGCTATCCAATGAGAGAACGGAAGAAACCAGATTTCTTGTTATACAAGACCTGTACGGAAGAGGTAATAAATGAAGATCCATCTAGCTACTCAGAAGCCATGCACGCAGAAGATAAAGATAGTTGGATTGCTGCGATGCAAGACGAGTATGATTCCTTAATAGAAAGAAAAACTTGGATTTTAGTCAATAGACCTGAAAATAAGAAAGTTATTCCTTGTAAATGGGTCTACAAATTGAAACGAGATGCTTTAGGAAATTCTGTAAAGTATAAAGCAAGACTTGTAGCTAGAGGTTACAGTCAGGAGGCAGGAGTGGATTATTATGAAACATTCTCTCCTGTGGTGAGGAATTCATCCTTACGTATGCTGTTAGCTTTTGCCGTTGAGAACGAAAATAAGCTAAAGCATTTGAACGTGGACACAGCATTTCTTAATGGCAATCTAGAGGAAGAAGTGTTCATGCTACAGCCTCCTGGATTTACACAAGAAGATGGAAAAGTTTGTCTTCTGAAGAAATCCATCTATGGGTTGAAGCAAGCTTCGCGAGCTTGGAATAAAAAGCTCGACGAAACTCTTAAAAGTTTGGGTTTCAGTAGGACCTCCTCAGAGTCATGTGTATATACGAAACTTTTTGGTTCGTCTGAACTAGTTATACTAGCTGTCTATGTCGATGACATTGTCTTGTTGCACAAAGATGACTTGACGTATGACAAAGTCAAACATGACTTGAGACAATTTTTCGGTATAAAAGATCTGGGAAATCTAAATTATTTCCTATCTCTAAATGTAAAATACGATAATGGGATAATTGAAATAAACCAAAAAACTTTTATACTCGATTTATTAAAACGTTTTAAAATGCAACAGTGTAAAACGTTTGATACACCTTTAGCGAGCAGTAAGTTGGAACCTGGAATTGGTGAGAAACCTGATTATCCTTATCAGAACTTGATTGGCTGCTTGATGTACCTCGCTGTTAATACTAGGCCAGATATAGCGTTTGCTACCAGTTATTTGAGTCAGTTTAATACGACTTATGACAAAACGCACTGGACAGCAGCGAAGCGTGTACTTCAGTATCTTAAGGGTACTATAGATTATTCCATTGTCTACAGGAAGACTGGTGAATATATCTCTGCATACGCTGATGCCGATTGGGCTAACTGCACAATTGACCGCCGTTCGTATACAGGCTATTTTGTGAAATTGGCTGGAGGACCAATTTCTTGGGAGTCAAAGAAACAGCCAACGGTTGCATTATCTTCAACCGAGGCTGAGTATATGTCACTGAGTGCCGTAACCAGAGAAGTTGTCTTTTTGCGCAGACTCTTGCAAGAAATTAGTGGCAAGGTAGGACAAGTTATTATTTATAACGACTGTCAAGGGGCGCAAAAGCTGGCGTCAAACCCTATTCACCATAATAGGACTAAGCACATAGATACAAAACATCATTATATTAGAGAGATTGTATCTAAGAATATTGTGGACTTACGGTACATTCAGACGCATGATATGAGCGCTGACATTTTGACAAAAGCCCTAGGACGTGTATCACATTTAAGATGTGTTAAGGGTATGGGATTTAGTTAATTATAGGCTTCTTTAAATCTTAATGTCTCGCTTATAGATCTTAGATTATTTCGATTAAGTGGGGGTATGTAGTAAATACTCAAAGTATGCATTAAATACTTGTTTGTATTTATTATTCTTAATAATCTAATTTCGTATTGACATTGTGTTTTTTCTGATTGTCACCAAAAATAAAAAAACATGACGTTTACTACTTTGGCTCTTATTTAACTTAATTATTCAATATACAACAAATAATAATAATAAAATAACATCTAATTTTTATTCAGATTCAGAAAATTTTAAACTTTCTGATCAAGTAATTTTGTAAAAAAGTTGAAGTTGCCATTTATAATCAAGTCTTCAAAATAGTTACGAAGTACGTCTATAAACCCTCACCATCATGATGTTTATCAGAATTAGATACAGACACCATTCGAGATAAAAAGGCTCGATTAAGGTCACCTTTTTGAAGGCGTAGAGGTAAACAAAAAATGTATTCGTTGAAGATTACTTTAGGACAAATCCTTGTCGCGTCGGAAGCCTCTTGGTATCATAACGACCTAGTTTTCTTTATTATTTCTGACATTGACAAATAAAATACTCAGGTTAAGTTTATAAATTGCCTCAGGGTTTTCAAATTCAGAAAAAGGAAGTCTTTAAAACATCGCCAAGCTTAATCAATTGGCCAACCAATAACCTGGCAAGACTCGCAACGAATAAACAGGACCTCAGGCCACTCCCTTGAATTCGATGGCACAACTGGCAGGCGTCCAGTATCGCTGTGTAGACCACTCGAGGAATGCTTATCTGTCCCGACCCGTGAAATATATCACGGCTTTCCAAACTAATGTTTTAGACTAAGTGTAGTAAACAGCCTTATGTAAGCAAGTCCTAATTTGGACTGAAAAGAGTCCTAAAATTTTATTAGGGAAAAAGTTTTGTAAGCTCGAAAATTTGGTGTACATGTCAAAGAAAAAAGTAGTGACTCATCTCGAAATAAGATTAAGGAAACTCATATAAGACTTTAAGATACTTAAAGAAAAAGTTAATATCTGCTTCGATGGACTAAAGACCTTTTCAAACACCTAAGTAACTTAAAAATAGTTGAATACTTTTAGACCTTTTGCCAATCAGTCATTTTGAAGGTCCGCCCGAAAAGCGGATCCCAATAAAGATTAAAGATAGCGCTGATGAAATGTTTAAATCTACATTCATCAAGTTAACATTCAGGGAAACTTTATTTCTAAGAAAATGTTCCTTTGACTAGTACCTACCTATCACTCATGATTACCTAGTAATTTGTCTGGCTGTAAGTATTAGTGTATTTTATGTTACGACCCAGTTAGCTTATTCTAGAATAAATAACAATTTATTTGGATAGCTAATAGCTAGATGCTTATCTTTTAGTAAATCGGCACAAAAATTACCTAATAACAATAGATAAAACCGTTGTAAAATTTAACATCTAGTGAGACTGGAAGCCGACCCCAACGTAGTTGGAAAAAGCCGTTGTAAAATAATTGGCCAGTCAGGAAGATAGTGGGACTGACTGCCCAGGCTGTGACGGCCGTCTTGTGGACATGGAACATAACGAAGCTAGCGCTGCAAATAAATAAAAAAATATGTAGTAACAATGCAATAAGTGTCTTTGCCTATTGTATGTACCTGAACTCCTAAAATTAAAGACCAAGAAGATAGAAAAGAGGACTTGATACACAAAATAACAAAAAAAAAATTCAAGGGCCAATAAGTAATAAATATAACAACGCATTCCAAATTGTTTACCTAACTCCTTTTGACGGAAGTATCATTTGAATTCCTTGTCGTCGCATCCATCTCAGGATGTTCACGCACGTGCAACCAAACGATCTCCTCCCGAAATCTCTCTGGAGCTGCGACGACTCGACGAGCAACGATTTAAACAGCCTCGGAACCGTTCCTAAAGAATTGTTTCCGTAGCAAGCTGGGAATTAAACGACGTATCTTTAAGTCACCGTAAAACTCTACGATAAGATTCCGAGCACTTTCAAGCAATGAGTCGCCAGCTAGCTTTGCGACAGTATTTTTAGTACATTTTAGGCTAAACCGTAGATATATGACCGTCATTAGCTTTGCACAAGTATTTCTGGGCTCGGACGTATTTTTATCGCTTAAGCCTCTGTTTTGAACACAAAAGCAAGCCGGGTTTGCACGGCTTGTATGTCTCCTTTCATACTTTTTTATTAGGTTTTCGGGGTTCCGAGGTTCCTAGTCGGATCCGTAGTAAAGCGATTATTGCTGATTTATGGGACTGCCAGCCTCGTTTTATTGTGGTTCATAGCTGACTCGTGAGTCTGTGGGCTTATAGCTTTCGCGTGGTAGTTATCTTACCCGGTTATATGACATTAGGGTATGTTTGGCGAACCGTAAGTACCTAAGTAACATGCTACATAGGTTATAGTGTGCATCTTCGCCAAACGAAATTGACACACGAAAAGACAGCGAACGCGAATGGAGATCACACTATTTAGAACGTTTGCATATATCAAACAATTTTGCGTTGATAATTAATTGATTCAGGCGTGACCATGCGAAAATCCATTATAAAATACAATAGTTGTGGATATATTTAGTAACCTGTTCCGCTTAGAAGCGCTAAGCGGAACAGGTTACTAAATATATATGCACATCTATTGTAGTTTTTTAATTTTGCGTTGCCTGTGCCTCATCTATACATAATATACAGCAAAATCACTTTTTGTGTCTGTCTGTATGACCGCTTAGATCTTGACTACACAATGCATTTTGAAGCACTTTCTATAGTATTTAATCTGGAATTTTTATATGTATTTAGCACAAAAATCTTGATGTTTTGACATGTCTCCATCTAACCCGTGCGAAAACGGAGCGAATCTCTAGTGTAAAATAAATAAACTGTATATTCTGTAGGTACCGTAAGCAATCCTATTCAGAGCCCTGAACGTGTAGTATCATGATTTGATCTAGGCAACGTATAGGCATTCGAGTTACTAACAGGACAGCAAGATAATGTAGCTTCCAAGTAACGGCAATCAATTAATCAAATAAAGTTAATTCTTATACACAGGTATCCCTGTATCCTCCCATGTTGGTAAGATATTGTCCAGGACCATTTAGAATATTAGGACCACTTTGTGGTGGCAACAACGGTAGACGATAATAGATATATGACAATATTAATGTTATCGACAAACACAATCACAATATCGTATTGTAAATATCAGTTTTCTCGCAGTCAATTGATATTAGCGCAATACGATTCAATTATTGGGAAAGTCTTTGACCTAAATCACCACGCTCGGTGTACAGATTGGCCTTCACAGTACTTACCTATCCTTTTATAATAAATAGGTCTTCTATGTTCTAAGTGGCCGTAAAGAGAATATTCTTTTATATCCCTAAACGTTAACATTCCTAACAAGTATCTTACAAAATAAGGAAAATAATTGGAGTACAAAAACGCATGAATGTATCGCTAACTGAAATAATCTCCTACAGTACAGAGTATTAACATTAGTATTCGTCGCACATGGCACGATTTATCTGAAACCTTGCAATATCAGCCCACTTTAAATACTTATTTCATTCATTATTAGTTCTACGATACTTTTAGTGTTTTATTTAAATAAACAAGCAAGCAACACACTACCATGACAAGGTTTAAACTGATTAACCCCGTTTCATTTATAGTCACGTAATTGAATATCGGTCTTCGCTAGTTCATTCGCAGAATTGTAGAACTTACTTCAGAAGTCGTAAAGGCGAGAATCGCGTAAGGTCAATAAATAAATCACTTAAATAGTTAAGGTGACCATTCATCAATGTGGATCGAAAGTAGGCTCTATTTTCACAGATTATTTACTTCAATTAGACCTAGGTGATGATAGTTTTCGATTACAAAATGGGCTTTATGACCTTATCTTTAGATACACATTGGAATGTTGGACTATTATAGTTCTGTTTTACATAGGCTATACATAATGTAGAAGGTTAGTAATGGCCAATAATTGGTTGAAATCTACGTGTTACTTTAGAATAATGGATGTGGTTCAACATCATAGATTATAATAAGGCAATTCGGTGAGCCTTGTGTAGGAGACGGTGGAAAATGGAGAAAGATTTTTGTCTCTTCTTTTCGTGTGGTTAGTGACTAACCTGGTGTCAGTTTTAAGGCCGTCGAGAAATATCTCTCAGGTATGCCTCACGCTGTTTTCCTTCACCATTTTTGAAGCAAGTGATAATTATACAATACGCACAAGAATCCGAAAAGTTAGAGAGAGTCGATTTTTTTTTTTTGTAAATCGAGACCTTTAAAAGGTTACGTTGCTTAAACGCTGATTGGCCAATGATTAATGATGAATTTGATAAAAAGTCAAGTCTATATGCAGAAAATTGGAATAGTAAATAAAACGAATGTAGTATGAAAGTACTTCTGCAGTTTAAGAGGAGCAGAAAAGCGGAAATCGTTAGTATTCGAGTTGAAACTTGAAATCGGTTTTTAACAGAACTTTTTTTACTTCAATAGCAATTTACTTTTCCTCCAAAACCTACTTTGCCACCTTCCTATCATGAATTTCTTAAAAGTCAAAAGTGGCATGCCATAAAACTGGCACATTGAGTTTAGAAAAACTTCAGATTTGTAAAGCACTGTCTCTGTCACTCACGACTGTATAACTGTTTCTTTCTAATGCTAGCGCGCATCTATATTTAATATTCTAAGGAGGTAAAATATCTTTGTTAATATTGCAATACATTCTATGTCAACATTTTATCTTAATATGTAATTGTGAACGCATCCGTAAAACGTTCTATATGTCAACAAGCATCAAATCACTGGATTCCAAGCTGATGCAGGTCACGTGACAAAAAACACTCATTTGATACAATTTACTTGCAATGTGTTCTATGTTGGATCTTGGACAGCAACGGTTTTTCTCATCGTGAAAAATTTGTAATTGTTTTGTTTCTTTGACAAATAATTGGTAAGTTCTAGTAGAAATGCTTTAATTTTGACTAAAAACTTTCGGATAACCAGTACTTATTTAATACAAAAATGTTCTATGTCAGCACTGAAATATTAGACTAAAACTGTAATGCTATTAGGATGTCACTGAATCTCTGAACTGAAGTATTAATATGACTAATTAATTATCAAATATATTATGATGAAAAACATCTTTATCAGCTTAATCTGACATAGAACTCACTGCAATATTAACGATATGTGAGTTTGTATATAGGAGGTAATATCTTCGGAACTACTGATACAATGCGGTTTTTTTTTTAGGGAAAGTATTGCAGAGTGTCATAACGTATAGATATTTTATTTTAAATCAACAAATTTTGCGCGCGAACAAGCTGCTTCATAATAAAACCGTGAAGTGACATCGAACAAGCTCGATGTTATCATACTAAGCAACTTAGTTTACAATCTAACGCTTGGAATACAGATTGGTGATAACAGAACAATGTAAGTAACTAATTCACAGCAGGAACCTTCTTTTAATTAAAAAAGACCAGCTTGTCAAGATACCTTTGTTCTCATCTGATAATAAAGCAAGGGAAATAAGGTTGAATGGAAACACACAGTTTTCTTTAAATAATTCGATATCCAACCATAAAATTCAAATCACAATTGTAGTTATATGATAGTTACATGAAATGAATGGCAAATTGATGTACCTAATGTGTCAATTTGATAAAGAATAAATTTCTCTGAGTGAGTATTTAAAACGGACATGGTGCTGACAAGGGAGAATTGAACAGAAAATCATATTGCTCTGACCCCACGTAACATGGGACCATTTCAGGCAGAAAAAGGAAAAAAAAATACAAAATATAAGTACTTAGGAGATGAAAGCAGAATACGAATAACTTCTGGTATGAGCAGCTCAAGTTTTGAGAAAAGGGTATCCGGCTGTTTATTAGAAACATTGAGAACTTCGATGTTTGCTCTTTCAAAATGTATGGAACAACTGTTTTATTTTCACGAATCCACCTTTCCTAAAGTTATTCATAATTCATAAGTTAATACTTACTACCTAAAATAATATTAAGTACATCTTTCTGTCTCACCTTGTATGTTCCTATCTCTGTCTTAAGTAACAATTTCAAGCGCAGTTATTTAAATTCATTACTATAATTTCGTCCGTAATTAAAGTCTAGATAGCTTAACTCGAGCTACAACAGAATCGATTAAGGTTCTCGTTAGCGAAATAATGCGGTTCATAAAAGTCGGCTAATCGCCGAATAAAATCGATATGCGAGTGGTGCTTGTAATGCAAGAAAACTTGGCACGGTTGTGTAACCAGTTCATCGTGTAAATCTAGTATTGAAAATAGTCTAGGTATAACTGAGTCTTTGCCTATTATTATATAATATTCTAGCGAAAATTAAACAACATATGAACCGTTAATAGATGTCAAAGGGCTCATGGCTAACTAACTGCCACACGGATTGATCGCTTTCCGTGGACAGTTCGTGGATGGGTGACCATCCATTTCGTACTGAGTCCCGTCCGTGCCTCTAAAAACACGTAAAGCCGTTGCGTCTTGGATGTCATTCATAAATCTTTGACAGTCGTAGCGGATAGTCAGACGCCCGAAAGTCTGAAAACCTTGGAGGTCGGATAGGCAGTAGCTCCATGTAAAATACTGGTGTTAAGCTGCATCTGGTTATTCTAAAAGCCAGCTTTTAGAATAACCGGATCTGCCTAGCCTTTAGATCTGCCCAACTTTAGGGCCAGCCTAAAGTTGGGAAAAGGCTAGGCAGATGATGAACAAGCCAACGGTTCGGGCGTGGAATGGCTGGAGGTTGTGTGAGTTCGATCCTCCTTTGTTGCATTATAAAGGGCGTGATCAACCAGCAAGCGTTACCACTATCTTATTGGCTCATCGGTTAAACTAGCCGTTGTATCATCGCCAGACCACAGTATTATGACGAGCCAGGCTCGCAACTCATTAGCGTTGTTTGAAAGCACGGCACGCCACACAAACTACAAAGAACAACTTTTTAGTTCGCTAACACGCTAACACGAAAGACGAGCAATGAGTGAAACTACGATAGTCTTTACCGTAGTTTTAGGCTCGCTTGTCGATCAGGGCCTTCGAACTAGAGGTTGTACGAAATATGTAAAAATAATATACAATGTCGCCCATGGGAATGTGCCCGCCCGCATTTTTCTGAATATTCGTGAAAAATTATCGAAAAATAACTTTAAACATTTTTTTGACTATTTTTTCGAAGTCCGCCTGTGATTTTATGAACTTACACGTGTTTTTTTAATTGTAATTTAAACGTTAGTTAATCCAATAAAATAACTCATAAGCTTTTAGATATAATAAACAGAATCCAAATCGAGCCAATAACATCGGAGATATGGCAAACGCTACTCAAAACATAACAAAAATTAATAACATGAAAAATATTAAAGATAGACCCCCCTTTTAAAGTAATTTTTCGATAAGTTTTCATGAATATTCAGAAAAATACGGGCGGGCACATGCCGATGGGCGACATTGTATAGATAAAGGTATGCTCCATCAAAAAGTTCGTAGAAAATCTATGCTGTAATTACCACGCTTGGAAGACAGCGGCGGTCGCTAAGCAACAAAGAGCGCGCGAATTAAAGTTCGCGATATCGCGACAATGTAGCCGCAGCATTAGAGACAAGCTTGAAAGACTTCATTAAACAATCCAAAGTGTTTTACTAATCTCTTGTAAATAATCAAGTGGCTTGTTATTTGCGAGCTTACCTAATATCTTGTTTCTTGTTACCTAAGTAGTTATTTTTTGTCATTTTGTGAACAAATTCTCGGTAAGCGATATTAAGTTGTCTAAATTCACCTCTGAACAAGTCTAACCGTGCTCAGTCTAAACATTTTGTACCAAATTAGAATATGCGTAGGTACCTACTCTCAAAAACATACGAGTAGGTACTTGATGATCAAACGAAGTTTTTGTACAACGACGAGTATCGATCACAAGTATATTTATACCGTTGGCTTTTTCCGAGGTTGATTAAACGAATGTGAAAGCACATTATAAATATACGTACATACATAATATGTACATGGATGGTAGATTGTTAAGGATATCATTTACTCGATACCCCCATTAACAGGAAGGAACATCACTCGTATTCTAAAAATTGTTCGTGACAATGACTTAAAGTCAGGGTGCAATAAGTGTCTGATTCGGTAATCTGAAAATTACAATTCATAATAAAAAACATGCTAGTTCAATTTGTAAATAATATTACAAATTAATGTCAAGCATGAGGAGAGTGTCTGCTGAGCATGAGGTCCTGGGTTCGATTCCCGGGTCGGGCAAAGTGTTATTGGGTTTTTCTATCTGAAATTTCTCTGTAGCAGCTCGGAGTCTGGATTTGTGCCCGGTTGATGGCAATAGGCTCACCCTCTATTACATGGGACTTAAAAAACATAACTGGCGAAATGTGGGTGAACCTGATACAGGGACACCTCTGCCCAACCCTTCGGGGAAACAAGGCGTGATGTTATGTTATGTTAAATTAATGTCGCTTTTCGAGTTTGTCTGCGTTGTTCTTCTCGTAGTTGATTTTGATGATGATTTCACTATCATTTAGATAACTTATTCGGTAAGGTTTATATTGTGTATAATACAAAATATATAAACATTTAACTTAGATATAGCACAGAAATGTCGATGTTTTTACAGGTCGCCACATCACCTCTTATAATATAGTACATGATCAAAATTCAATAGATAATAAAATTAATACCAATAGGGAAATAAAGATTTGATAGCCCAGTGTGACTTATTTTTTCCGACAGCATGTTGCTAATATTACGAATGAAAATGATAGTTGGAAAAGCCGGCTACTTAGTTACTTACGATTATTTATTTATATACACTTTATTGTACACCACAAAAATACATAACAAAAAGTAAATCGAACTCTAAAAAATATAAAATGGGGAGCCTTATCGCCTTCCGCGATCTCTTCCAGGCAACCTTGGAATGAACAGTGAATTGCCTGGACATAAAATGGGGTTGTCATTGGTGCAAATAATAAGTATATAAAATACTAAAATAGATACACAGATATACAACATGTAAGAAAAACGTGTCCGTTCCGTGAGGGTGTTGTTAGGTGTCGTACTGAGAGTCTATTTATGTGGAAATTGACTAGAAAAATAAAAAAAATATATATATCACTACATTTTTTTCAATGGGGAGTTTTACCGGGTTATTATCGGGTTCATATGGCCTGACCACGATTATGTCTGGACTTTAAAGAGACTGGGACCTCTGACTTTGTTTCGACCTTTCTTCTCAGAGTAGTCAGATAGGAAACGCCGAACTTATCTAGCTTATTTTAAATATTTTTTTTTTAAATGACGTTTAAAAGTGATTCCGATATCCTATTTACAGAATAAATAATTTCATTACATGGGGCGCGGGCGACCGTAGTTTAGCGAGTGTATTTGGAGTAATTTTGGTTCTAAAAATGTGAATTTCAAATTAATAGTAATAACTTTTTTATTTTCTATAATAATAAAATAAAATATTACTTTTCGGTAATTTTATTGCAGTACCTATGTGCCCCTTTCTTATCGGACAGGTTTTTTTTTACATATTGTGTAGGTACTAAACTTTAGTAATAATAGATAAATAAATAGATACATTTATAAGCAACGAAAATAAATAAAGACTATAGATAATTACAGTTACGAGAACAGTTTATCTATATTAACGTGTATAGTGTATAATTACGACACTATACACGCGGATTTTTTACTGTATCAAACTCAAACTCAAAGTAATTATTTCAATTAAACCATTTACAGGCATTTTTCAGCTGTCAAGGAGTCGGTCAGTCAGAAAGATGAATCTAGTTGCCCATTCAAAGGCGTAGTAGGTTCCTACGGAGAATAACGGGCAAAAAAACTCCAAGGACACCCTTTAATATCAAAATATTCATAATATTATTCATGTTAAAATTATAAGTACTATTGTGAAAAAGATGTGCACGTTCAAAGCATCAATAAAAAAATAAAAAAGGTTATTAAAATAAGCCGTGACAGCTAAGAGATGACCAGTCCCTTCTGACGGCGCCCGTTCACAAACATAACGCATGGATCAGCACCATTCAGCTCAACAATTTTGGAGAGAACCAAATGATCCAACACATGCGCCACCCATTAGCGAGACATCTGAATGTGTTAATATGATTAATTTGAAAAACCTTTTCAATCCACGAGAGTACATAAACACTCATTATGTTTTATAACCAGTTCAGTGCAGCAGCCCATTCTATTTGAAACAAGAGTAGATTTCAGACACATTACCACCGCGTGTGACTTCGAATGGTGTGTTTATACGTAGGTATGAACGCATTTATTGTTTGGACATTTTCGCCTCGGAATGTGAATATGGGAACTGAAAATTTGAATGTGTTTTTGATTCCGATACTTATATATTTATCAATAGCTTGCTGCACTTACAGAATACACCAGAAGGTGCAGTAATTATATAATTATAATTATATTGCAATAACATAACAAAACATTTAATTTAAAAACTTCATACAAACATTGAGAAGGGTGGCTCAGTGGTAACGGCCGGTCTTAGATTCGAATCCAGACAGGCAGTTTACTTTATGAAAATGATTACTTCACCACTGCTCTCAAAACGGTGAAGGATAATATCTTGAGGAAACCGGTATGTCCTAGAACTTCGAAGACATGTGTATCAACCCGCACTGGGCCCGCGTGGTGGATTGCGGCGCATTCCCTCTCACCGAGAAGAGGCCTGTGCGCAGTGGGAACATTATAGGTTAATTATCCTGTATGCAAACATTAAACCACACACAGACACAAATTTTTTTTTAAAAACAACTCTTGCATCGTTGATGTAAGTACAAAGCAAAGCTTTTAGGACAAATCTCTCAAGATTATTAGTAGTTGGCTTATACTAACGGACAAACAGACATGGTATGCTGTGTGGAAACATATGAGAATAGCCTAAATGTTACAGCATTTGGTTGGCAATCAAAAGGTTAGGAGTTCAAAGTCCATGCATAGCACCAATGTCGTGATCGATGACAAGTATACTCCAGTAGAAGTCCAGGTACTTCTACTGGAGTATACTTGTCATCGATCACGACATTTGCTTGACGCTTTCAAGTAAAATTCTGATATTTTACTGTATCTAGTTTGACTGGTAACTGACCCCAACATAGCTGCAATGGCTAGAAACCTTAGCAATGGTAGTTATTTACATTCGAGCTCTATCCGCATGCTTAACGCAATTCAAGAAAAGGGATTGTAAATCTTGACCTGTATTGTATACCTTCTTTTAAGTGTAGTTATAAACTATGTCAAAGTATTTAGACATTCAATTTAATTCGAAGTAGTCATCATAAATCAAACAAACTCCACCTTGTATAAAATCTATTTTTCCATTGCAAAGGAAAACGCGTAGCAATCTGCTACGAAACTCGTAGCGTCGTAGCTTCGTAGCAAGTAGGTACTTGAACCGCTCTTTCGTAGCAGCCGTAACTTTCATGTTGTATTTCAAAATTATGTCCACACAGATAGACGGGCCGATAGGCGCAGCGGCTCTACGATAAGCTTTTGTGCTACGGGTTCAGGGTTGCAATCCCGCATGGGATTTTACCTACTGAAATTGTTTTATCTACGAGATTGTGATGATCTGCAGATACAACTACTGCGGGGCTGTGTATTTGTAGATTTCATTACTATGTTTGCAACGTTGCCGTTGATACTGTTACGAGCTGGGTATGGGATAAATGATTACTACCAAAATAAATAACTTTATTAAACACAAAAACACTTAAAACTTAATCACAAATACACTACTGATCACTATTCGCTTAGATATCGCACTTCTAGTTCACTTCGATTCGCTTCGTTGTATCGCCTAAATCAGACTGACACCATCGTGTGTCGGCGCTCTGCTTTTATACCGCTAATATTCACGAACATTCTGGCTAAGTGTAGAACGGTTCCAGAAAAACATCAACAAATAAACATTACCAGGAAATACAAAAGTAGTAGGTATAAAAAATAATAACCTACTTGTACCGAATAAAGAAATAGGTACTTTATGCCCTCGGCGTACGGTCGAAATTACAATGACGAGTTCTAATATTGTTTATAAGTAGTTACCTACTTAACTTCAAACTAATAATAATGGAATGCTTCTCGAAGTTTTTAGCGCAAACACACTGTAATCCGTGCTTTCTCGAAAGATCTCGTACGTACGACGTAACACTGCCCCCTCCTTAGTCATGCTCGTCCCGAGCATCATTAGCCCCGTAGTATCGGGCCAATCGGTCTACATGAACAATCTTAGGCGCACCTCGTAGACCCTTCTGTATTCGGTAGGTGACATCGTTGATCCTAGTCACGACTCGGTATGGTCCATCCCAATTTGCTTGCAATTTCGGAGACTTCCCCTTGCTCCGCACTGGGTTATGTAACCACACCAGTGAACCCTCGTCGAAATCCCTACTGTTTGCCTTGCGGTCATAACGGGTCTTCATCTTCTCAGACATCTGTTGGCCGGATTGTCGGATATGCTCATAAACATCATTCAACTTGTTACGCAAATCATTTGCGTAATCTGTTACACTACGTGGAGCATCAGGGGGAGTTCCAGTGATTAAATCTGCAGGCAACCGTAATTCCCTTCCAAAGTTCGCGAAGGCTGGCGTCACAGTCGTACTTTCGTGGACTGCGCTGCGGTAGGACAGCAGAAACGGCTGTATGTGCTTGTCCCAATCCCTCTGCCTGCTTTCCACGACTTTTGCCAGATATCTCTCCAACGTTTGGTTGAATCGTTCCACCATTCCATCAGATTGTGGGTGGTAAGAGGTGGTTCTGGTTTTGTAGGTACCCATCAATCGACAAGTTTCCTGAAATACTTGCGATTCAAAATTCCTTCCTTGATCGCTGTGTATTTCTAAGGGTACTCCAAAACGACAGAAAACTTCCTGAACTAATTTATCTGCGACGGTTGTAGCTTCTTGGTTAGGAATGGCGAAGACTTCTGGCCACTTTGTGAAGTAATCCATGACCACCAGGAAGTACTTGTTTCCGCTCTCACTTTCTGGAAATGGTCCCGCAACGTCTAGTGCTATCCGTTCCCAAGGGGCTCCAACGTTGTACACTTTTAATGCACCTCGGCTGCGTGTGTGGGGTCCTTTCACGGCCGCACAACTGGTACATTTGCGACACCAGTCCTCCACATCATCTCGACAGTGGATCCAGTAAAAGCGTTCTCGAATTTTTAGTAGAGTCCTTTTTACCCCCATATGTCCTCCTGAACATCCATCATGGTAGAGCCGTAGAACATCCGGTACCTTAGCTTTAGGGACAACCATTTGTAGATGACGGCTGTCCCCTCGAGCGTTTTCCCATTTACGGCACAAGACTCCATCCTGGATCACCAAGCTGTTCCATTGCGCCCAATAACTCTTCGTGATAGAACTCATCGCAGCCACATCACTCCACTTAGGTTTAGGAGCACCAGCTTTGACCCACTCGAAGATCGGTTTGATGTCCGAGTCATTTTGCTGAGCCTGCTGTAGGGTTTCCTTCCATTCATCGCTGAGATCTGTTCTAAGCATCCTCACGGGCACTACTTCCTTAGTCTCTTGCCTGGCACAGTGCTTACAGTCTTCAGGACAAGGTCTTCTTGACAAGGCGTCTGCGTTACCGTGAGTTCTCCCACTGCGATGTTCAGTTATGAAGTCAAACTCTTGTAGTAGTTCAATCCATCTCGCCACTTGCCCCTCTGGATTCTTAAACTGTAATAGCCACTTCAATGCAGCATGGTCAGTTCGTAATTGGAATTTACGTCCCAGCAAATATTTACTGAAGTGCTGCAATGTCTTTACTACGGCGAGTAGCTCCCGTCTTGTAACGCAGTAATTTCTTTCTGGTTTGGATAAAGACTTGCTGAAGTAAGCTATCACAACCTCTTGGTCTCCTTTCCGTTGAGACAGCACGCCCCCAATTCCAGTATTACTTGCATCGGTGTCAACTATGAAGTCATTTTCAGTGTCAGGATATCCCAAAATAGGTGTATTGCACAGACGTTTCTTTAATTCCTGAAATGCGACGTCGCAGTTCTCGTCCCAACAGAATTGCCGCTTTTCCTCAGTGAGTTTGTGCAGAGGTTTCGCAATGTCGGCAAAATTCTTGACAAACCTTCGATAGTAGGAGCACAAACCCAGAAATGCCCTGACCTGTGTCTTGTCTTTCGGAACTGGCCAATTCTTGACGGCGATTACTTTTTCTGGGTCTGTTCGAACACCTTCCCCCGAAACTATGTGTCCTAAAAAGTTTACTTGTTGTCTGAAAAACGAGCACTTTTTCGGACTTAACTTGAGATTTGCTGTTTGGATTTTCGACAGCACTCGGTTGAGGTTTTTAAGGTGATCTTCAAATGTACGGCCCACGATGATAATGTCGTCTAGATATACAAGACATGCGTCTCCAATCAATCCGGCGAGTACTTGCTCCATCAACCTTTCAAACGTCGCAGGAGCATTGCACAAACCGAATGGCATAACTTTAAACTGCCACAACCCTTTTCCTGTTGAAAATGCAGTTTTCTCCTTATCCTTGGGATCTATTTCAACTTGCCAGTAGCCACTTTTCAGGTCAAGTGTGGTAAACCACTTCATACCAGTCAGCGTATCCAGTGTGTCATCGATCCTAGGCAGCGGGTAGCTGTCCTTCTTCGTGACGTCGTTCAGTCGTCGATAATCCACACAGAAGCGCATACTGCCGTCCTTTTTCTTTACCAGGACCACAGGAGAACACCATGGACTCGATGAAGGTTCTATAACACCGTCCTTCACCATTCCCTCAATCATGGTTTCCACCTCTTTTTCTCGTGCCACTGGCAGTCTTCTTGGTCGCTGACGGATTGGTAACTCGTTGCCTGTATTAATCTTATGCTGAACAAGTCCAGTTCTCCCTATGTCAGCATCGTTTGAAGAGAAAGTGTCGGCGTACTGAAGTAACATCTTCTTAGCCTTGTCCATTTCTCCTTTAGTTAAATCGCAGTTTTCCAAAAGCGTTGACACGTTAAATTTTGCACTACGAATTTTATTTCCGGTAGGCGGATCCTGCAATTGACGCATCCAAGCTACTTCCTCGCAAGTACCGATCAAGGTGCCCTTCTTGATGACATGCTCCTTGTCACTTGGATTCAGTATGCGTACTGCTGAGACGTTGGTGGCCTTGACCAGAGTACGTGCCATCTTCCATGGGAAGTCATTGTTCACCCTTTCTATCAGAACACTTCGATCTTTGTGTCTAGAATTCTGTGGTAAACTAATTGGCACAATTGTTTCTGATCTGCGAGGAAGAACAATCTCTTTCAAGCAGTACACTTTTCCTGATGGTGCACCTTCCATGAAGACTTCATCTGAACCACATTTCAATACTCCTTGATCAACGTCGATCTCGCAACGATGTTTCCGCATGAAGTCCAAGCCCAAGATGCAATCGTCCACTATATCGGCCACGATGACATTGTGCAGGTAAGTTCTATCACCCAATTTTAACTCCACCTCCTTCTTGCCTCGGACGATTATGTGCTGACCGGTAGCTGTTAGTAATCGTATACGGTCGTGGTTATCGACGTAGTCCCCAAGAAACCGACTTGCTAGGTGAGAATTGACGACCGTGTGAGAAGCTCCAGTATCCAACGTCAGTTTGCATGGTGTTCCGTTGACTTCGCCTTTGATGGTCAGGCTGTTCCCATCATGTGCTTGCGAGATCAAGATTCTCGGGGCTCTTTCAATACCAGCCAGCACCCGCCCCCCAGTCCTGGCTTTTACTCGTTTCCCTGCTGTGGCTGGGCAGTCACTTCAGCCACCCTTCCCTGCTGGTCTTCTCTCGGGGTGCTGCGCTTAGGACAGCTTGACCGAAGATGACCCCTTTCTCCGCAAGTGTAGCACCTAGGACTGTACCCTTGCGGCCGGTCGCGTACAGATGCTACAACCTCCCTGACGCGGTGCGTTCGGTGGTCCTGCCTCACTGCCTCTACTTCTAAGGCATGGGCCAAGGCGTCTTTCAGCGTCTCATGATGCCCAAGTCTCACAGCGGCTCTAACTTCTAGGTCGCGTATTCCATCAACGAACGCTTGTACCAGATTCCCATCGATAAGTGCAGGGGCAGACTGGTATGCTTTCCGAACCAGCTTTTCAACTTCGAGGGCCCACTGCTGTAGGTTCTCGGCACTACGTTGAACACGATCCTTCAACTTAGCACGAAATACGTGCTCCAGGTGCGCGTCGCCGTATCTGGACTCTAACGCCTCCAGCAGCTGCTCGTAGGTTACATTCTTGCCGAGCGCCTCAAGAATGTTTAGGGCCTGGTCTCGGAGGCCCAAGGTGAGCGCGGTCATGGCTTGCGGTTTTGTCCATCCATTCGCCTTCATAACGGCCTCAAATTGAATTTTATAAGCCGACCACGAAGATGTGCCATCGAATGGAGGCACCTTAAAGCCCCGCGCTGAAGGTGCAGCAACTACTGAAGCTGCAGTCACGTCTCCAGTCTTCAGTTCCCCCAAAGCCTTCTTCACCCCAGCGATCTGAACTTCGGCTTCTGAGAGGCGATTCTCGTGCTGCTGTACCTGATCCTTCATCACCTTTAGCTCTTTGCCAAAAGTTGCATGAAGATCCTTTATGAGGAGCATCTGCTCGTCTTGGCGGCGGACCTGCTCCTCCTTGTCTCGCTGCAACTGCTCTTCCAACCGGCGAGCCTGCTCCTCTTGACGGCGAGCCTGCTCCTCTTGACGGCGAGCCTGCTCCTCTTGACGGCGAGCCTGCTCCTCTTGACGGCGAGCCTGCTCCTCTTGACGGCGAGCCTGCTCCTCTTTGTCTCGCTGCAACTGCTCTTCCAACCGGCGAGCCTGCTCCTCTTGACGGCGAGCCTGCTCCTCTTGACGGCGAGACTGCTCATCTTGACGGCGAGACTGCTCCTGTAGCAGCGCCATTAAAGCTGACAAGTCTGGCGCCATTGATGCTGTAGAAACTGCGGATGGGCCAGCGACTGGCACTGACGTAGGCTGGACACCACCCGGTGTCTGTGTTGGAGAATGTCCAAACCGCCTTTGGTCCATGTCCTGCTGTCGCTGACTCCTGGTACGGATACCGTCCGTGTCGTCCTTCGGTAAAATTGGCATAATTTATCCCTCACTTCTGACACCAAATTGTTACGAGCTGGGTATGGGATAAATTATTACTACCAAAATAAATAACTTTATTAAACACAAAAACACTTAAAACTTAATCACAAATACACTACTGATCACTATTCGCTTAGATATCGCACTTCTAGTTCACTTCGATTCGCTTCGTTGTATCGCCTAAATCAGACTGACACCATCGTGTGTCGGCGCTCTGCTTTTATACCGCTAATATTCACGAACATTCTGGCTAAGTGTAGAACGGTTCCAGAAAAACATCAACAAATAAACATTACCAGGAAATACAAAAGTAGTAGGTATAAAAAATAATAACCTACTTGTACCGAATAAAGAAATAGGTACTTTATGCCCTCGGCGTACGGTCGAAATTACAATGACGAGTTCTAATATTGTTTATAAGTAGTTACCTACTTAACTTCAAACTAATAATAATGGAATGCTTCTCGAAGTTTTTAGCGCAAACACACTGTAATCCGTGCTTTCTCGAAAGATCTCGTACGTACGACGTAACAATACGTTTGGAAAATACAACTTAAAGAGACAGACAAACTCAAGTCTAGTAGTAATCTTCATTTTTAGGGTTCCGTACCCAAAGGATAAAACGGGACCCTATTATTAAGCCTCCGCTGTCCGTCCGTCTGTCTATCTGTCCGTCTGTCACCAGGTTGTATCTCATGAACCGTGACAGTTAGATGAAGTTTTCACAGATGATATATTTCTGTTGCCGCTATAACAACTAATACTAAAAAACGGAATAAAATGAATATTTACGGGGGGCTCCCATACAACAAACGTGATTTTTTACTCGTTTTTATAGATAATGGTACGGAACTCTTCGTGCGTAAATTTGACTCGCACTTGGCCGGTTTTCTTTTTTAAATATTTATGCAGCAATACGAGTAGGTATGTAACAGTTATATCTGATGGCATCGTATATACCATAATTTCGACTCCCATAGAAAATGAGTGAGCTTATACGTATGTTTAAAATAAATGAACAACCACAAAAACACCCCCACACACTCATTAATTAACAACAAAGTAAAAAAGTAACAATAATATTGTAAGAAGTCGCGAAATGAACGAGAATACCATTCCCATTACTCCTGAGAGCAGGTAATACCCACTCACTCCAATATATCATACTTGAGTAGCTAACAACGAATTAATGTATCATTGCTAAGAGCCTCTCAAGTTAAATTTGCCTGAGCTGCTTAATTAAGTACATGCGTAACATATTGCGTGAGACATTTCGTACATTTTAAATTATCTTATGTTTTATTATTTTTGAACGTACGGGCTGAATTTAAATTAAATTAAAGGATTTTTGTTTAAAACTTTAAATTGTTTTTGAAATGAAAGCATGACTGTAATAATATTTTTTTTAAGTTTTTTATTTAAGTATAGCTTGTCCACTTTGAAATGACGCGCCCCTCTACCGCATTACCGTGTGCGTAAGATGCGGTAGTGGGGCGCGATATTTCAGAGTGGACAAGCTATACATAAGTGAAATTGTTCTGTCTTAACAAGTGCTATATAATAGCTCCTTTGGTGATAAAAACATAAGTTACTGGCAAGGATAGTAACCGAGTCGACTGGCCGGAGCGCGTACTAAAAACAAAACATTCGACATATGAATAAGATTTTTTGGAACCCTTTAAAAGATCTATATTTAAGCATGTATGTCGCTTCATTGAAAAGTCTTATAGCCAATAACATAATAATGTCAATTTTCAACCTGACTGCTATGAAATTCTATATCAAATTCACCAGAAATCCAGCTTCCCAAACAAAATATTCAATTTCCCACAAAATAGAGTTTTGCTAAAACCTGGGAATATTATTTTATTGTAGGAAAGGAATATTATTAAATGCGGGCCAGAAACCATAAGTCCGGTGAGCAGCTTTCATGACATTAAAATAAAAAGTATTTGTTTTCGCTCCAATTTGTCAGGATTTCATATAATAAAATAATTTGCTTTATTTCAAGCTTTTTAGTTTCATTAATATATTTATTTATAATTGTTTGGAATTGACTCATTACTAACTTTGATTTAATACCAATATTGTTGTAAATTATTTTAAAAATACCTTTTCTTCCCTTTTTTTGTATTTGCAGTGGCTAAATAATAAAAGTCACCTTGCCGGGGTTTGTCCGTGGATGGGTGACCATCTTTACACATCGAGAATCCTTCATGCCTCGGAAAGTACGTACGTACGGCTGTCATTCGTGGATCCTCGACAGTCGTGACGAGTTGTCAGAGGCTCGAAAGAAAACCAGTCTTACCAAAGGCTATCGTATTACCCATTACTGGGTTGTGGAGGTCAGATAGGCAGTCGCTCTATATACATTACTGGTATTCAGCTGCATCCGGTTAGACTGGAAGCCGACCCCAACATATTTGGTAAAAAGCTAGGCATATTGGTATAAATGCAATATATAAAAATTATATAGCCTATTTCACTCCCACAATTAAGAAGAATCTAACGAAACCTCAATTATGTTAAAATCCATCAAGCCGTTTAGGGTACGGAGCGTGCCAAAGAAATAGACATAGGTAATACATACGTACTCTCGAACTGCCCTAGAAGGAGGATAATGTTCCCTCTTCTAGGGCAGTCGGGTAAAAAGGAGGCTTTTTGAATGTAAATAAAACATTAGTGATAAGTGCTTTATACGAATTCGAGTACTTTCCGTTATTACTGACATGCATCTGAAATAAGCAGCAATGATTCTCAATAAAAGGCGATGGTTCTAATCGGCTTATATTTTCCTCCTGTCGGGAATGCTTCAGAGAGGTTGTAACCATGACTTTTTCTTGACAGGAAAGGACACAATAACCTTCAATGTAGAATTAATTTACACCATAATTTGTCAATCCCTCGAGACCCTCCGCTGGGCACGGGTCCCACTATGCGACAAAGATCCCATTGGTGATAACAATAACGATAGTAATTTTGTGAGATAGTAACCCTAAACCCAACACACCATGGAATCAGGGGACAATTGTAAGGTGACCTAAACCGTAGCTATAAAAGATAATAGTTATCTAAAATTATCACATATAAATTATAATTAAAAAATTAATGAAACGTAAATAAACATTAAAATTATTAATATCGGTTACTGCACCTTTAATCGGTTAGCACTAAATCACGCTTAAATAGTACACCTGAAAGTACGAACAAGTACTTATTAATTCCAAAATAATGTCTATCAGAACAATATCTGAACAAAACAATATTGTTTGCAGAATTATTAACAGTACTATTTGAATTTGGTACATTAGTTCCTGAACCTTAAAGATTATGTAGACAGAAACAGAAATCTCAGAAACAATATTTGTATGATAATAATTTACACTAGAATCTCCCATCTAAACCATTATTTAAAAAAATTGGTGGTGAACGTACTTGGCTTGTCCAGGTCGCTGATGAACTCCTCAGTCTCCACATATCCTTGGATCCTGTCAGCAAGCACTATAAGTACCAGCCACAACACTCGGCTCACACACACTGACATACTAACACAAGTTGATCCCATCGTCAAGAAAACAACACTAAACAAAAACGAATTTAATTTTCAACAACATTTTCTTCTCAAGTCTGTTTTAATTTAAATTCAAATAAAGTACAACGTTTTATCCATGGAAAACTTGTTGATCTTCTTTTTAATTAAAACTCACTGTTCTTTGAAAACAAAAATGAATAAATTACGGTCTTATAATTGGTGAGAATAAATATTTGAGAAAAGTAAAACACAACGGCTCGACACGTGTTGTACGACTGTAAACAAATCGCGCTTTGACAGGCGAGCTCGCGACGCGTGGAGTAACGTGCGTGCGTCTCGACGCCGCGGGCAACACTGATCGAACACCGATAGGGCAGCCGTAACAATCGCAGAAAATAATAATTTTCATTCGAATTTTGAATATGTTTACAGTAAAATTTTGGTTCGGTTTTCAAATATTAAATTTGTTCGCGAAAACTATGATGGCTCGGCTCACCACCGCCAATGATCTGCGAAGATTCTCAACATTTAAGACGGCACGGAACAATCTGTTGCCTACGTTTATTGTAAAAATTACCGAGATGTTATTCCACGTAATATTTTGTTTACAACTCCCTGGGTCCAAATAATGGTATATTACCCATCCTTTAATTTAACAAGTACGCAACTACATATAGGTTATAAGGTAATATAACAAAAGTAACGGACAATAAAGTGCTGAAAGTTTCGGGAATATAATAAAACACTTGGAAGGAAGTTACGTTAAAATTGGGTCACAAATATCAGAGGTTAGCTGTCACCAACAAAACGTCTTTATAAGTTTGTGAATTGGCGAACATTTTAGTTTATTACCAGGGTACAGTCGGCAAGAAAAGTGGGACGGTTAGATGAATAGCACATAATTAACATACTAGCATATCTAGTGAGTGTGGTGTGTTTTGTTTCTACGCCTACTGTGATAGTATATTATTGAGTCATTTGTTTTTTCTTCTATATTATATAAGCTTAGTTTTCTTTATAAGGGTACATTCCAAGAATAAAGAAATGGTATAAAAACATAGTCATAATAACACATTCGTCTCTGTTTCAACTGTGTGGGAACTATCATCGTATTTATTGTTTTGTTCTGTGCCAATTTAGTTTACTAATAGTTTTATTTTTAGACGGAATTTGCGGTATCATGTATTTGGTTGTACTGAAAGTTGAGTCTTTGAAAAACTTAAAAGCTTAATTTGCGGTAAGTTATGTGCATGACCTATCCCGTGGTTTATTGATTAACGGAACTCAACACACGCGTACAATATTTTAATAAGTCTGAAAATGAACTTTATTCCAGTGTCCAGATAGGCTCTATCTACCAGATCGGTTAGATATTGAACATTATTTGGATAAAATCATCTCCCAGATAATTATTTGCCAAGGGCTTGGACTTATCTAGTTTTCGAGTAGCGGATAGGTAAATATGAATCTGAAGTCTGTTCAATTAAATCCTGTTGTAAACTGAAAATGCCTAAATAAATACCTAAATTCGTAGTAATATTCGTCTGTATCTTTCTAAATATGACTTAGGGAGGACTTACAAGGGTATTCGTTATTTTATTACGGAGTTCGCGCGCAAATCGTCAGGCCGCCTCCGGGTAAGGGATTGTACACACTTGGTTATTTTATTTTGGAAGTTGAAAAGCATTCAGTTTTTGTCTATGAAAATAGCTGTCGTTTTACACACTATGAATGTAAAGGCTCGTACAGACCAGCGCGATATCGCGGGCACGACACGGGTCGCACCGCCTAGCCTGTCGCGTCCGTGATATTGCGCTGGTCTACATTTACATTGAGTCGGAAACTTCAAAGTAGACAAAAATAAGTAGATAATTATTTTCTTTTTGAACGTGATATACAAAGGAAGGTATTTAGTCATTATACAAAGGTACTTATTAATTAAACTAGAATTAATTAATTCTATATCATGGTTTGGGGATGGTACCTACTTATTTATTTATGTAGGAACATGATTTTAGTGACGAAAATAAAATGATACGTTAATATTAACATTGTAACCTTGTATTGTCTGACTGACTCGGGTAACCTAGCTCAGAAGTCAACCCTGACGACTTCTGAGCTAGGTTACCAGAGTTTTCTATTATATGTGTTGTTAATATGTCATAAAAACAAACAACCACAATCAATAACAGCATGCATATCCTAACGAATCCTAATAATATAATAATTATAATACCTAATGTAATAATAATAATTAATTTTATAAGTGCGAAAGTGAGTTTGTTTGTTACTCTTTCACACTATAACGGCTCAACGGATTTAGATGAAATTTGGCACATAGGTAGACCATAACTTGAGTTAGAATATAGGATAATTTTTATCTCGATAATCTCACGGTATCGAGACTTCTGCGGGTAAAACCGCGGAGTGCAGCTAGTAGATTACTATATTTAAGGAGAAAATGGTTGGTCTATGTATGTTTGTTTGTGTTTTCAAGCATGTAGTAGGCATAATGTATTATCATCATCTACCTAATGCAACACTTTATACAAAGACCTCTCCAATAAAAAAAATTACCAGCAGCAGAATATATTTCCATTTATTTCTTTAATAAACAAAATCATCTACCCACTGCGCCGTAAAAATTCATATTAATAAAAGTAAATTAAATTTGCCAATTTATTTTACATCTGTTTTATTGAAATAACAGAAAATTTCGCCAACTCCCAAGTTAAGTTCGGAAATATTTTTACTGATCCTCAAATTATTCTCTTTTGTCTACACAATTTTGGTTATTATTGCTTGAACAAATACTTTTTATTATTGTTATAAAGTATCTTTTTCCCACTGCCTCGTTGGTCGGTGTGATGGCTGAGCATAAAGTCCTGGGTTTGATCTCCCGTTAGGACAAAGTGTGAAGTGCTTTGTCTTTAGGAAATTCTTAGTGTCTCGGAGTCAAATGCCCGACAAATTCTCAATATTCTTCTTCCTCGTCTTTGTACCTCTTCAGAGAAACCAGGCGTGATAATTTCTTCTTCTTCTGAGTAACTTCTTCAGTTTTCACTTTTTCTTTTACCTTTTAACGGTTTTCGTAAAAAGACAAGTGATTCCTCAATTTATCCCACAAAGTCGAGCAGCTCGCACTTTGTATTTTGGCGGCCAATGCTAAATAATAGTGCTAATACTGCCGCTACCGACATCACAGTACAGCGCTGCAGCAGCGCATTCATTTGTTTCTCACTTCTCGCTCCCTTGCCGCACTGTGACATAGGCAGTTGTCCATTTTCAGTTGCTAGCTCTAGTTGTGTAACAAGTAGTGAAATGAGTTGGCGAGGAGCGAGTGTGTAGTTCCGATATTTTTATCGCTGCGCTATCAGCGAGTGTCCAAGTGCGACGGGCGATTACTCGCACAACTCGCTCGGGGCGAAATTACTACTGTTTGGTCTCTCGGCGTGAGTTCTGACCTTCAATTATTGATATATGCATCTCTTTTGTTTACACGGAATGTATATCTATTGTAAGTTTCTCGAGTGAGAAAATATCCGGTATTTAGTCGCTTTCATGCTGGCGGTAGGACAATTGCCTAAGCGCGGTAAAGTTGTTTTCCAAAAAGTCAATGTCATCAGCAGGACCTGCTCCTGGCCACTAACAAAGCTCTGATAAACAACAAAATGAAAGGTTGTATTGAAAATTTAGGCCAAAATACTCTTATCCAGAATTTCGGCCAGTAAAGTTATAAGATTATGAGATAATGAATAAACTCTGAAGTAACACCCTAGCACGAACATAATAAAATTATAGAGCCTTGTATAACAACGAGTTTCTCGCTAGCCATTTTCTTGCACATATCATGCTTATTCCGCTACCGACCACTAGTAGAATGTGTAAAAAAGGGGCTATGGCTGCAGCCACACGGGGTTGATCGAAAATAAAGCTACGCTTGCTGCGGTCGGTTCGTGGATGGGAAACCATCCATTACATATCAAAACCCCTCCATGCCTCGATAAGCACGCAGTTGATCCCGGATGTCAATCGTAGATCATTGACAATCATTACGGGTAGTCAGAAGCCCAGAAGTTAGACAACCAGTCTTACCAAGGGTATCGTGTTACCAAGTAACTGGGTTGTGGAGGTCAGATAGGCTGTCACTCCATGTAAAATACTGTTATGCATCCAGTTAGACTGGTAGCTGACCCCAACACACTTGGGAAAAGGCTAGGCAGATTGAGTGTTTCTTTTTTTTTAAGTTTAAACTTCTTTACGCGTGTTAGGCATTTTTGAGATGGGAAAAACAATTGAACTCGCGACACCGTTACCGTTACCGACACCTCATTCAAAGTATTTCCTGAACAATAACATTGCTCAAGTTTTCACTTCTGTCGGCACTCCCAGAGTGCCACGGTTTTTTTTAGGAGAACGTGTATACTGTTGTAAAGAAAACTACAAACGTTAAGCAATCTGAAGTTTGACACAAATCCGTTTGCCTACATTTCTGTTGGTATGCTTGGGAAAAGGCTCGATAGATTTATTGTGTATAACTCTTTGGTTAATAAAGCTGTAAAATAAGAAAAATCTACAAAATAGGTCCCTTAAAAATATCAACTCTAATCCCCTAATAAGTAAGAAAAAAGATTTATTTATTTGGACTCGCGCAGGAGATCACAAATTAAACTTATCATAAAACAACTACTTAACTAAACAAAAATAAAAAACAAAGTAAAATGATAATAGAAGCAGAAAGTCCTGTACGAGGCCAAAAGGCTCCAATCTCAGCATGATGCTGCGACATTCAAAAATTAGTGTCACAGCGCTGGTATTCTGTTATGGCCCGCTGTAATGTCACGTATAAATACAGAAAAAAAAATGGATATGTGAAATAACATAAAAAAATAAAAAATGTTTTAAATAAAATTATTTATTGAAATCCGACATAACATCAGTTAATTGTTTATGCCTATAGTATCTGTGATACTCTAGGCATCGCTGTGATAAGTAAAGAGGCGCAGGCGCTAACACTTGCAAAAATAAACATAAAAACATTACGGTTGATAATGCTACACTGAAATATTTCACTCACAAAAATGACAAGTAGAAATAATGTTGTTTTAAATATCCTGGGAGTAAAGGACCGACCTACCTATGCAGCGAATAAAATCATACTCGCATCATTTTGCGAGTAATCAACATTTTAAAACTCATGTGACAGCTGTCAACTGTGCACAACATAACATAATTTACGGAGTATACTAAAGCAGGTATTTTTTTCATAAAAAATAGACAATAATTAGCATCAAGGGAATACCGGATACATGATTTAAAATTGTTTGAAGCCACTACAAAATAATTGTGAATTATGGGGCTAAAACAAAAAAAAAATTGTATCTTTGTTCTGAAATTTTGGATCTAAAAGACAGTAAATTGATAAAAAATTACTAGAGGTCGCCATTGAGCTTTAATTAGTGACTGTGACTAGTGGGCGGCAGTAGTCGGTCGCCGGCTTAGTTAACACGCCTTGTGGTCCAGTTTGCAATTACTATCAGTGATTAAAAAAAACATGAATGTTGTTGTTTTTAGGGTTACTTACGCCCGAATGTGCCTGTCTGTCTGTCCGTCTGACTATCACAGCTAATTTGCCACGAATCTAAAGGACGGATAAGTTGAAATAAGGTACACATAATTATGAATTTCTGTGACCCAAACACAGACGTGTAACGGAGACAAATTAATTTTGAATATAGGGGTCACGTTTGGGAGGCAAATAGAAAAATAAAAATAAAGCTAAACATTCTGTATCGTATGACATTTATGTTATCAAATGAAAGGGCTTACAGTGCGGGTGTCAATATTTTTTTTGGAACGAAGTTCTTTAAAACGGGTTGTAAACTTTCAGAAATCGTCACGCTAAAAAGTGTTAATACTTGCACCTGTTTTCTTCTAATTCATAGAGAAAGAAAGAGAAAGAGAGAGAGAGAGAGAGAACGCCGGCAGAAAAAAACTAAAGAAAAGAGTAAAGTGATTACAGTGTCGTGGGATAAAATTGTACACATCGGCCCGAGTGCAATGCACGAGAGAGAGAGAAGTATGAAATTTTAAAATTTTCATCATGAGTATCGTTTTCATGGTTTTCAAGGGTGCAAAAACCAATAGTTAGGTCAAAATGAAAATTCAAGATGGCCGCTGCGAAAACTTTCTAATTTTTCGTCATGTATATCATTTACATGGTTTTCGAGGGTGTTAAACCCGATACCGGGGTCGAAATGTAAATCCGAGATGGTGGCTCTGAAACTTTTCAAATTTTTCATCATGAGTATCGTTTTCATGGCTTTTGAGGGAGTTAAAACCGATAGAGGGGTCGAAATGTAAATCCGAAATCACGGCTGTGAAAGTTTTCAAATTTTTCGTCATGGGTATCGTTTTCATAGTTTTCGAGGAAGTTAAAACCGATAGTGGAAATGTAAGGTCGAAATGTAAATCCAAAATGGCGGCTGCAAAAATTTTCATCATTTCATCATGGGTGTCGTTTTCATAGTTTTCGAGGGTGCTAAAGCCGATATTGACGTCGAAATGTTAATCCGAAACGGCGGCTGTGAAAGTTTTAAAATTTTCGTCATGGGTGTTCTGTTAAATTCTTCGTTCCTGACGGACTTCCCCCGACCGTATACGTTTGTTTTTATAGTAATAAAATAAATAGTTTTAAATTTATTTCAGAAAAGAGATTAAAATTGACCATTCCCCCCGATTTTATCTCCAAAACTACTGAACCAGAAATTATGAAAAAATAATACAGAAAATAGTTCGATACTTATAGCTGCTTTACCTTCATGAAGTCAATGGCTTAAATTAATGATTATTCTCTTAACATTGAGCGTGCAAACTTACATTTGCAGTTGGAATGTATGGGAGAACACTTTTTTCAACTACAATGATAAGTTTATTCTTGGGATACATTCATCCCAACTATTAACTTTACATTGTGCGTGGCCTAATGTGCTTGGCCGGTTTAAAAAAATAAATAAATTATAAAATCGGAATACCAAATTATTAAGGCTTACCATACATGGTCAGTTTTACTTAAGGAACCGCTTGATCTGAACAAAATCCGTACCGTGAATGGCTGTCTCCGATCAGATCAATTGGTTTGGTTACGTCGGCCGGAATGATTATTATTAATCGCTAAAACTAAACAGACAGATTACACATCCGGTCAGACCTTTCAGATCAGATTCGTCTGTTCAATTTTATCTCACTGTATAATGGTACCGCAAACCAATAACGTATGACAATATATTTTCCGGCCCTGATTACTTCTTCAAGCCCATCAAACAGCCATCAGTCAATAATTACATTTTATTTAAGTACGTCTGAACATGCCTCATTTTGCTTGCTGAGGCGGCCTCGAGGATCAATTGAATTCAGTACAAAGGAAAAACACAATTGTGTACTAAAAAATCACGGAGGGTTCCGTGGGCCAGAATAATAGCGTTAAATAAATAATATGAGAGCGTCTCAACTTAATTTGGCAACCCTGTTATGTAATACATGGTGGAGTGGCCTTGAAAGCAGCAGAAGTGGAAGCGAGTTGTGATCTCATTTTTAACAGCAGTGTATGATATTCAATGATTTGGCATTTGACATGGCATAGTACACCCAAATCGGTTCCATCCTGCTTCATAGAAAATTTGCTTATTTACGAAATAAAATTGATTCCTAAGTAGTATTTCTTTTTGTATGCCTCTAACTCTAAATGTAGAGAAAACGGTTTGTGTATAACGACTGTTGCAGTGTTCTTTGCGACAGTATTTTAATTTCTTTTCCTCGTGGTGCTAACACAATGCTACCAGTAATAACGGCAAAACACAACGAAGGTTCCAAAAATTCTACTCGTGCAAAACACTTGACTAGATTTCTTTAAAGTAGGTAGTACCTACTACAAAATCTCATAAAGAAAGAAAGAAAGAAAGAAAGAAAATATTTTATTTGGGACACGCACAGGAAATACAAAACATAATAAAAAAAGGAACAAACAACGAGATAACCTCTCCGCTTTACCGAGCGTTCTCCCAAATTCCATCGAAATTTCCCGCAGCAAGATCACGTATTCCTGAATCCATGGGTAGCACATAAGCCAGCTCTGGAAATGGTAATATTTGAAAAGGTATTGTTTAAGCGAAAGATAAGCAAGTAATACCGCGAATAGCACCAAAACAGTGGCTCTATCAATCAGCTTCACAGTATCGTAATTATGTTGACGGTACCTAAATGGAATCCGGTTTATCAGGAATTCAGAAAATAAACTTGTATGGTTGGAAAAACAGAGGGAGGCAACTATGTTATTGGTATCCGAGTTTTATGAAATATGAAAAAAAAACTGTGGCACTCCGGGAGTGACGACAGAAGTGAAAACTTGAAAAAAAATCGGCACCGCGGTAATCAACGCGTTGATGTCTTTTTAACCGTCTTACGAATTTTCGATCAGGTCACGTGTCCTGACGCGAGTTTAACATTTTTTACCCATTACAAAAACAGTGCACAACGTCGCTAAATTTTTTAGTTTTCACTTCAAAAAAAATGAACGGCTAGTACATAATATAGATACAAAAAAAAAAACCAGACATTGATTAATGAAAATCCCCTGTAGATGCACTGCACTGTTTTTGAGTGTTTACATTTTTCATAAAAAATATCAAATCAAAAGGGGATGCCCAATTTCGGCCACGAAACGCCCAACAATTTGCTATTATTAAAAAAAAACATCTTCTTTTATGTTTATTAATCGCGGTATTCATTTATCTAAATAAGACCGCAACATGTTTGCACAAAAAAAAGTATCGAAACGATAAAGATGAAATTAGGTAAATCCGTAATCCATTAGTATTATAGATAATATGAAAAGTGTTGCCAATTACTAATTTCATTAAATAAATTATCGATACTTTTATTTTTCAATCGATTATAATTACTTACTATGTCATTTTTAAAATGCTAATATTATTCATTTTTCCCTATATTTACTATATGATGTTATGATAATAATTAAATAAGCGAATTTCTAGTTGATTTATCATGAATTCTTTAGATTATAACAAAAACGCCACAGCACAATTAAATATTTTTATCTGTTTTTAAAAATATATTTATAGTAGATTTTTTCTAAAAGAAATGCAGAACTTAGAGCGCTTTAATTTTTTTTTTTTCCGACTACAAAATCCAACAAAAAATCGATATCGATTTTTCTACTTTTAGTCTGTTAAGTGGCAACATCGAATCCTCTATGACAGCTAGGGCCACTGTCATGTGGAATCATAATAAGTTAATAACTGACGGAACACAAGTCGATTTTGTTTGCGTTTGTATTTGTTTGTTTGTTTTCTTGCGGATTTGTTATCCAAGCAACGATCAAGCTTTCTAAATGGACTCCGAGAATTCTTCTGACCCTATTGACCACGGCCTGAACATGGATCCCACTCCCGCTTCTTACGATAACCCCTGCACGAACATGGACTCGATATCCACTGATAATGGTGACCCCAGCTTTCACACCGGCCAGAGTTCTTCCCAGCCCTCAGTAACTTATTCAAGAGGACTTTTACGCTGTGTCAATTGTGGTTTAAATGTCACGAAAATACGAAGACATTTGTTGGAAATTGCAGAAGTCCGAAATCTTATACAGCAATGGGTTCGACCACAGCAGGTAATTAGTTGGTCCATGTCACCATGTTTTATGTCTTCCTCTGAGAAATACTGTTTAACTGAGTTGACTTAAAATAATAACAATTTTTAATAATTACGGCTTCTTTATTAGGTGCAAGTTTCGAGTGACAGTGTAGTGTGCCACTCGTGTTGGACTGCAGCTTGGAATCAAATTCGACATCCAACTGATCCAACTAGTGAACAGCAAAATGCACCGATTGTTGGTCATGGACATGTGTGCATCAACTGTGGCAAGTCACTTTTGAGAATAAGATCACACACACTCGGTTCCGATTCACCACGAGAGGAACTCATAAGAAATGTGATTGCCCATCAGATTGCACCACGTATGGTAAGTGTTCAACAATTTTTTAATTTATGTAAGTGTTGTGCTGATATCTAACAGTGATACATACGAATACTTGTTACTCTGCTTGCATATCAACCCAAAGAAAAGAGACAGTTGATTTTTCATTGTTTTTGTTGGATGACTGGTAGTCCCTCTGTCCTTAATTATTAATTTATATAAATTATTAAATGACATTAAGTCCGTCTTTGTACCATTTTTTTAACATGTGCCTATAGTATTAAATAAACAGATATTTGATTTATATCGAGTTTACACTAAAGAAATCTATTTTATTTGTTCACTAGGCCTTTATTTTTGTTTTTCAGTTGCCATCATTATCTCGTGTGTGTCATAATTGCTGGCGAAGGACTGATAGAGCAGCATCACATACAACTGCAGAACGGGAACCATCTGAATCTGAACCATCCAGTCTGCCCTCCTTGCAATCTGAAGTGGCTAGCAATGTACTGCATCCGGAACCACAAAGATTAGAAACATCACACAGTGTACTGTTGCCTAATTATGTAAGAGCACCAATAACACAAAATCAATGTTTTTTTCCTGGTTGTAATGATTCCAATCGACTCACTGTACCATCAGCATTGCGAATACGTCTTTTTTGTGAGTACAATTATTATGTACCTCCAGAATGTAGAATCTGTAACTACCATTTAAATAGTAACTCTTGGGATTTACTTTTAGAATCAATATATAATCCTATTAAAACATTTAGTGCAGCACAAATTGAAGATTTTGCTACATTATTGAAAGATAATATGCACAATCACATAGATTTTGAAGATATTCAGAGTATGCCTGAGCATACTGTACACTATTATCTAGGCTTAACAAAGGCACAATATCAACTAATTCTGTCTGACGTCCCGAGACTGTCAAGTAAACATAGGGGTTCTTTCGCACTTGCTGCATATTTGATGAAATTAAGAACAGGGGATAGTGACGAACGCATGTCGGCATTATTACAAGTGCCAAGAAGCACGCTAGAGCGGCACATGAATATGGCCCGCGAAATATTAAATCAGGATTTTGTTCCTAGAAATGTGGGTATTAATCATATTTCCCGAGCAGAAATAGCTCAAAGGAATCTTCTTATTCCAAATGGACTTTATGGGGGAGAAGCTGGGAGTCCCATCATAATTGCCGATGGTACATATATATACATAGAAAAAAGTTCCAATTATCTATATCAGAAAAAAACTTACTCATTACACAAATATCGCAATCTTGTAAAGCCTTTCCTTTTTGTTTGTAGTGATGGTTACATTATAGATGTATTGGGCCCTTATCCTGCAACAACCTCAGATGCAGATATAATAAATAATGAATTTGGTGATGAATCCAGTACATTAAGGCAATATTTTGAATCTGGAGATGTATTCATACTAGATAGAGGGTTTAGGGACTCATTGCCTCTTTTAGAACGTTGTGGTTATCAGGTTCATATACCTTTGTCTCCAGAAGATGGTGAATCTCAATTAACAACAAGAGATGCTAAAAGGTCCAGAGCCGTGACTATGTGTCGATGGGTAGTAGAGGTGGTAAATGGCATTTTTAAAACTGGATTTAAAATATTTCGCCAAAATTATTTTAATAGGGCTTCTACACATTTGATGACAGACTTTGCTGTAGCTGCTGCTCTAATTAATAAATTCCACACAAAAATAAGGGACAGGGATGATGCGGCTCAAATACTGGAAATAGTTCATCAAAATATGGAAACAAATAATGATTTATCTGAGTATGTTAGGGAACGCAATTTAAATAGAGCTCGGGCAGACTTTAGAAATATAAATGTGGACTCTGAAAATGTTAGGGAATTTCCTGTTTTAACTTACAGCAACTTAATATTAATTGCTTGTGGTACTTACCAATTAAAGCAAGCTCGCTCTTATTATGGTGAGCATATAAGATTTAATGGTTGCTACCGAATAGAAGTATGTAATGACCACAGGAGCAGCATTATGGAAGGAATAAACTTAAGTCCTAACTGCTCTTTACTTAGGGCTAGAATTGCAAGTCGACACATCAGTCGTAAAGTATATTTTATATATATTTTAATAAGTGGCAATGATTCTGGTAGAAGTGCAATTAAAAAGTATTGTTGCAATTGTATTGTCGGCCGCCGAACGGTAATATGGTATTTGGGTTGGGCACGCCATCAGAGTAATATTTTCCCTCCAGCTCAATTCCTGGATGATGTACTGATTGTGTATGATACTAATGATGCATAATATCATAAAATACCTTAAAAAACTTAATGTCTTACGGTAAAATGATGGTTAAAAAACTGTATTTTTGAAAAAGAAAAACCAATAATATCTTAAAAATCCGGACTTTTTTTTAAACCAATTCCTTACCCATTCCTTTCTTTATATTACATATGATCATTTCCCTATACTATTATATGTGTGCAGTTAGGGCCAAAATGTCTATGGTGGGTGGGCAATCCCCTTTGTAAATTGCAGTGTTTTTTTCAGTAAATTGCAAATAATACTTTTTTAAATTAATGTTTTTGCAGCTATGCATATTAAATAAAACATCGTTGCCCTGATTAACAACTCTGTGAAGTAATTTTAGTGAGATAACTCTAGTTTAGTGGCCGCCGATTGAAAGAAAGGGAACTCGAAAGCCTTTACTGTGAAACAATCTCCAATACACGCTCCATCGGTGACTTACGTTACCATTGCTGGATTTGTAAGCAGTATAAATAAAATCCGAAAAGAAAAGCAGTAATGGATAGGTAATAGACCACGATTTTCAATTGTTTGTTTGTTTTTATTGGTTTCTATAGTGGATGCTGGTAAAAGTACCAGCAACATATGAAAGGTTTGAATTATGGGTACAGCAGAGTTGATGGCTGGCGACTGAAAGAGCAACAATGCTGTAACAAGATTAAAATTCCACACAAGATGGATCGAATTTGATAAGATCCTCTTTGTAAACAGCGTTTCCCTTTTACCATGTTTATTAAGTATTGGTTTAGCGGTGCCTTGTGCGGCATCAGACGCCTACTTCGGATATTTTCATAACAGTGTCTAAAATACGCGTGAATATTTGGCTGCTTTTTTAGATGAGTGTAAACTTTTTGGCTTTTACGACAGACTTTTGCCCTCGGTTTCAACCGTGCGAAGGTCGGGAATTATCCCACGGGAACGTATACTACCGGGATAAAAAGTATGCTATGTCCTACCTAATCCAGGTCATGATCGATCTGTGTGCCAAATTGCATCGCAAAAGGCGTGAAAAGGTAACAGACAGACAGACAGAGCTAGTTTCTCAGTCATAATATGAGTATGGCGGGATTGGTATTGATTATTATGACTTTGTGCGACCGTCTTTAGTTGTTACTAAGCATGACAATATTTAGGTGTATTCTTTACAACGTTTTATGCTTTTTAGGGTTCTGTACCCAAATAGTGGCAACAGGCTATTATACTAAGACTCCGCTGTTCGTCCCTCTGTCACAAGACTGTATCTTTTGAACCGCAATAGTTCCAAACTTGAAATTTTCACATAGTGTGTATTATTATAGCCGCTATAACAAAAAAAAAAATTAAGTTAAAAATTGAAGAGGGTCCCGATTCAAGAAACGTGTATATTTAAAAAAAAAATATTCTTAAATATTGTATGTTCGTCTGGAACCCTTGGTGTGCGAGTCTGACTCGTAGTTAGCCACTTTTTACACGCGAACTTCTCGCGTTTGACCACAATTGCACCCAATCTCACCTGATGGTAAGCGATGATCAGGGGGACGCTTGTTTTAATTAAAAATTAACTCGAGACTAGTTTCAGATATGATTCCGAACAACGCTGCACGTGGCACTGCTGCCGCAGCAGTGCTGCCGCTTATTTCCATACAGTAGGTAGCATAAATTGCCAAATTAATTAAAACAGCGAAATATTTGACGGCTATTTGCGACGTTGCCCACTTTCAGTATATATGCTCTTAAGTTGCTTTTTATGACACCACCGCCTGAATTAGGTGTTCTATTTTCTGACTGAATCTAAATTTTCTTTGAATCGAGTTATTTTCACACACATTGCCACTATTCACTTTCACAACTTTTTTGGAAACAATTTTTTATTGTAAGAAGTTTTTCGTGTACGCGTAGTTATTTCTGTCCATCCAAAAACTACCTGAGTACCGATAACTACCACCTTTGACTGCCTTTTACGACAGTTTGGCCTAGTTTATATGGCTAGTGAAGTTTTTTGGACATGTAATCTTTAATATTTGTTTTAACAATGAATTATTACAGACTACCTTTGGCTGTAAAATATTATGTAGGTGTAGCAACCTCAACCTCAAGAAGTTTCACGATTATTATTTCCTTTTTGTTTTCGGTTTTTACTTTGACTTCTGTCTTTGACTGTTAAGAAAAATAGACGAAATGTATTTTATTATTTTTACATTTAAAACTATATTTAATTTTCCTACCCTTCTCCTACATAGGTATAATCTTTAAGCAAAATACTGGTCGTACAACTTGTCAAAAATGCCGGTAAATTACAAGTATTTTTGACAGATTGAGACTGAAATTAGAATGCGACTATTGAAAGTACAGGTATATAAAAGCATGAATAGTCAGACAATCATAGAATGATTTATAGAAACAGATTGTAATCTCTATAAAATATAGAGAGAAGTAAGAGACTAAAAGAAAATAGTCGATACAAACCTTGTTAGGAAAAGACTAACGAATGATTGATGATAAAATTATTATTATGATTTAAAAAAAATGCCAAAAAAGCACAAGAATAACAACAGGTTTAATTAAAAATGCAAAACCTAACACAAACCGCCATTGAGACAAAAATAAAAGGATTAAAACATTTTTCCTCTTTAAAAATCTAGCCAAGTTTTTTCTTGTAATCTAGAATAATGTGAAACAGCACACTAAGCAAAAAATTAAAATGGCTTATTCAGGAGAATTCCAGACGTCTTAAGTACGACTAAGGCATTATTTTGACTGTTATTGGTACATGCGGCGCCTTGTTTATCGTACCTGAATTTGTAATGATAAGACAAGGCTTGCTGAAAAATATGAATATTAGACTTATGCTTTGGCTAAGTCTGCAAAGTTATAATACTAGTTACTAATTACATCTTTGTTGCTATTCAAAACGCCGTAAACATTTTTATTTTTTTTATTTTTTTCAAAAAAGTGAAAAAAGACTGTTTTTTTTTTTCACTTTTTAGTAGGTTGGTTTGTAATTTATCTAAATTACAATAGCCTAATGTCAACTGCTCTTCACCTTTTACAAAGTATTTTTTTTTCCCGATGCAGGGCTTTAGCTGTTGAGGAGTTCTCCAGGTGCTTCACCATCAACTCCACTGCACCATATGAATTGTGACGAGCATCAATTGCTTGCCAACCATATTAAAGTAATAGAATAGCAACCTGTGAAATTCATATTATTGAGTAGTTCCGGTGGCCAGATTGTGTCCTTCATTATCAGTTCCACTTTACCAAATGATGCTTTCCGAGAGCAAATGCAGGAGTTACTATAAAAAATACCCAAATCGCTAGAGTTGTGGCTATAATATTTGAAGTTTCCTCGATTTCTCCAAAATGACAATGGGACCAAGTAGAAAATATAACCTTTCAGACAAAAATTAATATTCCTTATAACTCAACATAGTGGAATCTATCATAGAATAGAATAGATTAGAATATAATACTGTTCTGTCATAGACCAAAACCCACTAAACCCACAGGCTAAACAAAAAATCAACTTCTCCGCTCATGAAAAATTCATAACCGTTCAGCTCCATTAATCCGGAGATAACTAAATATGATCAAAAAAGCGTGGAGCAGACACGAAAACAAATTAGGGTTCACTCCATCACTCGTTCTAACATGGTTAGTAACAACACAATATATCAGCCATGCAGCCCTTAAGGCTCTTCGGGGAGAGCATTGTGGGTAGAGAAGGTAAACACGGCTGTAATAAGGATGCGTTCCGTAAAATGTTAAATAGAATTTAACATTTTACATTAGAATTTTAAATATGAGATATTGTACTACAAGTGTCAATATCCTAAGTCTGCATAAAACTTGTTTCAACTAATCAAATGGCTTTTGATTTAGTTTTAAGTAAGTTGAGTCTTGAGATAGGTTCTGTTATAACGGCCTTAGTCATCCACTAGGTATATTCAAAATTCGTGATAGATAACGTTATGATTAAATTTACTAAGGGGCTCGTGTTTAAATGATAACAGCCGCATAGATCGAACGAAGAACCGACCGCAGAAAGCGTAGTTAGCTACGCGTTCGTGGATGTTGAGCGGCAAGTAACCATCCAACTCATATCGTGACCTCCCCATTCCTCGGAAAGCACGTTGGTTCCGCCTGTCATTCGTAGATCTTTGACAGTCGTTACGTCGTTCGGTAGTCAGAAACCCAAAAGTTTGACCAAAACTCTTATTAAGGAGAATCGTGTTATCCAGTAATTGGGTTGAGGAGGTTAGATAGACAGTCGCTCAATGTAAAATACTGGTATTTAGCTGCATACGGTTAGACTAGAAGCTGATCCAAGATTTATTACGTTACGATTAAAAGAAATTAAAGATGTTAAAAACACGCCTAATATAATTATTAACGTAGCGAGATATCCTGAGGTGTTTTCTTAATTGGTGTGAACTTAATTTTCCCGTTTTAATTTTCATTAATTGCTTCCTTGTTTAGTTTATTTTGACCAAATAGAGCTCAATTTTGATTATTAAACAGGTAGGAAGACGTTTCACGCTGCCGGTCGAAGTTATCATATATTCGTCGGGTGTCACTGAAAACCAACGCTGTAGCTCCGTTTCGAACTGTGCATGTGCTATGTCACAGCATTATGCTGAGAGATGGCCATTTTGCGCGGATGTGTCGCATATTCATCCCATCTGTTTTTGAAGTGAAAACTTCTTTAGACGCGTTGGGCATTTTTCAGATGGGACTGAACCATTGATTTCGCGACACCATGACGACACCTCATTTTTGTAAACGCGATTGTGTTCTTTATTTAGATAAGGTTACGGACCAATGTTCTATGCAAGTATTTTTCTTCCACCGAGGCGATCTTGTTCAAGTTTTCACTTCTGTCGGCACTCCCTGGAGTGTCACCACTTTTTTTGTTTTATCTACATCACATCTTGTCGTCAATTACCACTTTTTTCTATGAACTATTTCGTTAGAAACCTGACACAACTTATCCTAACAAGTCTCTAGGATCACAAATTGCACAATGCTTATTTTTTTTTTCTAGGTTAAATAAATGGATCTCTCAAAGACCACACTGTACTCAGTTTGAGTAAACGGGTGCCTTCGAAAATAAAAATGTTGGGTTAAAAAATAAAAGATGGCCGGCTCACAACCTTTGTAAGCAATATTGGGCAATTTTCTGAACCATTAAGTATATCTCTCCTCTTAAGGCTATCTTACAAATTGCTCAATAAGATAAACTGGCGATAATATCCTGTATCTCTTTTTGCATTTACTGTCCTTTATTTGAAAATCGAAAAAGGACGGCTATGACCGATTGATATTCCAAAATTATACATATAATTTCTCACAAGTCTTCGAATGATTGACAAATTACAGCCATCCCTCTCACAGAAAGTAGATTTTTGTCCCAACAGTGGCGATATTCAATTTACGGTATTAGAGACATAGATTTTAAATTCTGTGATTACTTCCTCACACACTGACTTATTAATTATAAGATTTTAGGAAAAATCGTCTACTTTTACAATGTTTGTTCTCCATACGAAAAATACCTTTTGGAAGGGGCGATTAGAATCAATTCTATTTTTTGTAAAATTTGACATTCATAAGGGCCTATTTGAAATAAATGATTTGACTTTGACGGCTAGTTATTTTCAGTTACAAACACATATATATATATATAAACTCACGCCTTCTTCCCATGGAAGTAGGCAGTAACTACAGAACACCACCTGTTACGATCCTTACATACTCCTTTTGCCTCGTTTACGTACATATCAAGAAGTTACTGACTCATTCATACTATTAATAATTATAGTTTGGTCTATGTTCAGATAGGTAATTACTTTGCCAGTAATAAAAAAAATCAAGTGCCACATTTCTATGTGTTATCGACAAACGAGAGTTGGATCCCCGCTAACTATAGAATAGTGATCAGTTCTCGCAGCCGGAATAAAAGATCATGAAAATGCAATTTATTTGAATCGTTAATACGAACTGAGGCTACTTTTAATTTCTTAGGGAATTGTAGAAACTACTAATTTTGTAAGAAAATTATCTAACTTTCTTTTTACTTATGTAAAAGGATTGCAAATAAGTCGAGTACGGCTCATCTTCTGTTATGGGGGATGCGCTAAGGTAGCGTGAAGTTAAAGAGTTGAATTGATAGTTTTAATGATTATTATTCTGTAAATAAATACTTGTTACCGTCGTGACACATTTTAATCAACATACAACCTGACACTGACGTGCAAATTGTAAAAAAATAATTAACAATATTTGAATTTCGCGGGCTACATCAACGCATGCCCCTTAATTCACCGCAGCCTATTACAAATAACAGAAGCATTGCAAATGCGTTTTTATCCCAAACACAAAGCTGAAATGTCTTATGAAAATAAAGAATAACCATGAGTTTCTTGCCGGCTCTTCTCCATAGGAAACGACCTTGGAACCGTGTACCTAGCTTCTGGCGTTTCATAAGTGCCCATGTAGGTTTACGTGAAATGAAACATTTCGAAATGAATTTGAATAAAGTTTGAGAATATTTTGACCTTTTCAGAATCAGACGAAGAACGTCGGTCTATCGTGATAAGATCTCAAAATTTTAAAAAAATCATAATTAGAAATATTATATTTCACATAAACCTACATGGGCACTTATGAAACGTCAGAAGCTAGGTGCACGGTTCCAACTGGTCGTTTCCTATGGAGAAGAGCCGGCAAGAAACTCAACGGTTACTCTTTTAACAATAATTGGCTTTTACAATTCTTTCAAATAACAGTGTTACTAGGTATGAGAGGACAGCGTAGGTCTTTCAATAAGTACCAGGTACTCAACAAAATAGAAAATAGTCAACAGATCTAAAGTCCACTAAGCCTACAGCGTTCTCACATTCACAAAATAGAAAAGAATCTATACAAAAGATAAATGAATAAATAAAAATAAAAACCTATTTTAATTAAACGCAATTACATGATTGCTATTACAACTGTAATAAATCTGAATCATTATCATCATGTCCACAAAAGCCACTAATAAAGAGTTCAAATTAAATTGTAGGTTTTTATAATGGTAATTATAATGTCAAATAATAGGATGAATATGTCAAAGACGAATGTAAAAAAAAATGAAATTAAAATAAACATGGTAATTTGGGAGCAGTTAATATGCTCTTACATAATTATGCCATTAGTGAGGTACCAGTTAAGCCACATGTGCAGAAGGACAACATTGCCAAACTTCCTTATCGTCAACGTAGTCTTTAATTTTATAATATGCTGTCTTGATATGGACACGTTTGATGTGGGTTTTGAACTTTCCATCGCTAAGTTCTGTAACCGACTTTGGTAACTTGTTATAAAAGCGGATACTGTTTATAAGAAATGACTTGCTTGTTTTAGTTAATCTAAATTTGGGTATCACAATTTCATGTCTACTATGTGTATTTATATTATGGAAATCCCTTCTTATTTTGAAAAGTCCTAAGTTTTTGCGAACATACCAAATACTTTATAAGATATAAAGAGAAGGCAGAGTCAGTATATCAATTTCTTTAAATTTGTCTGTAAGGGACTCGCGAGGACCCATTTTATAGACCGCGCGGATTGCCCTCTTTTGTAAAATGAAAATTGAATCTACGTCATCTGCCGATCCCCACAGCAGAACGTCATAAGACATAATACTGTGGATATAAGCAAAGTATACTAAACTAGCCTTGGCTATATCAGTCAATTGCCTAATTTTTCTTACTGCATATGCAGCTGAACTTAATCTACCTGAAAGAGTTCTAATGTGGGCGCCCCATTGCAATTTTGAATTAACCTTATATATTGTGACATTTAACTCCCTTCAAAATGGTTGAGCTGAATGGAGCTGATCTATGCGTTATGTTCAGTAAGGCTGGATGCTGATCTCTCTGGATCTCTTAGCTGTCATGGCTTATTTTTATTTTTTCTATTTGCTGTACTCTGAACGGATTTAACAACGTGTACGTCTTTTTTACATCGTTCTCACTAGCTTCATATTTCTGACTACCGACCTTGATAGTTCAAAAGTGCCTGTAAATGGTTTAATTGAAATAAATGGTTTGATTGAGATAAATAAGCTAGGTATTTGTATCAAACCTTATTAACATTATAAATAACGCTAACTATAATTCAAAATGAACTAAAAACTATTTCAAAGTAGGTCGACTATCAAAGCATCAAATGACAACATTAAATACTTACGAAGATCCAATTTCGGCAGACTAGTAGTTAATACAGGTAGATTTCATTGCTCAGCCATTAAAATAGGAGAACTAATATTAAACTTTAATTTACCAACTGAAGTAAATTCTACTGTAACGGTTATGTCCCCGCGCTTACAGACGTCAATTAACAGTAATTATGAACCGTTAACTTGAATCTACAAGGTGGCGGCTACATCAATCAATAACTTTAACTTAACATTATTTCCAGTATTATATTTTAAATCCTACTTAATACAGGGTGGCAGGCATATCGACGCACACCCCCTGCGTTGAAATGGGTCGTCGGTTATGAAAAAGAAAATCTGTTGTTTCCTAAAAAAGTGTAACCTGCGCGGTCAAAATGTATGGAATACTATTTTTTGTATAAACCATGAAACATTTCAACGGAGGGGCGTCCAAAATCATGTACAGAGTCCATAGTAACAGGTTGCGCGTCGATGCTAGCCTTGCCACCCTTTATTAAGTAGGATTTAAAATGTAATACTGGAAATAATGTTAAGTTAAAGTTTTTGATTGATGTAGGCACCACCTTGTAGAAACAAGTTAACGGTTCATAATAATAACATTTTTAATTAATTGAGTATAAAAACATAAACTTAAAGGAAATAAAAAAAAATGGTAGCTCACCGGTATCGGGAACAGGATCCAAGCAACCGCTGTGGTCAGGGCTTCTGAGAGGAACCTCCTAAAAATTATAGACGCCGTAAATTATGTATAAAATAAAATAAACAACAAGTCAGTCGGTACGTTTTCTTTATTCTGACACCTACCAAAATACAGCTAGAAAGACATCGTAGGTCAATGGTTTCTTAACATAAATCGACTTATTTGAGCACGGTGGTAAACGTGTCAACACTTTACAACGGAAAATTCTGGTACAGCTTTCTTTAAAAGGAAAAATGCTATGTAGACAAATAAAAATATCCTCTGAATACATAAATATCACAGAAACGGGGAAACTGTAAGACATTCTCATTCAGCACCAAGAAAACCTTATACATTTATTGCAGCTTAAATACATATTTATGAATATTGCTCGTAATTTACGCAATTAATCCTTTCTATCACAACAAGGGTTCCCAAAGAATGTTGTGAAGTCAGGCAAATTAATTGTTTATCAAATTGACTACCTCAAATATTCCGTATATCCAAATCACAACTGTAATTTTTTGACAGTTTTATGAAATGGCAAGTTGACGGAGTATGTCAATTTGATAAGCAATTAATTTAGCTGACCGTACAAACTTACTTAGTTGTCTTAATTTTATGACACTTCACCGGAAACGAACCTAAGTCGCATATATGAGACAAAATTATTGGGCTATGATAAGGAAACTGTTCGGGGCTATATTTTTGCGGTGTGAGAGGTCAGCAGTAAAGTGAATCGATAAAGTACCGCGGACAGATTCGGATGCTGTTACGAAGAATAAGGATTCAATTTGGGAAAGGTCTGAGCAATTTTTCGGTATTTTATATTGTTATTAGATGAATTGTTTAAGGATAACAATTTAGTTCCAAATATCGAGGCACTATTTTATTTTGTAGAATTTATTTACACAGATATTTCTGATTGCTCGTGGCTAAATGATAGCAGCTGCATGGGTCGATAGAAGGTTAAGCTACGCTTGCCGCAGTTGGTTTGTGGATGAGTGACCATTCATTACATACCGAGGCCCCTCCGTGCTTCGGAAAGCACGTTAAACCGTTGGTCCCGGCTGTCATCCGTAGATATTTGACAGTCGTTCAAGGTAGTCAGAAGCCCAAAATTCTGATAATCAATTTTACCAATGGGTCTCGTGTTACCCAGTAACTGGGTTGTGGAGGTCAAATAGGTAGTCGCTCCATGTAAAATACTGGTATTCAGCTGCATTCGATTAGACTGGAAGCTGACCCCAACATATCCTAGAAAAGGTTAGACACACTGATCGATTTGTGATTGTTAACGGTTTTATTCATTTGTTGCTTTTGTCCTATGTGAAAATCGCGTCCTATCGATGTTCAGTCTATGATGTTACGGTTTATTTTTAATTGAAACTAGTTGTGCATGACAGTCATTACGTTAACGTCAGTAAAACCGTACCAATCATATGCATCAATGTGCCTTAGAAAGATCGTTGCAGTCAAATTGTTTTTAATTCATTAAAGTATGCAGGTTGATATAATCTTCTCGGTTGTAAAAGTGTTTTATTGCATTTTTGGTCGACTTGTACAATTTTTCGCGAGATTAGCACCTAAAACATGGAACAGTTTTCATTTACCAGGATAAAGGAACATAAATAATTATTTTACATGGCAAACTTTGTGTGGAAAAATGGTTTTAAAAGTTGAATAGTTGTGTGAGTTGGTTGAATTTGTTTTGGTTGTCCCAGCATTTTGCGTAGGTAGCATTTTAGGTAGCATTTTGCACTATCTATTTGGCCATGGATAGTGCAAATTCAATGTCATATCCGTTGCAGCTTATCGAAGTACCAAGAGAATATCGGGTAACAACTTTTTCAGTATTTTACATGTGCGTGTTAAATGACTCATTTTTTTTTTTTAAGAGTGTCTGTATATTTTTTTGAGTACCTATACATCCAGAAAGCCGCTAAGCTTAAGTGGGGCTAGGCCAGACATGTTTGCCGCATGTCAGATGACAAATGGGCTAAAAGAACCATCGATTGGGTCCCACTAAACGCACGACGACATCGCGGCAGGCCGAGACGAAGATGGCGGGACGAGCTTGACTCCTACCGAAAGGACTGGCCGACATTAGCAATAGGCAGAATTGTATGGAAAAGGGAGAGGGAGGCCTTTACCCTGCATTGGGACCATACAGGCTAGTTAGATTGGATTACATACATTTTTATTACTACCCTATAATCGCCCAATCCCAATCGAATTTTTTTTTTTTCGATTACTATAGATACATATTAAATTAAGGACCACATCCTCATTGCTGTCATCATTGTTGTGGAATATTGACAATTCTTCCTAAGTGATTTACTTTTCGTAATCCATGAAACAACCAACTATAACACAAAAAAATACTTTTAATACGTTTTTATGTGAACCACTTCAGGCTTTATTAACGTCTCCGCGTACAATTTAAGTATTTACCTGCCTACCTATAGCGAAGTAACTTTATGCCCTCCTTAAGGGGTGTCTTGTGTTTCCACGAACAACTTTAATATTACGAACGTCCGTCAAAAGTAGATGCTCCGTCAACAGTATCAGTTACAATGAAACGACTGTCGAAAACGAATGTCCATATTTAACATACATTGCGGGTTCTATATTAGAAATGTCGAAGAAGGTTCGTTGAAAAGTGGCAATGGATTAAAAATGAAGGTGGCTTAACGTCTTTGTTTGCATAGTAAGAGTGAAGACCGAAGCTAACTTTTAATCATTGTTGAAATATCTATTCCCGAATTCGTTCCAAGTGTACAACTCCACTGGCTGGCCGCTCCAGTTTGTTATAAAAGTTAAAGACATTTGAATTTGTAACAGTAGCCGTTCTACAAGTTGTAATGGTAATCATTGAATTATAACAAAGGGATGTAGGTTTTATGCTAATTTATAAACGAGGTAAGAATCTTAGAATTTGGAAGTATCATTGTGGCTACTTATTTTTTTTTATATAAAAATGCAGATGATTTATAAAGGCGCCTGTTCCTGACGTCACATCGGGCCACACACCACACCACGATCGTGGGCTTCCCCCACCTCCCACTCGCTCGTAGACCCTTTGGGCGTGCGCACACCTCAGTCGTCTCATTGAAATTTGTAATCAGTACTCAAGAAATACAGTCATAATTATCATCGAAATCAAGTAGTTTTATTAAGTCAAGAGCACCAGCAGCACACCTGGAGCTTGATATTCAACAGCGCTTTATTTGATTCTGGCTTTATTATAAGTATCTTCAAGTCTTATGATTAATGTCACTCAACTCTGTGTTATTTGCATCCTATTAAAAACTTTTCTTATAAAACGCAAGATAGCCACTTTTATCTGCTGTTTATACTACAAAGCAACCCCAAAATTCTAAAAAAGACATCTTACCCAGTCCTTACAAACACACGTAATATTGACACGTAAAACCTCAGTCCCCCATAGAACCGAGGGGAACAGAACATCGGCATTTCCTTTGCAAATAACAAACGTTTAAGACAGGCATCCACTTTGAATCTCGACTATGTCAACCATTTTTTGAATGGGAATGTGCAAGTATATGAGATACTTGATTCTGTATATCAGATACTTAGCTCAGTATATCAGAGACTTGGTTGAGTGTATTTATGGTAAGAAAAGGTCAGTGAACTCTTGACACATTTCATTCTTCACAGTTCTATTGTCCATAGTGTTTTGTTTTTCTATTGTTTTCAGCGTTTTGTGAAGCTGCGCTTTGCTTTGTGTTCTGCTTACAGCGGTGCATTTTCTCAGCGTTACAACTGGGGCTTAATAATGAAATGAAATGATCTTTATTTACATATTTCAAAGATAATTTTACCTATCATTGCGTTGGTGGATTTGTTTTAAACTTTGACATCTAATCTATTTTAATATTATAAAAATAGTAAATATTTGATTAATTGTATGTTTGTTTATAATAGATAAACTCAAAAAATACTTTCATTTAGCCACATTATCACCGACTAACATAGCGGTTTTTTTTACATAGAGATAGATACCTACGAAAACTGCAATAATGTATAGTTTCATATGTTTACACATAGTTAATTTTATTCCCGGTAGTATGTTCCCGTGGGATATTTTCTAACACCCACGCGGGCGAAGCCGCGGACAATAGCTAGTTAATTATAAATTCTAGAATCAATGACGAACAATGATAATTTTTCACGCGCCAACTTCGCGCGCCAATATGTTAATTTGTTTATTTTTTACTTGAAACAGTTCTATTTGCAAGCCAAATCGAAATTTAAATAAAATCTTTAATAAGTTACCTCCATGGTTCCCATGATTCTGTTGAAGTAAAAAGTTCGCTCCATTTTAAATAACAGGACAGATATGAGTTTTCATAGTAATTTATTTGACCGCTAAACACGATAGATATGAATTTTCATACAAACATTGCCGGCCGGGCGCTCGCATGTATTCGACCAATAGGTACAGCATTTTCGACTTATTTCGAAGATGGTTGTCAAAATAATGCTCGAATTTCCAAGCATATTTGAGAAAATTATCATAATAACGGGAAGAGGAACTAACTATCGGCTTCGTTAAGAGGGCGTATAAAGGGTATTTTTACACTCCATATAATTTACTTGGCGTAACAAGCGGATCAATTAAAATGAGACAAACAAAATCATTATTATTCATTTTAGAATTATTGAATATTTTATGGTTATTGTGGGTATCTGGAAACATAAACTGGTAAGGTTTCCAGATACCAAACCGTTGAATCGAATGTTTGCTTATTCTATCGTTATGAAAAAAAGAGATATCCGTTGACATAAGATTTGACTACATAAAATAGGATAGGCTTTTAGAAGATATTTCAGGTAGAAATAAGTCCTCAAGAGCCGAACAATAGCATTCTACCTACGTAAGTAAGTATCCTAATATCTCATCGTATAAATCAGACCAAAAATAGGCCGTACTTTCAAAGAAAGAAATATTCTTAGAACATCGCGCAATAAAACAACATTTTAACTTGTGTTCCCAACTCCAGTCTCAGTTACTTGTCTTGAAAGACTCCCAAAACTCGTTCCTTCACATGATTATAATAAAATAAAAATAAAAAGTACATACGCGGTCTGGGGAGAGTGCGTATTACCGGCGTCTCGCGTAATACCGGCAGGCGTCAAGGTCCCTTGTATTATGATAATGACACGCATGTGGTGTTATTGCTGCGTAGGAAGACAGACGGGCTATTTCACGTACTGCCTAACGTATGACGGTATAAGTCGGTAAGATTGAACGTTTATGTAGATAGATCGCAGGGATACATCGTACGGTGTATTTGTCGAGGGAAATTTCCATATGGTCGTGGTAAGAAAAACTGGGGGTATATCTGCTAGAGTCTCGAAGGGAACTGTCTTCAGTTGTCAGATTACCGAGTTAGAAAGTTTACAGTTTTCTTTGTTTGTAAGAACTGAGGTAAAACATTTATGTGATTGTTTTACAACTTTAACTTTTTGGTTTTTATAAGAAACTTGGTTGGTTTGATCACATTTATCATGCTGTTGCATTGTGTTGTTTCAAATGACTGTTGGACTTAATACCACAATATTTTTAGAGAGCTACGTTTCAACAACATTTTGAATACACGCTTTAGACACTCACTCCACATATCCTAAAAAGCCACTAGAGGCGTTATAGAATAGTCTTTCTCTATCCTCGATGATTGCCACTGTAATGAACTGATTAATGAGGAAACTCATGTTTTGCTTAGGCAAGTAGGCATATGTATGTATTTGGTGTTAACCCTCCTAATTGTTCCTGGAGCAAGTTCTATCAATTATAATCTGATTAAGAATAAAGAGAAGCTTCAGTGTTTTATCGACATGTATAAGTACAGTCAGCCTCAAAAGAGAGAGATGATACACCGACAGTTATTTGTCAACAATCTTTGTTATATAATATTATATCAATGTCTAGCCACAAAACATGTATTTTTATTGTAGCTACTGATACATTTCTTGGACACGCCGGTTTCCACGATATTTTCCTTCACCGTTTAAAATTTGAAGATATGTGACATCTACCAATCCGCACCGAGCCAGCGTGGTGGATTATGGCCCGCTCTTTCTTACAGCGAGGAGACCTATGTCCCAACAGTGGGAAAATAGTGGGCTTATTATGTTTTATTGATGACAGTATAATGGAACACGAAATTGTAGACAATCAAATGAATTCTTGTTAATGTAGGTGTACATCTTTTTGAGGCTTACTGTACGTACTGTAACTACAAAATGGAACATTTCACCTATCAGTGCGTCGTTTTTAATTAATGTAGTTCGACGAGAGCACGGCTGATGCAAAGATAAACATTACGTGCTGAGCGATCATCACTCACGCTTGATTGCTTCTGTGTTCATAGTGTTCTGTTTGGGTTTAATTTTTTACTTTCACTTTCGGTTCGGATAAAGTGACTTGTGTGGAAGTACCTACTTTTCATTAGAATCATCGTCCACGAAACTAATTCATCTATCATCATCGCTACATCGTGTCGTCAACGTGTTACCGCGGGTCCACAGTTTCGCAAGTGCGCCTCGTGGAAGCCCTTGCACGAGCCGCGACAAGCGGAGGCTACACGAGTACTACCCATCCACACTCTCGTTTTATTCAGTTGACTCGGTCAAAAAATGAACACCGAAGGGAGCGCCCGCGAGGCGAGGCGAGAGACGACGACGAGAGGAGGCGAGGGCGCTATCTACACCATCGCGCTTGTTTCACTTCTTCATGCCTCCTGGAGAGTGTGGACCAAGGGTTCCAAACTCTAATCAGCAATGAGTAGCCAGAATATCCCAGCACTAGTTTTTTAATGGAGGCCCGTACACGATAATATGTAAAAAATCACAGCCATATATTTTTTCGCAAGCCTAGATTTGAAACTAAAAGTCGAAAAATGTGATAAGCTAGCTCTATGATAATTATGTAAACTAAATATATAATACGTTCTATCTTTGAGGGATCACATAGCCCTCACGCCCCTAACCGCCGCAGAAGGAGACACCCTGGGCGTCAGGAATCGCGAGCCAATTTTCGGCCACCGTAGGCACGGGCTTGCGGACGGTTAGCAATGGGTAGCTCGCCGTCCGATAAGGACCAGGCCCGGGTCGACGGCGCGTTGTATCCCACGCGCGCCTCAAAGAGATGTCAGCAAAATTGACGGGGTCCGTTAGGGCATATGCCTGCCGGGGGTGCGTAGAAAACCGAAAGGGAGATCGTGGCCCCCGGCAACAGGGCAACCGAAGGAACACGGGTGGGTTTTAGTCAGTAAGAGTCTGACACGCCCTCCCGCTCTGCCCAGAGCGGGAGAAGTTATTTGATGATTTCCCACCCAAAAAAAAAAGCGATCACAGAGTCATTAAAGTTTATTAGATAAAGAATTCTATTAGAATAGAATAAATAGAATAGAAAAAATATTTTATTTACATAAGACATTACATTCACTTAATTTTAATAAGACTTAATGTCTTATTAGAATTACAAGACATTAACCTTAAAGTTACACTCACAAAATCACGCTCTAAAGCCTTGTTCGCATGGCATTATAATTACAGGTAAAATTATTTTGGGGTTATAATTTCGTGATAAAGTAATTTGCAGAGCAGCTTTTTTAATTTTTTTAATTTTTTTTGTTTGTGTTTTATTGTATAAAAGGTAGTAATTTTACAGGCGCGCCGTACGTAGCACAGTCTCACTATTGCTTGTTTTTGACAATTTAAACATATTTATTTACTTAAAAAATATGATATATTTATATATTTGCCCGTCAAGCCCTTTCTTTCATTAGATACTCAACATGGCACAATTAAGAACATTTTTTTTTTAGTTCATGACTTTATGTTCTGTAGAGGGCGCCATTTTACATTGAACATAACGTCACATAACTTATAACTAGCGGACAATCAAGACGCTTCTAATAATACCTCATTTGTCAAATTATGATCGGTACTATAGAAGTTATGAGTTAACAGATGAACATACATACATAGCGGTCAAAATCATAACCGTCCTTTTTGCTTCGCCGTAGTCGGGTAAAAAGAGGTTTACAAGGCAGATGTGAAGGGAAACGCCGGGAAGGGACGCCCTTGAAGGACGTTTACACTATTTGCGCTGTAGCATGGTGCGGGTGACAGTTGCCCGTATGACGTTGACATTTGTCAGTACCACGTAGGGATGTGAGGTTATGCAAATCATTTTTATCGCTAACGATACTCGCAGCGTGAATCTAGTTCTCTTTAATATTGTTATGAAAATTAGTGTATTATTCAGTTGTGCAGTGTAACTACGTGTGTGCTACGTGTATAAACTTGTCAATATAAATGTTTTATGGCTACATAATTATCTTTGTACTTATATAAAATAATCAAAATCGGGTTTATGTTTTTTTTTTCGTGACAACATTTTTGCTCTATGGTGCATCGGCGCGGCGGCCATGTTGTTTACCCGTGCGATGCTGTGAGTGCGAGTACGAGTGCAAGCGCGTTATATTGTGACTTAATGTGACACGTATTACGATTTCATTGTTTGTTTTCATTTTTGTTAAATTGTTATTTGTTATAAGTTTGTTGAGTTTGTTGTTATTACCATGCCTAAGCATACAAAAAAAACTGTTTTGGGTAGTCAGGCCAGGGAGCTTGTTGTTCGCCTCCGAGACTACTTTGAAAGAGAACAACAAAATAATGGACCGTTGTTACCATTGAATCATATTGTAGAACGAGTAGCCGAAGCTCTTGATATTGGCCGCAATACTGTTTCGCGTATAACACGTGAGAAAATTGGCCAAGATGGGATGTTTGAAAATAAATTATCGACACCCAACAAAAAGCGGACCAAGGTGAAGCCAATCACAGATTTGGATGATTTTGCTAAGGTTGCTATTAGAAATCATATTTATGATTATTATAGAAGAATGGAGCTACCCACATTGCTCAAGCTTCTAAAATCATTAAAAGAAGCTGACTTGTTCAAAGGAGGTATTACTTCGCTACGGCAAGTTATAAAAGATATTGGCTTTGTTTACAAAAAAGTTAACAAAAGAAAGATTATTATGGATAGGACTGACATTGCCCTAGCAAGATGTAGATTTTTAAGGAAGGCCAAAAACATAAGTGATTGGAGCAAAGTTGTCTTTTTGGATGAAACGTGGCTAAACGCCAACCACACAGTGGGTAAAAGTTGGACCGACGATACGGCACAATCGTGTACCAAAGTGCCGGAAGGCAAAGGCGAACGCCTTATTATTTGTCACGCAGGTACAGCAAGTGGATTCGTCCCTGATTGTTTGCTGGCTTTTAAGTAAAAAAAAACTACGGAGTATCATGAGGAGATGAATTACGAAAAATTTAAAGATTGGTTCATAGGTCTATTAAACAATTTAAAAGAGCCTATGACCATAATAATGGACAACGCACCCTACCATTCGGTGCAAGTTAATAAACCCCCAAACCAATCCAACCGCAAAAGCGAGTTGGTGAAGTGGCTGAGTGAAAACGGAGTTACAGCAGATATAAAAATGTTAAAGACGGAGCTTATTGCCTTAGTCCGACGCCATAAGCCACCAACTCCTACCTATGCTCTGGACGAGATGGCAAAAGAAAAAGGCCACCAGGTCCTTCGACTACCACCCTACCATTGCCAGTATAACGCTATTGAGCTGATTTGGGCCCAAATAAAAGGTATGCTTTTAATTTCAATTCCCATTTTGAAGCTTTATAAAAAAATCAGCTTTCCGATCGTAGCATGTACCTAGTTTAAAAACATTACCAGATACTAGATTAGGCTGATTGATGATTATTTGAATACTTTTTTTTATAAGTTCGTTTATTTTTAGGTTACGCCGCAAGAAATAATACTTCGCCGCCATTTACGGCAAATAAGATGTTGGCCCTATTACAAGAGGCCATCAACAATGTTCAACCTGAAGACTGGTCGAAGGTCGTGAATAAAACAAAAAGGGACATTATGTCTGATTGGGATCGTGACATACATATTGACAACATAATTGAGTCATCGTTAATAATATCCGTCACAGATTCAGATGATGAATTGAGTGACAATTCAGATGTTCCTGACTCTGATATGAGTTTAGACGAATAACATGTATTTTTTTTTAGCAACCTTTTAAGCAACCTTACCCTATAAATGTTCTGTTGTATAATTAGACCTTTTAAAAATAAAAATTGACCTACGCACAATATACGTTTTTTATTATAAAAAATATCGACTATCCATCGTAGCAGTACATCCCATCACTAAATACGTCTATGGCGTTACGTTATACGCATAACACTTTGCTTAATTTTTCATTCAATTTGATTTTATTTCTTGATTAGAACATTCTGGTTGGGTTTAATTTAATTTACTACAGTTATTAATTATTTAATATATTACGAATGTGGTACAACTGAAATATTAAGTCATAAATTGTAAATCGCGGCAACTTTCAAACGAAATGTTACTGAAACTGTCACCCGCACCATGCTACAGCGCAAATAGTGTAGTGACCTTATTAGTAATGTTCTTCAGAAAGGTCAAGTGCGTAGTACTCGCAATCGACGTGCGTGTGTGAACGCAAACGAAGCAAAAAGAGTATGTTAGGATCGTGGTGTTCTGTAATTTCTGCTTACCTATGGGAGGAAGGTGTGAATTCATGCATGTTTGTATTTGTAAATCTTAAAGTTATGTAATGTTGTACATCTACATATAACCAAAACGTCTTCCATACATCGTCACTACGTCACAGTGTATCTACCTGTAGATAAACAGTTTTACATACTAACCACACATCGTTAGTCTGCTTGCATAATATTCATATTTATATGCACACATCGCAGGCACTCTCGCAGAAGTGTCTAGAACTCAACACTATTTATACTGTCATAGCGTTTGTGCGCTCATTGAACGTAAAAGTTAAGCATTTTTTAAATAAATTCCTTTCTAAAGTCATAATTTTCTTATTGTGACATTTTCATTTAAAATGCGAAGTCAGAAAAACAAATATTCTTATGATAGGTGTAAGTAAACTGACCTAAAGTTTCTTAACTATTTCATTCTTCGACTGTACATATTTGATATTAATGAATATCTAAGTATTGCCTATGATAATATAGATAGATAGAAAGTTATTATAATATCAAGTATGTATGTCTTAATTAATTGCACTTGGTATTAGAATATTCTATATTGAGTCTTATTTGAGAGGCGAAAATGTTTCTATTTCTTGAGAGATGTTCAAATTCAAGTTATTGTTGAGGATTAAGAGATAAGTAGGTTTCAAATTATATGTAAATGATGGAGAAGGTTGTCTCTTTCGTTTTTCAACTACTGTGGGTAGTGTTGGTTATTGCTCAATAGAAAAACTGTTTGCAGTTCCGATCACATTATAATTTACTATCAAATTAATCAAACTAAAAAATCACACACTGTAGGTACACGACACAACTATTCGGAATGCGCGACAGTTTCTAAACGTCTTCACTGCTTGACCGCCATCCATGAACTCTGCTCAGCTCCGGCCGGTATGAGCGTTATGTTGTAGACGCTGTCGAGCGCCGCTAGGCAGCGCTGGCGTCCCGATTAGTCAACTCAGTAACATATTTCCGGCATATACAGTTCGTGCCATTAAAGATGAGACTTGGCACACCACGTGGTTTGACTTGCGCAGTAGACGATTTAGGGTCTCTTGAGCGGTATGAGGTCTGCGCCGGGGCATCATCGGGGCGGCGGAAAGAGCGGCGGGAGGCGCGGTCAAGTCTCATCTTTCGTGGCGCGTATTGTACTTTACTCAAGTAATAGTGTTGAACATGCAACATTAATATTTTAACCATTAGTTATAATTAAATACTAAGTGTCTAAACTGGTAGCCGAAAGTTCGTGATTTCATACCCTACCAGTAGCATTAAGCATGGGCTTGAGTTACTAAGGATAATATTCCAAAATATAACCAGAATAAGATTATTTTTAAAACAAAATTAATTAACTGGGTTCGATCCCCGGGTCGGGCAAGGTGTTATTGGGTTTTTCCATCTGGAATTTCTCAGTAGCAGCCCGGAGTCTGGATTTGTGCCCGGTTGATGGCAATAGGCTCGCCCCCTATTACATGGGACTTAAACATAACTGGCGAAATGTGGGTATACTATAGGTACACCTCTGCCTAACCCTTCGGGGAATACAGGCGTGATGTTATATTATGTTTAAAATTAATTAAATAAAAAAAACTTTTATTTCAGACTAAGGTCCATAATTTTGTTAGTATAATGGTGTTAGTATAATGGTGTTAGTAACAATGGACACTGGACACTGGACAATGGACACCAGACACAATAATAGATACTGCAAAGTTACGTATCTAGGACAAAAAACTAGTTGAAGCTTAAAATAAGTTTCATCTCTAATAAACATACAATCTCGTATAAACTGTCATGTCCCAGGAAATCAGCCCCTTGTTAGCAGGACTGCACAAATAACAAACTACCTCGCTCCGCTCATCCGAAAATGTTTTCCTGCTTTAACGCTGCATTTCTGAATATTTAACTACGATTTGACGTTAACTCTGATCTGCCTGGAAAGACCTGCTTTGAGTACAGGAGGAAAGCTGTGATTTGTACTATTTTGAACTGGATAAATGTTGTTTGTGTATGTTGATTCGTTTGTAATTTGTGTTATATTCGTATTTATTTTATGAGTTGATTATTTTTTTCTGTACTAGAGAAAATTCTAGCAATACGTTACATTCACTCTTTGACTAGAATCCTGCATACGTTATCACCCAGTTTTTTTACAGCTTGTTAAACTGACAGACTCTTGGTACTTATTTTTGTAACAGATTGATTGAAAGAAGAAACGCTAATCTTAACATTAGTTCGACAATCTGTCAGCTAATTTTTAAATAAAAATAAATAAAAAAAAACAAATTCAAAAGTCATTTATTCAAACTAGGCTGAAAATCGGCACTTTTCGAACGTCAAAATTACATAAGACACGCCTCCCCTAAAACGCTGACCCTTCACCACTTCCTAGTGCCTTTAGCTGGGAAGAAGAAGTGACGCAACAAACTCCCCAGCAGCACAGCTGTCTGTTCAAGTTAGAAAAAAAAAGATTCTATACAATAGTATGCAAAAAAAAAAATTACATTATGCAGCACGAAAAATAATTTAAATGATAAATATTGGCCATATGTCGGCTAGCACACGCCAATATACAAACCAAAAACATTAAGTTAAGTTTATTAACCTCTCAGAAACTATGTGTAATAGACACAACCCTCTTTAGAAACTCCCAAACTAAGAACAACTATCTGTAAATACAAATATTAAGTTTGAAGTCGGTATCCAAACCGCAAGCCTTTTCAGAGTAGATATACTTACTTGTTTCAACACTACGGTATTAAACGGCAAGTTTACTATTCCTAAGTTTTCTATTGGCAGCCATTACCACATCCCAAACTAAAGAAACTGTTAACCTGCAAAGACACAAAATCTCAGTAAGCAGCAAACCATAAAACATAATAATAAGTGTCTTATAAACTTCATAAATAAGTGGCACGTGGCTTCTCGCAATGAATCTTACAAACCTCGGGCAGTTAATTTAATCAAGGGAGAATTACGGCCCCGGCTACACACTGGGGCCCTGGCCCGGAGCCACTAACACCCAAGTGATGGAAAAATGTGGCTTCTTAAGACAATGGCGTGATAGATGGGACAATGGTGGTGGGTTGTCGATGTGTTCAGCAATAATAGAGGCTGTGTTGGACGGCCAGTGTCAGGGTTGAATGGCCTTTTGTTTTTGGTCGGTATTTTTTTGTTATAAGTTATTAAAAGGGTAACCAATGTTAAGAAGAAAAGTTCCAGGAAAGGAGCCTTTGAAAGACGTCGGTCGACTGAAGAAAACGACTCAGCCCGTTTGTTCGCAATGTTTACAATAATCTCGAATAGGATTGTGTAACTGTGTAGGGATATTATTACGAATGATGTAACCAATATTTTGTAACATTTTTTTTATTTAAGAGAGTGTCCGTGTAGTTTCTTGCCAGTAATTCTTCTCCATATAGAAACCTACTACGCCTTGGCAAATAACTCATATTTGTGACCCCTTGACTACTCAAAAGTGCCTGTAACTGTTTTAATTGAAATTAATGATTGAGTCGAGTAACTTTTCGATGAATCGAGGAAGGTTATGAAGGTATCAAATCCAAACAGTGTTTTCTAATAACCTAGGAAAAATTGACAATAGACAGCAATTTTTTTTTTGTATTTCTACATCAATTCTCAAAACGTTTTGGAAAAATAATTTGCGCCTTAAAATTATTTACTGTTTAAAAAAAAAAGCCAAAAGAAAACACACACAGATTTCATGTGGACGCTGTGGATAAAAGGTGTACCTATATCAAAGAAATTAATGGTTCGGTAGCCGGCAGAAAGCTGCGTGGGCAAATTGGGCCAAACACATTCTTGTATTGAATATTCAATTCTTTTGCCCTCTTCAATTTGCCATAGGAGACGGCTATTTGAATTTGGGCAGTATAAGTTGGCACATACCACGTTGATTTATTATAGTTACAAATAGTTAGAAGACATGTAAGATTAATTGTAATGTACGGGGAGGATGAATTGGTAATTATAGGGATTTGTTTTGGTTCATTTCCATTAAAAATACTGTGACACCGTCCAGGAAATGAGCAACAACAAAGATCGTATATTTATCTTGAAACCTAGTAGATTTATTTCCACGCATTAAGTGATAGGGCGTTCCATTCCCAAAACACACTAAAGTAGAAAGTAAATATCCTTACCCTTTCGACCTTTACAATCTTCGCAAAATAACAAGGAACTCCATTTTTCCCTTACAAGCAAGATAACTTAGTAACTCATTGGGAGCTTCGCACCTTCCCTTGACCCTTACAACTTACACAAAATAAGCAACTCCATTTTTACCCCAAACCTACTTGACAGTTCATTTCAGCGGGAGAGAAACAAAAGATTTAGGACCTGTTTTGGCAGATAAATAAAAAAATGTGACAAACGTTGTAAGAAACTGTAAGCCAGATTAGTTACCAGATTTTTTTCGAAGGCGGTGAAAAATAATTCAAGTGATTTAGTTTCAAGTGTTAGCCATGGTTATATGATCAGACTATTCTTATAATTAGCTACATAGCTTTTTCCCGACTTACATTATCAGCTACTAAATTGATATAGACTTCCAATCTAGCCAGACGCAGCTGAATTTCAGTGTTTAACACAGAGAGCCTGCCACGTGTCCTTTAAAATTCGAAAACCAGTTCACACGGCGAAAATGGTAACCGAAAGTTCGTTCAGTTTTCAGACTTTCGGGCCTTTAGCTAGCCTTAAAGTCTGTCAAAGGTATTCGTGTGACAATAAGCATGACCAGTAGACACTGAGGTACTTGATTTGACGGCTGTGTATTACCTACATATTTTGTGCAGCCTCTTCACATAGGTCCTTTTTGTGTTACAATGGACACTTGAGATTTTTCTAGTAATATTTTTTTGTTAAAATTTTACAATTATTTGTGTTATATGACTTTGAATGAATGAATGAATGAATTTATGAATAAATGAATGAATGAATGAATAAATGAATGAATGAATGAAATGCACCGATCCCAGCGTGGTTTAACCAGACTTGATAAATCGAATGAACCCCGAGATTTGCACTAGCCCCTGGAGCCTCATGTTTCATGTTGCTACATAGGCCATTGCATATCAGGGAGTAGACCGGGTGGCGCGGTAATGGTAGGGAAGACGTGCCCTTAGGATAAGGAGGGATTTGCGAGCCTACCGGATATGCATCCTTGAGTAAGCAATGGAATAGTGGAGAGACGGGTGATATTTATCTATGGATGGGCATCTTTTTATGACGTCGCCGTTATGTTGGTTCAGGTCCATCTTCACCGGTGAATCTTCTGATTACGTTACGCTGCTTTCTCGGCCTTTTTCTATATCGTTGCTGTGCTGTGTTTTTTTTTAAGTGTTTCTATGTCTTCGTCAGAAGCCTCGGTGCTATCCGTTTCAGGTTTCTTGTAAATCTCGCTGGCAGCCTTCATAATCTTATATCGATCTGCAGCCGAGTCCATCCAAAAGTTGATTTCCTTGTCGAAGTACGTCAAGTCTTGTTTAAGGTTGTCGTTCCATGTATTAATAGGACGGCCAACCTTCTTAGATTTGGCCTTGTACTGTATTGCTGCGTGTAATAGGTGTGGTTTGCTGCGTCTGTGAACGTGTGCGAGACAGCACATCCTTTGATTCGTGATGCGTTTGGTTACTGTTTTTCCGTCTAAGATTTCGTGCATTCTCTTTTGTCTTGGTTTATTTCTGGCATGGTTAATCAAGTCTCTCATGATAACTCTCTCATATCTTCCCAGTCTTGACCTGTTAGCTTTGGTGATTGCCGAAACTTTCAAACCGTATATCATGCAAGGTACGATCACCATTCGATACATGAGTCTGGCTAGTTTCAAGTCCATTTTTGAGTTTATTATGAATGGTAATAGTGACTTTGCGTTTCTGGTGGCCTGTTCACACCGTTTTCTAATTGTGCTTCTCCTGCTTAGTGTAGATGTTATGTATGTGCCCAGGTATTTAATTTCATCGACCGTATGTAGATTTAATCCATTCATTGACACGTAAGTTGTTTTCCGTTTAGCTATGGGGTCTCTAGTTAATATTTTTGTTTTTGTTTCGTTTATTTGGAGGCCGACACTAGCTAGTAGGGGTTTAATATTGTATACTATTCCTTCTAACCCTTTTAGATCATCTGTAATAAAGATGAGGTCGTTCGCGAATGATAGCACCAGGAGGAGTGAGATTTCATGATCTTGGTCTAGTTTGATTAATTGAGTTTCCTCTTCGAGGGTTCTGAGGACCTCGTCCATGACTAGTGTAAAAAGGCGAGGGGATAACGGGCAACCTTGTTTGACTCCCTTTCCTTTGATAATCCAACTGCTTTGCTGACCACACCATTTGATATGTGTTCGTTCATTCATGCAAACCTTGATTATCCTGTTGGTTAGTGGCTTGTTAGTTCTTTGTATTAGAATGTCTCGCAGTGCTTGGAGGTCGACGTTATCAAAAGCTTTTTCTATGTCCAAAGCGAGTACATAAATTCTTTTACCTGCGCGCCATTCTTCGTCTAACACCCTTTTTAACGTAAATATGTCATCATCTGTAGATCTATTGTTTAAAAAGGCCGCTTGGTAGTTGCCTAATTCTTTTATTATTGCATCTAATTTTTTTAATACGTAGGCGGCGTAGATTCTGTAACCCGTATTGCAAACCGATATTCGTCGATAGTCATTTGAATCTTTAGGGTTGCTTTTCTTCGGAATTGGTACCTGCATTGTTTCTAGCCACGTGTCGGGTGTTTCATTATGCGTACAGGCTTTGTTCATATGCTTGGTGACGGCTTCCTGTAATATTTGGGGCATCGCTTTGTAGAGCTCGATTACTATTTGGTCTGTTCCGGGCGTTGTCCCGGACCGCATTTTGTTAATGATATCCATTACATCATCCACCGTGGGTCCTTCATTCTGCGCAACGGTTAACGGCTTTGTTATGTTAACCGTTGGTATAGGTGGGCCCTCGGATTTTTTTAGAATTTTCTCCCATTTGGACATTGGTATATACGCGTTTCTTTTCCGGCGTTTTGTTGTTTGCTTGTTTTTCCTGTAAAATAAATATAGTATCTGCATGCGTTTTGAAGGATGCTTTTTCCCCAGTCCAGTAAAGAAGGCACTGCACTCTTTGTTTTCTTCTTGGTGTTTAATCTTTTGAAGTATTTCCTGACATTCTTTTACACGATTATGTCTATTTGGGTTATCTAGTTGTCTTCTTTGTAAGAATTTGGCCTTTTGGAGGTTAGCAAGAGCTATACGGTGATCCCTACTGTGACTTGGCTGAAAAATCAAGGTTTCCTGGGCAGCCGCTTTTAATACTCCAGTTATGGTACCCCATGGTATTTCGATGCTTTCATTCGTTGAGTCAATTCCTATGTTTTTCAGTTTTTTGATTATGCAAGCTTGTTATTTTATTTTAGTGGATTTGATGTTGAGAGCAGCATAGTAACAATGTTTATAATTGAAATCCTTGGTCAAAATTGTTGTATCCTTCTTTTGTGACTTGTGTTTGGTGCTGTCATCTATGTTTATAATTCGACTTGTTCTTAGCTGCCCCACATTTATTTTATGGTCGGATAAGGCCCTACCTGCCCATTCGCCTTTAATATAATTAAAGAGTTTTTCTGTTGCCTGTGGCGTAATAATATGATCCAATTGTGATTTTTGTGTGCCCTTTGACCATGTTATCCTGCATGATGATCTCGCTTTTGTTGTTTCTACTTGTAGTTTTTCCCTGTTGACTATATTCACTAACATTTCTCCGTTGTAATTGGAATAGTAATGATGAAGATTTTGGTGAATCAGCCCTTTTCGTTAGAAACTTATTGTATCTTGTCTACCAATATGGGCGTTAAAGTCGCCTAGGATTACTAACGTACATTTTCTTGGTTTTTGTCTAATCAAGTTTAATACACCTGTGAAGGATCTGGTTGCTGTAGAGGTACAACTATTGATGTGGGAGTTAATTATATAAAGCGGAGTAGGATTGTCACTTCCCCTATCAACACTAAGAGTAATTAACATCACGTCGGTATCGTTCTTCCTGCTTATTATTTCGATTTGGGCATCCTTTCTTATTACAATTGCAAGTCCCCGGTGAGCTTTACCAGATAGGTGCCATTCGTAGTGGGTGGAGTTGTACGTTTCTAAGTTCATCCCTGTTTCTTGTAGGCAGGCTACGTGAATACCCCTATTTGAAAGTTCCGTATCTATTTTATCTTTTTTCGCTGGTTTCGAGTCCCCACGGACGTTCCAAGTTGCAATACGCAGGTCTGAGCAAGTGTACTTGGTTGCGGTAGAAGGCTGATTTCTAAGTATTGTGTATCCAGTGTCATCCACAACTTCATCCGATATCGGTGTACGTAATGTTGATGCTAACTGTTCACACGGTGTTAATGATTTAGCTAATTGGGGGCTGTTGCGGAATCGAGGTTTTGTAGATTGTCCTTGCTCGTCACTTTTTTGTATTTATTACAAACAGTTTTGGTATATTGTGGTGTTATGTTGTGGGTTGTTTCTTGCGTTAGACTTTGCAGGTTATTGTCGTACTGTTCGGCGGCGATCATGACCAAGCTATCATAATGTTGGTCTTTGTAAAGGATATGTATGTCTCCGGGTACTGGAACGCCGGTAGGTTAATACACTAGTGTGTTCTCGTGATTTATGTGCACATGCACATTTACGAGATAGAATTCAGCCGCGGCGATTAGGATGTCTTCTCCTCCCCAGAACGTCTCGTTAAACTGCGCGGTTATGTATTTTGTTATCATTTGTTCCTGAGAGATCTTGCTGTTATGAATAAAATCTTCAATGTTATTTCTAAGTGCTAAGCAAATTCTGGGGTCACCGTGGTTATCCGAAACATAGGTAGCGAGATCTCTTTGGACAGACATGTGGTTGAAAGTCAGTCCCATTGTATTGTTTATTTGGTGGGCTATCGCTCTATACAGACAATTCCCATCTTTTCTCATGGGCGCTATAGTTACCATTGTAAAACTATTGTTTAAAAGTCAGAATACCCCGCAGCGCCTCCCGTTGCCCGCACGTGCGAGTTTAGTTTCGAGACAGTTTTTATTTTTCTATAGAAATTTATCTTATTACGGAGTTTTTTTTTTTTGTTTTGTTGAATGGATTTCAGCTTGAATGCTCATGTGCCTTTCGTCACAAAGACTCGGGTAAATTTCTCAACAAAAAGTAAAGCAAAAAAAAGGGTTGCCTCGGACAAAAAAAAGGGTTGCTAGAGAAATTGTCAATTTGTTTAGAATAGTTTCTGTGAGTTAAGTTATAATTATTAGCATGCAAAAAGTTATGGATCAGGTCAAACTAAGAAGTTTTGTGTAAGATATTTTTGTTCGAAATCAAAAGTGACACTGTTATTTTGTTGGAGTCATACATTATCTTATTTTATTTTGCCATTCTACTTTTACTATGCACATATAATCCTATACCTGAAGCTTAAAAATATTTTTTTTATTTTGCGCGTAGCATCAAACCTCCAAACTTCATCACTCAACTTCAGATTCACGCTCACGATATTGTACCTTAATCTATCAAATAATATACCGAACTTTGCCACTGGATTTTAGCCACGTAATCGAAATAGAGTCGAGAATTGAACTCAGTCCTCTTGGTCGCTACACTTGCTAGAAATTATTCAAAATGCTAGTCGTTTTGGTATCTGAATCTATCGTTGGAGCCAACTTTATCGTTGAGTTTGTAATATTGACTAGGTGATCATTAGGTAGCTTATGAAATAGTCGGCTCCGCGCGTCTGCCTTTACTCAGGTCAAGTTGTGTATTTTGCAGAGGGAAGCAACGCCCTGAAAGACATGGAATGAGCTCACCGGATTATTCTGGATCCTTCGTTGAGTGGTCCTGGAACCTTCGGCAAACGATTAGACCCTCGTTTGCCCTGAATTGCTCGCATAGGTTCAAGAATGCCTAGCACATCTCACTTTTGCACTGTATTAATATTAGTATTTATTTATCGACACTTAAAGACACAGCCACATCAATCAACAAAAACACTGGTCGAGTTTGTTGAGCGGCAATTATCACGATGTTATTTTACGGCCGGTGCTGGCGTGAACGATACAAAAAAAACTATAACGCGGAGCGCTCGAGACGTCCTTCCGCTACGACGTCCAGTCCAGTTCCTTTTCTTACAATTATTTGTGTTATATGACTTTAAAAAAAAATTAACACAACTAAATATTTACATTAGGTACTAAATTAAATTACTAACTAACTGAACAAATAAATACAAAACAAAAGGACACTTAGGCGTCGAAGTACTCGTCCGCATCGCTGTCATCTGGAAATATGCCCAGATGACTGGCAGCATTGCCACGTTGAATGGCAATGCTAATTATTTTGCCAAAGAACGAACCAGCCTGTGAAGTGTTGACCAGTCGGCGAGAAATTTCCTTAAAAAGTAGACGCGCACTCGGGCCCTATGATCGTAACCAAACAGTTTCGGCTCGAGACCCCGAACGACTTAAAACTGTAGTTACCCATAAGGTTACAGTATTTGCGCCGCTTGAAGTTCTCAGCAGCCGCAGCAGCGGCGCCAGCACAGCCCGCCGTGCTAGGAACATGAGATGACAGTAGTCTTATAATAATAATAATAGTAAACATCTAGTAATATTATGTAGAAAATGTACATATATGATAATGTTATTTCAAATCAAAGCCTTTATTAACAAAACAATTCCGTCTAATGTATGTAAGTGACAAAGGCAATATCCTCCAAAAATTCCTTTCACCGGTATAATGAACTTAAGGCAATGAACTTACTTAATATATCCCCAGTGTAGGAGATGTACTCAGTATCTACGGGCGATTTAGCAAAGTACATAGAGTACTGAGAGCGGTAGAGTGGTACTCATCATCGTTTGTACCCGATGACGATAGAGATGTCCCTATCCAGTTCAAGACGATTATGCAAATTAATTCTAGTACAGACGTGTACAGAAGTGTGTTTTGACGTTTATTTTCCACTGACTCTTGCGTGCGGTTTCACTCGCATTTTAGAGAAATTACTTTATGTAACCGGAAAAAATTAACGTTTGCTTTTATTTTAGAATCTGGTCTATCCGTATAAAAAGTGTCATAGAAATCCGTTCAGCCATTTATCGTCGCGTGATCGAGTATCAAACATCTCGACTAACTTTCACTCACATATAAGTATGATATAGAACCAAAAAAAAATAAAAGCATTGTGTAATGACGGTAGGTTATCTAATAGGATTGGCACGCATGAGCGTTTTTCTAAGTGGCGTTAAGATGAACAAAGACTAGTCGCGTTAAAAAACATCATACTTACGCTGACCATATTTACTTTATTAAAAAAAGATTTCTTAAATGAAAAATAATAATAGTGAGAATGAGTCTTTTGGGCAAGGAATTTGATACCTGCTGATCTATTCTCTATAAAACCCCCCATAAAAACTTAGCTAAAGTGAGCTGTCCATAGTTTTAATCCCTAACATCAGGTGGAATTTGTATAATAGCAGAATATTAGCAATATAGTAGTTGAATAAATGTAAACAAGCTTAATAACGTCTGTATAAACGCTGATCTACCTTTTTAACAGCTATTACAGCTCATTTAACCAGTTTTAAGTGTTCAAATTCAGTTAGTCAAAATTCAGTATTGGGTTTATTTTCGTACTTTTATGGAGATAATATGTTGATATTATGATATGAAATTCTGCAATCGGTGTGTTATTAAATTTTGGTAAGTAAACTTTTGTTTTATGCTTATATGTTATAAGTAAGTGAATTATTATTGCGCATGTAACTTTACTGTGAATATTTGTACATAAATCTTTGCTACTTTTTTAAGCGCCACAGGATAATGCTACCATTCAAAGAGTAAACAAGTGTTTTACAAAAACCTGGCTTTGATGAGCAAAAAACTTTACCTGCTTTTGTTAATTTCAGTGTGCTAAAACAATGTGGTTAACATTGTGCACCATTTGAAAGTGGTTCTATTTAATAAAAAGCAGTATTTTATTACATATTGATTTGATTATTTTAATTTATTAAACAATAGTTTTGTTTTTCTTTTTTATTTGTTTTATATTATTATGGTTTTATTTATTTTGTAATCCCCTAGTGGGATTTATAGGTCTGTAGGTATGTCCGTGGGATCACAGCGGGCCCTATCAGAATACCAGCTCTGCGGTATTTATTTATTTTTAAATATCGCAGCATTATGCTGAGATAGGAGCCTTTTTGGCCTCGCACAGGTCGTAATTTGTTTTTTTTTTTTTGTTAGTCTAGAATGCTCCTTTTTCTATTTTTGTTAATGTTTGTTCCTTTTTTTTTATTATGTTTTGTATGTCCTGTGCGTGTCCCAAATAAAATATTTTCATTTTTTCTTTCTTTATATACATAGTATTGTTTATATTTTTATTACAGAGGTAATATGTTATGGAGTCGTTTATGCTAAACATAAGCTGCCCATACAGCGGTTTTCTTGCTTATTGCTGTAATGTGTCCACTTATCATTCTATTATTTCGTTAAAAGTGGTTTAAAAGAACATTATTTGCGATAACATTTGTATAACCACCCATTATAATACTGTTAAATAGCCTTTTAGGGCTGTGTTTAAGAACATGAAAACACATAACAAATTCACTGTTTTTCAGAAAAATACCGTTTAAAATTGTATGTACTCGCCGCAAAAGCAGGGTTCAACTAAGTACAGTACCCGACTCAGTATGAAAAAACAAGAGTAAACTTCGACGCCCCAAAAGGAATGACGAATTACTGGCAAAGAATGAAAATGCCCTAAGGTCAACCAGATTGGACAACTAATACAAATAATATAATAAATAATGACAGTATGAATCGTCAATGCTAATAACAATGACGAAAATGAAGAAGACGAAGACAAATTACTTTGTTAGACACTTTTGATGATTGATTATATTGTAGACTAGCTTCTGCACGCGACTTTGTTCACGTGGAAGTCGTAAAACACTACAATATACTACAATAACAGCCACATTTTTATAAAACTTCCCTGTATAGGTACTACCTACGTACGTTTGTAGTTTCGTTCACAAAAGCCAACATATACAGAGAGTCAGGACTGGTGACATGGGACCGGCGCAGTTGTCCGTGTGAGAAGCAGCTTGTCCTGAGCTCAACACCCACCACCTTCAGTGTCTGCCCCTGTGACTTGTTGATAATCATCGCAAAGCAATGCTCACAGAGAACTGTATTTACAATAAAAAAAAACTCATACAAACTCTGGTTGTATTATTAATACTATTAACAACCCCTTCACAGAAGCATGGTATACATACCTATTATTATCTTGATTAATGTCAAACGACAAAGTTTTATAAATATTTATTCATATTCTTCGGTTTCCCAGATTAGTCTTTGATTTAATAAAAAGTAAAAAATTAACCTAATAAATATTTTAAAGCTCCTTGAAGTTATTGCGAAAATGTTTTTTTTTTTTTTGTAAATTCCTTTTCCATTTCTTCAAAATCATTAGTACTGGAACTACTTTCCTCAGAGTTTTCATTGCAAAATCATAGTTACGGAACCCTCTTCAACAGTACTCTTAAACCGTATAATAATAATATGCGGTGGATTTACATCCGTAGAGTTATTCAGCTACTGAATAACTTGGTAAGTACTGCAGTGAAATACAGTTTGAAGAGAACAGTAAATAAGTAATTCAGCATCAAGCAGTTTAATGGAAATTGATACTAGTTATACAGATAAATGCTGTCACATCAGCTATTATGCAGCTTCCAGTGATCTCGGATGCCTTAACCTGAATAGTGTATCTTTAATAGTTCTGTTCATGACAAATATTAAGCTTTAAAAAAGGAAATCAGTGCTTTATACTGCTAATTATTACATTTTTATTCTGTTATCTGGATTATGTGTTGTTTGGGCTACTAATAAAAGGTATTTACAAGTCAGATGTGAGTGGAACCGCTGGGACGACCTTATAAGTGATGTTCTCCAGAAAGGTCAGATGCGTAGTACTTGCAACCGACGTGCGTGTATGAGCAGATGTATCGACGTAGACGAGGCAAAAGGAGTAGCTATGTAAGAAGCGTAGCAAGTGGCGTTCTATAGTTTCTGCCTAACCTCATGAGGTTAGATTGGTTAAATTCCCATGGGAAGGAACGATTTATGTATGTATGTTTCCAAATTAGACAAGCTGTTATTACTGAGTTAACCCGATTTATAGTCACATTAATTTGTATAATTTTAAACATTAAGTTAAACAAGTTGCGTGTCAGTGTCCACAATTAATCAGTCAACATTGTCAGAGCGATCGGTTTCCGAGAACAATAAATAATTTAAGAGGATACTTGTTTTGTTCATATTATTATTTATGAACTTCTGAACGCATGATGTGTGTATATTCATGTTTGACGTATCGGTTTAATATGCTGACATTCATAAATATTGAGAGTGTACTATGTGTATGTATGGCCAAGAAAACTATCTCACTGCCTGGTACAGTGATCGCATGAATAATAAACATAAATTGCCAGATCGGCTTCCCAGATTAGGAAAAAGAGGTTTTAAGTTTTTGAATAACGGCATCGATGACAATTGTAAACTAACCGTTTGTATAAAGCAAGCCAATTTTTCAAAAGTCCGTTTTCTAATCATTTTTAATTTCATCTCCTGTTATTTTTATTCACATAGATGGTCATCGTTATATATCTAAGGCGGGAAAATAAACAACAAAAATAGCAATCGCTTATAATTCCGCACGAGTATTGTGGGGTCAAGCCTGCCCTTAGTTAACGAGCGGCACAGAACGCGTTTAACAAACGAGAGGCGATATTCGTACGCCGTATTTGTATAACACAACTATATTGATGCTAAAGGGTGAGCAGAATTGTAAATTTGGCTGCCAATAACATGGTCGCAAGTTATTGGTTAGGTTGAGATCGTTGTGCAGATCTACGCTGCGGGTTCAAAAGCAACAAGTAGTTATGTTAACATTTTCATTAATAAATGCATTTTTATAATACCAGCCTAATATTGTCTCTTTTCATACAGGGCAGAAAATCCATAAGCATTGATTACCACACTTGCTCAAGGTGGATTTAATTTAGGTAATAATAATTTATTTAATCACATCTGTAGGTACACTTATGCTAGTTAACAAAACAGGTAGTAGTTGCAACCAACACCCTTACTAAGTTATAAAATAACTTGTATAAAGGGCAGTGGTATAATCCCATACATAGTTTTCAGTTTCACAAAAGAAATTTCAGGCAGAACAAGTGTTTTATTTTTTTTATTTTTATTGACATAAAAACATAATTGCAGAAATCAAAAATTACAATCTATTTGACATTTGGATTGTTTGTCTTTGTGTGTGTGTACGTGTGTGTGTGGTGTGTTAGGGTGTGTGTGTGTGTATGGGGGGGTGCGTGTGTGTGTAATAGTAATGGTATGTGTTGTGTCGCTGCAGAATGTGTTATGTTCTCAGTTGAAGGGTTTAGGATGGGTTATTATCAGAGAAAAGCAGACGTTCTGTAACCAGGTAGTTGCGTAAGTAGAAAGTTTGTGACAGATTTCTTAAGGGACGAGGTTAAGAGAGTAAAGTTTCAATTTCCTATTGAGTTTATTATATAATTGTGGCCCTTAAAAGCAAAGAAATAGTTTGGTGAGTGAGTATTTACATATGTAGTGCTGACAAACTATATCTTTACGTCTTTTAGTGATTGTAACGTAGGGTGTATCTCTGTGTTGTAATAGGACTAATACTGATTGGCGACTTAGCCTTATTTTTAGTATTTGTTCAGATTTCCTCACGATGTTTCTCTTCACCGCATATCAGTGGCGTCGATGATATACTTAGAAAGTAAAAAAATCTATATCAATAGACATTTTCAAAAAAAATCACTATATTTAAAGTGAAGAGAAATCGTGAAGAAACCTGGTGAGAAATTAAGGTTTAATTAAAATCGCCGACCCGCAGTGAGTAATAGGCAAACAACGCTCGGTCCTGCACTGTTTACCAAAAACCTATTGCCAAACATTGGAACAGTTACAGACTGATATTATAATGTTAATTGATGGCAGCATCGCCCTGGGCACAATTCCAAAATAACTTCTGCTTCTCTGAATTTTCTTTTTACTCGATTGGGGACTTGAACGGGGGTCCTTGAATGCCCCCTTTTACAATCTTTACAAACTCGTAAACCCTACACTTGATGGCCTCTTCGAGTTCTATCAGTGTGACTGTATTTATGTTTAATATTTGCATAATATTCATCTGCATATTTTATAGTCATTTTGCTATAAAACAGAGACAAAGCAAAGATTATGTTCCTGTCTCGTCTCAGAAAGCAGTTTAGTCAGTTTAATGATAGACAAGCTAGTTATGCTTTTATTAGCAAGGCGAAGTTACTTTGTTTTATATATTATTTTAATAACTAATTCAGTTGATATAAACAAGTGATCAGTTGTTTATTTCAAGGGAGAGAATGAGAAAGACATTAGTGTAATTTCTCCGATTATTAATTCAACAAAAACAATTATTTTCGATGGCTGGCTCCATGTATAATACTGGTATGCTGCATCCGCTTAAACTGGAAGCCGACCACAACATAGTTGGGAAAAGGTTGACAGATTGATTTTGGCTGGTTTCAATAAGCCCGAATCCTTGAAAGTTAGGACGAGTTTTTAAAACGAAGACATACTCTGTCGTCCTTTTGGGGAATGAAGGGATGCGATGCGAATTCGGCTGAGATACCTACAAAATTATTCAACGATTTGATAAAAATTTAAATTTCTAGCAACAAGATTACATTCCTGAGCTAGCTATATAAGGATAGCTAGTACTCACCTTCCTCGAAATGAAATTAAATTCAATGATCAAACGAACTTGTAAAATGTCCAGGATCTAATAACTAGACCCTACTCAGGGTCAGGACAAATAGGACCTATAGTTTACGTGCCCGTTCCCCCATATTCTTTGTGCCAAATTTCAAGCGGTTTCCCATCGGCCGGAGCATATTCCGCTACATTTTATACCATTCCGGTCGACCGGGCAGGCCCGGAGGTCATTACCGATCGGCTTTTCCGCTTTACTGTTTTGGTTGTTGTTTTGTCGAAATTTTTCGGCCATCATCAGGCCGAAGTTGCCATACTTAGCGACTTCCGACTCCTAACCATTTTTATGACATAAGTACAAGACGACGGAACCCGAGGCGTTATCCGCAATTTGGGGTTTGTTGTCCTATACTTATTCTGATTTAATTCCTTTTGGAACTCCGTTTTTTGTCCTGAATCTTTTTTGTTACTGCTCATAAAATCTTAAGGAGTTTGATCCTCGGCCTTTTTAAGATTTAAGGATCAACGTATATAAGTTGTTTGATCTTCCCTATTGAATTTCTTGCCTCATTCGTGATTACAATACCCTTGATCTGTGAAACCGATAAATTTCGGAGTAATAAAGGAATCAATATAATATCATTTTCTCTCGATATTAATTGTGCTCATTTTATTTTCTAACATATATTATTAAAATGTACATCTTCTGAGAAGTATATTTTCTGCTTAAGTTTTTATTTTAATGTGCAGATTAAAAAATATTACAAATTTAATTTGTTGTATGATTGGCAAGTCACAACAGGTTCACTCTCGCTTCAACATGCTGCCAAGTGGCTGATTCATTTTGACAATTGCTAGTACAGACGATTCAGCAATCAGCATATTGATAGTGGGTATCAACAAGCCTATACACACAACGCAATCAAACGCTGACTCATGACAAATTTATGGAATAGACTGAGTGTGATATTGCAGCAGACGGCGACTCTAAAACTCAGGTGGCATTAAATCTTACCTACGGCAAAGAGGGTGAAAAGTTAATAGTCACCCACTTTATTCAAGAATATTCAAGGTAATAATATGAATACATGACCAGCACTTGTGCACACGATCTCACCGCGAGCAAGTGCCCGTCGCGCACATTATAATAATCGATGGCATCACTTACCAGCTTATGAATATTTTACATCCCTCATAAGACTCATATGTCCCCCTTCACCCCTTTCATCCCCTACCGGGTAATGTCCGCCCGTAAATTGTGTTTTGCGGGTAATACGGCGTAACTAACGCCCTTTTTGCGCTAAATTATCAAGTTGCAGTTAATCAAATTATGTGTGTTTATTAAGATGTAATGGGTAACATTACTCTCTCCCCGCTACGTGTCTGGTTCTCTTCTGTCTGGGTAGGTTGAAAGGATTTGGGAAACCACCGGTGCGAATGAAAGGATTCTGATGGAAATTAATTAATTGTTTTGTATGTACGACGGCTTTAATGGCGCCCTGAAAGCGCATAGAATATTATGCTAGATTGAATTTATTAATTTTGTAATATGTGTAATGGAAAGTAATTATAATTATGTAGCATATAATTATAACTGGATTCATTATCATTCTCCTGTCCATATTCCATTTATTTGGGGTATTTATAATATATAACTGTAATATTTTGTTTAAATCAATTTTAGCTGTTACTTGGTTAAATTTTTAGGGTTCCGTACCCAAAGGGTAAAACGGGACCCTATTACTAAGAGTCCGCGTCCATCCGTCTGTCACCAGGCTGTATCTCATGAACCGTGATAGTTAGACAGTTGAAATTTTCACAGATAATGTATTTCTGTTGCCGCTATAACATCAAATACTAAAAACAGAATAAAATAAATATTTAAGGGGCCCCCATACAACAAACATGATTTTTTTGCTCGTTTTTATAGATTTGATTGTACGGAACCCTTCGTGCGCGAGTCCGTCTCGCACTTGGACAGTTTTTTATTAGTTGAAATCTTTATAATATATAATTCTTCGTTTGTATTTCACTAAACTCCTAAGCGGCTGAACCAATTTTGATGATTTTTTTTTGTGTGTGCGTTTGCGTGGGTCCATATTTGTTTAGGTTCACAATTGGACCTACTAGGTAGCGCTGCATTCGGGAAATGGAGCAATAAATGGCGGCTTAAAGAGGACTTTAATAGAAATGCAGTAGCGTTAAGGCTCCTACAAACAGGCGCCACACGCGACGCGACACAAAGGTACATCGCGTCGCGCGACGAGCGGTGTCTTTGTGTCGCGTCGCATGTCGCGCCTGTTTGTAGGAGCCTTTAATCTTTCTGCAAATAAATATGAATAACAGACTGCCTACCCACAAAATGTAGTGACAATCTGCCTATAACTCACTTCAGGACTATTATGAGAGGCATAATAAAAACTGAAGCAAAACAGGCAGCAAGTTAAAGGAAAATAAAATGAAGTTGACATTTACTTCTAAACATTGTCCAAATAGACTGAGCCGAAGAATTTCTTTTAAGAAATAGTTACAATAAATTCTTTGAGAACATTTTATAAATTTTACATGAGTCACAATCCAAAACGCTGGCGAGTTATTACGGAATATTTTTCCACAGTAAACGTAAGAAAATATATTTGTAATACGTTACATCAAAGAGAGTGTATTTTTTATGTCAATAATATTATATTGAAGTTCAAATATACGTGTAAGTCCGGAGTAAGCGGTCCAGAGAATTTTATCTCCGGATGGATGGTTCTCGAATACTAATCTCGTGTGCGGGGAGTTTGCTACAAGTTACTCCGCCGTGTTTTAGAGGTCTATTTATTGCCTACCGAAGATATTTTGTGTTGTCGTGCGTGATTAATCACTTTTCTTTTTTTTGAATTTTTTACTAAGTTTTTGGATTGACTTGTCGTTATTGATGTGGATGGAAATATTGTCATAAAAAAAAACGAGTTGTGTCGTGGCACACGGTTGCAATGAAGTTCCTTTTGCTTTTGCACGCTTGTTACGTAATGAAAGTGTCGTGACGATAAAAATGTTACACTTTTTCGGTCTAGTTCTCATTCGCCAAATGTGCAGAGTAATAACGTGCCATTAGGAACTTCGTCCCAAAAACTCTACTTCGTATAATACGTACACAGTACCTGGGCGACCGAGCTCTGCTCTGGTGAAAATAGAGAATGCTCATTTAATAGTATAGGAAAGTTCATACTAATCCATGTATAGTACATACTTTTTCCATGTTGCCATGACAGTAGGTACATACTAATTCCATGCTGCCACGATCACTACTCTTATGTCATTATTCATTATCTTGTTCTAAACTTTGCGCGACCAAGCTCTACTCAGGTGAAAATACGGAGAAAACTAATTTTCCCAGATATGAGACCTAGCTAGATCGGTTATTCACCCCCGTAAACCTCTATATTGCAACTTTCATCGAAATCGTTAGATCCGATTTCAAGAACGTGTGTACAAATCTCTAAACAAACAAATAAATAAACAAATATTACTCATTTCATAGTATGGGATTAGCTACCAAAAATACCTGCTAATGCCAAATGGAAACGGGAAATGAGCTTAAACGACCACTTCCTCGAAAACCACGCTTAGGAAATTCAAAAATGATCGCCTTGACTCGCCTTTTATAGTTTTCCAGGATAGAACGAAGGAGTTGCTCTGTTCAAATCTTGCAGGCTTATTCGGATATCTGTTCTCCTTAACGACTCGCGTCTAGTCAAAGATATCTGTCGTCAAAGGCGGCTCTCTTAGAGCCGCCACCTTATCCTTACCTCGAAAACTTCAAGGTTGTCAAAGAGTACCTACTTCAGAAAGTGGTTTAGTATTTAGATCTTGATTACTCATCAAGATTTAAATATCAGAGATTTTGAACAAACCCGTCTTAATTTGTCAGTACCGTTTGATTTTGTGATAGTTAAACCATATTTTCGACGAAAGACCGTTAGTTAACTCGACCTAGGTCTCCAAGATTTTAGATCTGGCATCAAATTAGAGCTTATATTGTTAAGCCCTTTGGAAACTGTCTCGAATCCGTACTAATCGATACTTTCTATACTCAATATATAAACGCGAAAGTTACTCTGTCGGTCTGGCTATCTGTTACCTTTGCACGCCTCAACGGCTGAAGAGATTTTGATGAAATTTGGTATACAGGCATACTTTTCATCTCGGTAGTACGTTCCTCTGGCATAATTTATGCGAATTCCACGCGAGAAGCCGCGGGAAAAAGCTAGTCATATACAAGGCGGAAACGACAATGTGATTATAAATTAATCATCGTATATCCAATGACGTTTCCAGTCTGCATACAAAAATTCAATCAAATATTATATCCAATAGTCACTATAGCTAGTCAAAGATTGGAAAAACCTTATAGTTAAACCTAATTACCCGACTATGGCGAAACAAAAAAGAAGGCTAAGATTTTGACTGGTATGTATGTATGTTCATCTGTTCCCTCATATCTTCTAAACCACTTATCATAATTTGACTAATGAGGTATCGTTGGAAGGATCTTGATTGTCCGCTAGTTATAGGTTATGTGACGTCACATTAAATTGAATATGGCGCCCTCTAGAGGACATAAAGACAATTAAAAAAAAATATGATGCCATGTTGGGTATCAAATGAAAGGGCTTAATTAGCACGTAAAAAAAATTATAACTCTAAAATAATTGAAATAAAAATAAAATTTATAAAAACTGGTGGAACCGTTCACCGTGCTCATCACTAATGTCTCCCATACATTTAGGTAAAAAATTTAAATGTGAGTCCAGAATATGTATTTTGAGGGACATTTTACAGCAAATAATGCGCAAGGCTTCAATCATATCTTTTACAAGTGTTTTATAGTTCTCAGCTCTTACATTTCCGAGAACATTAGTAAAAACATGTACCATAGATTTCCAAGCCTTGCTCTCTTCTTTATTCAATTTACTGTTGAAAGTATTGTCGTTTATCAACTTTCATATTTGAGGCCCTATAAAAATCCCTTCTTTTAATTTTCCCTCTGTCATTTTTGGAAACTTATTTTTAAGATATTGAAAAGCATCAGTTTCGCGGTTAAGAAATTTAACAAAATTTTTCATTATTCCTAATTTTAGATACAAAGGTGGCACAATAATGTTCTGTTGTAGAACTAATGGTGGATGGAGTCTATTTTCTGTGTATCATACTCGTTAGATTTAAGCCATTAAACAAGAACGTTCGTGGGTATGCGTGGCGATAACACTGTATACATGTTACAACAAGCACACCATGAGTATAACTCATAAAAACGAACTAAGCCAGCTGTGAAACGTCTATGGTTGATGAATAGTCACCGCATACTTCTTGATATTACAACTCATTATCAATGGGCAAAAACCTTGTTGACCAGTGTAATCATTTTTTTTATTATCGATGTTACGATTTATTCGATAGTTCCAATGTTTTCATTTATTTTCGTATGTCATCTCCACAACGTATAATTTATTTGAATCAACACAATTTCAGGACAATAACCAGTTATCTTAGTTTCAGACTAACATTACCGGCACGTGCTGTTTTGAAACTAGCTAAATATTCATTATATTGCAAACTCATACAGAATGAGTTATTTAATTAAATTCGGTTCTTTGTTGTGATTGTTACTTTTGTTGTTAGTGCATTCAAACCATCATTATTTGTTTATTTATTAGAACTTTATGCACAAGTAAAATTACCGGGTAAAGGTGGACTCAATGCCTGTGCCATTTTCTACCAGTCAATCATAGGGTGATACAGATAATCAACACGTTTCGTGTTCCCTTTAATTTAGAACTTTATTTTATTTTTATTATTTGTTGATATAGTGGCATTTAGTAGTACACAGTGAAAATTTCAAGTGTCTACCTATTACGGTTAAAAAGATAGCCCTGTGTCAGATGGACGGTCAGCGGAGCCTTAGTGATAGAGTTCCGTTGGCACCCTTTGGGTACGGAAACCCAAAAAGTACAATTTGTATTAAAATTTTTATGGAATACTTTCATAAAAAATCAACAGAAAAACAATAACAAACTTTTTATTTAACAACCTTTTAAAAGTACTATTATGAGGTTTTTCCTTTTGAAAAGAAAATGCAGGAAGTAGGTAAACAAAGGTCGAGCGAGGTTTTTAGATGCGGTACTAAAGTGCCAGTTTGTGGCATCATCATCAGTTCAGCCGAAAGACGTCCACTGTTGGACATAGGCCTCCCCTCAGTTTGTGGCATGTAGCAGTAGATAATATTATCTCAGGCGCCACTGACTCGGTGTAGATGAGGGATCCCTTCTTTTCGCAAATTGTTTTTTCTTTTTCCTATAATAAATACTTTGTCATAACTATTTTGGTATATTTTTTGGGGTATACTTTGCCATAACTGTTTTTGGCATATAGTTTATGTTGACATAATTATCTTGTAGGCTAATTTGTTTTGGTATATTATTAATTCGCATAATGTTACTAGGCGTAATAACTATTAGCATATAGTGTTAAGGCATAAAAATTAATAGGAATAATGGAAACATATTTAAGTTATTTATATTGCGTGATTTTTTATTCTATTGACGGTTATTTGAATATGAAAAATAAAAACAAGTAACTATAACGAATATTGTGAAATGTAGTGTATCAATAGGTTAAGGTGCGGCGGGGGTGGCCCCTGCGCCACCCCTAAGCTGCCAATATATTTTTAATATATATTTCAATAGAGCAATATTGTATAAAAATGTGTATTTGTATCTAATATTGCAGGGGTAAATTATTATGCGTATTGTTTTGTCTACAATAATGATGTTTTAATATCAATAAGCGTAAATAAAATATGTTATGCGTAAATATAATTAGGATAAACATAATTGTATGCTATGTATAAATTATGTCTTATAATTTTATGCAAATGGATTGGAAACCATAACATGCCAAGGAAACATTAAAGTTAAAATCTATTACAAACCGCAGTAAGTAAGAATCATCATCTGCCTAGCCTTTTCCCAGCTATGTTGGGGTTGGCTTCCAGTCTAACCGGATGCAGCTGAATACCAATTTTTACATGGAGCGACTGCCTATGTGACCTCTACAGCCTAGTTACTGGGTAATACGATAAGTACCCGTTGGTAATAAAAAAGTAAGTAAGAATAAAAATATTATTTTTTGATCGTTCCTTCTCTATATAATAACAATCTTGCCAAAATATAAATACTCAATTGTCTCCGATTTCACAAAACTATATAAATATCCCAAAGAGTTCAATTGAAATAAGCTACATTTTAAAAGGGTTACCTACGTTACGTAAAGTTATATAATTTAATATTCTCTCTGCCTCATACGTAGACGAACTGTCAAAAATCCATCAGTAATTCATAATAAAGCAAAGTTTGTTTTAACAAAGTATATTACATATTAAATAAATACCTCTGCTTGGAAATACTTCGACTGTAACCTGGAGGAAAGTTGGGCACTTTTAATTTATGTAACGAATGATTTTACAGCAGTTATTATGATTCCGTATGAGTAGGTTAGAATTTTGTGTGGGTTAAGTTTTTGACAACTTGACCTGAATTATAATTTATATACATCATTTTATAAATTATTAAGCAGTGCTATTATTTTCAAATTGTATTGATTTATGAACTGTAAATGTTGTCTGAAATAAAAGATATAGGTATAATTATTATTATTAAAAATGATCTGGTATGTAAAATTGGGATTGTTGGAATTTAGTTTCGAATAAGACCGAAGTATTCGTTTTTTTAAATCTAAATCAACAGCTTAACGTTGTGTAAGTGCCATTTTCTTAGTCATATCTATCAGCGGATGTGTATTTGTGTATCTGTAGGCATAAAAGATACATCATAGCTTCATCAATAGCATAAAATCAATAACATGAATGTTGTCGTCTTTGATAAAATCACTTGCGTTTTTTACCAAAGACAAACAACACTCAACAGAAGTCACAAAAATTTCTCCCACCTTCATAACTCACACAACGTAAACAAGTTTTCCCAGAACAGTAGATAAAGCACTTCCTTTGTTTTTGTTTGTCGATCATAATGCGGCGCTGATAGGCCTGCGCCTGCTATCATCAGGGGTCGTAAACTGCTGCATTAGAGTAAAGACGTCGGTAATGTAAGTCGTTTACTGCGGGAACATGGACATCTGACTGTTTATTTGTTTGAATGGTTTATTTGATTTGTGAAGATTTTATTCTCGCTTTGAAATTCGTACTTCAACTTTCGTAGGATTTTTTAAGGATGCAATTTGTGTCAGCATACAATAGCATAAGATAAAGTTGCCTTTTGTCTATCTGAGTGACCGCGTCGTTCTTCTAAACGTCGCAACAGATTTTGATGAGGTTTTGCCGTCATTTAGCGAATATATTCCGGAAGGTTTATGTGTTTATTGTATTAATATTAAACTTTTGGCAAGTCGTAAACACCGTGCTAAGCAGGACAAGTAGCTAGTTATTGATAAAACATATTTCAAATTTCATTTCCACTACAAAATATCAGAAAATGCACTAGTAAGATGTAGAACCAACCCAGCAGTTGCAAACACTATAACACACAGAACCAGATTATAAAAACCACATTGTATCGAACCTACATAATACTTTACAGTCCAATAACATCGTTTTAACCCCTCCTCCATTATTCATTCATTTTAGTATTTATTTGAGCACATATTTACAATTTTACGAGCCTAATACACATCAGATGCACGTTGGCGAACGTTTTTCACAGGTTCTGTATATGAATATGACAACATAACGTTCCTATTACATTGAGTATCTATCAAAAAGTATTACAGCACCCTTTGCGATTTCACTTCAGCCTTTTTACGAGTGAGGTAAATGTTTATGTCCATCAGTCTTATTCCAATTCTGGACATAGGTGTTTGATCTATCAGACCTTCATGTTAAATAAATATTTCTTTTATTTTTTTGTTTCAGTTGCCAAGTCGAAGGTATTGCTGTGTTCCAATGAAATGAGAGGTAGCGTCGCGGACACTGGAGGTGAACCACTTTTCAACCTTATTACTAAGGGCATAAGAATAAAAACTGGTTCACCGCAAATGTCCGCAGTTATAAACGAATTGTTTTTTATTTTATCTCTAAGGTGAGCTGTGACATAGAGAATTCGTCGGCTTATTTTAAAACATCAGAAACTGAGTCATCATAATTAATTAAATCAATCTTTTTCTGCATAAAAATAGTCTAAGTACTTTTATTTTCATAACTTGCATAACATCTTTTCCATTTCTTTAGCTCTCTTTCTAAGAAGCATCTTCCTTCCTTTGACAAATTATCAGATACATATTTAAAATTGGATTGCCAAACTTGTATGGGACGAAAACACGTGGATACGAACGTATTCCCGTCACGTAACCGTTCCGGCCCCTAATAAACTGATAAACGGCGCTGAGATTGCTATTTTTTATCGGAAATACGATTTTAAATTAATATTGTTTTATCAATGAAACACTGCGCGGAATAAAAAGGCTTTGATTTGTGAAAGATTGTTTATTTTTGTAATTTTAATATTAAATGGTGGCCGTGGTGCCGCAGATGTTTACTGGATCGGCCTTAGCATTTAAAATCCAATTTTTATATATTTTCAGTTACTCTCGTCTTTGGGTAGGTACGTACGAGCATGTCTTTTTTCACGCAACATGTACATACAAAATGCGTGTCAAATCTACATGCGTGATAAATCTGTTATTATTATCTGTTTGAAAAGATGCGTTTACCAACCAATAGGACAATAACTTTTCTTTTTCGCGGGTAGGTGTTAAAAAAGTAAAGACGTTTTTTAAATTTGGAATTTTACTAAAAATATAATTGAAAATATTGATAAGTTTACATCAGTACTTAGTCCACAATAGTTTTATAGTACTCACATTTATGGCACATTTATGTGGCATATACACGTCTTAAACCCCACCTGCCAGCTGATCTACTGCACTATCTCACAACATTTGTCACCACTTCACATCACAGAATGTCTCAATTATCTGAAGTCCTTGCTGCACAAAGAACCCTTGAGGAAAACTCTTTAAAGAAGATGGGTGAACTTAAAGCACAAATCCAGTGTGTCGGTCCTACCAAGGACACGTTCGTTAAGATAGCAGAACAGTTCCGTAGTTTCCGTGAGCTCATATTTTCTATGCTTGATCTACTCCGAAGCCAAATCAGCGATTGTGCCAAACAAAATGGCTTGGAGACCAGGCGCCGGCGGAAAGCCCCCTTCCAAGGCCTTGCTGAAGTGGAGAACGAAGACAGCATAGCGGTAATTCTAGGTAATCTCAATACCAAGCTTGCCCTCAAGGATCTCTCACCATCCTCAATCAAAGCCTGTCAGAGGCTTGGAGCCCAGAGCAAGGATCATCAGAGGCCTATCCTAGTTAGGTTCACCAGTGTGGACATCAAGGCCTCAGTTTGGAAGGCAAAGATAGTTTGAAAAGCTCCAAGATATCGGTGAAGGAGTTCTTGACCAAAGCCAGGCGAGCTGTCTTCGGAAAGGCACGCGAGCATTTTAGTATGAGGTCGTGTTAGACTCAAGACGGCGTCATTTTGCCTCATCGTAAAAGCCTGTGATGGTAGTCGGCACAAGGTTACTTCCATCGACAAGCTGAAGCCCTTGATAGCCAAGTATCCTATGGCGCTGAGTGCGACTCCATCAACGAGGTAAGGAAGTATCGTTGCTACCGGGAGTCTTCAAAAAAAACGATACGTAGTGTTATAGGTAAATGTCTACTTGGTAAATGTTCTTGTTCTTATTTAATTTTAGTTTCGTAGATTCGTAAGTTTTACTTACCGTTGTGTAGTTGTCCCGTATAATAGTTATCTTTCTTATGTTCTGTGCCCCAACTGTTTAAGTAATTTCTGTTTTTCAATACACTCCAGTGTTTATTTTTCTACCCCAACATTTGTATATATAAATATTGTAGTACTTAGCGAAAATGAATGTCAACTTGTCAAATTGACGGATTTAATTGGCGTTTTAAGTAAACGTTCTGAAATTGTGTTTCTGTTAATGGGTTTCGTCAAAAGTATCACACATCATAAAGAGAGATCAATATTAATAACGTTTCGTTCCACGATGCATTTCATTGAATCTATCCGCTGCTGGTTGCCCTTTTTATTTTATTTTTCTAGTAACATAAATCATTTTATTTTTTAAATTCTTTGTGACTGTGTCTTTTTATATTTTTGGGAACTACGGTTTTCGCTTTGCTTCTAGTAGAGTAGATACAAAATGTGAACTCCGATTTTGTTGTGTATATATTCTATGTGCTGAATATCTTGTTTGTTTAGTCGCTTTAGTGTTGGTGTAAGCTGCCGGGTCGTGTAGGGGCCTGCACCTGTTCGTTGTCCTTTTTAGCAATAGCATAATATTTATTATATCATAATTATTTCAACGAAACTATTTATCTACTTATATTTATGTCAGAGAATGAGTCTTGCTTTTCTGCAAACGAATCTACTGCCTTTTCAAGCGATGAAAGCTGTTGCTCTTTCAATGACACTCTTGGTGACTTTTTACAACTAAATTTCAAGGATCTAGTCGGTTGGTGAATGTGTGTCACATTAATGCTCAAAGTGGTCTAAGCCACTACAGTGAGCTGTACGACGTGTTTAATAACAGCAATGTTCATGCCATCCTGATCTCCGAAACTTAGCTCAATCCGCAAAGAAGGGGGTGGTGTGGCCATATACCTTCGCAGTGACTTTCCCATACAAAATACTTGCTATTTCCTCTTCACACTATTTCTTTACTTCAACTGAATGTATTTCCTTTGAAGTCTGTGTCAGAGGAGCCAAAAACATTATTGGTGTTGTCTTCTGTCCTCCCACTGTTGATTACTTCACTGAATTCAAATCAGTACTTGAATATTTGGGTTCGGAGTATGCACATCACATCATCATGGGTGATTTCAACTGGGATGATTCTCCTCTTACCTTCAGGAACGTCAGCAGTCCGTTCAAGTTGGGTATTCTTCATCATGCTGGTGTGATTTGGAAACTTGCGTTCCAGAAGGCGGTATTCTTTTTCCTCTTCTATTTTTTATATTTATCAATCTTATTACTTCCGAGCTTCAGTGTGCGTATCATCTGTATGCAGATTTGCAGTTTTACTATCAAGGGAGGGTTGAAAAAATACCTGACGCTATCGACAAATTAAATAGAGAATTGATAGCCATCAGAACATGGTCTGATAGATTTAGCGTAGCAGTGGTTTACTGCTGCTAATAAGTGTCGAGCGATCATCATCGGAAGTTTTCGGAGTATGAGTAGGTTGGCTGGTACAACCTTGCCACCAGTTTTCTTCAATGGTACCGTCGTACCATTTAGTTTTGATATCAAGGACCTAGACTTGCGCATTGACAGTACTCTGAACTGTTGCTAGGATCAGCCAGAAGGTTGCTGTAGCGCTGCGGGCTTTGTACCGTCTGAAAAATTTAATACCAACAAGGACGAAGACAACGCTTGTGCAGTCCTTAATTTTCCCTATCATTAATTATGGTGATGTGTGCTACTATGATCTGAATGCAGATCTGCTCTGCAAACTTGAACCTCTTCTCAATAACTGTATTCGATTCGTTTTCAATCTGCGTAAATACGATCATGTCTCTGCGCATCGGTCGCTTCTAAAGTGGTTACCCATTCGCCAGCAAAAAGAGCAAAGGGCGCTGACCACATTGTTTTCATTTCTTGACTCTCCCACTTCCCCTAGTTATCTAGCCCCCACTTTCAGTACATTTGTGATAACCATAGTAAGAATCTACTTTCATCGAATAATCGCGTTCTTCAATGCCCCACTCACCGCACAGACTTCGTTCACTCTTCTTTCTTTGTTCTGTCTATCTCTTTGTGGAATGCGACCCCCCTGCAAATCAGGATGGCAACCAACCGATTATCCTTTAAAGTTCGCGAGCACATTCGTAAGAAGCTGGAAATATCATCATAACGTTAATGTTTTCCCATTGTTTGTCTTATTTGATTCAGTATATTAGTGTATTTATGTAAATTTAATTGTGCTTATTTTATAAATATAATTAGGCATACACACCGTGAAATTCGAATCACAGTTTTGCTAGAACAAACGTTGTTCAGGCCATGGTCTACTACCATTCTAAAGCATCAAATCAAACTTAACTAGGCGTTCTTGAATAAGTCTTACGGTGTATATTATTTTTACAGTTTGTAATAGGAATATGTGTATCTTGATATTTCAATATTTTTTAATCCTCAATTTTTTGTAATTGCACCTATCATTTTATGTCTCTGCATCACCCAAAGGTTGACTCGTAGAAAATGCCTATGGCATTAAGTCCGCCTCTATACATTTATGTGCTTGAAGTATTAACAATTCTTTTTTAACAATTTCTTTACATTTGAAATAAACGCTCATATAATTTAATGTATTTTACTCTCTACGATACACAATCCCAAAGAAACTACCCAACTACAGTACCAATACAAATTAACACAACACACATAGCTCCCCTCCAAAATCAACACAGAATCACCAATCTATTTATTAATCTAAGCATAAGCCCAAACACAATCACAATCCGGAATAGTGCAAACCACCTCTCGCAAGTTGTGCCGTCAAGCCCGTCAAACTAAGTTAGAAGCGAATGGGCCAACTTGTGTGACGAACGTGAGAATGGTACATAAATGGTACACAATGGTACACAATCGAGAACAAGTTATGACACCCGTAAGTGATCCCAATTAAGTTGAACTGTGTGCACAAGTGTGATGGTTTTAAGTGGTGACGTGAGGTGCTTGTGCACTAGAGCGGTGTCGGTAGACGCACGATCGAGCGATTAAGTTGAGATAAGTTTGTTGTGTGTTGTATGTGACAGTGATAGTGGATAACATTTTATTATATTTATTTATTTAAGAAATAGGTAGTCTATTTTGCAAAGGGCGTTTACAATTAAACAACACTCTCATGCTTGATTAGAATAGATAGTTCGATAAAGTATTTTATGTCAAAGGCTCCATAAACGTATATGATGTTACGTTATATGATGCAGTTGAGTAACGCAGATGATCATTTGATTAAAGCGAGTTATTCAAACGATCATCTGCGCAAGCCCAGCCCACTATAACATTATTGCATACAAGTGTAAAATAATAATAAAATTTACATAATACAAACCTTACCTATCAACTCAGACTTTACACACCACTATAAAACTCTTTCAAGCCTCCAATTAAGATACGAGTGCACTGACTCAACGCACGCACGCGCGATTAAGCGATTAACGTAACAATTTCATGTTTATAGGCTTGTTGGAACGGCACCTCTGTGTATTTTCCTCAATAAACAAATAAAACTCAAAGTGGAGTAAACCGAAGTGCAGTGGAGCTATTTGAAAATCGTAAAGAATTATGTGTTAGCTTTAAGGTTCTGCCACACGGATACGATTTGCATAAACATGGCCAAAGCCCGTCCAAAGCGAGACCATATCGCATTACCATCAAATTGTGTGGCGTTTGAAAAATGTCGTGTTAAGCTAATTTTAGTGTAATGAAGTGAACTAACACTTAATTTTGTTCGAATAGGTAATCAAAAGGTTATTTACTACAATGGATACACTCGTAAATGTGCTTATAACAAATTACCCACACACTTTTACATACATTTACTGTTTATATAGTCCTCTATAAGCAAAATAAATATCAAACATAAATAGCTGTTTACATTACTAAACCCAAATGTCACATAAACCATTGCTCATTCAAAACGACAAACCACTGTTTTCGCGTAAACGTCACATTTATAACCCACGGAATCGGCTTGTAAGATATTGTGGACTATTAAAGTTGAAGTTATAATAATATAATACGTTCGGTGTTGCCTCACGATCGCTCCGGCAAAAATGTGTTCCGTGTTCTCTATTGCTTGTTCGCGGCCGATAACGCGATAAATGACAAGCAGCCAATGTGTCACATTGTGCGGTCGCGTGTCGCGGGACGCTGCAGTGGTTACATGGCTTTATTTTCGAGAATTTTATGTAAGCCTAAGTAAATTCCATTAAAGGTTTTTGAGGAATTTCCAATCGGGTATCGGAATGAAAGAGAATGGTTGGGTTGAATGAAGAAAGTATTTGACCTTGTAACGTGGAGTTGTGATTCGTGTTCAAGATCGCATTTAATTAAATATGTTTAATACCATCGGGCGACATTGGGTTACATCGGTACTTGCCCAATATACCAATTTGTTCAATACTCTAATGATAGGCAATAAACATAATGCTTAGCAAACGGATTAGTGATAGGTAATAAATGACACTGATGAATCTCGTACTCTGCTTTACTAAATCCATGGGAAAACTCGAAGCATCTCTATTTTCAAGCCCTGCTCTACTTTCCATACCCAATAAATCGATGAAATTTTAAAATAAACACCCAACTAACTACAACAATGAATCCTTACAAAAATCAACAATCACAAAAAAAAAATGAAGCTAAAAACTCTTCACTTAAAAATTCTAAACACAAAACTAGAATTCGCGCGCAAAGTGTCGGTCCGCCACTTTACAGCGCAAACACTAGACAGCGCAGTCTAGCACAGCCGATAGACTGCGCTGCGCTAAATACTGCGCAAACATTTGCTGAGCACACCTCGCTTTCTTTGCTATTGTTCTAATAGTTAGGATGCAAACATAGGGGAATACCTTCGTTTTATGAAGAATGTTTTCTGGTAGAGGGCTTTTTGGATTGTTGGTTTTTGACAATGAAAAGGCAAACCCTTATTATGGTGTTGTTAAGTTTAAGTTTGTCTCTTCACTAGTAAGAACTTTCTGGAAAAAATAATTAGTTTAAATGAAAAATGGTTTATTATTTTAACAAGTAAACCAGTGATTGGAGCCTCCTTTTAAGCAGATAAGCCTATGTTAGGAGTATCCGCTCTTCTATAACTTAAAAACGTAATTATGATTTACTTGTTTTATGCAAATGTAGGTACTAAAGGAAATAATAATATTTTTTTAAAGCTAAATATGCAGCAGGCATGCAGGCATGCAAGTGTGTGAGTGAGAGTGAGGGTGTGTGAATGTGAACACGAATTATTCAGAGTGTATACGTGCAGAGGTTATGAATGGTACAGGTATTAGCTACACCTAATATGGCTACTTTTCATTCAAACAGCGCCTCCGTTTCATCATAGGTTAGTGGTTTTATCCAATTAATATTTTTTTTGTTTAATTCCGTAATTATTATCATGTGTGAGTACCTACCTATGCATCGGATATCCCTATAATACAAATAACCAATCGTAATGTAAACTCATATTTAGTGATAGCTGACACAGTGGACTGTCCCTTTATAATTCACTGCTGTCAGTTACAAACATGTATCACCGTATCGTGCTGTTTGATAATACATAGTTTTAAAGAAAATGTTCCTAACCTTAATAGAGTCTTCGCTCGAAATAAAGATTTTGATTTGATTTCATACTCAATATCATTTTACACCTACATTATCTAATGAAAATTTTAATAGGCATATTTTATTTTTAAACTTTAGTGAATCGCACCCAAAAATAAATTCACCTTTTCATTCAACTCGTTCGAATCTACAAGATTAAAATATTGCAATCAATCTGTCCTTGATGACTTGGAAGATAGGTAAGCCTTTGGTGTGGGACGCAACGTTTATCAACACCCTTGCGCCATCCCATCTTCCTAGCACGGAGGGCTGTGCTGGGGCTGCTGCTGCAGGTGCGGAAAACCTCAAACGGCGCAAATACTCCAATCTTATTGGGACTTATATGTTCATCACTGGCCTATTCTTTGGCCAAATAATCAGCATTGCCATACAACGTGGCAATGCTGCCAGCCTTTTGGGCACTGTTCTTATTGACAGCGATGCGGACGAATTATTTGATGCCCTATGATTATCCCCCCCCCCCCTTTCATATACTTGTACTTGTTAAATATTATTATTTTAAGTCTGTTAGTTGTTAAACCATGTAAATACGTGTAAGTAAATAAATACTGATAAATTCTGTCCTATGTAATATCATTACTTAGGACAATTTTAACAAATGGATATCCCTCCAAAACAGCCATAAAAATACCCATTTTTTATTAGAATTTTAAATGATAGTGCGCTAAATCAGTTTGCCTCGCCAACTCAATAGTTTACTCAGCTCAATAGAAACTTTTACCGAAGATATTACATAAATCTTCTTCTAATATTTTTCTTAAATATCATACCAGAATTGAATAATTCAACGTATAGGCTAGTTGTGCGCTGCAGCTCTGCTCGCATTTTATTTATATTTTCTGGTGAAAATGTACCGACATAGTATGGCATATTTTACCGTTGTCTTACTGAAAATTAAGATTTCCTCATCAAATTCAGTTTCGTGCTCAACCAAATCAAACTTAACCGATTAGGCGAATTGACTAATTCTCTTCATAATATTTCTAATACGAGTATTTCTTTTGCAACAACAACTTTTGCGTTTTCGTTAAAATCTTCCACGTTAAAGAATAAAGGGCAATAAGTCCTGCTACCGACCCTAACATAACATCAAGCTTGTATTCCCAAGAGGGGCTGGCAGATGCATTACACCCACTTTTTGTCAGTTATGTAACAGGTACTACTAACCTTCTTGCCTGGCTCACCTCGTCACCACCACACGAGCTACTCATACAACTCGTGCCGACATAAGATACGAAGGTAAACGTAAATATTATCGCTAAGTGTTACTCCGGAGTTTCTCTGAACAAGCGGAGTGCTCCAAGTTGTGGCCTCATTAGACGTGCAGTTTACTGTCTCAACTCGGAAGCACAACTTGAAATTGTATCCAGTTAATTAGTTCATTTTAGAGATACTATTTTGACCTTGTTTTTCCATTAAGTGGTGTATTCACGTCTTTATGGATTTTGGCGGAAAACGGAACTAAGGGTTTTTTTTGCCCTTTTGGTCTAGTGGTCACAAGCACTACTGAGAATAAGGCCGTAGATTTCATTTCCAGATCGAGCAAAGTGGTGTGGCAGCGCGCTCGTCTTGCACGCGCGCTCTACACGACATCACACTTGCGCTCAGCTGTCTGCGACTCATCTCGGCTGTTTAACTAAACCGATATATTTTTGAGTTTACTTCGTCGCTATTGGTGAACTATTATTCATTGTGGTTTGAACCTATGTACTACTAATTTATTGGTGTTTCATTCCTCCATACTTAAACGCCAAAGTGGTATTGGGTTTTCCATCAGGGATTTCATTTGATGGCAATAGGCTTGCCCCCTGTTACATAGGACTTAAACACAACCAACAAAATGTGGGTGTTCACCTCTGCCGCACTTTTCCTGAAAAACAGATGTGATATTATAAAAAAACCTTTCCTATCTGAGGAAATCTTAGCAAGCTTTCTTTAACTACGTCATAAATACTTCCAAAACAGCATTATTTTTCAATTTTTAAAATTATGTTTTATTGTTATTTATCTGAGGAGCTCGTGGCTAAGTACTAACAGCCGCACGGGTCGATCTATCAGGTTAATCGTTGGTCTGTGGGTAATGGGTGACCATTTCTATATACCTAGACTCCTCTGTACCTCGAAAAGCACATTAAGCCGTTAGTCCCGGCTATCAGTTGTGGACCTTTGACAGTCGTTACGGGTCGTCAGAAGCCCGATCGTCTGACAACCAGTCATACAAAGGGGTATCGTATTACCCAGTTACTGGGTTGTGGAGGTGAGATAGGCAGTCGCTTCTTATTTATTTGTCTACTTATTTGCGGTCTGTAGTCTTTAAAACGCGCATACCATGCTTACAAGTGACGAGCAGACGCTTAATTTTGCTTTCGATCACAATATTACTACTAGCGTACTACAGAACCAAACACAGTTGCTCAGCTATAAAACAATGTCAGCCCATCAGCATCACATACATTGTAACAATTTATCACCGCAGCACTTAAATTGGTAAATGAAACCAGTACGAGCGCTGAGTACGCCATAGCTACGCGGCGTACTATACGTATCTTTGTAGTACGCCGTTGAAACAATACGCCCGGTGCGCGGTAATGTGCCTGGCGCCTCGTTAAGGATCGGTTATAGTAAGGGCGGATAGCAAGCGCGGATAAAATCCACGTATTGCTGCGCTGAATAAATTAATTGTTTTATCCATGTATATAGCACCGATGCACTTTGCAGTACGCTAAAATTAACAGAATGCCAACTTCATATTGGCAGGATGAATGTGAAATACATATGTTTAAATAGGCAGCAATAAAGAAAAACCATTATGAGTGAAAAGACCATCAGTAAAAGTGAGTTATACAGTTAGTCCAAGGGTCTTTTTCAAAATTTATACACAATTTTTTGTGTTTATTTTGTGTTATCGTGACACAGAAGTAACTTTAATGAAGAGTAAGGGCAGAGTCACAACGAAGTCAACGAATCTAACCATTTTTTTTTTCTTGTACTTCCTTCTATTTTTGTGGATGTTTTGATTTTATTGGCTATTGGTAACGTTTTTGTCGTTCAGCGGGTGTTAGCGGCATCTTTTCTAAAATGGAAATGGAATTACTATTCACATTTAAGTGAATATACTGTGCCGAGCCCTAAGTGTTACGTGACACAAAAATAAAAACACAATGGTCACACAATTGAATAAAATTAACGTTTCCCTAGCCTTCAAAAAATAATATTTTTATAATTTCACCCTCGAGATACTCGTGAAACATACGAGTACATATGACTTTATTATACCAATAACTACACTGACATACTGCACTGCATAGTACTTACCGAATTCACGTAATTTGGCATTTATAACACAATTTCTTAAAGTCCTTTTTACGACGTGCACGAATCAAACCCATAGTTATTAAACAAAATAGCGTAGCCGAAAGAAATTAGCACCCTCTCGTTGTAACTATTTTGAGTCATGCAATTTTATTACAAATTAGGCTGAATGATGATTTATATGTTTACATTTATTTACCACAAAAATGTACATACTTTTTGAAAACGACCCCTAAAGAATAGCCAGTCAGTATAAAGATTAGCCAGTCACTAACGTTGATAGCAAAACTTTCAGACTGATAAACTGAGATTGTTAAGTTGTGATAAAACAACAATCTCATTAAAAGATTAGCAGTATAAGAAAGCAATATACTATAATCATTGACACAATCCACGGCTCGTTACTCTCCCATCCTTATGCGGGTCAGCTTCAGTACCAACGACGAACATCTTCATAGGTCGCCATAGTAGGTACAGCCGTCTCAGCTCATTACGGGCCAGCCACTATGCGGGCGACGAGCGACCGTCGCAGCCCGGCTGGACTCTTTGAATTAAACATTTAATACTTTTGAGCTAGAGAGAACTAGAAAAATGTAGAAACTTTTTTATTTTAAAACGACGTTATTATGTTTATTTTGGAATGATCTTGTTGGTTTTGTTTTGTATTGTTTGGTTAAGTTTTCATTAAAGTAGTGGTAGAAGTTATGAGTTAAGCAAGTCTTGGTAAGTAAATTAAATAGGGTAAGATAAATAGATGGGTAGATAGAAAACTCTTCATAAAAATCACAGGTTATTTATTCAAACTAGGCTGAGAACTAGCACTTTTTGAACGACGAAATTACACAAGACAGTCCCCGAAAACGTCCGCCCTTCCACTTCCTAGTACTTTAGCTTTGAAGAAGTAGTGGCGCAACCAACTTCCCAGCATATTTTATGGTAAGGTATTTTCAAAGCACCATCTAATTAGGTACTTGAAATTTTATTGACACAGAGGCTGAATTTTTTGTGCAAGAATAAACAGTTAGGTGACAAAAAATATTTTGACAAGTAACCCTAGGTTTTTTAAACATAATCAAATCCCTAATCAGTAAACTGGGTCTCAAATATCATCAAAGAAATTAGTTAAACAAGGATCTGGGAACTTCAGTTTAAAATGTCAAAAGTTACACGAGAGCAAACAATTCTTGTGAATTACTTAAATTGTAACGAATTAAATTCGACCTTTAACTTGACAATTGTTAAATTGTTACTTAACAATTTCTTATGAATTATGTACCACAAAAACCTTCTCTAATCTGTTGTATATTCAATTCCGCTCCACGCCCGCACTGTGACCTCGGGTCTCGGCTAAAAATAATTAAGTTGAATGAGATTGCAATACATAAAACAATAATTATATTTCATCCGCGATAATAATGGGCACTTAATTAATAAATTCTTGAAGATTCCATTACTGTGGAGTGCTTCGTGTAAATTTGTTAGAGGCAGGCAGATATAGTGCCTGCTGCTTCCATTGTGGGTAATTGCTTCGAAATGTTGTATTTCATCTTGATGCCTTTTGCATGTAATGTGGAATGTTGTTGTGGGGTATGAACGTATTGTTTGAATGTTATATTGCCATTTCCTCTCTCTTAATACTTTTATTTTTAAAACACTCTTTTGTACAGATTTCTTCCATTGATAAAGACGACCAGAACACAACCTCCTTTTTGTTAGAAGTCGGTTAATAAATACCAATCTTTTTCTAGTTCTGTACATTACACAGAACAAGAAAACAAATCTAATTGGCTAGGTACTAATTTTATCATTATTATTTAATACAGAACCCACAGTAAAATAAGAATGAGAAAAGGTAATATCTTACTATTCGCAAAAAAAGGCGAAGGGTTCCGTACCACAAAAACGGCCGAATAAGACACGTTTCTTGTATGGGAACCCACTTTAATTTTAAACTTTATATTATTTTCATTATTTGTTGTTATAGCCATAGTAGTACACTCTCTGTAAAAATATCAGGTGTCTACTACCTATTACGGTTCAAAAGAAACAGCCCTGTAATAGACGGACGGACGGACAGCGGAGCTTTAGTAATAGGGTCACATTGATACTCTTTGCGTACGGATCCCTAAAAATGAAACAGCATACCTAAATGTTAGATAAGTTGCACAAATTTTAATTCAGTTTTCTGTAGCATGTTCTATGAAGTGATCATAAAACAAGTGAGATAGAGTCGGCATACGGGGTTGTCGCAGTTTCTGGCCACTAACGGTCCCCAAGGGTGTAATAAATGACGAATATGAGAATGTTCTGTGCTATTTGTGGGTAATAAAAAGTACCCCGCAGTATTAGGTACGATTGGTCACCTGTATTTATTAATGCTGTCGTCATTAAGAGCAGTCATCCAAAAAGTTGGCAATTTTGCAAATAGCTATCAAATATTTCGCTGTTTTGATTTATTCGTCAACATAAAAACGAGTGCACTAAAATAATAATAATGAATTTCAATTATAACACTGAATTTGATGTTGTAACCGTTTGAGGTGTAAAAAAGGCATTTGTAAAGTTTCCAAATACTTTTTTTACATCTAAAACTAAATATTCGGTGATACGATATTAATTATTGCATTTCATAATCAATATTTTAGTTTACTATTTAGCCATATTTCTTATTTCCATACAGTAATATTGCCAAATTATCCAAAACAGCGAAATATTTGACAGCTATTTGCGACGTTGCCCACTTTCCGTATAAACGCACTTAATTTAATTGAGGAGGAGGTTTTGAAGAACTAATAACAGCGTAACACACTTTCAGTCACAATTCGAGGGCTTTGAAGGATATTAATCCAATGCTTTAAGGTGTGAAAAATTTGTCTGCTCAGTCATGTAAATAACGCAATGAATGTAGGTGGTAATTGTCAAAATGAAACCCATTGCGGTGTCATTTTATATGTTTTACACAATTACCCCGAGGTACCTATCTTACTGAGTTTTCAAGTAAATGATTGACTTATTTTCTGTTTAATATCATAAGAAGTTTTACGAAATTCACTGAAATGATTACACATATTCACACAGACACACATACACACACATACACATATTCATTACTGAATAAAATACTGAATACACCCCAAATACTGAACGAAACTTAACTTAGAGACCTTTTTGCTATCGCTTTATCTAATTCCTGAGACTTAAAAGCGACTTAAAATATATGTAGTTACATTTCAGTATCTGCCCTCACTTAAGTAGAGAGTTAGTACAATTATTATCGATTCATTTTAGAACTAATCAGGTATTGAACAGAAATTCCATGTTGTTATAGGAGACACGTAAGACTTCAGTGGGACAACTGAATGAACCCAAGCTCGGCGAGGGACAAGCTATAAATTAAATCTAAATCCCGATCAAAACCAATTTGATACGTGACTATATTTGAAACAGATAGATGGATGGTTATCGCCGTATAGTAAAGGTCTACAGCTTTACCCAGGACTGTGATCGCTCAAAGAGGAAATTAGTATAATCAAGCTGTGCCATGCAATGTGTAGAGTTTTGAAATCCCTGAAGGTTTGTGGTTTTAAGCAGACAGGAAGATGCATCAGTCTATCAGTCGCATGTAACTTAACACCCATAAACAAGTTGTGACACTTGTTAACAACAAAATTAGTCTTAAACATGTATCATACATGTATTGTTGTTGTTTCAGACATGTTCCGTTAACTTTTTATCAAGTCTTCTACAAATTTTGGATACAACTAGTCTTTACAATATGCTTTAGGTGTAAACGACAAACAAAAACAGTAAACCATGTTTTTATCTTTTTGTAAACACAGGGTTACGAAGGCAGATTGGTCCTTATAGTGTGTGTAAGTGCACTTTGTCACTTGCATGTGAAGGTGGCTCAGCCATACTGAGCACTACTGAACTTACGCAACACAAAAACAATGTACACGTGCATCTTCACACACAAATCCGTCTTCGCGAATTAAAATAGCACCTGTAGAGTGATAATTTCTACTCGTAAAAAATCCCTAATCATAAGATACCGTTTCCTAATACTGTTTAAAAGGCCCAGAACCTGAAGCAAGTAAGTAATTAAACAAGAATATAATTGCTCCATTAGACATAATTACGATGTCGTTATCAAGTTTAAGGGTTCTTATAATTAACTTTAATTATAGATTAGCACCGGCCCCTTCAAACAGTCAAGTCATTTACCTTAATCAAGTTAGAAACCAAAAATGTAAACGTCATATAGGTGCCTACGATATTTTTATCAGGAATATAATTTTGCTCTGTAAATATTTACAGCCTACAGGTCTCCCAATGGCAACCCAAGGTCATGGGGTGAATTGTTATCATCACCACAGCTGTCAAAAAGCTTTGAGATCGTATAAAATGTTTGGCAAAAAGGTGTACCTACACACTAACTACCTGGATAGTAACCCATTGAAAATTTCTAACTTTAATTTATTTACTGACACACTGCAAAATAGCAATAAAAAACAAATTTCCACTTCAGCAAAGAAAGAGCTCATAACTACTACCTTCATCAATATAAAAGTACACCAATAAACCATCAGTGTACATCATACGCTATGATATTAAACAGCCGAAGCAATAAACCCGGCTGTAAGAGAGGGAGAGGTAATCGGCTATAAACAATACTAACAGCTATGCAGAACCTGAACGTATGTAAGGGCGAAGTATGAAATTTAAATGTAAAATACTCACACATCGCACTTCCAACTCACTTTCAAGGCTTTGAAACCAGCGAGAATTGTGTGAATAAACAAAGTGTTTAGAAAACTTTATAGTATATTGTCAAGTTTTCTAAGGAAATTCTAAAAAGCAATAAACTTAAAAAGCTGTTGTCTAAGTCACACTATAAGTAAAAAATGTAACATACCATCTCCATAGAAGAAAAACTATTGCACGCAAAGAAAGTTACATGTGACAAAACACCTCGAGTTTATAAGACATCATTCTTTCGTCAGTACGACCCGCCCCCTTTTCGCACGGTTTTTACTACAGAAGACATCGAGATTTATTTGTATGTGAGTTTAATATTATTTTATTATAGGTACACAAATAAATCTTCCGGAATAAATTATTTAAATGATGTTGAAAATCGCGTCAAAATCCGTTGTCCAGTTTATAAGATAAATGTGGTCACACAGACAGACTCCAAAAGAGACTTTGTTAATACTATTTATTTAATAGAAGATATAGATATTGTAGTCCCGAAACCAATACTAGTTAGTAACTACACAGAAGGATGGGACATAGACATATGTAATGAAAGCTCTCGTCATGCAAGTGTCTACGTGCGCAATAGTAATCTAATCCTCGAGATATTCTCAAGACGGGCAGGGTTTAGCCATTGTGTAACAGCATCTGACTACAGCCTTAAGAGGATTCTGTTGTCAGACCCGTTAACGCAATCCCTGAGATGACATTCACGAAAAGCGACATAAATATCTTCGACAAAAGCAAACTTCGTGGAACAATGCGTAAGTACACATAGGACGTTATTTGTCATCATCATAAATAACGTAATTTATTGCTAAACTGTTTCTCCTAGATAGACATGAATAACTTAGCCGAAAGGACGAACAAGCCGAATTCAATATCATAATGTTATTGTTGGTTCTTCATTCTTCCCCATATTTTATGGGATTTTGCCAAGCGTGATACAATATCCGATTCAGAAGTGATATATGGTTCTAATCTGAACATTATCTTTTTAGTAACATTCTTGGTAACAAAGGTGAAGAAGTTGGTCTGCGAGTTTTTTTTTATTTTTTATTTGTATGACCATCTGGTTGGATTGGGGAGAAAATCTTTTGCAACAACAAAAACAACGAATCTCTACCAACCAAATCAGTCCTAAATGTGAAAAAAAATACGGGGTACTTTATTTATGTTTAATTTCTCATTACATAAAACATTCACGTACTGTCTATCGATCAAAGGAAAACAGGCAATAAGGATAACTTTTTTATTTATTTATACAACAAATAAATAAAAAATGTTTTACAAAGCCAATATAAATTAATTTAGTCTTTTACATCGTCATCTCAAAACGCTGAAGGAAAACATCGTGAGGAAACTGACATGTCCCCGAACCAAAAAAAATCGATGACATGTGACATCTACCAACCCGCACTGGGCACGCTTGCACTTGGATTACGGCTACACTCACTCTGACAGAGAGGAGGCCTGTGTCCCAGCAGTGAGAATTATTAATGATTATGCATCTTCATTTCTTGAGAACTCATGTTTAAATTAAAGTTATTGTGGGAATTCAAGTTCACACTTGGAACTAATAACTAAATTAACATACCGCACTGAACCCGATGCTTTTATAGCCCTACTCCATTTACTCAGTAAAATATAGCACCTGCAATGCCATTCCGCGTCCCTCTGTTGAATATTGATGTATCTCGCACCGCCTTGCCGGGAATCGACGCCGTATCCCGGCGATGAGGAGGTATTGCATAGGTCTTAAGATTGTGCCTGTGTCTTGTCTGTATTAATCATAGGTTCCTTAACACAATAAATAATATTAAAGCAAACGTTCTAGATAACGTTCATAATTAAAGCTGCTCTTATTGCGTATCATCTTGAACAATATATAAATAGCTCATCAACAGCTCGTTAATATTTTAAGGGCTGATTTTACCATTAATTGTGGAATAAAAGGTTATAGGTTGATGGAATATAGGTTTGGCTAAGTAATAACAGCCATACGGGTCGATCGATCAGGTTGAGTTATGCGTGCAGCGGTAGGTCCGTCAATGAGTAACCATCTTTACATACCGAGACCCCTCCGTGCCTTGGAAAGCATGTTAAGCCGTTGGTCCCGGCTGTCATTCTTGGATCTTTGTCGTACCGGGTCGTCAGAAACCTAAAAGTCTGACAACCAGTCTCACCAAGGAGTTTCGTATTACCCAGTAACTGAATTGTGGAGGTCTGATGGGCAGTAGCTCCATTTAAAATACTGGTATTCGGCTGCATCTGGTTAGACTGGAAGCCGACTCCAACGTAGTTGGGAAAATGCTAGGCAGATTAATATGATGAATAGGTTTGTTTTTCAAAATATTGTTTTTTCAGCAATCAATAGGTAGTTAGAGTAGATCTTAACCACTGTCGGGAGGACACGGCGCGGCATACATTGGCAGAGTGTACCACATGAGCCGCGCCGTGCCCTCGTATCAGAAGTCGGAATTGACCTGTCGCTGCCCGCTGTCATTCGTCCAATGGTCGGCAGCGCCGAGTCGTGGGATGCGGTGATCTCCTTCTGTGAGCGCCGACGCCCGGTCCACCTGCTACGGATCAGTAGAGTGGTCTCAATCTCCAATCGAGAGGGAGATTGAGACCACTCTACTGATCCGTAGCAGGTGGACCGGGCGTCGGCGGAGGGCGGACAACGCCCTCTTCCAGCCCCGGTAAACAAGTCCGGAGGGACGGCGGACTTGCTTGGATGACCTAAGGTGGCGACGCGTAGTGTTCCACGTGCACTTCTATTTGACGTCGCGGGGGGAGTCTCACATCTCACTCCCCCCGCGGGCATGAAGTGGTCCGCAAAAGGGGGCTGGCACCAGTCAGGGATCATGACATCTTGTGCGCCTTCCATATGCGCACAAGATCTCATGATCCCCGGTCCAAGTGTTGGAAGGGAACGCCGTGGTGTTTTTAGTCAGTAGGAGTCTGACAGACCCCTTCGCCTGCCCCAGGGCGGAGGACATCCATGAGGATTTTCCATTCCGGAACAAAAAAAAATGGTCTTATCTCCTACTGAGCTAGAAGTATTGCTCATAATAAGCATGATTGTTTTCTTGCAAATTGTATGCTTGGTCTTCCACTATTTCATTAACAGAACCCAAGGTATAAGTTTAGCCACAGCATAAACCTGTTCGTCCTACTTTTTCCTAACAATCTGTGAGAAATGTTCCCATAGTACTTCATAGTAATGCAGTTTATCAACTTTAAACCAGCGCCATATTTATGCAGAATGTAGCTTAAAGTTTCGAGTAGTTGTGACGGTAATTATAACTTTACTTAACCTTTACTTAACCTGTCAGCCATCACGAAAGTGTTTCAAGGAATATCGGATCTTAAGAATTAAGTTTGATTTATTTAAATGGCTGAATTCAGGGAACCTTATTTCATTCTTGATTGAAACAAGTACTTGTGTAGAACCTACTTTATTTATTGAACTTATTTTTAGACCTCCTAAAGAGAATTATAGAGAGGTAGTGTGTCGTATTTATTTTTAGATTTAATTGGCAATTCTACATAAAAGAACCCAATGATATTGAACCAAAATTTGTAGCCCGAAGTGTAGGTACGTACCTCTTCAGACTGTGTGATGTAGAAGGGATATATAGATCAGATAAATTAGGATTTAAGAAAAAATACCTTATTTAGATCAAAGATTAAATCTGCTGTAAAATCTTATGTAACTAACATAATTCTTAAGTATACTAACAAAAATATGGATCATTGTGTCTGAATTAAATAAATTAATAAAATTAAAATAACAACAGCAAAAAGTTACATATCCCTAAAAGAAAGTCTGTTTTCGAATGTTCACACAGACAAATACTGAAAAGTGACTGCGTTGGTTTTCGCAACCGGACGACACCGGACTGAATTATGCAACGAATTTTGATGCGGTTTTCACGATCATTTAGAAAAAAAAATATCCGAAAGGTTTTATGTGTAACATGTCTTGTAATAAAGAAAATTTCGAAAACACAATAATTAAATTATATTTAAAAAAAAAAAAAAAACGAAAGCCGGTAGAATCACATAAAAAATACCTTCTATCTTCAATAACATCTAAATCTTCGTCAATTTACGATCCTTTCTTTCTTCAGTAATGGCACCCAATTCAACAAATTGCCTCACAATCATAAGGGCATAACATTTACTACCCTCTAAGATTATTCATTGCCCACCTTCCTCGTACATAAGCCCTATATTATTCATCGCATGACGTACGGCCATCGATTGCATTGCGTTCACATTAGACAACACAGTAGTATGCAGAAGGTTCAGTTTTGATGAGGGGAAAGTGGCTACTCTCGACATTAGGATATTTTGTAGTGGAATAAATTAGTTGATTTTACTTTTGTAACCGGACTGACTACCAAAGGAACTTGAGGCTCGTCTCAAATTTCATTGAAAGTATCGAATAATCGCGGATTTTATTACACGCAAGGTATAACAGCCTTGCAAACAGCGATTTATTTACTTCTCGTCTTATCTATTATATAAATACGTATTTCTCACTTGTACATAGTTACAGTAATTTCATATTTATTGAGTTTTATGGGTTTAAAATACACATCTGTGGACTAGGTACATTATTCTTTCTAAAGTACCTAAGGGAATATCACCAATAAAATTAAATGCGATTAAGAGCTTCTTAACCGCATTCAAGAGCTGTTAGCCGAAGTTCGCACGGACGAAATAAAATCGCGGCGGGATTTTATCGCGCACTGGATTTTCAACTCTAGTTGTTTTGCCGAACGTTGAGAATCTAGTCCACGGAAAAAAATCGCCGCGATTTTATTACGTCCGTAAGTTAATTACGTCGGCTTAGTGTCAATAATGCACAACAATAATGACATTGATAGGTCTCGAAAGCGGTGTAAATGTGCTGATCGTGTCCAGTTTCATTAGCAAAATGTTTTTTACGTTCTTTATCATCCACTTTATTTCGTTTGCCACCTATGAGTGTTTAACTTTATTATCATGGAGTATGTAGTGGAGCTTCTACACACATTTCATTTCTCTTGCGTAAGCACATGTAAGGTACATAAGCAGTCGGTACCAGAGCTGGCTGCGCCCAATCGGAATCGTATAATTGACGTCACGTGTCCGAGGTTTGCGATTCGGAGGTGAGCCGCTTAAACAAGATGGAGTTGTGCGTACTGCTGTGATTTGACTGCAGAATATATCATTCCAGTACTAATATTCGGGTATAGCAATACCACTGCTGCAATTAATGTGATAACCTACTGAGCCCGAGTAATATTCAATTGAAACAAAAACCGGCCAAGTGCGTTTCGGACCACGCTCAATGAAGGATACCGTAGTTGGAATGAATTTATTCCAAGAACAAACTTAACATTGTTGTTGAAAACATGTTCTCCCATACATTCCAACTGAAAATGTAAGTTTGTACGCACAATATTGAGACATTTACCGTGTTATTTTAAGACCATAGACTTCTTATAGGTTTTCCTGTAAGCTATGAGTAAAGAACCATTCTCTGTGTTTTTTCCTTATAAGGTATTTTACTATTTACGTAGGTGGATACTTGAGACCACACGCTGACCACTGAGCAAATACGCGTCGATGTCTTTATATCTTTCAAAATATTTACCAATACCTATTACTAGCAGATATATTTTAATTCACAATAGATATTGGATTGCATGACGTATACAATGCCACCACTCCAATAAAGCAAATGACCACAAATGGCCTGCCTTTTTTTGGCGGCCATTATTGAAAGTTTACATTTTTTGTAAAAAAAAAAATAATTTATTAAATTAATGAACAAAGTTTTGTATTTTTGAACATATTCATTATTTTATTTATTGTTTTAATCTGACAGAAATTTATTCAATTTAAGTATAACACACGTTACATTATAAAACTTATTGATATCTATCACATCACACTTTCAGGTCCTGTTGAAAACCAGCATCAGGCGCTTATTGTTGTCTGATATTTTTGTTGAACTGGGCCTTTTTGGCGCAGCAGTGAGGCACACTCCCGTGCTAATTTCTTACATCGCACTTTACACGTTTTATTTAACTTTTTTTTTTATCAGCAATTAATTATTTTATGTGCTTTTTGGTCTGTACTAAATAAATGTATTTCTTTCTTTCTTCTTTATTGGTCATATGAGATAAAAAACAGAGAACCCTACTCCGTATATTTTGGTTATAAATAACAGCTCTTTATTTTGACATAGTCAGTTGAAAAATCAGCCTACAACAACTATTGTTTTCCCCAAAGAGACACCATTGTATCTTGTAGTGAAGACTTGAAGTCTCTCCAGAGAGACCTTTTTCCAATTGATCTCGAATGAAAGTACCAGCTGCGCGGGATACTGAATGAAATGAACTAAAGAATAGCCGAAGAAGTAGACCATGATAATCATTGAGGAGTGACAGATTACATTTATTTTTTTACACATATTTTTTGGATAATTTAATGCTGAGTGTACCGACTAATCTATTCTATTCTGTACTAACTGATAGATGGATTATAGCCGAAAAAAAAAACATGTTTGGAAAATAATTATCTATCTATATATATGTATATATATATATATATATATATATAATGGTAAACTGACTGACTGAATCACTGACTGACTAAATGATATATCAATGCACGGCTCAAACCACTGAACAGATTGGACTGAAATGGCACACAGGTACATAATATGACGTAGGCATCCACTAAAAAAGTGTTTTTGGAGATTTGACCTTTAAGGGAGTAAAGAGGGGGGGATTTTGTTTGTATGAAAAATCTTATTCCTTGAGTTAATAAACTTGAAACTTGGCATGAATACTTATCTATGTTAATTATAAAGTTTGCCATTTTAAGTTTTTCTAAACTACCTCCTAAGGGAGGACTTGGGATTGTCAAAGAATTTTAACGCGTGGTCTGATTAACTCGAAACTCAGTCTTTATACTTAAGACAGAAAATAAATAAAAACGTATATCAAAGTTTTTTGAAAATCTACAGCTAAAAGCAATATTGCATTATATTCGTATTCTTCTATAGTTTACCGCAAAAAAAGACTTGCCAAAAGGTTAGAAATATTGCAAATAGTTACGGATTAAACCTTTTAAAAGATCATCATCACGTATATGGCGCTAAGCAGTTAATCATAACATATACAGGATGGATTATAAGACGGGGCAATAAGGGCAGGTAGGTACCTGCCCACCGACAACGGTAAAGGTTTACCGTTGTTGCTACAAGAAAACGGTCTTAGGACCAATATACCACTATATTATTATATCAACTGAATTATTTAAATACTTCACTGGGCTGAATAAGGAACGAATGTAGCAGATAGTTTCAGATTTAAGTTTTTAAATGATTATCATCCCGCTATACTTTTATAGAGCTAAGCAGTCAATCATGAATTCATGAAATATATAAAACGGATATTTTAGTCAACTTTCAACAAATCAAATATTTTAGCGGTTCGACGACTGTTTTGCAAACCTAAGGTTCCCAACAATTGATACTTTATGAGCTTCTTTTTTATATTTTGATATACTATCCATAGTATCGATACTAATATTATAAATTCGAAAGTAACTCTGTCTGTCTGTTTGTCTGTCTGTATATTACCTTTTCATGGCTAAACCACTAAACGGATTTCGATAAAATTTGGCAAAGAAATAGATGTCATCCTGTAGAGGAACATAGGGTACTATTTGTCTCAGAAATAATCCTAAAGGGGATCCTATAGGGGATGAAAATTTGTATGGGAACCCCAGCATTTCTTAAGTTAGTGATATGAAAATTCAAAATTATGCTTTTGGTAAGAAATAAAGAGTTACATTTCATCGTTTTTGTAAAATCATTCCCCAAAGGGTTAAAATAGATATAGTGATTTTAAAATTCATATTTCTTGGATCTTCTTTTCAAGAGATTTAAGGGATTGGAATATTGTCCTAACTAAGTCTGTATCTTGAATTAACAATTGTTCTTTATTTCATTAAAATCTGTCCACTCTGTTAAAAGTTATTACAATTTAAAACGATAAACTTCTAACATGTAGACTATTACGTGGTCAATGGCGTCACTAGAGTAGGTATAACAAATTAATAGTAATAATAATAGTAGCATTTATAATTAGTGTTTTAAGGCATTTATAATCATATTTAAAAAAGGGACAAGTGTGAATAGGACTTGCGCCTTGAAGGTTCCGTCTCAAAGCTGTGCTTGCCTGGCCGCCCGAATTTCCAAATCCGGAGTGAAGGACAAACTTAACTTTTTAATAGCAAATTAGTTTTAAAAAAGCGGAGAGTACCGACTTGAATGAAATACTGACTAATAGTTACTGCAAGACATGGCCTATGAAATTTTGATCCCAGATTGAAAAACAAACTTAACTTTGTAGTTAAATGACATTTTTTTAGATTTTGCTCTGTACTTGATTTTGCTTCTCGCCAAATTAATGCTGCTGGGCAACGGGAAGTACCAAATAGGCTTTGGTTTATTTGAGAGTTATTTTATATGCGGCATAAACGGCCGTATCTTTTTATTGCGTTGATATGGAAGTTTGATTTTCATTACAGATCCACAGGACCTGAGATCTAAGGCTAAGCGCGTATTACATACAATATTAGTTATTATAATATTGTTACGAATAATATTCGCCAATCTGTAAACAATACTACTAACTAGAGTCCGCACACTGCCAAAAGAAATCGTTTGAGAGTGCGCGTAGGAATTATTTTCGTTTACGATTTTATTTCGCATAATCATCGCAACGATCAAAATTCGTAGTGCGTGCTTAGCCTACGTTTTTTATATCTATTTCAACTTGTTGCCTCCACGCGTTTCTGAAAAACAGGGTCTTGACAGACAACGAAGTCACCCTTTGAGGGTTGCCATTTTTCTTTTTGAGGTACCGAACCCTAAAACAGATTTATCATCTGCCTTACCTTTTATGCCGTAACGGCTGATCGGATTTAGATGAAAGACATACGGATAGGCCATGACCTGGATTAAGATATAGGATACTCAGAATGCCGGTAGCACGTTCCTGTAGGATATTTTCCGACATCCACGCAGGCGAAGCCGCGGGCAAAAGCTAGTACTTAATATTTTTGTAGTGTGAGTAGAGTCAAATTATGTATCTTGTCAGTCGGGGCAGACAAATAAGACGCAGTTTCTACTTGTTTCGTACGGTCTTATGAAGATTTATCCCAGCGCCGAAGTTAACCCAACATCCATACTAATATTATAAATGTCTAACTCTCATCTGGCTGCACCCGCCTTAACGGCTGAACGAATTTCGATTAAATTTGGCATTCAGGTAGACCATAACCTGGGTTAGGACATAGTATACTTTATAGAATTTTTATCCCAGCAGTACATAATTATGTTCCCGTGGGATAATTTTCAACGTCCACGCGGGTGAAGCCACGGAAAAGCTAGTACATTAATATGTAGACACACCAAGAAAGGATTTTATTTTCTTGGGTGGGTCAAACAGGGCATGAAAGTTTGTGCGTAAGCAATGTCGCGGGAAATGATAGAGCACTGGAGCTAGTTGCGGCCACTCCTTTATTTCAAATGTGCTTAATGTCACACTTCTCATTAATTAATACTTTTTGTGAACAAAGTGAACATTTAGTATCAGTTAACACTAAACAAAGCCTCTCTAAACCGTCGCACTTAAATCCGATCGCTTTAATTATTAACACCAGTAAATTTCACAATTGTACGGTACTTTACGAGCATTAGTACAGGATATTGGTAACCTGCATTTGCCGTAATTGCTCGATTTAATTGATAGAGTAGTTAGAAAATAGAGTGCTAATCCACACACTTAGCTAAACCTAATTATATTGCAGATCAATTTCAAATTGTCATACACAGCACCCTAGTAAAACGAACATAAATCTACTAATAGATTTAAGGAGCAAATAGTGAATCAACGTTTTTATGCATTAACACTCCATACTTTTCCCTGCTCTGTGTTACTATCTAAATTGATTAATTCTAATCTAAAGTGGTATTTTACGGCTCTGGTTGCAGTGTTCAGAATTACAACTCTGACAAAATCACAATTAATAGTTTGAGATGCTATTATTATTATGTGCTATAAATAATTATTTACGTATGTATGTAAGCAATTAAACAATATACATGTACCATCGTAAATGAAGATCAAATTAACACCTGGTATTCTGGTTCTCATTATGTTAAGTAATTTGGCTAATTAAACAGCCGGGCCTACGGCTCAATGCATGTATATATACATTCAATAATAATATGCATTTGTACTGGATACGATACAATGTTAAAATTTAATTTAAGGACAGTTAAATGCAAAAAATGTATTAAAATTTAATTGTCATGGGAATTGTGAGTTTATTCTCTGTTATTTTCGAGAATTCAGTAAGGCTTCTTCAAAAATTTCAGCCCTGAAAAGTGCAGCCCCGATAATTACGATTATTTTGTTTGTTTATGTGATTTCTGAATTGAAGTTGAAAACGTGGGTGCCGGTAAGATTACATGCATATGAATCATCAATTTTCTCTGTTTGAAGGTCGACAACGAAGGTGATATAATCATAAATCTTCATTTTTCTTGACATCTAAAAAAGGACTTGTTAATGTAATGTATAATATCAACGAATAAAGAATGACAGATCATTTAGCTCTCATTCATTTGACTAGCAATTTTTACTTTTCAGGTTACCGTCAAATATGGTCAGTAATTCTCAGGGCGTTTTTCTACCTGTGCAAAATTTAAAAAAATAACATTCTCAAAGGCCTTAAACAACAAAACTTTTACCTAACCAACCCTCAAAGTTTCGGTATCCCTGAAAATTTCAGGATTATATTCTTTGATTCGTTATCAAAAGATGGCACGTCCTGATTAGTGCGAACTTTTCCCATTTCACCCACGGCGAACAAACCTACGATAGGAAATCTAATCTATAATTTCTTAATAATAGGCGGGGAGTCCGCTCAGTAGCGTCAGAGCGGAAAATTAGCTCCACTGGACCAGAAAAGATACAGACAGAAGGTCGGCTGCATACAACGAGCGGGAACAGGCGCACGCACACATAGACACGTACGTACAACGCATGCCAGTTGTGAGTGCGCTTGCACTCGCTGTACGTAACGCATGTCTATGTGTACGTGCGTTTTCGCTCGTTTTGTGGAGCCGACCTTCTGTACATCTCTTTTCTGTAACCGTTCGTTCAGCTTGAGTGACGCTCAAACTGAGAGACAATGATAAAATCGAAGTTGCAATGCACTAAGTTTTTGTTTTAAAAGAGATTTTCTGAATGGTATAGTTTTACTTGCATGTTAGGAGATAACTACTGGCATCTACCGAGATAAAATACTTTCTCAAGTTGAACTTATTTTCAGTAACTAGCATGACAGCCTTTTGATTATATTTAAAACGCTGTCTCCTTAGTGTAGTAAAACCAGTATTTTGACTCAGGTTTCCTTCATAGGTTACAACTCACAAGATATATAGAATTTCCTTAAGATTTATTACTTCAGGAATTGAACTGAAATGAATGTATGCCCCTGTAAAGTAAATCAAATAGGTCACCGTGCTTAAAATAACAGTGGTGAAAAGACAGAAGACAGAAGTGAAAACTCGATAAAAAAACGGCACCGCGGTAAGCAGCATTGATGTCTTTTACACCACGCACCGCGGTAATCAATGCGTTGATGTCTTTTACGCCACGGTGTCGGTAAATTCCGTCATAGTGTCGCAAAATCAATGGTTTAGTCCCATCTCAAAAATGCCCAACGCGCCTAAAGAAGTATTATATTAGATAGACATGGTTTATTCTTCAGTAAGTACTCTCCCTCTATTTAAACAAGATATTGTGCTATCATAAACACATTCACAAAGGAATCAGAATTTAGCTCTGAAAGGTCTTTAATAATATAACTGTGACGTCACTAAGCACCCCGTGTTGTAGATGTTTTAATAAAAAAATAATGAAAAAGAAATGTAAAGAATTACTTAGAACCTTCGTGAGTTATTGAATAAAATATTAATTTGAACATCAAAGCAATACGTACGACTGACAATTTATTTATTCGAAGTTCCAGACTTTTGGTACAAGTAGAAATAAATTACGGTAATCATTCATTTGTTCAATCATACACGTGGATTCGTTAAATTAATAATAAATTAAACTACAAATGACTTAAATCGAGTGAGGCATTAGTTATGCACCGATAGATTAATTTTACAATGTCTAGCATTTGTAATGTGTTTCAATATCAAATAAAGAACGGTACAAAATACGTTTTGTTTGACGTGTCTTTTAACATATTCAGTACAGAACGGCACCTGCCACAATCCTCACATCCTCCTTTTACTTTTGAACCCCCGACGCAAAAAGAGGGGTGTTAAAAGTTTGACCGCTATGTGTCTGTGGCACCGTAGCTCTTAAATGGGTGAACCGACTTGAAAGAAGTTTTTTTATTTTATTTGAAAGCAGGTTTTCTAGCGAAGGTTCTTAAAAATATCTTATCAAATTGATTAGGCCGTTTGAATTTTATCAGCTCTTTTCTAGTACATGAATAGATTGAGTATCTTCCACAAGTCTGATCGATTTTAAATTTGGTATTCTGTTACTTCAATGATATTAGAAGAACATAGTAACCTTGAACTAATGCTACAGCATTACCTAGAGTTTGCAGGATACCCAACTCCCTTACCAACTTACAGCACAGGTATCGTATTTGGGGTCATTGGAATGATCTTAATGAATAGGTTGTTGGTGATGGAGTAGGAAAGAGATATGAGAAAATATTTGTGTCTGGTTGTTTTTTTTTTTTTAATTTTAACTGTTAAAATTTTAGTAGTATAAAATACTTGTTATAAAATTGTTGATGCTTATTGAAACAGATTAAATCCCACAAGCTACAATATTTTTCCAAATGTAATGATTAGGAAAATTATGATCAGTTCAAAAACAAATAAAGAATTGCTAAAACTTATCGAATCTACATTTTAAAGACTGACTAACAAAAAAAAAGACTTTGACGAAGTAAAATAGTGGTAATGGTAAATTTTCACAAACTTTGCTTTTGAACAGTTTGTACAACAAGCGACTCTTAACAAGTTTTAATCAGGTTCTTTTGAATTTCTTATTAGAAGAATGAAGAAAACCTTGCTTTAAATTAAAATTGAGAAGAGCATTCAAAGGCTGACTGTACAGGATTATACGAAAATATATTCATTGTCTTTCAACGGAGGTTTTATATAAGTCTCGTCATACTAGTATTAGACAATCGCTAAAACGTATTAAAACCGTCCGATTGCAGTAGTTTTGTTTTTTGTAAATTCCTTTTTCAGAAGTAGGCCATACCTACCTGTTTTTTTTTTAATATTAATTTCACTTTCATGTAAAACGCTGCTTAGTAGCTTTGCTAACCAACAAATCAATTTAATCGAAATTCCCCAAACTACATGTAGTTTGGGGAATTTCGATTAAGTTCACAAGAAGTTAACCAAAAAATCCAAATCCCGGAAACAGAATAACAATCACCGAGAAACCCCGATCAGCTACCTCTCACATCGTACACAAACTCTAGCTGGCACATGTCGCCAGATAGCCCATTTGAATTCATAATGGCGCCGCCCGCCAATCCAACAGATTACAGCGCACAATAACACGGGACTTGGGATGGATCCCACGATACCGTCCGACTGCTGGTGCACAGAACAGATAGGCACAGAAGAACAGCTTCAGAAAAAGAGCAAAAACAGGTGCATACACACATACCGCAAGCTTAAACGATGAATCTCCAGAGGCCCAACACGTGGCTTATCATAAAGTATATTCGAAACCGAAAATACATCCATTCCATAACATTTTGGTTAATGATTTTACGAATAGTCTTTTTGGAACGTATTTCTTTAACGTGTAAAGTGTTAATACTTCCGAATGTCTTCTTCTAAATAAAATGAGAAAGAAATAGAGAGAGAGCGCGAACGCCGGCAAAAAAAAAAAAAAACAAAAGAAAAGTAAAGTGATTACAGAGTCGTGGGATAAAATTAAACACATCGACCTGAGTACACTGCATGCCGGAGAGAGAAAGTGTGAATATGGTCAAAATGAAAATCCAAGACGGTGGCTATGAAAATTAGCATCGTTTTTATAGTTTTCAATGGTGCAAAAGCCGATAGTGTGGTCGAAATGGAAATCCAAGAAGGCGGCTGCGAAAATTTTGAAATTTTTCGTCATGGGTGTGGTTTTCATAGTTTTCGGGCGTGCTAAAGCCGATAGTGACGTCAAAATATAAATCCAAGATAGTGACTGCGACAATTTTTTAAATTTTCGTCATGTCCGGTGTCCTTTTCATAGTTATCGAGGGTGGTAAGTCGATAGTGAAGTCAAAATATAAATCCAAGATAGCGGCTGCAAACATTTTGTTTTTGTTTTTAAATCATACGTTAGAAAGAACTTCGTTCCTGATGCTCCGAATCTAATGGACTGATTCATTTGAAATTTGGTACTCATTTGTATTTTTCTAACCCAAACACAAAAGTGTAACGTAAATAAATGAATTTCTGAATATAAGGGTCACTTTTGGGGGGCCAAGATGAAAATTAAAAAAAAAGTTTTGCTAACAATACCGTGTGACAAATCAAATTTTAAAGATATTTAACCATACCATTCCATCCCCCTTATCACCGAAACTACTGGACCTAAAATTTTGAAAAAAAAATACAAAATATGGCTCTTTACTCATAGATTACAGAAGAACGTAGAAGAAGTCTATGGTCTTAAAATAACATGGTAATTCTCTCAATATTGTGTGTACAAACTTACATTTGCAGTTGGAATCTATGGGAGAACACGTATTTCAACTATAATGTTAAGTTTGTATTTGGGATAAATTCATCCGAACGGAACCCTTCATTATGCGTAGTCCGACACGCACTTGGCCGGTTTTTTTTTACATAACTTACATAAAGTCAACCAAAACTGCATAACAGTTTGTCGGCAGTTGTTCTGTTCTAGCAATGGATTAAAAAATTTTACATTTTGAAAATTAATGTGCTACAACTTAATTACGGTAAATATAAAATAATATACCTTAAAATTAAATAAATCTTAAGTGCGAAACGAGTATTTTCAGTTTTAAAATCATTCGAATTTACGTTACGTTTACTCCGTGTATTCTTGCTACGTGCTGTCCACAGAACTTTACCTTGAATTAAACCTAACGAACATAGAACCAGAGCAAGAGTAAGAGCTTTCTCGATGTTCTTGATAAAGATAAGATGAAATGCTATACCACTTTTGAAAATGCTGATAAAAGAAACGGCTGAAATGATGATGATGAAACATCATCATCATTTCAGCCGTAAGACGTCCACTGCTGGACATAAGCCTCCCCTAAGCACCGCCGCCGCCGCTTCGACCGGTTCTGTGCTTCTCGCATACCCACTGCCACTTAAGTTTGGAAAAAAATTCGGGCTATGACGGTTACTTTGGTTCTCCTACCGATGGATGTCCTCAATTCTGATTCGATCACGTAGGGAAATTTCAAGCATAGCCCTCTCTACTGCTGTTTGGGTGACCTCCTAATCAAGAGAATTTGATGGTGAGAGAGCGCTCGTTCAGTACATGACGCGTGTCTATGTGTACGTGCGTTTTCGTTCGTTGTATGGAGCAGACCTTCTGTACCTATCTTGATCGGGCCGGCCGACTGCTTGTGCGATCACATTGTCGGGACAATTGAGACATTGAGGGAACTTGGTCCTTTTAATGCTTGAATTCACCAAATCCGTGGCGTTCAAATTAAGATTCTCACAATGATTTTTAGAAAGGCTTTTATATTTAGAAGATTTTACAGAAATGCTTTAAGACAGGCTCTTCGAATTTCTAAGTATAATTAATTAAACTTTAGATTGGTTTCTTGCTTTAAAAAAAAAGTATTTTCTTACATTGACAAGGCGGCAAAACAAACTTTATTTGTAAAATCATTTCTAAGAACTTCCCATAACGTTATTTGGTTAGAAACATAAACCTCCTAAAACAAAATGATGATATGGATATATTTAGTAATCTGTTCCGTTTAGCTATTTCTAAAGAGTATTGAAAAGACCCTGGAAGAAATCGACACGTGTTTCACCTCTCAACGAGGCATCCTCAGGATTGCGAGCACCGAGCGCAGTCTGCGCTCGGTGCTTGGTGTGGCAACACGCTGTGTTCGAGTTCGCGACAAGTTAATGTTCATCCTAAAAGAAATAGCTAAGCGGAACGGGTTACTAAATATATCCACATCATCATTTTATAATGGATTACCGCAAGGTCACGCCTGAATCAATTAACTCTCCTAAAACAAATATAACAGTAGGTAGGCTGTTATCAAAATGAAAGGTAAGAAATACCTTCACTCAGTTCTTCTCTGAAGTTTTATATTACAGACATTCATTATTTATTTTTGATTCTCTCGAAATCAACCGACTTAGATCAAGTAATTTTGATGATATTATTATTCACAGAAATACATAATTCTAAGAATATCAACAGCACTTTATACTGTTATAAAGAAATAAGGCCACTGCTATCCACTTTAGTTTCCGGCCCTAGACAATAAACGGCTGAGGATTGGTCAAAATCTTTAGGTCACTTTGGTAAGCATTGAAAATGCAATAAAAAAGAATATATATTCATAAAAGATAACATGTCTCTTAAAGACCAAACTTAAATAAATAAAAGACTGCCGAAACTAACATTATTTTTAACCCAAGTTTTTTTCTCTCTTTTTAGTTGTTATACCCACACGAATTCATACTACTACTTACTGTGTGAAGATAACTTCAACACCAACACAGACGAACCGGATTAAAGGCCTATTATTGAAGCTAACTCAAAAATTAGTCACGAAAAACGAAATCACGTAAATTGGTCAAGCAATCACTTAGAAATCGGTGTATAGGTCTACATAAAAAAATCTGACGTGGTGACATTCGGAACTAAATATTTTATTCGAATTCAAAATATTTTATTCAAATTCAAAATATTTTAATCAAATTCATAATATTTTATTCAAATTCAAAATATTTTATTCAAATTAAAAATATTTTATTTCACATAAACCTACAAGGGCACTTATGAAACGTTAGAAGCTAGGTGCACGGTTCCAGTTGGTCGCTTCCTATGCAGAAGAGCCGATAAGAAACTTCACGGTTACTTTTTAAAAAATAAATGGTTTCTACAATGTTTTCAAATTACAGACTTAATAGGTATGAGAAGACAGTGTAGGCCTATCAAAAAGTACCAGGTACATAATAAAATGTAAAATGGTCCACAAGTCTACAGCCTAGCTGCCGCGAGAAATCGCGGCACAGCGGACGGAGCTCCGGCGGGATCTCATGGCGTCATGGAGAGTGCGATTGTCGCAACCCAGCGCTGGGCACGCCACAATTGCGGCGATAAGACCCCTCTTTGAGGAGTGGCTAGAGAGGCGCCACGGCGTCCTCACCTTCCGCCTGACGCAGGTCCTCACCGGACACGGCTGTTTCGGGAGGTTCCTGCACAGGATAAGGCGGGAGGAAACGCCCGGGTGTCACCATTGTGTGGATCGCCCGGAGGACACGGTGGAGCATACGGTGGAGGTCTGCCCAGCTTGGGCGGAGCATCGCCGTGTCCTCGTGGAGGCGATCGGCGGCGGTGATCTCTTGCGTCCAGCCCTGGTTCAGGCCATGGTACGGAGCGAGAGGAAATGGGAGGCCGTCACCTCCTTCTGCGAAGCTGTAATGCTCGCGAAGGAGGAGGCAGAACGCGTGAGGGAAAGGCAAATTTCGCGCCCTCACGCCCCTAACCGCCGCAAGAGGAGACGCCCTGGGCGTCGGGAATCGCGGGGTGATTTCCGGCTACCGTAGGCGCGGGCTTGCGGACGGTGAGCAATGGGTGGCTCACCGTCCGATAAGGACCAGGCCCGGGTCGACGGCGCGTTGTGTTCCACGCGCGCCTCAAAGAGATGTCAGCAGATTTGAAGGGGTCCACTAGGGCCGATGCCTGCCGGGGTTGCGAAGAAAACCGAAAGGGAGATCGTGGCCCCCGGCAACAGGGCAACCGAAGGAACACGGGTGGGTTTTAGTCAGTAAGAGTCTGACACGCCCTCCCGCTCCGCCCAGAGCGGGAGAAGTTATTTGATGATTTCCCACCCTCAAAAAAAAAAAAAAAACTACAGCCTACAACGTTCTCACATTCACAAAATCTAAAAGAAAATAATCTATATAAAAGATAAATAAAATAAATAGATACTTAAGTAATGCAGACCTACGATGATGGTACTACTTTACTGACAAGTGCTAGGTTTTGCGTCACTGGGCGACGCATGTGTCAGTCATGGTGTGTAAGTTGTGTTACTATAAAAAAAACTGAACATTTCGAAGCCCATACAAGCGATTATCAAAACACAAAAGTAATCTAAAAATAATCTGCTTCTATGTACCAACAGCAACTAAATTGCATACAAATCCCACATAAACAAGTAACTAAAATTCTGACCAGAAACCCTCGGTACCTGCTTTAAATTTCACCACACCGATCCCGACAACTTGGAATACCATCGGGATCCCAACTTCAGCGGGAGTGAGGCTAACTTTAACAGACTGCCTTCAAATTCATGCGCCATATGGGGTGAACACTTTGGCTTTGTTGATACTTGCTATGCTACCCATATTTGGTGGGGAAAGTGGTGTTTAGATATAGAAAATTATTGTTTGCTGTTGATCTTATTCAATTATCGCTCATGTTATTATTACTAAAATAAAGTGATGGACAACTAAATAAAGCTGTACAACGATCTATGGCACGTGGCCGAAATTGGAACTAACGCCCGCCACCATCTTGTTTTGTCTAAAACAATTGTACAAATGTTTTGTTATATATACAGCCAGCCCCAGCTGTTAACGTCATTAGAGCCCCAAAAGACCCTTGCAACAGCTTGCAGGAATATACAAGTAGAGAGATTATTATTTGTTTAACACAGTAATAAAGTACTGTTCATATATCCATTTGACTGATAACTGAAACGTTTGAACTGTACATATAAAATACATAATATAGAAACAGTATGAAGTTTGCTCTAAACGTCTTAAAAAACGTGACAGGAATTAATAAAATACAAAATCTAGTAGTTGAGAATGCAATTTACGTGACGCTCAATCCATGAGGTGGTACGTAAAGAAAGAAAGAAAGAAAATTAGGTTTATTTGTCACAGAAACTCGTGCATACAAAAAAAAAAAAAAAAACTAATCAGAAAACAAAATAGATATGTATAAGTACATATGCACGCCATGCTGCACGTCATGACTGTTACAAGAAGGCATCCACTCAGCATGATGCTGTGCTCTAGGGGACCCGCAGCATAGTGCTAATTTTCAGTGGTCACCCGGAAAAGACGTAGGTCCGAAAACCAAGTAGGTAATGAAATAAAATAAACAGTACTTAAAATATAATACAACTATACCCCCTATTACATGTAACTTAGATATAACAGGCGAAATGCTACTATTTATAGTTTACACCTCTGCCTTTACAAAAGAAGGCGTGAAGTTATTCGGTAAATTAATCCTGCGCACATTGCAAATGGCACTATTCCAAATCTACAAAAAAAAAAAACATTGATCTCCATTTTTTAATACCTCCTCCATTTCGTAATACCTTCATGTTTACAACAACCGAACAAAAATACCTCGACATTATTCCACAGACGTCACACATTCCTCTATTGTTGCTAAAGTGACCGGCCACCGTAATGCCTTTACACAGGGAGTTTCAACGGAATGAATGGAGCAGGTGACAGGGTGTTTCTGTGCCGTTCGCAGGCCATTACGATGCATTGTTAATGACGCCCCGGGTTACCCTTGACCTTTCATAATTGAATTGTTAGACTACAGTCTGTATAAAGGGGTTAGCAGAGGGTGTTATTGGCTTGTAATGGTGACATTGCAAAATAATAAAGGCATCTTGGAAGGTTTTTTGTTGTAAATGAGGTAGAATGACTTACACAGTCGATGAAATACGTTTATTTTTGTGTTTTTCATTTTCAATGAGCCTTTATAATGTTTATCTGTTCATTTGATACAAAGCCACCATCTTAGAAAATTTTCTGTAAATGGTGTCAAACCTGCAAAGATTTCGTTTAACACAAGTCACGGATAATTAAATCATGAGTTTCCATTTCAGCAAATAAATCGATTTTCAGTTTTCACAGACGTTTTTACATTTAATATCATAACAGATTTTCATAACAAGCGTTACTGAAACTGCAGTGTTTAATCCTTGACATGTCTCCCACACAATGCTTGGGACAGTCCGTCCATGATAACGCAGGCACTGACGCTGGGCGCGCATCCCGAGGCATTGTGTATACTCGTCGCACTGTACCATAGTACCGTCAACCGCATTGTTCCGACGCAACTCCGCATCTTTTGTTGTTCCGTCGCTTACATGGGTGGAGAACACGACAATAAATCTTGGACTTTATTCGGATAGTTACAGGGTGGAATTTGTGTGGGGGTTTCCCAAGTGCCATGGTATGGAGAGGCTCTCAATAGAAAAATAAAGGCAAATGAAAACAATGATTTTCTCTTTTGTAACCCACTGTTTTACTTTCCCAATGGATCATGATAGGAAATGAAGGACGGTGAATAGTCAATAGACCGTTTTGTAACAGTTAACCGCGACAAAGTTAGTTAATTGGCGGTTGAGCGGTTTTTACGGAACTGTGATTTATTGAATCAATGTTGGAAATCATATTTCTGCGTATTGAGTTACTGTTGTTACTCAGTTGGATTTGATTGCTATGGCAACCCGCAGTTTTATTGAATAAAATGTTAAAAGCACTTACAATATAAATGTACTCTTAGTCAGATGATGAAAATCAATCACTAATGTAGCTACGTACTTATACAAACGATTGTAAAACGTTTTAGAAGAGTAACGGTGGAGTTTCTTGCCCATTCTTCTCCATACAAAAACTACCTTTTAGAAGGGGCGACTAGAATCAATAATATTATTTTGTAAATTTTGACGTTTATAAGTGCCATTACATGGGCCTATTTGAAATAAATGATTAGACTTTTGACTTTTTTGATATTGTTTTTATTCTACATCATACATGCACTTTATAAACATTCAAACCATCAAAAGACATTTGTCCCATTGTTCCAGTGTCTCATTCAAATGCATCACAAACAGTTTTAAGAATAACACTGTTTCTGACGCAGTCGGGTAAAAAGGTCGTAATAAAAAGGCTAAAACGTAGTATCTTCATAGAGACAATTCGTCCTTTACAACGTAATTAACTAATTGTATTCGGATCTCTTGTGCAGAGATAAGGTCAGGGTACCCAAACTGGGCAAACTGGACAATGAAATCAAATTGAAACGTTTACCGATAAACCGCCCCATACTATCCGTTTAGCGTCGGGTTCTACCCAAATTATGGGTCAAAGTGAATCCGTATTGTAGACTTATCGTATAGTTTTGTTCATAAAGATTGTACTTCTGATTTTCTTTTCTTTTTTTGTAGGGAGTAGAAAATATCATGTTGAATGCGTTGATCAATTCCTATTGGGTACCTACTTACTTATCCATTATAAAGTATGTTAATTAATGAAAGCGTTCCCGTTAACTCGTCTGTCAACGTGGAAAGACAAGTGCGACAAGTGCGCGTGTACACAGTGTTTCTTTTACGTATTAATTTAATATATTATTGTGAATATTTAAAAAAAAAAAAACATGTTCTCGTATGGTTTTTTTTTTAGCATGTACGGACGTTATACTATTGCGTGTTAACGGGAACGCATTTCGTTAATATTATCATACTGTATAATACTGTATTTTTTTAAACCTTTGTATTTTGTCATTACTCATATGTAATAGTATTTTTCTTAACCTTGCAGAGAGGATCCTTTAAGTTTTTGTTCGAATTTACTGATAGAATTGTGTTTAGAGCCGGTGCAAATAAATTACATAATAATAATATTATTATCATCGTTTCCAAAAAAATTAGGTTTTGGAAATGGAGTTGGAATCGAAAAACAGTGTTCTTCCACGCAATAGTGAGCCTGATAAATTCAATTTCTGTCGCTTTCTAAGAAACACTAAATAAATTGTATCCATTGGTCGATATACTTCGCCAGTTCATCGAAGGGGCCAAGGAAATTAAAGATACGTTCCTCAAAAACAAAACAAAATGTAACCGCAACAATACACAAGCGCAAAGCCCTGAAAAAAAAAACCATTTCAAATGTCACTCGCACGCATAAGTGGGAGCTATTTAGACCCAAACAATTAGTCGCTGCTGCCAGCAACACCTTGCATTTAAACAGACCATACGTCACAAACTTTTGCGGGGTCGAAAGGGCCCTCATTTGCCCAGACTGACCTGAATTACAATCTAGGACGGCTGACTAGAACGTTTGGCTCAACAATGAAAAATAATTCAATGAGAAAAAATTTTTTAGCTAGGAAATTGTAGATGGAATCCTCACGATTAAAAGTTTAGGGCTGATGCATAATATTTGTGCTTTTTGTAATTATTTAAACTCTAATAACAACGGTCGCAAAGTATTTATAAACGGTTATCTACAAAATCATGATTACAAAATCATTGAATCAGGAGAGTGTTTTGAACGAAAAACTATGATAATTTATAGAAGAACAAAGCTGTCTTCTTCTATTTTACAACATTTAGTAAATAGAGCATTCCCAAGGAAATGGTTAAGGCCAATTACTCTCATTCTTTTTGAAGTGAAAACTTCTTTAGGCGCGTTGGGCATTTTTGAGATGGGACTAAACCATTGATTTCGCGACACCATGACACCTCATTTTAGTAAACGCGATTGTGCTCTTTATTTATATTCTTTTACGGATCAATGTTCTATGCAAGTATTTTTACCTACTTTAAAGGTTTCGGAAGTTTTTTTTTTTTTTTGTAAATGCGATTATGCTCTTTATTTAGATAAGGTTACGGACCAATGTTCTATACAAGTATATTTCTTCCACCAAGGCAATCTTGTTCAAGTTTTCACTTCTATCGCCACCACTTTTTTTTTCCAACATACGGTAGATACAAAACACAAAGTAATTGCATAAGCTTAAATTTGAACATTAATTATTACCATTCTCTTGTATTTTAAATAGTTGATTGCTTTAATAAATAAAGGTATGTAATAATTTTCCTTATTTAACTAATATTTGTAACGCCGACTTGACAAAAATAACGCAAGTTTAAAAAACCGGCCAATTGCGTGTTGGACTATGCACAATGAAGGGTTCCGTAGTTGAGATGAATTTATTTATCCCAAGAACAAACTTAACATTGTAGTTGAAAAACATTTTCTCCCATACATTCCAACTCAAATGTAAGTTTGTACGCACAATATTGAGAGGTTTACCATGTTATTTTAAGACCATAGACTTCTTATAGGTTTTTCTGTAATCTATGAGTAAAGAGCCATATTACGTATTTTTTTCAAAAGCTTTTTGTTCAGTAATTTCGAAGATAAGGGGGAATGGTCAATTTTCATCGAATTTCTTAAATATCTTAAATATAAGTATTTGTTTTAAAATTATAAAAAAAAATGTTTAAAATCCTCGCAATTAGCCCTTTCATTTGATACATTTGTCACACGGTACTGTTAGCAAAACTTTTTTTTTCCTTGTTTGCCCCAAAAAAGTCACCCATATTCAAAATTCATTTATTATAATTATATATCCGTGTTTGGGTCACAGAAATAAATATGTGTACCAAATTTCAACTTAATCGGTTCATTAGATTCGAAGTAAATTGGCTGTGACAGATGGACAGAGAGACACACGAGGGATCCTATAAGGGTTCCGTTTTTTCTTTTTGAGGTACGGAACCGTAAAAACCGACATTAAAACGACTATGTGACTAATTCTCCAACGTTTATACGGACTAATGGTATATGTCCGTGACTACTTCGCCGCTTTGTGGAAATTATGTCTTTATATACGTGACTTGATATAAGTAATTAGAGAGTAAGTAGATATGAGAATGAAACAGAAAATAAATCATATGATAAAACAAAGAATTCTGAGTCGAATTATGTAAAAATGTGAATTTCGTAAAAAGTGCAGTTCACTCTTTGTACTTTACTGCCGTTGATAATAAAACAAAAGGAAGCATTTTTTTATCACTAAATTTATCTTGTGTTTTTTTTTTCACAGCACATTAGAACGTGAGAGGATTATATTTGTCATGATATAATGTGTACCTAAAGCTAAATGTGTAGACACTGAGCCTCTTTTAATTGGAAGATAGATAAGTAAGTCTAGTCAAAACTGCTATTATTACTTTTAGTGTAGAAAATACTAAAATCTGTTGGCTAATAATTTAGCTATCAATCTTACTAAGGATTTCTAAATCCTATACTTATTAAACGAGCAATATTTGTATGTATATACGTACATTTCTACCCACTCACGTAGCCGATTTCGATGAAACTTGCAATACAGGGGTTTACGGGGGCGAAAAATCGATGTAGCTAGGTCTCATATCTGGGAAAATTAGTTTTCTCCGTATTTTCACCCGAGCAGAGCTCGGTCGCCCAAGGTTTAGAACAAAATACTCAAAAATACTGAATAATGAAATGACATTATTGACATTAGAATAATGATCATGGCAGCATGGAATTCGTAAGTACCTACTATCATGGCAGTATAGAATTAGTAGAGCTCGGTCGCCCAGGTACTCAATTATAAAATACAGGAGAGAAGGAAAAAAATAAAAACAAAAAAAAACAAGAAAGCTTTTCTTTCTTTCATATTACTGGTGGATTTATTTTTTATACATTTCCTATTCTTATTCAAGTATTGTTAAAAACAATCAGTAACGGGCCTATTAAAATTTCAACAATCTAAATTATTGAAGGACAATAGCATTTCACAAAAACCACTCCCATTATATTGTTTACAAAGTCTGAAAGTTACACTGACAAGTATCACAGTTTTTTTCTTCCACAAAATATCGAAAACTACAACGATTTGTATAATTCTTTCGTTTTTCTCACAGAAAGGGAATGGCTATATAATGAGCCAAAACTTTCCGACTCACTTGGAAACTGTATTCGCTCCGGTGTCTGTACACGGCGGAAATATTTTTTTCTGTATTTATTATAACTTTATAAAAGAAGCGGTAAGGAAGTCATCAAGTGTATTTGCCTACTTTAGTGTCAAATTAAGGCAATGTAAAGGACATCGGATCCTTATATTTTTATTTGAACGAAGTTCTTTAACACGGCTTGTAAACTTTCAGAAATTGTCACGCTTAAAAGTGTTAATACTTGCGACTGTCTTCTTCTAATTTAAAGAGAAAGAAAGAGAGAGAGAGAGAGAAAAAATGCCGGCAGCTTTTCTTTTGTTTTTTTACAAAAGAAAAGAGTAAAGTGAATACAGAGTCGTGAGATAAAATTGTACACATCGGCCCGAGTACACTGCATGCCGGAGAGATAGAGACAAAGTGTGAATATAATCAAACTGAAAATCCGGCGGCTCTGAAAATTTTCAAATTTTTCATCATAGGCATCGTTTTCATGGTTTTCAAGCGTGCGAAAGCCAATAGTGGGGTCAAAATGAAATTCTAAGATGGCAGCTAAGAAAATTTTCAATATTTTCATCATGGGTACCGTTTTCATGGTTTTTGAGGGTGTTAAAGCTGATAGTGGGGTCGAAATGTAAATCCAAGATGGCGGCTGCAAAAAAATTGTTTTTGTTTTAAATCACACGTGAGAAAGAACTTCGTTTCTGAGAGGGTACCCCGACCGCACACGTTTTTTAAAGCAGTATTAAGTAGGTATTCTTGGATTATAGTCATACTTATAGACAATGTTTTGCCCGCGGCTTCGCCCAAGTGGATGTCGGAAAATATTCCACGGGAATGTACCTACTACCAGGACTAAGTCAAAGTCAAATCATTTGCCCTTGTATGGCACTTTTGAACGTCGAAATTTACAAAATAATATAATTGATTCTAGTCGCCCTTTCCAAAAGGTAGTTTTCGTATGGAGAAGAATTAGCAAGAAACTCCACCGTTACTCTTTTAATCTAAAATTACCTTGTGTTAATCCAGGTTATAAACTATCTGTGTGCCATATTTCATTCAAATCCGGGACTTGACTTCGTTTTCTGTTTTATTATAATTATATAGATTTATAAAAATTGAGGCCATTTTTTCAGCAATGAACGAACAAAGGTGGAAAATGTTGAAATGCCAAGTTATAACATTTCACCTTCAGCAATTACGTCAGTCTACCATATCCTGATACTAGACGTAGGTAAACCTCAACCATGTTCCACCACTTCCGTAACCAGAACAACCACAGCTGCATTCTTTATGCCTTTGGGCCGGAGACTCTTTGGTCAGCCGATTCGAGATCCTTTCGAGAGATTTGCAAGTATTGTTAAAGCCAATTATTTTTAAAAGAGTAACGGTGGAGTTTCTTGCCGGCTCATCTCCATAGGAATCGACTAATTAGAACCGTGCACCTAGCTTCTGACGTTTCATAAGTGCCCATGTAGGTTTTTGTATTTTTTTTTTCGCTATACTAAAGAAAAAACAAAATAATAATATCTGTTCTAGATGCTTTTGACTGTTATCATTGAACATAGTTCTGCCAAAATAAGCCAATCCACAATCTCTCATTAATTCATATTGCTATCCAGCAATATCTGTCCAGTATAAATCTTAAACTTAGAATAGATTTTAAATTAATCAGCGTTATCTATTCAAAATCATTACAATTACTTCGAAAATTTGAGAAATTTTAGGTAATTCGTTAGTTTAAATCCATAGGAGAGATACAAGTATGAGAAAACTATAACAAAAACAGCTCCAACAAGAGAAATCAAACATCGCGATAACTTTATTCATTCAACAGCCACGATTACGTAAATCAGTTGTAAAGTGGCCGAGGCCCTTCACGAACGGGTTACGACGGGAATCTTTTTATGGGGCCCATTTGATATTGGTGGAATGATAGCCACATATGCGACGCGGTACCAAGCACGGGGCTCCATGCGCGCTGCTCGTAAACATTACATTATGCTAGCGAGGAAAGAGGGAGAAAGCTAGCTTTATAGTTGAAGAGTGGAGATATTAGAAGATATACGAAAATATTATATCAGAATATTGAGAAATAGGGAAAATTCCATAAACGATTGATTACTTAAACCATAGTTTGGTTTTACTGCTATTGGCATTTTAACTGCATTGGTATATTAACTGCAGCAGTATACCTAATTGGGAAACCTTTGTTTGGAAGTCGCTGAGACTCTGATATATTTCGGGCGATATTTAGTGTCACATACTAGCTCCTAGTGAAACTCTTTGTAAAACTAAAAAGCGTTTCCTCTCACCAATACAAATTCAAGTAATGACAATAAAAAGCAACTTAAAGTAACTAATTTGATTATTTAACCAGAAAAGTGAAATTGAAGTGTGAAGCAACTCCAGTGAGCGATTAAAAGAAGTAATCGTACAGCATATTCATATCTCTCAATGGACACCAACCCGAAACATGTATTAATATTTTTATTCGTTTGAGCAACAGCGATGTTTGGTTTATTTATGCGAAATTACAGCGGTCAATAGCGCTGTATTACACCGTTTTGCATGAAATGGCTTGTGTTCTTGCCCAAGTGTGTACTAATACATACTTATGTTCGGAGACTGTGTACTTATACATACTTGTGTATGTAGACTGTGTAGGTAGGTACTGTGTGCGATAATCTCGGGAAACACTTAACAGTTTTGTGGTCCCACCCGGTTTATATCTTTAATTTCGTTTGCTTTTACTGGTGGTTGTGTGAAATGGTTTTGGTGAAGTGAAAATAGAAGACGTTTATATTATTTCTCCTTTCACGAATTTATAGATAAGTATTAATGAAGAGAATGATTGCACCGCTAGTGAATGAAATGAATAAATGCTTCTTTTAGACTTTGTGAATGTGACTTTTGTCTTTTTTGTACGTTGTAGGCCGTAGACTTGTGGACCATTTTCTATTTTGCTAAGTACCTGGTACTTTATGATAGGCCTACACTGTCCTGTCATACCTATTAACACTGTAATTTGAAAACATTGTAAAATCCATTTACTTTTAAAAGAGTAACCGTGGAGTTTCTTGCCGGCTCTTCTCCATGGGAAACGACCAATTGCAACCGTGCACTTAGCTTCTGACGTTTCATAAGTGTCCATGTAGGTTTATGTGAAATAGAATAATGTGAATTTGAATGACTTATGTATCTAGGTCATAAGTCACTCAAATTCAAATTCAACAGGTTCAACACGTTAGTATAGGTACCGTACTAGAAATTATTAGGTAATAATTCAAGTCGATAATTAGGTAATATTATCTAGTACGGTACCTATACCAACCTGTTTATTTTTATTTTCCTCTTTAACAAAGTTAATCTAGTTATTTATGCTAAGTATTTTCACACCAATAGAATAATGTGTGCAGTTTTGAACTCGCTACCTATCATGCAACATTGCCGATTTATCACATTATAACATTAGGTGCCATAAATATTTTCATTGGAATTGTTGTGTCTAAGTTTCTCCTCTAAACTTGATCTGATGTAAGGCAATACTACCCACCTTACAATAATTATTATTGCGTCGCTTGATAATTGATACCAGCTGATAACAAAGGGATTACTTTCAAAAAGTGGGTGGTTGTTTGTTTTGTCTTGTGTCATCCTTGGTAAGAGATACCTTCATAAATAGTAGTTTAATTTAAAACTGAAAACTAAAAAAGTCAATAACTGTATTAAATTTTTCTTGTTGAATAAATATTCAGTTTGGTAGTGTTGACGTTTACAATCAAGAATCTGAAGTGCGACTTAAATTATAACAACTTTATAGATTAACTAGCGATCCTCTCCAGCTTCGCGCGGTTTTTACGATTTTTCTTTTAAAGATAACGATGATTTCTATTTAAGTATTACATACACAAACCTTCCGGAATAATTGCTCTAATAATGACGGTGAAAACCGCATCAATATCCGTTACGTAGTTTAGAACAACGCGGTCACACAGACAGACATGAAAAGACTTTAATTTATAATATGGATAGTAAAGTGCTAAATGCTAATGAAATAGGTAGGAATAGTCAGCCTTTTAATCACTATCACTTTTGACAACAATTCCCGGTAAATTAAAACTTCATTATGGATAAATAACTGTCACATGATAGACAAATTCATCTTGACGTGCTAGTAATATTAAACCTGAGGTAGGTAAAGAGCAATTTCAAGGTCAAACATACATAAATATTTCAAAACTTGTACTAGTTGTATGGACGAGAAATAGCCAACACTTTAATTTCAAATTTAATTTTGAAAATAAATAAAATTGCGTCAGAAGTTCGCACCAAGTAATTAAATATATCCAAAAGGGCCTGTACCCAGAATAAATATGACGTTGCGTTGTCAATAAAATATGCTGGAACTGAAAATGTAAGAGAGCGTGTACAATAGGGATGACGAATAATATTAGAAATGTTCGACAAATAATGTAATTTCAAAGAAGATTTAGTAAAATGAGATAATTGAAAAGATCTGTGAAATTAATGGAAATATGAGGAAGTACTCGCTTTAAAACTTTTTGTAAAAGATTATTAGCATCATTGTCGCGCGGTACGGATAATGTATGGTGCTAGTATGAAGTTACATAGTCGTAACGTCACTTCTAGCAGGTATTTTAAAACGTTTATAACTTGGCAACTTTTCAAGCTTTTACAGTTTTCGGAACCGTTTAATTTTAAAAATATTTGCAAACAAACACTTTTTAGAATTTAAAATAAAATGTCATCGTCCCTATTCCCGAAAAAGAAAAGTGAAAACCACAGTTGAGTTTCTGGTGAAAGATGCTGATTAGTTTCAGAGTTCCGTCAACAGTGAATGTTGTTTGAAAAGGCTAGTTTGCCCAATGTTGAAACGTATGAATTGAAACACGAAACAATGTGTACGTATGAGCAAATTGGTTTTAGAACTTGCGACATACCTACATTTTGAAGTGGAGTTTGGTACCTAAAGGTTTATAATTGCATGACTGTTTCGAGTATCTACTATTTGGCAATTTTGTAGGCTAAATGCCATGGGTCACAAAATAGACCATCGAAATGACAAACATTGAAGTTTCTGACTAACTTCACACACATGCTTTTGCTCAACTATGTCGGTCCTCATAAAATCCACAGCTAAATATAGGGATTATTTGAACTAAAAGGTGATTTTTATTACTAGCATCATCAGAGGTGAACAGACAGAGACAGAGGTGTACTTATAGTACATCCACATTTCGCCAGTTATGTTTAAGTCCCATATAATAGGGGGCGAACCTATTGCCATCAACCGGGCACAACTCCGGCCTGCTACTAAAAATTCCATTGACAGGAAATCCCACTAACAATTTTCCCGACCTAACAGGAATCGAACCCACGACCACATACTTGGCAGTTGCACTTGCGACCTGAACCAACGAGGCAGTAATTTTTTTTGATTATTCCATTTTGTAATATCTCATTGCTTGTTATGCTTGATTTTCAAGTATCTATGCGTTGGCTGTCTTAATAATTCCCAATATCCCAAGCACATTGTTTTAACAAAACAAAGAAAAGAACAAATAGAAGAAAATAGCATATATTTGTTCATAAATCGGCCTCAATAACTCCAAATCCGCAATCACAGTCATACTAATAGACAAAGGAAACTATTCGTACATTCGCTGATTCCCAAATCTCAGAGCGACTTCCCATCGATCCTCCCAAAATTATTGAGTGTAAGAGGCGATTGTGTAACAAAGAGAGGTAATATTTCATCCCCGTCCCTCGGGCCTGTCCACTACAAGTTATAACCTCCACGGTTCCACGTAAGCCTCCTTTGAACAAAGTTGGTCGCCATCAGTTTAGCTGGTGATTTACTTAAGACTAACGCGCATAATGTACCTTACTATGTTTGGTGTTTGTGCTGCTATGGAAGTGTTTGTTTGTTTGGATGTCTTAATTGGTATTCCTACAAAGGCATTTTTGTGATCTTGGTGTTTTCGGGTCGACGGTACTTTGATGGGATTTTATTATATAGTTAGAGCCCAGTGGCATTCTTTAGGTTATCAAAAATGCAAATGAAAGGGCACCTGGGTATATTGAGAAATTGGTATGGGTTTATATTACTGTGAAGTTTGTTTACAATATCATTAAGTTCATTTACAATAGCATATGAAAACAATTACAATGAAGAGTCTTTCTCTAAATTTATGTTGGACTTTACATCGAGATAGTATCCTCATTGCAATATAACTTAAATGATGGACATCTCTAGTTTACCAAGCATACCAAAGGTGAGAGCTATCCAATACGTATCCCGTCTATATTCATATATCCTATATATTGTATTATTTTCCATGCGAGGGACATACCTCAGTGCCACAAATACGTTCTGATAAATCACGAAATATTGCCGGGTTCACCTTTGATATTCAATATCGACAACACAACCCACATTGCAAAACCCAACTCAATCTTTACGACATAAGGTTCAATTTGTAACGGCGGTGTTACAGTATGATATTGTCTCGCTAGAGCTGCCACGCACTATGAATATGTGAGGTGTTACACTACTTTCTACGAGATGTAGACGCGACATGTGTCGATGAGCATCTATTTGTTTACATGGTATCTTATACTGTCATTTTCCTTTAATACTTGTGACACGTGCTATCTTGGGAGATTTGTTGCATGACTGCACTCGATTTCCGGATTGGAAACTATTAATTTCGTGAATTCGTAATTCATACGTAACCAAAACAAAGTAGACATTATTTTTCCAAGCAGAGAGAGAGGTAAAATAAATATAAAGATAGAATACTTTGTATTGTACACCAAAATAAATTACAACTAAGAAAACATTAACTTTAGTTCTGTTTACCTTTGAATACAACTACTCTCCACAGAAGTTCTAATAACTGCAAAAGTTCAAGCCGTAATTATTATTCAACGTCTATGTTTCTATTTCATCAGAAAACCAACTTTATCTGTGGTCAAAGCGTGTGTGGTTTCATCAATTTGCGCCGCTGGTTTGTAGACCAACAACGTGTAATCAGATATATTTGCAATTGGTTGTAATTATATATGAAATGTACCTGTGTCTTATATACCAATACATACATAAATGACCTATACATAATTGGCTAGACTTTTGATACCGTGATTAGTTTTCAAACTATTTAAAATAGGTATCGTCAGAGTTCAGGTATGTGCACGGAAATTATTTCCAATTACTTATTTTATTGTTTAGAAATTATCAGAACATCTTATTCTACATATTTACTGTTAATCATTTACATAAGTACATTGTGCTTTAAAAAGTAACATAATGATAAATATTTAAAGGAGTTGCGACGCAGTACCCTAATTGCGTAACTTATTTTCGTAAACAATTGTGCCTAATTTGTTTCATTTTGACAGTTCAACCACATTCATTGGGTTATTTACGTTGTTGAGCAGATTTTTTTTCCAACTTATGAAGCAATGGATTAGTAATCTGTTTCAAATCGAAACAGATTATGATTGTGTTGTATTACGCAATTAGGGTACTGACCACTGACAACTTTCAAAACTTTACTTTTACTTTAAAATCGAATGAAACAAAGAATAATATATCTCTCTCATCATTTTCCGTTTTTTGGTTTGCTCTTAAAACCGCAGTAAGTGGAAAGCGACAAGTCCTAACACTTATCTAAATTAAATCAAACATCTGCAACAAACGAGGACTCATTTATTTATTTATTATTACCACTTACATTTGTTTTTACAGGTGAGAACCCAATACAACAATGTACTTAGTCACAATTTACACACTCAGAGATATCACGCAAAAACCAATTTAACATCACCACCAACAAACATGACATTCTCACTATCTCGAGGATTACCTATTCTTATTTTTTTACATGTTTTTTTTAACATAAATATTTATTCATTTATCTTGGGTTTCCTTTATCTATAATGTTATGCATGTACACTTAAATAAATATTTGAATAAATGAAGACAGTAGTAATGTGGTTTGCTTTTGTTCATATTTATATTAATTCCTCCAACTAAATTTTATAGTAAAATCATAGCGTTCCTAGTTTATGCTAGGAAGTGAGTTTACCGACGTCAGCATAGTGCAGTTAGCACTTTGTGAAGCTATGTAGCAGCAGTACCGACAGGTCAATCTGTAGGGCTAAGCTTTGATTCTCCAAGGATAGAAGTGGTGGAAAATATTCACCAGTTAACACGGTAGTGTGTTCCAGATGAACGGTCGTTGGACAGACAAAAGTTTACTTGGTTAGGTAGGTTTGATTTTTGACGGTCAAAAGTGCCTTTTATGTGCCTAATTGAAACAAGTTATTTGACATTGACTTTGGTACCACCACTGTGGTACACACAGCTTCAGCAACTAGGTTCTCGAGCAAAAAACATGTCAGTTCAAATTCGACATAGATGAATAACAGCATTTTATATTTTTCAAAAAAAAAATGTTTGTATTCGTCTAGTTAACGCGGACGTTATAAGCGCGCTTGAAGCAGATATGGTTGGAAGTTTAATTCTCAGAAACAGTTTTCTTTTTGACATTTCAAACTTAATGTTTTTCAATGTCTTCTTTACTACTTTATTTCGAAATATTTATTTAAAAAGTTCGACAAAAAACAAAACACAGCTATTAAATAAAGTTAATAACTTTTTAAATAATAGGTAAATATATTTTTTTTATTGCTACATAATAATAACACAGACATTAACATTTATTTAGAAAAACTTTTATAAAATAACTTAATGAAAATCGTAGTCGTTAACTTGACTAATGTTTACTTTAAACTTAACTCAGTTAATAAAATGATGCGTAACCACAAATTACAAAAACCATCAAATCAAATAGAGACTGAATGATAAAGTAGAATGGACGACAGATATTACACATTCAACGTAATCGCAACAAGCCCACTGGCAAAATTAATTTAAGTGAGCTGGGCAAAACTGCCGCATTGAATGATGACGTTGAGCGATGCGTAGGTAAGAATCCACGTCAAGCCGTGCCCTTCTTGAAAGTATTCGTTATGATAGTCGTAACAAAAATAAAATAAAGTATAATATTTTAAAACTTGGGGGGTCCCCACATAGTGACGCGGTCTATACAGCAAAGTTCATATCGGGACCAATAGCAACCATTTTCATGCATTAAAATACAGTTAAAAGTTTGGCTATTAATCGAATTAAATATATTCTAAACTAGTACTCATAACTTTCTTAGAAAACAGTAATACTGAAAAAAAAATCTAAGTAAGTCACAATGGACTTTTGTAAATGTAATTAACAGAATCTAGAACATTCTATTGTAAACAGGCCAAAGATTTAGGACGTATTCATTAGGACCATGGAATAATTTGTTTGCGCTAGACAAACTGTTTGGTACTAATTGAGAGATGTCTGGAGTGACCTGACTGGCGAACCGCCAGATATTAAATAAAAATCTTTATTACAGACCACATGGTCAATACAAAAAACACAATTTAAAACAATAATTTACAATAAAGTGGCATACATACACACTCACGCCTTTCTTTTGCATCTTGATATTGGTGTCAGGATGTTACGAGCTTATTTATTGAACACTAGCTTTTGTCCGCGGCTTCGGCCGCGTGACTGTCATATGCCATGGGAACGTGCTACTAGGATAAAAGTGTCCTATGTCCTAACTCAGGCTATGTTCTATCCGTATGCCAAATTTCATCCAAATTAGTAACAAACAGACCGGCAGACTTTTTTACTATGAGTTACTTTAACATTAATAAGATTACTAGTGACCTGCTCCTGCTTCGCATGTTTTACGACTTGACAAATCATCGATATTTCTTTATTGTATCGCCGCCTCCGCAGAATAAACGCGTAGGTGCAATCGCGGCGGTTTTGATGTTAATCCATATTCGTTATGTAAGGGTCAAAATACATCACCTCAATTTTTTACAGATTTTTATTTCAAGTATTTACGAAGTTCCACACACGATATACCGTAACATAATGTTATAATTCCGACCTTGATGATATATTATCCAGAACAAAAATTGAATCACCTATTTCATTATCAGAAACTTTTCGACTGCACCAGACTAAGCGCGTAATAGCCCATTAACGGAATTACTGTACTGCGAAAAACGCAAAGAAATTAAAAAGCAAACAAAAAAAAAAACAATAGTTGCAACTCAAAGTATCATCAACGATAAAAAAAAATAGTTTTTTTGTTATCAATAACTCAAAAACGGTACCTGTTTAACACTTAATATTAATTAGACTATCTACCAAAAAAAATAATATTTTAAACGACATACAAAAACAAAGTTTTATTCGGTGTAGTTATAAAGTTATGGATCAATTTAAGTTTTTTATTTTTCTTGTAAAATTGACTTTTTACACTTGCACGTTTACTCTGCGGGGACGGCGATATGTACCTATGTTTAATGTATTACATACGTAAACCTTCCGAAATAAATTCTCTAAATAATGGTGAAGAAAATCGCATCAAAATCTGTTCCGCAGCAAGAAGTTAGGTGTTAGAAGAACCACGCGGTCACACAGACAAACACAAAGCGACTTTGATTTGTATATATAGATCCTAGACCTTATACAACATGTGAAAAAACCCCTATGCGATCCGTGAGGGTGTTGTTAGGTTAGGTTAGTTATCTATTTATGTGGAAATTTTTAGGAAAAAAGAAAAAAAAAGAATGACCACAATTTTTTTTCACTGGGTTATTTTACCGGGTTTTAATTTTAACCGACGGCCGCCCGCGCCTCATTAAATATCATGGGACGCGGCCGTCGTTTAGCGAGTGTCTACAAGTCATTACTTATGACCCCTGTTGAAATAACAATGATTTTTTTATAAAATTCTGAAAGATGAAAATGATTATTGTGGGTGATGACCCACAATAATCATTTTCAGAATTTTTTCGAAGGATGCTTCGAAGATAGACATATACCAACGCGGACTTTTTTGTTGAACTTTTTAAGATAAACAATACTGTACAACATACATTTTATGTAACTTTTACGATTTCCGCGGCGCACGCCAATAAAGTTCCCAGTCGACATGATTTTTTCCGATATCTTCAACAATAATCGTCAAATTTCAGCCAATTTACACAAAACCTTCCGCATGAATCACTCCGTCCATTGGTGAAAACTGTTTGAAAATCCGTTCAGTATGTTTTTGAGTTTATCGCGTTCAGACAAACAGATTGACTGACAGACGCGGCGGGGGACTTTGTTTTATAATATGCAAGGATAATAATAAAATAAAAATATTAATTTTTCGTAATGTTAAATATTGCAGTACCTATGTGCCCCTTTCGGCTTGGACAAGGTTATTTTTTCAATAATATTAGATAAGTAATAAGTATGGAAGAATACATTCGTATGGATTTTAGACTATGGTCTCATTGGTCTCAGACCTTATCAGCTTAACATGAAAGATTTATCATCAAAATACTGTGGTCATTTTCTTTTGTACTGGCATAAGCTACAAGAGAATAAATTATGCCAATTACCGATGTGTAAAAATTGGCCAATCAGCAAAATTTGTAGAGGGGCCAACTGAACGAACAAAAAGGTACATACTGACGATTACTAATTCATAATAATAATTTCCTTATTTATATTCCCTCATCGCGTATGGCTCATGTATACCTAATCTCCTCTGAACTTTATTCTTGAAAACAACTTAATATTCATTTAGTCTCATTCAATTTAGAACAAATAAAAAAATATAACGTTTGGCTTTTCTTAATATTTTTAAGATACCTTTTACGGGAGCACATCATATTAATAATTTCAGGAATGTATATAAATTTACAAGATACCTTCTAATTGCATTATTCCTGTCAAAATTTTCACCCGTCTTCTAACCCAAAACTAATTAACGCCGTAACCACATCCCACTTGAGGAGATACATAAAAACAAAGCACATCTCCGCTCATCTCCGCTCGCTACTAAAGGTAGTGTAGCTTTGACAAGCGATCATTAGATGCAGCCAGGCAGCGTCATTAGCCAGACACTCGACTCCTCCGGCCCCCCTCCTTCACCCCGGCTCACCCCCCAGCGTCATTATAAAATATCCCACACGCCGACGCGTTATAACAAATGCAGAAAAACTACGTCCTCATTGAAATATGAGGTTAAACTTATTTATGTGCGCTCGTTTCTCCATGCGGCCGGAGTTAAATAAAAATATTTTGAATGCGTTTTTATGCTTCTCTTTTATTTTATATACTGCTTCCTTTTTGAGTGATAAATAAAAGGAACCAATTGAATATGCTCTTGCTTGCGGTACTGGTCGAGCGTAAAAGTACATTTGGCAGGTTTAAATTAAATTCTCTTTGTAAATAAACTACGTCACAAACAAGTCGTAATCTGGTCAAAACCAACAAAATGAACTAGTTCATAAACTGGGTAAGCTTACCACCCAAAAGCTAGTTTTTAACCGAATTAACACTAGAGTAATTCTCAAAATTAAACATAATTTTGTAATACAATTCTCTTTCGTAGACATTGTCTACGACAGGCGTAGCGGCGTAGCGAGCTCTACGAAAACGCTACGATTTAATTAATGCATTTCCAGAAAACGGGTTAAAAGCTTTACTTTACACACAGTGAGCTCAGTCTTGTTATGTTAGTTAGTGTAATGTACAAAGTATAATTATGTAAAGTAAACTAGCTATATGACCATAGTTCACTTTGGCCTTGAGTGCCCAAGAAGCAATTAGTGAGATTGAACTACGTCACAGTAGGGACTTACCTAATAGCTGTTTTTGTGAACCCAATGAGGGTTATAATGTAAAAGAAGATAAGGGTCGTAATGGGTCCTATTACCACGTCTACGATGCTTGGGATCGAGAACAGTTCTTATTCAGTAACACTCAGACAAAGCCATGTAAAGGTTTTTCTTACTAAATACTGCACACAACACAGAACATAACATCACGCCGGTATTCCCCTAAGGGTTAGGCAGAGGTTTAGTACGTCCACGTGTCACTAGTTATATTTAAATCCCTTGTAATAGAAGGCGAGCCTAAATACTAAAAGATTTACGGAAATATATGATTAGCATGAAACACCACCATTAGTAACATCATTGTAGCAACCATTTACATAAAGTTCCCTATTTGTCTTATAACAACATTAAAATCGTGCTACTCGCCACTATTTGCAATCCAATCGTGTTCTAATATTAATTAACAACCTTTGTTTGATCCCATTGTGAGCCAGCCCTCGCACAATAGCAGTGCGACCCTCACACAATGGTCCATATTGGCCATGCTGCCTTTTGTCCTATTACTTTTGTACACAACTATTGGGGGATTGGAAAATGCTATTCTTTTTGTTTTAGGAAATATTTCCTGGTGATATTCTACTGTCTGTTGAGGTTATTCAGTGGTCTGTGGAATTAAAACAGGATCTACTCTCTATCCTCTAGTAGTTTATTATTTTCTGTGACGTACCAAATTAACCTATTCTTCTTTCTTTCCGTATAGTTAGTGGCTAACCTGATGTCAGAGTTTTAAAGCCGCCCATGGACCTTTGACTTGGCTTCACATGCCGTCGACAAATATCTCTCAGGCATGCCGGTTTCCTCACGATGTTTTCCTTCATACGCACATGAATCCGAAAAGTCAGAGGTGCCTTGGCTTCGAACTCGAGACCTATGACTTGGCAGTCCGACGGTCACACCACTAGGCTATCATCACTGCTCAAACAAAACTTACATAACAACATTAACTTATTGTTACACTTTTTTTAATGTTTAAGAGATTATAGAGGTTTAAGAAACGGCGTAAAGTTCACTCATCCGCTACAGAAAAGGGGGGACCTCGGACGAGACGAGTATTGTGTCTGGTGGGAAACTACCCGACGATTGATGTCGGGACGTTGTATATATGCTAGTCGCGCGGTAAACCCTGCTTGCGCGATGCAGAATTTTGAGTGACGTCAATAAATACGTAGTTCGGATGTGGTGATGAAGATGCCGCCACAACTAAACATAGGTACGAAAATGATTTACGGTTAATTCGTTGTCAATGATATACTTTGTTTTTCTATTTTTGTTATCATTATATTTATTCTTCTAGAATTGGCTCACGTTTGGCCACTATCTCACTATGCTTCTATTTCTCAGCACAGAATAACAAGCTACACATTCAAATAACCACAAACACACACTCCACTTAACCACAATGAGGTCCGCACACACTAATTTAAACGCAAGCACATAATCCTTTCACCTGTGTCTTACATAATTAGAGCACATCGTTACGCCAGTGCGCTCACGCCCTTACACGCCACTCGCCGAGTGAACAAGGCTTTAGAGCGGCTCTGACGTCATTTCATTCGTAAACTTATTAAGTATGTGTTTAATAAAGGTTGTGCTTGTAAGGGAGGGTGGCCGAGCGAATGCTTTTGAATAGCCTTTGCGTAATATGGTGGAAATTGAGTAACTGTACCTTTGAAATAAAACTTATTTATGTTATGTAATTTAGCTGTTTTTTTGCGTCCATCTTAAAAAACAAAATTACTGACCTAACATGAATTCTAGAAATGTCAGTAATTAGTCCATCCAATGAGAATCAAACTCACGACCTCCAGCTTATTAGTCCAAGCCGCCATTGGGATTCTGCCCCTTATCATTTGCCAACACTGAAAGTAATCAGTTCATTTGACAGTGATAAATTATAAAGATACATCGTAAACTTCGACATTGATAATGTCAAAATGTTATAACCAATCTGCTGTTAAGCAAAGTTGTTATTTCAATCAATCTAAATTTAATTTCTAAATTGATCAGATGTTTACAACATGGCTGAAAATTCTGTTTTCTGCACACTCGTTGAATTTAAAAGGCTATATAATTGAAAGATCTAGTGCCTTAATTTCAGTCTGCTACGTATGTGAGTAGGCACAGTCGGCAAAATATTTAGGTGTGCAGGCAATCAATGAACATGAACTAATAAGTATTACGCGAGTAATTGATATCTGTGCGAGCAAAATCTTTTATACCTCACTCTGATAAACTCAGGGGTCACTTGTCACTGATGACGGACTTGTTTGTTTATTCGCAACCTCTTATCAGGAGTAGTCAGATAGGAAATGTCGACTCCAAGTAGTATTTTTTTAAAATATGAATTGTAAAAGTAATTCCGGTAATCCTATTTACAGAATAAACAATCTCATATGTTTTGAAAAATGAAAAAAAAAGTTCCAAGTAGCCTGCACACTCATTTCTTCCGCACACTGTACAAAGGTACCGTTCAGTTGCAATATTGGAAAAGTTTTCTTCAATTTCATTCGTCAAATATTTTCTGAGTTAGTTTCCAATGCTTTGGAAAAGTTAAATTTGTTTTTTGTTTAAACGTGCGTGATTGGAATGAGAAATTAATGTTCAGGTTCTCTTGAATGCTCTTTGATCAGAGTTGTAAACATAGCAGCTGTAGAGTTTGAGGTTTCAATTCGATTAACAGTTGTGGAAAAGAGCAAGTAGCTGCATCAAACAAAAGGGTCTTTTTACAGTAACCTCCCTTGAATTTAATATGTATGACGGAGGAGGGTAGGTGTCTCTTTCGTTATTATCAGCCATATTTTAACTACTGTGGGCGTACTTTGGGTAGTGTTGGTTATTGCGCAATAGAAAACCCGTTTGCAGTTCAGATCAAATTATAATTTACTATCAAATTAATCAAACTAACAACTTACACACTGTAGATCACGACACGACCCGATTATTCGGAATGCGTGACAGATTCTAAACGTGTTCACTGCTTGACCTCTATTCATGAACCCTGCTTAGCTTCGGCTCTGGCCGGTCCAAACATTATATTGTAGACTCTGTCAAGCGCCGCTAGGCAGCGCTGGCGTCCCGATTCCTCTACTCAGTAACGTATTTCCGACACGTATATCACACATAATAATCTGAAATATCTTTTTATTAAGAACGTTTATTCTGAAAGTGAGCTACGTCGCAAATAGATGTCAAATATTTCGCTGTTTTGATTAATTTGGCAATTTTTTAGTTTAGAAAAAAATTAAGCAATGACAGATAAATGAATTATGTGATGGATACATGGTATTTACAACCATTGTAAAAGTATATGATAGCGTTAGCTGTTTTCATTAATTTGGCAATATTACTGAACATACGAAAACTACCTTTTGGAAGGGGCGACTAGAATCAATTCTATTTTTTTGTAAATTTTGACATTCAAAAGTGCCTTTTATGTGCCTAATTGAAATAAATTATTTGACTTTGTGGGAAAACTTTCAGTTTAAGGTTCTAAATCGTGCTGTGATCTAAATGTGTTCCATATATATTATTATGTACTAGCTGTTGCTCGTGACTAACGTGTGTTTTGAATTTCGTATTTTTTATACAAATGTCCAGGATGAAAAGAAGCCTATGTCCTTCTCCAGGTCCCAGGCTACCTATCTATCAATTTCAAAACTATGTGAGCACCATGTATTTATCACATAATTAAATTATCTGTTGTTGCTTCATTTTTAATTCTTCTTACCTATTGTGGTATAGTAATTTTATTCTAGGTGCATCGTCTTCACATATAATTATTTAACTAATGTACATACTTATACAAACTATTGTAAAACATTTTATAAGAGTAACGGTGGAGTTTCTTGCCCATTCTTCTCCATACGAAAACTACCTTTTGGAAGGGGCGACTAGAATCAATTCTATTATTTTATAAATTTTGACGTTCAAAAGTGTCATACATGAGCCTATTTAAAATAAATGATTTGACTTTGACATAATGATCGGTTCAGACGTTTAGGCGTGAAAAAGTAACAGACGGACACACAAACAGAGTTACTTTCTCATTTATAACATTTGATAGTGTAGTTTTTGAATTCTGTTGAGAACATAAGACAGTAACACAGTATTATGACCGTATATGTGACTCATTAATTGGATCCGTTTTATCGAAACTCTCGGAAACATTCAAGTTGTTAATAAAATATTAATTATAATTAGCTTTAAAACTGTTACATCATAGCAACTAATAAGAGTTCAGTATACTTAATTGGAAATATCTGGGTCGTTAATAATGGGGAATCTAGATATTTTATAAACATCAATATTTTATTTATAATTTAGCAGAATTGAAAGACAAGGTTTTCGATTTTTTGGAAATTTAACTACGTTATTAGTTTATAATAATAGTTACATTTATTTTATAATCTACAATATATTTTTTTTTACTAAAATGGTAATTAGGTAGGTACTCAACTATCAGAGAGCTGCTACTAATTTTTACTTCTACTCATTTCATGTTCCTTTTACTTTCGATTTATATTTTGGCCCGTTTTGCCTATAGTCGCCTTTTTAGAAATCGTAGTTTTAAATTTTTCAAGCACATTTTTTCACTATGCGTGCGTGGTCTGAGTGTTGAATAAACTACTATAAAAAAGTACACTCACTCATCAAACACGGAAGCGTCCAACGCGTCGTTAAAATCAGTGTACCATTAAGAGTTATAGAGTACAGAGCGCACTACAAACTGAAGCCATTCCATTCTATCACGCAGATCTGTAAGTATCCAACTTCGGATCCACTTCATCCGAATAGTTAATTCTAATCGCTTTGTTCTAGGACCCGAGGGTCAAGAAAGGGGGGTAAAGGGGAGGGTAACAGGGGGTCTGCTTTGTGCTGATACCCCCAGGAATGGCATTGTACAAGCGTCGAAATAGTAGGTACTTGTAGTTGGAATAAATTGAAAGCACTTGCGGAATGTTTTGCGGCGCCTGACATGCAGCGGAGAAAAGGAATATTGAGCGTTTGGGGTAAGCAGATGCGGAGGAGCGACGAATGTCGAATGGACCACTGTTTGGCAATTATCGACAGTTAACATGTCGGTATTCGCTCGGATCAATTCCTTTCAGAAAGTTATAATGCAATAACAACAAACTAAGAGTGTCATAATGCAATAACAAGAAAATGGTTACGTATAACCATTAACCGTGTATATCAGGGTTAGTGACTACATTTTATATATTTATTTCATACATTTTGAAATATAAAATGTCGAATTACTCGAAAATGGTTGACATTGGCACAGGGGTCATTAGGGGTCATTTGGTTGCAAATAAGCTCTCCTACATTCCCTTAACGGATTGCAGACATATAACCAATAACCCTGTATATAAACATAAGTAAATCCACCGCTTAAGGCAGACGGTATGGTGATCGTCATTTGTTATTAATAGCAGACAAGAGAATGTCAATGAATTATTTCTTGCCCTAGAAAATATTGCTTCATACCAACTGAAAATATTACTAACCTATCTATTCCGGTACATTAATACGTCCAAACTAGCCAGTAATTCTTTTTGTCGAACGTTGGTCATCGAACCATTTTTCTAGGGACGTGATTCGTAACCACAATACAGTCGATATTTCTCAGCCTAGCGCTTGTATCGTACGGACAATATTTTCACATGAAATACTAACTTATTTATTACATAGTTGCTCAGTATATACTGTATTGTTGTAAGTTCGTACAACTTTTGCATTCTATTGAAAACTTAGATTGTTTTTTTTTATAGAAGTGAAAACTTCTTTAGGCGCATTGGGTATTTGTCAGATGCAACGAAACCATTGATTTCGCGACACCATGACGACACCTAATTTTTGTAAACGCGATTGTGCTCTTTATTTATATTAAATTACGGATCAATGTTCTATGGAAGTATTTTTACTTTAAAGGTTCCGGATTTTTTATTTTTTTTTCAGGTAAGTTTACGGAAAACTCTATACAAGTATTTTTCTTCCACCATGGCGATTTTGTTCAAGTTTTCACTTCTGTCGGCACTCCCGGAGTTCCTTTTTTGTGAATGTATTGTATGTAGGTTGGTATAAAAAGTAGGTTCAATAGTAAGTGACCACCTTGGTATCTATCCCACCAAAATGGTTTCTTAAGTATTGTGTTCATCACAGTCATTATCATTTCAGCCGCAAGACATCCACTGCTGGACATAGGCAGTGGCAGTGCTTGGGGGAACCCAAGCCATTCATTCACTTCGACCATTGTTCTGTGCTTTCCGCATCCAGAGGATTTCTAGGGCCTTCATAAAGTTATCGGTTCACCTTGTGGGAGGCCTTCCAACGCTACGTCTTCCGGTACACGGTCGCCACTCCAGAACCTTTCAGGCCCATCGGCCATCTGTTCTGCGAGTGTATGCCCACTGCCACTTGGTTACCTTGGCTCTCCTGCGAATCTTTTCATTTCTGATTCCATCACGTAGGGAAACTTCAAGTATAGCCCTCTCATTGCCCTTTGGGTGACTTTTAGTCTTCTAATAAGGCCCATTGTGAGCGACCAGTATTATGTAGACCTTTTATTTTTAAATGTCTAATGTGCCTATAATTTTTTTTAACATAGCCAAACTTGGCCATAGTGCTAAGTATGCTGGTACTACTTCTAATTACCTATTACTGAAATGTCCAATTTCCCTTCCCGGCTTTGTTTATTTTACTACATAAAACAGCCAATTTAAAATAAATTGAGTTTAACCTGCTGCCAAGCCGTTAAATAAGCCTCGTAAAAGTTTATAAATAGCTAAAATTTACAACCCTCATCAGTATAAAGTCAACGGTAAAAATTTTTTTAACATTTTCTGGCAGTCGTAAGTTGTACCTACTTGTCAAAATAATGTGTATATACCTATGTATGTGTTAATTACACATTTAAATTGATGTTATTTATCGGAAGATAGAAAACTCAGTGGCTGTCATTGACTGAAAATGGTAGTGATAGAGCAAAATGATAAACATTCAAAATTCACCTTTGCGAAAACACACCGCGTAATATTGAACAATTCTCATTATTAAGTTCGCAAACGAATTCTCAGAACCACGTGAACGCTTGGTTTGAAATTTTCGCAGTATAGACCACTTGCTAATAAAACTGAGTGTTTCAAATTATGACATCTAATCAAGTTGAGATCTCGACTGGAATCACTAACATTATACACTGAGTACTTATCTTTCGTTAAGAATTTTCTATTATAATATTTTTGATGATATTTTTGCCTCTAGGGGGGAGTCCCTGGTGTCCTAAATACAAGTCACGGCTTAGTTTAGGCACCAGTCTCCCACAAATGAACATTGTCCTACATCATATTTTTTTCCGTTTTAAAGTTACACTTAATAAGTGTTATTTGTGGAAGAAAAATATTTTTTTTTATTATTATTTATTCGTTTATTCATTTTAAATCTTATTAATTTACATTTTTAAAAGTTTCTTAAAATAAAAAGTATAAAAAAAAAACATTTAAAGATGTAAAAAAATAGAGTTCCGCCGGTGTCGGGAGCAGGGTCCAAGCTACCGGTGGTTAGGACTGCAGAGACAGGAACCTCCTCACAATGCTTTTTGATTCAGGCGCTTGATCCAACCGCCTAACGAGAGCCTCGAGAGATGTTGATCGAGCCTTTCGGCCATCAGGCCATTAGCCGTTACGACAATCGGCACAATGATAGCTGAGCTCACATTCCACATGTCAACAACCTCGTGTGCTAAGTCGAGATATTTTATTTGTTTCTCTTTCTCAGCTTTCACGAGGTTCTCGTCATGTGGAATGGTAACATCGACTATCATTGCGCGGCGCGCTAATCGATCTATCACTACTATATCAGCTATTTGCTATAATAGTCCTGTCAGTAATGATAGACCGATCCCAGTTCAATGTGACATGGTCATTTACGAGAACTGGGTCGGGCAGATACTTGTAACGTATTACAAGTATCTGCCCGACCCAGTTCAGTTCAGTTCAGTTCAGTTCAGTTAAATATAAACTTGTAGACTCTGAGGTACCGTAGTACCTCAGAGTCTACAAGTTTATATTTCAAAGCAAGTTGCTGGTGAATAATCCTGGCCACTTGGTTATGTCTGTGCAATTACTCGACGTTAGCTAGACGCGAACAACCAGAGATAATATGTCTGATGGACTCACCCGGACGATGGCATGCCCGACACACGTCAACCGTACCGTCCTTCATAATATGTCTCCGGTAGTTATTCGTCAAGATAACTTCGTTCATAATTGCACAAACGAAACCTTCGGTTTCCCCGAAAAGGTCACCGAAACGTAGCCAGGATACGGACGCTAAGAAATCTACACCGGGCTCGTGATGAGCCCGATAGAAGCGCCCGTGAAGCGCCTTGCTTTGCCATACCTCCTTGCGGTCATCTGTAGTAAGTACTACAGGTTTGCGCCAGTTCTCTTTAGCCATGGAGAGCGGAGTGAGGCCGTTGTCCACTGTGACCACATCACGGTGCATACCCACATCGGCTTTAAAAAATATTTATTCCCTGAGGCTGCACACCTCGCGGTTGTGGAGGGTCTTCGCATTTAAAAAGCCTCGACCCCCGCGTATCCGCGGGATGTACAGTCTCATCACCGATGAACGTGGGTGATGCATCCGGTTTGCAGTCAGGAGTGTATGTACCCTCCTGTCCAGGGCGTCAAGTTCGGTCTGAGTCCATTTGAGTATACCGAAAGAGTACATCAAGACCGGCATGACCCAACCGTTGAAGGCGCTCACCTTGTTTCCGCCTGAAAGAAAACTAATTAATACCTTCTTCAGGCGACCAAAGAAGCGCTCCGTCAACGATTGCTTCATGTCAGCAACGTTGATGCCTATGGATTCCGACATACCCAAATACTTATAGTTTTCGGCTAAGGAGAGGGATCTAAGATGTATGAAGTCCGAGAGATGGATTCCCTCGGATTCCATAATCTCCCCTCGCTTTACATGCATGACTGCACATTTGTCCACACCAAATTCCATCCTGATGGCGCTACTGAATGTTTCAGTTAACTTCAGTAGCTCCATCAGTCGCAATTTATTAGGGGCAAAGAGTTTCAAGTCATCCATGTAGCGGAGGTGAGATATGACCTGACCACCTCTCCTCAGCCTATAGCCCAGACCTGAATCCTCTAGCAGTGTGCTTAGAGGATTCAGAGCTAAGCAAAACCAAAGTGGACTTAAACTATCGCCCTGGAATATTCTCCGTTTAATCCATACAGGCTCGTCATTCCCCTGGGTCTGTCGACATCCTGGGTGGCGAAGGACCGTCCTCCATTGCCCCATATACGACATCAAGAAGGTGCGCAGAGTTGTATCTACTTTATACAACTCCAGCACCCTCATGAGCCATGTATGTGGCACCGAGTCATAGGCCTTCTTACAGTCTATCCAGCATGTCGACAGATCCTTGCGGAATCGACGAACCTGTTGGCTTATGGCCATGTCGATGAGGAGAAGCTCCTTAGTTCCGCGGGATCCATTCCTACATCCATTTTGAGAGGCTGACATAATTGAATTACTATCAATGTGTGTGTTAATTTTCGTTCTCAAAATGGATGTAAGAAGTTTATAGACCATCGACAAGCACGGGATCGGTCTATAATTCTTGGGTTCCGCGGGATTACCTGACTTTTATGGAGCCACCTGCTCCATAAAAGTCAGGTGATCTCGGTAACGCCTGTTGTTAGAAACTGAGGTAGTGACCCAGACTCTAGGGATGACTGGAATTTGGATGCCAGGCGAGTGTGCGAACTACTTAGCCATTTTAACCAAAAGTTGTACAGTCCGTCCGGTCCCGGTGATTTCCAATTTGATAACGGACGCACTGCTCTGGCTACGTCTAATGGCATGATTAATACAGTATCCATTTCTGGTATAGTTTCACACACTCGCTCGACATCCTGCATCCAGCCAGCCTCAGTATGACAGACGGGCACCGACCAGATGCTGCGCCAGAATTCACTCGTGGCGGCATCATCCGGGCTGCACACGTCTGTCACATTTTGTTCAGGTCGCTCATTCATCATTTTGTTCAAGCTCTATATACCCACCTCTCATCGCTCTGGAACATGCAATTCTGCGTGTATCGGTCAACCCGCTGCTTATACCGCCAAATAACAGCTCGCCCATGCACAAACTTTCTGTTTCAGGAAGTCGATGCGCTCTGTGACACGGGAAATGTATTCTTGCGGGCTGATTCCAGTCCCCGAGAATGCCCGCCTTACAAAGCGCATCACTCGTGGTCGTGTATTTCCCTCCTTGAAGCAGTATAGTTTGCCAATGAGAACCCTGGCCCCATCGATACGTCGCTCGATCCTGCACTGGCAGGCTGGTACGACTGGTTTGGGTCGAGTAGCTCCGTCGCAGTTTGGAAACTTGACGTTAGCTAAACGACATGCCGCAACAGCCGCGCAATACAGGATCGAGTGTGTATCAATAAGATCCTCGCTGCTCTCAAAAAAATTCGTAAGCTACGAGTCCAAGGCACACACCAGCGCCCTATTTTTTTGTGCATGGGTAGGCGTAGTAATCGTGGTCTAAGTTCGGTCAGAGTGTACCTATACTCGCGAAACGCATCCTCCAGTGCGCTCCTCAATCGGTCGTTATACTGGCTACTTACTGTGGCAACCCTATCATCCTCCTCTTCAACACCATGATTGAACCGCGGCGGGGTTGCATCTATAGTCGACGCTTGTGCCGCGGTTTGTGCCCGAGTTGAGACGATATGGTTACTCAGTACCTCTGACCGCAGCCTATCAAGTGCATTATCGTCCATCCTATGATTGCGTTGGATGACACGCACCTGATCCGACAGTCGTTGGGCCGCGTAGTTGACGGTTGGCTCTAGTTCCTGGATCAGAGACAGCATCTTAACACGGTACACAGTGGGGTTAGTTCCTCCCTCTGTAGACCCGTAATATTCGCGCGTAATAACCGCGCATGACGTTCCCGTTCATCAACTGAGTCCATCTCATGCACTGCACACAACCACCGGCAGCGGGGACCCGGCAGCGGGGACCCGGCTCGGGGCCGTTTGGCCCCTAAGTCCCAGGCTTCTCGGTGGCCGGCCTCTCCCCTGCCGGCGTACAGGTGTTGGCGACGACGGCGGGGAGAAATACTCGTCACTCGAGCTCGATGCAACTACCGCAGCCGGTGTCGATACAGCGCTCACGATGGGTCTGGGTACCGGCGGTGGCGAGGCGGAGCTGAGCGGCGAGTCCGGGGGTGGTAAGCGTGCACTGCAAGCTGCTGATCTTGTCAACATATATTATGTTTTCATATCTTATCTTGCATTTATTTATACGGGGATCTGTATCTGACAGCGTCATTTTTTATTAATTATAGTATTATTATTTTTTGGTTTCTTCATTGTAGATAAGAGTTTATTGTTTATTATTTATTCCAATGTGTTTTACAGAGCTTTTTGTATGTATACGATATATGTAAAAAATTAAAAATGCGAATTATGAGATAAGAAAATTATTTTCGCTGTTGACGTTTCAGTGTTGCAAGTTTATTTTAATTAGGTATTTATTATTATTATTATTCGAATCACAAAACAGAATCACCTTCTGTAAAATTGAAAGCCATATTTCTTTCCTAATCTCAGCGATATATTTACTGCTCTAATTTTCTTTTTGTTCTAGCACTAAATTCAACAAATTACAAACCCAAGCCGCGGTCGAACCCTTGCAATTATTATTCTACAGCCGTCCCCACAAGAAACTTGCTGTTTAGTTTCAGCAAAACCAAATAAAAAGTCAATAAAGTACAAATAAATCAGCCTGTCTGCGTAATAAAGAAATCTAACTAAGTCCCAGTCAGCCTAAGGTCTGCGCAGACTGGAGAGGTCACGCGAAATCTGCTAATTTTAACTTTAAACTTTGCAAATTGACAATTGGTTCGGATAGAATTCGAACAGAGATGATAATTTAAACTTTTATCGATGAAGTATGTTTTGAATTTGGATTTAAAGAAAAGAGAATTTCGTCTTGATAAGTTGAGTAAATACTACTTTAAACATTGATTTAACTTGATCAAACGAAACCCGACCGATCACCTTGTTCGGCAAGCCGATCCCTTGGGAGAAGTGAGCCTAAATACCTTGGTGTGATCCTTGACCATCATCTCTCCTTTTCAGAGCACATAAAGTCGGTTCGCTCGCGAGCCGCTTTCACTCTAGGTAGACTCTACTTCGTTCTGATTGCACGGAGCAAATTGTCACTCAAGTGAAAATTGCATATCTATACCTATCCGGGCGCAGTCTTTGCACACGCCAAACCCCATTCCATCCATAGGATGCAGACCCTACAGAACCGTTTCTTTCGCAAAGCCACAGTGTTCCCCTGGTATGTCAGAAACAAGATCCTCCACCTCGACTGTAAAATTCCCACAATTCACCAGTTCCTAAAACGCATGTTCAAGCGTTACTTTGACTCCGCTCCCAAACATCGCAACCCTCTATTTTCGAGGCAGCTATGCCCCTTTTAGTATCAGGTAGATCCGCCGGCCGAGGCATATCCTTTCCGACCCAGATGACCTCCAGGAGAAGAATATGGCCACCAGTACAGTGCACAAACACAGACGCCTCCCGTCATTCCGACCTCACCGCCGAGGTCCTTTGCGATCGCGACCGTGTCCCCGAGTAAATGATACTCCGACCCTTGCTCGAAAACAAGTTGCCATCAGTTGTTGCAGCTGAGCACGCAGCTTTAAATACCCCGCATAATAATCATGATGAAAATCTAACTTTGATCCAGTCAGTCCCTTCTTGCTGTCTTCCCCCTAGCGACGCCCTAAGCCGAAGTTCGTACCCCACAGAGAGTGCCCTTAGCGAGCGCTCGCTTAATTTTAATTTAGAATAGTTTTCTTTTTACCTTAGGGTTTAAGTTTAGCAGCTTAAGACACCCATAGGGAAGCAGCCAAGACCTCAGTGGTCAAAACTGCGAGAGTTAAAAAAAAATGGTCAAACGAAAAAACTGTGCTGGCTCCATAATTTCATTTGAAGTAAAAGAATGCGTGACGTCACTGTAGCTTGTTGTAGGTTCACGGCCAACACTAAACATGTACGATCTATCCACACAAACCTCTATCCCACCACAAAAGTTAATGTCCCCTCTCATTCGCAGTCCATCGCGAGCGAACGACGGGCATTACCATTACCATAACGACCTCGAAAAAACAGGAAGCAGCCCAGTGTGTACACGCCCTTACCCATATTGTTTCACTTAAACGACATTCTGAACTCAAGGGATTTACATACATCGGCGGACCAGCCAACATTTTAAATGTATTTTTTTACCTTTCATATTAAAATAAAATAGATAGTAGGTATTCTCTCTACGTTTGTAACGTTTTGGTATAAATGGTAAATGAAGGCACACCCTGTGTGATGTCAGGTTTATCATTTCAATTAAGTTTGTAGCGTAGAGAAAATTAAATTGAAAGGATTTGGATTTAGTTCCGTGTTCATAGAATATACAGGGTGACAGGAACATCGACGCGAAATCTGTTACCATGGATTCAGTACATGATTCTGAACCCCCCTTGCGTTGAAATTTACCGTTGGTTATTAATAAAAAAATCTGCTGTTCCATACATTTTGACCTAATCATTGACCATTTTTTTTAATAACCGAAGAAAAATTGCAACGCAAGGGGGTTCAGAATCATGTACTGAATCCATAGTAACAGTTTTCGCATCGATGTCCCTGCCACCCTGTATTCGTGCATTTTCTGTTATACTATGTATCTAAATAGGTGGATTGTGTGAATTATAGGTTCATCATTTTAATACCCACTTTGAGTAGTTCCATAAACTAAATAATTTAGCATAGACCTTTTCGTTGGTGGAAGGTTCTCGTACAAACAAGGTAGTTTCTGCATCGAATTATTAAAGTGTCAGAATTTCTTAGGATTTCCTTTGTCCTAAAGAAAACTTAATCTATTTTTCTTTCTGTGTCCCTTTCTTTCTGGTTTTAAATTATTCATCAAAATAGTCGAGGTTCTAAACTTCTATCAATAACCACAATTATCTACATTTGTAGTTCAATAATATCCAAAGAGATTGCCTTTTCATTGAGTACTGGATAACCACTATACCTGCATTGAATAAATTGAAACATATTGTAAACATTGGAAATATTACACATTTTATTGTGTAGTGCTTTACATTGCAAATGATATTACATTGTAGCTCTTTCGTTTTACATAACGTTTAATATTATTTTATAGAACATTTTTTTTGTTAAAAACTCTGTTTAAAATATATATATTTCACGGATGTGTGAACAAGAGTTTTAATCAGTTGTAAATATTATACGTATTGGTACATGGATTGTGTGAAAACGAATGTTTTAATTGCTTTAAAACAAGAAAAAAACTACCAACCTTTCACATAACATAATTAAACGCGCTTTTCACACGAGCATGCAACATAAAACTTACAAATAACGAGATTCGGAAACAAACCTAAGAACAAACGAAATCGCGGTTAGATTTAATAAAAACAAAGTATCTACTAAAATGCAAACAGTAAAACCTTCCGAAAAAAATTCAGTCGCAAAGCTAATGCTGCTTTCACACTGCAACAATTTTATCGCACGATAGGTTGCCGGCACACTAAGTGCCGACCGCCCGTCCAGCGGCACCCTAATCATGTTACTTTAATGGTAATTGGAAACTGTACCGTTTGACATTAGAAACTCCATTGATGGTATGGGATTCGGTTACACGGACGAGTTTTGCCTTTGTCGCAAATTGTACTAACTGGCTAGAGGGCGATTTGAAACCATTTTGGTTGATAGCATCTTAGTCGGTAAGGGGTCGGGACTATTTAAGGTATACTGATATTCAATTATTACTAGCTGATGTTTGCGTGAAAATTTTGAACGGCTCACAAGTTTTTGGCTGAAATTAAGAAATTTTGGTCGAAATTGTAAAATATTTAGAGAAGAATCTAATTTCAATACTTTTTATGCATGATTGTGCTTAATTATAATACCAAATTTCGATTCTAACAATAACGAGTTCACGTTAGCAATTATTTTTGCCATAGCACAACCCTTTATTAAATAAGAAAATAATCTTATCATTAACTTATCGCTAATCATTAGTTATGTCTGATTAATTTACTAAGAAAACATGTGGGTAAGTGTTTATTGTAGAATGTAATTGGTAATTCAATAATTGTGTTATGACTGCGAGTCGAATATTAAAACAAAGTTAGGCTCAGGGATCACAAATCAAGCCAATAGAGACTTTCGTAGAAAACGTCATAATAAAATAATATTTTTAGTGACCTTATTGACTTTACCGTTTATCTTTTGTAACTTTCTGACCTTTGTGATTATAATATACCTTTATAATATTATAATAACAAAGATTTATTTATTAATTAACGAGTATTATTTATTGTTGTATTTCCAATTTGTTTTCTTAAAAAAAGTGATGTAGCCAATTTCACTGGCCGGACAAATTCGATTTGCATTTGCCGTAGGGGTAAATATTGTCCTGGATTGAAAACTCAGCAAGATTTTTGGAAAAAGTATTTTCTAACACGATCATAAATGTCTTCTTTCAACTTAACAATAAATAAAAAAATAAGTTAGATCCTTTTTAAAAACAAGGTTCTTATGAACGTTTAAGGCCATCCTATAAATATATTAGATTCTACGACCAACGATGTTGGTTTCCATTCATATCTAAACGTAAAAGAAAAGCGCTTCAATTTTCCTATTTCTTATAATGTTCACTACATGTGAGGATCTTGTTGTTCAGTGAAACATACGCCAAATGAGGTGAACACGGGGGTTTAATGAAGATGTTACACAGCAAGGAAGCTGTGATCACATACTCCAGGATTATTTCAAGTAAGATTTTGTTTTGGTAACTATTGCTTTTAGGATCAATCATTGCAATGGTCTCATTTATTGTTATGCGGTAGGTGGGAAACTATTCCGAAGGCTTACCTGATTTTCTGAATTGGTTGCCATCTGTACCTGAAGAAAAAGTTTAAATTAATATTGCGTGTGTATGTAGTATATAAGATGTTAGCGAGTAGAGGTGTTCTCTAGTGGAGACCGAGAATCGGCAAACGTAAGGTAGGACTCCCTCAGGCTAGGTAGAGCGACGATCAACGCAGGGTGGCTGCTATCAGCTGTAAGAGAGTTGCCGAGATCCGAGCTGAATTCCGTACAACTGGAGATGCCTATGTCCAGCAGTGGACTGCTGTAGACTGATGATGATGGCATTATATAAGGGGAACTTTGAAAGTGGCGCTAGTGTCAGAGTAGTTGAAAAGATATCGTGACGAATATAAATGTTTATGATGAGGATGGAGTGGGAAAGGAAGACGATAGAAAATATGGATGGATTGTGTGAGGAATGATAATTATGGAAAAGAAGGTGAATGATATAATGACGGCTGATAGCAGAGAATGGAAGAAAAAAACGCGTAGCGACGACCTCAAGTAACATGAGACAAGGACAAGAAGATGAAGAGATGAGTGTATATGCGTTAGAAGAAACAAAAATATCTAGCGACGCTTAAAAAAACACTGAAAAAATATCACAATTGCATATAGTCGCCAGTCTGTATCAGCCTTAACATTATATTTAAAAAAGCTCCTTATATCCGGCAGGCTGCGACGTTATCCACTGCAGTGCAGTAGCTGCAGTTATCCGCGTTGTTTTAGTCCCGCAGGAATTAATGACGCCCAACACTACGCTCCTTTTAATTGATTCCCGTTTAACTGGGCCTTTTTTAGAAGTAGTAAATATTCTGAACAAAAAGTTCGTTAAAATTGTTATTTGAAGCGGATTTGATAATTGTAGTGAGAAATTGAACTACGTAAGAAGGATTATAGTCGGATCGGTTGAAATCAATTATTTTGAAGTTAAAATTGACCAATTTCAAGTAAACTTTTTAATTTTACTATTGCTATTTATTTGTAACAGTAATTTCACAGCAGGTAACTCTAAAAGCGCATCCTCAAATACTTTGGAAACGTCTCGAGGCGTAAGGGTGACTCTATAGAGCGCCTTATCGTGCAGTGTATGGTGGAGGGCACTAGACCACGTAGAAGAAAAAGAAGAAGAACTCTAAAAGCAATGAAAAAAGTATACTGTGTGTAAGTACCTAGTATGCAATTTAAATAATCTATGCCAGTTTGCTTAAAAAAAAAATCGCAATGTGGAGCAATTTGTTCTAATTATTGCACTAATTACGTCATTCTTTTTTTTTTCATGTATAGTCTGGGTGATAATAATTTACTTCGCGGTGATAGTCAAAGTATTTTTAACGTAAAATAGTTTAGCATAGAGCAGGTTTCCCTGAAAATAAAATGTTCCCCATTCATTTAACGTGTGATAGATTGAAGAGAATCTCATAATGATTATGCTCAGCCAAATGATCACTGATCGTATTGTAAGTAGTGCAAAAGTTTTATTTTTCTTCACAGATTCTTAAAAAGCCACAGTTAGATTTTACTAGTACTTTCTATTCTATAGAACTTATCATGGTTGTCTTGTTTTTTAATGAAAGGATTATCGTGTCATTATTTCATGCACATTTTCACTATCATCATCGTCAGTCCGTCGTTACCCAATACTGGGCATAGATCCCTCTTTGCTACTGCCAAACTCCACGCTCCTCTACCGGTCTCTTTCAGGCAGATGCATTTTAACTGCAATAAATAAAATTTCAGGCAACAACTACATACAGTACGTACATTTCAGTGTTCGACATACAATTCTCGAGAGTGCATTGAAGTTGCGCAAACATAAATTGTATTTGAATCAAACAATATCGTCAATCATTATTCTATCGTACAGTCGACCACCGCGATCCTGTGCCCATTACAGTAATTGAATTGCAAACAATTTGTTTCCTTTGAAGAAATTGTTTATATCTTAACAACACATTTGACACCACGGCAAAACTACCCGTTACCTCTACCACATCGCACATAAGGTCGATATTTCAACTACGATTACTTTTTGAACTGTAAATGGATAATGGTTATAGGACCACTCGGAAGTATTCGGATTTTGATTTATACCCGATAACAGAATTCGCTTATACCCATGAATGCGTAACAGCAGAATGCGGGAACTGGAAATTGATGTAGCTTCTTGTTGTGACTTTAAGTTGGATTGAGACAAGCGATGCTGACGCCATTGGATGGGATTAAAACACCAAGAAATTTGGCCAAAATATGGTCGCTATGCTAAGCATGACGTCCTGGGTTCGATTCCCAGGTTGGGCAAAATATTATTGGATTTTTCCAGCACGAATCAGTAGCAACGTGGACTTTGGATTTGTGCCCGGTTGAAGTCAAAGTATTTATTTCAAATAGGCCCTTATAAGGCACTTACAAAAAATTATATGATTCTATTCGCCCTTCCAGAAGGTAATTTTCGCATGCAGAAGAATGGGCAAAAAACTCCATCGTTACTCTTTTGAAATGTTTTAGAATATTTTGAATAGATAACATAATTAACGTAATAATTATAGGTATTACAAATTAACTAAATATGTATGTGAACACGATGCAACTAGAATAAAGCTACTATACCACAATAGTTAAAAATAATTTTAAATTAAGAAACTACAGATAAATTAATTATGTGATAGACACATGGTGCTCACGTATTTACAAATATTGTAAAAGTAGACGATTTTCCAAAAAATACAATTAATAAGTCAGTGTGTGAGGAAGTAACGATGATTGATGACAATAGGCTCGCCCCCTATTACCTACATAGGACTTAAACATAACTGGCAACATGTGGGTGTTCTGTCAGTACACCTCTGTCTAACCCTTTGAGAATTACAGGCGTGGTATTATATAATTTAATTACTTCAGGAGCGTTTGACTGCGTTTTGTAATAATTACTATTGCAAAGAAAAAAAAGCCTTTTTATTTACTTAGCTGCTTTACTGCTTATCCCTTTGTTTACCGAAACCAGGTCAAGCTCCCATTAGCGATGTTACAATCAGTACTAACTATCATTGTATCGCAAGCCATAGTTTATATTTTCATTAGAAACGGGTCCCTGATGCTCGAAGCAAAGTTTACACAATAATGAATAAAATGAACGGTTCAAGTGTAGCGGGTGACAAGAATGTCCTGTAATGAGAATTATGAACCACTGGCACAACTAGCAACTTCAGTAAACTTCAACACGGTGGTATTATAATATAGGTGCGTTGCCACTTAATTTACAAGCTTAGTTTTAGTTTACCTTACTTTTACTGTGGGACCAATCGTGAAATCGCAAAATAAAATCAGCAGCTTCATACATTTGTGTTCATTAATCGTCAACATGATTGTGTGGAGCAGCTCAATTTTTATTAGTGTCCCTGAGTAAAAGTGGTTGAAAATAATGAGTATAAGTCAATTTCGTAAGTGCTTCAGCACTTTTAACAACTATTCCCACTAAATTGCAGCTATTTAACTGTCTCAAAGACAAATGTGACCTTGTCGTTTTTTGACGTGCAAGTGTCATTCAACCTTAGGATGATAGAGCAATTACGAGGTCGACTATACATTTACCCCCTTTTTAGCCTTGCCTGCCTTCAACTGCCTACACCTGAAAAGCCGCAATAAAACAAAAACTGCGATATATTATTATGTTAAAACAACTAATTTAATTCCGACAATATTTAACTTTAAAATATATCCTATTCCCCAAATGGATCTTAAAGACATTTTTTAATTTATATTTATTTATCAACATCAAATTCAATATTCGACAGCTACACCATACCGTCAAATCTCCTATTCTCCACTCAATATAATTATATATTTAGAATTCTAATAATTACAATAAAACTAATAGGTAACCTTAATTTACAGTAGATCTTCAACGATTCTATGCCAATCTATATGAGGGCGCAGCAAGTGGCGCCGTCTAGTTTTATTACGAAGTTACTGGAATCACCAAAAAGTTTAGATAAGAGTAACACTGGCTGGTGACTGTCACTCTAGCAGAGCGTCGCATCGATGGTTGCGTGGCGGCTGTCTTCTGATGATAAAAGAAGATGTCAGGGAAGCCGCTGTCTTACCACGTCCACGAGGAACCACGTCCACGAGGAACGCTATGTTCCGGTACAATATTGAAGCTGCTGAACCACTAATACGATGACCACTTCTGGTAAAAGCTATCCTGCGCCATTATATATTTTAACTCACCACTCGATACGTCCTATTTTTCTGAATAACAGAGCAACTAGCTCAATGGGGAGACAGTCGGAACAAGCACAACTTTAGTAAAGAAAGAGTCGCCATCTACGTTACATATCAGAGAAACTATGACACCTTATAGTTTCATAATTATCGATAGATGTCTCTGTAATCACAATTGTATGTGTTGTTTCTTTTCATTTGTTAATTTTCTCACCAAATGTAAATGAGCGCGAAAAATTTTTCACCGAAATGTCTTAATATCAAACATTTTATTATCCCCTATATACTTATTCTATTCTGTAAGTCGATTGCTACCCGGAAACTAAAATTTTTCAGCAATCTCACAAAAATTGTGAAACACTGTGATATTTCTCGACGGCATGTATAGCCAAAAAATGTAAATGTAATGATGATGTGTGATGTAATGTAAATTAAATTAGTCACTACCCACACGAAAAGAAGAAGATTTAATCGTCTGCCTTTTTCCAACTGAGATTAGGATGAATATTATTTTGCATAGAGGCCAGTCAATGTAAATTATTTTAGATGTAATCATCAGTTACATTTTATTACAATATACATACTAGTACCATGAACAGTCTTAACACATTCTGCAATCTCAAAGAAGCAATCTTAGGATGGACACAATCTGGAAACATTAACAGACTATGACATTTGATAGGAAGAAAAGACTATGTGATATTCACTTCACTGATGAACACCGTAATCGCTTTAAGTGTCTAAATTGGCAATGCCAATTCTTTATTTACCTGGTGAGTTGAATACTAGATTACTTAATAAAAACACAATGCAAGAAGACTGCTTACGTCAGATTTTACTAAGAGTAAAAAAATGTAATTACCAGACAGACTTAGCAGTTTGAGGCTATCAGTGTTAGTCAACCTTCCACTAATACATCTCTTTTTGCATTCCATCAACATTGTGCTTTCTCTTGCATAATAAATTATTCATGTATTGTATATATTTTCAGATATATCACTGCATTGCTGCTACAAATTCAGTGATAATGGAGCATAATTATAGCGCGATAAGCAGACCTGAACAAAAACGATTACTCGAAGGTAATTTATCTTCAGCATCCTAACTAATATTATTATATAATAAATGCCAAAGTGAGTTTGTTTATTTGTTTGTTTGTTTGTTATAGTTTCACGCTAAAACGGCTAAGAGGATTTAGACGAAATTTGGCACATAAGACCATGACCCGGAGAAGGTTTATTTAAAAAATACTTTTTGAATCTGTCATTAAATATAATAATTTACAGTTGGTGTCGATCAGTGAATCGAATATCGGTCGGAAAATTAATTTATGATCGTGAAGATGAAACCAAAAATGCAGCCCAAAATTATTACAATAGAGACAAAAATAAGCTCTGTTAATGCTTTGTGATAAAATTGTAACAATGACAATAAAATATAAAAAATGATTTTTTTTCTGTTTAATTTCATAATCGATTGATTGTAATTTGGAACAGTAATGTTAATTTTTAAAATAGTTTTTTGAACAACTCTTTTCTTAGCAACATAAAGGTATATCACAACATAAGGTAATATCTCCCAGTTATGTGTTATTTTGTTCTCGTAAATTTAACTTGATGTAAAATATTCTTAACATCATTTTATTGTTACAAATTGCAGTGAATTCTGCAAGAAAACAATAGTTCTTTACTGTGAATCTGCCAATTTGATGCAAATATAATACCTAAATACCTTCAACGTGGCTCGGGAAATTAAAATTTTCTTATATTACCAAATAGCCGCATTTATGTCGTATATTGATCAAAATGCGTGATATATTGACGACTCCTTTACTGAATCACGATCATTAAAATATCAATCATAGCCCTTTAAGTTATCTATGTTTTAATGATTGTAAATTTGTAAATAAATACCTAGTCATTATATTCGCGAATCGCATTTTGATCAATATAATTATTATGACGTAAAACAGGGCTGCCATTTGCAAAAAAGTAGGAAAATTAGAATTTTGCGAACTATGTTGAAGGATAACCTATACCCATATATACATATACTTACATACATTCATTCAGTCAGTATACATACATATTCATAGCTACGTATAACTACCTATAGAGCCTTAGTTCCCGTTAAGATATGAAGATGGCGTTTCGAATATGTATGCTTCGAAATGGCACAAGAGGGGTCGCTTCTCCCATATTAATTAGACGTAGATTAGCAGAAAGGACTCAACCTACACTATGGTAAAAAATGAACAAGCGCACGTTGTCACGCCATTTTACATTTCGAATCTTTCGGTGTTGACAGTACCATCAAAGTGTTTTGCAATTAGTTTTAAACTAATAACTGCTTTAATATTGCCAGTAAAAATTACAACAAATTATGCATTTATAAACTAACCTAACCTAACACATATATGTATGTCGCATCATGGGTGGCCGAGATGCGAAACATCGGGTCTTTTTTACGATCCGCCATAGTTTAGTGTGGGCACTGTAGTGAGTAGGTACTCGAATGAAAAAGTAATTTGAATTGAAAATAACTTTAATAAACTAGTGAACAAAATAAACACGTGCTTCGTAAACAAGCACCTGCGTTGGTACTGAGAGTTTGCCAAGACTGTCCGAGCTCGACTGTCCAACGTAGACTGTCGCAACACTCGGTCTCTCCCCCAGTCATCGCTGCATCCCCTCCACCGACGACCGTGTCCAAGCGGTAGGGCTCGCTTGCGTTTCCGATCACATGATTATTCGTTTACGAATCAAATTGTTAGATGGCGCTGTCCACTGTACTGTGGCGCCATTCATTCACGACATGTATACATAAGTATGTGCCACTAAAATACAAATTATGTTCACATTTCACAAGTAAAGTTTTACGAACTGAAATTATTTGCTAATCTGTTACTTAGTTTCACCTGAAAATAGTCTAGTCTGCCCTATAATAATAACTATACTAAACTCATATTTCATCATGAAATATCCAGAAATTGACATGTCGAAAGAATATCATATGAGTGCTAATACCGTTTTTGTGCACTTATTCATATCATAGCCCCAACTTTATGGCTCGTCGGCATCTCGTGGTGCTGACCAAGTTCAGAGTTGTGATGTCACGCCACTCGTTTTCACATCCCACTCGACTAACTTGCGTTACTGCTAGTTTTATGTGCAGGGAAGTTTGTGTGGGTGGGCCTTGCTTTATAGTACGTAATGTAATGTGACTAAAATATATATTTTTTTTATCTTTATTAGAAGGTGATGTTGTTACTATGTATCAAGTTTCGATTATAATAATTTAGTATAATTCGTGCCAGGGATTTTTCGAGGAAAACACTTAAAATACGGATGATAAATCTATTTTATAGTTCGAACCATTAAGAGAACAGGTATAAGATTTTTTTATTTACTTTCTCGTGCGCAATCTACTTAATAAAAATCTTAAATTCATTCATTGATAGATTACGCACAGCCTATACCGCTTTGACAAGAAGCATGAAATTTTACGCAAGAGTATTGAGTTTTTTCCCGATTTGTATGGAAGTTTAATTCAGTCATTTTAGCTGATGAGCTATCTCATCGAGTACACAGCTTGTAAAGAATAAATCTGTGTAATGAATACGTAAATCTTTTCGATTAGCACTTAATCATACGCCAGTAAATGATACACTAGAAGTCTAATCAATGCCTTCAGATAAACGCACACATCATTTATCGCAAACCAAAGCACTAGAGCTAGACACCCACAACAATTAGGCCACACCTGCCGCGCCGCTAAAGTGCCAGGCGTGAGTAACCGTGACGTCACCGCCAGCTCGCACTTACCTCCAATCCTTTGCGATATTAATCTCCTTGAGCGCCGCTTAAGTACGACACCAGATTAACTGTAGCACCATTAAAACAGCGGAAATATAACATTTCTAATACAGGGCTTATCTAATACTATTGAGGAAATTATCATCATTTCAGCCGAAAGACGTCCAGTCCACTGCTAGACTCAGGACTCCCCCAACAGTCGCCACATCGACCAATTGTGTGCTTCTCGCATCCAGCAAACTTGAGGTATTTCCTGAAGTTTGCCTTAGTTTGGCTTAAAATAAATTATACCTTATCAGTCAAACGGGCTGCTTTTAGCATAGGGACCCGTTTCCAGTTCAAATCAAAATAATTCTCCAGATTGATAGATACCAATTTTACATAGACCAAGACTTTTATCCAAGGTAGAAGTAATAGGGCGTTGGAAATGTAAGTAATGTTTATCGGTTGGGCCATTTATCTCCGAAACGGCTGGACCGATTAGTGCGGGCTCCTCTAATGGTTTGTGGCGTTAAAGTAGTGCTGTAGGTAAACCCGCTTTTAGGGCAATCCTACTGTTAGTTGGTTATTTACTGGCGATTTTGTCCTGCTTGACTAAACACTGCGTTGCCGTTAACAGTTATATTGTTGCTTGATGTATTTCATTGAATAATATTTCTTTTTAGACCTTAACCTTCAACTATTGGTTTGACAACACGAGAAAATGTTTACGTCACTTGTAAAAAAGTGAATACGCTCCCATAACCAGCAATTGATTTGCTTGAAACACAAACAATGCTGTTATCTACAGATCTGGCAGTGTCTATTTATAAACACAACCACGAAACGAGAAATTCCTAGTATAAGTTTTGCCCTTTTTCCTTTTATTCTATGTCTTCATTGTTGCTATGCCAGTATTTTTCTTCTACAATTTCCAAGGAACATGATTTCAAGTTCTTCTACCGCTGACTGTGTGGCGTCACCACGTTAGCTTCCACAGCGCCGTGTGAACACGACGTGACGAGACGTTGGGCCGCGAGCTTAGCTCACACCTTCATATTTACCAGCCCTTTACTTGATCTTCTGAAGTAAGACATTGCAGAAGTCCTTCTTTGACTATTTGAAGGGTATCGTATTACCCAGTAACTGGCTTGTGGAGGCCAGATACGCGGTCGCTTCATGTAAAATAATAGTATTGAGCTGCATACAGTTACACCAGAAGCCGACCCTAACATAGTTGGGAAAAAGTTAGGAAGATGATGTATAACATAACATCACGCCTGTATTCCCCGAAGGGTTAGAGGTGTATCTTATATTATACTCACATTTCGCCAGTTATGTTTGAGTCTCACGTAATAGGAGGCGAGCCTTTTGCCATGAAATGGACACAAATTCAAACTCCGGGCTGCTACTGAGAAATTCCAGATGAAAAAACCTAATAACACTTTTTCCGACCCAGAAATTGAACCCAGGACGTCATGGTCAGCAATAGTCGTCGAATGACTCATCATCCAACGTAATAGCTGTCTATCCCTGAAAGGTGAAAACCAGCTTCCTTTAAGGGTCCATTAAAATGAAGAACTCTTCATATTCTGAACGTTTGGTCAGCAAAATCGATAATGGTTAGGATGTTCTTCTTCTTTTCGTGTGGTTAGTGACTTAACTGGTGTCAGAGTTTTAAAGCCGCCCATGGGCCTCTGACTTGGCTTTACATGTCGTCGAAAAATGTCTCTCAAGCCTGCCGGTTTCCTCACGATGTTTTCCTTCACCGTTTTAGAAGCAAGTGATAATTATACAATACAGAGTCAGAGGTGCCTTGGGTTCGACCTCGAGACCTATGACTTGGCAGTCGACGGTCACACCACTAGGCTATCACTGCTACTATGCAAGGATGATACATAAGTAATGTGAAATTCGTATCAAAATTAGACCAATTGTTTTTGAGAAAAATGATTATAAACAAACAGATGACCTCTTACCCCAAAACATGTAAATATCTCCGTTCCGCTGTGAGTAAATGGGAGTAAAATAATAGAAATAAATCGTTGTTCATAATTAATATTCAACTTTACAATGAAATATGTGGGCCTTCTCAACAATTTCTATTCAGCGTTCTCCCCAAGCAATTCTTGTTTGCATTGACTAAGTATACAGCTAAGATAATGCGTGTTAAAAGGCTGGTTAGTTAAATTGTTTAAAGACGGCTGGCAGTTTTTGCAGACTTGGGACTTTGGGGGTCAACTTGAGTTAGAAGGGGTTCAAACGTCTTAGCTTGTGAAATGCTTGAAGTTGATATGGCTGAATTGGATGGGCAGATAAGAGGTGTATACCGTAGCAAATAGGTGCAGTCCTATCACAGTTATTTTACGTCTAACAGCAGCAACCCAACAGCAACCCCATTGTAACGACAATGTTTATAAATCAATGTGATTTTGACAGTAATGTAAAATCAGTAAAATGTGAAAGTAGGTAATTGAGTAAGATTAAGATATATTTACTTGATCAAACATAATTATGTATACATACCTACAAGATCAAAGTGAATGCAGGACCTCATTTAAAAAAAAAACACGAACTCGACTCGACTCAAACTAGTTTGCCACATACTATGACGGGCAAACATTATGAATAGTAGTAATATTTCATTTAAACACAATATCATTAACTTAACGTCAATAGGGAATATGCATGTAATTCAAATAATAGTCAATTTTTTATTTTTTTATTAAACTATATTACTACAGAATTATGCCTCCATGAATATTTTTGATAATAATTTATTTTTTTGCAAGAAATAATTTTTTTTAAAGTGCAAATAAACAGTGGGAAATTCAAATAATTGAAACCGCGACGCTATTGGTCAGAAAGAATGTGACGTCAAAGTCTATGACAACAATAAAATGACAATGAGTTTTGTAGGAGTGTTTGCAATTCAGCTAGTGTGATTTTATTACACATTTAGAAGTAAAATTACATTTGTTTCGTAAGAAATAACACGAGACTCTTTGGGACATTTCCCAAAGAGTCTCGTGTTATTTCTTACGAAACTGAAAGCTGTTTTGTGAAGGCCCAATCGAATGACTTGCCGAAAGTTGATGTGTTCATGATGACTATATTTTTTACATAAAATACTGATACCCATGTCTGTTTAAATCAAAGGAGTGAAAGCTTTAAGGTAATTACGTATTACATAAAAATTTTAATTTATCTTGCACACCTTTTCTGGAATAATTTCGTTATTTAAAGCAACAAAACCTAAAACAAATACTAATACTAATATTATTTGTTGAAAAAAATAATAATAATAATGTGTAAATAATTCCGAAATGTTTTCAATATCCTAGTAGTATGACAACTCGTACCTAGTAGATGAAAATATTGAGCACAACGAAATGTGATGCTTTTTGGTTATAATTACTTACAGTTTTTTTTTTGTTTTGTATGGATCTGAGAGAATCATGATATACCTAGCGATTCAGCGGTCGGAAATGTTCAAGATAAACGAGAGGGGGATATACATATGTATAGTGAAAGCTCGGACCACCTGAACATAACGTTTGTCACGAGTATTATGCTGTAACCCTTACTTGTAATGAGTCAGAAGAAACTGTCTTGTCCGTTCAATATGAAGACTGTGCAGCACATAAAAGGTAAGAAATTGTTGTACAAAAGTATTTTTAAGAAATATAGGTAATGTAAATGCAAAATATGTGAACGAGTTACATGAATCAATGTTTTATACCTTTTTATTTATTTTTCAGGAGGCTGTAAGCATGCCCTTCTTGGCCTGGCACAGTGAAGACCCACAATCTACCAGTTTGGATTATTATTGGAAAAAATCAAAGTTGTCTTCAGTGAGCACAAGTCTCAAATTTATTCAAGCAAAAGACATTTGCAATACAGATGCATTTCTCTAACAAAACGAAGGCACTTTTCTGTGTAGCTCACAGCGATTTTGAAGAATAAAAAATATCAACATGACTATGACAAACAATATTGAGAAAATCTTATAGAAAAATGTACCTTATTTTGGTGTGATGCCATTTTTCCTCTTTTGTATAAATAAACACAAATATGAATATTTTTTTTTTTATAAATCTATTTTTTTTTTATGAAAACAATCTGGATGTTAATTAGACCACAAGCTACTACTATAACAACATCTATAATAGGTATTGAGTTGTGGTCAACACAAGCATGAGGTGGTAACATGTTAAATTCTCTTAGTCTATTTAAAACACGTTCAACATGAATTCTTAAAGCTGCTATTCTTTGACTGTTTTGAACTAGGAGTAGACTTGTAAACAGAAGGGGGTCTTATAAGTGTACAATCCAGTTTAGCGGGAGGCGGAGATAGAGCGCATTTTATTATTTCTAAATGTTTTCTCATTAATGGTGGCTGCGACTCGGTATCCTTTTGACATTGAAATTTATGAGGAAGGATACCTTTCTTCAATCTTAATGTAGTTTTTTGTTTTTCTTGCAAATTTAATAGGTATCTTACATACATCATTATATTTATATGTATCTTCTTCTATCTCAAAACATGATAAATTAAATTGTGAAATTAAGAGGCAACAGAATGTGTTAAAAATAGTGTAACAGGTAATTCATGCAAATATTGTCTTTTTGAAATTCAAATTTAATCAGAAAAGAAAAGATCATGCGAAATCCTCACCACAGATCCACGAAACACAGTGGAAATAATAATCAATCCACAAAAGAATTTTACAAACAAGGTTTTAGGTTACCTAATTTAAGATCGTATGGTTAAGATGTTGGCTTACTATCGACATCATGCTACTATTTTTTTCTGCTGCACATATCTTGTTTGTGTAGCAGAAAAAAAAGAATGTTTAGGGAACGACTTAAATACTTACGTCAAAGTGATCTTCACAACATTATAAACAAGTTGATGGAAATACGAAGTCTCTTTTCATAATTTTACATCACTTTGTCCTTATGTCCGCACCCCTTTTTTTTTTTTTGAGGGTGGGAAATCATCAAATAACTTCTCCCGCTCTGGGCGGAGCGGGAGGGCGTGTCAGACTCTTACTGACTAAAACCCACCCGTGTTCCTTCGGTTGCCCTGTCGCCGGGGGCCACGATCTCCCTTTCAGTTTTCTTCGCAACCACGGCAGGCATCGGCCCTAGTGGACCCCTTTAATTCTGCTGACATCTCTTTGAGGCGCGCGTGGAACACAACGCGCCGTCGACCCGGGCCTGGTCCTTATCGGACGGTGAGCCACCCATTGCTCACCGCCCGCAAGCCCGCGCCTACGGTGGCCGGAAATCGCCTCGCGATTCCCGACGCCCTGGGCGTCTCCTCCTGCGGCGGTTAGGGGCGTGAGGGCGCGAAATTTGCCTCTCCCTAACGCGTTCTGCCTCCTCCTTCGCGAGCATTACCGCTTCGCAGAAGGAGGTGACGGCCTCCCATTTCCTCTCGCTCCGTACCATGGCCTGAACCAGGGCCGGACGCGAGAGATCACCGCCGCCGATCGCCTCCACGAGGACACGGCGATGCTCCGCCCAAGCTGGGCAGACCTCCACCGTATGCTCCATGGGTCCTCCGGGCGATCCACACAATGGTGACACCCGGGCGTTTCCTCCCGCCTTATCCTGTGCAGGAACCTCCCGAAACAGCCGTGTCCGGTGAGGACCTGCGTCAGGCGGAAGGTGACGACGCCGTGGCGCCTCTCTAGCCACTCCTCAAAGAGGGGTCTTATCACCGCAATTGTGGCGTGCCCAATGTCCGCACCCCTCAGCACAGAAAAAACACTTTATCGGATGCATTTCTTATTGTATTTCTGCAATTAGGCACGATGCAGTACTTGCATGTACGTTTTTTACATAGTTTTATAGAGGGATAAATAAGGTGGTATGATGAGGTATTAGTAAAAAAGCAAATTATTTCAAAAAACAAAAAACCCGACTGCAAAACACATAACTGGAAAGACAAAAACAAGCATTATGTTATAATCTATAAAATTTTTGTATAGGCAGCCACCAGCCCCGGATCTAGGGGGGGGGGGGGGCAAACCGGGGCACGTGCCCCGGGCGCCAATTTTAGGGGGCGACAAATTCAAATGTAGCAGACAAGTGCACCACCCAGCACATCGCAACTTTGCAATAAATGAGACGCGCGGCACATTAACCTTTCTATTTTTTTCCTTTTTTACAACCGTTATGGCGCCCCTGTTGGACTGTTGGACCATTATCGATCGATAAAATTGTATTAATATGTTGTTGGCAAAATTTTCATTTTGAGAAAATTTGAATTTCACGGGCTAACTTAGCGCATCCCCGTAAAAGATTGGCGGGGGGCGGCAGATGGCAGTTTTTGCCCCACCTCAAAAAAAATCTAGATCCGGTGCTGGCAGCCACAGGGAAGCCCGATTAAGCAGCCATAACCTTAGTGGTCAACTGCGAGATGCCATAGTTAAAAAAAAAAAGGTATGGCTCACTCTGCGACCAGCGGTTGGTGTGGTGGCAACACGCCGTGTTCGGGTTCGCGACAAGTCAATCGTCATCCTGAGGATGCCTAATTGCTCGGTGAAACAAGTGTCGATTTCTTACAGGGTTTTTTATGGCTCTTTAGAAATAGTTAAACGGAAAAGTTTACTAAATATAACAACGCCTGTTATATTTTTATAATGGATTTCCGCAAGGTCACACCAGAATCAATTAACCTTTTTATAATATTAGTTAAGATTAGGATAAATATATAGTTTGGATAATGTATTAAATCTCTGTCGAAATAATAGATTCTGTCAGTAATTCAATGTGAAGAGTTTAAGATATGTACACTAATATTATATAGAGAAAGAATTTGTATTTTTGCAATGAATAAACTCAAACTCAACTGGACCGAACTTAAAAATTCTCTTCAGCAGTAGAATGCTATATTAATTATGACTGTGTAATATAGGCTATAATATATAAAGATATCACGCAGGCGAAACCGTTGGCGCAAGCTAGTAAAGCATAAATCGCCTTGCAATGTAAAACAAACTATTTATTATTCATATTTATTTAGGACGTCTACTTGGTCTTCAATTTATAAATGCCAATTATAATAGCAAATTAAGGGACACCGTAGAAGCGTATGATTACATATTTTTATCAAGACCTAGACCTATTACTAAGAAATAGTTCTAAGTTCAGGTAATTTTCTCCTCGAATTAAATATCAACGGCATAAACATTAAATATACGACCTTTACCCACCTTTGATATTTAACCTTTTTAATAGAAAGTTATAATTTGAGCTTATGATGAAACGCGCTGTAGTTTTTCCCGCGAGTAATTGACGTGTGACGCGTTGCGGTACGATGCGGTGCGATGCGACGCGGCGCGATGATTAACGAGCGAATTGTGAAGACTCACTTGAGCGCTATCCCTGATAGTTCGAGAGCTCATGAGTGTAAGTTATTGGTGATTTGTTCCACGTACAAAATTGAATAAATAGGTCTATAGGTTTTTGTAGATTTTGAACTCTAAAACTTCAAAGCAAACAGCGAGTAAGCAAAGAAGCGACTTCAAGTAAGAGTAATTTAGTCCGACCTCATTTAGTTTAAAAAAAAAATTAAAGAGTAAAAGTGTTATTTTTAACCAATTTACAAAATAAATATAATTTATCAGTCCCGGTAGCATTGTTTAGACTGTCTGACTGGCCAAGATTATGCCATATGGTTCTTGAATTTTCAGGTCCAACCCCAATGATGTGCTCTGTACATGGGCAGCTCCCAAACTAGGAGTATAATGTGAACACTCACACACTGACTTATTAATTTTAAAAACATTAGGAAAATCGTCTACTTTTACTATGTTTGTAAATATGTGAGCACCATGTATCTATCATATAATTAAATTATCTGTCGTTGCTTCATTTTTAATTCTTTTTACCTATTGTGGTATAGTAATTTTATTCTAGGTGCATCGTCTTCACATATAATTATTTAAGTAATGTACGTACTAATACAAACTATTGTAAAACATTTTAAAAGAGTAACGGTGGAGTTTCTTGCCCATTCTTCTCCATACGAAAACTACCTTTTGGAAGGGGCGACTAGAATCAATTATATTATTCTGTAAATTTTGACGTTCAAAAGTGCCATACATGGGCCTATTTGAAATAAATGTTTTGACTTTGACTTTGACTTTGAACCCCGCAGACTACATACATTATTTATTCACTTCACAGTAACACCTATGTATCCTTACAAAGTCTATCCAGCCTTTGTGGCTCCCGTTACTTAGATACCAGATTAAATATGTAGCTTCATAACTGCCTAGGACAGGTGATTATCAACCTAGGTAATTTTATGGTATAAATAGAGAATTTTTGATTAAGGTTTTCACAAAGATCGCTTTGAAGATCGTTTCTAATACACTGACGAGCAACATAAAAAAGCCACTTGCAAAGCGCCAAAAAGTTAGCTACTTGAATTACCTAGATAGGGATAATAGGGGAAGGGGGAGGGGGAGTAATGGTAAATTTTCATCAATTATGTTTAAATGTTTTTATCTTAAAATTATTTAATAATAAAATATTTTAAGATTCTCGATAGTTTGCAAAACTTCTTTTTTTTAATGTTCTTGTTTGACCCCCAAAAGTAACTCCCACATTCAAAATTCATTTATTTACGTTACATATCCGTGTTTGGGTCAAAGAAATACATTATATGTATCAAATTTCTACTTAATCGGTCCAGTAGATTCAGGCCAAATTGGCTGTGACAGACGGACAGACAGACAGACAGACAGACAGACAGACAGACAGCCAGCCAGTCAGCCAGCCAGCCAACCTGCCAGCCAGACAGACAGACAACCAGACACACGAGTTATCCTATAAGGGTTCCGTTCTTTTTCCTTTTGAGGTATGGAACCCTAAAAAATCTTGAAAACAGTTTTGTAGGTGTTTTTATGCGCTATTAAATAATAATTCTAATAATAGCCCCGACGCCGTATCTCTACTTCGACGTCGTGGTGGGGCTTGCGCGCTCCAAACAGGTATGTGCCGGTAGACTTTTATTTGCTGGTACAGGTCTAGGATGAGGAGTCAGATCAAGGAGTTACAGAAACCTGCCGGGCAGTATATGGCGAGCTGTTAGGCAGTAGCGAACCCACGGACCCTACCTGCCGGGAGAAGTCTTGTTTCTCATCTCTAGCTTGCCTTTATAGACCAGCTGAAGTGAACACTGACGAGGAACAGAGCTCCCACCTCATTCTTACCTTTATTGGCCAGTTTGAGTGGAGATTCTCAAGAACAAATGTGCTCGGAGGAAGGAAGTATGCCAGTAAGTACTGGTAGGGATCTTGACCATCTTCCGTGCTCTGGGATAGTTCTGATAGCCGTGGAATACCTCTCCGCTCCCCAAGCACCTCCGGACATGCTGCCCCCTTATTGCTGCATCACTATGTGCGAGCGCCAGTTTACGGGGCCCATTATTGAGTGTGCAAGTCACTCCCTGCCATTTTATCAGTGTACATATTATTATAAAACATTGATCAGGCAGCGGGTGACTTGACTCAGGGTTTCTTTCCATAGTTCCAGGTAACCAGTCAACTTAAGCCATTCAAACTCAACCCAACTCTTCCATAGTTCAAGGTAACGAATCCACTATAGCCACCCAAACCCATAGTCCGATATGTTTTGTTTCCATATCCTGCAATAGTCCTACACAAACCGGGGCTTGTCCTTGGGTGCACTTGCATAGTGCATACAGGGATTATTATCTAAGCGGCCTCTGCGAGTTGGCTTTGGTCCCTCGTACGCCTTTCAAAGGACCGGTAGCCCATGGTCCTGAGATATGTAAACATATATAAAAAAAAAAAAAACTTTATTCATAAAAAAGTAACAATATAATGTGACATATTCGATGAGCTACAAACTAAGCATCGCTTGTATCTTGTGGCTGTGGAGTGCGAATTTTCAAAAGTTACAGTAAAGGTTACATTACAGTTTGAGAATGTTAGATAATTATTACACATCTTCCTTAATCAAAAGATGATGAAAATAAAATAAAACAGTCGTGCGAATCTGAACACAAAATAAAATAGCAATGATTAACGATGGGCTTGCGCTATGAGGTGTGTTTGTGTGTAGCTATAGCCACCATCTCCATTACTAGATCCTAGACTACATCTATGGGCTAATGTACCTAGCTACTAGTTAAACAAAATCTAAACGGCCGAAACACAACGGGGCTATCTTGTCTAGTTGAAGAGTTCCTATGGTGACCTTCCGGATCCATCACGAGGCCCTGGACTACACCTTGGGCTATTATAGTACTTGGCAAGACACAACCAACGACCGCAAACTCAATGATACTATTATGTTTGGTTGGAAAGTTCCAATGATCACCTTTCAGCTGTATCATCAGACCCTGGATACTACTTTGGACAATAGTACTTGTCAAGACAAAGCCAACGAGGTGAAATTCGATGGTACTGTCTCGCTTTATTTTAGAAGTTCCTATGGCTATCTTACGGTTCCATCATCAAACCCTGAACAACATCTAGTATAATAGCACTTATCAATACATATCCATATATAAAATTTCATGTTTGTACTGTTGACCGTTAAGGAGTTCCTTCGTCTGAAGCCAATCATAGTTGCAGCAGCCAGATTATGATGGAATTTAGAACGGAGTATCATAATTATAGCTTATATTAAATGAGTATGGCCGCCCAAAATTGTACAATAACAGTCGTGAATTGGTAACAAACGGTATCATACGAGAATGAAGGTAACACACGTGAATTTGTAAAGCCTAGGGGTTCTGTGAGAGAAATTCCTAATTATTTTGTAATGGATACTTTGAAAACATACATGATGTTGTCAAATTGTGAAAATAAAGTGCTATTGTAGGTGATATTTATATTTTATTTAACATACAATTTTTTAAGACTTCAAAACATTATCAGTATAAAAAAAAGAACAAAGCATTTATAGTTAAAGTTAACCATTTCAAAATGTAAGTGGTTACTTATCAATTATAGACATAGTCTTCAATGTGTGACATGTCGTAGAGGGACACACGAATTTTGTATGGAAGTGAAAAGAGGACAATTAAAAAAAAAAAACGAAAACTCTGGAAACCGTAATGTACTTCGAATAGAAGTTATATATAATTCTACATAATTTTGCTAACCAGATCCACTTAAAACATATCATAAAAATTTAATATAAACATGTTTTTTTTTTTACATATATGAGAAGAATACAAACTTTTCTTCAAATGTACAATTTTTGGCGGCCATACTCAATTTCATGTCAACAGAGAACGCAACAGGCGGCGCGCACGGCGTCCTGTTTCCACATTTTATTTCACCGCGGGCAGTGATTGGCGAACAATCTGACTAAAGCCGCAACTATACTCGCTATATAATATTGCTAATACATACGATATTGTCAATATTATTGCGTGTGTATTGGCGACAAAAAGTATGTCTTAAAAAGTCTGCTCGCCTAGTAGGTACCATGCTTCACAAAATGTTAATTTGATCTGTGTGATTCTTTTCTCATCACAGGGACTTCTTACGTTGAGTGTACTTAGCTAGAATGGCTGTAACGCGACTGATCCGAAAAAAAATGCACCTTCAAAAATACAATAGGTCCTTAAAGGGAGTTTACGCGTAGAGGCCATCATGCGACTCCGTCAAAATGAGTAAGGTCTTTTTATTTCCAAGAAATCTTTTGTATGGGCTGGTCAAACAGCTAGTATGTACCTTTTTAATTATTTCTCATCTATCACATATGGGTATATGCCCACGCAAACACCTCGCACGTAAATCGCGCGTAGGTCGACATTAAAACGAGCCTTTGTTAAATCAAAATACATGAATGCTTTGCGCTGCGGTTGCGAATTTAATCAAGTAGGGTAACGTAAAATCCTAACCGAAATTGATGCGAATATTTTATTAAAACTTTCAAACATACTCGTTACTGATATTTCGAAGCTATTTGGAGTATCTCTAAAACCTGTTTGGATATTTATTTTGGCGATATTACTCGGGTCTAGTTTTAATATCTTCAGTTTATTATAGACACTAGCGACCCGCCCCTGCTACGCACAGTTTTTTACGACTTGACAAAATATCGAGATTTCTTAATTTTTATATTTCAAAGTATTTAATACCTCAAATTGCTTAGCATGAACCTCCGTTATGTCGAGAATACTGCAGCATTAATTTTAATATATATACGTTACAGTTGATTAATATTAAGTACTATGTATGACGCAAACACGATTCCATAAAATTTTCTCCGAAGAAAAGAATTCCAAGTTACCTCCAAACCGAACAATAAACCAGTAGAATTCAATCAAATACATGAACAAAAAAACCTTCGCAGATTGAAGATTCAAAGGTCAAGAAAATTCAAATGTACCGATCGCTTACATAAATATAGCTAGAATCTTAATCCCGTCCAAGCTTTGCGATCAACAGAGCAACCACAACTGTTTAAAATGCAGGATTCGGTTTCAACCAGTTTGAATCAACAAGAATTTATCCTTAACGAATTTGTAACTGAGTTTTGTTACATTGAAACTGAAACCGATGGAAATTATCTTGACGTAACCTAGAATTATTTACAGTATATCTTACACATAACAATTTGGTCTAGGATGTTTTATTAATCAAGTTTTACTTGTCTTCAAATTAGGTTCGTATCTATCTTCTTGACTTTTACCCGACTGCGCTCCAGCAAAGACAGGGTTATGTTTTTAATTGTATCTATATATTGTAGTGAAATAAAAATGCATCTTCATCACTTTTACACGTATATTAATTCAGTATTATTTAAAAAGTGTCACATCAATAAAATATAAATAAAACACTGAAAATGTGATTAGAATATTCTCAGAACGGGTGTTTTGACTCAGATGAAAACGGTTTACGAGAAAACTTACGGAACATCCGATGGTAAAATTTAGTCACGCATTTGGTTTTGGAGCCAGTGAATCGATTGCAATCGGTCTTTAGATTTAAAATCAAATCAAATCATTTATTTCGGAAAACATCCATATTGTATTAGTATACAAAAACATGTTAGTAGCACAAAAATTAAAAACAATATTACAATAAAACCAAAAATTTGTATTAAAATCAAAATTAAAAATTAAAATCAAAATTATTTTGATTGTACAAAATAAAATTAGAATTAAATCAAAGTTAAATTAAATTACAACAAAAACAAAGTTAAATCAACATCAAATCAAAATTAAATTAACATTCAATTTAAATTAAATTAAATTAAAAATTAAATCAAAATTATGTCATTGAAATTAAAATTTAACTAAAACATGTACATAACTTATCGTCTACATCAATATCAATTCAAATATCTTTCCTCAGCACCGGGCCCGCAGCTATTTCTACGGGACCAGTGCATCTGAAAAGGGCAGTCTGGCTTCTCCACAATAATCTTCAGGAGCTTATTGGAGCTTCCACGTATCTTACCCATTAGGGATGCCGTTCTTTTGCGCATGATAGCCTCAAAACTGGTTGTTTTATAGATTTCATTTTCATATAATTTCGATTCACCTAATTTTTTCTCATATTATCATTTCATCTCATAGAACAATCAATACGCAGAATACTTACTTTCAATAAATTTAAATCATTGATTTGATACAAATGATATTTTATGTTTCTATATTCATATCATAGAATAACATATCAAATATTATTTATCCTCATATTGTTTAGATAATAAAACTTAACATAGGTAACATAACATCACGCCTTGTTTCCCCGAAGGGTTGGGCAGAGGTGTCCCTGTAGCACAGGCACACCCACATTTCGCCAGTTATGTTTAAGTCCCATGTAATAGGGGGCGAGCCTATTGCCATCAACCGGGCACAAATCCAGACTCCGAGCTGCTACTGAGATAAAACTGATAATAAAACTTATTTCCAAGAAAAACATTATATGAAGCAACAGTTTCTAAACTTTTCAATTCTGACCTTTGAAAAATATTCAATAATCTATAGTATTTATATTTTTATAGCGTAGTCGACGGAGCCCCACCTTGCGGGGCTCCTATTTCTGTGTGGTTTAAAAAAAATAACCACGAAAGGGATAGCGGGGTTGAAAGATCCCGCCATCCCCTTCTAACCTAACCTATCCGAGTCGGGGTGCCCTAAGTCCTGAGCTCGCTTCGCTCGCTCTTGCAGCCTTTTTTTTGGGTGGGAAATTATCAAATATCTTCTCCCGCTCCAGGTGGAGCTAGAGGACGTGTCAGACTCTTGTTGACTAAAACCCACCCGTATTCCTTCAGTTGCCAATATGGCCAGGGGCCATGTCCTATATTGCCAGGGGCCACGTTCGCTCTTGCAGCCTAAGTTCTAATTCGACTTTAATTCGATAATTAATTTTCGACGTTCAAGTATGTACCCTTATAAAATTATGGATAGCGTAACGTCTATTTTTTACACTTTCGTTGAAATAAAATACCATGGAAAAATACACCGAACAAACAATATTCGTTAAAAAATAATTCTACTGTTTGATAAGTTTGTGAAATAAAAAAATGTGATTATAAAGTTAATTGAATTGTGTTTCTGTGAAATATGTTTAATTAAAGTAAATAGTCTTTAAAACAATAATATTCGAAATAAAAATACAAAGACCAAATATTATATAAAACATTTTCTGCGAAACAAAATTCTATGTAATTTCTGTCTGCGAAACCTAGTTTGAATGTAAGCGCTCAACTGTTTTCACGATTATAATGAAACTGCAGCCCGCGGTTTCACCCGCATCAGTCTCGATCCTGTGGGAATATCGTAATCAAATGTATGACCTCTCGCTCCGTACCACGGCCTGGTCCAGGGCCGGACGCGAGAGATCACCGCCGCGAAAAGATGGAGTACTGCCGGTCTATTCTATAAAAATCTGAAGGTGAAGAGAGCTAGAAGTGAGCTGTCATTTCACCTGATGCTAGGAATTAACACTATTGATAGCTCACTTCAGCTAAGTTTTCACGGTGAGATTTTTATGGAAGAAATCGGCAGGTCTAATGTCTGTTCACTCAGTTTAAAAACAAAGTTAAAAACTAAAACACAACCACGACCAAAAAGCCAACTAAAACATAACCCTTCCTTTTGGCTTTGCCGTAGTCGGGTAAAAATCAATCACTTTACTTCTATCTTAGAACACAACACCTTAGTACATATATAAGTCATTAGTTTGACATCCACAGAATAACTTATTAACAACTAACATCCACTTCTGCTTATATACTAATTGTGTATTTTTTTCTAGAATACTCTCCTCCATCTTTCTATAATTTTGAAAATAAATACCTTTACATAAAATTTTCCAACTTAGATCGCCAACAACAAAATCGTCACCAATACTTCCCGTCAAATTGATATCCCGATACCCCGGTACCGAAACACAGGTACACAGGTATCAACATCCGATTTCAAATCCGAACTATTCGCTATCTGCTAAACTTGCTTGTCCAGTTTGTCGGCAAATTCGCTCACTTCCTAATTACATTCGGTATCGTCGAGTGAAATTGAATATAATCCCATGTAGTAGCGTGATTGAGGACCTAAAGTACGAATTGTAACTAGAAGGGATAAGGGCCCAGGTATATTTTTAAGTATATAACTGTTTCGGTTCTTTACTTTTAATTCTATAGTTGCTTCAAGAACCAGGTACAGTTTTTGCCGACAATAATAGACTCTCACTCATTCTCACTCTCTCTCATTTGTTAGTCCACCTCCAAAGTATTTAGTCGGCCAGATTACCACAACAGGATATAAACAACCCACAACCTCGAGCTTGAGAGACGAATCCTTAACCACTTGGCCAATGGCCATCACGACATTCAAGGAACAGTATATACTTTGTGAAAATGAATTCTTTTTCAAAGTCCATTGTCTGTTCGACTAACCCCACCGAATAAGGACCCGAAAGCCGATGCGAATAAGGACCTAAGTAACCTCAATCCTTAAATTGACTCCTACACGAGACGCCATTAACTCATAAAACCAAACATATTTCACTCACCCCTCAGCTAACAAAAATATAAAATAACGCGTTATCAATTCACTCACAGCTTTTACTAACAAAAGCAAGGAAACTCAACATAAATAAGGGGGAAACACTTTCTTACCAATATAACAGCCGCAGTACGTGTATTAGGCACATCGTCAAACCATAACACTTTTAAAAGACAAAGCCTGTAAACACACAAACACATGAGAAAGCTATTATTTATGTCCGAGTGTTTGATAAAAGCGGTGGAAATAAATATTTTTCTAGCCATCGACGAGTTCTTTGCATAAATTTCAGTTATGGTGGGACATTTGTCAATGGATAATGCGGAGGCAGCGATATTCATGGTTCCGTATATCGGCGTGTGCATACATCTCACAGAACGCCGACTGTTCGGTAAACATGATAAACTGCTCTAAGACTGTATTCCCTTTTGGTGTTAGATAGCAGCAATATTTGCCCTTATATGTTTTGTATGATAATTCCGTATATTTCAACGAATTCCTTTGAAGGATAGGATTATATCTGAATGCTTCTTTATGGTAGGTATAGAGAAAATTTTATATTGACAAAACGAATTATGCTAATGACTTCTAAAAGATGATATGGTTGTTATTAATGGACAGCTACAACCTTGTACAGGAAGTGTTTATTGAATATTAACAAGCTATGTCGTATGGCATTTTACTGTGGGGTCGAGCTGCTGACATTGAATCCATCTTTATTTTGCAAAAGAGAGCAGTCAGAGCCATTTATAATCTACGTCGTCACGAATCTCTCAGATTATTTTAAGGTAGCAAAAAATCGGCCAAGTGCGTGTCGGACCACGCACAATGAAGGGTTCCGTAGCTGGGATGAATTTTTCTCAAGAACAAACTTAACTTTGTAGTTGAAAAACATGTTCTCCATACATTCCAACTGCAAATATTAGTTTATACCAAAATATTAAGAGATTTACTATATTATTTTAAGACCATAGACTTCTTATAGGTTTTCCTGTAATCTATGAGTAATGAATCATTTTGTGAATTTTTTTCAAAATTTAGGCTCAATAGTTTCGGAGATAAGGGTGTAATGATCAATTTTCATCAATATTCCTAAATATCTTTAAAACATTTATTTTAAAATTACAAAAATTAAGGTCCTCGGAACATTTGATATTATTATGTCATACGGTACAGTTAGCAAAACATTTTTTTATTTTATTTTATTATTTGCCTCCCAATAAGTGATCTCCATACTCAAAAATTCATTTATTTACGTCACACGGCCGTGTTTGAAGTCGAGAAATACCTATGTGTACCCAACAACTTATCTGTCAATTAGATTCGGAGCAAATTGGCTGTGACAGACGGACAGACAAACACACGCGTGATCCTATAAGGGTTCCGTTTTTTCATTTTGAGGTAACGAACCCTAAAAACGGATCATTTTGGACAGGCGGCTCATTTGCGACTGGCACTAATCCCGGATCGTATCGACACTGAGATGTGTACATAGGTACAACAATGAGATCCACCGTCACGGGAGTGACGCCTGCTACACAATGAGGAATTATTTATTGTGAATGCGGTGTGTATCTTCGAAAAAAATGTTGATTTAAAAATATAAATCATTATTATTTCACAAAAATATTTAGCAAATGATAGTTTCATTTTACGAATATTCTTTCTAACTACATTTTAGATTTTTATTATACGTTTTCATTCCTTAAATTGTATTACTGTCCGGTTGCCTATTTAATGTTTTTCCATATTTCATAAAACTATTAGTTACTTTTCTTGTTATTCAACTAAACTTAAAAGTAAGTTTTGGAAGAACAAACACGATCGTAAAATAAATTGTAATAATATTTTTTCCTGCTTTATTTCCTATATTAATTTATTTCTAAATCGGTTATAAGTAGGTAGATGTGTGGGACAACAGTGCTAGTGAAAAGTAAATAACAATGTAGTGCGCGATAAGAAGTGCCGAAACATAAACAATATCGTGTGTGATCTTACGTAGAATAAGACTGCTTTCGTTTAGTTATTATATAAATTCTTAGGTAGGGAAGTCGATTTATATAAATGATTTAATTTAACATTACATAAGTAATTTCTAATAAGAATTGTTGCCCTAATAGTGGATTTGTATAAGATTTCGAAACTGAAATTTTCGTATAAGAATTTTTAAATGTTTTAATTTCCAATTAGAAATATTTTTCCCATATGCGTTAGCCTATGTAGATTAAGAAAATGTATAGTTTATTATATGTTATCATAGAAAATTAGGGCAAAAAACGAAATTAAAGTGTCGCGGGTCTCGTTACGGTAACGTTTCTCTGTACTTAAGCCTACTGTTTCGAAATCGTTGAATTTATCTACTTATTTCTGATTGATCGAGCCCTTACTTGCCTCGCTCTGATTGGTCGACTCAAGATCCAATCCTTAGCCAAAATTGTATATAAGACGGGCCATTTTTCGCAATCGACAATTATTATTAATCGACTATCGTCGACCAATTAATCGGAGTCTTTTTCAAGATACGATTAATTATCTGTTTCTTTAACGGTATAACGTCAACTGACTCTTCAAGTCTTTTTGCCCCTTCAGGGAAAAACCACAGTTTCGTGGTCCTCGGTGGAAACCATACGGTGCCAACGAAACCGAGGGGGTGTTGACCCAATCACACCCGCCGAGCCCATTCAGGGTTAGGCAGTCAATTGGCCGGGTCCCAGTGTTCGGCCTTGGGGGGTCTCCTAGTCGGCATTGGTGACAGTTTTCCTTTCAGCTACACACCTAGTGTCGGTCGGGTGTGTCTACACCCGGCGCACCAGACTGGTCAGGACCCCGTTGCACAATAAGATAGGCAACGGGCAAAAGCAAGCGGTGAGCCCTACACCATTAGGCACACAACCTCCCTGTCTATACCCGACAGGGAGGGTTTACACATCCCCGGTAGTCCGCCCGGGGAATTAGGTTTATTAGGATTATAATTAGGGAAAATTAGGTCCCAATTTAATTTAAGTAGTCATTATGGAGGCCGTACAGAGTGACATTCAGTCACTCCGTAACGACCTCATATCCCTCAGGAGCGAAAACTCCAAATTATTAGATCTCCTTAATAGAGTATTGAAAAAGGAGCCCACCCTTATTAACGAGTTCGGTATCGAACTCGAAGGTCTCGCTGCTTCACAGCAGGCCGAAATTAGGTCCTCTTCCATCGCTGACTTCAGCGATGTAATAGATGCACAATTCAGTCCCTGTCCTTCTGACAGCTTGGACATTGCAGAAGTCTCAACCGCGGCTACAATCCGCGCCCCGACCCCCCATCCCTTCTATACCCCCGACATAGAGGCTCAAGCCTCTGCTCATTCTTCCTCCTCTTCCCACTCGGATGACGAAGGTTTCACTCAAGTCACCGGGAAAGGAAACAAGAGGAAGAAGAAGCAGAGTTCGTCCCAAGCGAGCAAAGTAGTCGTCATTGACGACTCTATTATAGTAGCCCCTCAGGCAATCCCCTCTACTACTCCCGCCGCTACTTGCGCCCCCGTAGCTTCCCCCTCCACCGCCCCTCGCCCGATTGCGTCATCCTCGCAGAATGACGCACCGCGTTCCGCGCCAACCTCCGGCCCTAAAAAGGTCGCGCCGCCACCTCCTGTCTTCATCCAAGACAAGGATAAGTGGACGGCTGTATCAAAGTGGTGTGTAGACCTCAAGATTGGCTACACTAGCGCCCGCTCTACCCAACAGGGTATTAAAGTTCTCGTCCCTACGTCGAAAGACTACAGGGACTTAACCAGGGTCCTGAGAGAGAGAGGTGTGTCATTCCACACCTATTCCCTCCCAGAAGATAGACAGATTAGGGTCGTTATCAAAAAGATCCCTAAAGAAATTCCCTCCGCGGACATTCTTGCCGACCTTCAGTCGCAGAACATCCCCGTGGATGAAGTGCACCGAATGCACCGCTCGCGTGGCAGGGAAGCGTACGACATGGTTATAGTCGTGTGCTCCCCTACTGAGGGGCATCGCCCCATTTTTAATGTAAAGACTATTTGTCAATTAGTGGGCTTCACTATTGAGAAGCCCTGGAAAAACAGCGCCATAGGGCAATGCCACCGCTGCCAACTGTATGGCCACAGTCAAAAGCACTGCCATGCGAAACCCAGGTGCGTCAAGTGCCTGGGTGACCATGGCATGGCAGACTGCACCCGTCCAAAGGATCGCAACTTATGCGATACCCCGCCAAGCTGCGTGCTGTGCGGCCTCGAAGGCCACACGGCTAATTACCGCGGTTGTCCCAAAGCCCCTAAGACTAACACAGCAAAGCTGTCTAAGCGTTTAGACGCTAGGCAGCAACGCCAACAGGTTTACCAACCTTTCCCCTCGTCCCAGATACCTCAGAGGCTTAGCCCACAGAGACCTAGCCCTTGGTCTCAATTAAATTACAACCACCAGCAGACCTTCCCGGCTCTGGTTACCCCGCGCCCCCCTCCCCCTCATACCCCGCTATACTCCCTAATGGACCCGCGAGTCCGCCCTCCTCCTCCCCCCGGCTTCCCCGCTCCCCAAGTGCCTACACAGCGTAGCGCACCCCCCGCAGCCCCCGCGCCCCCGCAAGACCCAATATCAATTTGGCTGCCCCGCGTCATATTCCCACTCCCGTGGCTAATAAAAATAATAATATATACTCGGACCCCGCTAAAAATGCATTCAGCATAATTAGCTCTACTTTCATGACCTTTTGTACCCCCAGGGCTCAACAAATGGCCTTAGACATTGTTGAAGCCAGGAAATCAGGATGCTTCGAGCAAATCCAAAACGTGTTTCTAGTTTACGAGGATATTACCTCCGCCCTCACTTCCTTCACTAGACCCTCATAATGTATAACGCCTCTTATGAAAGGTTTAAACCCCGATCCCTAAAGATAGGTACTTTCAATGCCAATGGCTTATTCAATCAGAAAGATGAAATCGCGGAATTCCTCCGCGATCATCAGTTAGATCTTCTCCTCATACAGGAAACCTTCCTTAAACCCCACAAACGAAACCCCTCTATAGCTAACTATCGTTTAATTCGAAATGATAGGACGCGCTGTCACGCGGGTGGCACTCTCATTTATTATAAAAAGGATCTGTATTGCATCCCTATGGACCCTCCACCTCTCTCCCGATTAGAAGTATCAGTCTGTCGTCTAGGCATGACTGGTCACTCACCGATCACTCTAGTGTCGGTTTATATCCCTCCCATCCCAGCTCAGGCCTCGGAAAACTACCAACTGATTTCTGATGACCTACAGCTACTCTTCGGCATAAGCGACTCTGTCATTATGGCAGGGGACTTCAACGCCAAACATCCTTCTTGGAACAGTCATACCACTAACCCCAGGGGCCGACACTTGTTCGACCTCTCTTCCATTCTCAACTTCGACATCATCGCTCCGATGAATCCTACTTACTATCCCCATATGGTAAATTACACCCCTGACGTCCTTGACATAACGCTCCTTAAGAACGTAAACTTACGACTTGACTCGATAGAAACGGTGCACGAGCTTACCTCTGACCACCGCCCAGTAATCATCCATCTTGTATCCCGCATAGGTCCTTCTGACCCTAACCACCCTCTCCCCACTAGAAAGGTGACGGACTGGAAGAAAGTAAGCGAAAAGCTGAAATCCAACACGTCCCCCTTACTAGACTCTATTCCGGACCAGTTTGACTCTATCGCTAACACGACAGCTGCGATCGACTCACTCACGGAGCACGTGCAAACCGTCCTGAGCGATTGCTCAAGGGAGGTTCCGGCAACAGATCCCTGTTACCTGAAACTCCCGGACGATGCACGTGCCCTGCTGACTGAGAAGAACGCAGCGGTCCGTGCCTACAGCAGCTTTCCCTGCGCCGCCAACAAAGCCCACATGCGCTACTTACAGAGAACTGTAAGGACACATATGGCGGAGCTGCGTGAAACGGGCTGGGACAAGATGCTGAGCGACCTTGAGCCTACCCACCTAGCCTTCTGGGAACTCCAGAGGAAACTCAGATCCCCCCATTCAGGCCATATGCCCCCCTTAGTCCGCCCGGACAAAACATTAGCCTTCGACGACATCGACAAAGCCGAGTGCCTAGCCGACAGTCTTGAAGCCCAATGCTCTCCCAGTACCCTACCAGTAGACAAAGCTCACCTCGATGAGGTCGACGCCGAAGTCGAACGTAGAGCCTCTATCCCTCCCATTGAAGACCTTGATTTTCCCCTGCCCCCCATCGAACCAGATGAGGTACATGAGATTATCAAAGGTCTGAAAAATCGTAAAGCCCCCGGCTCAGATGGACTCACCAATAGGGTGGTCCAACTATTCCCAGCTCATCTAATTATGCTTTTGACCACCATCTTCAATGGCGCGTTAAGCAATAACATTTTTCCCCAGACGTGGAAAGAGGCCACTGTCATAGGTATCCCTAAACCAGGAAAACCCAAAAACGAGCCATCTAGTTATAGGCCCATCAGTCTGCTCAAGGTTCTCGGCAAGATCTATGAGAGGCTTATTTATAAGCACCTCAGAGACTATGCAGAGACCAAGGGCCTCATCCCCAACGAACAGTTCAGCTTTCGAACTCAGCACTCTAGCGTGCATCAGGTCCATCGTATTGTCGAGCTGATCAGTGGTGCTCTCACCCATGGCCGACAGACGAGCGTAGTTTTCTTCGACATAGCAAAGGCGTTTGACAAAGTCTGGCACAACGGCTTAATTTATAAGCTCTACAAACTCGGTGTGCCGGATCGCCTCGTGCTCATCTTACGAGACTATTTGTCGAATCGCACCTTTCGCTTCCGCATCGAAGGAGCCCTTTCCTCCCCCCGCCCTATAAGGGCAGGAGTCCCTCAGGGCTCAGTATTAGCCCCCCTCGTTTTCACGCTATTCACCAGCGACATCCCCAGACACAGATCGACGCAGTTGGCTCTGTTCGCAGACGATACAGCGATCATCTGTAAGGGAAATTCAGCTACGATGCTGCTAAACCTCCAAAGGGCTGTCAACAACCTTGGCGCCTGGTTTAGAAAATGGCGAATAGAAGTAAATCCCGACAAAAGTCAAGCGGTTAGCTTTTCTAAACCGAGAACTAGACTCCCCCCTTTCCTCCGACCTATCACCATGTTCGGCAAACCAATCCCTTGGGCTAGGCGCGCCAAATACCTAGGTGTTATCTTAGATCATCATCTCTCCTTTTCTGAGCACATAAAGACGGTTCGTTCGCGAGCCGCTTTCGCTCTAGGTAGACTCCATTTTGTATTAAATGCACGCAGTAAATTGTCACTTAAGTGCAAACTGCGCATCTACACATCGTGTATCCGACCCATTATGACCTATGCGGGCGCAGTATTCGCCCACGCAAAGTCCCATTCCATCCATAGGTTGCAAGCCTTGCAGAACCGTTTCCTCCGTAAAGCCACGGGAGCTCCCTTCTATGTTAGAAACGAGATCCTTCATCTCGACTGTAAAATCCCTACGATTCACCAGTTCCTTAAACGCATGTCCAAGCGTTACTTTGACTCCGCTCCTAGACATTGTAACCCCTTGGTTGTCGAAGCAGCCAACTATGTCCCTTCTAGAATTAGTCAGATCCGCCGTCCGCGGCATGTCCTTTCCGACCCTGATGATCCCATCACACTCCTCCAAGAGCAGAATAGGGCCACCAGCACAATACACAAGAACAAACGCCTCCCGTCATTCCAACCTCGCCGCCGAGGTCCTTTGCGACCGCGACCGTGTCCCTGAGTAAATGATACTCCTCCCCGACCCTTGCTCGAAAACGAGGTGCCAGCAAGTTGTTGCCGCTGAGCACGTAGCTTTAAACTACCCCGCATAATAATCATGATTTAAACCAATTTTGATCCAGCCTGTCCCTTCTTGCTGTCCTCCCCTCAGCGACGCCCTAAGCCGAGGTTCGTACCCCACAGGGGGTGCCCTTAGCGAGCGTTCGCCTAGTTTTAATTTAGTTTAGTTTTTGCCCCTGGCTGGAGGCTTTGAGTGTAGCAGCTTAAGGCACCCACAGGAAAGTCCGGTTAAGCAGCCAAGACCTTAGTGGTCAAAACTGCGAGATGCCCGTTCAAAAAAAAAAAAAAAAACGCAATCGACACAGTCGGCGGGCAGCTACCTTAAGAAGAACAACTCAATAAAGAAGAAACTCTGAAGAAATTCATCAAGACTTTTATTTTCCCACCAATCCAGTGATAGCAAATGTATCCCGTACAGTAGAATAATGTCGTACAATAATTGGCAAAAATGAATCTTTTTATAAATTCTAGGATTCTTGCAAAACATCGGATTATTGGAAACTAAGAATAATTTTCGTATTAATTCAAGCTACTATCAGGATTTAAACAAACATTTATTTTCACAAGGATGTTATAGAAGGTATCGTTGCTGTATAATTGGAAAAATCTTCCAATTATACAGCAACGATACCTTCTATAACACGAAAAAATTGCAGACTAATAAAACAAGATAGGCACCCACATTTCCTGTTGACTCCACATTAACGTAATACCTATCGCTAGACATTATACGGATGTATAATGATGATCACCCACCAAAATCCGTATAGTAGAGTAGGTAGAGCTATAGCACCGATGTCCTTTTCACGGCAACGGGAATAGTGAGCTCCCCTCGGAAATTGCATATTACTTGCTTTAAGTGAAATACGGAGGCAAAGTTGCTTCATATCACATGGATAAGTATATCCTAAATGTACGGCACAAGAAAACGTTAAGATAAATGAGGATATTTTCTTAAACATCCTGTAACTCTAAAAATCCTAGTAAGAAATGTTTTTTTTAATAATTAACCTATAGCTGTCGATCCTTAAATCTTAATTAGAAAGGACAATGGGCACTTTTGTACATAGATCCTGCGCAAACTGTAAATAGTGATAAGATCTGTACCATTTCATTATGAAAGCATATGTGGTCTATGAAAACTAAGGTCAAATCTTTGTGGTTCTTCAAGCGCTAAAATAATGTTTTGACTTCTTTAACTATCTATAATTATTATTAAACTTTCAGGTACAAACCCTGAACATAATCTCTAAAAAACGGCTTCGTCCATACTCATCCCCAGTTCGAACTCGCTCGGTTCGTATATGCATGCATAGCTAGAAGGCGCAAAAGTACTGATGGTAAGAAAAGTACTAGTATGATTTTTATTTATTTTTATTCAGTCATAATATGCGTTATAAAATTTACAGCAGGAAGTTAGGTACCATTAGTGTTTTCTCACCATCCATAAAATAGAATCAACATGAATGAACAACATAGGTAATAAACGCTGGTTTAAACGAAACATTTGTTTATCCAACCTTGTTAAAGTCACAGTTCGTAAAGACAATAATTAAATAGTTAAAAAAATATTAACATATTTCTCTAAAAAAATCACAGTCAATTACGAAGGCTGCGGCCGGGATACTTAAAAAAAACCAATTTAGATTCTAAAACTGATTTAATAAAAGCAAAAGAACTTACAATAAATGAAAACTATGTCTAGCTAAATCTAAAGTTATGCCTTCCTTCGAAGCCGGAATAGAAGTGGCCGACCTCATGTAGCGGTGGCGCGATGGTGCCGCGGTATTTTGTGCATTCAGCGCATTTGCCTCGTGTCGCTAATTGCGCATTTTACTTGTTTGTTATAATTAATCGAGGCCGTCCTTAGTCAGCGCTTTGGATATACTACGCTTGCGTAACACCTCCGCCTGTAGTTCAGCAACTATTTTAAAACGCTCAGTGAAAATGTTGCTGGTAGGTTTTCTCGTTGCGTATGCGTTTCAGATGTTACAGGAACTGCGTTTTCATGATTTCCTGGTCCTGTGGGTACAGCGTCGTTTTGGTTCGGTTTTCTGGAAAGGTTTCTTCCAGGAAAATATCTTCTGGTTAACATCGCAATTGTAAGTATGGCTGCGATACACAGTATAACATAAAACGGTATAGTAGTATGATATAGCGTTTCAGTTGTTTCAAACGATGAAATCGGCGACTGAAGAGTTATTCTGTCCTGAATAGTGTGTAGTCTATCCAAGTTAATAGATGTTAAATTTGCATGTAGTAAGCTTATCTCCTGTGTTTCAGTAGTGTAGGGAATGTTCAATACTTTTACAGGTTGGCCTTTTATCTCGTCCTTAGTGTTTATTAAGGTTATTTCGTTTGTGTGTATCGAGCAGTGCAATGGAATAGTGGCAAGGTAGCTTCCCCTCAGTGTGTCGTAATCGTCGCTTCCACATTTCATCTGAACTCTGGTAGATTGAGGGAATGATATAACGTAATGTCTACTATCTAATTCTTCTACAGCCGGTTTTGATAGATGTACGGTCGTTAGTTTACAGGATTTTTGTAATGTCTTGCTTGAAATGAAGGTTTGCACGCAGTCAGCTTGAGTTTGGATATAGTGATTTGTTTTTTGTTCGCAGAGGTACCGATTATTATTTAGCTTCGGGCATTCTACCTCCATGTACATGAACGTATTCCCATTGGTTGCTATGAAAGGATAAGGAGGTATGAGGACTTGGTTGTTCTTGTTCGGGACTATGGAGAGTTTATAAAGTGTATAGGTATCTTCTGAGACTATGGGAAACCTAAATGCTATTACTATTTTCTTGTCGTCGTAATAATACCCAGCTTTAATGATGTCATAGTACTGACGTAATTCTAACTCTATTACGTGGTGATTACCATAAATTTCCTTAAGCCTGTCTACTACGTTACCCAAGATGTCTATTCCTAACATGCTATGATGAATAGTCATCGCGCGGGTGAACGATAAAATATTCTCTATCCTATATAATTCCGATAACACGTCCTCTATGTTTTCGCTGACGATAGTCAACAGCTGATTGAACTTAGCGACTTGGATCATATTTATGCTACTTTCTGCCTGTTTTATTAATAGACTTAGTGTGGTGTTGATTTTACTCTGGTTTTCGACAATTTTATTTATGATATTAGTGTGAGTTAGCATCCACTCTTTACTGATGCTGATATGCTCGTTAAATTCATCTATAGTCTTCTTTTGGTTATTTCTCAACGTCTTTATGGCATTATTATATCGAACAGCATCCGAGTAATCGAGGTTACCTGTAACGCTTTTTATGACAGATCCTAGGCCGTCTATAAGACCTCTTTTTGAACGTCTAGGCTCTAGGGTACGTAGCTGATCAGTGACTTTACTTAATTTATCCGAAAGGTAGTCTATTTGATACTCGTAGAGAGAATATGTGTTATTCATCATGTGTAATTTAATGTAACGGAATTGAGTTTGAAGGGTGGAAAGAGTATTTTCAATGTCGTCCAGGTTGACATATTGGAGGAAAGTATGATAATGGGTTATTAGTCTGAGCGGTCCAAGTTTAAAGGGTAGTAATCCAATTCCAGAGTCTAAACTTTCAAGTTTTATCTCCTGGCTCCGTATTGCATATATCGTCAGTAGCAGCGTCATCCTGCAACAATTTAGCAGTCTTAGGTACGCGTTTAAGTCGTGATTTTGCTACGGGGCCGCGTTTCTTTGACGTATAAATATGGATAGGTAAATCTGCTAAGACTACATCCTGTGTGTATCTGGGGGCTAATTTTTGCCGCGGGGCTGATGGGTTTTTTATGAAGACCTGTTGTTTAGGTTGATACTCCTCCTCCTGCTCGCGGGTCTTATTTCGGTTTTCGATTAAAGAGGTGCGATTACTAAGAGAGGTTTCATTTATGATTTGGTATACTGTTTTCATTTGATCTCTATGGTTTAATATGTATTGTTGCAATAGGTGGCTACTTAGATCAATGTCCCACGGGTCTCGGCTATCAAAGTGCCCGGTTATTATGTCAAATGGTCTGCATTTAGTGAAACTATGGATTGAGCTGTTATATCCGAGTAAGGCATATGGTATTAGATTGTTTGCGGGTTCTTTTTTATGTTGAATACGTAGGATTCTTATGTGTTCAAGTAACGTGGAGTGGAACCTTTCTATGTTGCCGTTATCGTTAGGACTGTGAGCTAGTGTTTTATGGTGATTAATTTTGTGGAGTCTAGTGAATTCAGCGAACAGCTGATTAGCATACTCGGTACCGTTGTCCGTTATTATAGTTACAGGAAAACCATGGTGAGTGCAAAACTGTAATAGGCCCTGTAAGATACTAATTGCGGTACCATCTCTCATAAGGTATGCTTGTCCGTATTTTGAAAATACATCAATGAATGTTAGGTATTTCTCATTTTCGACCGTGAAGAGGTCCATATGAATTATTTCAAACGGTTTAGTGGCTGGTGGCACTACGTTAAACTTTTGTTTGATGGGACTTCGGTCATATTTGGCCTGACCGCAAGTAGTGCATTCATTAATATACTTTGTAATGTGGTCTCTCATATTCGGCCAGTAATACTTATGCGAGAGGGCTAGGTGACATTCGTTTATGCCGCGATGATTAGTTTTTCCGTCATGATAATGCCTAATTATGTCTTGCTGCCTAAGGTACTCTTTTACATTTTCGAGTTCGGATTTACATAACACGAGGTTCATTGCAGAGCTTTTAAAGTTATCTTGTATTATAGGAATGATGTCATACATGCTCAAAGGGGGGTTAATAATAATACCCGTCTTCATCTTCGGGTTTACGTACTCTTTTATAGCGGCTATGACGTCATCTATTAGGTTAGTTTGTGAAACTTGTATAGAGGTGCGAGTATGTGTGTCAAACGGTTTGGTCGCGGTCGGTCTTTTTTTTATGTCTCCTACTACTGTCATGATTATTTGTCGGTGAAATTTATTTATAGGTTCGTCGGTGATTGGTACTTCGAGTATGGGGTTCTCGTTACTTGTGTGGGCTGTTTCAGTACTGGAGTCTGCTATTGACGGGGGTTTTTCGGAAGGATTCACTGTAATCGAGCTTATCTCGTCATTATGTATTTCAACTCGCGAGAGGGCGTCAGCGTTGGTGTTGTTTTTGCCCTTTTTATACACTACAGTGAAGTCGTACTCACTGAGTTTCAATCTCCATCTAGTTAAACGCGAGTTAGGTTCTTTCAAGCTCATAATCCATTGTAGTGGCTTATGATCCGTAACTATCTTAAACTTACGTCCAAAGAGGTAGGGTCGAAAGTACTTAGTGGCCCACACGATGGCGAGAAGCTCTTTCTCAATGGTACTGTAGTTTATCTCGCTTTCGTTTAGTGTTCGTGATGCGTATGAAATCGGTCTGTCTGATCCTATTGGCCCTTGTGATAATATGGCTCCTATCGCAAAGTTAGAGGCGTCTGTTGTCAATATGAATTCCTTATTGAAGTCGGGGTACTGTAAGATCGGGTCGTTTGTTAAGAGGTTTTTACATCGTTCGTAGCAGTCAACGTAGTCTTTATTAAGTGTGACGATCCTACCTTTCTTTAAGCACTGAGTAAATGGTTTCGTGATTCTAGCGAAATCGGGTATGAATTTTCTGTAGTATCCTATAAGTCCGAGAAACTGTTTTATCTGTTTTGAGGTTTTGGGTATGGGGTATTTTTGTATAGCTGTAATTTTGTCCGGGTTTGGTTTGATTCCTTCATTGCTTATTATATGACCTAGGAAAGCGGTTTCTAACTTCAAGAATTCGGACTTGTCCATCTGAATCTTAAAGTTAGATTCTCGGAGTCGTTGGAATACTTTCTCTAGGTTATTTAGATGCTCCTGAAGCGAGGTACTATAGACTATGATGTCATCCATGTAGACGAGGCAGATCACGTTTTGTAGGCCTCTCAGCACATTGTCCATTACCCGTTGGAATGTTGACGGGGAGTTCTTCAAACCCATGGGCATTCTTAGGAACTCAAAATGCCCATGTTCTACGTTGAATGCTGTCTTGTGGATGTCGTCAGGGTCTGTCTCAACTTGGTAAAAACCACTGGCAAGGTCAAGGGTACTAAAATACTGGCACTTCCCTAACTTGTCTAGGACGTCTGTTATGTTCGGTATGGGGTATTTATCGTCTATGGTTTTTTCATTTAGTTTTCGGAAGTCTACTACGAGCCTCCATTTTTGTTTCCCGGAAGCGTCTGCTTTTTTAGGGACTACCCAAATGGGAGAGCTCCAGGCTGAGTCAGAGGGTCTAATGATATTTTGTTCCAGCATTTTTGAAATTTGCTCCCTAACTTCTTGGCGATGAACGAAAGGATATCTGTAAGTCTTGGTATAGATAGGTGCGTCGTCTACAGTCCGTATACGGTGTTTCACCTTATTGGTGAAAGATAAGGGTTCGCCTTCTATGTAAAATACATCCGCATACTTCGAGCAAATATTAACTAAGTTAATTTTCTCCTCCTCATTAAGATGATCTGTTCGCAATTTAGATATTACTTTATTAATGCGAGATGTGTCAGGTATTTGTTCCAGGTTCATGCATTCGATGTTACTTATAGTTACAGCTTCTACCGGGTGGTCTAGGGATAGAATAGTATCGTTGTTTGATGGGTTTAAAATTTCTATAATGCCGCGGTTATTACAAACGGTTGTAATGCATTCGCTTACAATGCAATTGCACAGGTATTGTTGTGGGATATGTACGTCACCGTCTTTAGCGTTTATAGGTAATCTGATAAGCTTAGTTGTGTTGGCTGGTATAACAGCCTCATAAAGGTTTACATTTCGGGAATTAAACATTACGATAGGGTTCCTAGCGGTAGCCGTAATCAGTAGGTTGTCCTCTAAGTCAATCTTCGTATTCCATCTGGTCAGTAAATCTAGTCCGATAAGTCCATCAAAAAATTTGTGAAAGTCATATATGAATAATTTAATCTCGTTAGGGTCATTGAGTTCACGGAAGGCTGGTATAGTTATTGAATAATCGTTTCTAGTTGTAGCGTGGACGTTAGTTACCTCGAAGGGATCATAGTTAAGAGGGTATTCCGAGTAATACCGTTGTACAGCTGTAGGACTAATAAATGACTGGTTTGCTCCGGTATCAATGAGTAGGTTTAGTGGGGGATCAGATATTTTTATGTAGGGCAACTGTCGTTGCGTTTGCAAGTTAACTTCTATTTTGAGGGTTTTAATGGGGATTTTATCTGAAAATCCTGGTTTGCGTTACTAGTCGAGGGTTGGGGGTCCTCACATGCTGTAGAGGGTTGAATCGGTTTTTGCTCGGGCACCATAGCTGGTCCGAAGTCCTGTACGTAATAGTTGTTACCGTCGTCATAGTAAACGTTATAGTCAGCATGGTCGTAGTCATAAGAGTAGGGTTCCTCCACGAGGTAATAATCGTAGTTATTTTCGCTGCAATCGTTGAAATTCATCTCGCGGGTTTTAAAATAATTTGTCGGAGCCGGGTTGCCAAACTTGCCCCAGTCATGAGGTCTACTTGGCATAGGCTTAGCAACAAAATGGCTGACCCCGCTCATTGGCTGAGGTCCCGGGGCTAGGGCACGTGGCTGAATTGGTGACACGTGGTTATTAGGTGCGTTGGGCGCACGTGGCGCGCCATGTGGTTGGAACATAGGTTGTCTCCAACTGCTTTGCGGAGCCGGTGGCCGTTGCCAGTTTGAAAACGGTTGGTGACCAAAGGGTTTCGGCATCGACATGGGTAGAAAACCTGTGGGCTGTGTTAGTAATTTGGGCATGGGAGCGGTTGGAAGTGGCCTTTTTACACTCGCACTATCATTACGATTTTACAAGTACATCACATTTAGTTCCTCTTGGACGAACTCCAGCGCCCTCTCTATGCTTTCAGGACGCATACAACGTATTCGGGAACCTAGAGGTTCCTTAAGGCCACGTACAAACGCTTGCATTGTTAATTTCTTGTATAGTGTACGTTTCGCTTCTATGGTGGTAGTCACTGTTTCATGCAACGATATATAAGTCATAATGGTACTGAATAACGATTGACATTGGTCGTAGTACTCTTGTGGAGTACTATTACCCTGAGCTGATACTAGGAGGTCATTATAGAGGGCTGTTTCGTCCCTCTGGTCGGCAAAGCTATTAATTAGGGTATTTCGTATTCCTGCCCAACTATCTGGGATGCCATTCGAATTAATTCTAGTTGCCGCAACGCCTGTTATTTTATTTAATATCCCGTTCAAAAGGCATAGGTTACCTAACTCACTACCCGGTACATTACTTAAATAAGTACTAACTATCTGGTCGCATAATTTAATAAATCGCGTGAGTACGTTAGGGTTCCCATCGAACTCGGGAACTGGGCGCAGAGCCTTAAAAATTGTGTCCGGATCACACGACATTTCGCGGTCCTCTAATAGGCTATTAAAACCTAAATCTATGTCTCTACTCGAATCCTACCGACTGCGCCAATTACGAAGGCTGCGGCCGGGATACTTAAAAAAAACCAATTTAGATTCTAAAACTGATTTAATAAAAGCAAAAGAACTTACAATAAATGAAAACTATGTCTAGGTAAATCTAAAGTTATGCCTTCCTTCGAAGCCGGAATAGAAGTGGCCGACCTCATGTAGCGGTGGCGCGATGGTGCCGCGGTATTTTGTGCATTCAGCGCATTTGCCTCGTGTCGCTAATTGCGCATTTTACTTGTTTGTTATAATTAATCGAGGCCGTCCTTAGTCAGCGCTTTGGATATACTACGCTTGCGTAACAAGTCTGTAAACTAAGAATAATATTATTATTTATTATACAATAGTCCAAACTATCGTCAAGAAATCGCAGTTTGTACAATAATTAAAGCTCTCTCTTAAAAAATGTCTGTATATAGTAGAGGATACGCAGAAGAACGACCTTCACCCCATCTGATTAATGGATGAAAAGTATTTTATCAAATTTAGTATAAATTAATACGTGATAAGTATTTATTTTCTACATCTTAGCACTTTTCTGACAAACTGTACCCTTGCAGCTGATAGGCATATAAAATTACGGGTGAGTTCGAACTGGGGACGAGCATAAAACGAGCATTGATCACCACACCACAAGCTGGTGGCGGCGGCAGGTGGTGTGTTGGTTGCTACCAACAACACCACCAATGAGTCAAGGTTCCCTTACTAAGTTTTTGATTAGTAGTCGCCTCAAACCAAATACAAAACCAAGACAGCGCGCTGCGAATAATAAAGTGAAGCATGCCAAAAGTACACCTCCGCTCTGAGCGTACACGCACACATTTACAACCATTTGCAATAGAACTACACCTCACTAAGTGCACACATGCTTACGAAACCGACTTCACGTTTCTATTGACAGCGCAAATAAAAAACCAATACACTTAGTCTTGGTTTTTTATTTGATCTGAGATATTCGTAATGTCAGAATACCTGTTCAGACAAAATAAAGTGCAACATTAATTTGACAAGTCACTACGGCACGGTTGACGCAGTGGTTAAGCGATTGACTGTTGCGCTGCGTTCGCGGGTTAGATTCCCGCACGGAACAAATATTTGTATGATCTACAAGTAGTTGTTCTGGGTCTGGATGTTTGTGTATGTGAGTTTAAATATTTGTAAATGCACCCACATTACAGGAGATACTCCTAGTGCGGGACAAAGTAAAAAAAAATCGGTTGTCTGTAAAGTCGGTTTACTGACAATAGTTGAACGTGACAACGTCATAAGAAAATACTGATGGAATTATTGCATTTTTCAAAAGAAAATTTTAATTTTATTTGTTTGATAGATATTTTGTATGGATATAGAGAAGGAGGTAAATGGAAATCACAATTGAATTGATCAAGTTACATTTATTTGTACGCATAAATACAATTATGTCCTTATTTTTTATACTGCACATAGTTTTACAAGTATGAATGTGCGTTGAGCAATTGTTTTACAACTTTTAAACATGTGTGATATTTAACTTCTTAAAATTTGTGTTATTCTGTTGAGAATAGGACGATGATAGGAAAACTAGGAAATGAAAGGGAGTGTTTCGAGTGTAATGTGTCTTGAAAAAGTCAAATCATGGTGGTGCCTCTTAGTGTTATTGACTTATTAACGTCTGATGCACAATCGAGATTGTACATATGAATTTGATAAATGTTTCGTCATTTTTCACGTTTGTGTTGAAGTCGCCACAAAGAAGAATTGGTACATCGGTATCAACTTCCATGATGGGATGTACACACTGGCTGTTGTAAACATACGAAAAAAGTGCTTGTATCGTTGCTATAAACAATTGACACCACATTCACTTTTCGCTGCACTTCATACTTGACGAAAACATGTAAATGTTTTCGTCAAGTATCAAGTATGTATTATTGTATAGCAGCTGTCCACGCGGACGCATCGCTCACTCAAGTAGGAGAGAGACAGATGTAGAACGCTGCCGAGGCCGATTGTGCCTCTTTGTCGCTCGTTCCGCGCTCTCGCTTGCATTTCAAGCCTTAAATGGAACGCCTCAGAGCGAGGTAACGCCGCATGAGTCATGTTTTTTCGAGCGTGCAGCGGGCTCCATCGAATTATAAGACGTTGTCACGTCAAAAAAAAAAAATGCAAGTCCAAATTCAATATCAAAATGCATGCAAATAACTTACATACTCGGAAACAAACAATTCAATTTTTCTTTAGAATAGAAAGAATTATTGGATTCTGTTCGGCAGTTTGGAAGTTATAATGATATTTGTGTGCCAAGCGCAGTGCGGTTGGCTTGTATGCGGTCGGCTTGCATGCGATGTCTCAGGGTGGTCGTGAATGAAGGGGGCTGATAGACGTATGGTACAAGTTTGTGTAGTAACCCACTTACACGGTGTTACTGCAGACACTGAATGTGTTGTGCGAATGGAATGAACTTATTTGTTGTGCAACATCTCGGAAGTTGAAAAGCGTTAGAATTTATGGACAGATTTATAATACGGGAATTTCATTGCACTCTTTTAGACATAAACATAAATACCTATCTCTCTCTAAATAGGTCAATCAAGTGGCAAGTTGTTTTTTTACCAAATTACGTACATAATACTGTGATAATAACATGTCTTTGATAGTAAACGAGTGATAACAGCGACAGCAGCTTATGATCCTCTAGTACATAATCATTATAACTACACTCCATTTGAAATAGGTTTAAACATTGAAACAAACCTTTTTTACAGTCCGTTCAACCGATTTTGACTTCTATACCGTGGGCATAACGATGGCATTAAAGCAAAAAAGTGATTACAATACCAACTGTTTACTGCAGCTGCCATTTGTCATGCCACCAACGCAATAAAAGTCAAAATTTGTTGAACGGACTGTAAAAAAGGTTTAAGTATTTAAATGTCTTATCTTATTTCAAATGGCCCCCCAATGGTACCCCATTTTTCGTGCTATTTTCTAGGAAATAAAGAAAACGACACTGAATACAAGAGGTCAAAATAGTGGATCAAACAGTTAAACACAAAAAAATAAACGTTTTTGACTTTGATTTAACAAAACTTACGACGGAATAGAAACACAGAAAAAGAGGTTATTCAGATATAATAAAAACCGTCCACTAACTGAAGGCTTTCCTGACCCAGAAAACCCTCCACACAAGTTAGAACTAATGTTCGCCATGATCAGCATGATGGACAAAATGATGGACCATATGATCTAGCTTGTCTCAACAAATTTATAAAAAAACATCAATTAAAGATAAATTAACCCATTGAAACATACCTACTAGATATATGAAAAATCGTGTATAATGCAGGAAATAAAAGGCTTGTTTTATTTTTGAATTTTTTAATGATACTATGAAATGCATAACACAGTGATTGATTGTAAGACTTGCCCGTATTGCAATCTGCCTCCGACTAAAAGACTTTATATCAATGAATATTTATACTTACAGAATCCATTATTATGGCTAATTTAAATGTAATGCTAATTTTATGACAATTCTAGTTTAAAGACCTTCTATTTACTCTTGTTGTGTGCCATCCCCCACTCCCGGCACGTCAGCAATCCCGGCACTTCAGCACATCAGCTGTCTATTTGCAGTTCCTGCTCTTCTTTATATGTCACGGGTGTTGCACCCTAGGTGTCTGCTCTGCATGCCGCTCTGGAATCCTGGTATTTCCCTGAGTTTGTAATAATGTGTTCATAACTTTGTAATTTGACTAGTGATTAATTTCAGTTATTGAACGGCCTCGGTACGTATTTAGATGTTTATTTTAATACTTAAAAATATGCTTTCCACTTCAAGGGTTTTGGGGTTGGTAAGTTTGGGTTTTACTGACTTTCTTTTTTTGTTATAGTTATAAAAAATGTTTTAATTAAAGACCACATCACGTTTACTGACATGTCGTCAAAATGTTATGATACAGATAACCTAACAATTATTATCGTCACTTATCATAACAAAAACATATTTTATGAACAAATTGATACAATTATTTTATTCAAATACATTCATCTGGTATAATCATGGGCCGACTAACTACAGAAGAAAAAACATTTTACAAAGAAAATGGATTCATAGTTCTAAAAGACGTGCTTTCAGAAAAAGATTTGAGTGCCATCAGTGAAGAATATGACAAGTTGTTTGCGAGGAAGAACCAGGACAATATGGAAAGTTCGTGGGTAGGGAGTGATGCGGATGACCGGAAGAGTGACGCCACGCAAACGGTGAGCATTGAGTAAATTATTCTCATAACGATGACTCATTCCCTGTGCTCCTTATCAGATATATCGTTTAACCAGTTATTAGACGTGAACGTACATACCTATTTATACTCACGCCTTCACTCCTACCGTGTGACTGTGTAGGCCGAAGTTAAAGAATGCCACCTGCTATGATTCATACATACTTCTTTTGTCTGTTGCTTTGTCCAAGTTCATACTTTATACAGAACAAGATTATAGAATAACTCAGTAGTCTACCCACATCGGATAAGCATTATCAAAAAATCCACGCGTAATGGTGGCGCGTATGTTAGATAATTTAGCACCCTTCAAAATTGTTGAGCTGAATGGTGCTATCGATGCGTCAGGTTCGTGAACGGGCGCCGTCTGAAAACGGAAGTTTGGCAATCATTCCTTCTGCACATGTGGCTTCCCTGGTACCTCATTAACGGCATAATTATGTAAGAGTCTATGTACTGCTCCCAAATTACCGTATCTATTTTTATTTTATTTTATTTACATTCGTCCTTGACATATTCATATTTGACATTATATACCTACGATTTATTCAACTCTTTATTCAACATTCAACTCTATAGGCTTTTGTGGACAGTTGTAATAGTAATCATATAAATGCGTTTAATTAAATTTTTTTTATTTTTTTTTATTAGTTTTTTTATCTTTTGTATAGATTCTTTTCTAATTTGTGAATGTGAGAACGCTGTAGGCTTAGTGAACTGTAGATTTGTTGACCATTTTCTATTTTCTTAATTACCTAGTACTTATTGAAAGACCTACACTGTCCTCCCATACCTAGTCACAATGTTATTTAAAAGAATTGTAAAAGCCAATTATTTTTAAAAGAGTAACCGTGGAGTTTCTTGCCGGCTCTTCTACATAGGAAACGACCAATTGGAACCGTGCACACCGTCTCAACCGTTTCATAAGTGCCCATCTAGGTTGAGAAACCTAGATGGGCACTTATGAAACGGTTGCCTTTAAAATGTAACTAATATTTTGTAACCATATTTTGATTTAAAAGTGATGCATGATGTGTGTGTCCGTGATGGCGTTTATTGCCCGTTCTTCTCCCTAGGCACTAATACGCTTTGGAATGGGCAACTAGCTTGATCTTTCTGACTGACCGACCTCTTGACAGTTCTAAAGTGTCTGTAGTTGGTTTATTTGAAATAAATGCTTTGACTTTGAGTTTGAACCCAGCTGTCTTTCACCCTATAAGTTTTTTTAATGTTTATTTTGACGCTGCATAGGTGAAAGGTATCCACAACCTGCAGTACCACCACGCGGTGTTCAGCTCGTTCCTCTTCAACAGCAGGCTCCTGGATGCCCTGGAAGACATCATGGGATCTAGTAACATTGTGCTGCATCACACCAAGGCTCACTTGAAGCCGCCTGAAAAAGGAGCCGCTTATCCTATGCATCAGGTTAGAAATTAGCTTTATTAGTTTTCTTAATATACAACGGACATGATTCTAGTCCCACCAACCAGCATTGAAATTTTTTCGGTTATACTAAAACCGGCCAAATGTGTGTCGGGCTACGCACAATGAAGAGTTCCGTAGTTGGGATGAATTTATCCCAAACACAAACTTAACATTGTAGTTAAAAGTTCTCCCATACATTCCAACTGCAAATATTTACCATGTTATTTAAGACCATAGACTTCTTATAAGTTTTCCCGTAATCTATGAGCGAAAAACGATTCTCTGTATTTTTTTAAGTGAAAACTTCTTTAGGCGCGTTGGGCATTTTTGAAATGGGACTAAACCATTGATTTCGGGACACCGTGATGACACCAGCTTGTGACCATTAAAAAGACATCAACGCGTTGAATACCGCGGTGCGTGGAGTAAAATACATAATTGCATTGATTAGCGCGGTGCCAATTTTTTTTTCAAGTTTTCACTTCTGTCGGCACTCCCGGAGTGCCACCGGTCTTTTATTTTTTTCAAAATTTTTGGCTCTGTAGTTTTGAAGATAAAGGGGGGAATGGTCAATTTTCATCTATTTTCTTAAATATCTTTATTTTAAAATTATAAAAAAAAAACGTATTTGAGATCCTCGTAATAAGTCCTTTCGTTTGATGTCACACGACACATTTTGAAAAACTTTTTTTTTTTCTTATTGGCCCCTCAAAAGTGACCCCCATATTCAAATCTTATCAAAATTAATTTATTTACGTTATACGTCCGTATTTGGGTCATAGAAATACATATGTGTACCAAATTACAACTTAATCGGTCCATTAGATTCGGAGTAAATTATCTGTGACAGACGGACAGACAGACGGACAGACCAACAGACAGACAGATACACGAGTGATCCAATAATGGTTCCGTTTTTTCCTTTTGAGGTACGGAACCCTAAAAATCTACTAAGAATTTCTACACGGGGGGTTAGAATCATGTGCTAAATTCATGGTATGAGTTTACGCATCGATGAACAAAAAGAAAAATCCTGAGCCACTCACTCACTGACTCATCAAAGCCCTCCTCAAACCCTTAGCTTAGAAAGAATCACCAGGGTGGATGAAGTTGCTGACAAAGGGCTAGTTACAAATAAAAACACATGACTGAAATAAAAAAAAACATAATACATATTATCGTCGAAAATAAATTAAAATAATTGAAAATAATAACTGAAAATGTGATCTTGATTTTTTTTTTAAACAACGTTAGCATCTAATCTCAGCCTCAATCAGATTTTTTTTACAACTATTATTGGCACTACAATAATTTTCTATTCTATATTCAAGAGTCACTAAGACATTTATCTATTACAAACCATACAACACGAACTGTTGACTTCTGCGCAGGACTACCACTATTTCCCGTATAAGAACGACTCCATGATAGCCGCCTTTCTGCACCTGGATGCCGCTGGGCCTGACAACGGAGGCCTCTTCGTGTACCCTGGATCTCACAAACTGGGCCCTCAGGAAGACGTCGGAGCCAAGGAGTCTAACTTTCATTATGTGGATCAAGTAATGTGTTATCAGTTATTATTACAAATGTTTATTTAAGGGTTGCACGTAGCGAATAAGGAATTGCGAGCAATACTTACAGCTTGCGCAAATAATAATGATAATACCAGCCTATAATGTCCCACTGCTGGGCAAATGCCTCTTCTCATAGAGTGAAGGCTTGAGTATTGATCATGATCACCACGCTAGCTCAGGGCGGATAAGCAATTTCAGACTTATATTAAAGTTACGATGTTTTTCTTCACTGATGCCAGTGATGTCCATGTTACACTAACAAAGTAAGTACATAATATGAATTGAAGAGTAAGCACATAATATGAATTGAAAACTCATATTGAACATATTGCTTGCGCAAATATTTATGTTAGATTTAAAGATAGATTTTTCAGGTAGTTATTGTCCAGGATAATTATTATTCTTATGGTATCAAATCCCTAATTCTTAGGCAATTTTAACTAGACTATTTTTTTATTTTTTTTCTCAGAACCTAGTGGTCAAATTCTGATAAAGTAAGTAAATTTAAAGACTTTCTTTGTATTCCAGACGAAATTCTCCTTAGAAAAAGCCAGCCCAGTGATCGCGGCTTGCGGAGACGTGGTTGTGTTCTCGTACCTGCTGGTGCATGGCAGTCCCGCCAACACGTCAAGCAGACCTCGCCGTATGCTGCTGCTGCAGGCGGCCGCTGCCGAGGATGAGCCGCTCGGCCGGCAGCCGCTGAGGCCGGGCCAAGGCTGGCTGCTCAGGGGTGTCAATGTCAACAGGGATGCCAGCATATCGAAGAGATTTGAAACTAACTAGTGATTGTGATGGATTGTGTGGGAGAAAAATTAATTATGGTATTAGGTAGTAATAAAACAGTTAAAAAATACCCAAATGTTTACTCAATCTTTTGACTGTAACAAAATAGAAATACAGAGTGAGCCTTTATAATGTGCACACATCGAAATGATCCCATCAACACTTAATTTTATCGACGGAAGAAATATTTTAAAAAACCTAACGAACGAACGTACGAGAGAATATTTAAAATAACAGTTGAGACAACATGCTCAAAAACTCACAATGCAGTTACGAAGGCAATAATTTGATAGAGTTAATTAGCCACGCAGCGGTTCCCAAGGCCAAGAAACAAGAGGATAGAATCTACTACAAAAAATAAATTAGCGCCGGCTTTTGTAAAACATAATTTTTAAGAAACTTTCAAAAGTCTTGATTACTACCTAATTAAGTTCGGTGGCAGCAGAGGATGCAAAAAAAACGAATTTATTTATAAGAATTTAATTAGTACCAAAAATTAAAATTATATTATAAATCTAATTAATTACTATGGGTATTGTTCAGTCGACGATTGACCAAAGAATATATCCATTAATTCCGGAATCGGGTAGCTAGCGTCTGGTGTCAGCTTCGCGACGACACGAGGCACGTGTGCAGCGTCAGCTTCTAGACATTGCGCAGTGTTGTTGCCGTGTGAAATCAGGGCGATGCATGCTATAGCAATTTGCCTCGGCTATGCTTGCGTAACACCTCCCCCCGAAGAACAGCGAGTATTGAAGACCTTGTTCGTAAATTGCGCTGGGAGATGATCTGTTCTATCCCTTTGTGTCTCTGGTATAGCGTAAATAATCTGCGGTCGAACTTTCTTGTCATCGGAGGATTCTTTCTTAAGATCGGTCTGCTTCGGATAACATCTTCGATAAGTGAAGTATGCAGTTAGTGCACATGCACTGAGTAGTAACACGTACAGCGGTATGGTTGTATATTAGATGCTGCTATTTGAGTGTGTATCGAACTGTATCGGTGACTGCAGTGAAATCTCCCTATTGGTAGCGTGAAGATCATCCAAGTTAATAGAGTTGAAATTGAATAATGGGCGTGCCATTGGGCTGGGAATATCTTCTTTAGGAACATGTATTATCTTCAAAGCTTGACCTTTCAATCGATCATTGGAGTTTGAGATGGTGAACTCTTCTGTCTGAATAAAACAGTTATGAGGAAGTATGGCGAGGTAACTTCCTTGCAGTAACTTGTGGAGATCTTGTTCGCAGGATAGACGTACTTTCGTCGGAGTCGGGAAGCTGATGGTATAGTGTCGGTCATCGAGTTTCTCGTAGGCTGGTTTTTGAAGAGATATCGTGACTGGTTTGCATTCGGGAAGTCTCTGCTGCGTGGTGATGAGGGCTCCAATGCAGTCCGGCGAAGTTCGGCTTTGTACGTTGTATATCTCTTCACATAGATACCCTTTAGTGGACTTCGGGCATTCAGCCTCTATGTACTTGAAATTTTTCGGATGGATTGTGAAAGATATTTAGGCGCAGGGTGGATATTGGCGGTCGTGAATTAGAAATAACAACACTTTTCTTGAGTACACGTCATATAATTTACGGAAATAACACTTACTTGATAACACAACAATTACACACAGTATAAACACTTTACAACTATAACAACTTTACGACACACTATACAAACTGATAACACATAACTGACTGATAACATAACAAAACAGGACACGAATACGAACGAACACACACTTTTTTAGATGGAAGCGATTCCTTATATAGTCTTTGTACCACAGCGCACTTGCCCTGTGGGTAGCGTACGCCGTTAATTTTATTTTCCTGTTAGAAACGTAGAATTCAAGGTGAGGGGCGCAGTATGCGAGCGGGGAATGCGGGGTACGCCAATATTTGGGTGTACCAAGGGGGGTGAGGGGAATGAAGGGGGTAAGAACTGCGCAGTTGGTCTGCTTATGTATAAAAATCCTTTGTTCTTCCCTAAAGGTGTACATCCCCGGTACTTTTCCTTATATACAAGGTGTCTATTTATAGCAAATGGTCAAACTAAGACTTTCTCATTGTCAGAAACCTTATTTTCTGCTTAGTTTGGCATCTATTTCACCATTTACCTGGTATATAAGGGAAATCTTCCTACTTTTACGTACAATCGACAGGATTGACTGATCTGTAGCTACTACTATTACTTATAAGCATTAATATAGCTAGGTTACCTCACAAGAGGGGCAATAAATCAGATTTCCTAGCTACTGGTGGCAAGTACCTAACTATATACCTAAAACTATATACAGATAGGTTTTAGGTCGCTGTGCTTCTCAACAATCCCACCCCCCGTAAGAGGGTTCAACCGATTACTTTTCCGTCGGTAGGAAGCACAACGACCTTTACAACGGGCCGACGCAGGACCCCATGATTCGTTCTTACATCTATCACTCTTATAACAGAGTCCGGCCCGGGATACACAGTTTTAATGACCCCCTTGGTCCATTGGTTTCGTGGCTTACTATTGTCTATGATCACTACCACGTCACCCACTTTTACGTTTGGCACGTCGTTGGCCCACTTATGTCGTTGCTGTAGCGTCGGCAGGTACTCGCGCAGCCAACGCCTCCAGAAGAGGTCGGCCAGCGCGTTCACCCGTCGCCACATGCGGCGGGAGTCGAGGTCGACTGCATGCCCACGCGTACAGGGAGCATCTCCCGCGGCTGTGCCAAGCAGGAGATGGTTGGGGGTCAGCACCACCGGGTGCTCGACGTCGCTGCTCACGTAGGTGAGAGGCCGGCTGTTGACGATGAGCTCGGCCTCAGCAAGGAGGGTATAGAGTACCTCCTCGCGAGGGGCGCGCTCTCGAAGCGTCGCTTTGAGTGCATTCTTCACAGAACGCACTAGTCGTTCCCAGCACCCACCCATATGTGGGGATGCCGGGGGGTTAAAGTGCCAGGCAATGCCGCGGCCTGTGGCTTCACTTTCCACTTTGTCGTGGTTCATGTCGCGTAGCGCTGCGCGTAGCTCTGCGTGTGCGCCGACAAAGTTGGTGCCTCGGTCGGAGTACATGTCCGAGGGTCGCCCGCGGCGCGCAATGAGGCGCCGCAGAGCAAGAATGGCTGAGTCAGCACTCAGCGATGCTGCCAGTTCCAGGTGGACGGCGCGGGTGGTGAGGCACGTGAATAGCACGCCCCACCTCTTCTCCCTGCGCCGACCGATGGCGACCTCCATGGGGCCAAAATAGTCGACCCCACAGTGGACGAAAGCTCTTCGAGTTACCTCCAGCCTTGCGGCCGGGAGGTCACCCATCTTCGGTGTCAGCGGTTTGGCCTTCTCAAGGCGGCATCGTTGGCAGCTTGCGGTGACGGTCTTGACTGTCGACCGCAGGTTGGTCACCCAGTACTTTTCTCTGATTCTGTTGACCACAGCTTCTTGGTTGGCGTGTAGGGCCGCCGTGTGGTACCAATGCACCAGGCGGCGTGTGAGCGCATGCCTCCCATCCAAAATTATGGGATGGCGCTCTCCGAAGCTGAGCTCGCTGCAGGCGCCCAGCCTGCCGCGTACTCGTACCAGCCCATCTTCGAAGAACATGGGGTCGAGACTCCGTAGTTTGCTGTCGTTAGGCAGCGGGTGCGCCTCTCGAAGCGCCGCGATGTCTGCGCCGTAGCTCTCCCTCTGCATCAGTTGCAGCAGACGTGTCTCCGCCTCGCGGAGGTCTGCGCTGGTCACGGCGGATGAGTCGCGTCGTTTGCGGCAGCGATCTGCGAACACTAAAATACGCGCCACGACGTATGTGGCGCGCGTCCACGTGGGCAGCCGCTCATATTTTAGTAACGGTTCTGCCGGTGCTCCTGTCGCGTGCACCCGTTGGATTCGTTCCAGGTGCTCCTCCGCCACTGCGTCGATCTCGACGCTCACCGGCCACTGTTCCTGTGGACAGCGAAGGAACGAGGGCCCGGACAGCCACTCGTTGCCGTTATTGGGCCAGTCCATTCGGGTGGCTTTATCGGCCGGGTTCATCGCGGAGGGAACCCAGTGCCAGTCGCCCTGTTTCGACCTGCGGTCTATTTCCGCTAGGCGATGGGACACGAACCTTTGGAACTCCAGGGCATCGGAGTTTATCCATTTTAGGACAGTTTTACTATCCGTCCACAGATACTTTCGACAAATATTAAGTCCTAACTCTTTCTCGACTGTGTCGGCCAGTCTACATGCCAACACAGCGGCTTGCAGCTCTAGACGCGGGACGGAAACTAACTTCTGCGGAGCCACTCTGGCTTTGCCTATAACCATGGCTACGTCTCTGTTCCCGGAAACATTTATCCCCGCTAAATAGGCTACAGCCGCGTAGGCCGACTCGCTCGCATCTCCGAAGACGTGGAGCTCAACACCCTCCGGCCTCAGGCCGTACCAACGAGGGATTGTTAAGTCCGTGAGGTGTCGTAGCTTGTGCAGCCACTCGAACCACGTCTTCGCCTCTGCCTCTTGTAGCTGGTCATCCCACTGTATTCCCGTGTGCCACACCCGCTTCATCAGTATGCGGGACTGTATGACACACGGGTACAAGAAACCCAGTGGGTCAAAAATGGACATTATGAAACTTAAAAACTCCCGTTTAGTGGGGATTACTGTACCCTCTATTATGTCTTTAGGGAGCCTTTTAAATGATAGGTCGAATGCTAATTTGTCCACATTCGGCGACCATATCATACCCAATGTACGCTCTGTGGCATTATCGCTTTTTTCTAGTGAAACCCTATCAGGCATGTCCGTGTGCAGTCTGTCGCGCAGCTCTTGGGAGTTGGTGACCCACCCCCGTATATTAAACCCGCCTTCGGCGTGGATGCGGGTCACTTCCTCCACCAATCGACCGGCTTGCGCGACAGACCACGCACTGTCGAGATAGTCGTCCATATAATGTTTTGTGTGTATGGCCGCTACCGCCTCGGGATATTTGACTTTATATTTAGCTGCGTTTTTGTTTAATATGTAAATTGCTGATGTGGGAGATGACACGGCACCGAAAATCATTGAGTTCATGACATAGACACTAGGTTCTTTACTGCCGGTCGCGTTCCACAGAAACAATTGCCCTCCCCTATCTTGTTCTCTGATTTTAATACGTAGGAACATGTCTGCGATATCCCCGGTGTAGGCAATAGGTCCTACCCTGAATTTAAAAAGGACACCCAGAAGGGAATTTAAAAGGTCGGGCCCTGTCAATAAATTGTCATTTAACGCGGTCCCATTATAGGTCGCTGCGGCGTCAAACACTAACCTCAGCTTCCCGGGTTTGTTCGGGTTTTTGACTCCAAAATGGGGCAAGTACCATACCGGGTCATAATTGACCCCGTCTTTAACTTGGCTGGCGTACCCCTCTGCTATGAGCCTGTCTATTTGTTTGGTGTAGGCTGTAGCGTACACTGGGTCTTTGTTTAGCCGACGTTCTATGCCTGTTAAACGTTGGCGCGCATGTTTATAGTTATCGGGTAGCTGCGGGTTGTCCTGACGCCACAGCAAACCTACTTCCCACATGCCGCTCTCTGTCTGCTGGCTAGTGGAATCTAATATTTTATTCGCCCTCTCGATGTCTTGGTGCACCCGAGGCACCTCTGAGATTCCGATAGCTTCTAGCTCTAACTGTTTTTTAACTAAATTATGCAAGTTGATATCGGGTTCTACTACACAATTTACACATTGGTCACTAGTGTGACAATTTCCTATGGGTCCGTGTACCACCCACCCTAAATTGGTCAAAGAGACAACTGGCTTACCCGATTTCCCTCGTCGAGTCTCCCGGCTGGTCAGCAACTCCCAGTTGTCCTGCCCCAGCAACAGAAGCGGCCGGGCACCACTCATTTCCTCACAACCCAAGTGGCGAATGTGGGCGTGCTCCGCTATCAATGCGGCGGACACCGTTTGAGCGGGCAAATCCAAATTATTTAGTGTACGGCACTTTATGTCGTACGTTTGCCCGCTAGGCCCGCGCACTGTTACGTCGATTACACGCGAAGCTGAATCTACTATTTCTTGACCCCGCGCACTCCGTAGCACTAGTGGTATCTGTTGACCTTTGACATCTGTGGCTAAAGAGTCGTCTATTAGTGACACAGTGGCCCCGTCATCGAGAAGGGCATAACAGGGTTTATCTATCCCGTCTACTGTTACACATACCGGCATAATTTTTAGTAGTGCTTTGCCGGTATAATCACTGACGTTAGTGATAGTTTCTGTGTTTTTGTCGGCATGTAATAATGTATGGTGCGCGTAACTACATTTTGCACACTTATTTGCACGACAAAAATTCTTATTATGTTTCTTTATCAAACATTTAAAGCATAATCTATTTTTCTTAATAAAATCCCAACGTTCATTAATTTTTAACCCCGTGAACTTTTCGCACTTATTTAGTTTGTGTAATTGCCCACACAATGTACATTTATTATCATCGTCTGCCTTGGCCTGTTGTTCCTCATTCGAAGTCGCATGTAGGCGTTGTACTATTCTAGGTTGCCTATTGACTTGAACATTGCCTCGTGGCTTAAATGTGCTATTTGGTGTTGCGGGCGTATCTACATTCATTTGAACATAAAAAGACGTGGCTCGGGCTAGATGGCTTAAGAACTCCGCAAACAATTCTAAACTCGGAGACACTCGCACATCTATCCCTTGACTGGTTGCCATGCCCATTGCAAATTCCCCATAATTAGCTCGTTGTACAGGTGTAAGCTTATTAAGTAGTTCACTTACCAGTTGGGGGTTGTTCAGGTATCCATTCGCCTTCACGCTCCTCAGCAGTGATACACAATTACGCACTGTTGTCGAGAACTTTCTAAGTTCCCGACCACTTTCTGTTACCTTAGGTAACGCACGCACTTTTCTTAGGGCACACTCGAGCACTAGGTTTGGATGCCCAAACTCTTCGTCCAGAGTCTTCATTATCTCGGACGGGTTGGTTGACGTTCGGAGTAAATCTTCCACTGCTAGCTTCGCGTCTCCCTGTAGGGACGTTTTCAGACGCGCTAGGTTCTCGTGGGGCTTGAAGTTATACAGGGCTGTCGTGTCGTGGTACATATTCTTGTACGACAGCCATTCTGCTGGGTCCCCGTTGAAGTACGGCAGCTCGTACGCCTGCCTTGGTACCGGTCGCGGCCGCGCTATGTTTGAGATAGCATCTGCTAGTTGGTCTATTTTCCTATCCCGTGACCTACTTCTGTCGGTGTCGTCGGCGTACGTGTTTTCCCACTCGGGCGCGTTTCTACCCGGCGGCGCTCGCGATCTACCGGGCGCCGCGACGGGCGTAGCGGGGTACGTTGCTTCGGTGAAGTGTACCGACGCGGGCGCGTATTCAAGTCGGGGCGCGGGCATATTATTTTGCGGCACTGACACTGGTATATCGCGGGGATTTACAGACGACGCGGGCACTAATCTCGATTGTAAGTCGGTAGATATATTGGGCACGGGTACCTGACTAACGGCGGCGGGTGTCGTTTCCGTTATCCAGTCTTCTATACGTTGAGTTGTTCCTTCTTCTTCTTCTGAGGAATCGTCGTCGGCGGCAGCGTCTATCTCGGCTAGATCTACATCCAGCTTCTTCTGTATCAGGTTTTCCTTCAGGCGCACTATTTCCTTCTCAGCCTCGTACTGAACCCTCCTTCGAAGATAGTCGGCACTTCTCTGGCCGCTTTTCGAGGAGACGTGGCTCGTCCTTGATCTTGCCTTCTGTACTATATCCAATCTCACTGGCGTGGCGACTCCACGATGGTCTATCACACGACCGGGCCCGGCCAGTGGGATCACAGGGGCAGGAACCATTGACGACGTAGTAGGCGCTACTGATGGTGACCCAGGTGCCATTTCAGACGGCACCCCAGAATCAGCCTCTAAACCTTGACGCTGGTTCATATCAGCCTCCAACTTTCGTAACTTGCTCCTAGTTGTAATAGTGCTTCTGGTACTCATCTTAATTCACAACGGATCCGGCGATCGAAGGACCAAATTGAAAGATATTTAGGCGCAGGGTGGATATTGGCGGTCGTGAATTAGAAATAACAACACTTTTCTTGAGTACACGTCATATAATTTACGGAAATAACACTTACTTGATAACACACAGTATAAACACTTTACAACTATAACAACTTTACGACACACTATACAAACTGATAACACATAACTGACTGATAACATAACAAAACAGGACACGAATACGAACGAACACACACTTTTTTAGATGGAAGCGATTCCTTATATAGTCTTTGTACCACAGCGCACTTGCCCTGTGGGTAGCGTACGCCGTTAATTTTATTTTCCTGTTAGAAACGTAGAATTCAAGGTGAGGGGCGCAGTATGCGAGCGGGGAATGCGGGGTACGCCAATATTTGGGTGTACCAAGGGGGGTGAGGGGAATGAAGGGGGTAAGAACTGCGCAGTTGGTCTGCTTATGTATAAAAATCCTTTGTTCTTCCCTAAAGGTGTACATCCCCGGTACTTTTCCTTATATACAAGGTGTCTATTTATAGCAAATGGTCAAACTAAGACTTTCTCATTGTCAGAAACCTTATTTTCTGCTTAGTTTGGCATCTATTTCACCATTTACCTGGTATATAAGGGAAATCTTCCTACTTTTACGTACAATCGACAGGATTGACTGATCTGTAGCTACTACTATTACTTATAAGCATTAATATAGCTAGGTTACCTCACAAGAGGGGCAATAAATCAGATTTCCTAGCTACTGGTGGCAAGTACCTAACTATATACCTAAAACTATATACAGATAGGTTTTAGGTCGCTGTGCTTCTCAACAGATTGCAAGCAATTGGAAGTGAGGGACGAGTATTTCGTGGTTTTTGTTAGGGACTATGGATATCTTGTATAGATCATATGTCCGGGGTAGAATAATCGGGAACTTGTAGACTATAACTATTTCATTACCTATATAATATGAACCTAATTGTATAACGTCATAATATTCTCTAGCTCCTATATCTAATACCTTATCACTACCATATAACCTGTTTAATTTGCTTATTATAGATCTAATGGTATCTAAACTAATAACGTCATGGTGTGCTGCTGACGTTGTTATGAATGCTAGTATGATCTGTAACTTCGATATCTCTCGTGATAGCCTATCAACGTTGTCACTAACTATTAAAATGGCTTGTCCTACATGAGCATACTGAACTAACGCTTGATTTCCTTTATCTAAATTCTGACTAATATTTCTAACCATGGCTGTTAATCTGTTCTGGTTGTCTACCATGCTATCTACTACTTTAGAGTGTTGAGTTACTCAAGTTTGGTCAGACTCACGTGATTATTAAATTCTGTTAATAATTTGTTTTCATTATCTTGGAGAGATTTTATAGCATTATTGAAATGTACTGCATCGGTATAATCAAGGTTACCGGTTATGCTTTTAACAACAGAACCGAGTCCATCTACGAGACCTCTTTTAGAACGAGTAGTTTCAAATGACTGCAGCAATTGGTCAAGGACGGTTTGGAGCTGGTCCTCTAAGTATTTAATATGGGGCTGGAATAAAGAAAGGCTTCTATTATTAAGGTCGGGGCTTATTTCTTTTAATTGAGTATGAACGGTGTTGACTTTGTCTTGCAATTCTTGAAGGTTGAAATGTTTTAAAAATGAATGGTAATGAGATACTATTCTACAGGGACCTAATTTAAAAGGTCACCGGGACCATCGTCGAGATTATCAAGCTTTACCTCCTGTGCTAAGGCCGAATACAGGAGCAGATGAAGTACTAGGAGGGTCCAGTAACAATCGGGCACTTTTAGGTACTCTTTTTAACCTTGATTTAGCAATGGGTCCACGCTTCCTGAGCGTATATAGGTGGAGGTTTATGGTCGGTAATAATTTTGAATTTTCTACCAAATTGATAAGGTCGAAAGTATTTGCAAGCCCACACAATAGCTAATAACTCCTTTTCTATGGTGCTATAATTAAGTTCGCTTGAGTTTAAAGTTCTGGAGGTGTATGCAATGGGTTTATCCGAACCTATTGGACCCTGCGATAACACGGCCCCTAATGCGACATTGGAGGCATCAGTGGTGAGTCAAAACTCTTTGGTAAAATCCGGGTATTGTAAAATTGGATCATTTGTCAACAGTGTCTTACAATGCTCGAAACAGCTGATGTAATTTTGGTCATAAACTATTTTGGATCCCTTCTTTAAACATTGGGTCATGGGTTTTGTGATCCGTGCAAAATCCGGTATGAATTTCCTATAATATCCAAGGAGACCAAGGAAACGTTTAATTTCTTTAGTATTTTTAAGTAATGGGTAGTTATTTATAGCGCTAATTTTATCTGGATTTGGTTTAACTCCATCTCTACAGACAGGTCTCTAGCTTCAAGAACTCGGACTTATCCATCTGTATCTTGTATTCCCTTAATCTTTTGAAAACTTTTTCTAAATTAATAATATGCTCTTGCAGGGATGTAATGAACAGAATGACGACATCCAAATACACTAAGCAGATGTCCTAAAGGTCTCTTAGTATATACCACCATTCGATTATATACAACCCATCGGCATTCTTAGAAACTCGTAATGTCCATTTTCTACATTAAAAGCAGTTTTGTGTATATCAGAAGTATCCATTTCGACTTGGTAAAATCCGCTGGCAAGGTCCAGGGTGCTAAAGTATTGGCATTTGCCTAACTTATCTAATATGTCTGAAATGTTCGGTATGGGATACTTGTCATCGATAGTTTTTTTGTTGACTTTGCAAAAATCTATCACAAGGCGCCACTTGGTCTTACCCGAAGCGTCTGCCTTTTTGGGGACCACCCAAACGGGAGAGCTCCATGCAGAATCTGACGGTCTGACAATATTCTGCTCGAGCATCTTATTGATTTGGTCTTTAACTTCTTGTTTATGGATGTATGGATATCTGTAGTTTTTAGCATAAACGGGGATTTTGTCAGTCGTCCTAATCTTATGCTTAATTTTGTTCGTAAATGTTAAAGGTTCTCCTTCGTGATAAAATACGTCTGAGTACCGTGCGCATAAAGCTCTTAGATTTACTTTTATCGCGTGTGTCATGTTAGGCCTGCTGACCATAATTACTTGATATATGTTCGAAAACATTTAAGGTATGACACAGAACAATACAAACGGGCTTCAAGTTTTTCAGTTTGGTCTTATCTTTGTTTTTCCGAGTCCCTTGAATCTAATTTTTAAACAAAGTTATTTAAGTATTCAAATCTTAGCCTGACCTAATTCAGTGTGTCTAACGTGTGTTTCCCACCTAACTTGCAAATAGTGATCTCAAATAAATAAACTCAGAGTGTGTCTGAAGTATACCGTGTATCATTTAACGTGCTTCCGTAGGAGGCCCTACTTGACCCTTCTGGTTGCGTGGCGTAAGACGCCACAGCATATACAGTGGCACACATCATTTAAATAAGAGAGGCCTCCGACGTCAAGCGGCGTGGCGCCAGGCAACGCTACCCTCTGAGAGAGGCCTTCGCCATCATCACAGTCCGCCATCATGTGTGACGTTGACGAGGCCCTCCCGCTAGCTGGAGGTGCCACAGAGTGCCTCCGCTGCCTCGCTACTACTCACATATATCTCTCCGCTCGACAGGGCTCGCTGTTCGGCGTGTGACGCTACAGCCCAGCTCCTCCACACTCCCTGTCTACCTACCTGCCTACCTGTCTCCGTGCCTGCCTGTCTGCCTACCTACCTATCTACCTGAACCTGACCCCGCCTATCCCGAGCATCCCATATCGTGTGAAGCCGGCATTCAACTATTTAATCTTTAATCCTATATCCTTTTTATTATTTTTATTTGTGACGTGTTTTATTTATTCGTAACGTTTTTAGTCACTTTACTCTCCTTGGGCTAGACCTCTTGTTTACGATATCCCCAAAGGCTCCCGAAGCAGCGACAGCAAATCCTTTTCTTCACTCGACCGGTGGCTCGCTTATTGGGATAGGTACAAAAATGGATGATAAAAATGGATGGATGGTAAAGCCGTGGTCGCATGCCCGTACACCTACAAAATTATAATGGCGGCCTCAGTTTCCGGCTGACGCAGTGCTTACTGGTCACGGATGTTTCGGGAAGTATATGCGTCGCATAGGTCGGGAGCGGACGCCCGCTTGTCTTCATTGTGTGAAGTGCCCCGTGGACACAGCGCAACATACACTGGAAGAGTGCTCAGCTTGGGCCCAACAGCGCTGTGCCTTCGTCGAGACACTTGGTGCGAGTTATCTCTCACTTCCGGTCGTGGTTCAGTCCATGGTCAGAAGTGAAAACGCGTGGGATGCTGTTGCCTCTTTTTATGAGGAGGTTTTTATTTTATTTCATTTTATTCAATACGAACAACAAACAGCTACATTATGCATATTACACACAAAAAAATATAAATAACTTAAGTAATAATGTGGCCCACAGCGCTGTTCACAGATTACCATTAATGAAGAAAACCTTAAAGTCACTAGGAGGTGAACTGTTCATGCATGACAGTTACACTAATATTATAAAAACAGAATAAACAAGTATTATAAAACACAACAACAAACAATTAGTCTGAGAGTTCAAGTGTCTCATACAAAAGGCTACGAAACCTATTCAAAGAGCATGTAAATGTCTATGGTTGGAGGTTATGCAAGCAAACGAGGTAGCGGAGAGGGCGAGAGAGCATACCCTTAACTTCACCCGCACCAGAAGAGCAGCTGGGCGTCGAAGAGCGCTTAATGATCTTCGGCCACCATAAGGAGGGGTCTGCGGGCGCCGAAATTTTGGGCTGTGTCGTCGCTCGAGCAGTAAGGCTTAAAGAGGTGGAACGCAGTATTGAATGCTCGCCTTAGTGGGAGGAGGTGCGGTCGTGGGATCGGCCGCACTTGGTGATGGGGCCCGTCAGGCATGGCGGGCTGATACCAGTCGGAGTGCAGCGAATGTACAAGTATCTCTCGGGCCCCCGACTCATGGTACTAGAAAGAACAGTGGGGTTTTAGTTGGTAGGAGTCCGACATAACCTAGACCCCGTTCTTCTCAGACGGAGGGTACCCATGAGAATTTCCCCACGGAAAAAAACAAAAAAAAGGGTTCTGTACCTCAAAAGGAAAAAAACGGAACCCTTATAGGAGCACTTCGTTGTCCGTCTGTCCGTCCGTCTGTCTCTCTGTCTCGGTCAAGATCCTTTTTCCCATAAACGCGCGAAGGTATCAAGTTGAAATTAATATCAAATACGTACGTAGGTCTACGGTCTGTTTCGGGAGGTTCCTGCACAGGATAAGGCGGGAGGAAACGCCCGGATGTCACCATTGTGTGGATCGCCCGGAGGACACGGTGGAGCATACGGTGGAGGTCTGCCCAGCTTGTGCGGAGCATCGCTGTGACCTCGTGGAGGCGATCGGCGGCGGTGATCTCTCGCGTCCGGCCCTGGTCCAGGCCATGGTACGGAGCGAGAGGAAATGGGAGGCCGTCACCTCCTTCTGCGAAGCGGTAATGCTCACAAAGGAGGAGGCGGAACGCGTGAGGGCGAGGCAAATTTCGCACAATAAATGAAAAAAAAAATCTACTACAAACTTATATTTGCAGTTGAAGAATTGACCGTGACGTATTTCGATGTATACGAAAACATGTTTTTCAACTACAAAGTTAAATTTGTTTTTGGGGTGAATTCATCTCAACTACGGAACCCTTCTTTGTGCGTGGTCCGACACGCACTTGGCCGGTTTATTTTTTATCTTCAATGGATATTGCAAAACGACAGATGAAAATTAAAATGCAATTACAAAATTAATATTATATTCAGCACCCTTGGAAATTGACACTGATTCCAACATTTGGTATTGACCATTACAAAATATTTTGCAAAAAAATATTTTTATACGTATAAGCGTTCTCTTAGCAAAAGCAGTCAGGTATCGTCAAAAGAATTGCGCCGGGGCTGGGCGGCCCCGGACTCGGGGCCCTCGATCACGAGGCCAGGCCCTGCAGATAAAGCCCTAATGTATGACCGACGATTACTCCACGTTTATAAGAAAACCCTCGACCTATTCGTCGGCCGACAAGGAAAAAAAATACTTTTCATTTACCGTAGCTGTTAATCAAAATGCTTGATATACCTACGTATAACTAGGTACAGCCAACCCCAAAAAGATGTATACCTACACGTATAAAAAAATATTTAATTGTCTACAACCTTCGTTACATAATATTGTATTGCTGTGTAGCAATAATATATATAACATATTCTGTACTTAATTGTAACCACTAATTGATACAATATTATAAAACAAAGATTGTAGAAAATTAAACGAATTTAAGTCCGTGTGGTGTATATGTTATCGGCAATCTGTATAATCCGGTATTTTATGGAATACCGAGACATTCTATAGAATGCCTATAACGTTCAGACAAAGTATGAAATATAATTTATTCCATAGAATACCGAGCATTCTATACAATTCCGCATGTTCAACTGGCAATGTGTGGAATATAAAAACAATATATGTATTCGAGGCAGCAGTTTATGGTTCGTCGTCAGAATGTACTTAATGAAGATGACGTAATAGACGTCATCTTCCAAATATGACACTCCGTTTCTTTGCAAATTTGCAGTCTATGGGAACAGATCAGGGATTTGTGTATTGTAGTTGTAAACAGCATTGCGATACTCAGCCCCCCGAGCACCACCTACTGTGACATGTGGAGGCTGGCTGACTTGAGTCACACATTTTGCATACATAGTCACACAATTTGAGCGATAAAACCGTGTCTTAAATGCCAGCACGGGTCAACTATGTGACATATTCAGAGGCACGACATGTCTTTCTTGTTGCGACTTCATAGTGTGTCATAGTATACGGGTTTTTGAACCAAAGCTTACTAACGCGGCTTCATACTTGCGTCTTCTTCTAATTCGATAGAGAGAGAGAGAGTGTGAATTTCAAAACGAAAATCCAAGATGGCGGATGCGAAAATTTTCACACTTTTCGTCATGGCTGTCGTTTTTATAGTTTTTGAGGGTGCTAAAGCCGATAGTGAGGTCAAAATGTAAATCCAAAATGGCGGCTGCGAAAATTTTCTAATTTTTTGTCATGGGTGCTAAATGATAAATGATTTTATTTCTGTAAGTAGTTTTGTTCAAGCACTTTTATACGTCAATCATATTTTAAAAAACTAGATGAGGTCAGCGTTTTCTAAAGGCCGAAACAAACTCAGAGGTCACAATCTCTTTTAAAGTCCAGACATAATCTTGGTCAGATCGTGTGAAGACCATGTAGATTGGTGTCTGAACCTCTTCAGACACCAATCTACATGGTCTTCTTTTGAGGAAAGCATCACACAGATTGAGAGGGCCTGTTCAGTCAGTGCACGCATTTGTCAGTTTTCTATAGCATTGATTATTGCAATGACTTAAACATGTTAAAATTATTATGCTACCAGTTTCAGCTATGCTATTGGTATCTGCAAATGTCCCAGAGGCTGGTACATCTTAATTTTTTAGTTTGAATAAATATGCAACCTTAATTAATTAATAATTTGTTTGAAGCTATAAGCTGTTGTAATTTTTTGCAGCATTTGTATTTTTAGTGACAAACACATAAAAATGTTGTTTAAATTGTAATTTGGTATGATTGAACTGTTACAAGTTGTAAGAAATGTATTTTGATCTTTGAAATATATTGAAAAAGCACTGATGTCTCTTCATTCTATAAGTCCTTTAATTTTTTAACATTAGGAAATTCCTGGAGACTTCACGAATGTTACTATTGTGACTACCTATAACAATTTTTAGTTTTGGTCTGTTTAGCCGTGTCTAGCTTGTGGTTGGACTAATTGTATTGAGCCAAACTTACAATGGGGTTGCCATCCCCAAATTTTGAAAACCAGGATTAGTAGGTGAAAATACCAGGACATTTCGGATTAAAACAGGTCGCAGTAGGTACCTAGCACAGAGTACATTATACTATACTGAAAGTACCTAGTTAAGCAATAGGTACGCAATAAAAACAGGTTCAATGAAACTCCATTTTCTCGCATTAGCTAGAGCTCTCTCTATCTAACCGTTAGAGCTCTAGTGCGCGAAAATAGTAATAAGAAAGACAACAAGCAGAGTGCAGGTTACATCTTTATTTACAATGCATGTGCTCGAAAAGAATGTTTTCCAAGCAGCCCAACTAGGCGGAAAGTGTCACTTTTTTTTTTGACTACTGCTTTTTACTTAACTGTTTTTTTTTTTAATCCGTCGCGTCGTCAGCCCGACGCAGTTTTTATTATTTGAGAAAAGTTTTACAAATTAAATGATGATGATGACAATGATCAAGTCGAAGTCAAAATCAGAGCCAAAGTCAAAGTCATGACGATGATGATGAAGTATTTTGTTTGTATACATTTTTTTTCGTGCACTGGATTTTCAATGCTTTGCTTAGCGCCGAGAGTTGAAAATCCAGTGCGCGTAAAATCGAACCGCGATATTTTTACGTCCGTGCGAACGTAGGCTTATTATACTTTCTTCATTTTTTTATATTTTTTTCATGTCACGTCTCCACCCCACTAGTACTTGTTACATGAAAATATCCCCAGAGATACTACGTATAGCGACAAGACCCCCTAAAAGCACAATTTTACAGTGTTTTTAACATGATTTCAAACCTAATGACGTTGACCGTCCTCGAGGGTTAACTTTAGCGCAAACGAAATGCCGGTGACTCTCCCGGAGGCTTCACTTTTTGAAGTGAAAACTTCTTTAGGCGCGTTGGGCATTTTTGAGATGGGACTAAACCATTGATTTCGCGACACCGTGATGACACCACCTTTTGACTATTAAAAAGATATCAACGCGTTGATTACCGTGGCGTCGATTTTTTTTTTTCAAGTTTTTCACTTCTGTTGGCACTCCCAGAGTGCCACTGTTTTTTTTTATTCAAATGAATTATTTATATTGTAAATTCAATGAAAAAAAACAAACGGCCTTCCGGATGTAGTTGATTTCCACCTTTTATTATTCAAATGATCCATGATCGGTATATTATAATAAATACGAGCAGCCTTATACCCACTCAATTCCCCATTACAGAAATATGCACAGACGCAGTGCACAGCGTCGGGCAATTTTTCTCTGATGTAAGATGATTTGTATGATGTTCTTTTGTAATTTAAGGAGAATTTAAGGAGCTCAACGATTCGACAAACAATACCAAAAAAAGACATTTGGGTAGGTCTCATAAATTACTCAAACTGTCAGACCATAATTAGAACTAACTGAGAAAAAAATTAAAACAAAACAAAAAGAAATGACCCACATAGTCTTCATATTCACAATGATTAAAATACTTTATTAGTAAATATTCATGTCATTGTATATATAAAATTTATTAATGTCAATGTGTATATAAAAACTCGGAAATAATCTTGGTCAGAGTATTTCATTTGAGGACCATGTAGATTTGTGTCTGAGATGGTTTTTTGAGAAAAGAACCATACAAATTTGAGTGGACCTGTCCAGTCAGTGCACGCATTTGTCAGTAATCGTGTAGCTCAACTGAGAACTTAAAAGGAGCTCAATGATTCGACGAACAATACCAAAGAAAGGACATTTGGGTAGGCCGCAAAAAAGTTCTCACAAACTACTCACAACTGCCAGATTTAAAAGTAACTGAGAAAAATAAATAAATATATGTATATATATATGACCCACATTGTCCTCACATTCACAATAAGTAATATATATATATATATATATATATATATATATATATATATATTATTATACGTCACAAAGTAAATATTCATGTCGTTGTGTATATAATTTTAAAGTTAGTAAAATAAACGTAGTTCCGAAAGTAAAAAATAAATAAACTGGAGCAGCTCAATCCCTTTTGCAGCTTTTTGTCGTCAATGTAATCTTTAACGGTATAAAACCTTTCTGCCACAACTTACATTTAATGAATGATTTAAACTTATTAAAGCTTAGATCTTGTACGTGTCATGAAAATTTATTATAAAAGCGTATACATTGAAATCTGAACAATCCACCTATTCTCTTGAGCCTTGTTGTAGGTACAACAAATTTGTGTTTGTTCCTAGTATTTATAATATAGATATCACTGTATTTTTTAAACAATTTTATGTTTTTATGGGCATATAAAAGATTATCAAAAATATACTGAGAAGGCAGAGTCATTACATTAATCTCCTTAAATTTATCTCTGAGAGAGTGTCTCGGACTTAATTTCTAAATTGATCGAACAGCTCTTTTCTGCAAAACAAAGATAGTTTGAATGTCGGCGGCATTTCCCCAGAACAGATTACCGTACAACATTACACTATGAAAATAGCTAAAGCACACTAAACGGGCTGTCTCTATGTCAGTTAAATTACGAATTTTTCTAACAGCATATGCTGCGGAGCTTAGCTTTATTGACAATTTATCTATATGTGGGCCCCACTGAAGCTTAGCATTCAAAGTTAAGCCCAAGAATACTGTGCTATCTTCAGGATTCAATTCTTTGCCCTTTATCAACACATTAGTTTCACCTGCCTAACATGAGGTAGGGTAAACTTAATGCATTTGTTTTTTTTTTTTAATTAAGAAGTAAATTGTAACACTGAACCAGTGAACTACTTATGAGATCGCGGTATTTATAACGTCAGTCACCAGGTGCTGACTTTTAAGTTTAAACAAAAGTGAAGTGTCATCCGCAAACAACATTATATCATGGTTATCCTTTACGAGGTATGGCAAGACATTAATATAAATAAGAAACAAGAAAGGATCAAGAATTAAGCCCTGTGGGACTCCCATTGTTACTATAGATCCGGGAGATCTTTTTCCACTAATGTCAACGCTCTGAGTCCTATTACTCAAGTATGAAGGGCTATTTAAAAGAATTAATATTATGACGGTACCTTGCCAATTCATTTATGAAAATATTATGTACGTAAGGAAAAATCCACATCTGTTTAATAAAATACGTGATAGACATCATTTTAATACTAGAAAAAAAGATAAACTAGATCAACCATTTTTCAGATTATCTAAAGTACATACATCTTTTATGGGGTACTGTGTTAAATGTTACAACAAAATACCTTGTGACATATTGCAATTAAATGAAAGAAAATTTAAAACTAATATTAAAAGTACACTTTGTAAACAAGCATATTACAAATTAGAGGATTATATCCAAGATAAGAGTGCTTGGAAACATGCTGGTCCTGCTCCATAGGAAAATTTAGAATCAAGACAAAATCAAACAGGTTGCTAATTTAATTGTAAAATTTATAATTTTGTGTTATATGACATTGATTTTAAATTCTGTGATTACTTCCTCACACACTGACTTATTAATTTTAAAAAAATTAGGAAAATCGTCTACTTTTACAATGTTTGTAAATATGTGAGCACCATGTATCTATCACATAATTAAATAATCTGTCGTTGCTTCATTTATAATTCTTTTTACCTATTGTGGTATAGTAATTTTATTCTAGGTGCATCGTCTTCACATAATTATTTAACTAATGTACGTACTAATACAAACTATTGTAAAACATTTTAAAAGAGTAACGGTGGAGTTCCTTGCCCATTCTTCTCCATACGAAAACTACCTTTTGGAAGGGGCAATTAGAATCAATTATATTAGTCTGAAAATTTTGACGTTCAAAAGTGCCATACATGGGCCTATTTGGAATAAATGATTTGACTTTGACTTTGACTTTGAAGTAAGAAGATCCAGAGCTCTGTTCCGGATCTCATAGTGGCGGAGTTTCCTGAGTAACGTTTCATGAAGAACGCAATCAAATGCCTTGGACAAATCACAAAAGATGCCCAAAGCATCGCATTTATCTTCCCATGCATTATAAATATGACCTGAAAGTTCAACACCATCAGTAGTTGAACGACCTCTCTCGAACTGTTTACTATGTAATAATTTATGTTTATTAAAAAATCTTAGCAATTGCTCTAAAATAAATTTCTCAAAAATTTTACTGAAGGTAAACTGTAGTAGGTAGTACTGCAATAGGTATATGATTTGTGGGGTCTGATGTACTACCTGATTTAAACGAAGGTATTATTTTACTATTTTTCATAAAATCAGGAAAGGAGTTTCCTACCTTCACAGTCGATACAATTATTAGGGTAGGTGCTACAATGTCAACAATAGACTTCGCATTTTCTACAGAATTACCCCACAGATCTGCAGTCTTTTTTTACATTTAAAGTGTGAAAAGTTTTAATTATATCTCTACAGGTAATATGTTCAAAAAGAAATTCCAAATCGCAAACATTAACATTTTCCTTTAGCAAAGACTCAGCAACAGAAGGTGATGAGTTTAGGGATTTAGTAGATAGTTGAAACGGGAATATCTGAAAATAAGTTTTCAAAGGCCGCGGCGACTTGGGAGTCTGATTTTATTATGTTATCATTAATAGACAGGCGTAGTTAGTATTTCGGTGATTAGACCTTCCCGTTTCAATATTAATAATATTTCAAGTCGTTTTAATTACATTACTACTATTTTTAATCTTTGAACTCAAATAACGCGACTTAGCCCTACAACAAGCTTTTTTAAATAATTTTGAATAATTTTTTAACATATAAATTAAATTCAGCTGTGTTTACATAACTCCTTTCATTGTACAGCTAATAAAGCCGTGTTCTACTTTTATGAATACCAAAAGTAGCCCAATCACTATCTATCTCGGTTAATAGTAACCCATCTTCGATTTTAAAAAGGCGTTCGATACGGTTGACATCTTATTAAGGAAGCTTGCGAAAATTGGATGTACACTGCCTCTGCTGCAATTTTTCGCTAGCTATATGAAGGGTCGCCAGCAATATGTAGATTACAATGGCTGTCAATCTCGACTGTATTACACTTGGTCCGGCGTGAGCCAGGGCAGCAATGTAGGGCCTCTCGAGTTTATTATAATGATAAATGACTTACCGGAAGTCGTCAGACATGGGACTTGTTTATTGTTTGCAGATGACCTGAAATTGCTGCTTGAGGTTAGGGAACACTCGGATTGTGAACGCCTGCAAAACGACATCAACCGAGTGGTCGAGTGGAGCATAGCCAACAAACTTCATTTTAATGTAATCAAGTACTCGGTGATGTCTTTCACTCGAGCCCGTACTCCTTTGTATTATCAATACAAGGTAGAGGATGCGCCGATGCAACGAGTGTCTCAGGTACGAGACTTAGGGGTAATATTCACTCAGGAACTAACCTTCCGTGAGCATATCAATAAGATATGTAAGAAGGCATACAGAAACCTAGGTTTCGTACTCAGGCAGGCTCAGGGCTTTACCAACATCACGACACTCAAGGTGTTGTATGACGCACTAGTCAGAAGTCACCTTGAACATAGTGCAGTCATATGGGCTCCTCATGAGGCGAAATATAATGTCATGTTGGAACGTGTCTAAAATAAGTTCCCAAGACACTTGTATTTCAAGCTGTATGGGGTATATCCATTTTACCCATTGATGTACCCTAGACTGTTTGTACTGAGTATGGTAGGATACAACGCGTTAAAGGTGCGACGGGACTTGGCACTCGCAGCGTATGTAGTGAAGCTATTGCGTGGCGGGTCGCATAACCCGGGAGTGCTGCGGCACCTGGAACTTTGCGTGCCAGACCGGTACGTGTGGAGGCTACGACGCCCGCCCCTGCTTGCTGTGCCTGCAGCCAGAACCAACCTACTGGCCTATGCTATTTAGATGTAGGTTAAGATTTATGATATAGTATGTAATTTTATAAAATGTAGATTAAGGATTTAACATGTAAGACCACTCTATCGCATTGGATCGCAGATCTGTAGTGGTAGTTTTAGGTAAGATTTTCATAAATAAATAAATTAAATAAATCTTGGGTTACTATTAACCGAGATAGTCTTGGGAATAAAGGTGGAATTAAATTGCTTACAGTATATATTAAAGAAATCATCATATATATAATTAGGATCAGCATGAATAGACAAAACTGGTAATTTATTAATCAGCGAATTGCAGTTTTGGGGTTAACAGTGATATCCTTTTTAGCCACTTAGTTGTTTTGGTTTGGGATAGTAATCCTCTGCCTGCAATGATCAGAATCTAGTAAATTTATAATTTCTTTATGGCTTGGTATAACACCTGTATAAATATTATCTAGGCATGTGACACTAGTAGGGGTTATTCTTGTGGGCTCCAAAAATTGGTTTACAAGATTATAGGACTGAAACAGACTTATTATTTCACTAGAAGAACCTGAGTTTTCTAATAAATTAACATTAAAATCACCGCAAGTGACAATGAACTTATTCGAATTACAAATCTTATGTAACACTTCATCCATTACCTTTTCAAAGCAGCCATACAATACTGAAGGGGGTCTGTACACACTTAATACAATAAACTGCTCCAATTCTATACAGGCTATATCAACTGTTCGTTTAACAGATAGGTTCACAATACCCTTACAGTTTTTAAATTTAAGCTGATTACTTACTACAATTAATGAACCACTATGTATAGCATTAACTCTACTAAATAAACTACCTACCTGGTGATTATTAAAATTGAACAAGAACTGGTGGCTCTTAAGCCTATGTTCTATATATACAAAGAATATCAATACTGTTAAAATTCATAATTAATTCTACTTCTAAATCTTTGTTCATAAATCCTTGAATATTTTGATGCACTAGGTTAATACTATTTACAGATTTTAAAATTGTATTTGGTTTTATTTTGCAATTCTGTACACTATTGCTAGAGGTTGCCTCTATTTTCTTAATTCGTATTTTAAGTTATTATCAATGTCAACTTTTGATACCAAATGATTGGCAGAATTATTTAACAAGTCAATGCATTGCTCAATAGAAGCAATTTGTTTAGTCAAATTCTTGGTTATAATAGAAAAATAATATGATAGCGACACAGCTATCTATCTTTTACAATACTTTGAAAGATAGTACCTATCCATACACAATCTATCTTTTGTCAAATAAAAGTGGTTACCAACATAATTGTTAGTGTCAATTAAATGGAATAAATTATTATTACTCGTCAAATTATGTAATATTATATTAATTTCAGATCTAAAATTATTTTCTTCTTGTGGCAAACTTTGGCTATATGGGAATGTGAACATTATAATTTTTCTTAAGCTTTGGTTGCACAATGATCTATGATATTGGAGTAATTTGTTCACATTACCCCTATTGCCAACAAATATTAATAATATACTACCCTGGTTAAAATCGCATTTCATAACTTTTTTCATTATGTCAAATAAAGAACAACCAGGCATACAGTAGTTAATTATAGTGTCCTTTTTTTTTTTTTTTTGAGGGTGGGACATCATCAAATAACTTCTCCCGCTCCGGGCGGAGCGGGAGGGCGTGTCAGACTCTTACTGACTAAAACCCACCCGTGTTCCTTCGGTTGTCCTGTCGCCGGGGGCCACGATCTCCCTTTCGGTTTTCTTCGCAACCCCGGCAGGCATCGGCCCTAGTGGACCCCTTCAATTCTGCTGACATCTCTTTGAGGCGCGCGTGGAACACAACGCGCCGTCATTATAGAGTGTCCTGGATATTTATTTGTAAATAAAGAAATAGTATTATTTTGTGATGAAATTGGAAAGGATCTAGGCCACTTGTTGACAGAGTGTCCTGGATATTTATTTGTCAACAAGTGGCCTAGATCCTTTCCAATTTCATCACAAAATAATACTATTTCTTTATTTACACTCTTTTTAGGCAAACGGTTAGTAGGTAATTGATAATGGCAAAATGGCATTAGACTGCGGTATGGTGGTGTCACATATTGTCAATGAATGGTCCGGTGTGGGATCAATAGATGGTGGTTGACAATGTTCACATTTGTTAGTCTGTGAGCTTACCAGCTCATTCATTGCCAATACATATTCCCTCATTTAGTTTTCAGAGGCTGTATATTTGATGGTTGTTTCTCCATCAACCTACGGAAGTAAGTTTCTCCTGTAGTTGGTCAAGTTCATACTGCAAGTCTTCTGTGTCAATTTGGTATTTCCTAGTGCTTTTTTCTAAGTTAAATGAATACATGTCTAATTGTATTAGTAGAAGCAACCTTTCTCTATTAAGGTTTACATTTTTGATGAAAAACTTTTGTTTTTTGACCAATTTCTTAGTTTTAACTATGTATTTGTTAATTTTTATGTATTTTTCAATTTTATTTTTACTAGTATTTACCCTCATTGATTTACTTGATTTTGAATCATCATTACCTGTCAAATCTATTGTGTAAGAGGGATTTATTGCAGAAATAGTTGATGGGTCTATAGGCACCAATTCATTGAATAGACTTTGATTCAACGAGGCAGTCAGTTAAAATTTGTCATCTCAAGTTGTTCAATCTGACTTTGAGCCGCATGTAGCTGCTGTTGTAGTAAATATTTGTGACTAAGAGCTTGTCTATACTCATGGACCCGCTCGCTGGCTGAACCCGTCCACAACAATTTGGAGCCTGTCCCGGGCTGCTATTGCATCAGTGTGTTGAATGTATAACTGAGCCATTTCTGTTTTTAACTTGATATTTCTTTCAAGGATACCAAGGAACTCCATTTCATTTTCATCTTTTTCCTTAATCAGTTGGTCACAGAGCTCTTGAGACACCTTTAATTCGCTCAAAACCTGACTGAGTTTAGTCTCTTCTAGGCGAGCCCGCGCGCTGCGAGTCATAATCATGATTGAAGAGAAAAAGAGAAGAGGTTGGAAATGAGTAGTGGATTGAGTAACAGATGATTAGTTGAACGGAAAACGAAATTTAGATCGTAAAGAAAGAAATTCTGTCACCAAACGAATTAAGGTTATGTTTACGTTTTTAAGGTCATTGGCATCAACTTGTAGCCGTAATAAAAATAATCTAATAAATTGTAGGCAAAACATTAGAACGTAAACAATCTACTACCAAGTAAAATATATAATATTGTACCTGATAACGAGACAAAAATGCAACATTCGCTTGAGCCGGTAAGTGTCAACGAATGGCAATGAAATTTTTACACATAATTTCCACTTAGTGCCCGAAATTAACACAGTAAACACTTAATTATGCTTTAAACTAGTTAATAAATTGGAAATAGGCCTTATTAAGGAGTAAATATAATATTTAAAATTAAAATTATAGGGTAAAATTCAAATTAGATCAGCTGGATGGATGGATGGATTATAAGTTGGATGATTATATCGTAGATAAAAATACTTTGCTTAATGCTGGTCCTGCTCCACAGCTAATTGGGCTCACTAGTTAAAATGTTAATATTTGGAGTTGCCTCCCCTTTTTTTTAATTTTGTTTTTGACATTACGAACTTAATGTTTATTTTTGTTTTACCAAGTAAATTGTTGAATGCTCCAATTAGTAATGATTTTATTTCTTTTTGGTGGTAAAATAGTATTAATTTCTTAAATACATTGCATAACTATACTATTAACTATACTAAGATAAAAATATAATATATATTTTTATTTTTCGGAAATGCCGAACTCATCTAGCTTATTTTTTTTTAAATATATATGACGTGTAAAAGTGATTCCGAGATCCTATTGACTAAATAAACAATTTCGTTTCATTCTCTACCTACACCTATATATCTACTTACATACCTACCTACTTGCATACCTACCTATCCAACAAATTTTTGCCCTGAGAATAAAGAACACAACGAAAAATAATTATCCAATTTAGTGCAGCTGTTCCCAAGTTACGGCATGACCAAGGGAAATAGAAATTCATTTTTATATTTATAACTATTCTGACCATAAGTTCTGTTACAAATGAAAATGCATTTATTTTTTATGAAGTAATGTGATCTTAATAAAAACTTGTGTACATATTTATTGAAGTCTCAGCAAAAAATAAAAAATATTCTATTTAAAATGGCCACCTTTGGCTTTGATACAGGCCTTTAATCTGCCTAGCCACAAATCTATAGATGTATGCCAAAGATGGACATTTTGAACAGAATTACAAAAAAAAAAACTTAGACTTCAATAAATATGTACATAATAAGTTTTATTAAGATTGCATTACTTCTTAAAACAATAAATGCATTTTCATTTGTAACAGATTTTATGGCCGACCTATGTATATAGATTTATGTTGATGAAGAATGATGTACCCAGGATTTTGTAATACCTATATTTAAAAGAGTGTCCTTGGAGTTTCTTGCCCGTTCTTCTCCATAGAGATCTACGTTTTGGAATGGGCAATTAGCTTCAACTTTCTAACTCACTGACCGACTCTTTAACAATTCAAAAGTGCCTGTAAATGGTTTAATTGAAATAAATGCTTTGAGTTTGAGTTTGAGTTTGTTTTGTATCTCAAGCAGATATCGCCATTGCATGTGCTGGGTGCACATGCAATGGCGATATCTGATGAGAAACCCTTGCCACGCGACCTGGTAGCGAACCCTTGACCCCATCGCACTGGATTGACGCGTCGAGTTAGCAGCACCCAGGTTACACGTAGCTTACTCGATATAATAAGACTACAGATGTACACATACATCTGTGATGTGGCGTGTTCTAGGGTAAAAGGTATATAGGCATGTCACGTAACTAAACACAGACACCCACTACTAACAGACGCCTATACAATACACGCGCAGGGTCGCGACGCGCGTTGACACTGAGCGGTGTTATATTACAACATAGGTAGCTCACACATACACGACTGTTTATCCCTCAATCCGCAAACGGCTAGATCTGTAAGCGGGCGAGAGTAAACTACATATTTCCGCCGGTGGTCTTTCTCGTTGGGCCTCCCCAGGCAACTGGGGGTCTCACCTGGTGGGGACAGACCGCCGAGATGTCGTGAAGAAAGCGGCGTTATAGTAATTAGCGTCAAGGCGCGCCTACAGAAATATAGAAACCAATCACACAGACGCAATTTACAATACAAAATGCGTCATTTCTATCATGCCGTTGTAGGCGAATTAAAAGAAGGGCCCATATTTATGGGTCAACGTATGGCCTCCGCGGGCGAAGGGCGAAGCCCTAACCCCACTCGCCACGTTCCCTTGCGGGGGCGTCGCGACATGTCGAAGAAGTTTATGCACCATTCTGATTCTAGAGAGCGCCCCGTCCACAACCTAAATGTGACACGGATCACGCCTGAATCATACCAGAATAGTTTTATTATTAATCATTGTTATTTTTAATAATTTATTTTTTCAGTTAAATTCACTTTAATAACATATTGACTTTATTTGGAACTATGGCAAACTATAAACCCTCAAGACCACGTGGACCCTGTAAGAAGAAGGTCTTCTTCACCAATTCTTTAGTCTGTCCTCCTGCGCCCTAAAATATATGTTGCCGGCAGAGCATGTAATTCTGGCATTGTATAGAATACCTAATGATTCTATACAATGCCTTTATTTATCGTTTATCATTATATATCCTGCCTAGTCAATGTGTGTAATACCTCGGTAGTGTATAGAATGCCACGACAAAAATAGGTAAATGACAAATAAAACATCTTTTGCTAACTCAAAATTAACTTTACTAAAAAGAACGGTACCTACTTAATTAAACTTTGTATGTGAAAATAATATTATGAAACATCTCTGAACGCTTAAGTATTAATTATTTATGCTTAACATTTGTTTTTAATGGTTATAGTGAGATCTAAACTTTGTACTTAACGTACATAATAATAAAATTGACAGTAACATGAGAAACTTTGTTTTTTTTAAAGTATGTATACGTAATAGGGAGGTAGGAAAATTTGTACTACATTCGTGATCTCGGTGTTATCCTTGATTCTTGGGAGTGGCGCGAGGAGGCGAAACGCCGGGGCTTAACTCCGCTGCCGCGAGAAATCGCGGCACAGCGGACAGAGCTCCGGCGGGATCTCATGGCGTCATGGAGAGTGCGATTGTCGCAACCCAGCGCTGGGCACGCCACAATTGCGGCGATAAGACCCCTTTTTGAGGAGTGGCTAGAGAGGCGCCACGGCGTCCTCACCTTCCGCCTGACGCAGGTCCTCACCGGACACGGCAGTTTCGGGAGGTTCCTGCACAGGATAAGGCGGGAGGAAACGCCCGGGTGTCACCATTGTGTGGATCGCCCGGAGGACACGGTGGAGCATACGGTGGAGGTCTGCCCAGCTTGGGCGGAGCATCGCCGTGTCCTCGTGGAGGCGATCGGCGGCGGTGATCTCTCGCGTCCGGCCCTGGTTCAGGCCATGGTACGGAGCGAGAGGAAATGGGAGGCCGTCACCTCCTTCTGCGAAGCGGTAATGCTCGCGAAGGAGGAGGCGGAACGCGTGAGGGAGAGGCAAATTTCGCGCCCTCATGCCCCTAACCGCCGCAGGAGGAGACGCCCAGGGCGTCGGGAATCGCGGGGCGATTTCCGGCCACCGTAGGCGCGGGCTTGCGGGCGGTGAGCAATGGGTGGCTCACTGTCCGATAAGGACCAGGCCCGGGTCGACGGCGCGTTGTGTTCCACGCGCGCCTCAAAGAGATGTCAGCAGATTCGAAGGGGTCCACTAGGGCCGATGCCTGCCGGGGTTGCGAAGAAAACCGAAAGGGAGATCGTGGCCCCCGGCAACAGGGCAGCCGAAGGAACACGGGTGGGTTTTAGTCAGTAAGAGTCTGACACGCCCTCCCGCTCCGCCCAGAGCGGGAGAAGTTATTTGATGATTTCCCACCCTCAAAAAAAAAAAAAAAAAAAAAAAAAATCCTTGATTCTAAGCTTTGCTTAGACCTTCATATAGAAAAGATAGTGAATAAAGCGTATCAACTATACGGATTTGTAATGCGATCAACTGTCGACTTTAAAAAGCCTTCTACCTACATTTGCTTGTACAAGTCTCTAGTACGCCCGCAACTGGAATATGCCATGTCCGTCTGGAGTCCATACTACAAAAAGTACGTTGAAATGATTGAGCGTGTTCAATACAAATTCCTGCGTGCCGTGCATTATAGATGCTGTGGATATTATTTGCCATACCGAGATTTGCTAGCAAAGTATAAGCTCGCAGCACTTGAAAATAGACGTAAGTTCTTAGAAGCCATGAATCTATATAATATTGTAAGAAATAAATTTGACTGCATTGAATTGTCCAACATGGTATGCTATGCAGTTCCTAGGACAGTCCACAAGCGAAAGGTGCGCGCTGGCAGATTATTTTCAGTGGGTACTTGCAAGTCCAACTCTGGCCTGCGTTCGCCTGTTCGCAGAATGGTCGATTCCTACAATAGGACCTTTGAGCATATAGACATTTTTGTTTGTGCTCCCTATACGTTCAGAAGTCGTATACTCAAGGAGCTTTCTTGAACATATTTCCTTCTTTCTTTTTTTCCTTCTTTTTTTTGTGTACCATTTCATAAAAGTTATGTGGATATACTATAAACAAGTTAGATAATAAAAAAAATAAAAAAAAATGTATTTGTAACCCTAGCGATTATTTTCTCTGTCACTGTCCTGTAGCTAATCCGTGAACAGCGTTGTGGACTGCAATATTGTCTGTATTTTTTTTATGTATTTCTTGTTCCTATGTTTTATATTGTAGCTGTTTGTTGTTCCTTTTGAATAAAATATAAATAAAAAATAAAAAAAATATTATGAGACGTTCGGATTTTGAAAACTAGCCTTTACCTTTTCTAAATCAAGAACATAAATTGTATAAACCTATATATTAGAGCCGACATGCCTCCCCATTGGTCACTCTACTTCGAGGGCTTCGTGTGCCGCCAGTAGGGTACTGATGCAGTGGAAGTAGGTGTATGAGCTAAAAGGCTGCTAAGATAGAATGCCTGTCTGCTGACTGGTTGATCTGTCTCCCACAGCGGCTTGAAGTAAACATCTAAATTCTTTGCGCACTTCCCAATGTTGACCAAAACCCACCCTTAAAATAAATAATAATATTGTTAATGTTGTTAGCCTGCAATAATAAGTCATCATAAACAAAATTTTTAAAAAATTGAAGCCCTTTATTTTCATAAATATCCCACGAAAGTAACTAAAAAAAAAAAAAAATCCAGTCCCTAAATCCAGTGTTACGCGCGTCTTCAATGTTTTCAACTTCAGTGTCACGTGGTCAATGCGCACTAATGATACTTCATCGGTTGAAATTCGTTCGCTCGTTAAGCCTCTAGGAGGGCACTAGAGACAGACATACAGACATGCATACCCACCCAAAACATCATTCCTTTTAAGCTCCGCCGTAGTCGGTTACAAAGAAGTAGATAGATGTTGGGAAGTTTGTTGCGCCACTTCTTCCCAGCTAAAGCACTAGGAAGTGGTGAAGGACGGGCATTTTTGGGGACAGTCTTATTTAATTGTGAGGATCAAAAAGTGCTGATTGTTAGCCTAGTTTGAATATATTATTTTTGATTATGGAATAAATAGATTCTGTTGTGATGGCCGAATGCTCCTTAACAACAGGGCCATCACGACATATAACTATATAGATAATAGAAACAAAATTTAAAATAATCTTACGTTTATCATGATAAAATTTGACCTTGCACTGATAATAGAGGAATTCGCAGTAGGTGTCGAAGGTTTTGTACACTTTAGAGTAGTCGTCGCCAGGAAAGCCCGTGCATATATGTGCAGCGTCATAATAGTTCGAATAATGCAGCGAGCAGCCATCAACGGGCTGATTCACGTCGTTCGCCATTCGGACACACACGTGCTTTATCCTATAACAAATAGTAAAAAAACGGGTTTCGTACCTTGGTAGGAAAAAAATCTTCCATTTTCAAAGTTAAATCTCCATTTTTAGGGTTCTGTACCTCGAAAGGAATAAACGAAGCTCTTAAGCTGACCAACTGGCAACTGAGCATTTCTGACAATTACTTTCACTGATAGCTTTAAAGGAGAAAAATCGAAATATATAATTTTGTAGTTTATCACATAAAATTGGAATTCAAACGAACTAACCTGTTAAGCGAAGCCTTGAATCTAATTTTAGGAGCGGCGTTTTGAAGAACCTATAATTACTAAACAGTGTAGGAATCCTTCACACACTCGTAGACTAGCGCCTTTTTTCAGAAATTACTTGAAGGTTTATTAGAGGGCAGCATCAATATGGGTAGGTAACGCGGAAGCTCCAACAGTATCCTTAAAACATAATATGACAAGATGGACAGTCCATTTACTAGGCACAGGGTGCAGAGGCCAAGATTTCAATATGCCAACATGTGGTTTAAGCCCCGGAGTTATTAATGTTGTTACATAGTTTCGTTTGTAAGTTTTACACCACTGACGCCGGTGTCACCCTAATAAAGAACATTTTTAATGCTGGGAAGAAGCACAAGATGCCATTGGAATCTTTTGCGACCTCTCGAAGGCGTTCGATTGTGTAGACCATGAGACACTTCTGCTGAAACTAGAGCACTATGGGATTAGGAATACAGCTCTTGATTTACTTAGATCATACCTGAAAGATAGAAAGGTTAAAGTTCAGGTAAACGGCGTAAACTCATTAGGGTCTGAAATGGCAATGGGCGTTCCCCAAGGTTCGATATTGGGTCCATTCCTCTTTTTAGTTTACATTAATGATTTACCCCAATTATTTCAAAATCAACCGAAGATGGTGTTATTTGCAGATGACACATCATTAATCTTTAAAATAAACCGACGGTCACAAAATATTGAAGACGTTAATAGCTCTATTCTGCAAGTCCAAGATTGGTTTACGGTAAACAATTTGGTACTAAATAAAACAAAAACCAAATGCATTAGATTTAAATTACCTAATGTTAGAAGTAGCGAATGTGACATCATATTGAATGGGGAAAAACTGGAATTTATTAATCAAACGGTTTTCCTAGGAATCACGCTAGACGAGAAATTACAATGGGGACCTCATATAACATCTCTTGCGGGGCGGCTAAGCTCGGCCGCTTATGCTGTTAGAAAGATAAGACAGTTAACAGATGTAGAAACCGCGCGATTGGTCTATTTTAGCTACTTCCACAGCATTATGACGTATGGCATTTTACTGTGGGGTCGGGCTGCTGACATTGAATCCATCTTTATTTTACAAAAGAGAGCTGTCAGAGCCATTTATAATCTACGTCACCGCGAATCTCTCAGGAAAATATTTAAAAGGATTAATATTATGACGGTACCTTGCCAATTCATTTATGAAAATATTATGTAGGTACGTAAGGAAAAATCCACATCTTTTTAATAAAATAAGTGATAGACAAAATTTTTATACTAGAAATATAAACTAGATCAACCATTTTTCAGATTATCTAAAGTACATACATCTTTTATGGGGTACTGTGTTAAATGTTACAACAAAATACCTTGTGACATATTGCAATTAAATGAAAGAAAATTTAAAACTCAGATTAAAAGTACACTTTGTAAACAAGCATATTACAAATTAGAGGATTATATCCAAGATAAGAGTGCTTGGAAATATGCTGGTCCTGCTCCATAGGACAATTTAGAATCAAGACAAAATCAAACAGGTTGCTAATTTAATTGTAAGCCTTATAATTTTGTATCATATGACATTGATTTTACATTCTGTGATTACTCCCTCACACACTGACTTATTAATTTTAAAAACATTAGGAAAATCGTCTACTTTTACTATGTTTGTAAATATGTGAGCACCATGTATCTATCACATAATTAAATTATCTGTCGTTGCTTCATTTTTAATTATTTTTACCTATTGTGGTATAGTAATTTTATTCTAGGTGCATCGTCTTCACATATAATTATTTAAGTAATGTACGTACTTATACAAACTATTGTAAAACATTTTAAAAGAGTAACGGTGGAGTTTCTTACCCATTCTTCTCCATACGAAAACTACCTTTTGGAAGGGGCGACTAGAATCAATTATATTATTCTGTAAATTTTGACGTTCAAAAGTGCCATACATGGGCCTATTTGAAATAAATGTTTTGACTTTGACTTTGACTTTGAATCAATTAACTAACTTCTTTAGTGTACGACCTGAGTGAAAAAGTGTCCAGCGGAGCGTTCAGCATTGCGTGCAAGCGGCGAAAGAGCGTTCGCCCAGTGGCCTTAGTGCACGCTTAGTTTATATTGAATTTCTATAACAATATCTTCGAACGAAATGGCGCGCACGCTTCCGTCATCGCTGCAAACAACTGATTTGAACTCGCACACGACGCCACGCTCGGCGCTCTGTTTGACGCCACGCTCGATGCCGCGCGCGCCGACCGCTCGCCGCCCGCTCGTTACTAACTCTATATGGATTGTGTGTGATCCGCAATAAATGAGAATTATATTATATATCTTATACTATTAAACGAGCAATAATTTGTATGTATATATATTTGTTTCCATATATATTTGTACCTACTCAGTTCTCAGAATCAGCTCTAACGATTTCGATGAAAGTTGAAAAAAAAATCGATCTAGCTAGGTCTCATATCTGGGAAAATTAGTTTTCTCCGCTATTTCACCTGAGCAGAGCTTGGTCACCCAAAGTTTAGAACAAGATAATGAATAATAACATAATTGACATTAGAATAATGATAATGGCAGCATGGAATTTGTATGTACCTACTATCATAGCAGTATGGAACTAGTACTGAACGGAACTAGTAGGTACTATCCTATACTATTAAACGAAAATTCTCTATTTTCACCAGAGTACCAGCTTGGTTGCCCAGGTACTGTTATTAAAACAAACTAAACCAGGCGTTCTCAAAAATGTCTTATGTTACTCAAACGTGTTTAAACATTAACCGTAACATCAAAGTACTCATCACGGTAGCGATATGGCATTCAAAAGAGTTATGAGGAGTCCACGTGGACTACAAGGATGACCGGCCAATGCGGGCCGAAATACAAATAAATCATTAGCCAATGATATGCAATCGCGCGAAGTATCGTTCCGCCCATTACTTTTGTTGACTACCGCGGGCCGCCCGCGAGGCCCGGGCGGTAGCTAGTCTACCGAAATCTCTCGAGCGGGTGACGCGTATGCATCCGATTTACTTACGTCACAGGCACGTATCGTGCGTTTTTTGGGACTAACTATTTGAATGTGGAGTGGTGTCGGATATGGTGCGTTTGGCGTGCAATTTTACTTCACGGCGATCTGAAATATAATTCGTTAAACAAAGTAGTAATTCTTATGCACAGCGTAGACATCGCGTTCGTTTAGATATAAAATATTATAAATTTATATTTTTTTAAAAGAATTATCGTCCTTGGTGGCAACACATGCAGGAATGTCACTTTTCTTTCGCGCGCGTTTTTTCATCGCACGAAAAAATTTGCTCTCTTAAAATTATTCATTTAAAATAAGTTTACGGAACTTTTTACTAGAATAGCAAATGTTAATTATGTTAAGTGATAGAAAGTGCAATAAGTGCATCGTTAGTGACAACCTGAGACGGACAAGGCGTCCATCAACGATATTAACAGGAAAGCTGATAAATTACCGACATCAGAACTAACTAGAAGCAGCTTTAGTCTTGAGTTCCTGACCCACATTAGATGTACTTAGATCCGGAGGCCTCCAACAATCCTAATGTGCGAGAATGCCTGGCTTTAACTGACCACTTTGTACGTGATACTGACAGTGTTTCACAAGCACTATGGTGGACATTAACACAACACAACTTGTTAAAGCATTACCTATCTCTCCAGTGGACACCAGATGTCTTTAGTAACGTTATCTCCACGTTTCTAGCTGGATGAGAAGCTACCAGAGAGGCACGTGATGCTCTTAGCGATGTAACTGTACATAGCTAGCTGGTACGCGCTTGTCAGCATTACCCCTCCAGTAAGCACGAGATCAGCAACGCCACATACACAAGCTACATAGCAAACGCTGGTATGTACTCGTCACCAGGGGTAAGTCACATTTCTATGATCTTGGCTAAGGAATTGTCAAAAGTGGTTCTATATACTTTTAATTTACAAGCATGAAGGTTGCGAGACAGCCTTACTTAACCCTGCACACTGTCTGTGTGTTATAAACTTGCAAAAGCATTATACTTCCTATAGTGAGTGTGGAATTCTGCCTCGCTAACTAGATTGTTATCAACGAGTACAAGGTACTCTCAACAACATTGATTCTATGTTGCTAACTAGCACATATCTGACATGGTGTGCACATGCTTAGCACGAGATGCTTATAGCATGTTATCTCAATACTACGTGATCTAGCTTTCATATCGAGGATTGCCATTTTTAACAAACAAAATATAGCTTATTAAAAGATACCACTGTGTACGAGATACTCAGTGACTTATCTAGCTCTAGGTGGCTTAATTATCCTGCCAAAAACTGATAAATGATATCTAAAAAAGTAAAGAAATGTAAACTAAAACTATAATGCAAAATTGTGCAATTTTTACAGGCATACATTTAATTACACAAGATACTTTGTAAACATGATTCTGTGATACAATGGCTGACGACAAATGCTACCTCTGGAAACTCTTGATTTCAGATACAAGTGTAATGGACTCAACCATAATTGGAATAATACAAAGTATTACTCCATGCTCCCATACTTATTCACCCCATTTAGATTCCTCTAAACTGAGGAAACAAGGGATTGAGATATTCCAGAAACAAGCCGTACTGGTTATTACCCCTATCATAGGGAAAGCAGTGACTGACCCTATGCTTATGAAGAACATAAGACAAACACAAATTGTTGATTAACTTGGCTGATGCAGCAAAACCAGCTGGCAATGCCCACTGCCACCAAACTAAAACCAGAACAAAAGTTATATAATCTCTAATTGACATGAACTTTAATTCATCCTATTTGATAAACAAACCGAAACAATCACAAACTTGAGTACACAATGTTTTAGCTACAAACAAAAACAATAACAACTATTCAATAAATATTAAAACCACGAGACATTCTCATGATAATAGTGAAACTTACCAGTTCTATGGCGAAAATGTAAAACAAGCACAACATTAGTTGATTTACTTACTTTTGTAAATAACAAAATAAAACATCCTTCTACCGGGTTAGTAACAGGAATCACACCATTGAAAACGTGCGTTCAGAAATAATGACAAATGGTTAACATTTACGCGTGCGGTCATAACTTTATTTTGCGTAAATTAAAGTTTCTATTTTCGAAAACAATTTCTAAGATTTATTCTTTAAGTTATCAAAATATAATTAAATTGTATACATAAAAATAAAGAAATATATATATAAAAGAAAGTCGTGTTAGTTACACTATTTATAACTCAAGAACGGCTGAACCGATTTGGCTGAAAATTGGTAGGGAGGTAGTTAAGAACCAGGAGAAGGACATAGGATATTTTTATCTCGTTCCCGTCCTTCCTGTGGGACGTGACATAAACGGCATGCATTTTATAAATTTTGTATTTATGATATCCCGGTATATATATGCCATAAATCCTAACAAAAAGTACTAGGCTCGCATGAATTTTGATGATATCTCGGTAGGTAGGTATGTAGGTTAGTGGGCAGGTAGGTAGGTAGGGTATGGTAGGTATGGTAGGTAGGGTAGGTCCGGTAGGTAGGGTAGGTAGGGTAGGTAGGGTAGGTCTACAACATAACGCTCGGACCGCCCAGCGCTGGAGCAGAATAGAGTTCATCGGTGGCGGTCAAGCAGTGAACACGTTTAGAAACTGTCGCGCATTCCGAATAATCGTGTCGTGTACACAGGGCAACAGAATTAAGTAACCAGGCACGCACACTACAAAACTATAACATAATTTCGCACCGAAAACTAATTGCTGCTACTGCTTCGTCTCCACATTTAGTCTATTTTTCATTATTGCCAACCACGGTATGACCAGACTGCGATGCAGTTTCATATGTGAAGTAATTAACCGTACCCTCTCATCCCGGAATAAATTCTCTATACTGAAGTTATATAAGGTTTCAGGTTGGGGTATGGTTACCGTTATGAGTTATGTTCCGGTATGAGTTTTATGGTAACCTTCTGGTTGTATTGTAGTCGAACTAACATTAGCCTATTCAAGCAAAATTGTATACTTATATCTAGGATTATTGTATTTTGGAATTTTTGAAGACAACTGGATGTTGTCTGATAAATAAATAAATAATAATTGGCGGCTATTCAGAGTTCGGCTGGGTCAGCTTCAGTCACTTCACACAAAGTTTCTCAAACATGTTCGAATGTAGTGTCTTCCACAAAAGCGGGTTTTGTACTCAACTACGAAGAATAATTATTAAAATTATCTTCCAGACTGCTCAAATCCACGACTCGATCTCGTGATAGATATAGGGATGCAGCAGGAACGTGTTTTAAGCACTGAACGTATAGACCATCGACTAATTTCTTGTAGAAGTTCGTGTGGTGTCGTTCTTTGCAAGTATGCGGCACAGTTAATGTTCTCATGGTCCACCTACCGTGCTTATCCTAGAGACTGATGTGCGTATTACTGTACCCAAGGTAATTTTAGGAAAATGATTTCAACTAACGATAGATTGGTAGGTTTACAGATAAACTTACCAGTGTTGATGACGAATCCGGTTTCGCGTCTCCCACGATTTTCCAGTTCTTGCAGACGTTCATTTAGGTCCTTCATTTCCTTGTAACGTTTTCTTCGATATTTTCCAATTTAGTTAAGAATTACTGAACTTTTTAAGGAAAACGTGATTAGTGCGTGGCCCAAAAAAGCACAATGATTTGACAAATGTCATGCGAGCGCGCCAGCGACGAACCATAGATATTTTTTTTCTGTTTTCAGGATGAATGGCTTTCATCTTTAAATAATGTGATAAACGTGTATTGCAAAAGTGCAAACAACAAGTAATGTAAATGAGGCCGAGGTCTGAATCATAATCGTTAATTACTTCATTATAAGCTTGACATAAAACGGGAAGCGAATTGAATTTGCGCTCCAACGCAGCCAGTCTACGTTGAGCGTGTATGATTGAACGAGTTGCCTAAAGAGTTAGGTTCGTCCTTAAAAGTAATGTTACAATATATTATTATCATTCATTCATAAGTCATTTATTTCATAACAAAATACATTTTGTTGAAAATATTACAGGGATGATAAACAAAATAATAACAAGTAAAGAAACATTACATTAATATTTAAAATTCATTACGCATTTAAAATGTGTCAATATCACTAATTTATAATTTTATGTCAATAATTCAGTACCAATAAGTTAAATAATCCAATCATTGCATTTAAATTTACAAATTCACTATCATTAAAAAAAAAAACACAACATAAACACAAAAATAATAATTCACAAATAATTAATATAATAGTGGCTGTCGTTAGTCATTTCTGAACTCGTCGATACTGTAAGAGCCCTTCCTCAATAAATATGTCTTTAATTTGTTTTTAAATAAGTTTATGCTGTTTATGCTTTTGAATTTTATCGGCAACTTATGTATAAAAAGACTGATTGAACTCTGGAACTGTGATGAACCACGTTCATTTTCGGTTGGATTGTGGAAGGTAAGTCTTTCTTACGAGTACTATCTCTAGCTTGTCTTTCCTCATCGGTCTCGTGCAAATTCTTAACAAAATTAGTTAACAACACTAGAATATACAGACATGGCACTGTTAAAATGTTAAGTCTGATTAAGTGGTCCCTACACGATTCTGTCTGTTTCATGCGGAGCATCGTCCTTAAGGCTCATTTTTGAATAACAAATGACATGGTCACAAATGGGTGGACATTTTACTTGTAGCTCTTGCCCCAAAACTCAATACTATATCTGAGCCTTGACTCAATCAAAGCAAAATATACCATCCTAAGTTAGGCCAAGGTGAGTTCATTCCTCAGACTTCTTATTGCATAGCATGCAAAGCTAACAGACTTCTGTATAGACAATATGTCAACCTTCCAGTTTAATAACGCGTCAATGTGGACATCCAGGAATTTAACACTATTTACTACTTTGACATTGTTACCACAAGATACAACCTGAAGATTAGATTTTGTTTTATTCACATTAAGTTTTAAGTTATTTGTACCAAACCAGTTTTCAAAAGCTTCTAAGGTAGCATTAATCTTAGATTATATTTTAACTGTAGAAATATTGTATGTTAATATTGTATGATGTATTACCTATATTAACTGTAGAAACTATTACATTAGTGTCATCAGCAAAAATAATAACCTAGTGCTAGTTAATCGTTTTTAATATACTCAATTAAGTCATTTAGGAATAGGATGAAGAAAATTGGTCTCAGAACGGAGCCCTGACGAACACCTCGGGATACAGTGACTAGGTTTGACTTATATTTTTTTCTTCTCCATCGACAACCGACTTAATTTCTATGTATTGACGTCTATTATGCAAATAGGAGCTAAATAACATCAATGCTTTCTCTTGTATACCATAATGTTCCAACTTGGCCAAAAGAATTTCATGATCTACTGTATCGAAGGCAGAACTGAGGTCCAGAAAAATACCTGTCACTTTATGCTGGTCATATAAATTACAGAAAACCTCGTCAATTAACTCCTCAATAGCATCGGTGGTTCCTACTGATTTTTGGTTTCCGAATTGCTGACTACTTAATACACTGTGAGTTTCTAAGTACCTCATAAGCCTCTTCATTATTATTTTTCGAAGATCTTTGATAATACAGGCAATAGGGAAATCGGTCTGTAGTTAGAAGGATCTGTTTTTGAACCTTACTTAAAAATTGGAAGCACACGAGCGATTTTAAACTGATCAGGGAATTGTCCTGCCTCGATGCATTCATTATAAAAAGATGGTAATGAGGTTGTCAATAGGTCAATATTAACTTTAATAATAGTCAGAGGGATTTCGTTATAACCAGCAGTGGATTTATTGATTCTTAATTTTTTTAAATATGGTTAAAATATAACGATATTAAAAAATTTTAAGGGTATGACTGCGTCAAAACCCATGTTAGAATTAACTCTGTTAACACTTTCAGTTAGATATGTCATTGCAAATTTTTGGTCACAAGATTTAAGGTGGACAATGTAAAACATTATTAGTAACTGTGTTGTCATTGTCAAGGTTTTTAGTTACATTGCGCTTTCAATTTACTATTTTCCATATTGCCTTACTAGAATCAAATGCCATTTCTATTTGTTTTCTGCCATCATTCCTTTTTGCACAACTTACTACTTTTTTAACTATATATTCTGTTATATTTGTTACGATATTCTAGAACTGAATTGTCACACGATGTTTTATCTATGGTGTGAAGGAACCGTTTTACTTTGCTGGCTGTCCTTATTCCATTTGTTTCCCTTTTCGACCCCCTGTTCCTTTTAACAGTAACTTTTAATTTACATTTCTTAGAGAATGAATAATGCATATCTTTGAATTATCATATACAAGTGTTAATACCTGTGCTCCAGTCAGTCTCTAACAGCTTTTTCCTGAAGTCACTTTTGTTCTTGTCATTCTATTTTCTTCTATTTATCCGCTTCTTAAACTCAACCTTTTCTAAACGTAGTGTATAGATCAGACCCGCGTGACCGTCTAATAACCCATCATGATCTACATTTGTACATTATATAAAAGTGTCAGGTAAATTAGTTAAAATATTATCTATACATGATTCCGATTTATTTCTTCTGAAGATGGGAGTATTTATTAGATACCTGAAGTTGTAGCACGTTAATAACGATAAGAAAGACGTGTGTTTCATCTTTTAATACATTAATATTGTAATCACCACAAATTATACATAATTTATGAAGAAATGCTGTAACAGTTTTTAAAGCCTATCCATGCAGTTATCAAAATTGCTGTTTGCTGGAGTTCTATAACAACAAACAACACGCAAATTTGTCTCAACATCTCTAACTCCACATACTTCGAAACAATCGGTTTTATACAACAGCTTACATACTTGAAGCTTATCCACGTTTCTATCCTTTTTTTTTTTTTACATCTATCCTGAGGTGTTAAAATCATCGAACCTCCTGTATTCTTTTTGAGTCTTGTATTGTAAGAACCCATTTTGTAATAAATAAAATTGAATTGTTTTGCCAGGATATCATTCAGAAAATGCTGAGATATACATAATAACATTAGTTCTTTTGAAAATTCGCATAGGTACATTTCAAGGTCATCTTTTTTTCTTATTGATACCGCATACATTTTGATGATAAATATTAAGAGTTGAATACTGTTTGGTTTGTTCATACACGAAAAAGATGGGGAGATACATTTTAGTTGTATTCATGAATGTCAGCATTTATAAGATAATATTTTTCTTAAAATTTTCAAATATATAATATATTCATTCATTCATAAGAATGTTCCACAAAAGTGTATTGTTACAGGTGATTTATAAAACTCTTCACAGACTTGATTTTCTGGACTTGTTATTTTAATAGTTAGAAATATTTAAGTTATTCGTTAAAGGGTCGAAAGACCAAGCTGCAATTTCAAGTTGACGGAAGGTAATTCTCCCAAGAAAATATAAACAAGCGTGGTTTCTAAAGCATGTGGTGCTAAGCGAACGATGTCCGTAAAAGCAGCTGATTGAGCTAGCGGTGGGGGTATAACATTGCCTCCCAACAAATTGAATGGGAACATTTAAGTACCTAGAATTGCATATTTACTGCCGAGTAAGTTCCAGCATTCATCCGCGAAAGTTCTTAAAGTAATCCAACGCCGATGCTTGGATTACGCGAGTAGGCAATGAGTCCGCGATATCATCAATAACTAACATCGTTAAAGTATATTGAGCGTCACTCACTCGTGATTGTATAATAATAGTTACGTTACCTCTGATAGGTGCTGAAATTGATAACACCGACTTTAATAACGAGTTAACAAGCGGTTGAATTTTTAGTTTAAATTTGTAACAACAACAAAGCCCATCTTATTATGAAATTATTCCCATTTATAGGAACATATACTTGCGCGGTTGGTAATATTATTGTACTGTCCAACTGCATACAAGACAAAACTTTGGTGTTAACAGAAAACAACGAGATCGAATTCCCACCATTAGCACTTCCCTACACCGCGTCGTATGAGGATGTCGCGACTGGCAGCGCTGGTGTATGCAGGCACCCCGATTGTGACTCTGTTTTTGGATGTTCCAAAACACAATGTTCGCACTCGATTTCGACTTAGCTGCCATGGTATAAATTAAAATAATACCCAAAAAGCTTTCACATGGCATAAGTTTCATCACTGTTGAGAGTTGAGACCAGACTCCGTACAGATTTGTCCATAGTCCTTACCGATCGAACTTCTAAGATGAGGGGGAATGGTATTTTTACGGTAATTTTTAATCATAATATAAGCCAGAAGCTCAAATAAAAATAAAAATGTTTTATAATGTGCAAACAAAGTTCTTTCATAATATGATACCCTATTTGACCTAGTAAATCCACAAAATTTTCAAATCCCTTTTTCGGCTACTACTGCAATAAAAAAAAAATTCTAAAAAAAAATCTTTCACAGGGAAAGAATTAATACTGATCCTCTAAAAACTTTTTGCGATTCTAATATTGCACATTTTTTTTTAATAATTGAGACTCTTTTTAACTTTCTTGCCTTTTCTCAGAATGGGCGCAGTAACTAAACTAGGATACCCCGACCAAACGGGTTAGTATAGATTGGAACTGTGACCAGCTACGCGCGAGCCGGATTGTCGCAGTAACTAAGGCACCATGCCAAATGGGTTAGATTAAAACTGTGATCAACCGCGCACGCGCGAGCCGAACGAGCAAAGGGCGGCAGCGGCCGGCGACATCTAAATCCAATTCGGTCGCAGTTAGTTGACTATTTAGTATTTTTAGGACCCCAAAACAGGAATGATTTGAGGTTCACAAAAATAATTATTTATTATTAGAGTGTTCAATAATGAATGATATTTTTAGGAGCGCAAAATGGGAATTATTAGAGGTTCAATTGAATACATGCCTCTTGTCAATTAACAAACATTTCTTATATCTATTCCAAACAGGTTAACGACTTTAGTGGTTCTTGAGATAAGCAGCTAGGACAGACAGACGAAGAACTTGGACAGTCAGATGAAGTCGCAGCTAGGATAGACAGACGAAGTCGCAGCTAGGACAGACAGACGAAGTCGCAGCTAGGACAGACAGACGAAATCGCAGCTAGGACAGACAGACAAAGTCTCAGCTAGGACAGACAGACGAAGTTGCACCTAAAGAGTTCCGTTTTAACCCACTTCAAAAAAAAGGAGGAGGTTCTCAGTTCCTCGGTTTTTTTTAATGTATGTTCCCCGATTACTCAAAGACGACTAAACCGATTTGAATTTTTTTTTTGGAAGATTATGCTTTCAAGTTGGTCCAATTGTCATTTGGTCCCGATTTGATGATGGGATCTTGGAGAAATCGAGGGAACTCTTCAAACATTATGGGCAAACCTATAGTGATTTGGGTATTTTTTATGGTAACTTGTGCATTTGCTCTCGGAAAACACCATTTGGTAAAGTGGAACTGATGATGAAGGACACAGATGGCCACCGGAACTACTCAATAATGTGTATTTCACGGGTTGCGATTCGAGTACTTTAATATGCTTGGTAAGCAATTGATGCTGGTCACAATTCATATGGTGCAGTAGAGCTGATGGTGAAGTACCTGGGGAACTCCCCAACAATTAAAGTCCCTGCATCGAGAAAAGCAATATTTTGTAAAAGGTGATGAGCAGTTGACATTAGGCTATTGTAACTTAGATAAATTACAAATCAACCCACTAGATAGTCAAAAAAATACCTTGTTTTCTTACCGTTTTGGTACAGAACCCTAAAAATAAAAATCTATAGGTTGTTCACGTACCTTTGAAGAAGATAGCTACAGTCCTCGCCACAGACTCGCCACTTTGTTGTTGTGGGACCCGTAACAGTGGTTGAACTCAGCCTCCACTCGCCGTCGGCCCAGTACGGCTCGTAACCGTGATTAGGTTGGTATGAAAAACGAAATAATTTCGCTCTCTTATCCTTCTGATAATCTTCGAAGTTCAAAGTGGTCTGTAACCTTTTTGGTATACGCCTAGAAGAAATAAAGTGAGAGCTGTAGACACCACTACTAGTACCAATTACCAATTTACCGCTCTCACGTATCACCAAACGTGAGAGTGCTAAATTGGTAATTTGAACTAGAAATACACTCTGTACAAGTACGCCACCAAAGACTATGTATGTTCAAACAAACATATATGGACAAATGTGAAACTAATAAAGTTCAGTTCTAAATAACCATGAAGTGGACTAGAGTTTTTTTTTATATTTTTCAGAAAATTGTAATTATAGTAAAAGTAGAAGTCGACTAATTAGGTACCTACTCTACAAATTCTACCAAAAAGGCGATTATAGTAATATGATTTGATTTATAACTGAATGCGTTTCACTTTATGTTTTAAGTTTACTTTGCTTTCGACTTAGCGGGAATCGACGTTGAGGTAGACTGATTGTGATTGACCAGTGCTCGACGAATGGCTCGGGAGGAAGCACGGTTCCCTGTCGTTTCGGGCGACGCAGGTGCTCTCGGGGCATGGTTGCTTCGGGAACTACCTGTGTCGCATAAACAGGGAGCCGGACGCTCGGTGCCATCACTGCACCCACTGTCGGGAGGACACGGCGCAGCATACACTGGCAGAGTGTGCCGCATGGGAGAGGCCGCGCCGTGCTCTCGTATCTGAAGTCGGAGCCGACCTGGCGCTGCCGGCTGTCGCTCGTTCGATGGTCGGGAGTGCCGAGTCGTGGGATGCAGTGATCTCCTTCTGTGAAACCGTAGTTTCACAGAAGGAGGCTGCGGAAAGGGAGAGGGAGATCGAGACCACTCTCCTGATCCGTAGCAGGCGGACTGGGCGTCGGCGGAGGGCAGACAATGCTCTCTTCCAGCCCCCGTAAACGGATCCGGAGGGATGGCGGACTCGGGGACGTCCGCCACCCCCCATCCAGCAGGACCCGAGGTGGCGGTGCGTAGTGTTCCACGCGCGCCCCTATTTGACATCGCGGGGGGAGTGTAATACCTCACTCCACCCGCGGGCATGAAGTGGTCCGCAAAAGCGGGCCGGCACCAGTCGGGGATCATGGAAGGCGCACTAGAACCCATGATCCCCGGTCCAAGTGTGGGAAGGGAACACCGGGGTGGTTTTTAGTCAGTAGGAGTCTGACAGACCCCTTCACCCGCCCCAGGGTGAAGGACATCCATGAGTACTTTCCACCCCGAAACAAAAAAAAAAAAAAAAAAGACTGATTGTGATAATTATTTATAAATACCTGTTAGATTTTTGAGATGGGGCAGTAAGGACAGCTACCTTAACCGTTTTCGCTACAAGAAAACGGTCTTAAGAGGCTGTCTTTAACTTTTTGAGATATTTTGATCTGCATTCACAGATTTTGAAAAAAAAAAATTGTCAGCAAGATAATGGGCAGTTTCATAAAAACTTTTTTTGATGCCAATCGATCCTATTTTAAAAAAAAAAAAACAAAAAACTCTATTAGACCAACTTAGGTTTGAATACTAGATAATCAGAAATCGCAAAAAACTTTTCTAATAATATATTATTTAAAAAAAAATGAAATTTCAAATTTCGAACGAATACGCGTTATAATTTTATTTGATTTGAGAACAAAATTTAGGTAGTTTATTGCTTTTGAAAAATCTTTAACACACAAAGGTTTTTTGCAATTTCTGACTTTTGTAGCGGACAGTCTTTTTAACGTATCCTCCTATCCAAGTCTGTAAGTTCAAAATTAATTTTGATGTAATCTTTCTCCCAGAACGTCGGAAATCACAAGCAAAAAACTATTTTGTTATCAAAGGAAATAAAATTATAACACGTATTCGTTCGAAGTAATTAAATTTTTTTTTGTTTATTTTCAGCTAGTCTGTTCATCACAAAAAGTAAGTTACGAGTTTTTTTCCTAACTTAAGTATGGAAAAAGTTTTTGAAAGTTTTGACTTTTCTATTACTCAAACCTCAATTGGTAGAATACAGTTTTAAGATCCACGTAAGAATTAGGATTGATTGGCACCAAAAAAAGTTTTTTTGTGAAAACAGTTTATTTTCTTGCTGACTGTAAAAAAAATTCAAAATCTGTGAATGCAGATCAAAATGTCTCAAAAATGTAAGGTCCTAAGACCGCTTTCCTGTAGTTACAACGCACGGTATAGGTAGCTGTCTGCGGCGAGGTATCAATTTTTATGAGAGGGAAGCCGAAGCGGAGGCTTTCTTATTTACATATGAATAAAGTAAACATATTTATTAACTTAAAAGTATTTCTTAATTTCATTTTATGAATATAACACCATCTAGTGCCAAGTAGCAGAACCAAAAAAAAAGACATTTCTTTCAATTTTTTACAGAAATAAACTCAACTAAATTAGGTAATACATTCTGTGATTACATTGCTGATTATGATGATGATGAAATTGATTTTACATTCTGTGATCTCATACACTAACTAATTAATTTAAAATTTTAGTAAAATCGTCTACTAGACTTTTACATTGGTTGTAAATATGTGAGCACTATGTATCTATCACATGTCATAATTTATTTATTTGTCGTTACTTCATTTTTAATCCTTTTTATCTATAAAATTGTGGTATAATAATTTTATTCTAGGTGCATCATCTTTCCATAATAATAATTAACGTACCAATGCAAAATATTGTAAAACATTTTAAAAGACTAACAGTGGAGTTTCTTGTCCATTATGATTCTTCTCCATACAAAAACTGTGTTTTGGAAGGGGTGACTAGAATCAATTCTAAGATGGTATTTTCGTGCGAATTGACGAGGTATTCTGGTGTAGATTACGAATCCGATCAGTTTATGAAGATCACCCATACGAATTTCACCCACAGTATTCCACATTGCGCACCTTAAATTATATAGAGTGGGTTTTTGAGATGGCCAGTAAGGACAGCTAAGTGGCGAAAGCATCATAGAACATGATTCTTACCGGCTTCCTGGCTTCCCTTCGGAAGTTCGCATCAGCAAGTCTACCGCTATTGAAAAATGGCACAGTCAATAGTGAATACTATTACCAAATAAATAGTAACACTATGGGTATTTAATTCACCATAATATTTAAACAACAAAATCGTTTATTTCTAGTTTTGAATTATAACAACAAAAAAAAAACTTAAATAACCCGGCTCCAAAACGTCATAATCGGGAACTAAAAATTCATACAAAAGCGATCCCGTCATGACATCACTTTAGATCACGTGACATCGCTTGATAAGGACGAGAGCAAGCCGATTCGGCTGCAAAAGACAGATTGTGAAAGAGACAGATATAGAAAAAAATTGTCAGCGAGAACGAGATGGAGAAATATTGCACATTTTATCTAGTTTTCAAGTTTGTGCAAGTGTATTTTATTCGATTCTTTCGATTCCTTTAAGAGGTCTATTACAAAATCGAAGTGCAGTGCACTTCGATTTTTAGGTAAATTTGACGACGCGCGGCAGCGGATGCGCTCATGTGCGTCTAGTGAAGTACGCCACGCACACATGCAAAGCACTTTGCGTCGAACGCGAGGAACAAACGAACTTGAGAGCCTTTGGTGCTTTAGTTTCGAAATAAATTAAATTACTGTTATTATAGTTCGTGAAATATTATTTGTACTAATGAATGTGTGAAGGGCATAAAACTGAAAACTAAGCGACTATACGCTAAGGGCACCCCTTGTGGGTTACGGACCTAGGCTTAGGGCGTCGCTGGTGGAGGACAGCAAGGGACAGGCTGGATCGAATTAATATTATTATTAGGGGATTTTAAAGCAACAAGCTCAGCGGCGCGGGCTGGCTCGAGCAAGGGTCGGGGCGAGGATGGACGGGAACATCGCAGCGGGCCTCGGCGGCGAGGACGGAAGGACGGCGGTCAGTTTTTGATTTTGTGTGCTAAAGTAATAGTTTTCCTACTACTCTCCTAGAGGAGGGTTGTGGGGTCGTCTGGGATAGTGAGAGTATGGTCGGCAAATCTTACTTATAGCAGGAGGGAGTGTAATGGGCGGTTGCCGCAATCAGGGGATTGGGGTGCTTTATAGCAGAGTCGAAGAAAGCTTTGAGAAGCGTTTCATGAACTGCTGGACGGTAGGCATTGTGAGATCTAACTGAAAGAAAGCAAAGGGTTGTAGTAAAGGGAAATCAGTCTTCCTTTTATCATTCTACTGCCGGAGTTCCACAACTACTGAAAGACATAAATGTATCTGTTCCCCGTAGTAGTTAACCCAGGCCCGACCGCAACTCGGGAGGAAGCACGGTTCCCTTTCGTTTCGGGCGACGCAGGTGCTCTCGGGGCATGGTTGCTTCGGGAACTACCTGTGTCGCATAAACAGGGAGCCGGACGCTCGGTGCCATCATTGCACCCGCTGTCGGGAAGAAACGCGCAGCATACACTGGCAGAGTGTGCCGCATGGAAGGAGCCGCGCCGTGCCCTCGTATCTGAAGTCGGAACCGACTTCAGATACGAGGGCGCTGCCGGCTGTCGCTCGTTTGATGGTCGGGAGTGCTGAGTCGTGGGATGCTGGGATGCAGTGATCTCCTTCTGTGAAACCGTAGTTTCACAGAAGGAGGCTGCGGAAAGGGAGAGGGAGATCGAGACCACTCTCCTGATCCGTAGCAGGTGGACTGGGCATCGGCGGAGGGCAGACAACGCCCTCTTCCAGCCCCCGTAAACGGATCCGGAGGGATGGCGGACTCGGGGACGTCCGCCACCCCCCATCCAGCAGGGCCCGAGGTGGCGGCGCGTAGTGTTCCACGCGCGCCCCTATTTGACGTCGCGGGGGGAGTCTAACACCTCACTCCACCGGCGGGCATGAAGTGGTCCGCAAAAGCGGGCCGGCACCAGTCGGGGATCATGGAAGGCGCACTAGATCCCATGATCCCCGGTCCAAGTGTGGGAAGGGAACACCGGGGTGGTTGTTAGTCAGTAGGAGTCTGACAGACCCCTTCGCCCGCCCCAGGGCGGAGGACATCCATGAGGATTTACCACCCCGGAACAAAAAAAAAAGGCCCGACCGCAAATTAGATATGTTTGCACCATCTACAGCTCGAACCAACCTCGGGCAATCAGCGCCATTGAACCGTTTAATGAGGACATATAATGAAAGCCACTCTCGCAACAAAAGCAGTGACATCTTCTTCAACAGGCTGGCTCCATTTTGTAAACATCTTTTACGGCAACTTGTGGATTGCTTATCCCTGACATTTTTTTTTTTTTTGAGTGTGTAATTATCAAATAACTTCTCCCGCTCTGGGCGGAGCGAGAGGGCATGTCAAACTCTTACTGACTAAAACCCACCCATGTTCCTTCGTTGCCCTGTTGCCGGGGCCCGCGATCTCCCTTTCGGTTTTCTTCGCAACCCCGGCAGGCATCGGCCCTAGCAAACTCTGTCAATTCTGCTGACATCTCTTCGAGGCGCGCGTGGAACACAACGCGCCGTCGACCCGGGCCTGGTCCTTATCGGACGGCGAGCTACCCATTGCTCACCGTCCGCAAGCCCGCGCCTACGGTGACCGGGAATTGGCCTGTGACTCCCAACGCCCAGGGCGTCTCTTCTTGTGACGGTTAGGGGCGTGAGGGCGCGAAATTTGCTTCTCCCTCACGCGTTCCGCTTCCTTCTTCGCGAGCATTACCGCTTCGCAGAAGGAGGTGACGGCCTCCTATTTCCTCTCGCTCCGTACCCATGGCCTGAACCAGGGCCGGATGCAAGAGATCACCGCCGCCGATCGCCTCCACGAGGACACGGCGATGCTCCGCCCAAGCCGAGCAGACCTCCACCGTGCAAAATTCAAAATTCAAAATATTTTTGTTTCACATAAACCTACATGGGCACTTATAAAACGTCTGAAGCTAGGTGCACGTGCTCCACCGTGTCCTCCGGGCGATCCAGACAATGGTGTCACCCGGGCGTTTACCCCCGTCTTATCCTGAAGGAACCTCCAGAAACACCCATGTCTGGTGAGGTGTTATAAAGTGAATGATATTGAAGTACGAGCAAAATGACTGTAACTGACTAATAACAACAAAAAGTGTTAGAAAAATAACGACTATAAAAATTTAAAAGTGATTATAAAAGTGATTACTCTTTTAGTAATCTTAAAAAAAAACTGATGTATACTGGACTCTCTCGGAAAACTTAAGAAAGACAAATAATTAAAAGGTACATAATCTAATAATATTAGGTCTTTACCAGTGAAATTACCGATTTTCATGAAATAAGTTAACGCCCTTGTTTCTCTATATTTTTTTTTTTAATCAAAGCAATACCCATGCAATCAATGCATTTTTGCCAACGTAGTGGTAGCTTATTGGATGCCCTTTTTGAAAAATTCTGCTGGACGGGAGGGAACAAATTCTTCAAAGGCATTTTGAACTGCCTCTCGGTTATTGAATTTTTTTCCTCGCCAAGAAGTTATCCAAATTCTGAAAAAAGTAGAAGTCTGTAAGAGCAAGGTCTGGTGAGTATGGTGGATGACGGAGAACTTCCAATCCCAGCTCTTGTAACTTGGAGACCGTCTGCTGTGCAGTATGAAGTCGCGCGTTGTCGTGCAGGAACAGCGGCGCCGAACGATTGACCAAAGTTGGTTGGAGATGTGCGAGCTTCTCCATCATTATGTTCAGTTCTTCACAGTACACATCTGCAGTAATGCTTATCCCGTTTGATAAGAATCTATGATTAATGGCACCGGTGCTAGACCACCAAATAGTGACCATCACTTTTTTAGGGGTCAGTTTTCGTTTGGGGCATTGTTTAGGTGCTGATCTAACCAACTTGCTGAGCGCTTGCGATTGTCGAACAGAATCCATTTTTCGTCACAATTAACAATACAATTCAATATGCCTTCGTTGTGTGCCTGTTGAGCCGTGCAAGGCTCAACTCGACGCGTATTTCGCGCTGGCGATCATTCAATTCGTGGGGCCCATTTGTCAAACTTTTTTACCTTGCCAATTCAACGCAAATGGACCAATATTGTTTTGATGCTAACATCGAAAGCTGTTGCTAATTCAGTTGTAGATTGAGAATCATCAGCTTCCACAATCGCCTTTAGTTCGATATTGTCGACTAAAATTTTCGGCCGACCACGGGGTTCATTTCTTAAGTCTAAATTTCCAGAACGGAAGCGGCTAAACCAATAACGGGTGATGCGATCGTTAGTAGTGTTCGCTCCGTATACGTCGTTGATGTTGCGTGCCGCTTCTGCCGCTTTGCTGCCACGACGGTACTCATACTCCATAATCACTCGAATTTTTAACGTATCCATGATGACCAAAAACGTACAAATGCGATGAGAACAGAAGCTTACCATTAAACAAATGACAAATTTTCAAAAATGAATTCCATACTTTAAAAATAGAAATAATTTTAACTTAAAATTCTTAGCGAAAAAAGAAAAAATTGGAATAGCCAGTACGGCAGAACGGCAATTTCATAGGTAAAGACCTATCATCTATACTTACCCCATGCGAGAATAACTCCAATCTAAATGATAAATTAAATTCTATACTAGATTCTACAACAAATTGGATAACTGAACGCAGCCTAGAAATTACCTTCAATAAAACTAAAATAATTTCATTCCACTCTTGCCAAAAAATACCAATAAATATAAACTTTACTTTTATAAATAATAAATTAGAACATAACATCACATAACATCACGCCTTGTTTCCCCGAAGGGTTGGGCAGAGGTGTCCCTGTAGCACAGGCACACCCACATTTCGCCAGTTATAAATTAAAAGTCATAGTAGTAGTAGTTATAGTTAAATTAGAAGTCGTTGATTAATTTACACTACTAGGCGTAAACATTGCTACACATATAAATTGGAAGTCACACATTCAGAAAGTTAGAGCAAAAATATCTAAATTTTCATACGCCCTCCACGAGATCAAAAAAACCACAGACCTTAAAACTGCACTAGTAACGTACTATGCGTACGCCTACGCATGGCTTAAATACGGTGTCATCTTATGAGGCAACAGCACTGATGCGCCACGCTATTTAACCTACAAATAAAACAATTAGAATCTTAGTAAATAGTGAAGTCACCAATAGCTGTAAACCCCATTTTCAGGAACTAAAGATTTTATCCCTACCCTCTGTCTCTATATTTTTGAAGTTTGTAAGTTCGTGCGTAACTAGTGAGAATTATTTACAAAAAAAGAGAGGTCATACAAACGAAAATTACTTTAAGACATAAAAATAGACCAAACTTACCAACATCGCGACTAAAAATGCACTCCAATAGTACCTTTGTCATGTTCATAAAAATTATAATAAGTTACCCGAAATAATAAAGAATTTAAATAAATATAATATCTTTATCAATAAATTGAAGCTTTTCTTTGTAAGCAAATCCTATTATAGTTTATGCGAATACTTAAATGATAAATAGGTAGCTTCAGAACTAGGTATCCATTTGTATCTACAAATACTCATAATATGAAAAATATATAATAAAAAATATACATAATAAAAAATATGAAGCTTTCAATAAATAACTTACCTTAGGAATAATAAATATTAATTACGCAAAAAATAAAAAATAATAATAACTAAATGATATGTTTCAAAATTAAATAAAGGAGACTAAATAAAACAATAAAGAATAATTTAAAAAATAAATGGTTATTTTAATGTTACTAAATAAATAAACGTATATAATTTATAAAACAATCATTATAATTCTTAAATTGAATTCTGTATGAATATATATATAACTTACTAACTACATAACTAATAATACAGTTTGTCACATTAAACGACCAGTGCTCTTCCTCCTCTCTCCTACTTGATCTATGCTGTGCCCGACAGGGTCCATAATTGTGACTAATATAATTACTTCCCTACCAACCATATACATTATGGTACGCAATAAAGAATTTGAGATTTGAGATTTGGACCTGCGTCAGGCGGAAGATGAGGACGCTGTGGCGCCTCTCTAGCCACTCCTCCAAGAGGGGTCTTATCGCCGCAATTGTGGCGTGCCCAGCGCTGAGTTGCGACAATCGCACACTCCATGACGCCATGAGATCCCGCCGGAGCTCTGTTCGCTGTGCCGTGATTTCTCGCGGTAGCGGAATTAAGTTAAGGCGAAACGCCGGGGTTTCGCCTCCTCGCGCCACTTCCAGATGTGCGCGAGGATCTTTGCTTCCAGATCCCATGGCGGTAATCCGGCAAGGAGCAGACCTCACAGGAGACCGTGTGGTATCCCCGGGCCAGCCGGATGACCATGACCCTCTGGGACGCGTTCAGCCAGTGAACGCTCAGAAAGGGAACGTAGGGCATTGGTAGTCAGAAGTAATATGCTGGCCCGCAGGTTTGCGCATTGTAGTGACCAAGTTAAAGTCACACTATTTAGAGCCTACTGTCAGACTTTCTACACGTGCAGCCTGTGGTTGAGGTATCCGCAGAGGCCGCTCAATGCACTACGTGTCCAATATAACAATGGATTTAGGATGTTATTGGGGCTGCCCTGCTTTTGTAGTGCCTCTGATATGTTTGCGGAGGCCAGGGTAGACGGCTTTCATGCCACCGTGCGCAAGCGGCTCGCGTCGTTTCTAAGCAGAGTCCGGGTTAGCACTAACAGCATCCTACAGGTCATTGCGGATAAACAGGATTCAAATATCCTGAAAACATTTATTCGTGTTCACATTTTGTAATCTACTGTACTTGTAATTATTATGGACATAGTCTGAAATAATGGATTTATTTATTTATTAAATACTTTTTGTTTAAATTTGAATTATATATTTATAGATAGAAATATAATTTCGAACGAAAAATTATCAACAACTCTCTGTTTTACGGAATTCTTTTTGATGTATTACTGAATTAAACATAGTGAATTGAATTGAGCACTCTGTTCAAGATACAGTTGTACCATAGACATTTTTATAAATCATTAAATTATTATATCTACGATGTAAAAAAGCATCAAAGGTTGCCCAAAAGTAAATTTTATGAAACATCCTTCGCAGAAACAAGCTTTTTACTGATTTACGTAAACTAATTGAAATATTTATTTTGAACACTCCCAAAAGAAATAATAAACCTTTCTTGAACATATTTTTTTTGAAGTGAAAACTTCTTTAGACGCTTTGGGCATTTTTGAGTTTGAGTTGGTTTAGTCCCGCTAAACCATTGATTTCGCGACACTGTGATGACATCTCATTTTTGTAAACGCGATTGTGCTCTTTATTTATATTATGTTCCGGATCAATGTTCTTTGCAAGTATTTTTACTTTAAAGGTTTCAAAAGTTTTTTTTTTTTTTTTGTAAACGCGATTGTACTCTTTATTTAGATAAGGTTACGGACCAACGTTCTATACAAGTATTTTTCTTCCACCAAGGCGATCTTGTTCAAGTTTTCACTTCTGGCGGCACTCCCGAAGTGCCACCACTTTTTTTTTTAATTTTGTGGCTATATCTAAACCATAATCACACATCAAAACTCGAGTCAAACGCTCAAATACAAGAAAATTTGTGATAGCACTCTTAATATTTTAGAATGATAGTACCTAATACACCGTGAGGTTTGAATCAGTTTTGCTAGAACAAACGTTGTTCAGACCATGGTCTACTACCATTCTAAAGCATCAAATATTTTATTAAAACATACTAAATTAGATATTCTCAAATAAGTCTTATGTTACTCAAACGTGTTTAAACATTAACCGTAACATTCTGCGCGTTTTTTTTTTTGTGAAAATGAGTTCTAACTGTTTGAATTGTGCGCCAAACGCACCAACGTGGAGGACGTTGGTGTGTTTGGCGCACAATTTTGTATCTACATTCTAAACTGTGATGTACGAAAGTAACTAAGTAGGTAAATCTACTTTACTCACCTATTTACTTATTGGAGTCAATGTTGTCTTGGTGCACACGGAGCTAACCCAGTTTTGTGGAAGTTTTGTTTTTGTCTTGTTCCTGTAATATCCCAATAAGTAAATAATACCAAAAAATCTCATGTTAGATACAATTAGGTACCCGTACATAGTACCTACAGAAAAGAATTTAGACCACCTGATGGAACCTACCGTAAGTCTGCACCTAAAACGAAATGATAAAATTAGAGGTCAGCCACCTCGGTGCGCCGTCGCGACGGTGCGGTAAAATTACTTACTAAAGTTTACCAGAGAAAAAACCATACCAAGCCATAAAATCTGTTTTAAAGTAGCCACTGATCAGTGATAAAATACCTAAAGACGTACAAAAATAAGTACTTACTAGATTTCGTTTATGGAGGTACATTTCTCTGTAGACAATGCTGTGTCCCGTACGTGAGCCGCGCGCCGCGCCGCAACTACTTTGATACGCGAGCGCCGCAGTGTCTGTTGTAGGAAGTAACGATAATCTGGACCAAGGCTCGGATACAAAACTGTGATTCAAATTTCACGGTGTATAATTGAGTTTATTTCTATAAAAAATTGATAGTTCTGTTATGCGCCTTTTTTGGTTCTGCTACTTGGCAATAGACGGTGTTAAATTCAGATAAGGAAAGACTTTTATTTTTAAGTTAAACATATATGAATAAAGTAAACATTATGTTTTTGAGGAGCCCTTGTTGCACGTTTTCGGCTTGTGTTTGCGGGAGGGTCACTACCCGGACGAGTGGAAGATCACCAGAGTTAGCCCAGTCCGTAAAGGGGGTACCGGCACTGATGTGAGTGGATACCGATCGGTGGCGGTGCTGTCGGCGTTTGCTAAGGTATTTGAATCAGTGTTGCATAAAAGTATATACACACAAGTGAGTTCACAACTGTCAGACGCTCAACACGGCTTTCGACCTGGCCGCAGTACGGGGAGTAACTTGTTGTCATTTGTTAACTACGTGTCACCCGTCATTGACGCCGGGGGGCAGGTAGATGTGGCATATTTCGACTTTCGGAAAGCTTTTGACACCGTGGATAACGATGTACTTTTGTGCAAACTAAACTCTCGGCTATGGGGTTCACACCGCACTTGCTTAAGTTCTTTGCTAGTTACCTTGGCGAGCGCCGACAGTACGTCGAGTTTGCGGGGCATGAATCCACACCTTATTTCACGTTCTCCGGGGTAAGTCAGGGGAGCAATATTCGACCTTTGGAATTCATTTTAATAATTAATGATCTGCCAACGGTCGTGAAAGAGGCAAAGTGTCTACTGTTTGCAGATGTTGCCTAAATGTTGTGGGCACTGCAGACTGTAATCGGCTCCAGTCTGACATTAATAATGTAGTCTAATTGAGTAAATTCAACAAGCTGCATTTTAATATTGGACAGCGAAGTAATGCCGCGCGTCTCACATGTACGAGACCTAGGCGTACAGATGGTATCTGAGCTGAAGTACCGCAAATACATAATTCACATGTGCGGCAGGGCTTTCAAAAATCTCGGTTTCATCTTGAGACAGTGTAAGGATTTTACTGATACAGCGGTTGTTAAAGTGTTATATAATACACTCGTGAGAAGTCATCTCGAAACGAGTGCAAACATTTGGAACCCGCATGAAGGGACATACAGCCTCATGTTGGAAAAAAATAAAAACAAATTCACTAGGTTTTTGTACCAAAAATAGTACGGGTTTATCCCTTTTATCCCCTGGTGTACCCGAGTCTGTTCATCCTGGGCATAGTCGGATACACCAGGCTGGACGTAATAAGAGACGTCGAGCTGGTCAAGTACATGGCCCGCGTACTACTAGGGTTACTTCACCACCCTTTTTTTTGGTGGGAAATAAGAAATAACTTCACCCGCTCTGGGTGGAGCGAGAGGGTGTGTCAGACTCTTACTGACTAAAACCCACCCGTGTTCCTTCAGGTGCCCTGTTGCCAGGGGCCACGATCTCCCTTTCGGTTTTCTTCTCAACCCCGGCAGGCATCGGCCCTAGCGGACCCCGTCAATTCTGCTGACATCTCTTTGAGGCGCGCGTGGAACAGAACGCGCCGTCGACCCGAGCCTTGTCCTTATCGGACGGCGAGTTAGGCATTGCTCACCTTCCGCAAGCCCGCGCCTACGGTAGCCGGAAATCGGCTCGCGATTCCCGACGCCCAGGGCGTCTCCTCCTGCGGCGGTTAGGGGCGTGAGAGCGCGAATTTTGCCTCTCCCTCACGCGTACGACCTCTTCCTTCGCGAGCATTACCGCTTCGCAGAAGGAGTTGACGGCCTCCCATTTCTTCTCGCTCAATACCATGGCCCGAATCAGGGCCGGACGCGAGAGATCACCGCCGCCGATCGCCTCCACGTGGACACGGCGATACTCAGCCCAAGCCGGGCAGACCTCCACCGTATGCTCCACCGTGCCCTCCGGGCGATCCACACAATGGTGACACCCGGGCGTTTCCTCCCGCCTTATCCTGAACAGGAACCTCCCGAAACAGCCATGTCCGGTGAGGACCTGCGTCAGGCGGAAGGTGAGGACGCCGTGGCGCCTCTCTAGCCACTCCTCAAAGAGAGGACTTATCGCCGCAATTGTGGCGTGCCCAGCACTGGGTTGCGACAATCGCACTCTCCATGACGCCATGAGATCCCACCGGAGCTCTGTCCGCTGTGCCGCTGTGATTTCTCGCGGCAGCGGAGTTACGCCCCGGCGTTTCGCCTCCTCGCGCCACTCCCAGATGTGCGCGAGGAGCTTTGCCTCCAGATCCCATGGCGGTAATCCGGCAAGGAGGCTCGCTGCCTCACAAGAGACGGTACGGTATCCTCGGGCCAGTCGGATGGCCATGAGGGTTACTACACCACCCGGAGGTGCTGGCAGCAGGACTTTTTTTTTGTTGTAAATTTGTGTACCTTGTGACTTATCATCACCACAAATAAAGAAATAAATAATATTTTCTTCATAAGTAAATAAGTTAAAAACGGTTCCGCTTTGGCTTCCCTCTCATAAAAATTGATACCTTGCCACAGACAGCTATTTATACCGTTATAACTAGAGGAAAACGGTCTCAGGAGACTGACTTTAAATTTTTGAAACATTTTGATCTACATTCACAGATATTGATTTCTTTTTGTCAGTAAGAAAATAGACAGTTTTCACAAAATCGTTTTTTGATGCCAATCAATCCTATATATTATATGGATTTTAAAACTCCATAGGACCAATTGAGATTTAAGATTTTTGACTTTTCCAGTAAAAGTCCAAGCATTCTTATCTTGGATATAATCTTCTAATTTGTAATGTAATTTGTAATCTTCTACTTGTTCACAAAGTGTTCTCTTCTACTTGTTCACTAATGTAAGTTTTTTTTTTTCAAATTATTAATTGCAATCAATTACAAGGTATTTTGTTGTAACATTTAACACAGTACCCCGTTCGTACTTCGTAGTCATCAGGATTACACTGATCGGTGCACCATAGTACTGAAACATAAGAAACATAATAATTATTATTATTAGAGTAGTGACTTGGCCACTTGGCCAGCGTGTATCCGTAATGAAACAGCACAGCTATTCACAACCGTTCGGTTCGCAATTGGATTCGATTGTTAAGATTCGTTTTAGGTTCGCGCACATTTGCGCAGGCCGCTCCGCAACGCATCGCATTGCTAAAATCCTCCTACATCTGGCAGTTTCGTACATTTTCTATGAAGCAACGCACATTACAGGCGGGCCGCATCGCACTTTTATGTATAAAAGTGCGTTGCGCTGCGGCCCGTTGTGGCTGAAATGTGCGCTTAGCTTTGAGGAACATTACAAAATGGTAAATTTAATGGTAGAAAATGATTAAGTAGTAAATAAATAATTATGAATTATTCTTTCTGTTTATCAATGACATGAGTATTCCATACACATAACCATTACGTATATATATTATATAATACATATACGGTATACGGTATTTGTGACGTTGTACTGTTCTTTACTTTACTTTACGTTACTTTTAAAGAACTATTTGCAGATGATACCTATCTTAGGTATCATCTGAAAATAATTCTTTAAAAGTAGACAGGAATAGACAAGATTTTGACGACGTAAACAGTGCAATCTCAATGGTTACGGATTGGTTAACGAAACCAAATAACTTAATTCTCAATGCGAAGAAAACGAAATGTCTGAAGCTTGCCTTGCCAAATGTTAGAAATCTAGGACCCAACATCTTCTTAGATAAAGAGGTAGATTGTAGACTCGGCAGTTTTGCCCACATAACAGTAGATGCCAAACTTCAGTGGGGCCCACATATATCAAGCCTAGCGAGAAGGCTAAGTTTGGCCACGCCGCCGCGCCGTCAGCAAATTAAGATAATACACTGACGTTGATACAGCTCGGTTAGTCTATTTTAGTTATTTTCATAGCGTTATGTCCTACGGTATTCTGCTGTGGGGCAAAGACACGACATTGGCAATAGAATGTTACCAGACATACGTATGAGTCACAACTGGTGTCATTACAAAAGTAAATTATCGGTTTGTTATTTTCTTACATCATTAGGCGCCTTCAATGTTACGAGTATACAATGTTGAAATCGTTTTTAACGTAAACTCCTGTTTTTTGGTGTTAACTTTGCAACGTTGTTATAAAGATATTGAGGGAGTAACTATTTGCCGAGATTACATAGATATTTACCTACATACCTTATGTACACATTTTACATTTTGTCTAGTAAAGGAGATAGCTTTTAGTATTCCGTAACCGAAAGCCAAACGGAACCCTATTACTAATATGTATCTGTATTGCCGCTATAACAACAAATAATTGAAAAAATAGTGTGCGGTCGTTGGACCCCGTCAGGAACGAAGTTCCTTCCCGCGTATGATTTAAAACAAAACAATATTCTTGCAGCGAACATCTTGGATTTTCATTTTAACGTCACCATCGGTTTGAACACCCTAGAAAACCATGAAAACGACACCCATGACGAAAAATGTTAGAATTTTCGCAGCTGCCATCTTGGATATACATTTTGACCTTACTATCGGCTTAAGCACTCTTCAAAACTATGAAAACGACACCCATGACAAAGAATTAAAAAAAAATTCTAGTAGCCATCTTGGATTTTCATTTTGACCAAATTAACACATTCTCTCTCTTCCTCCAGCATGCAGTGTACCTACTCGGGTCGATGTGTACTCACGACACTGTAATGACTTTACCCTTTTGTTTTGTTTTGTCATTTGTTTTGTTTTTTTTTTTCTTCCGGCGTTCTCTCTCTCTCTCTCTCTCTCTCTTTCTTTCTCTTTGAATTAGAAGACAGTCGCAAGTATTAAAACTTTTTAGCGTGACGATTTCTGAAAGTTTACAAGCCGCGTTAAAGAACTTCGTTCCAAAAATAAAGTTAAAAATTAACTACATACAATAAACTTTTGATTTTGAAAAACGATAAATTCTAACCCATGGGGTGTCATTGTCTAAAGCTCTTCGAGTGGAGAACATTTATTTTTTATGTTCAATAATGAAAAAATAGGGGCCTGTAAAAGTTGTTAGTGTTAGACCATTTTTGTACGAGTTCTATAACTATATCATGTACCATAATATATAACATGCCGGGGATTCCCTCCTTTGCCGTTTCTGACCAGTCTCTGGTGTAATTATTCGTTGATGGTAGATATAGGTATTTGGTTTTTAATCACACACAACAGTTAACTCAAACTCAAAGCATTTATTTCAATTAGAACATTTACAGGCACTTTTGAATTATCACTTATCAAGGAGTCTTTCAGTTTGAATTGGTGAAACTATCGTCAATTTTAAAACGAAGTAGGTTCCTGATAGAGAAGAACGGGCAAGAAACTCCATGGACACTCTTTTAAATCAAAATATTATGTTACAGAGTTTACTTGTTTGACAATTACAATTCTAGTCCTTTTGAACACAACTTTTCTTGATAATTTTCGTACCCACACCCGCCATTACTCTAAAGTGGGCGGAACTACCACGTATCCGATATAAAATCTTATTACTTAGTTTGGTCAATAAAACTCACAATGCTAAAATCCCGTATGCACAGCTGCAGGTCTGATGCAGCGGGAAGCGGACATAGTTATAGGTACATGAATTAGTTTTATTTTATTTTATTTAGTTTAGAAATGTTTCTAACATAGTTTTATAAGTGTTACTAACAACAAAATGAATAATTCGTGTTCGAGTTAAATAAAAATAATCCATTATAGCCACCCAAATCGACAGCCCAATTTATTTTGTTTGCATGTTCTGCAATAGTCTTACACCAACCGGGGGTTGTCGTTGGGTGCACTTGTATACTGCATACAGGGATTATCGCCGGTTGGTGCCTCAACACTTAAAAATATTAAGGGGCCTCTGCGAGTTGGCTTCAGCCCCTCGTACGCCTTCCAAAGGACTGGGATCCATGGTCCCGAGATTTGTTAAAATATAAATAATAATAATAATAATCCCCCACCGCCGTATCTCTACGTTGACGTCGTGGTGGGGCTTGTGCGCTCCGAACTCTAGGCCTGTGCCGGTAGTTTAAGTTTACTTTGCCGGAACGGGATATACGATATACAAAAACCCGCAGGGCAGCATGTGGCGAGCTGTTGGGCAGTAGCGACCCCACGGACCTATCTCCCGGGAGAAATCTTGTTCCTCACCTCTGGCTAGCCTTTATTGGCCGGCTGGAGTGAATACTGACGAGGAACGGAGCTCCCACCTCATTCTTGCCTTAATTGGCCGGCTTGAGTGGAGATTCGCAAGAGCAAATGTGCTCGGAGGAAGGAAGTATTCCAGTAAGTGCTCGTAGGGATCTTCACCATCTTCCGGGTTCTGGGATTGTTCTGAAAGCCGTGGAATACCTCTCCACTCCTCAAGCACCTCAAGACATGTTGCCCCCTAGTCGCTACGTCACTATGTGCTAGCAACAGTTTTTGGGGGCCCATTATTGAGTGTGCAAGTCACCCCCTGCCATTTCATCCTTGTATAGTATATAACATTGGTCAGGCAGGGGACATAGTTATCCCATAGTTCAAGGAAACAAATCCACTATAGCCATCCAAACCCATAGCATATGTTTTATTTTCATGTTTTACAATAGTCCTGCACCAACCGGGGGTTGTCCTTGGGTGCACTTGTATAGACCATACAGGGATAATCGTCGGTTGGTGCCTCATTCCATATAAAATTGTCTAAGGGGCCTCTGCGAGTTGGCTTCGGCCCCTCGTACGCCTTCCAAAAGACCGGGACCCTAAGGTCCCGAGATAAAATATATAAAAATAAATAATAATCATAACCCCACCGTCGTATGTGTTGACGTCGTGGTGGGGCTTGCGCGCTCTCTGGGTCTGTGTCGGTAGAGTTTACTTTGCCGAAACATGTCTAGGGTGAGGAGCCAGACCAAGAGAGATGCATAAACCCGCAAGGCAGCATGTGGCGAGCTGTTGGGGAATAACGACCCCACGGACCCTATTTCCCGGGTGAAGTCTTGTTCCTCACCTCTGGCTTGCCTTTGTTGGCCGGCTGGAGTGAACAATGACAAGGAACAGACATGCCACCTCTTACTTGCCCTAATTGGCCGGCTTGAGTAGAGATTCGCAAGAGCAAACGTGCTCGGAGGAAGGAAGTATTCCAGTAATATGCTGGTAGGGATCTTGACCGTACTTCCGGGATTGTCCTGATAGCCGTGGAATACCTCTCCACTCCTTATAAGCACCTTAGGACATGTTTCCTCCTTGTCGCTACGACACTTTGTGCTAGCGACCGTTTTCGGGGGCCCATTATTGAGTGTGCAAGTCACCCCCTGCCATTTTACCTGTCTATTTTATATAAGATATTACAGTCTGGTAGGGGCCAGAACCGGGCGATGAATATCGTCAGTTTTTATACTGTTCTCACAGGTACTAATCATATTATAATGCTGTACTAGTATCAGCCTTCCTAGTTATTGTTAATTTTTGGTAACAATAACTCGTATTTGAGTGACCATAGATAGTCACTTGGCTGGCCGCATGCGGGCAGACCATCACCGTTGTCACCAGAGGATGGCCCTACACCCACCAACTACTGAATCAACCTTCCTAGCGATAGTTACCAAAAATACGGCTATCTCTTGGAATATTACAGAATACAATAAAAACGTTGGCTTTATTAAAGTTTTAACCGTCTGGTGCACATGCGTTCACGTCAGGTACAGATGAGCCCACTGAGCCGGGGCGCCGGCGGTGCAAGCGCGTGGTGTACTAACCGACATCTCGAGCGGCAGGTGGTACGCGTCTACCGGTACGAGCGGCTCCTCCGCCGCGCACACACTCACACCCCCGCCCTTCGCTTGTGTACTAGAATACTAGATCCAGATAACGACCATTGCAATTACCCCGCGTCACTCCGAATGAATCCACAAAAAGTTTGAAAGTATTCGTATTAATAAATAATTTATGGCGACAGAACCCGAACACAAGTTAAAATCGCCCAAAACCAGCATATTCCTATACTTATTACAAAACTGTTAAATGATGCAAAATAATAACATGTACTCATTCTCATTACTACTAGGCGGAATATAAACAACACAAAGTAAAAACATAAATTACCACCTTTGTACATATGTTTCTGTTCCTTTTCTCTTGTCTGTATATATAAGTGTGTATATAAATGGTTAAATAAATAAATAACTCTGTTATGTAGGTACATAGTAGCACATACTAGTTCAAACACCTGCTCGTCAATGTTGACGTCATCAGGTAGTGACTCTCGCCGCAATTCAAAACGCAGTGTGGCCACGAGACACGCGCCGCCTAGTTTACGCCCATCTGCTCGATCACACCGCAAAGCCCAAAATACCGAAGCATCCAAATATATAGGGCATCCCACGGATATGCCACATGGAGGAAAACTACTTTGAATATTGTAGATGGAACATTTTACTGAAAGAAGACATTATTTGATTTTAAAAAAAAAAACAATTTAAACTGCATTCATTGATATCTAAATAATTACATGGTTGAACCGGGAATCGAACCCGTTACACGAGAAAAATAATCACCCTGTAGCTTTATCATACCAATCGAAAGGCTCCATCATAAGGATTATTTTTTGCGAAATAACATAGTGTCACAAATAAAAGGAAGACCATGAATTTTAACATTTGATGTTAAAGTTTGTTCAGAAAAATGTAAAGTTGACATTGCCGTAAGGGCGTACAACTGACATTATCATAAGTACCTATTACTAATAAATGTACCCACTTGAGAAGTACGCATCATTTCCGTATTATAATTTAAGTGCATATTAAAATGATAAGAGATACGTAATTAGTAGGTACCTGGTTGTATGCAACAAATCGAGCCGTATCCTGAGCCGAAAGACGCGTAAATTATTTTGTCCATCGCAATGCGGCTGGCTGATTATAAAGAAATAATTCAAATATGTGTTCCATTTTCAAACTTTTATTCTTTTATTTATGTGATTTTCATTGTAGGATTTTTGCATTATATTGTGAATTTGTTACATAACCATGGCGTATCAAATAATTTCGATTTTATTGAAGCATACTTTTTGAACCACAAAAACATAACATTAGCCTTACAATGGCACCGTGAAAGATATCCTGATAGAAATACACCATCTCGATTTATTATGAAACGTTTGGTGGATAATCTGCAAAATGGTTATTTTTCTCGTGTAACGGGTTCGATTTCCGGTTGAACTATGTAATTATTTAAATATTTATGAATGCAGTTTAAATTGTTTTTTTTTTTAATTCAATTAATGTCTTCTTTCAGTAAAATGTTCCATCTACAATATTCAAGGTACTTTCCCTCCATGTGGCATATCCGTGGGACGCCCTGTATAATAAGTTACCTGAACATAAAAAAATACAACAAACAAACAAATGTAACATTTCACTCACCTGTGTGACCTATGTTTACAAATAAATAATCTGAATCATATAAGATCCACAAAAACACTGCATATTTAAATTTAAACTTCAGGTCATTACTTTTAGAAAAAAGTGATTATAGTATTAACGAGTTTATGGAAGATAAGAAGCTAAAATAAAGCACAAATGTTATAATATCTATGTATACAATGATTTTATTAATGTCACTTTATAGGTATTTCAATTGACTTTAATTAGTATAAATAAAATAAAATATGTTACAAATAGATTATTATATCTATATGTTATAGTCAAAGTCCGATACACAGTCTCTTCGCGGAAGGACTGGTTTATCCTAGGTTTGGCCAAAGCCATCAGGCAATCCCCGAAATACATTTCAATTTCGCCCTTTGCCTGAAGTATTTTTAGTCAAACCCAGGAGCTCCTAACTTTTCAGTCAAACGTCGAAAGTAAATTATTCTGTTTCGGTTTTGGCCTAGTCAATCCTAGAAGCGACTGCAAAACTCGGTCAAACGTTGATCTGAACATGTTTAAACTGGTTCATAATGTCTCTCGCGGTGTTCCGACCGATTGTTTTGTCATTTCATGTTCGTTCATTGAGCGTGCGCGCGTGTAATTGTGTAAAATTGAAGATGAGTGAATCAAACGGTGTTGTTGTTATCAAAACAAAAAAAAAAAACAAAAGAAAAATGATTAATTTTCCATTTTAATTACTTAAGAAATTATTAAAACAATAAACATCAAAATTTTAAAAATGTTATTTTTTTATACCTAATCTTACAAACTAACCTCCGTATATTCCAAAGCATTTATTATTTATTTTATACTTTATTGCACATCGTACAAAAGGCGGGCCTAATGCCACACGGCATTCTCTCAAAGCATCTCAAATATAAAAGTGAAAATCACGTAAGCTGACCAATCAGGTGTCAGAACTGGCAGAGTTAAGCGGTTCTTAAGACTTGAAAGCTGCTTAAATGATAAAATGCTTCCAAATATACGAAGATAAGACACTTCATACCTATATCGGAGTTTGACTCGTCAAACCCCGATTTAATAAAATTGTGTTTTGACGTTTGCCTGACCAAATTAGTCTCTCCCAGGTTTGACGAAAATTGTTTAGTCAAAGGCCGAAAATTTACATTTGTTTGGGCTTTGACTAAGTCATTCAGTCTGACCTGAGGATTGACCAGTCCAACCTAGGAGCGCCGGAGCTTCGGAGTTTGCCTATAACATATATATATATAAAAATGAATCCCTCTTTCCCTTGGTCACGGCATCACGCTAAAACGGATGAACGGATTTGGGTGAAATTTGGGATATGGATAGACTTTGACCCGGAGAAGGTCATAAGATACTTTTTATCCCGATATTCCCACGGGATCGAGACTTATGCGGGTGAAACCGCGGGGCGCAGCTAGTTAGTAATAATAATGAGTTGTCATATTGATATCTAGTAAGTATGCCATATAATGATAATTTCCAAATATTTTACCTGGATATAAATTAAATGTAATAATACTTGCTGCGCCCTAACAGGGTCATGTACTCATAAGTTTAAGCCTAGCATGTAACTGAGTGTACATTATGCAAAATAAATAAAATAGCATATCATAATTTTGAATACTATCGTGAATTCATGCAAGCCTAGTACTTTTTGTTAGGTTACTGCTCAGAAATTGTGCACAACATCTAATGATTGAAATACTATCTTGAATTCATGCAAGCCTAGTACTTTTTGTGCCAAGTTTCAAGTTTAAATTTTTTCTAAAATTTAAAATTCCCCATTTTCGCCCTCTTTTTTTTTTGGGTGGGAAATCATCAAATAACTTCTCCCGCTCTGGGCGGAGCGGGAGGGTGTGTCAGACTCTTACTGACTAAAACCCACCCGTGTTCCTTCGGTTGCCCTGTTGCCGGGGGCCATTTTCGCCCCCTTAAAGGTGGAATTTTCAAAAAACCCCTTCCTAGTGCTAAATTTTGCACACAGCTACCTTTTATAATGTAGGGGTACATTATAAAAGGTAGCTGTGTGCAAAATTTCATGTTCCTAGTCCCAGTAGTTTTGGCTCTGCGTTAATATGTCAGTTAGTCAGTTTGTCCTTTTATAAATATAGAAGGCTAGCTTTTCCCCGCGGCTTAGCTCGCGTGGAAGTCGGAAAATGTCCCATGGAAAAGTAATACCGGAATGAAAACTATCCTATGTGTTAATCCAGGTTATAAAGTATCTGTCTTTCTCACTTAAATCTTATTAGCAGCATAACATAATGATTGAAATACTATGGATCTGGCATTGCCCTTTATAATTTGGTTTTTAGCATTTTTGTAACTTAAAAATTTTAATTTTAAAAAGTGTCTAAGGAGTGTCTTGCCTGTTTTTCTCCACAGGAACCTACTACGGTTTATAATGGGCAACTAGCTTCATCTTTCTGACTGACCGACTCCTTGATGATTCAAAGGGTTTAATCACGAAACACATGGTTTGAGTATAATAAAAACGCGTTGCGGCTCGCCTGCATGCAATATGCCATGGTATATACAAAATGTACAAACAGAATGTAGGAGGATTGGTGGCAAACATTACAGGCCCATTTGCAATGTGAAAATAATATGGCACCTATACGTATATAATATCTAGGATAAATAATACTAACATAACAGAAACGTAATCTTTACCACTTGCCCAAACGACTCCATTTTTAAAGTGAACTGCAATAAACCGTGGTCCGGTATTGTACTGTATTGATTAAATTGGAGAAATATAATCATTTCATTAATGCAGTTAATCATGCAAAACTATAATCTCATTTACTACGAGACAAAGACACAAAAGGTCCACTTCAATCAGGGGTTTCCTAACCTTTTCATTATATATATTCAACCTTATTAACCTTTTATTTAACCTTTTCTTTTTATTCCTTTTCATTTTTACCTTTAAACACACGTGTGTCTGCTGATGGACACAGTATTATATTGTGTCATGGACCACCAAATATTCGGTAGTGGTCTGATATAGTAGATACATTGGATGTTACACTTTTAAGGTTAGCGCACATTACAGCTGCGTCAGGTTGCAAATATAAGTTTGTATTTCTAGTTTAAGACATTTATTTCTCTAAGGAATACATTATTTATTTATGTTAGTGTAACTACACAAAAGTTGTAAATGAATAATAATTTCATTTGAATTTGGTTGGCTTAATGTAAGATAATAACAAGTTTCGGAGTAAACGTATTTAAGTTAATAATTATTACATTTTATTTCGTTTATTACATTAAAATATATGTAATATACTTTTAAATACTTATAGAAACAAAATTTAAAATATATTAATTGTAGCCCACCGGTATCGGGAACAGGGTCCAAACTACCGGTGGTCAGGGCTCCTGAGAGAGAAACCTCCTATCTATACGCGCCATGTCCAGAGGAATCGATCTCTGGATGAAGCCCTTGATCTAGCCTCCTAACGAGAGCTTCCTCAGGAGTTGGTCGAGGCTGTTGCCCATTATGCCATTGGACATCACGACAATTGGAAGAATGACTGCTGTATCCACATTCCACATATCGACAACCTCGCGAGCCAGGTCAAGATACTAATAAGTTACTTATCTTTCACAGCTTTCACGAGGTTCCCGTCATACGGGACAGCTATAGCAACAATCACTGTGCGACGCTCTAATCGATCTATCACCACTAGGCAACAATAGTCCAGTCAGTGATGATAGATCGATCCCAATACAACGTGATATTGTATGTCGGGCACAAGAGTACTTCCGATTCCACAAGACTGTATTTCAGAGCACTTTCTCTAAAATACAGTCTTGTGAAATCGGAAGTACTCACCAGTACTTACTGGTAGAGAATCCTGGTGACAAGGTTGTGTCTATGGAAGTAGTCTCCGTTAACCAGACGAGAACACAGAAATAATGTGTCGGATAGATGATGGCATGTCCGACAGATGTCAATCATCCAGTCCTTCATAGTAATGTCTCCGGTTAATATTTATATTAATAATTTATTAAATCGTTTTGTTTTTTTAAATATTTCAAATTGTTGTAAGATAAGGAAGAAAAAACATAACGATATAATAGATTAAAAACAGTACTAATATTTTTTGTAACTGTTCAAGTTCTCTCCATACTTAGATATGCCGTAATTTCTTCTACTTTGTGAATTGACTAGGATAGTCGTCACAGTAGCCAACGAACTTCGTGCCAAAGGTCTTAAAAATATTGTAGACTAGCTCTTACCCGCGGCTTCGGAACATACTACCGGGATTAAAAGTACCCTATGTGTTAATCCAGGTCATAAACTATCTCGGCTCCTGCCCAATCTAGGGAGTCCAAGCGCCTCCTGCCGGAGGCTCTACGTGGGGGTCGTGCGGTCCATGACCCTTTACAGGGCACCGGTGTGGGCTCGTTTATTGAGGCTGCGGCCAGCCCGCCGGATAAACGCGTCCTAGAGAGTCAGAGGATACTGCACGGTCTCCTGCGAGGCGGCAAGCCTCCTTACCGGATTACCGCCATGGGATCTGGAGGCAAAAGTCCTCGCGCACATCTGGGAGTGGCGCGAGGAGGCGAACCGCCGGGGCCTTACTCAACTGCCGCGAGAAATTGAGGTACAGCGGACAGAGCTCCGGCGGGATCTCATGGCGTCATGGAGAGGCAACAGGGCAACCGAAGGAACATGGGTGGGTTTTAGTCAGTAATAGTCTGACACGCCCTCCTGCTCCGCCCAGAGCGGGAGAAGTTATTTGATGATTTCAAAACAAAAAAAAAAAAAAAAGGGTTAGGGCAGGCAAGACTGCGTGAAGTCGGTTTTACAGCGATTCGTTTCTGTCACTAAAACCAAATTAAAAAAAAATGTTTTAGGACTTACAATTTTATTATAAACTAGCTTTTGCCCGCACCTCAATTTAAGTAACAAAGTTAATTGGATAAGGATTAATGTAATACCGGTCAAAATAGCTCCGAAAATAACAATGAAATGTTTATCAAATTCTGAAAGATAAAAATGGTTATTGTGGGTCATCCTTAGGAGATAGACAGACGGTTTTGTTGAACTTTTTAGGATAAACAATACTGTAGAACATAAATTTTATGTAGTTTTTACGATTTCGGCGGCGCGCGCCAATAAAGCTCCCAGTCGGCATGGTTTATTCCAACGTCTTCAACAATAATCGTCAAATTTCAGGCAATTTACATAAAACCTTAATGACTTATTCAATTAAAACCTTCCGCATGAATCATTCCATCCATTGGTGAAAACCGTTTGAAAATCAGTTCGGTAGATTTTGAGTTTATCGCGTTCAGACAGACAGACGGACGCGGCGAGGGACTGTTATATGTAAGGATGAACATTCGGAATAATCTACATTATATAGGAGATTCTATTAGCGAGTACTCAATATTATGACAGAAAAGTTTTAGAAGTAAGTAAGTAAGTAGTAAAGATAATTATGTAAAACAAAATTTTCAACTTGTTTATAGCAAACGTGTTATGGATATTTATTTTAGGACAAACAATTTTAGGAGAAGAAATACTGGTTTGGTAATTGTTTTGATAACAAATCGTGATTTTGCTCGTCACTTAGGTTTGTAATCACACGAGAGTTACTTTTATGATATAATTTACGATGTGTCGTAATTCACACACCCATTTTGTTTTTATATTCCCGATTTTTTTCGTGTAGGAAACCATCAATATTTATTTCAACACCTCCTCTTGTGGTTTAGAAGCTTGGAACGTATGAACCTTATTTTCCAATTTTTTTTTATTATTTAATGCATTATTTGCTAGAAAACAGTAATCACCGTCAGTAAATAAATTGTGATACCTCCAAAAATGGAACATAATAAAATAGTCTACTGCCGCGTAGAGCGCCTACGCATTTCATTGGAGCAATAATCAATAATGCGATATAATGTCTACTACTGTTAGGAGTTATTTATTAGGGTTGATTATTTTTATTTCAAAGATCATTATGTGTAAATGTCATAATGTGTTTAAAACATAATGCTTTATAAAATTATGCTTCATTATTATTATGCGATTGATGTGGAGCTCGTGGCTAAGTACTAACAGCCGCACGGGTCGATCCATCAGATTAAGCTACGCTTGCCTCTGCTTACCTACTGGGTTACGTATTAGGTTAAGTGTTAGGTTACAGTTACTGGCTTGCCAGGGTTGGTCCGTGGATGAGTGACCATTACTACACACCGAGACTCCTCCGTGCCTCGGAAATCACGTTAAACCGTTGGTCCCGGCTGTCATTCGTGGATCTTTGACAGTCGTTACAGATAGCCAGAAACCCGAAAATCTGATAACCAGTCTTACCAAGGGGTATCGTATTAGCTAGTTACTGGGTTGTGGAGGTCAGATAGGCAGTCGCTCCATGTCAAATACTGGTATTCAGCTACATTCGGTTAGACTGGAAGCCGACCACAGCATAGTTGGGAAAAGGCTATGCAGATTGATTATTATTCTGCCAACAGTATTTATGGCAATAAACATTATGGCCAAATAGTTATGCCTAACTAGCGGTCCCGACAGACGCTATCCCGTCCAAACAACGCCCCTCTTCCGGGTCCAATTGTATTTCCAAACCATTCAGAGACCCATTCAAATATACACACAAAATTTCATCCAAATCGGTACAGCCTTTTAGGAGGAGTTAGGTAGGCACGTGTGACACGCACCTGATCCGACAGTCATTGATCCGAGACGTGGACGGTTGGCTCTAGTTCCTGGAACAGAAACAGCATCCTAACACGGTACTCAGTGAGGTTAGTTCGCTTCTATCGGGCTCTTCATGAGTCTGGTGTAAATTTATTAGCATCCGTATCCTAGCTACGTTTCGGTGACCTTTTCGGGAAAACCGAAGGTTTCGTCTGTGCAATTATGGACGAAGCTATCTTGACGAATAACTACCGGAGACATATTATGAAGGTATCGTCCTTCATAATTTTTATTAAGGTTGACTTGTGTCGGGCATGCCATCGTCCGGGTAAGTCCATCAGACGTATTATCTCTGGTTGTTCGCGTTTAGCTAACGGCGAGTACTGCACAGACATAACCAAGTGGCCAGGATTATTCACCAGCAACTTGCTTTGAAATATTAACTTGTAGACTCTGAGGTACCGTATTACAAGTATGTGCCCAACCCAGTTCTCGAAAATGACCATGTCACGTTGTACTGGGATCGGTTTATCATTACTGACAGGACTATAGCAAATAAGCCTGATATAATAGTGATAGATCGATTAGCGCGCCGCGCAATGATAGTCGATGTTACCATTCCACATGACGAGAACCTCGTGAAAGCTGAGAAAGAGAAACAAATAAAATATCTCGACTTAGCACATGAGATTGTTGACATGTGGAATGTGAGCTTGGCTATCATTGTGCCGATTGTCGTAACCGCTAATGACCTGATGGCCGAAAGCCTCGACCAACATCTCTCGAGGCTCTCGTTAGGCGGTTGGATCAAGCGCCTGATTCAGAAGGCAATACTCCTCGATACGGCTCGCATTGTGAGGAGGTTCCTGTCTCTGCAGCACTAACCACCGGTAGCTTGGACCCTGCTCCCGACACCGGCGGACTTAATTTCTTTTTATATTTTTAAATGTTTTTTTTATATCTTTTTAGAGTATAAAAAATATAATTATATATGAAAGAAAATAAATAAACGGAATAATAAATATAATATATATATGTTCTATGTTATGGGGTTTGGTTTCCGCACTTAGTCCGTCCGGTGGACCATTGTACGTGGGCCATGGCGGCCGCTTGAGGGGTTATTCCAACCAGCCCACCTCCCTCCAAAAGTTAATCAAAACTCCTGGTCTGTTCAGAACATCTGTGAAAGATCTGGGTGCCCCGAGGGTTTCTGTTCTAATCTGGGTGACGCCTGTGCATTCAAAGAGCACGTGCGCAACGGTTTCCTCAGCCTCCATGCACGCCCTGCACAGAGGACTATTCGTTATGCCTATCGTGTGAAAGTGTTTGTTTAGCGAGCAGTGTCCTGTGATGGTCCCCGTCACCAGGCGCAGGTCGTTCCTGTCCAGGCGTAAAAGACTCCTGGTTAACCTGCTATCCAGGGATGGCATAGCTACCTTGGACTGCCTGTAGCCCGGTGTCGAGGTCCACCAGTACTCCGCTTGTGTGAGCTCTTGTAGCCACCTGCGTATTTGGTTGAAAGGGATTGGTACGATAGGTTCGGGTCCACAGACTGCCGTGCTATAATATATATATATATATATATATGTAATTGTATTGTATTTTAATAATCTTTTTTTTTATTTATCTGAGTAATGCTTATCTAGTTGCACTTTTTACCTTATCTTAATTTTGTTAGCATGCGGATAATGTAGTGAGCTGCAATATTGTTACTACTTATGACCGTATATTATTTTATTTTTAAACATTTTGTATTGTAGCTGTTTATTGTCCCATTATAAATAAAATAAAATAAAATGACTAATTAGTATTTTAAGGCATTTATAATCATATAAACTATCTCTTTTTTTACCGAACAAGTGTGAGTAGGACTTGCGCCCGGAAGGTCGACTATCGCATTTCCAAATCCGGAGTGAAGGACCAACTTAACTTCATTTGAAAAACTACTTTTAATAGAGTGGAGAGTTTTGAATTAAATACAGACTAAATGTTACTTCAAAATACGACCTATAAAATTTTGATCCCAGATTGAAGCACAAACTTGTGCTTCAATCTGGGATCTAACTTTGTAGTTTATATTAACTATAAATTTCTAATTTTCTGATTTTCCTCTTTAATTGACCTTTTTCTCGCCAAACTTCATGCTACTGGGCCAACGGGAAGTACCAAATAGGTTTTGGTTTATATGCGAGTGTCAAAATATGCGGCATAAATGGCTGTATTTTTGTGTTGCGTTGCGGATAGGTAATAATGTGCATAATACCGTTAACTAGAGTCCGCACACTACGAAAATAAATCGTTTGCGAGTACATGTAGGAATTATTTTTGTTTACGATTTTATTTCGCAGTTTAATAATCGCAGCGATCAAAAATCGTAGAGAGCGCTTAGCCCTAAGTTTTATATATCTATTGTAATTTGATGCCTCCATGTGTTCGTGAGGAAAAGGGTCTTGACAGACAACGAAGTCATCCTTTAAGGGTTTCAATGTTTAATTTTGAGGTACGGAACCCTAAAACAAATTTATTATTTGCTTGTTACCTTTTCATGCCGTAACGGCTCAACAGATTTAGATGAGTGGAATAGAGATAGGCCATGTCCTAGGTTAGGACATATGATTCTCTGAATCCTGGTATTAGGTACGCTCCTGTGGGATATTTTCTGACCTTTACGTGGGCGAAGCCGCGGGCAAAAGCTAGTCAACACATATTTCTGATGTCACTGAACCAAATAGTAAAAAAAAGGATTTCAAAAATGTAACCGCGATAAGGTTTTGATTTACTTTCGAAAAATTCATGGGAGAAGGTTGTACCGACTGCCGATGTATGTTTAGCTGCAGAATACTTTTATGAGTCAATTTATTCCATCTTTGGTGCTTGTGTACCAAAGAAACGTCGATGTAAAACTACAAGTAGGCGTTATCCAGTGTGGTTCACCAAAAACATAATTCAGGACACTAGACTTAAGCTCAAATGGCATACTGCTTGGAAGCGCACTAAATGTACAGTAGCACACAAAACCTTTTCAGATTTGAGAGCTAGCCTTAAAACATGGGTGGCACTTGCTTATGCACAGTATACCAAAAGGATCGAAAATAATTTAAGAACCAATCCGCGTAATTTCTGGCAACATATTGCCAGCTTACGCTCAAAAGATGGTTTTGAGCCAAGTGTTACATACAACGGTGAAAAATTTTCAGGTGTTCGTGCCGCTGACTCCTTCGCACATTTCTTTATTAGAGTCTATCTATTTAAAGCTGAGAGTGAAAAAGAGCGGTAAATATTAAAAAAAAATACGTCGGGTATCCCCGGATCAGCTATGAAAAACCCTATTTGATACTTGAATATTTTTATGCAGAATATTTACTTTTGTTTTTCAGATTAATAGGAAAGTATAAAGCAGAAAATTGTGTAAATAAGCTTTTATGATCATAAGGTTGTACGTCACATATAAATTAATATTACAAAATAATTTATGTTAAATATGTAGGTCATTTTTTTATATTTGGTTAGTTATCCTGATTCTATGTATTAATACTATGTTTTCTTCTATGAAGGTTTCCATAGCAGAAAACCTAGGATGTTAAACTGAATAACATAAATAATAGGGAGTGCTTCCACTGCCGGCGTCGGCTCCCGAATTAGCTGCCGGCGCTGAATTTAGAAAAAAAAAGCTGAAAATGGGGTTGGCAATTTGGCATATTGGAGTAAATAAGCAGGGTGGGTATATACATAAAAAAGAGGATTTCCGTAAACGCCGCGCCGCCGGTGTCCATTATGGAAGCCGGCAGTAATGTCATGCCGGTTCCCAATGGCGTTATTTTGGGAGCCGGCGCCTGCAGCGGAGGCACTCCCTAAATAATAACACAGATTTTTATATTGATGTCACGCAATTTCTCATTCCTATATTCATTTATGATTCCTAATAAATATAAATTATGTTTACTTAGTATCAAAACTAATTCAATAGCTTACCAGTAATTTTCAAAATGATTGTAAACAATAGTTCTTTTTTTTTTCGTTAAATGCATCTTCGCGTTAGCTTTTCACTCGGTTGTAATTATTTATCATAGTGTATTACAAATTTTTCGCACTGCTTCTTAAAGTTTTAGGCATTTTTAACTTGAAATACGACAAAATATACATAAATTAGTTTTCGTAAGACGTTATAAAAACAACAACTGACAACAACTGACATTTGCAGCAGTGTTGTCAATTTATGAAAGTGCGAAAAAAATACTCTCAGCTTTCATTAGACAGACTCGAGCGTTTATCTTCCGCGACTTGGTGTTGAAAAGGTCGCCCTTTGTGATACTATGTTATCAGAAATCATGTAAATATATTTAAATTCACTTCTCAGGTTGTCATGTCAGGAATAGGCAAACTTAAACTTAGTAGTTCAGTAGGGCCTGACAACATTCTACCAGAAATTTTGAAAAGTTGTAAAAACACTTTTGCTTACCTTTATTTCATATATTTATTCTATCCTTTAAAACTGGAATATACCCACCACAGTGGAAGATTTCAAGGGTCAGTCCTATTCCCAAGAGTTTGAATACAACATTAATAGAAGAATTCCGTCCTATTGCCATTTTTTAATCACCAGCGTAAGCTAAAATACTAACCTTCTTTCCCTAGTACATAGACTATATATCAAAACGATTGGTCGGTGGAGGCCAGGTCGCTGTCTTATACTTTGACTTGGACCGGAATTTCTTTCCCCGGAATGCGTATTATAGGGTCAATAATGATATTCTGCTGGCAAAACTATGTGCCATCAGATTTCCGCCAGGTCTGTTACGGCTCCTCGCCGACTACCTCCGCGATCGTCAGCAGTTTGTCAGACTGGGCCTTTATGAATCCCAGCCCTATCATACGCGTTCCGTAGTTAATCAAGGATCAATTCAAGGACCGCTTCTTTTCTTGATAATGATCCTTCCTTCATTTATTCTTCACCCCATAAGTCTATTGTATGCGGATGAATTGAAACTCTTTTCCGAAATTCACTCTGAAGCCAATTGTCTGACATGCAACGTGATATTGAAGCGATATTGGAGTGAAGTGTTAAGAACAAAATGGAATTTAATTCTTCCAAATGCTTTGTCATGAGTTTCAGTCGAGCACGAAACCGTATCATCTTTACTTAAAATGAATGGCAGCGCTATTACTGGAACAACTGGAATGAAGAATCTTGATGTCACATTTGACAACAAGCAGCCCGGTGTCGACGTCCACCAGTTCCGAGCTTGTGTGTGGGTGAACTCCTGTAGCCACCTGCGTATTTGGTTGAAGGGGATGGGTACGCTAGGCTCGGGTCCACAGACTGCCGTGCTAAATCCTAGCAAGTGCATCAGCTGCGTCGTTACCTAGCGATCCGCTGTGTCGTTTTATCAACCTTTTATCCTTTTATCGGACAATAACTTAAAATGACGAAAAGCAAAATTAATCATTATAAATTTATTCATAGTAAAGTTTTTTTTTTTAGGTAGTGCATCTCGTAGTTGACCTCTGAGATTATGACTATTTAACTGGGCTTTCCTGTGGGTGCCTTAAGCACACTTAAAACCTCCAGCCAGGGGTTATTCAACTACACTAATTAAAACTATATGAACGCTCGCTAAGGGCACCCCCTGTGGAGTACGAACCTTTGCTTAGGGCGTCAACCGGAGGGCGGACATCAAGGATGGGATGGGCTGGTTAAAGTTAAAAATGGCGATAAATCCATGTCTGAACGAAGTACGAGTAAAGACAATTTAAAGTAAGTCAGACTTAGGAACGAATTAAGTGATTTGGCTTCATATAGATATAAGTCATTCTTCATAAGTTAGATGTTAAAAAAAAAAACTATTATCTATTTTTTTACTGTTTGCATTTATCATAGATATACTAAGTTTATACTAAATGGATTTTGAGATTCTAAATAAACTTAAGCAGTCCTGAACAACATAAGTATTTTAAAAAAAAACTATTTTGGATTATTGGACGACTGGAATTTATAAATACTCTTTAGCAAAGCGGGTCATTCCGTTTATCCACCTATGAAGCCTATTAATTCCGTTTTTTCAACTAGGCCTAGGGTGAATTCTCGGACATACGTTTCCGAGTATCCACTTTAGGGAGGATTTTTTGTGGTGTATCCACCACAAAAATCCTCCCTATGCATAAATGGAATAACCCAGCAAAGTTTGTCTTGGCCAAATCAAAGATATTTTATGGACTTATTACATTTAATCTGGATGCACGCCCAAGCAGCCAAACAAATCATGATTAAATCTAATATGTCTATAAAAATAAATATCTAGATCATGATTAAATCAGCTGTGCTACTGGGGAGTTTGTTGCGCCAGCCACTTCTTCTTCCCAGCTAAAGCACTAGGAAGTGGTGAAGGGTGGGCGTTTTTGGGGGACTGTCTTATGTAATTTTGACGTTCGAAAAGTACTGATTCTCAGCATAGTTTGCATAAATGACTTTTGAATTCAGTTTAACCAATCACGATCACGATCGGTGAAACTGCTTGATAAACGTTTTCACTCTGTCGGGACTATATTCGGGGTCATATGGAGCAAATGCAGTGGAACACTGTCCTCTATACACCATTGTCCAACCTGAAATAAATATGTGGCGCATTAGCAAATAATCAAGGTATTTTTCAATGCAGGTTGCAGAGTGTTCTTGATAACATAAACTCACGATCTCTTGGGGTAGGCAGAAACTACAGAACGCCACCTGTATTCTCGATATCCTGTAGGTATTATTAAATGGGAAGTAGTATAGCTTCCGAAGAATAAATTAACTACCAACTATCTGAGGTTCACTGTAATACTGAGCTGTGTTAAAATGAATTACCGAAAAATGTACACAAAACCAACCGACAAAAAATGTTGTATTTATCAAACGAACATGAACTTATTCAAATTACGATTCAAAGAAAAATAATCTGTACTTTTAAATAAAAATAAAAAAACTAAATTTCCACAAGAAAAAAACTTCCGAAAAAAATACAAAGTTTCCGAAAACATATGTTCTGCTAAAACAACCGCTTTCTTAAGCTCTATAGAAACCAGCTTAATTACACAACTGCCCAAAAAGGAGTGTAATGTTTTCAGGGTTCGTGTATATATGTATGTACCTATGTGAATTTCTTTGTTCCAGCATAACTTTTTAATGCCTGAACAGATTTAGATGTATAGGGTATCGTTAGAATCCTTAAATCATCCCGATTGACATAGGCAAAAATGGCGGCAGTATGGCTCCATATTCAAATATGTAAATAAAATAATTTCTTCATTTATTACAATATATGTGTAACACATAGTATACTTTGAGATATAATTTTATTACTTTAAATCATATTAATCGACTAATAAGTTGGTATCGATTAGCATATCGATCCCAACACTCATTCATTCGTTCCGAATGTCAACGTCAAAAAGTGTCAACTGTCAAGTTGTCAGTTGGTTTAAATGTAGTGATTATATACTCTCTGAGTTGGTTGACGATCGTCGAGCGTGCAATAGTGTAAGTGATGTTTCCGTTATTTTTTGTAAATATACTGATTAGAATCTATTCCATGTTTAATTTTCGACCTTTTTCCCTTCTGAGTTTTACATATGGGTATCCAATTGAAGGCCTTGATGAACACATTCCAAAACTTAAAATTTATTGGCATGCATTTTATATAGGTAGGGTGTACGGTGGGCTGCATCAATTGGGTACCCCAGGTGTATTAAAATGTTACTACAACTGGGGTACCCAATTGATGCAGCCCACTGTACATGTAAAACAAACATTTCGTCCCTACGCCATCCACGCCTCGCCTCGCCTCGCAGTGAGAGTATAAAACCACATTTATTGTTTAAACAATGGCTTAAACTTAAAGTCGTCTAGCATGACATGTTTTAAAATAAAAATAAAACTTTTCACTAAAATGAATAAAATAAATAATTTAAAAATTTTGCCTTTATATTTAGTTCTGTTTACGTTTAGTTTTTATTTTTGTATTTCTCCTTGAGTAAAGTTCTCGATGTTTTTGGTTGGTATATTGGCGTGTGCTAGCTGACATTTGGCCAATAATTTATCATTTAAATTATTTTTCGTGCTGCATAATGTAATTTTTTTTTGCATACTATTGTATAGAGTCATTTTTTTCTAACTTGAACAGACAGCTGTGCTGCTGGGGAGTTTGTTGCGCCACTTTTTCTTCCCAGCTAAAGGCACTAGGAAGTGGTGAAGGGTGAGCGTTTTGGGGGAAGGTCTTATGTAATTTTGACGTTCGAAAAGTGCTGATTTTCAGCCTAGTTTGAATAAATGACATTTGAATGTTGTTTTTTTTTTTAATTTCTATTCACATATAAGTTGTCGGCAAATTAGTATATAAAGCAGTAAATTTCATATTTTGAGTATGCTCATATTGTATATTTTTATAAATCGGAGCTTTTACTACTGCCCTTATTAAATAATTTCATAAATATTATATCGATCTTGCATTCTGTTAGTAAAATCACCTTCGTAGAATACACATTCCTTCCTTTCACTCATACATGTCTGAATTAATATTATAAAGAGAAAGATTAGATTTTTCGTATATTAATATGTTTGTTTGTAATGGATAAACTCAAAAGGAAGTAATTTAAAAAAAAAAAAACAACTGAAAAAACACTCTGAAACGAGAATGAAAACAAGCATAATATCTATATATATAAAAATGAATCCCTATTTCCCTTGGTCACGACATCACGCTAAAACGGCTGAACGGATTTGGATGAAATTTGGGATATGGATAGACCTTGACCCGGAGAAGGACATAGGATACTTTTTATCCCGATATTTTTACGGGATCGAGACTTATGCGGGTGAAACTGCGGGGCGCAGCTAGTATAATATAATATTCGGGGGAAAAGCGTGATGTTATGTTAAGTTACAATCTATAGAATTTTGGTATTGCAGGCGCGACAAATCAATGATGTAACTTTTATTTGTCCCCCGCATACAAAAATTCTATATAGATTATAACATAACATCACGACATTTTCCCCGAAGGGTAGGGCACAGGTGTATCTATAGTACATAGGTGTACTATTTCGCCAGATAGATAGATTATAATGCTTGTTTTTATTATCTTTTCAGTTATGTAAGTGTTTTTGCTGTCGAGTTTTTAAATAACTTTTTATTTTTAGCTTTTTAGTTTTTTTTATCATTTCTCAATTGAATTATTTGAATATATTTTTAAAATAACCTTTCAAAACCCTTTCTTTTTGATTTTTTATTTTTATATCATTGAATGTCAGTGTCACTCATTTTGGCTACAAAAAATATGATTTTTATAATTTTAATATACCCAGTGACACTCGCGCAATAAAGACAAATCTAACGACATATCATTCATCAAAATCGGTTGAAACGGACAAACATACATATATACAGGTCAAACACATAACCCTCCTTTTTTGGCTTCGCCGCAGTCGGGTAATAATACTTAACCGATTTAAAAACTCTTTCATCTATAGAAAGCTACATTATCAGCGAAGAATTTCTCAGTAGTAGCTCGGAGTCTGGATTTGTGCCCTGTTGATGACTCGCAGGGGCGACGGCTCTGAACAACTCGAATCCTACCGGCTTCCCTTCGGAAATTCGGAACACAACCACTCTATCGTATTGAATAATCACACTATAAGTATTTTATATACCATAAAATTAAAAAAATTACAAAACGACTACATACACTAAATTTTTGTCTTAATATCCCAACAACAAAACACTTTGCGCGAATTCAATTTATTTAGAAAATAAAGTCCATCGTGACGTCACTTCGGTCACGTGACACCGCGGTTTCTTAGTAGCCGGGTAAGCCGATCTGCAACGAATTACGATAGAGATAATAGTAGAAAACGCGTGCGAGACCAGCGATAACGAATTATTCCTATTGCACCACCTCTTTCTGGCACATGCATTTGATTCGGTTGTTTCCGTTGAATTTCGTAATGCGTTTGGTTCGAAGTTCGTAAACATTTTATCATTCGATTGACAATATGTGGTTGTTTTTTTACGTAATCGCATTAGAACCATATTTTAATTTTCTTTTTTTCGCTCAGTTTTCATTGAATTCTTTAGATTACACAGGCCAACAAAATGTAACCAAACTTCTTAACCAGAAACTAGACTATACATTTCCGAAGGTTTTCGATGAGTTGAATCCGAATCTGGCCTCAAAATCGCTCTACCACGTCAGGTTTCTGAGATATCCTAACCTAAAAGTGCAAAAAGTACAGTTTTTGCCCGATTTTGAGGTTATGTAGACTCAAGAATTATTTTTTCTAAAAATAAATAAAGATATACCATATTAAAGAACAAGTCTTCCTCTTTCAAATGCCGTTGAGTTTGCTCAAATATTATTATTTTTCGCTGAGATATCGTGTTTTGAAGTTCTCATCTTTGTAAAGGGTGGTGGTTTGCTGAGTTTGGAGTGTACTAGGTTAGTTCGCTTGTGGTGTGAGAATTAAAGAATAATAAGACTTATTTCAAAAAAATATGTGACTTAACTCGCTTTCTCCAGGGTTAGGTGGGTTAATTTGCTTGAGGTTTGGTAGGGGTCGTATCTAGTGGCTAGGGGCTGGATGGAGGTAGGTAGATGTGGGTTGGTAATTTAAGAGGTTAGGTGGGTTGGCCCACTTATGGTGAGACAAAATTTTAAGAAAAATGAGACTCATTTGCAGAAAATGAGTAATCAACTGTATCACGTCTATGATCTCAATTGATTTTCAGGTATACGAAAATTTAAGTATATATTAATATCTGAGCAAACTCAACGGCATTTGAAAGAGGAAGACTTGTTCTTTAATATCGTAATTTTTTTATTTAGAAAAAATAATTCGTGAGTCTACATAACCACAAAATCGGGCAAAAACGGTACCTTTTGCACTTTTAGGTTAGGTTAACTCAGAAACCTGACGTGTTAGAGCAATTCTGAGGCCAGATTTGGATTCAACGCATCAAAAACCTTCGTCTGGTTTCTGGTTAAAAAAATTGTCGGCCTGTGTTATCATTACTATTAATATTTGTTTGTTGGTATAAAACAGTGAATATGATAGTGTTTGTGTTTTCAGTTTAGTGAAAGTAAAGTACAATGTAATAAGGTATTTGGGGTAAGTAGATAGTTTATCATGTTGAGATTACTTATTTAGAGTAGATTTGAAAAATAATTAATACAATCAGTAGGCTTAGGATGATAGATTATTTACTTTGTGAGGAAAGATGCTTTTCTAGGTTAAGTTTTGAAAAGATGAAACACGTAATTAAGTTAGGCCGTGTTCGCTCAGATATGACTATAAATTACAATCGATAATTATGATGGTTTAAAAAAATATATATTTCCCTTAACGATAAATATCAATGGCAGTCGTAAATTAAATCAAATGTATTGTACCATGTTTACATTTTCAGTAGTTTATGGAATAAAGGATTTTTTTTTTACATTTTTATCTGACGAATTCATCAAAAAACATGTGCAGACTGTAAAACATATTTGTAGCTGTTTAATGATTTCGGGACTGGTAGGAATAGAATTATTTTCACTAATTTGAATGAAGCTCATACATAATATCGAAATAGGAATTTAATTAAACGGTTTATTGATACCGTTATTTTGATAAATAAACGAGAAAGTTAATTGATTCAGGCATGACCTTGCGGAAATCCATTATAAAATACAATAGACGTGGATATATTTAGTAACCTGTTACAGGCTCACAGACAGACAGGACGCAATTACCTACTGGCGCACAGACTCACAGGATGCAATTGCCTATGGGTACACAGACGGACCGGACGCAATTACCTACGGGCGCGCCACTTTGACCTAAAACAAAATACCTCATAACCAACCCCATGCAAGAAACTTCGAAAAGTTTCTTTGATTTACCTACATGGTTTTTGTCTACAAATTGTCTTTTCAACCCTGACAAAGTCATCGATGTTATTTAACGTCACTCATTTTCTATGCTTATCAAATGCCTTCTTTCAAAGATGCTGTTGTTTTTAGACTTAGTTTCTGTACTCATTTTGACTAAATCTCACTAACACGACATAAATAACTTCATTTATCACCTCAATGAGTATATATACAAGGTCCCAACATCAATCGTCGGGCAGTAGCCCACAAGACACAACACTCGTCTGGTCGGAGGATCCTCTATTTTCTATAGAGGACGAGTGAACTATACACCGTTCCTCATACATCTATAAACCCATCCACTACAGTCAATATATTTTTTTGGTTTCCGACAAGGGTCCGACGTGATCGCATACAAAGTGTCTAATGGTATGTGTCCTTTATGCAAGAGACTAACACTTCTTCTATCTTCTTAGTAATATTATTTATGTAATAATCTCTAATTAGCATCTCTAATATCTTCTTTTTCCTAAAATGACCACTTTCATGGACATTTGTTTATAATATTTCAAACCTTTAAATGTTACCAATAATCCTTCAGCCCCTTTATATAGTAATACATTTTGTTTATAGGAGTCAGGGTTAGGTTTATCTTTTTTCACGACTTGTTTCCTTGAAGCCTCGGGCAGAAATGTACTTATTGTACACCCACATTTCGCCAGTCATGTTTAAGTCTCATGTAACAGGGGATGAGCCAATTGCCATCAACCGGGCACAAATCCAGACTCCGGGCTAATACTGAGAAATTCTAGATAGAAAAAAAATTCTTTGCTATTACCAATAATCCTTCGACCCCTTTGTACAGTAATCCATTTTGTTCATAGTAGTTAGAGTAAGGGTTATCTTCGATTCTTTCTCCTTATCTGCTCGTGGATATTCCTAATGATCATACAAATATAGTGATTACGGCTGAGAGCATCTACGTGTCTCATTCTCGTACCACCTCTATGTTCCACGGTATCATTATGTTTCTGCAATAATAAAACCTATCTGGCCAAACAAAACACAAATTTTTGACAAATCTTTTTTCTTGAGTGTTTTTTGTGTTTGTTGTGTTTGTGTTTATGTCGTTTTTATGACTAAAGCAACAAAATCCTTCATTAAATTGTTCATTTAATCACAATAATTAATAATATGTGTACCGTAACATAATTATGTAGTATACATAAAGTTAAATCGAAATAAAGCTTTCATATTTTACAAAATTATATAATGATTTTTTTATTATTATTTGGTACTTAATTCAATACAAAGTGTGACCACCTCTGTTGTTTAAAACTTGTCGGCAACGATTTTTCATTAAATTTATACGATTGTTTTTCAGATCCTGCGGCAATTCATTCAAGTCTTTCATTTGTTAGATTATTGACACACGCGTCTAAGTTCTCTAGAACTCGTCTCTGGAGTATGTTCCATGCGTGCTCGATGGGATTGAGGTCTGATTATTGTACAGTAAGCGTTCAAAAGTGCATAGGCACGTTAAGAGTCGTATTACTGTGAACACGCGGTATAGGCCGTATATCTGTATGTGTAAACAACACGGCACACACCGTCGTATCGTCACATACTTGCGCCGCACTACCGAAACAAATATATATTTCCGTCGCTTTTGTTAGACACGGTAACACACACGCATCATGCGCTTGACCTCGGCCAGTTTATCGCATTGCTAAAATTCGAACCAAACTTATGTGTGCAGATAGCAGAACGCGTTAAGCGCTGGTCTATTTTTCAAACTGGCTTAGGTTCCGATCTCGTAAAACACAGCGCGGTTTTTTGCTAAAATTATTATTTTTGTTTGCTATAATAATATATTTCAAGTATTGCTGTCTTTTTATTAATGCTGTTATTACAATAAAGGGTTTAGAACTAAAAATGCGTGATATGTGATAACAAAATTAAAAAATATTTATTCGGTATTTAATTTACTTATAGCTAACAAACTGCTACAATTATTTGTCATTACTTCAGCTACATAAGATGTGAAATAGATGTCAAGAAACTTAGAAGCAATTTGTATTATTTTGACATATTTGTATTATGAAATGTTTTAAATTTTAAATGGAATTTTTTCACCATAAATATTAGCTAGCTTATTACTAGTTAGCTTTGATCATGGTTGAAGTAATTAAGCAATAAATAAGAATACACAAAATGAAAAAAAAAAAAAACTACTTACAAAACAGGTGATTTTAAGGTTCAGTATGGGCAGTTTGTTTACATTATTTATTTCACATTTTATTTGGCTTTAGTAAATATTGGTTGGTATTGAGGTTATAGCTTAAGAATTCATTTTCTTTACGAAAAGAGGATTGAAACTAAACCTCAAATTTTAATCCTAAAATAATAATATTACTAAAATAATCTTAAGCATTTTCGGTCTATCTGCGAGAAATACGACAAACAACATATTGTAACTTGCTTAAAAAATCGTTACTACAAATTCATGCAACAACGAATCTGTTGTTTATTAAGTTGGTACGGTAAATATTTTAAGGTTAAAATATAGCAGTGTCCCACTTGAAGTCTTAATATTATCGTGCGAAACTTAAACGTTCTTGTTTATGCCTTTCTGTCGAAAACGGCTTCCTAGCTGGTCTTCAGTGATGCAAGCCTTCAGAGTGCACAGCGAACGGTTCATAATGACGTGTTTAATAATTCAGCAAAATATCTCGTTGGTATGAAACCATTTGTTTCATATTCATTCACCATTTGACATCGCTGCTCCTCGATAATAAGCTTCTTCCTCATACCTCTTAATCCTCACAGTATTTCTCTAGAACAAAGAATAACATTGTATTTATTACACATAATAATTATTTATCATTCACTAATCGAATTAAACCTCATAATGAATTTAAAACTTTAAAGGCATCTTCTGTCTCAACAATACCTCTGTTCTATCAATAATAATAACCTTTGATTAAGATTTATGTTTAGTAAAATATGAAATATTAAATGATAACACTCACACTTAGTCCGGTTTCATGATATTTGTGTAAATTACATTCACTTTTACGCAGCGCAGTAATATTTGATCTCCCTTCAATATTTATATTTGACTGCATTTTGAAAATAATAACCACAACACCGCTAATACCTAAATACTCGTCACCAACAATAACCACGAACCAACAAAGTTTTATTAAGCGAATACGCGTAACGAACTGCGTCTGTCTACCCCACAGAAATCGAAATAATTTACTTAGTTTTCTGTGGTCTACCTGCTAAACTTTAATATTTATGTGAACAAGACGACCGAATCAAAAAACGAATGATTATTGAACTAGTCATTATTAAAAAATAACAAAAACTATGAATAGTAATTATTAAAAATTATAAGCAAACCACAGATGAGATTTGAACCCTCGCTCGGCTCGCCATAATCGCACATACCAAAGCACGTTATCCACTGAGCTAGCATGCCATATAGTGTATTGACAGAAATTATGAACTACTATTAGTTGCAGACAAAGTGAATGTGTGTGTGTCTATAGTATTGTAACATCTTATAGAAGAAGGTCGTAAGTCAAACCGAAGCGTCAGTCTATTGCTTTGTGCGATTGCCTATGGACTTTTGGTCGATACTGTACAGGCCACGGCAATACCCGGATGTTTTCCATTGCCAAGTACTTTCTGGTCCTCCGAGCTGTGTGTGAACGCGCATTGTCATGCATCAGCGTGAAATCTAAGCCAAGACTTTGTGCAAATGGGTGAACATAAGGCCGAAGGATCTTCAACATAACTTTCAGCGTTCATATTGCCATCTACAAAAACGAGCTCAGTTTTCTCTGTTCTTCATGATACCCGCCCATACCATCACTGTGGAGCCACTGTAAGGGTGCACTTCCTGAACGGATCTCAGCCGTTCAGCATTTCCGGGACGACGATACACTCTTACCCTTCTCGTATTAGGCCTAAATCCAAACCGGACTCATCGCAAAATAAAATATATCCCATTGCTCCTGGCTCCTTGTTCGTCGTGCTCGTAGGCCCTATTCATGCAGCCTATTTCTCACGGTTTGGTAGCTAACAACACATTTGCGCAAATATGATCATGTTTCCGAATTTCGTGTGAAGGTCAAGTGGTTACCTATTCGGCTTCGCCGGAATGTTCATATTCTTTCCCTTTTGTATAGTGTGCTTTTTCCCTTTCCACCCCTCTCTTTCTCAAGAAACGTTTCCAGTTTTTTTGCGACTCCCACGCGAAAATTTTAAGGTCAAAGCTTAAAATGCCTATGCATTCCACAACTTTCCTCGACAAGTCCTTTACTGTCCAGACCGCTCGTTTGTGGTTTGTGGAATGCATTACCAGTTCAGATAAAACGCGCACAATTGTTACCTATTATTTAAGAGACTCGTAAAGGAACATTACCTACTTGTCGTAGTGATCTTGTTCTCGTAACTGTAATTACCTATAGTCTTCATTTATTTTTGTTACTTATATATTTATTAAGTATGTATGTATTTATGTATCTATTATTTAGGATATGTATATATCTGTGTATCTATTCTAGTATATTGTATACTTATCATTTGCACCAACGACAGCCCCATTTTATCACTGTTCATTCCGAGGTTGCCTGGAAGAAATCGCGGAAAGCGACAAGGCCGCCCATTGTATATTTTGTAGTGTTTGATTTATTTTTTGATGAGTATTTTTTTTGTATTTCTAAAATCAGCCAGTACTTATATGTTTCAGAGAGCAAAAAGATTGTACAACAATATATTTTGATAAGAAAAAAATAAAAAATAATTAGACATGCATTTTCTGTAATTGATGCGTGTAGCTTATTTTTTTTTTAATGTGTATTTTCAGATTTTTTGACACCTTCAACCACAGCCACAGCTTCCAACTCATAACATGTTAAGAAAATGTCCGATATTCATAGTTTAAATACCAGGAATAAACACAATCTTGCTGTGCATCGCACACGTCTCCACAAAGTAGGCAACTCGTTCATGGGTCAATGTATACGCTTTTACAACAAAGTTCCCATTGACATTCGAAACTTACCCATTAATAGATTTAAAATCTGTATTAAAACTAAACTTTGTAAAAAAGGGTATTATAAAATTTCAGATTATTTAGAAGATAAAAAAGCATGGGATTGAACTGCTCGCTCTGCTAAGCCTTGTGATAAAACTTAACATTTTAATTATTTTGTAAAATCATGAAAATATACCAGTTTTATATACACATTGACATTGTTGAAAATTATATTCAAAATGACATGATTACTTTGTAAAGTATTATATTATTTTATTTAATTATTGTGAATGTGAGGACTATGTGGATATCATTATTATTTTCATTTTTCAGTTAGTTTTAATTATGGTCTGGCAGTTTGAGTAGTTTATGCGGCCTACCCAAATGTCCTTTCTTTGGTATTGTTCGTCGAGTTGAGCTCCTTAAGTTCTGAGTTGAGCTCCACGATTACTGACAAATGCTTGCACTGACTGGACAGGTTCACTCAAATCTGTGTGGTTCTTTCCTCAAAAGACCATTTCAGACACTAATCTACATGGTCCTCATATGGCCTGACCAAGATTATGTCTGGACTTTAAAAGAGACTGTGACCTCTGAGTTTGTTTCGGCCTTTCTTCTCAGAGTAGTCAGATAGGAAACGCCGAACTCAACTAGCTTATTTTTTTTATTTTTTTATATGACGTGTAAAAGTGATTCTGATATCCTATTTACAGAATAAACAATTTCATTTCATTTCATTTCATAACTTGAATATTTATTTTCAACATCTGTCGTTTTCCTACTCATGTAGTACACAGGATGCAGTAATTGATCATTAGGATCTTTTTGTGATAAAATTGCTAAAAAAGAATACAGATCTGTTAGTGGCTTAGCTAAAGCAGAATAAATAGCCTTCAATAAATTTTCTAAAATAGGAGGTAAGACCAATAAAGCTCTGTACCTGTGTTGCCGTCCTTGATTTGGAATATTTCATCACCGCCTTTAATTTTTTCAGTTGAGGGTCTAACAATACCAGTTCTTCACTGTATGACCCAAATATTCCACACGTGTAGTGAGTAATTCACTCTTCTCCCAGTTAATGATTAACCCATTCTCCGCTGTCACCTTCAAAACCTGTTTTAACGTATACCCTTCTTCATTAGTTTTAGATGAAAAATATGAGTGAAGAACCATTCTGTGTATTTTTCTTTTTTTTTTTCAAAATTTTAGGTTCAGTAGTTTCGGAGATAAGGGAGGAATGGTCAATTTTCATCTATGTATTTTCTTAAATATCTTTAAACGTATTTATTTTAAAATTATTATTAAAAAAAAAAATGTATTCCTCGCAACAGGCCCTTTCATTTGATGTCACGGTGCAGTTTGCAAAACTATATTTTTTTTATTTTTCTTATTTGCCCCCTCAAAAGTGACCCCTATATTCAATACTCATTTATTTACGTTACACATCCGTGTTTGGGTTACAGAAATACATATTTGTAACAAATTTCAACTTAATCCCTCCATTAGATTCGAAGCAAATTGGCTGTAACGGACAGACAGACCGACACACGAGTGTTCCTATAGGACACTCGTGTGTCGGTCTGTGTGAACGAAACGAAACGAAAAAATGTTTCCTTTTGAGGTACGGAACCCTAATAATTATTATGATCATAAATCCTTTAGTTAGTGGGGCTTATGGTGCCTTTGTGAATTTACGTTGCCCTGATTGGGTAATTAATAAGTGTATTTAATACAAAGACTGTAATCTTCAAATGTAAAAATTCATCTTATAAATTCAACTTACTGTAAATAGTAGCTCCTGACAACTCGTCTAATTGATCATTCAAATTGGTACTTAAAGAAAAGTGATCCTAAACCATTTTTTTTTTCATTTATCTTTCGATTTCAAGGGGGTGAAAAGGGGGAATTTTTGTTTGTATGAAAATTCTTATTCCTAGAGTTAATAAACTTGAAACTATGCACGAATACTTATCTAAAATCCAATAGCGCATATAATAAATTTATCTTTCTCGGAAGGTGTATTTCCTGAGCAGTTAAAAATGTCTATCGTGAAACCACTTTTTAAAACGGGAAATAAGTCAGACCTTAATAACTATCGTCCTATCACTATAGTACCTATTATGTCTAAGGTTAAATAATTTTCTCTATACACATAAAATATTATGCAAAGAGCAATTCGGTTTCCGTAAGGGTAGTTCAACTGCTCTTGCAATCTTTAACTTAATTAAACGTGTAACAGAAAGCATAAACAATGGCAATCCACCGGTGTGTCTCTTCTTAGATATGAGCAAGGCCTTTGATTTTATGAATCATTTGAAGCTCTTAAACAAATTGGACTTCTACGGCATAAGAGGAAAAGCTCACGAATGGTTAGCTAGCTATCTAAGGAACAGGAAACAGTATACCGAGATATCCAAAGTTGTAAAGAAAAATTACAAAATTTATACCAAAGAGACTTTTTCTTCAATAGCAATAATAAATAAGTGTGGTGTGCCTCAGGGTAGCATTCTCGGTCCTTTACTTTTTTGCTATATATAAATGATCTTCCGGAGGCCATTTTGCAGAAATGTATCCTTTTTGCAGATGATACTACAGTTATTATAAAATGTTACGACAAAAAAGATTACAAATCAGTCACCGAAAAGACCCTATCAGATGTAGTAAGTTGGATGGAGAGTAATAATTTGAATATAAACATTAGTAAGACGAAATCAATACAATTTAACTCCTATAATACCAAACAATTACCTTTGGACATTAATTGCAAAGATGAAAAAGTACATCAAGTGGATGAATTAAAATTTTTAGGACTTATTGTAGATAAACATCTAAATTGGAAATGCCATGTGGAACATATTTGTCAGAAACTTGATAGGTTTGTGTTTGCGTTGAAAAAGGTAAGGCAAAATGTATCTGTAGAAGCTGCTCTTTCGGCTTATCACGGCTATGTGTCATCTGTCCTAAGCTATGGACTTATAATGTGGGGCAACTCGACCGATTCTGACAGAGTTTTCAAGCTTCAAAAACGTTGCATCCGCGTTATAAACAAAGCATGGTTCTTAGGTAGTTGAAAACCTCTCTTTAAAAAATGTAACATTCTTCCATTACCCTGTATGTATATAAGAGATATCTGCGTTTTTACCAAGAATCACTCGCATTACTTTAAGCAACGTAGTGAGGTTCTACCAAGACAAAAAAGGGCTAAGTTTCATAACTTATTGTATCAACCACCAAGTCATAAAGATATTTATAAAAAAAATGTGTTTAATATGTGTATACTGATTTATAATAACATTCCAAATGATATAAAATTGTTGCAGGGTAATCCATTTAAAAAAAAATTGGCCGTTTGGCTACAAGAGAGTTGTTTCTATAGCATTAAGGAATTTATGGAATTTAAAAATTAATGTTAGGTATGTACTATTGAATGAAAATGAATAATTGAGTTTAGAATAATTGTAATAATATTAATTGCATGATAATAATTACATAAATAGACGTAAGTAAATAATTTGCTCGCTTGCTTGCAGGCAGAATACAAAGACTTTTAGGACATAAGATCTTTCCTTGAATTTGTATGTATTTTCTAGCAAATAAACATTTTTGATTTGATTTGATTTAATTTGATAAATAAAGTATAAAATTTTGCCATTTTTAGTTTTTCTAAACTACCCCATAAAGGAAGATTGGGGGTGTCAAAATTTGTATGGAAGAATTTTAACGCGCGGTCTGATTAACTCGAAACTCAGTATGAAAAATTATTATCACGCTATTTGCTATGGGGGATGAGCAATATTGCATTATGTTCGTATTCTTCTATAGTTTACCGCAAATTGTAAAAGATTAGCCGAAAGGTTGCAATATTGCAGATAGTTACGGATTTAACCTTTTAAAAGGTTATTAATTCAAATTCAAAATTCATTTATTCAAACTAGGCTGAGAATCTTTTCTCTTTCTCTCTCTCGCACTTTTCGAACGTTAAAATTAAATAAGACAGTCCCCCATAACGCCCACACTTCACCACTTCCTAGTGCCTTTAGCTGGGAAGAAGTGGCGCAACAAACTCCCCAGCAGCACAGCTGTCTGTTTAAGTTAGAAAAAAATGATTTTATACGCATTATCATCACTTTATACTTTATGGAGCTAAGCAGTCAATCATTATACAATGTGTCCCAGGGATAAGTGACCGCCCGGCGTTTTTTGAATATTTGAACAAAATTATTAATAATTACATTTATATTTGTGACTTAGCGGCTTTAGTTTTTTTAGATTTATTTTGAAAAAACTGAAAAGAACAGTTTTTTTTTTTTAATAATGGAAAGAGATGAACGACACTACGAGGGCCATTGTTGCGAAGGGCTGCCCACAAGGGGGTGTCCTCTCACCGCTGCTTTGGAACCTGGTAGTAGACAGCCTCATCCAAACACTCAATGACAAAGGTTATTTCACCGTAGGCTACGCCGATGACATAACCATTATAATAAACGGGACCCACGAAAACACGCTACGCAATCTCATGCGTCAAGCCCTGAAAATAGTAGAGGAATGGTGCAACAAGCACCAACTCTCAGTGAACCCTACAAAAACCGAACTGATTCTCTTCACAAAAAGGAGGAAACTGATGACGCTACAGTTACCACGATTCTTTGGAACAACCCTTAGCCTCTCAACTGAAACCAAATACCTGGGCATCTTTTTGGACAAACAATTGAACTGGGCAAAACACACGAACTATATCACTACGAAAGCCAGCATATCCCTGTGGCAGTGTAAACGACTACTCGGCAGGAATTGGGGGATTAGCCCCAAGGTTACCCATTGGTTATATACTACAGTCATTCGACCGCTTATCACATACGGCTCACTGGTCTGGTGGCCCAGGACAGACCTGAGCACAGCCCAAAAAGATCTCGAAAAACTGCAGCGATTCGCTTGTGTCGCAATTACTAGCAGTATGAGAACTACACCTACTGCCGCCCTACAGGCAATGCTCGGACTGCCGCCTCTGCACCTCATTGTGCGGGAGGAGGCCGCCTTTAGACTACATTTATCAGGAACTCTAAGCAAAGACTCCAGAATTAAGCACACACGCATAAAGGAAGATGCAATCAAGCGTCGGCCAATGATGGCATCACCATGCGAGAAGGCACCGAAATCACACCACTTTCAAAGGCACTACAACATAATACTTACAGAAGAACAGTGCGACTACTCATGCCCGAAAGAGCTGAGGGTTTACACTGATGGATCGAAGACCGACTCTGGTACCGGAGTCGGAGTCTTCTCGCACGATCTCAACATAAAGATATCCAGACCACTAGGAATGTTCAACACAGTCTATCAGGCGGAATGTGTGGGCATCATACAAGCGGTCCACGCCATAGAGGCCAGGAGAGTTACGGACACTCACATACGCATACTCTCCGACAGCGCCTCAGTTCTCCAATCGCTGAAGAAAAAATATATTACCTCGAAGTTGTTACTAGAATGTCACAATGCACTAGAACAGATAACGGTGTCTAGTCGCAACACGGTGACACTGCAATGGATAAAAGGACACAGCGGATCGCTAGGTAACGACGCAGCTGACGAACTTGCTAGAAGAGGATCTAGCACGGTAGTCTGTGGACCCGAACCTATCGTACCAATCCCCTTCAACCAAATACGCAGGTGGCTACAGGAATTCACCCTCACACAAGCGGAGTACTGGTGGACCTCGACACCGGGCTGCAGGCAGTCCAAGGTAGCTATGCCATCCCTGGATAGCAGGTTAACCAGGAGTCTTTTACGCCTGGACAGGAATGGCCTGCGCCTGGTGACGGGGACCATCACAGGACACTGCTCGCTAAACAAACACTTCCACACGATAGGCATAACGGACAGTCCTCTGTGCAGGGCGTGCATGGAGGCTGAGGAAACCGTTGCGCACGTGCTCTTTGAATGCACAGGCGTCACCCAGATTAGAACAGAAACCCTCGGGTCACCCAGATCTTTCACAGATGTTCTGAACAGACCAGGAGTTTTGATTAACTTCTGGAGGGAGGTGGGCTGGATGGAATAACCCCCAAGCGGCCGCCATGGCCCACGTACAATGGTCCACCTGACGGACTAAGTGCGGAAACCAAACCCCATAACATAGAACATAGAACATAGATGAACAGACTTAGGAAATATCGTAAAAAAAACTGCAGCACGTCACGCGTCTTTACAAAATAAAAGAAAAAAAAATCATTAAAAAAAACTAAAGCCGCTAAAGTCACAAAATTTGTGACTTTAGCGGCTTTAGTTTTTTTAGTTTTTTTATTTAATATAAATGTAATTATTAATATTTTTTTACAAATATTCAAAAAACGCCGGGCGGTCACTTATCCCTGGGACACATTGTATATACAGGGTAGATTTTGAGATGGGGCAATAAGGGCAGGTACCTTAACCGCTGTCGCTGCAAGAAAACGGTCTTAGGAGACTGTCCTTAACTCTTTGAAACATTTTGATTTTATCACAGATTTTGAAAAAAAAAATTTCAGTCGGCAAGAAAAGGTCAATTTTCACAAAAAAAAAAATTGATACCATCGATCATATTATTACTAAGGTCAAAACTATATCAGGCTAACTAAGGTTTGAGTACGAGAAAAGTCAGAAATTGCCAAAAACATACCATACATTTCGTAGGAAATGAGCCTGAGAAGAGAAAGAACACAATATACCTTTGTATGATGAAATAACTTTAAACGTTTTTTCTGCAAATAAACGTTTTTACTTTCTTTTCTTTTCTTTCTAATAAGGTACTACTTACTATTATTTACCACTATACAACAGTTGAATAGGGATGATGACTAAAAATATATTTTTGTCCGTCTTGTAGATTATTAAAAAGTATTGGATACGTATTTTTTCTTTTTTTACGTTATCAAAAGATTACGCCGATACATTGAGGTAAAATTTGCGAACCCCACTCTTCAGCTTGAATGCGTTTTATCTAAGTTATTTTATAAAAAATAACTTAATATGATGAAGCAAAAAATATGTATATAATGTGTTTTTATTATCTGATTGACGGACTAAATAGAACTTCTTTTTTTTTACACAGGTATCATCCCTATTATTCCAATACTTTACTGGGCTGAATAGGGAACGAGCAGGAAATCATGAATTCAAGGAATATATAAAAACGGATATTTTAGTCAACTATCAACATATCAAATATTTTAAAGAGAAAAGATTTGTTTTTTTTTTTTGTATGATTGTATGTTCGTATAGATAAACTCAAAAAATACTTGAGCGATTAAAAAAAATATTTCACCTATAGAAAGCTACATTATCAGCGAGTACAATAGGCGTTCAAATGAAAAAAAAATAGAGATTTCTGTAAAAATTGCAATAATGTAACCCAAGGTATAAAAAAAAATGCCTTGATACTTAATTATTTGGCATTCGTTGCGAAAACTATCGATGATACATAAAATAATATACTAGGTACATGTTTATAGTACTCATCATTACCCACAAAAAACTCCTGAAGGCTATATGTCTAACCATTATAGTTACGTCACAGTAACCGTTTTATGTTCAAATTTGTCATTCAAAACACGGGTCGAAAGGAGGATGATATTCGTATTATGATATTAATCATTATCCAATTAAATAGTTTCATAATCAAGGTTAATTTATCATCACGCTAGGTGCCGAGCAAAAGCAAAGAGTTAGACTGACACAGGCGGGCGATGCGAATGAACAAGAAATATCACGCGGACGAAGTCGCGAGCCGATGCTAGTAATCTATAAAAGAGATAAATAAAATAATAATAATAAGGACCTATTTAAACCAAATGACATGATTGCCAACATTTCTGTAACCACTCTCTTACTTGTTCAGTGACTTTCTCCTGTGCTGACAAGCGCCGAGGACGCTTTGCCACCGATATATTGTACTTCAACACAATCTCCATCTCCAGCGGTGCTTCCTTGATTTGTGAGGGCTGATATCCTTTTGCCAAATTAGCCACAGCTACTCCAATACTTGGAGGAACATGACTCAGCTCAGTTCAGATCGAGCCTATATTATCTGAAAGCAAATTCAACATTTCGCCTTCACCGTGAGGCACCCCACTCACAACGCCTTTATCAAAAACAACCCTAACCAAATCTAACAAAGGTTGACCAAAAATCATCTTAAATGGTATTGAATCTCTGAGCACAACATAAAAACTTACATTAAAACAATTATCATCAATTTTACATCGCTTACACAGTTTCCGCAATTACCTTGCTACGACCTAAACCCGTTAACACTCATTTGTGTAAGCAGTTTGTCAGTTCAAAAGTAAGTTCAAATTCAAATTCAAATCATTTATTGTGGATCATAAGATGTTCTGTTCCTTACCGGTAACTCTATTATGTCCCGCCATTGAGGCACACAAAATTCATATTATCTGTTCGAAACATAGATAAAGTACAATACATCAAATTGTCATGCAACACATTACAATACATCAAATTGTCATGCGCGATATCGCGGGCGCTACAAGCAGCGCAACCTTTGTAGCGCCCGCGATATCGTGCTGGTCTGCACGAGCCTTAAGTTAGTATAATATTTATGTTAAATTACAAACTAATAGTCATGTTACAAAATAGTTTACAAAACAGTAGCACAGTGCGTACTTCATAGTTAATGAGTACCTATCTAGTTTTTAAATTCATGCCATTGATTTATTGTAATAAGCCGGTTGATTCAATGTATTTTCAATTAGAAATTTTCTTATAGAGTAATAACATTTACTTATCAATAATTATAATTCATGTAGTATTTTTTACGGTATTTATATTGCTGATAGTTCTGAAAAAGGTGGAAGATTATTAAAAGATACGATTCAACCATCCAGTGAGAGTCTTTTTGCAGGTTATTTCATAGAGTATATGGTGAGAATTTGATTGTGAGAATTGTATAAGCGAGAAGATTGCTTAGTGTATTGTCTTGTAGCAAATATAGTTTTGACTGGGGGTTCTGGAGCTACTTTATTCTTCTTCCTAGTTTGTGTCCCAAAAACTTTGTTTTGGATGCTCCACCCCAAATTGGTAAACAGTACGCCAATATGGATTGACCCAGAGACACGTAAATATGTTGGTAAGATCTTTAATAGCTACGTGGCGAAGTGATTTGAAGGTTCAAATTAGTTTCCTGACTCTGTTCATTATCAATTCTAGATGCAAGTGCCACGATAGCCTTTGGTCGAGCATAACACCAAGGTATTTAGTACTACTTACTTTGCTGATTTATAAACAAGAGCAGTTGGTGTCAGGGAAGTTAGAGCAAGTATGTATTACCATATTCTCAGTAATATTTCGTATGCTTTTGCTACAGTAATACCACTCCATCTACCCGACCATGATATGGCCCAAATTTTGAGCATTCCTATAAATCATAAGATACAAATAAAACAGGCAGCATACTATATCTATAAAAGAGACTAAAACTTGAATAATATTCAGAAATTTAAGGAATGTTTACAAAATGTATCCTGGTCAGAAACTTACGCAGAAAATGATATAGATGTAGCATTCAGTTCTTTTCACGAATTATTATGCCTTTTCTATAATTTATACTTCCTAAATAAAAGTTAAAGTTAAAACTAATCAAAAGCAACAAAACTGGATTAACAAAGGATGAGGATGAGGAAAGTGTTTTTCATTGCTCTTAGTTGTTTTTTCGTGAGTTTACCATTCATTGCCAACACATATTCCCTCATTAGATGTTCAGAGATATTATGATTGTTAGTCATTGAACTAAGTTTCTCTTGTAAATGGTCAAGTTCAGATTGCAAGTACTGTCAATGTTGTATTTCCTAGTACTTTGTTCTAAATTAAAAGAACACATATCTATTTGTAAATTTAGCCTTTCTCTATTATGTTTAACATTTTTAATTAGGCACCAACTCATTGAATAGACTGTGATTCAGCGAGGCGGTGATGTTATGATTCGTAGTCTGAAATTCTATTATTTGACTTTGGCTTTGGCTTTTAGCTGCTGTTGTAATAAATGTTTGTGACTAAGAGCTTGTTCATACTCTATGCTACAGTGGCTGAACCCTTCCACACAAGGTGGAGTCTGTCTCGTTCTTCTATAGCATTAGTATATTGAGTATATATCTGAGCCATTTCAATTTTCAACTTCCTATTCTTTTCATGGGCACCAAAGAGCACCCGTTCATTGTCATCTATTTCCTCATTTAGTCATAGGACTCCTTTGAAGCCTTTAATTCGCTCAAAGCCTTGAGTTTGGACTATTCGAGGCGAGAACGGGCACTGCGAGTCATAATCATGATTATAACTTTAATAAGGAAGCGACAAGAAATTGGAAGAGAGAACATAGTTGTGGCAGTAGTTTAGGATTATTTATAAAGGAAAAATTTAATTGACATGTAAATATAGAAATTCTGTCACTAAATCAAACTAATGTTATGTTTACGTTTAAAAGTCATTGGCATCAATAAGCAGCCTTATTAAAAGTGAACTATGTAATTGCTAGTGAAATTATAGTAGATAAACAAACGAATAGCAAGTAAAATATAATATATACAATTCTAAGTACAATAAGGTACAATTACATAATAAAATACAATTCTTCATGAATTGTATCTAATATCAAGATGACAATGCAAAATTCTCTAGTGCCGTAACTGTCACCGATTCTGATTGAAATATTATATTATATTATTCACATAAGTATAATACACTTATTTTATACTTAGTCATACTTTTATATAAATCAAACGACTGTTTATTTTTGAGCATACTCCAAATAAACATGTTCATACTAGCAATGTTTCTACACACATATGCTACTAAGTCTAAGTAACAATTCATTTTTATTCCGTATTTGTACATTTAACGTGCGCCAAAATAAAGATTATTTTTTTGTTGCACACTTTATCATTAAAAAAAAAACAACAGTAAAATATAATATGCTGATTATAAAAAGTACCTAGGCGACCGAACTCTGCTCTGGTGAAATTAGAGAATGCTTATTTAATAATATATGTCGCTTAAAGGCGTAAGGAAGAAACCATGAGTTGCCCATGAGGTGTTGAAAATGGTGAAGAGGTGAGGAACAGAAGGAACAATTTGAAGTGATAGAGAAAAAAAATATTGAAGGCTGTCGTGATATGACGACGGTTCAGTGCCCAAATTTGACGGAATAGACAAAACGAACTTACATTATGAACTCTTATTTCCAGGCAGTTTACATCGTTGCTCGCGAAGGAGGAGGCGGAACGCGTGAGGGAGAGGCAAATTTCGCGCCCTCACGCCCCTAACCGCCGCAGGAGGAGACGCCCAGGGCGTCGGGAATCGCAGGGCGATTTCCGGCCACCGTAGGCGCGGGCTAGCGGACGGTGAGCAATAGGTGGCTCACCGTCCGATAAGGACCAGGCCCGGGTCGACGGCGCGTTGTGTTCCACGCGCGCCTCAAAGAGATGTCAGCAGAATTGAAGGGGTCCACTAGGGCCGATGCCAGCCGGGGTTGCGAAGTAAACCGAAAGGGAGATCGTGGCCCCCGGCGACAGGGCAACGGAAGGAACACGGGTGGGTTTTAGTCAGTAAGAGTCTGACACGCCCTCCCGCTCCGCCCAAAGCGGGAGAAGTTATTTGATGATTTCCCACCCAAAAAAAAAAGCAGTTTACAGCGTAAACAAAATTGCCTTGCAATTTCATGGTCAAACAAGCCAGTCAGCGGTCACGTACGGTGACACTAGGGATGTTCCGGAAGTCGTTTTACCGAAACCGGAACCGGAATCGGAAATTTTAAATTTGATTGATCCGAATTTGAACCGTAACCGGAGTCGGAGGCGGAAGTAGAAGAAAGATGTGCTAAGGGAAGGCTTAATAAAACAACAGAAATCAAATTCAGTCTCTTTAATCAGTCAAAAATTAGCGATAACATCCACAAACAAAACAAAAAACTAGGCCTTCGAGCACGAGCGTCAAAAACAAACATTCCGGTTAACCCTGGCGACGAGTTAAAACTTGTTTGTACGCGCTCTAGTCACGTGCATCGCTGCGTTTCGAACTTCGGTATGTCACTCTGATTCAAAATTATCGGAACCGAAGTCGGTAACGGAGGTGTAAAATTGGGAATCAAACGAGCTTACCTGTTAAGCGAAGTCTTGATTCTAATTTTACGAACGGCGATCTGAAATATAATTCGTTAAACAAAGTAGTAATTCTTATGCACAGCGTAGACATCGCGTTCGTTTAGATATAAAATATTATAAATTTATATTTTTTTAATAGAATTATCGTCCTTGGTGGCAACACACGCAGGAATGTCACTAATTTTAGAGATCCATATGATGGAGAACAAGCTCTGTTTTCTGTACAGAGTAGTTCCGCATACTTACATTCACTAGGTTTTCCTGGAAAAATAAGTGAATTAAGTAGACTAATTATTGCAGCTTTGGGGCTATTAGCTAGTGGCGGGTGGGTAATTATATTTCAGATCGCCGTTCGTAAAATTAGAATCAAGACTTCGCTTAACAGGTAAGCTCGTTTGATTCCCAATTTTACTTCACGGCGATCTGAAATATAATCCGTTAAACAAAGTAGATGTTCAGAGTTGTCTGCAATAATTTAGTTAGTTAATAAGTTACGGCATATTCTGATTTATTAGGTACTTTTATCATTCTTTCTGAATACAATATTTTAATTTTATGTAATTTAAGAAGGTTGCTTTGTTTTATGTGAATGTCATGTACAGTAAGCCTTCAAAAGTGCATAGGCACGTTAAGAGTCGTATTGCTGTGAACACGCGGTCCGTCCGTATATCTGTATGTGTAAACAACACGGCACACACCGTCGTATCGTCACGTACTTGCGCCGTACTACCGAAACAAATATATATTTCCGTCACTTTTGTTAGACACGTTAACACACACGCATCATGTGCTTGACCTCGGCCAGTTTATGGCATTGCCAAATTTCAAATTAAACTTATGTGTGCAGATAGCAGAACGCGTTAAGCGTTGGTCTAAGATTCAAACTGGCTTAGGTTCCGATCTCATAAAACACAGCATGGTTTTTTGCTAAAATTATTATTTTTGTTTGCAATAATAATATATTTTAACTATTGCTGTCTTTTTGTTAATGCTGTTATTATAATAAAGGGTTTAGAATTAAAAATGCGTGATATGTGATAAAAAAATTAAAAAATATTTATTCGTTATATTTATTTTACTTATAGTTAACAAATTGCTACAATTATTTGTCATTACTTCATGCTTCAGCTAAATAAGATGTGAAATAGATGTCAAGAGACTTAGAAGCAATTTGTATTATTTTGACATATTTGTATTATGAAATGTTTTAAATTTTAAATGGATTTTTTTTCACCATAAATATTAGCTAGCTTATAACTAGTTAACAATTATTTGTCATTACTTCAGCGGAATAAGATGTGAAATAGATGTCAAGAAACTTAGAAGCAATTTGTATTATTTTGACATATTTGTATTATGAAATGTTTTAAATTTTAAATGGATTTTTTTCACCATAAATATTAGCTAGCTTATTATTAGTTAGCTTTGATCATGGTCGAAGTAATTAAGCAATAAATAAGAATATAAGACTACTCAAAATGTAAAAAAAAAAACTACTTACAAAATAGGTGATTTTAAGGCAGTTTGTTTACATTACTTATTTTACATTTTATTTGGCTTTAGTAAATATTGTTTGGTATTGAGGTTATAGCTTAAGTATTCATTTTCTTTACGAAAAGAAGATTGAAACTAAACCTCAAATTTTAATCCTAAAATCTCATATCTATCATATCTATCAATCTCATAATAATATTACTAAAATAATCTTTAACATTTTTGGTCTATCTGCGAGAAATACGACAAACACCATATTGTAACGTGCTTAAAAACATCGTTACCACAAATTCATGCAATAACGAATCTGTTGTTTATTAGTTGGTACGGTAAATATTTTAAGGTTTAAATATAGCAGTGTCCCATTTGAAGTCTTAATATTATCGTGCGAAACTTAAACGTTCTTGTTTATGCCTTTCTGTCAAAAACGGCTTCCTAGCTGGTCTTTCGTGATGCAAACCTTCAGAGTGCACAGCGAACGGTTGATAATGATGTATTTAATAATTCAGCAAAATATCTCGTTGGTATGAAAGCATTTGTTTTATATTCATTCATCATTTGACGTCGCTGCTCCTCGATAATAAGCCTCTTCCTTATTACCTCACAGTATTTCTCTAGAACAAATAATAACATTGTATTTATTACACATGATAATTATTTATCATTCACTAATCCAATTAAACCTCATAATGAATTTAAAACTTTAAAGGCATCTTCTGTCTCAACAATACCTCTGTTCTATCAACAATACCCTTTATTAAGATTTATGTTTAGTAAAATATGAAATATTTAAATGATAACACTCACACTTAGTCCGGTTTCATTAGATATTTGTGTAAATTCCATTCACTTTTACGCAGCACAATAATATTTGATATCCTTTAAATATTTATATTTGACTGCATTTTGAAAATAATAACCACAACACCGCTAATACCTAAATACTCGTCACCAACAATAATCACGAACCAACAAAGTTTTATTAAACTAATACGCGTAACGAACTGCGTCTGTCTACCCCACAGAAATCGAAATAATTTACTTAGTTTTCTGTGGTCTACCTGCTAAACTTTAATATTTATGTAAACAAGACGATCGAAACAAAAACGAATGATTATTGAACTAGTCATTATTAAAAAATAACAAAAACTATGAATAGTAATTATCAAAAAATACCAGTCAACCGCAGATGAGATTTGAACCCGCGCTCGGCTCGCCATAATCGCCCATACCAAAGCACGTTATCCACTGAGCTAGCATGCCATATACTGTATTGATAGAAATTATGAACTACTATGAGTTGCAGACAAAGTGAGTGTGTGTGTCTATAATATTGTAACATCTTATAGAAGAAGGTCGTAAGTCAAACCGAAGCGTCATTCTATTGCTTTGTGCGATTGCCTATGGACTTTTGGTCGGTACTGTACATCTGTAATTGGTATGTATATAAGTCCATAACTGTTAACATTTAATATTTAATGTACAATATATATGCTTTTGGCGTATCCATTTTAAATAAATTCTTAATAACGTTGCTTAATTAATAGTGTTTAACTATTTTTCATCAGTAATGAGGTATAATCATCAACACAATGTTGGTTGGCACTGTGTCTATTTCAATTGATGCCAGCACTAAGTTGAGCTACTGTATGTTTTGTGCTGTGGGAGGTGAATTATTAGTATCACTCTCACTTCCTACCACATTTAACCCAGCTTGTGTTTATACAAATTTTATAAAGTTGTTCTGGATTAATATACCAGGAGGATATTATGATATGAATACTTTAAAAGTGTAAAACTGGGTGAACCTGCTACAGGGACACCTTGCCCAACCATTCGGGGAAACAAGGCGTAATGTTGTGATGTTACTTTAAAAGTTTCCATGATTGAGAATAGCATTCTCAGATCTGTCTGTAAATAGTTAAATTATTTGGGATACTGTTGTGCTTAATGAGTGAGTATTGAGTTGCACATTACATCTTGCTGTCAAGGTAAGTGTCGAGCTCAGTGAGTCTAGAAGATGAATTGTAAAGATTATCATTAGGGTATTTTAAAGAATGTCAGTTATCTAGTGATCTGAATAAGAGGCACCATGGCTGTGAAGTCCTTAGTAGTTAAACTTTCATAGGGTGTAACAGGATCTTTTAGCCCCTGAATGTTGTAAGCAGGGAGGTATTTTTGATAAGCATTTGTGGAATTGTATTGTACCTAAATTGTACTGACAGACAAACTTAGTGTTTTTTTTTTTTTTTTGAAATATGTAGTAGGATTTTTTGGTCAAATTCTTGTGATCAGTTGATGTTATTTCCGTTTAGGTAAGTATATACTTTATGATATGGTTTCATTTCATTTTTGGATGGACTAGTTTTCCATAACTTTAGTTATTAAAGGTCTTTTGGAAACTGAATTTCAAATACGGAATAGGCTTTTAACTTGTAAGCACCAATTAATAAGGGCAGTATATTATGCCCTGGATAGGAGAGAGGTTTGAACAAATTTGAGGTGAAAGGGTCTATTTCAGATGCTTAGGGTTTTTCCTCAACGATACTAATTTCCATATGAGTTTCACATATTCTGCTAGCAGTAATTACTTGACGAGTTTAGAGCTAATCGAAACTAGATTCATTTTAGAAGTATAAAGATATGAACTCTTTTCCTTGACCTCATAATATGTCCAAAATTGGGATTGTGTAATGAGTTGCATTTTTAAGTGAGGGAGTTGTATAATTGAACTTGTTATGATGTGCACTTGGTGAGCAGATGGAGAGTTTTAGAGTAAAGCAATTTGTAGATAATTCATTCATAGTACCTACATTTATTGTATTATACCTTATCTTGTTCATGTTCTACTCACAATCCATCAATACCTACGTTGTCCTCACAATGTTCTCCCCCCCTCCTTTTTTTTGTTTTCTTGATAATTTCACTTTAGTGCTGCAATTATCATTTAAATCTACTGTTAAATATGTAGACTAGTAGTTGGCAATCAAATGATTAATTAGGTATTTTGATTTTATAAGCTTTGAATAAGATCACCCATTTCTGCCCAGCCCTTCGGGAAGTCCGGGCGTAATGTTAAATAATGCGACTAAGTTTACTAGCACTTTTTTTTTTTTAGTACTGGTGTTTCAAGTTTTATTTTTTTCACTTTAAACAAAAGTGAAAAAAATAAAACTTAATAATCAAGCCTAAAAAATAGCATTATTAGTTTTCAAGCCCAAACATTTAAACACACTTATAGTGGTATTTATTGGTATGTCTTATCGCAGTCTCGATATTTTACCAAATAAACAGTCAAGTTAGATTGTAAGAAAACCTTGTTTTCTGTAAGTGGCACTCACTACTGGTAATTTAGTAGGTAAAACAGAGATAAGAGACTATTCAAGTATGAAAAGTATTAGTAAATGTATATGTAATTAACCCTTTATTGGTTATTTGGTAGGTAATGTTATCTTCCAGATAGTCCTAAGTGATACCCCTGTACCTATAGGATGAAATCATAATATGATTTCATAAAGGTAATATGGTATATTATACCTATCTATTTTGATATGCTAAGCTATAATTGATTAGTGTACAAGTTGTCAGTTTGTAACATACTTGTAGTTATTACTGGGATTTTTATTTTTATTTTCCTTCAGTATGATATGGTGGGATTCTTATTGCTCTAGATGGGTTAGACAGTCTTGATGATTTTTTTTTTTTTTTGTTCATAATGAAACTGAATTTTTTTTTTTTTGTTTGGGACTGACTGAAATGTATTTTTCAGATAAATTCTTTGTAGATCTATCTATTGTATTGTTTGTAAATGCATCTCAATATTTAATAAGTTCTTTGATGGTATTGAGAGGATCATCATCTACCTGGCCTTCTCCCAACTATGTTGGGGTCAGCTTCCAGAGAATGGCTTTGAGAGGTTAAGATATTGAATTTGGTAGGTATCAAATATTTTCTTATCTATGTCCATAGCCAATAGCAGAATCAGAGGAATATAACTGCTTTGCCAGCATTTATTCCAGTATTGGTCTTCTTGAATTGTTATTTTGGAATATAAGCCGGGTTGTTGTTGAGGTCCACCATATATATTGATTTTTATTTTCAGTGACAAAAATAGTTCATTTATTTTTCAGACATAGTCCATTCCAACCGATTAGATTAAACCAAAACATCATAAGATATTGTGGTGGTGGTTTTCAATGGTGTGATTCCTGTTATTAACCCGGTAGAAGGATGTTTTATTTTGTTATCTACAAAAGTAAGTAAATCAACTAATGTTGTGCTTGTTTTACATTTTCGCCATAGAACTGGTAAGTTTCACTATTATCATGAGAATGTCTTGTGGTTTTAGTATTTATTGAATAGTTGTTATTGTTTTTGTTTGTAGCTAAAACATTGTGTACTCAAATTTGTGATTGTTTCGGTTTGTTTATCAAATAGGATGAATTAAAGTTAATGTCAATTAGAAATTATATGACTTTTGTTCTGGTTTTAGTTTGGTGGCAGTGGGCATTGCCAGCTGGTTTTGCTGCATCAGCCAAGTTAATCAACAATTTGTGTTTGTCTTATGTTCTTCATAAGCATAGGGTGAGTCACTGCTTTCTCTATGATAGGGGTAATAACCAGTACGGCTTGTTTCTGGAATATCTCAATCCCTTGTTTCCTCAGTTTAGAGGAATCTAAATGGGGTGAATAAGTATGGGAGCATGGAATAATACTTTGTCTTATTCCAATTATGGTTTAGTCCATTGCACTTGTATCTGAAATCAAGAGTTTCCAGAGGTAGCATTTGTCGTCAGCCATTGTATCACAGAATCATGTTTACAAAGTATCTTTTGTATTTAAATGTACTCGTATGCCTGTAAAAATTGCACAATTTTGCATTATTGTTTTAGTTTACAAAATAGATATCATTTATCAGTTTTTGGCAGGATAATTAAGCCACCTAGAGCTAGATAAGTCACTTAGTATCTCGTACACAGTGATATCTTTTAATTAGCTATATTTTATTTGTTAAAAATGGCAATCCTCGATATGAAAGCTAGATCACGTAGAATTGAGATAACATGCTATAAGCATCTCGTGCTAAGCATGTGCACACCATGTCAGATATGTGCCAGTTAGCAACATAGAATCAATGTTGTTGAGAGTACCTTGTACTCGTTGATAACAATCTAGTTAGTGAGGCAGAATTCCACACTCACTATAGGAAGTATAATGCTTTTGCAAGTTTATAACACACAGACAGTGTGCAGGGTTAAGTAAGGCTGTCTCGCAACCTTCATGCTTGTAAATTAAAAGTATATAGAACCACTTTTGACAATTCCTTAGCCAAGATCATAGAAATGTGACTTACCCCTGGTGACGAGTACATACCAGCGTTAGGTATGTAGAATAACATCGCTAAGTGCATCACGTGCTACATTGGTAGTTTCATATTCAGCTGGTAACGTAGAATTAGCGTTACTGAGAGCATCTCGTGCTTACTGGAGGGGTAATGCTGTCAAGCGCGTACCAGCTAGCTATGTACAGTTACATCGCTAAGGGCATCACGTGCCTCTCTGGTAGCTTCTCATCCAGCTAGTAACGTGGAGATAACGTTACTAAAGACATCTCGTGTCCACTGGAGAGATAGGTAATGCTTTAACAAGTTGTGATGTGTTAATGTCCACCATAGTGGTCAGTATCACGTACAAAGTGGTCAGTTAAAGCCAGGCATTCTCGCACATTAGGATTGTTGGAGGCCTCCGGATCTAAGTACATCTAATGTGGGTCAGGAACTCAAGACTAAAGCTGCTTCTAGTTAGTTCTGATGTAGGTAATTTATCAGCTTTCCTGTTAATATCGTTGATGGACGCCTTGTCCGTCTCAGGTTTTGACTATCGATGCACTTATTGCACTTTCTATCACTTAACATAATTAACATTTGTTATTCTAGTAAAAAGTTCCGTAAACTTATTTTAAATGAATAATTTTAAGAGAGCAAATTTTTTCATGCGATGAAAAAACGCGCGCGAAAGAAAAGTGACATTCCTGCGTGTGTTGCCACCAAGGACGATAATTCTATTAAAAAAATATAAATTTATAATATTTTATATCTAAACGAACGCGATGTCTACGCTGTGCATAAGAATTACTACTTTGTTTAACGAATTATATTTCAGATCGCCGTGAAGTAAAATTAATCGGAATTTCCGACCTTTCGTCATCCCTGGGTCACACCCGGGCAGACTTCTGCCCAAACATTGCCTGGCAATACCGTACTACAAACGTTCGTTTGACATTTTTTTATTTTCAAAGTCAAATAGTATGTTTCAATTAGGCACATACACATCAACACCGTCTGGGGATATTTTGTATAAAGTTCTTTCACTCACAAAATAAGCTATCTTCAAAACATTTTTAGACCAGCCAGGCTTTAAAAATCTTTTGAAGAAAGCTTATTCAATTCAATTCAATTCAATTTAAATAATTTAATACAGGAATACACTCATATAAAATTGACAACAGATGACAAATAATTAATTAATTATAAATTATTACAAAACAATCAATATTACAACAAATCAATAGAAAAGTATTATTTTAGCTGGAATATCAATTGCCATATACGAAGAAATAATTAACCTCGTATATGGCCCTCAATATTCCATTGTCAGATTTATGTATTCGGTTCATAAAGGAGGCCTGCGACTTTCTCATGACTGCGTAAAAGTCATCTACCCTGTTTTCGGTAAACATGCCGGACGCACTACACCGCCAAGGCAGACAGTACGCATCTGAATGCGTTGTTATATTGAAAACGCAACATGTTGTAAGCACGCTGCGCGTATTTGTACCGTAGGGCACAGGTGTGACGGTTCCGGCAGTATGCGTTAAAAAAACAGAGTGATTTTCACTTGATTTGAACACTTCGCAAATCATCGTGCCAGCATATTGCTCTTAGCAGTGAGCGAACGTCTTTGTCTTTCAATGTCCTCGTCATCTTTAAGTTTCTCAGTCAGTATATGACCTACATAATATGTGATTCATTTGACAGATTCCAACTTAGCGCTGCAAAGAAATATGTCCGGTATATGTAATGTGCTGTTGTCGTAACGAAAACACATTGTTTGACGCTTTTTAACATTATACTTAAGACCATGCTTATCCGCATATACCTCACATATAAGGTATCAACTTTTGCATTACCGTCAGACGGGTTGAGTAAAACCATATCGTCGGTGTAACTAAGATTATTTACAGGTACGTTGTTAATTGAACTGCCGACCCCGGCTCCGCTCAGCTCCTCTATCGGATCATTGACATAATAGGTTAAATAATATGGGTGATGTCAATCCGCCTTGTCTTACGCCCGTTCTGAGAACATAATCGCTAGACAAGGCATCCCCCCATTTTACAGCGTTAGCTTGGCCCTCATACCAATACTTCATGATGTAAATAAACAATGTCATGTGGTATAACGGTTTTGAACATTTTATCCCACGTGTTATAATTTATTGTATCAAATGCGCGACTTAAATCTAGGAAACATGCGTATACATTTGTTTTTCTGTCTAAATTATATTTAAAAGTTTTCTTCAAAATGGTTGAGCTGAATGGTGCTAATCCATGCGTCATGTTTGTGAACGGGCGCTGTCAGTAGGGACTAGTCATCTTCTAGCTGCCATGGCTTATTTTAATTTGATTTTTGAATTGTTTTATTTGTTTTATTTTTTATTACGGACGCTTTTATCGTTCTGCATCGTTCTCACATTTATAACTTTAACATGAATGATGTAACCAATATTTTTTACCCATATTGTGATTTAAAATGGAGAAGAACGGGCAAGAAACTCCATGGACACTCCCATGGAGTTTCTTGTCCGTTCTTCTCCATAGGTACCTACTACGCTTTCAAATGGTCAACTAAACTCAAACTCTTTATTGCATTCATGTGTGTGTATCTTCATCTTTCTGACTGACCGATCCCTTGACAATTCAAAAGAGCCTGTAATTAGTTTATTTGAAATAAATACTTTAAGTTTGAGTTTAAGTCAAATATAGCCGTGTCAATTGTATGCTTAGCACGAAAACCAAATTGAGCGTTATTAAGGTTTATGTAGTTTTGTATTTGAGGTTCTATTAACCTTTCAAATATTTTGGACAACACTGTCGCTAGTGTTATGGGCCTATAATATTAGATATGGAAAATCATGATCTGAAATATCAACTTGCCTATTCTTAACCAGTGGCACTACTACTGACTTCATAAAATCTTTACACTTTCGTGATTACAATTTAGCTTTAAGTCAACTTTGACTAGGTATTCATCACATAATTGGCGATACTACATCAATTGAGCGATGAAGTAAAAAATGATGATGTGGATATATTTAGTAACCTTTTCCGCTTAGCTATTTCTAAAGAGTCTTGAAAAGACCCTGGAAGAAATCGACACGTGTTTCACCTCTCAACGAGGCATCCTCAGGATGACGATTAACTTGTCGTGAACTCGTACACGGCGTGTTGCCACACCAAGCACCGAGCGCAGACTGAGCTTAATCGCCCGTCCAACCCAATTATATACTGATCGCCCCACCTCGGCTCGGAACGTGATCAGCGCGATAAGGGGCGAACAATCGCAGTAAAGGTGACCTTGGCATACTCGTATTTAATTCGTTCAACAGTGTAACGTTTCCTGTATTATTTTTTACTATTTCTAAGCTCTCTAGTACTGACATTCTGAAACCTTTATCACATGTGTCGTGTCGATTTCTTCCAGGGTCTTTTCAAGACTCTTTAGAATTAGCTAAGCGGAAAAGGTTACTAAATATATCCACATCATCATTTCATTATGGATTTCCGCAAGGTCACGCCTGAATCAATTAACTATCTTGAGCGATGAAGTATCGCCATGGGCATCATGTACGGCTTATGACACTTAGATCACAATCCACTACGACTGGATAATGGTCCGATCAATTCGCTTCATTTAAAACGTACACACTACGAATTGCGTCCCACCCGGACGACGTGACAACACAATGGTCTAGCCAACAGTAGTGCCGTGTGCTTCACTTAGAAAAGTAAAAGTTTTTGAAGACTCACCCAGAAATTTAATGTCCACACAAATCCAATTTTCACAGTTCCTTATCAGATCATTACCGAACAAACTAGCGATATCTGCGTTAAAGTCACCCATCACAAATGCACTTTCGTCTTCGCAATCTTCATACCACTCGATATTCTTCAACTAAATGAGAAGAAATTTAAAACATGCATTAAACGCACACTATGTAGATAAGCATATTATAAGTTAGATGATTATATCGTAGATAAAAATGCTTGGCTTAATGCTGGTCCTGATCCACAGCCGCTTGGGCTCACTAGTTAAAATTTTAATATTTGGAAGAGTTACTTCCCGTTTTAAAAAAAAATTGTTTTTGACATTAGGAACGTAATGTTTATTTTTGTTTTACCAAGTTAATTGTTGAATGCTCCAATTAGTAATGATTTTCTTTCTTTTTGGTGGTAAAATTCTTTTATTTTTTTAAAAACATTGCAAACTATAGTTTTTTATAATTTAGAAGCATTTTTATTTTTGTAAATGTGAGACCATGGAGCCGTTTATTAAGTTATTAAGATGTATGTTGACTTGAAATAGCATGGCAGTTGAGAATATGTCATGCTCACTTAAATGTCTCGCTGATGGTGGCGAGTGTGTTGGATCGTTCGGTTCCCTACAAAATGGTTGAGCTGGATGGTGCTGATCTACGCGTCATGTTCGTGAACGGGCGCCATCAGTTGAAACTGGTCATCTCTTATCTGCCAGGGCTTATTTTTAATCTTATATTTTCAGTTGCTTTTGATTATTTTTGCGGGGCTGGATACTGCTGGGGAGACGGCTACTCCAAATAGTGCGCACAAAATCCTCGGGCACCGTTGGTCCTGCTAATCCCTGCAGATGGCGAAGAAACTGCGACGGCTTCCGGTCTCCCAGCTCCTCATGCATCAACAGCTGCTTCACCTTCTTCTCTTGGGAGGCTGAGAGGCGCTTCACCAATTCGGTCTTCAGCTTTTCGTACCGGTTGGTGGCAGGAGGGGACATGATGACGTCCTTCACCTCCTTTGAAAATTGGGGGTCCAGATGACCGACCACATAATTAAATTTGGTGACGTCATTCGTGGTGCGATCGTTGAGTTACGTGTTTCGCCGGCTGTGACGACGCGGTGTGCTCGGACTCACTATCACTTATCTTAAAAGTGTTCTACGGGGGTCACCAGTATAGTTGTTATGGGTGTGTAGTAGGCAGGGTAAATGAAATAGTCAATCTGCTTAGGTACTCACAGTTTGTATTGAGTAACATGCACACACACATAACACGGAAAACAGTCAGAAGGAGAACAGTACGATAGGCACACAGTCACAATAGTCACAGCACAATGATAACAGTTATTTTAGATGATTATACGAAACAATAATAGGCGAACAAGGTATTAACAGAATCACGCGCAGCCGAGAGGTGCGTAAGCAATGCGAAGTTTTCGACTGAAGGTCGCGGCAAGGTGATCGGACGATCGCTGCCTCGTACTCCCACTTCCGCGCTTGCCGGCTACGTCACGATGACGTAGCTCGCCGTGCGCGAGTCCAGTAGCATACGTTAGAGGTAGCGCGTCATCAACCGACATAGCCCTAACCAGTATGTTAGTGAATGTGAATGTTTTGTGATAATTAATACTAATAATTAATATAAATAAATGGAAGTAAATATTGTGATTGTGTTTGTATATAAATGTGTTGTGTAAGTTTATAATATACATAAATAAATAAGTGGTATGGTATGTACCCCACACATTGTTCTCACTGTAGGCAACTCACTCGCCTTATGTAAATAAAAATGTTAGTTTTAAGTTTCGAATGCGTGGGAACGCCGCTCCAGTCGAGAGAGTGCCCTCGAAACAACAGTGCGCGCGGACGTATGTCAAATCGCTCGGGCGTTCCCGGCAATATCGGTTTAGTCCTAATAATGTAGTCTCCTATTAACGCTAGTTTCTATTGTGTTTGTTTGTACGAGTTGTTCTATGTGCGAGTTTATGTACAATAACTGTGAAAAGTAATATAAGTACTCTATTACCGGTAACTTTGTGTTTCTGTTTTGTGTTTTACCCGCCCTAAAGAACATTGGTCCTTCGAGCCGGATCAAAATGGATAGCAAAGTAACTGGCATCGTTACACGGAGCAAAGCCCACGCTAGAGCTGAGCAACGACCTGAAGCGGATACGTGTGTCACTACGATCCCGCGTAGTGAAGTTGTTACCACGTTGACCGGGTCGCGATCAAGCCGCGTGAGCCGTGAAGCGCTACGCCTCCGTGCCGAGTACAAGGCCGAAGAAGAACTCGCCAAGTTGAAAGAACAGCTTATAAAAAGGAAACTTGCGTTAGACATCGCGGAGATCGAGGACGAAATATCAGAAAACCACGCTCACAGCGTTTGTTGTAGTGCTAATAAAGTGGATGAGTGGCTAAGCTCAAGTCAAGCCCGCGAGCACGCGGATATACCGCCAGCGCTCCGTACGCCGGCCGGCGCGTGCCCGACCGAAGGCCTATCCCGAGAGCCCGCGCGCGGCATCGCGCATGCGCCGAACGCCACCGCTGGCGTTCGCGCGCTTTTCGAGCCCGCGGCGGCGTCCTCCCCGTCCAATCAGAAATATGCACCTGGGGCTCCACCCGAAGTCACTAACGCCGGCACCGTCGCAGCTTCCGACATCATGCACCTAGCTGACGTTATTATAACGAACATGAAACGGCCAAAACAAAATTATGATCTCCCCGTGTTTGATGGCAACCCGGTAGACTGGTTGGCGTATCGACGTACCTACGAAGCTACTGCGTCCACGTACAGCTTGTTCGAAAATACCGTACGACTACAAGCATCGCTCCGTGGCGCGGCAAAGTGTGCCGTGGAAGGTCTGCTGCGTACCGGGGCCGACCCATCGGATGTAATAAAAGCCCTAGAAGAGGAGTTCGGACACCCCAATTTACTATTGGAAACTGCACTTCATAAAATTCGAAATCTACCACGTGTATCCGATAGTGGCGTCGAGTTGAGAAATATGACGTGTGTAATACGAAACTGCGTGTACATTCTCAGAAACATAAAAGCGGATGGTTATATAAATAACCCGCAAATAACGCACGAAATATTAAGTAAATTGACCCACGTTCAAAGAGCGCAGTACGGCGAGTTTGTTATGAAATTGAATATCGAAAGTAAACAAGATCTTCGTGTATCGCCGAACATAAATATTGTACTCGAGTTCCTGAGTCACTTGTCACGGGCATCAGCTTATTACCTACCTCTGAACATAAGCACCGAGCCCAATAATAGTCATCGTAACCGGCCCACCGCTGCTGCCAACCCCGCTAGCGCAGCCGCTGTGAACACGTCGCGCGCCTGGTGCGCGGAGCCCGCGCGTCGGCAGCAACGGGAATATACTCAACGTGTACACATTACCAGAGAGGAATCTGCGTCATCAAATACGTCGTCGTCATCCAGTGTGTGCGTGTTGTGTAGTAGTGCGGCTCACCGATTACCCGAGTGCGACGACTTTGTAAATAAAAGTGAACAAGAAAAGTGGGACTTCGTAAAGATAAATAAGCTATGTTTTAAATGTTTAGTGCAAAATCATTCTCGTTATCGTTGTCGCGCAAAACGGTGTGAGAAGTGTCGTTCTCCGCATCACACACTTCTCCACTACGAAAAGTCGAGCGCCCCGGGCGCCGCCAGCGCCGGCGCCCCATCTGTCGGTGCCGCGTCGCAGGCGGCCGCCATACAACCGCCGTCGGACGCTGAGTCAGTGACGAGTATGAGTGAGCAATGTCGGAACACAAAAACATTGTTAAAAATTGTGCCTGTTTCTATTATTGTAAATAATGTCGAATATAATTGTTATGCATTGCTTGATGATGGTGCCACTGTGTCGTTAATTGATTCAAGTGTTTGTTATTTTAGTGGACCATTATCCCCGTTGAAAATTGTTAGTGCACGCGGTCATGTTGTTACTGATAAGAATTCCTGTAGGGTGACTGCACTAATACGCGGACCCAACGGTTTGTGTCATGATATCGCATTACGTATTATCGATAACTTAGACTTACCCACCCAAAGTGTGCCCGCCAGAGTTTTAGTTATGAATAAACATCTACGAGACTTAGATTGTTGTGAGATATCGTGCGCAAAACCAATGTTATTAATCGGCCAAGATAATTGGCAGTTAATTGTTAACCAGGAAATACGACAGGGTAAGTCCGGACAACCCGTAGCGTCGCTTACGAAGTTAGGGTGGGTTGTTCATGGGCCTGTAGGTATTTGTGACGAGTCTGTAAATGAATCGGTTAATGTAGTATTTGATCATTTAGATGATATAAACGAACTTGATAATCAGCCATTTTTGTTCGAGTCAATCGGTATCACAGATGTGTCACGCAAAAATGTTGAGACTGAACGCGCTTGTAAGATCCTAGATAGCACTAGTCGCCGTGTCGACGGGGGCTGGGAGGTAGGATTACTATGGCCACATGATGCTGTACACTTACCCGATAATTATGATTATGCTGTGAAACGTTTACGCGGCATAGAAAGTAAAATGGATAAAAACCCCGATTATGCTGAATCGTATTCTTGTCAAATTGAAAGGTTAATTTCTGAGAAATATACTAGGCGGTTGGATACTCCGCTCAGTGTTAACCCGGTATGGCACCTGCCGCATTTTGGGGTCATTAACCCGAATAAACCAAATAAACTAAGATTGGTTTATGATGCCGCGGCCAAATGCAAGGGTGCATGTTTAAATGATTATTTGTTAACAGGGCCGGACTTGCTGAATTCTTTATTGTTTAAGTTTCGATCTGGTCCAATAGCCTATACAGCGGACATAGCTGATATGTTTCTCCGTATTAAAATTAGGAAAGAAGATCAAGGCGCGCAACTCTATCTTTGGAGAGGCCAGAACCGAGAGCGCGAACCTGATACATGCGTGATGGTGTCTATGATTTTCGATGCTAAGTCGTCGCCTGCCTCAGCCATACATGTCTTGAATAGAAATGCTAGTGAGTTCCGAGATTCGTATCCTGAGGCCGTCAAGGCAATTCACGAAAATCATTATATGGATGATTACTTAGATAGTGTTAATTCAATAGACAGTGCACGCCAGCTGATTAAAGATGTCTCCATGATACACTCCGCTGGTGGATTCTCTATCAGGGGGTGGGTGACTAATTCACCCGAACTTCGAAAAGAGTTACCAGTTGTCGTGCCCGGTACTGTAAATTTTGATAAGTCTCCATACAGTGGCGAACGAACTTTAGGTATGATATGGATTCCGGAGTCAGACGAATTAGCGTTCGACTTATCGTTTAAAAAAGTAGCGCCTGACGTAGTAGATGGTAGAGTTATTCCTACTAAACGGCAGCTTCTGAGATTTATTATGAGTATCTTTGACCGTGTAGGCTTACTTTATCCTTACACGATAAAGTCTAAAATCTTGTTACAGAAAATATGGAAACCTGGTATAAGATGGAGCGTTATGTTTACTTGCTTTGTCACTCGTGGTGTTAATATTGAGCTTGTGTCTTCACTATCAGCTGACTCAGCCATAATGGCAATCCGACGCTTGATAGCTCGCCGTGGACAACCCTCTATCATGTTCAGTGATAGAGGCACGAACTTTGTGGGTTCTGACGCAGAGCTGAACGCTGCCATTCAGGCATTGGGGAGCGACAAAATTCGCGATTTCGTCGTTACCAAGGGAATTTCTTGACAATTTAACCCTCCTGCAGCCCCGCACATGGGTGGGTGCTGGGAGCGATTCGTCCGCTCAATAAAGACCGCGCTTAGAGTTACTTTGTCGGCGCGGGCGCCTAAAGAAGAGTTACTAATGACATTAATGGCTGAGGTAGAGATGACATTGAACAGTAGGCCATTAACTTTTGTGGGTATGGACCCCGATGGGCCCATCGCTCTTACCCCCAATCATTTATTGATAGGTACAGCTACCGATGCATCTACGCTAGGTAAATTTGATGCATCGGACTTAACCAGTAAAGGCTCAGACTCTGGCGGACATGTTTTGGCGACGCTGGCTGAAATAGTACGTCCCCACTCTGCAAAAGCGCCAAAAGTGGCTGCACGAAGTGCCGCTCGTGAAGGTGGGAGACATGGTTCTTATTTTAGAAGAGAATCAGCCGCGTAATGAGTGGCCTAGAGGCGTGATTAGCGCAGTGCACCCAGGCCCCGATGGCCATATTAGAGTAGTGACTGTTAGAACCTGCAGGGGCTTTATGAAGCGACCGGTTGTAAAGGTCATTGTGTTGCCTACTGACGAGTATGTTCAGGAACAAGGGGGTGGAATGTAGGCAACTCACTCGCCTTATGTAAATAAAAATGTTAGTTTTAAGTTTCGAATGCGTGGGAACGCCGCTCCAGTCGAGAGAGTGCCCTCGAAACAACAGTGCGCGCGGACGTATGTCAAATCGCTCGGGCGTTCCCGCCAATATCGGTTTAGTCCTAATAATGTAGTCTCCTATTAACGCTAGTTTCTATTGTGTTTGTTTGTACGAGTTGTTCTATGTGCGAGTTTATGTACAATAACTGTGAAAAGTAATATAAGTACTCTATTACCGGTAACTTTGTGTTTCTGTTTTGTGTTTTACCCGCCCTAAAGAACACTCACATATAGAAGCAACAAGAATGATGTACCCAGGATTTTGTAATATCTATATTTAAAAGAGTGTCCTTAGAGTTTCTTGCCTGTTCTTCTCCATAGAGATCTACGTTTTGGAATGGGCAATTAGCTTCAACTTTCTGACTCACTGACCGACTCTTTGACAATTCAAAAGTGCCTGTAAATGGTTTAATTGAAATAAATGCTTTGAGTTTGTCAACCGATGATATTCCGTAATATTGAAACTCAGTATCAATTCGGCTTAGGAAATTAATGTCATCTGGTAACAGCCATGTTTCTTGCAGCGCAAGAATGTCATACTTTGCACATAGTTCCCCACATATTTGAATGATCTTTTAATACTTTTGCAATTGAATGATAAAATTTTCAATTTATTGTGGTTGTGTATGTTTTGTTTAAAAAAATTCTGAATACAATTCCATCGGGCCAAAAGTCTTCACGAAGAACAATAATGAGACATTTCTTTTCAACCGATATCATAAATGACTTGAAGTTCGTTGCATTTTTAGGTGTCAGCATTTCCACGCTAAATATATTTTGACCGTTATCTTTCAAGTAGGTTTCAATATCCTTCGTTGTACAGTCATTCCGAAAACGGGATACATTTATTTGTACTGTGTGGTCTGCTGCCTTTAAATTCGAACTCACCTTAGTGCCTCTTCTATTCTTAACGGTGTTTGTCTTATGTTGTGTCGATAAATTATTTGTCATTTGCTTCGAGGTCGTTTTCGTGCATAAGGTACTGTCTGGAATCCGTCATTATCGGCTTCATAGGTACGCTTTTGAGCGTCACTATTCCTGTTAGCAGCCACGTCTCTGTAAGTCGCCTCAGGTGCGAGTAACTGGTGCAACGTAAGCCTGAAGGCGTGCTCCAAGCTGGGGCTAACTAGTATTGCTGAGGAGATTGGAACAAAACAAAACGTGATATCAAGATTATGGTCACGTTATCGGGCTCCTGGTGAAGTGACTGAAAGATACCCAGGTGGGAAGCGCATAACCACCTAATGACAAGACCGATTTTTGAAAGTTGCCGCAAGAAGACAACCAAATGTTACGGCCATCCAGTTGGTTCAAAGGCTCTAGTCAGAGCACCAGTTGCTTGTGAGTGACCAAACTGTGAGGAGAAGACTGCATGAAGCTAATCTTCATACCCGTAGACCGCGTTGTACTCCAGGATTACGCCGAGGAAATCGTAGACGAAAATTACAGTGGGCTCGTGAATATTTGGTCTGGGAAGATATTATATAATAAATATAGTGGTCTGTAGTGCTGTTTATCGAAGAGTCCCGATTCGGTTTCCATCCCAATTCCCAAAGAGTACGTGTATGGCGAGTTCCTGGCCGTGAGAGCTGTCTGCAACACCCTCAGGAAGTCCATCCATACCACGGGGGACAATTATGGTTTGGACGGGAATTTCCTGTAAACATTGCGACTGAAGAGCAACTGTTTTGGCATCGTAGACAGGATCTGGGACAATATCCCGCAGCGTGACTAATAACTTGATTCAAAGCATAAAAAACCGTTGCAGAACCGTTGTTAACGTCATGCGTGGTTTTACTGACTACTGATTTTTCGCATAATTACAAAAAAAAAGGAAGAATTTCTATTTCACTTTTTCTTGAAAAACATATTCATCATTATTAGTTTTACCATTATTTAATTTTTCGTTTATAATTAAATAAAATTTTATTTACGCAGCAAAATTATTTTTGCTTTTTCTGAAGTCTAGCCTGATAAATGTGCTTTATAAAAATATATACATGTTGCATGTTATTTATAACAAATTTTGAGAAAATCCGAAATATCCCTAGATGGTGTTGATGTGTGTAGAAGGCACTTTTGAACGTCAAAATTTACAAAAAAATTGAATTGATTCTAGTCGCCTCTTCCAAAAGGTAGTTTCCGTATGGAGAAGAATGGACAAGAAACTCCATCGTTACCCTTTTAAAATGTTTTACAATAATTTCTATTACATATTAGAATAAAATTACGATAATATATAAAAAGTATTAAAAGCGATGAACTAGTAACCTCACAATCCATTCAATTGACGCTGCTTCAGAGGAGCTTTTAAAGAATCGTTTTGGATTTACTTGGCGAAATTATTCGAGCGTTATCCGGTTAACATAAGAAAATATCACGTGTGACGAATATGTACCGTTTGAGTTTCTGCAAATTCTGGAAAGTGGCATTTCTGATCAAAGTACCATAATAACGGTAAAATTTTAAAACTTCCACAATAATTCTAACTGAACGTAAGTTAGGCGCCGACGGGGATGAGATCCACCAAACTATAATAACTACAACTGCCTAAATATTAAATATCATGTTGAAAACTGCAAAATTTAGTAAAAACACTCAAAAATACCAATATATCGATACCAGAAGTATCAATTAACGTAAGGGACATTTTGGCGAAAATGAGTTATGTATGTCATTGGATTCAGAATTTTCAGCTCTATCGATTGGTATTATTGAAAAAATTCTATCTTTAAAAAAAATTCATTTGCAGTTAAAATTTTTGGCCTGCGTAAAACGATTTATGACAAAAAAAAGGATGTAACAGACGTTTACATTTTTTTCTTCTCTGAAAAATAAAGTAAGTCATAGTGTTAAATAATTTACACCCTTACCTTAAACCTCAAATCAGTCGATTTAAATAACATGTCTCTTACTTTAATTCATGATTAGAGGTTTTTAAGAACTATTCTCTTACATTATTATTTCACAAAACTATCTTTATTTTAAGCCCCTTACTGTAATTTGCCTATTACGTAACAACTAGAAATCAAATTCGTATTTGCTTTACTTTATTTGTTTAAAAGATCGACCAAATAAATATGACGAGAACACAAGACTTAATGTAAAGAAATACATAAAAGCATTACCGGCTTTACCTTCTCACTACAGAAGAAAAAACAAACACTAAACAAATTGTATCTGCCAGAGGAATATAAGAACTTTTCAAACTTGTACAGGTTGTACATTAAATATTATGAAGAAAGGTACGAAAACTATTTGACCGAAAAATTATTTACATGTATGTTTAAAGAGTATAACTATGTATTTCATGTTCCTAAGAAGGACAACTGTCTGTTATGTACTAAAAACGAAAATAATCCAGATATGACGACTAATGAACAGTTACAAGCTCATTTATCGGAAAAAGAAGCCACATATAAACGCTTTCATATTCATCAAAATCAAAAACGCGATAGCACGTTTGTTTTGATCTTCAAAAAGTTTTAGCGACACCGTATGGTGAAAGTATGAAGTTGTATTATTCCAGAAAGTACGCTATGTTCAATTTTACAGTATATGAGAGTGGATCGCAGAACGGATACTGTTACATATGGGGTGAGGCTGATGGTAAAAGAGGAAGTTGTGAAATAGCTACGTGTCTGTATAACTACTTAAAAGAACTCGATAACAGAGCAGTGAACACATTATTATTATACTGTGACAAGTGCACGGGGCAAAATAAGAATAAAGTTATATTTTCAATGTTCAAACATTTCCTGGAACAATCTAAAAATCTGAAAGTTATACAACTTAATTATTTTCTAGCGGGACACACATATATGCCAGTTGACAGCATGTTTGCTGTTATTGAGAGGGAAGTAAGAAAACTATTTTTTTGGGCACCTTCGCAATAGCCAAGTTTCATAGAGAGTGCTAGAAAACGGCCTCAACCATATAATGTGAGTGTCTTAGAGCATACAGATTTCATTAACTTCCAGAATCTGGCGGATTCTGTATTCACCCAAGCTACTCTCAAAAATAAAGATCTGCGTATGAAAAACATAAGAGTGTGCACATTTAAAAAATATTTTTTTGACGAAAATTGAAGCTAAATATACAATGTTAGCGACTGGTAATACTTACGACATAGAACTCTCCAAAGAATTACCTCCAAAAAATTTTAACGCAAGAGAAAATGGTAAAGGGATTGGGAAAAGAAGTGCTGTTAGAGGTAAAATTACAAAAAAACATAGACAACAAATATGAATCTGCAGCTGAAAGTACTAGTAATGACATAAGTCAAAGGAACACAGATAATTTGCCACCTCTATATAAAGAGACGCTCCCAATTTCCATTCCAAAATACAATGACCTCAAAAAATTGTGCGACACGGGTACAATACCAAAAAGATTTCATTGTGAATATTTGAACCTTCTGAATAAATTGCCAGTTAAAGATACCCTCAATGAAACCGACGACGATGAAGATGTGATGACAGCTGATGATGATAACTAGATAAAATACCAAATCGAAAAAGTCATTCCAACCATTTCAATTTCACCATTAAAATAGTTTAATTTACTAATAGTTATCATCATAATCTGTCTGTCGACTCCTAATTATTTATTCTTGTAATAATATAATTTTCTTATATTAATATTCATATCATTCATATTATTTTATTCATTCATCTTTCAGGAAAAACATATTTTTTCATCTGTCTTTCGTTTCCAGTACATTCATTCAATTACTTAATAAATAAGACTGTTGATTAAGTCTGAGAAAACATTTTTTTTTTATTCAGTTGGTGATTATAATTATAAAGCTAATTAAATGTAATTATTAAAAGTACAGAGTTTGCAGGACTGTTAATTAAGAGAGGTCATGGAGTCAATTATACATAATTATTTTTACATTGATAACTAGGTGTGTATGGCTGTTAATTAGAACACTGTTACTTTTAGAACATTTATTTAAACTTAACAAAAAGTTTTATAGACTGATAAGTGTGTTGAATTTATAATAATTACGCAGACATAAAAGTCGAAAAAAAAATATTAAAAATAAATCGTTTTATTTTTTTATCCCTAAATCTATGATAGCTAAGCTGAAACTAACATTAATCATGCAAAGAACCTATTTCCATGGTGTTAAAATACCATAATTTTAGTAGATAATCTATAGTTACATCAAATCGCAACACTGGAAAAGTCCTTTACAATAGAATTACGTATAACTTTCTATTGCTCTTGCTGCTTACACTATGCTTGACGGTTTACACATAAAATATTAGTAACGTAAGGCACAACTAAACAATTTTTTTAATGTAAGGGTCATGCTATATTTTAAATCGCTGGGTATACCTAAATCTTGCGTTTATAGCATGAAAGAAGAGAAAATTCTAAGAAACTTTATTCTAGACACAATTAAAATTGGAGCAGACAGTAAATAGTTATAGACAGATTTCAAAAAATAAAATCGTTTTTTGGCTCTCCTGAAAAACCGTGTTTTGTCCCTTACATTAATGGATACTTCTGATATCGATATTCATCCACCACCATATCTATCCAAATCCATATTTTTGTTTATACTCAGAAACTAGTGAAATGATACACCGTTTCGATCCTAGATATAAGAAAGAAAGAGATATGCCCGGCAGTTGAAAATGTATCGGAACTCAATGTCTCCACTTTATCCCTACGATCTCGCCACAACTACACATGCAGTTTAGTAAAAACCTATTTAAACGAAGTCGCACACACACCTGCAGTTCATAAATCGGTACGTTCTTCACAATCAATTATAAACCTTATCCCATCAAACACAGTGTGCATTTACCATGCACCGTACAACTTACTCACACGAAAACGTTGATCGCTATCGTTGTTCTGTGCAAAAGCGATTTATTTCACATTCTCCCAATTACTATTGTAGTAAAAGTTTTGTGGGTTCCTAAAAATAAAATATATAAAAAACGATATACATTATAATAACATGATATAAATAAACAATATACCTAACTAAAAAAAAATTAAGTATGTCAAAAAATTTAAACAATATGCGGAAATCAAAATGACTAAAAAACAAGATTTCACATTAGTCTTCCAACCGGGCTATAACGGTTAATAAATTGAAGAATAAACTTTAATAGTAGTATAAATTCATGCGACAATCGACATTATTGTCGATAACCTACGTTAGTGGATCTGCACAAGCACATCACTAACTCATCGCAAGATACAGCGGCCGTACTACGCGATGCAACCGCATAACTAAAGTATTGTTTTGTGATTTTTACATTGCATATCCAGTCACTAAGCGACATACTTAGGTAGTGGTTAAGAAGCAATGTATTTGCAGCAAAAATAATATAGTCGCTGTGATATATGAAAACAAAATAACGTAGTAGGTAAAGGCAAGAAATATTTTATGATTTGTTGTTTTTCATGATTTTCAAGACAAACATAGTAAAATACTTGTCCTGTTAAATGATAAATGGTAACATGATTTATAAAGATTTTAGTTTAGTTTCGATTTTTACAAGAAAACACTGAACAACACGGTGTTCTAAAAATGTTGTCACGATCGCGGTCGAAAACACACTAGTTCGCGGAGACGGCCATTTATCTATACCATGCGCATCTTGATTATGACGTGCGGACACAGACACGCCCCCATGCCACTTCCCATATTTCTATGATTATGTGGCGGAAACAATTGTCAGTTAGACCACCACCTTACAATTTCAAGAAATGCGCTTCTGCCAGATCCGAAAATCAGGTGATCCTTTGTTCCACGATAGTTCAACGTTCGCACCACAGTTACACGTGCGTGGTGCGTGAGATTTGTACAGGCCGAAGTGACGACGTCCTTAAGCTCCGGACCGATGGCGTGCACACGAAGCTACCTGCGCGCGCGCGAGGTACGAGCCTCAGTCTGCCATACCAATCGGGTTACGCGCGCTTTGTATTTTATTTACTTTGCTTCTATAATCGCTTGGTTTTGTAACTTAATCTAGTAATATAATTTAATAACCCTATTAATATTTATCATTCATTATCTCATCCTTCCGCTCGCTTCGCTCGAATTTAATAGAAATTAGATACCGGGTTCGATTCCCGACTCAAGTAGAATTGGTCAACTCGACTAATTTCTACATCTGTGACCCCGACGTGCCTTCAAACTGAAGACTCCAAAACGCCAGGCAGTCCAGTACACCGTTGGAACAAGAGGAACGAAGTCTGGAAACCATTATGCGTGTTTATTTCCGTGACGGACGGAACAAGAGAGATGGGGTCTCAGTCATAAGAGGTGAGCGATTTTTATAATTTTTTTTTTTACAATGGCAGAACGGGAGCGTCCTTGCAATCAACAAAACCATCCCAGTTTTGTTGATTGCAAGGACGCTCCCGTTATCTTTGAAGAGATATCGAAGGTTAGAATGCCACTGCAATGTCCACCATTTTGTTCGGAAGAACCGGCCTTATGGTTTGCGCAGCTATAGAGCCAACTTATTATGTCTAGAATTACGAGCAATAACACGAAATTCTGTTATGTGTCCTCAAAGTTGGAAACCAAGTACGCCTTGCAAGTTAAGGACATTATCTCCAACTCGCCAGAGAATAACAAACTCGAAACTTTAACAACTGAGCACATAAAGCGATTGTCTTCATCTCAGGAGAAGCGCATTAAGCAGCTCCTCTGCTACTAAGAGCTAGTTGATCATAAACCGTCTCATTTTCTGCGGCACCTTCAGAGCCTAGCTGGTTCAACGGGCGCTACAGAGCTACTACTGCGGTTGCTACTAGGTTGCCAACTAATATACAAACTATCATTGTCTCCCAAATATCTGTTCTACAAGTCGAGAAATTAGCTGACATTGCAGACAAGGTGTTCGAGATAGCCTCGATGACACCGCAAGTTGCTAGCGCCTCTACTACCACCGACACGTCTTCTTCGGACCTGTCAAAGCAAGTGAGCGAGCTGAGGAAGCAGGTAGCCGGGCTCACTTCCCGCATGAACGACAGAGGAAGAGACCGCTCACGCTCGAGATCCCACAATCACAACCGAAGGTATGATCGCTCTAAAAGTAGACCACAGCAACCGCCTCCTAACCACCTTCATTGTTATTAACACTACACCTACGGGGATAAAGCGAAGAACTGCAGGTCGCCCTGCACTTCCACGACGGAAAACAGGTAGGACAGTCGCAAGTAGCCGCCGACGACTGCCCTCACGTCTTCAGGCCGTCTATTTTTTACCGACCAGACTTCAAAAGCGCAGTTCCTTGTGGACACTGGTTCCGACTTGTGCGTTTTTCCCCGATCTGCTGTCAAGACGCTCTGCATCCAGTCAAGGTACGATCTGGTAGCTGCTAACGGCACCATAATACACACTTTCGGGCCTACACGGCTGCAGTTAGACTTAGGCCTCAGGAGGAACTACAGCTGGAGCTTTACTATAGCCGACGCGACGTTGAGAAACCCATCATTGGAGCGAATTTCCTCAGCCACTATAATCTGTTGGTCAATTGCAGGAACCAACGCTTGATCGCCAGTTTGACGTCTTTGTCGGTTCTTGCTTCACACTACAGTACCATCGATATTGCATCCGTGAAGACCATCGTAGGGGATACCGGCTTGCGGTTATTGTCTGAAAGGGTTACCGTAGCCCCTGGCAATATAGGCAACTGAAGGAACACGGGTGGGTTCTAGTCAGTAAGAGTCTGACACGCCCTCCCACTCCATCCAGAGCTGGAGAAGTTATTTGATAATTACCCACAAAAAAAAAAGCGATACCGACTACAACCGCATACTACGTGAGTACCCAGAAATCACAAGACCTCAAGGCAAACGGCTACCAGGTACACACAAAACGCTGAACCACATTAGGACGACGCCAGGCCTACCGGTAGCATGCAAACCCAGACGCCTTGACCCAGCTCGACTTCAGGTTGCCAAGAAGCAGTTCGAGGAGATGCTTGCAAGCGTGGTAGCCAGGCGTTCCGAGAGTACTTGGTCAGCACCACTGCACTTAGTGAAGAAGAAGGACGATGGATGGAGACCATGTGGCGACTACAGAGTACTTAATGCCAGAACAGTACCTGACAGGTACCCCATTCGTCACATTCACGACTTCTCTCACCAACTATCAGGCTGCACTGTTTTCTCTACCATCGACCTCGTAAAGACCTACATTAATTTAGAGGACATTCCAAAGACGGCGATTACTACACCTTTTGGCGTTTACCGAGTTCCCTTTTATGCATAAACCTTTCAAAAGTTCATCGACGAAGTTTTACTTGCCCTCGACTTCTGCTATGGGTACGTAGATGATATTATAGTCTTGTTTTCTAGCTATGGTAGGCTGCACACTGTCATTCACTTCAACAGTGAAGTTCTCTTCTAAGGTAAATTATTACACGGTTAACAAAATATTACACCAAGCAACGTCTAAGTTTTGAGTAAAAGTCAAGAAATATTAGTATTATGCACTTGTACTATTTTATATAAATATTCAAAACGGAGCGATTTAAAAAGTAAACAGGTTGTAGCTCCCTCTAGTGGCTAGATGATATTAAAGAAATAAAGATGACAAAAAGATAGGTACTGAATAAAATTAACAGACTTGGTTTTATATTAGACCTCATGTATTTTTACGGTAGAAGAACTGCTGAACTTTTTTACATGTTAATTTTTGATGGGATAATGTTGAGAGCTTCGTTTTGCAAACCGTAATGACGTGGTTTACGCAAAAGCAAAGCGTGTCATGGTGCACGCAATTAAAAGCTATGGAGAGATCACAGAAAACCCCAATAGCATTTTGCGAGTTCTCCCATGCATTAAATATGTGTTTCCGCAGAGCAACACGCCCATTTATAGCCGAACGACCTTTTGTAAAACCATATTGTTCGTTATGAAGGAGGCTATTTACATTCATATGTCTTAGCAACTGTTTGAATATTAACTTTTCAAATATTTTGTTAAATGCAGGTGAGATAGAAATAGGCCTGAAATTACTAACGTCATTTTTATTATCAGATTTAAATAATAGTATGACTTTACTACTCTTACCACCACAATAAGTGCTTACTTTTATCATAATTATGATTATCACGAGCAAACAACTTGTGGTTATATACAATACTTGTTGGACATTCCTTGCAGACCCCGACGTACGCCTCGTGGTTGGTGTAAAGTTTCATGAAATCTTGGATCATTTTTATTGGTTGTGGTTTATCTCTTTTTGGATCATATTTAACTAAATTTCGATAACAATCCCCTCTATACATCACTCTCCAACCTGAAATAATTACGAGGTGGCGCTTTAGCAAACAATTGAGGTATTTTTTAAAATCATTTGTTAGCATACGGACAAATTCGCTTTACGCCAGATGCGCGTTAGGTCAGATTCGCTTAGAGACAGAAGTATAGTCGGATAAAAAGTAATTTTATTTATTAATGCGAAACATCAGAGAAAATAAAAACCCTTACAGACATTGTTACTAACCAAAAATAAAATCCCTGTTCAAATTAATCCAATTTTTTTTCTATATTAACCTAATGCGCTAAATGTTTTCATTCTAAAGTGTGTCCTTGTAACGCATTGTTAACAAATTTTTCAATCTTTTTATCCTTTTTAGGATTTCGTAATTAACAAGGAACCCTTATAGTTCAGCCATGTCCGTCTGTCTGTCTATCCGCGGCTTAGCTCAGAGATTCTTTGTACTAGAAAGCTTTAATTTGGCATGGGTATATGGCTGGTTTTTAAGTCTTCTAGCCATCGTCTTTTTCCTCGACTGTAAAGATTAAAACTTAATTTTCTTTCTTGTGTTTCAGTTTATTTTTCAGTTTACAAAAAAGCTGGTTCGGGCGATATTTTTTAATTCAGCTTACGATGGTATCCACCCACCCCATTTGTTGTTCTCGTCTTTTCTTCGTAAGAAAAAATGACTTTAGCCACTGGGTCGAAAAATAGTTTTGAAACTTACTTAACAAATTCCTCTGATAGTTAATTGATTCAGGTGTGACCTTGCTGAAATCTATTATAAAATACAATAGACGTGGATATATTTAATAACCTGTTCCAATTAGCTATTCTAAATTCCTCTGTACTAGTGCAGCTTCTAAGAAGATAAGTAAGCCTCAGGGATTAAATTTGGAGGTAGCAGTGCTAATTGAGTAAACATCCTTGTTATTACTTTTGCCCTCGTTTGTTTTATCCAGGCCGATTTTCTTACTCATTTTCCATAACGCATTTAAATAATGTTAAAGAATTGTTATTATTTAAGATTTTAAACATTCTTTCGTATGTTTGTTGAGACTTGTTTGATAAAAAACAGAAAAAAAAACGTTAATTTCAGGTACCACATAACCTATATTAGAAAGCATCTTTAAATTAAATTATTAAATCTATATCTATACATATAATAAAATCGTAGCGATGTCAGAACTGTACATTGAATATTTTTGGAAAAAAGTAATTGCTACGCGGTCTGGGATCAATTCTAATGCCTAAAATATAGTTTTTAGAATGTTTGTCTGTTTATCTATGTGTATGTTCCAGCATCACGCAAATTCTAATGGATAGATTCTGTTAAAATTTTGCATAGATATTTCCTGTATGTCTGATCAAATTATAGGGTATAAATTATCACCCTATTTTTATGGGGGATGAGCAATATTACATTATATTCGTATTCTTTTCCGCAAATTGAAAAAGACGCGCCAAAATGTTAAGATATTTCAGATAGTTACCGATTTAACTTTTACATGATTATCATCACGCTATACCTTTATGGAGCTAAGCAGTAAATCATGAGATTTTAGAACGACTATTTTGGATAACTTTCAACAACAGCAAATAATTAAGCGGTTGAACGTTTGTTTTGCAAACCAGTGGTTGTAAGTTCAATTTTAAACTATTGGTAATTTTTCATTCTTTTATTTACATTGTCTAATTTCTAATACTAACTTGTATATCGTATTAATTCACTCAGTACGTGGCCTATTATCGTTTGCATTCCTGAGGATAATTGATGATGCAGAGTATCCCAAATTCCGCGCAGTCTGCGTAGCACGTCCCCTTTTTGACGGTGACCAACACCGGGTGGAGGCCAGCGTCAGCGACAATCCCAGTCGTCTGCGGCATTTGTTTGCCATCATTTTAGTGTTTTGTGGATTCTCAAACCCAGTTCTGTTATGGGAGAAATATCGGCATCAATTTTCGTTTTACGAAATTCGCGGCGCACTACTTAAGGTGACATTGACCAAAACGATGAACGCATTCTAAATAGCTGTCTTAATTAAGATTTTTTTTTTCTCTGAGAGATTTTTTCAAAGATATTGGTATCCTCACAGTGGCATCGCAATTCATCTTCGCCAACATCTTATATATATTAGGCAAAATATATACAAGGGTAACACTAGAAATAAAGACAAACTACGAGCTCCCTTTCACCGGCTTCATAAGGTTCATAACTCATTTGTTGGGCTTGGTTTAACCTTTTATAACAAGCTACCCTCTTTTTTGCTAGATTTGCCTTTTAATGCATTTAAAACTAAAGTAAAATCAAACTTTTGTTCAAAGGCATACTATTGTATCAACGACTACTTAAATGATAAGAATAGTTGGTTGCTGTGATTAACTCAAGACAATGTCCATGTTCTCTCTCCAGAATTAGCTTACCTACTGACAGGTTATATGAGTTTGACAGGTTATATCATTGTTTATTTTAATTGAATTTATAAGTCTTTTTTTTTTCTTTTTAATGAGTCAATTCATTTTTTTTTTGGTGACATAATCTACTCATTACAATGTTTTTGTTGTGAGGTTTACTGCAATTTGTGGTTAGCTAGCGACCTCAACAATTGATCATATTATTTTTTTCCTGAGCAACCGGCAGCAAGTTCGTCATGGTCCCTTAGATGTCACTGCTTGCGGTAGCGTCGGGGGTCGGGTCACCTCCTTCCCTCAAATATGGCGAGGGGGGGTATTGGCTGATCTTTGCGTTATGCTCGTAAACGGGTGCTGCTTGTGGTGACTGGTCGTCTTGCTGATCATGGTTTTGTTATTGTTACTAGTAATTAACTGTTTATTTATTTTACCTCGATGGTCCTGTTTTATCATTTATAACTTCCAATTACAGCTTTATATAGCTTTATGTAAGCGGGCACGCCCTTTATGCCTGGAGGCTTTATTTAGATATTTAGTTCTGTTTAAGTTTAATTTTTATTTTTTTATTTCTGCTTGAGTAAAGTTCTCGATGTTTTTGGTTGGTATATTGGCGTGTGCTAGCTGACATATGGCCAATAATGTATCATTTAAATTATTTTTTGTGCTGCATAATGTATTTTTTTTTTTGCATACTATTGTATAGAATCATTTTTTTCTAACTTGAACAGACAGCTGTGCTGCTGGGGAGTTTGTTGCGCCACTTCTTCTTCCCAGCTAAAGGCACTAGGAAGTGGTGAAGGCTGTGCGTTTTGGGGGACTGTCTTATGTAATTTTGACGTTCGAAAAGTGCTGATTTTCAGCCTAGTTTGAATAAATGACTATTGAATTTTGAATTTTTGAATTTATTTATTTATTAACTATTCACACTTATATTTGTTTTAACAGGTTCAACCCAATACAGCAATGTAGTCACAATATCCACTGTGTGGCACAAGTCATACCGAGGACAATATGTTAAGTGTCACCCTCTGGAATTCCGCCAATGATCATGTAAACAAGACGAAGTTAACAAGGCGTAGTAATTTCCATCAGTGGCAATCCACTGATCGAGTATGGGTTACCGGCTCCACACCCATTGGCACATCAAGACCGCGGAAATCGGGAACACGTCGTCGAAACTAATAATGATCCAGACACAATGAGTACCATCGTCTGAGATGACCACGTATATATGTTCACCTCAGAGCAAAGAGACCTTTTTAACACCGTTCTCCAAAGCTTTGGGCTCAGTCAGAATAAAATGTTTGTCTTGGATGTCCTGGTGGAACAGGAAAAACATTTACTACCACTGGCATCCTTACAGAGGTCGGGAGGCAAGGCAATATTGCAATCGCCGTAGCGTCTTCCAGAATTGCTGCCACACTGCTGCAAATTCCCATCAATGTAGAATGCAACGAAATGCCTGTTTGTGGGGTATCATTCACAGATTTTAAATTCGCTTGGACAAATCCTGTAGCAATTTCTCATTACTTACGAAGTTTCCTTTTTTATTGAATTAATACGATCTACAAACTAATTTATACAAATTAGTATAAGAAAAAAAAAAACTAATAGTAAAATTGATGTAAAAAAGAACCACTACAACCACTGGTTTGCAAAGCACTGGTTTGCAAAGCAAAGCAAAGCGACCAACCGCTTAAATATTTAATGTAGTTGAAAGTTATTCAAAATAGCCGTTCTTATATTTCATGATTGACTGCTTAGCTCCGTAAAGATATAGCGTGATAATAATCATGTAAAAAGTTAAATCGGTAACTATCTGCAATATCCTAACATTTGGGCGCGTCTTTTAACAATTTGCGGAGAAGAATACGAACATAATATAATATTGCTCATCCCCCATAGCAAATAGCGTGATAATTTATAACCTATAATTTGACCAAACATACAGGGAATATGTATGCAAAATTTTAACAGAATCTATCTAGTAGAATTTGCGTGATGTTGGAACATACATACAGACAAACAGACAAAAATTCTAAAAACTATATTTTCGGCATTAGAATCGATCCTCGTAGCAATTTACTTTTTTTTTTCAAAAATAATCAATGTAAAGTTTTGACTTCGCTACGATTTTATTATATGTATAGATTAGCAGTAACTAGAATGAAATTAATGTGGTGTCGCGTGGAGCTACGGCTGACGAGCAAAAATAGTGAATGCTTCGTTAAAAACATAGACTCTATGTTTGCGAGTTCATAGACTGCGCTTGACCATCAACATGCGAGCTCGGCTTGGCGGAAATTCTAATTTCTTAAAAATTCTCCGATATTTTTCAAAGAGTTGGTGAAGGCACTCTACCAGAGGAGAGTGGCCAGGTGGCTCTACCGAAGACTCTTGGTAGAGTAATTCCCACTTAAAAAGATCTGATTCGTCTGGTGTACGGATGTCCCCGTCCATCGAATACTGTAGGTACCAAGAGAATTCTTGGGTTTGTGAACGGGCCATTATAACGCCCAAATATGATCAAGCTGCACCGATCAATCACAGTATTCTCTTGCAAATTAAAAGGAGCGAAGTGCTATACACCTGCATCGAATAATACGGTTGTGGAGCAAGACGATGCCACACATTACCTAGTAGAATTTCTCAATTCGCTAACGGCAAGTAGACTTCCGGCGCATATCACCCAGCTGAAAGTCAGTGTCACGATTATGCTCCTTCTGAACTTAACTCCGCCGAAGCTGTGTAATGGAACCCGACTCAAAGTCGTGTCTTTGCAGAGAAACAACATCGAGGCGGAAATTCTAATAGGTTGTAGCGTCGGCGAGACAGTGTTTATACCGCGTATGCCACTAATGCTACACAGTTACCCCTTCCAGTTTACGCACGTACAGTTCCCTGTGAGCATTGATTTGCGATGATTATCAACAAGTCATAGGGCAGACACTGACGGCTGCGGGTGTTGAGCTCAGGACAAGCTGCTTCTCACACGGACAACTGCGCCGCTCCCGCGTCACCAGTCCTGACTCTGTATATTTTGTTGAGAGCAAAACTACAAACGTACGTAGGTGGTGCCTATACATGAAAGTTTTATAAAAATGTGGCTGTTATTGTAGTATATTGTGGTGCCTTACGACTTCCACGTGAACGAAGTCGTGGGCAGAAGCTAGTTAATTATAGGATTTTAAACTGACATGGCTATTTTCACTACTAAAGTTATTTAAAACTGGATGTTTACCACAAAACATGGTAAATACCAAAAAAAAAAAGAGGCGACGCGGGACGCTTGGCAGATGTAAAACATCAAAATTAGTATGAACAGGTAATAAGCATAAAAGGATAGTTTACGACAGGAAATAAATATGGCGTCTTTAGGCGTGTTGGCTGTGGCCAGGCCCGGGTCGACGGCGCGTTGTTCCACGCGCGCCTCAAAGAGATGTCAGCAGAATTGACGGGGTCCGCTAGGGTCGATGTCTGCCGGGGGTGCGAAGAAAACAGAAAGGGAGATCGTGGCCCCCGGCAACAGGGCAACCGAAGGAACACGGGTGAGTTTTAGTAAGTAAGTGTCTGACACGCCCTCCCGCTCCGCCCAAAGCGGGAGAAGTTATTTGATAATTTCCCACCCAAAAAAAAGGCGTGTTGGCTGTTGGAGCCAACAGTCAATCTGACCCACCGCTATAGATGTTTCACATCCAAAACATGGTAATATCCATTACGATAACAACCCGTTTTAAATAACTTTAATGGTTTTAATTGTTGCAAAAAAGTTTGTGCTCGTGAGGTCTACTGTTTGCAGAACTACTAGTTGCATTGATTACATTATAAATTGTTTACAACGATTTATCACAGTATTGTTAGCTTTTGTTATTATTTAATTTAGTTATGTAATGTTCTAAATATTATTTATTTTAATAATCATGTATTTGCAGTTTTAATATTTTATTTTGTAAATTTGTAACCATGTGCCCAAGTGAAAATGTATTGATTATTAGTTGTTAAACTGATTTTTGCCGATTGACAGCAACTAGCTATCAAACGGTAGACTACGTGTAAAGCCTCACTTGGGAACATGGCAGTCGAGCTTGAACTCTTGCAGACTGCAGACGTATTTTGATGTATTACAAAGAGTTATCAAAGTGTAATATTGGTATTAAAAGGATTATATAAAGTTATACATACTTTGCTTTTCTTTGCAACATAGTGGATTACAGTTCAGAAGCGGGATAGCACTGAGAATACTTGTTATCTCAGTGTTACCGAACGCCCAGCAAAGTGCAATAATAGGCTTAACGAAATGGAGGGTCAGACAATTGAACAAGACAGGCGCTTGGATTCTCCTGATGCCGAGTTGCCTTTCGGTGCAAGGTGCAGCGATGGCTCTGCGAGGCGCAGTTGGAGCGGTGCGATGTGCAGCCGGAGCGGTGCAAAGCGCAGCCGGAGCGGTGCGAGGCGCAGCAGAAGTAGTGCAAGACACAGCCGGAGCGCTACGAGGCGTAGCCAGAGCGGTATCAGGCGCGGCCGCAGTAGTGCAGGGCGCAGTACCAGGCATAGCTATGGCAACACCAGATCCAGACAAAGTGGAGCCAGGAGCAATCGCAACAATAAGAGGCTTTACCAAGGTGACAGTACCGTTGCCGACCAGGTTAGTGATAAATGGATATTGGCTCTAATGTTAAAATACGTCGTTCAGACATTAAAGATTGGAAACAATGAAAGTTTTCCCGTTTTTAATGTTATTCCCGAATTCGATCCATTAAAGCGAAATCATTTAAAGATAATACGGATGGAGACAATACGGATAAGGTAGCAAAATTTTACAATTGTGGTGTAGAAGGTCACTCCTACTATAAATGTAAACACCCAATTAAAAGATGCGAACACTGTCATAAAGTAAAGACACTTGACTTGATATCCAACTATTCCACTAAACGTGAGTCCGAAAATAATAAGACTGTCTTAAATATTTAAAAAGAACAAGATCATCTTGCAAAAGTTAAAGGACAAACTTCGAAGTGTTTGTTGATTTTGGCAGTCAAATTACAGTCCTTAGAGAATCAGATGCGAAAATTTTAAATATAACTGTTGTCTTACGGTGATTTACCGTTTTTGATAGTTTAGTGGTATGAGGAACAGGGTATAAAGTTCACTCATTCACCATAGAAAAAGGAGGATCCTCCGACCAGACGGGTGTTGTGTCTGGTGGGCAACTGCCCGACGGTTGAGGTCGGAATATTGTGTATATATCGATCGCTCGGTAAACTCTAATTGCGCGATGCAGGATTTATGTGACGTCGTGTGCTTGATGCGTAGTTCGTATGTGGCGATGTAACCGCTACAATAGGATTCGGAAATTCTTTGATTGTATCGTTAATTGTAGGTATAGAAATATGAGTATATTTAGATGTATTGATAGTCCCTGATCATTTTCTTTAAATTATTATTGCTGAGAGGTCAAACTATTACTTATAGAACAAAACCATGTCGTAGTTTATTTATTTATTTAGGATCTCAGTCAAAGGATACATACACATATATACAATAGAATTCACAATAATACAAAAGATTATTTTACGTGCGCTCCTTCAATAAAAGGAGATCACAGCATGTACATACAGGGCTTGTAATTTGACGTATTCCTTCTAGGAGGTAATAGTTTGACCCATTTTCAACAATTAAGCACCCTATAAGTCTAGATAATTTATGGAATTCGAAAAAACCCAAATTTTTAGTATTTTTTTTAATTTTCCCGGAATTCGTCACTAAATATCACTTTTCTCTAAACTATCAAATTGAATGACCCTCAACTAGGTGTAAACAGGATACATATTAAAATAGAGAAAATAAAGGTAGCGATTAGAAAGCTAGACTGAACATTCTAAATATCATATTCATATCACATTGTTAACTACATTGTTAAATAGTATAATTATTATTCCACATTTGTCGATTATTGAAGAGAGAAATACATTGTACTATTTAGAGTTACATATTTAATTATTTTGCGGTGGTTTAAATGAAAAATGAATGAATTATTTTATAATAATAATCAACTTTGCTAGTGAGACGGTCACCATAGCAGGCCACAGTGAAGTGGCTGTGTACTCAGAGTCATCATTCATAACGGCGAAGTTTTGTTCGAACCGAGCCTACTTGTTCGATATTATGCCTTGTATTTTTTATTTCGTTCGAGTAGAAAAGAAATCTCATCGACAGGAAAAAGTATAGTTAGTCCAGACTTTTTCTGAGCGACAGATATAAAGTACAGGATACACCACTTCTCCGTGAGGGTAATAGAAACTTCACTGGTGTGTTTTCTGTTTATAAAATTGATTAGTGCCTTTAATGGCAACAATGACAAGGATAGTGATTCAGTCTCTTAAAATGATGAGGATAGTGCTTTGTTCTTTTAATTGGGTGATAATAGAAAAACGAATGATGATAGAAGATAATTTAAAAGTGATTATTATTATACAATAAGCGTAAAATAGTATTTTATGTGAATAAAAATAAAGTATGAGTACATTAAGTAGAATATCAGATTACTTGAGCAGAGAATATGAATTTCATAGAAGAATTAATAGATAATAATAATTTAACCTATAACCTGCAGGGTCTACACAGAAAGGCATTTAGTTGTTTTTTTATGGATATGAAGAGGCCATATAACTTACCTACCTACCTTAACTTGTGAATATAAATTTATTTAGTTGGTGTGTCGTGGACATGAAGGGGCCACTGCATGCCAGAATTATCGTACATATGTAAATTATGCTTGCAACCATGGTATTGTTGCTAGCGTGTTGTGGACATGAAGGGGCCACCGCATGCTTGAGCTGCGGTGGATATGTAGAAGCCACCGTAATTCCTTCAATGCTGGTGGTGCAAGTGTAATTAGGTCATTAGGTAAATATTATGCTTACAACTATGGTATTGTCGCTGGCGTGTTGTGGATATGAAGGGGCCACAGCATGCTTGAGTTGCGGTGGATATGTAAAGGCCACCGTAATTCCTTCAATGCTGGTGTTGCAAGTGTAATTAGGTCATTAAGTAAATATTATGCTTACAACTATGGTATTGTCGCTGGCGTGTTGTGGATATGAAGGGGCCACAGCATGCATGAGTTGCGGTGGATATGTAGAGTCCACCGTAATTCCTTCAATGCTGGTGGTGCAAGTGTGATTAAGTGAAAATGATGTCGGAATTTAATAACAGAATCGATGCCCAAAATATTTAACTATAAAGAAGATATCTTTCCAGGTAACTATCTCCTATTGTATGTTGCAAATTAATTATTATGTGTACTAATGGTATTAAATTCAATTTACCGTTTTTTTTTGTGATTAAAAGCAGGTTTTACTAAATTAATATTGCTTTACTTAGCAAGTTGATTAAAATAATTGAATTAAGTTCGTAATTATTTAAGCTTTTCTTATAATCGTCAGATCACTGATAATATTTAGAGGTTTCAGTGGAATGACTTGACAATGCTGAAGATATGGAGGGGCTTCAGTATTGTATTGTAGACATATAATATTTTGATGCCAAAACATGAAGGGATTTTGTTCTCTGACCATTATGTATGTGAGATATTTGTTGTAAATATGTAGAGGCTAAAATGAATATCATGCTCATTTAAAATCGGGCATTGTACTTATTCAATACGGGTTTGCTTAGCAAGTTGATTAAAATGACTTTAATGATGCCTTGCAAAATAGTCTGAGGGTGACCCTCAGAACATTTTGTATGTGAGGTATTTGTTGTAGATAAGTAGAGGTTACAAGGAATATTATGGTCATTTAAAATTAGTTTAAATTAAATGATTGTGAATTTGTCAGAAAAGGCCGACTGTTAGCTTTTGTTATTATTTAATTTAATTATGTAATGTTCTAAATATTATTTATTTTAATAATCATGTATTTGCAGTTTTAATATTTTATTTTGTAAAGTTGTAACCATATGCCCAAGTGAAATTGCATTGATTATTAGTTGTTAAACTGACTTTTGCCGATTGACAGCACCTAGCTTCTGGCGTTTCATAAGTGCTCTTACTTATGAAACGTCAGTAGGCCTAGCACGAAAGACTTGCGAAAAAGTATGTCACCGAAAACAATTTGTATGTGATTTGAACAGCGCCCCTATTGTGCGTAAATTGAACTAATTTTGGTAGCACGAATGAATTTAAACTACTATCGTATCGCAAACGTATCGTCACGTTAACGAAATTTGAAACTTATAAAGAAGCTAGGTGCACGGTTCCAATTGGTCGTTTCCTATGGAGAAGAGCCGGCAAGAAACTCCACGATTGCTCTTTTAAAAATAAATGTTTTTTACAATGTTTTCAAATTATATAATACTGTATTTTGAAAACATTGCAAAAACCAAAGAAACATGTCAGTTTGATCAATGTTGTAGAGCAATCGAAGGCAAGCATGTTGTTCACTCCGGCTGGCGGGTTCTAATCGCAACCGGAATGTTGAATGTGAACAATAGTGGCAAATGAAAAACTGAGAACTTTCCATCTTGACGTTATGTATTATAAACCACACACAATTGACAGTAACTTGAACAATGTTTGATGTGGACTTCTTCTTGAAATTTAATAAATTAATTCATTACAATGAGAGTTACAATGCTCCTCTTTCCCGAGCCATAGACAATGACAAAGCCCAACCAGCGTTTTACTCAAAAATCTATGAACTAGTGTTGTAAGTAATGAAGTAAGTTTCGACACAAAATACAAATAAAATATGATTAGGATATTGGATTCAGAACTTACAGCTAACAATTATTAAAATCTTGGCCCCGCGGGAGAAGAAAGAACAATGTTACTACTGTAAACATTGAAAGGATTATTTTAATAACAAAATTAGCATTGACATAATATGACTAAATTATCCTAAACTTTAACTAGTATTACGATCTATTGGTAGTTTACATAGTTTTACTGCCGGTCTTATGAATTCACCGTACTGAGTCTTGACCTTGACTGATCTTACAATTGAGTCTCTACCTTTATACAATTCAATGACTCTATCTCGTTTCCATTGAAGCTGAGCTTAATTTCATCTATTATTAAGACCAAATCATCAATATACTTTCTGATTGATAATACCATTTATTATCATTCTGTAATGTACTTAAATACCCTAAGTGCCAGCGAATCCATATGTTTTGATAATTTTTTTTGAATAACCTGAAACCGTGATAAGCGTGACATCTTAGTATCTTTCCAATGTACTTCTGGTAATGCCACAAGTGGTTGATCTATTAAGAAATGAACTGGAGTGAATACTTCAAGATCATAAGGATCATCTGAAATCAGCAAAATAGGGCGTGAAATGAAAATAGCCTCTACCTTTGATAAGATAGTAGTGAGTTCCTCAAAGGTTAAAATAGTATCTCTTACCTGCCTTTTCAATCGATTTTTCGCATTTTTGACAGCTGCTTCAAATAATCCCCCATATGAGATGAAGCTGGTGGGTTGAATTCCCATTTGATGTTCTGGTGCCTAAACTCCTCCTAAAGTAAGAATTCGTTATCAATTTAAAACTTATTTACATCCTTGAGATAGTTATTAGCACCAATATAGTTTGTACCTTATTTGACCGAATGTTTCCCCCTGCGGCTAACGAATCAGGTGAATGTACCGATAAAGCTTCTACTAACAATGATGACCACCTCTAAGTGAACAGCCTTGGTTGCTAATTACACAAAGACATATAGATAAGCCTTTACTGACTTTGCATTCCTGAGTAGACTGCTTTTAACAAAAAAGGGTCCTGTAAAATCTGTAGCGACGCCTGAGAATGGTCGAGCTGCTGTGAATCTATCAGCAGGTAGGTCTGCCATGAATGGTGGTTGAATTGATGGATTGAACCTGAAACATACTTAACAATTTCTTATGATCATAGAAACCTGACACTTGACTGATGTGATTCAAATAATTCTCTTCTAAGGATAGCAATTAATGCATTGGTTGCTGCATGACAATATGACCGATGAGAATATTCTAAAAGTTGACCAAATCTATGATCCTTTGGTAGTAAGTAGGGATGACGTGCCCCATGTGGCAGTTCTGATCTCCTTAATCTTCCACCTACTCTGATTAATCCATCTTGGTCTTTAAATATACTTAATTTTTGCAATGACTTGCATACTGGCTTTCCTTTTTTTAGCAATGCTATTTCTTCACTGAATTACTGTGACTGTATTTCCTTAATCCAATATTTTGTGGCTTCTCTTATTTCTTCAATAGATAATATATTCCTAAGATTTCTTTGTGAGTTAGGTAGCCTGTGATTTCTAATAATCTTGAGTACAAATGCTGTGATATTGATAAGTTTACTGAACTTACTGACCCTTGATAATAATGACTGATACCATGACTCTGTTGGTGTTGTGACACGAATGAGTTTCTTAAATCCTGGTAGATTGTCTGGCATGACGATAGCTGACTAAGGCAAGTCCTTTTGCTTTTGAAGGAGCCACTTGGGTGACCACCAAGTATCATGATCCAATAAATTTTGAGCGGACATACCCCGGGATGAACAATCTGCTGAGTTGAATTCAGATTTGATATGCCTCTATTCCATTTTTCTTTTAGAACCTTGAATTTCCTGAATTCTATTGCATTCAAAGGTCTGGAGCATATGAGGTTTCGTATTTACCCATGCTAGTAGAATTGAACTGTCTGACCATGCATTTATGCTGTTAAATGAATGGCATTTTCGTATGCTTCAGCTACATGATTTAATAGATTATAAACAAAATGAGTTGCACGTTCTCCTACCCTAGTAGGCTCTTGAATTGTGTGAAATGGTTTCTCTGGTACCTGATTGATTGGTGATCGTTGTCCAACATGCTGATGCCTTGGCTGAGCCTGAGATAGAAACTGTCTGGGTCCACTAGGGCCGATGCCTGCCGGGGTCGCGGGAAAGTCCGAAAGAGATAACGTGGCCCCTGGCAATATACAGGAAACTGAAGGAACACGGGTGGTTTTAGTCAGTAAAAGTCTGACACGCCCTTCCGCTCCACCCAGAGCGGGAGAAGGTTTTTGATAATTTCCCATCCACATAATAAACAAATTTAAAAAAGGCTTCACAAAGCGCGCAAAGTTGTGGAAAATGCTTTCGGTATTTTATTTGCTCGTTGGCGAATCTATAAGAGACCATTTGAATGCAGAATTGATCTTGTAGACAAGATATTTAAAGCCACTAGTGTTTTACACAATAATTGTATTGAAAAACCGATGGGTATTTCAATGTTACAAGAGACTGAGACTCTAGAGTTAGAGTTAATAGCGATTGTCAGTTACTCGCGCGTGTTGACGACGATGCAAATGAAGTATTTTATAATGATTGTTTCTTTATAAGAATTTTGTAAATTGTTTTAATTAGTTTGCTCACTTTACCGTCTATGTACATTTATGAAATGGGAGTGTTTGTTCGATGTTACCTGCATTTATTTGAGAAGCTGCGCACTCGCCGTTATCAGAATACCATTCATGTTACCTCTTATAAAACCACATTTTTCGGCAAAAGTGTGCTAGGTATGGCCCCAAAAAATATAATAGTATACCAGAAGCTATTAGAAATACAGTGAGTCTGGGATCCTTTAAGAGGTATTTGTTTAAATTCCTATTAGATAGATGTTACTACTCCATCACTGAGTTTACTACTGATAAACAGAGGTATGACAATTCTGACTTGCTAATTAGAGACTTATCATTTTATTTATTGACTAAGTATGAATGCGTTTATTTGTCTAAAATTATATGACCTGTTTACATAACTGATATATTATTATAAATTGATATTATTTTTCTTTATTTCATTTAAATATTTATAAATTATATTTTTAAATATAAAATATAAAAACATTTAAAAATATAAAAAATAGTAGCCCACCGGTATCGGGAACAGGGTCCAAGCTACCGGCGGTCAGGGCTCCAGAGAGAGGAACCTTCTGACAATGCGAGCCGTGTCCAGGAATACCGATTTCTGAATCAAGCCCTTGATCCAACTGCCCAACGAGAGCCTCCTTAGGTGTTGGTCGAGGCTCTTGGCGATTAAGCCATTGGCTGTCACGACTATCGGCACAATGATTGCTGAATCCACATCCCACATGTCGACAACCTCGCGAGCCAAGTCTAGATACTTAATTTGTTTATCTTTCTCAGCTTTCACGAGGTTCTCGTCACGCGGGACCGTTATGTCAATAATCACTGCGCGCCGCTCTCCTCGATCCACCACCACTATATCAGGCTTATTTGCAACAATAGTTCTGTCAGTGATGATGGATCGATCCCAGTACAATGTGATATTTCCATTTTCGAGAACTGGATCGGGCACATACCTGTAGTACCTACGGCACTTCCGATTCCACAAGGCTGTACTTCAGAGCAAGTTGCTAGTGGATCATCCTGGCTACAAGGTTGTGTCTATACAAGTACTCTTCATTAGCTAGACGAGAACACCCGGTGATAATATGTTGGATTGATTCTCCCGGACGGTGGCATGCCCGACAGATGTCAACCGTGCCGTCCTTCAAAATGAATCTCCGGTAATTTTTCGTCATTATAACTTCGTCTATAATTGCACAGACAAAACCTTCGGTTTCCCCAAAGAGGTTACCACAACGCAACCAGGCTATGGACGCTGGTAAATCTACATCGGGCCCATGCAGGGCCCGGAAATTGCGTCCGTGAAGCTCCTTACTCTGCCATATCTCCATGCGATCCTTAGTGTCAAGCACTACAGGCTTGCACCAGTTTTCTTTAGCCAAGGAGAGCGGGGTAAGGCCCTTGTCCACCACGACCACATCTCGATGCATCCCCACGTCGCCTTCTAGGAAATATTCCCTGAGACTGCATATCTCGCGATTGTGGAGGGTCTTAGCGTTTAAAAAGCCTCGACCTCCACACTTTCGCGGGATATACAGTCTCATTACTGATGACCATGGGTGATGCATGCGATTTGCAGTCAGCAGTGTGCGGACCCTCCTATCCAAGGCGTCGAGTTCGGTCTGAGTTCAATTGAATATGCTGAAAGATAAATCAAAACCGGCATAACCCAACCTTTGAAAGCGCGCACTTGGTTAATTGATATTATTATTGCTTTTCGACTATACACTATCTGTAACCATACCTATGTTTAACAAAACAAATGATTGATTGATTGATAAGTTTTAGCATTGTAAAAAAATGTTTATTATATTAGTATTAAGTAAGTAGTTTTTGTTTTTTTTTATTTAATAAAACGACAAACATAACATCAATTAAGGTGCATCCGCAGTTATGGCCCACGAAATTCAAATTTTCTTACGATTTTTGCAATTAGCAGGTCAGTGTCAGTTTGTATATTGATCAAAATATGATTCGCGACTGTAACAAATATTTAGTTACAGAATTATAATCATTTGAATCATTAATAGATCTCTTTAAGTTAGATTAGTCCAATAAAAACAAAAAGAAGGGAAACGGTGGGCCCAAAGGTTGAGATATGATCTAAAATAATTGACATATTTTTTATGCTTCAATAACAAAAGTCAGCTCAATTCTCTATCTGGAAGCGGAAAAATATGATAAAGATGGTTTTAGTGGGATTATCAATTAATTGAGTAATCGATTACACATTACAAAAAGAAAACCTTTACACTAGGTAGCACTAGGTAATTAACTCAAAGTAATTAAATGCACTAATTTACATATATACAATATAGTGCATTTAATTGCAGTCATATTAATAATTAAAACATTGATTAATTACTGAAAAACAAAAATTATGATTATATATTTCAAATCGATTAAAATCTGTCTTATATTTTTAGTCTATGTCACTGGTAGTGCATGTTCTGTACTGGCATGAGCTGACTGACATTGACACTAGACAGTAGTGGTGGGTCACTGTCGAATTTTTCACGGACGAAATCGTTTTCCCGACGACGAATACGGTTGCAGAAAACGGCTAAAAGACGAAATTTATCCAATATGGAATAGATTTGCGTTTTCGTCGAGTGCAGTTTCTTACAACGATTTGCAATGTATGAAATGGTTTTCTCGCATCACGAACGACAGCATTAACACTGGTAGTACATTATTGACTGTATTTCATTAATAATAAATAATAATAAAATCTTTTATTTATAAAAATGTGCACATTTACAATAAGTAACTTAATAATTAAAATAGAGCACAGTTGCTTTTTTGCCTGAACTAGGTTGAACCTGTGTTTCAGGCTACGAAGTGCATAAATACTTAATGTAATAAATTAACTAAGAGTATAAATCATAAACTAAATTAAAATTATATAAATAAATGTAAAATAGCATTTCAGCGGTTCTATTTGCAGACAACAAGTAGATCTTCTGTCTGTGCATAATCTATGTTAAGTAAATATTCAAGTATAATTTTTTTACAACTAAAGTAATTTAATTTGTAAATACTAAGTTTTTTATTTAATCTATTGTACAGAAATAGGCCTAAAAATGTAAAAAATCTTTCTACAAAGACATGTTTTGAGGTTGCATTAGATGTGCATACTATATCATTCCGTCTCTTGTTAGTATTGTCAGCAGTGTAGGTAAGCATGGTGTGCTGTTTTAATACTAAGTGCATAATGAAAAGTTGGCGAACAGTCAGCACGTTACAGGATTTATAAAGCAGAACTGAGGGAAAGAAAAAGGGATGGAAGTTTGCTACCTTTAAAAATTGCTCTCTGAGCTCTTTCAAGAGGAAGTAGATATGTTTTTGGTGCGCCACCCCATGAAGAGATGCAGTATTGAATTATAGATTGACATAGGGCCAAATACACTTGTGTAATTAATTTTGTATCAGCAAAAGTTCGCAATTTTTTAAAAACATATATTAATTTGCGCACTCTTTTACTTAGACTACCAATATGTTTTCTGAAAGACAATGTGTTGTCCATTATTGCCCCGAGGTATTTTATGTTGCTTGTTTTGAGGATAAAAGGACAATTACACATGTTGACTGAACGGTTTCCACATTGATGGGCATATAGATGAGGGTTAGTAATGTTAAATTGAGGCTTGCGCATGGAGAAGTGTATATATTTTGTCTTGTCAGCATTTAATGTTAGTAAATTGCTTTGAAGCCAATTAGTTACAGTATTAAAACCTAGTTGAGCAATTTCGAACAGTTCGCTACTCGTTTTAGCGGTAAATATTAACGCCGTGTCGTCGGCATATGATATAATTTTTCCGTCTTTAATATTCAAATTACATAAGTCGTTAATATAAATCAGGAATAGCGTAGGGCCCAGAATACTTCCCTGGGGAACACCAAAACCAGTACTTTTCTGTTCATCGCTCGTGATATTATCTATTCTAACACATTGACATCGGTCACCTAAGTAGTCCGCAAATAGTTCCAGCGGCGTTCCCCTTATTCCTATGGCCTCTAATTTGTTTAGAAGATCAGAAACAGACACTGTGTCGAAGGCCTTGGCTAAATCAAGGAAAACTCCCAAGCTCTGGTTACCATTGCCGAGTTCTTCTGTAATATGATCGGTCAGGCTATGCACCGCATCGGCTGTAGATAATTTGGCTCTAAAACCAAATTGCGCAGGGGATAAGATATTATTTTTTTCTAGATAGTTAACTAGTCTACTGTTTATAATTTTCTCAAATATTTTTGATAATGAGGGAAGTAACGATATTGGCCTATAATTATTTACTAAGTCTTTATTCCCAGATTTAAAGACAGGGACTACAACTGCCTTTTTAAGACAGCTAGGGAAAATTCCTTTGGATAGACAGATTTGAAGTATATGCGTTAAGGGAGGTACAAAAAATATGCTTAAGGAGTTTAAGAACCTTATTGCTTATGTTATCCCATCCAACTGCACAGTCATCTTTTAGTCCAGAAATGATTCGGGTTATTTCGTCTTCGTCAGTGTCCAGCATAGCAAAAGATTTCAGATTACAGCTATTGCTTGGTTTTTGGAAAGGTAATTGGTCACAATAATGTTTCGGAATCTGTTCAGCAAGAATTTTCCCAACATTGACAAAGAAGTTATTGACGTTGTTAGCTGACAAGAGTGGTGAAGTATTAGTAAGCAGTAAACTCGAATTTGATTCACGCTTCTTAGACATATTGGTGACGTTTTTAATATGTTTCCAAAGTTGCTTGGTATTGTTACCTGCTCTATTTAATTCATTTTTATCGTAATTATTTTTTAACTTCTTTAGGAGGTTATTGCAGAAGTTCCTATACCTTTTATAAGTGGTTTGAATGATTAGATTATCAGGGTATCTCTTAGTTCTCTGATGAAGTTTATCTCTTATACACCGAATTAGTCCAGGAGCAATCCAAGGTTTAATATTATAAAGTTTCTTATTCACAGTAGAAACTGTCGTGTTACGTAAAATTGCTTGTTGGACATATTTTATAAAGTACGATAAAGCCAAATTAGCGTCAGCAGTATTGTAAACTAGGCTAAAATGTAGGTTGCATAAATCATATTCGGGTTTATTTGTGTTTAATTTGCTTTTGGTCTGGGGACGATTTAGCTTAGGCAGCGTTAAATTTACGGTAAGTAGGACAGCATGATGGTCAGTAATTGTTGCGTTAGTAACAAGAGTAATATATGATAGGCTTGTTTTAATCATCATATGATCGAGACAGGAACCGCTCTGATGAGTAGGCAATATGTGAGCGGGGAGAAATCCATGGTATGAGCAGATATTAAGATAATCTTGGGTCCCTGCATCGCAGTTTTCGGAGCCGATATTTATATTTAAATCACCTGTTAGTATAACATTCTTAAACGAGCTAAGTCCTTGAAAAATCTGGTCTAAGGAATTGTGAAAAGTGTCCAAGTTTCTAACGGAAGGGGACCTATACATAGCGATTATCGCTGTGGTTGTACCAATTTTGATAATTAAGCAATTAATCATGCAGTCTTGTAAAGTAGGTTCGTCGACTGTTACCTTTAATGATTCTTTAGCAAAGACAACTACACCATCATTTTGATTTTGGTTTCTTTTGGTATGCAATAAGTTGTAACCAGGTATTACTGGAAGGTTATCGATGCGGTTAGCTAGCCAGCACTCGGTTAGTACCAATAAATCACAATCAAACTTAAGTCTATGAAGGAAATTTTTAAAGCTATCGATATTCTTATAAATACTACGAATGTTTTGGGTCAGTACGGTTAGTGACTTTTTATATTCAAAAAGATATTGTCTGCAATCCTCAACGTCACATGTCTTTGATACAGTTAAAAATGTATTATCTATGTCAGTAATTAAGTTATTATCCATACTTAACTAGAAAAATAACAATAACAAACTACGTCTAGAATATACACAAGTATGTGGCGCTCTTAGGCGCCTTCATAATCGATCGAATTGATGTACCTGTATTCAGCAGCTTTTTTAGCCGGGCAATCTTCGTCTCCCGTCTTGTGGTTGGCTTGTTTTTTAAAACGCAAACATGTAGCACATTTTGGCGCACCGGCTTTCTTTGGGCAGTCTTGAATAGTGTGTCCTTCTTCACCACAATGTCCTCATGTAGGGGCAGCAATTCTGCATGTTTTGGCTGCATGACCATACTGCTGGCATTTGTAACATCTTGTTACCAGTGTGAAGTCTCGTACCGGGCAGGACGACCAATTTATGAATAATCTGTCTTGAGTGATGAGGGCCTTACGTATGACAGCTGGAACTTCTATAATAAGGTTGCAATTCTCAGCATCTTTCGTGCCTGATTTGTGGCTTAGTTTTATAGAGGTCAGAAATGTATCTAGGGATATAGTGGGCAGTTTCTCGGCTATGTTTTGTTCATAAATACATACTGTTTGCTTGAGCCTGTCTAGGTCATCTTTGGTCTCCGTGCTGATTATAAGTCCTCCTTTTCCAATTTTGCGCACGCCTCGTCTTTCAGTTTCATTTCTCCAGGGCATATGATTTTTTGGATCATGTTCTTGGTTTCGTCACTGGTCTTTGAGTTGTCACTGGGATAAATGGCCACGGAGCTAAGAGTATTAGGACGAACAGAGGTTTTGGAGCCGTTCCTCACCATAGCTGCAAAAGATGTAGGAGTTGCTTCCTGCTTCGTACAGGACTCCTGAATCGTCCGGTTCATCTCCATTAGACAATCTGATAGGTCTCGAGCATCGGTCATGGTTTTTAAAAAGCCATACAAACCCATACCTCCCGGTATGGGTTTGTATGGCTTTTTGCTTTAGTGACTGGTATTGAACAGCCATTTGCGAAACTCCATGTCCAACTTTCCGGCAAAGATTACTTATTTTAACCTTCTGATCAGCGTTTAGCTTTTCTTCAGAAGCAATAGCACAGACCTCATTCAGGCACTGCTCAATAGACCCCATCCAGTTCTGAATCTCCGGAGTGGACACAACTTCAACTTTCTCATCTTGGTCCTGTCTTGGTTGTTGGGGCGATGTCGGTGCTGGTGTCGGTACCGGGGTCGGTGTCGATGGAGGGCTGCGTCGCATCTTCGCACTCCGATTAAAGGGGCTGCCGTCCATGTATCAATTTATAAAAATATCTTATTCAGTTCATTATTTTAACTTATCACTATAATGTTTATATGTTCACGCTAATACACTGAAACTAGGTCACTTATTTATGCAAGCGTTAATTTATTTTATTGATATTATGCATTGACGAGCACGTCTGTATGCGTTGAATGCAATAATGAATCATTGATAAAGAGTTCAATTGTAAGGACTATTTTGTATACGAATGCGGAATATTAAGGACGACGACGCGACGAGTATTATAGATAGTGGAATCATTATGTTCTCGACGGTATTTTTTAGGTAAAAAATAAAAAATCGCACCAAGTGATTCGAAGACTGGTTTGTGCAATGAAGCCTGTTGGAACCCAGGACGTTAAACGGTTTCATCGTCACAAAATAGCAAAAGGTTTTTGTAAACGGTTCATCGTCACAACGCCCACCCCTACTAGACTATTGCCACATGTTCCTTATTTGCGTTTTGAGTGCTTTCCCGATTATTTTTCATTTTCAACGACCATTGCTTTGATTTTTACGGAGTCTGACCCTCCTTACCTTGCTTTTTCACTGGACACCGAAGATCGCTCACACGTTTGGCTTAGAATTGTTATTCGCCCCTTTGAGGTTTGGATATTGTTGATACTATAGATCGCTGTGTGAATTGTGGGATAGCAACTAGTCACTGCAACACACTAATATTTGTTTGAATTTATCAATTTACACCATTTTCATCTCGTTACATACAGGCCCAAGAGTGTTTGTAATCGTTTCCGTCTCCTTTCTTGTAGAAAATGTCTTATTGAACAAATATAATTCTGTAAATACATATTTTTTATGGTGGCGAATCATATTTTAATCAAGATACAACCTGACACTGACCTGCAAATTGCAAAAAACGAAAGAAAATTTGAATTTCGCGGACTACCACTCCGGATTCACCTTAAGAGGAGGCTCCCTAAATTGTATATTAATTTGCATTAATATTCAGAAAAGTCACGCCTACAATCAAAATAGATCTTTAGTATATCATTTTTTGGATCTTTTTCTTTCCAAATATAAGACAGTTACGTACTTAATTGGAACATTTTCGCTCCATTCATCTTTTATTCGAAAATCATATCTTTTTTAAAGATTATTTGAAATAAAAACAAGATTACTCTCCTTTTATGTCTAAAATAATTATTGACACTAAGAAAATGTAGTTTATTATCCAAATATATTTTTTCTCTAGATCAATTACTACTTTAGTTATAAACGAAATAAGAATTAAGACGTACGATATTTAGTTCCGTGCTCGAACACGACCAAAGAGCCCACGCGATATTCAACTTTATTACTGACGGTTTAGTGTTTAGCACATAGTGGAGTGGTGGGGTGCATGGGGGCGGAGTTACACACAACGATAAGCGAGTATTACATTATCTAATTTGCAGAGCGCTAGGTGAGCTAGCGTGGTAAAATTGGATGGTGTAAAGGCAGTTAGGCAGTTAGTGATCCACTCTAGTGCGATCGTATGGGCTCTGCCATGCTTGCTCATCTAATGCACTAGCTAGCGCACCAGATTTGATGGTGTAAGTCAATAGATCTATACGCTCATCTCAAATGAAGAGAAGTTGTTTACAAAGTTTAGTACCGTACTGAATTTAATGAGTGCGAAAAAACTTTTCCTAGTGTCGTTTACATTCCTAAAGTAAATGCCATCTTTACCAAAATTCTTGTACTGGTTTTTATGTCATCTGCATAAAGGTCATATTTGCGTCAAAAAAATCAGTATGGATAAAGTTGGCTAAAAGTCCACATAAGGCTCGTACAGACCAGCGCGATATCGCGAGCGCGACACGAGTCGCGCTGCCTGTCGCGCCCGCGATATCGCGCTGGTCTGCACGAGCCGTAACTTTGCCCGCCAATAAAATCGAACAAATATTTAATTCAATGTTGAATAATAGTGAATTTGGCGATACTAACACATGCACATGATCTTACAGTTGTAGCTGATGAAGGAAATTACTTACATCTCCATAGAAAAATCGTAATAAAATTGTAATTATTCGAAAAAAGTGGGCAAAGTTGGCCTGTTTCACGGTAAACATTCACAATCTCGGCTTCACAATTTAGGTACGCATAGCGTCAGTATGTGCCTCTACCTTTAAAATGTTACACTACTACTACATTGAATTCGTTACGAACAATCTAAAGACTACTTCAAAAAGAGTTCATTGTTTCGACTTGGATTTGAACCATGGCATCACCGAACGTCGTCATACTCATACCTGCTAGTTTGACAAACTAGCAAGCGAGCCCACTTCTATCGTCCGAATTACTTTATCACTTTCACTTCGTCTCTGTCTAATCGGTAGATATAATTTTTTGAGGGTATGTTTTCTTTAAAAAAATAATCCATACACACAAGTTATAACTACAACGTTTGATGTATACGTTCATTTAAACTATTGTTTATATTTATAGCGCTTCCTATTTTATCGTTTGCGTTAATAATGTGTCACTTGTTTGTGTCTCACACAGACTAATTAATTTAAAAAAAAATAGGAAAATCGTTTACTTTTAGCATCATGTATCTATAACATAATTAAATCATCTGTCGTTGATTCATTTTTAATTCTTTTTACCTAATGTGGTATAGTAATTTTATTCTAGATGCATCGTCTTCACATATAATTATTTAACTTATATACGTACTTATACAAACTATTGTAAAACATAAAAAAAAAATAACGGTGGAGTTTCTTGCCCATTCTTTTCCATACGAAAACTACCTTTTGGAAGGTAATAGGTATAATAAATACGTGGGCCTATTTGAAATAAATGATTTGACTTTGACTTAGTCAATTGGCAAAATATGTATATTATGATAACTGTACATTATCAAATCAAATTGTAAAATACAAATCTTTGCAGTAAGATAAGATCAAAGCTTTGTTAAATAATAGCATTAATAATGATTATTAAAGTATTTTATTTTTCTGTATTTTTAATTATTTATAAATATTACTAAAACAAAATAGGGAAGTAATATTTTTTTAAATATAATGAATGACAAAAAGCACATTTCGTGCCTAAGATTTGAATCTCCTATTTTATGCACAGCAAGCGGTCTCGAAACCTCCGGTCTATTTAGACATAAAATAAGTTTTTGTAAATGTTAACCATGTTAACCCTTCACTAAAACAATACATCCTACTAATATTATAAATGCGAAAGTTTGTGAGGATGGATGTATGTGTATGTGTATGTTTGTTACCCTTTCACGAAAAAACTACTGAACGGATTTGGATGAAACTTTACAGTAATATAGGTTATTCATCAGAATAACACATAGGCTAAAATTTATAATGATTTTATGTAATTTTGGTCATAATATAACGATACGTGTCAATTAAGTCGGAAAAAAATCTTCCATCTGAGAGCTATCTTGGCGTGCGCTGCCTAAACCAATGGAATTACATAAAGATGATGTACCGCAGGATTGTTTGTCTTAAGTAGATCTAAATAAAAGTCCGCGACAACATATACCTTTTATGTGCAAGCCAGTACGACCAAAATTGTGAACCATAAATTTAATTAAATTTGGTACTATTTTACAATGCACATATTAGTATATAATTATCAAACTCTTATCAAAATGAATACATTTCACGCATTAAGTATTTAATGTAGATAAACTTTGTATTTCACACTAAGTAATTTGGCCGAATAGTTTAAAAGTTATCAAGATAATATGATTGATTTGAACGGAGCGCCTAACGGCGGCGCCAGCACGGGCGGAGCGCGATGCGGCGTCGCGGTCGCGGGGAAGGGGCGAACAATGCAATCCAAGCAATGGCGATGCATCGCCGAGTGCGCGACCCGAACGCGGGTAGACGCGTGAGGGCAGACTATTGTAAAAGTACTCTGTGGGGCAGACGTCATTGATGGTTGTATTCTGTATGCATTTTTATTGTCATGTCATTTATTCTTCGTCATTTATCCTAGACAGCGATTAATTACTTTTTATTTTTAATTCAGTCGTATAAGAATTGTTCTTTATTGTTTGTTTAAATATAGGATCGTAGATTTCGTTATTTAGATATATAGTTTTATAAGTAGCAAATAAAAATAGATTAGGTACTTACCTACTTTTAATTTTCGTTACATTATCCAGTTATATACCACATAATTCTTTATTTATTACAAAATCTATTAAAAAAAACCGCATCAAAATCCGTTGCGTAGTTTTAAAAATTTAAGCATACATAGGGACATAGGGACAAAGAAAGCTACATTGTTTTATACTATGTAGTGATTAAATGCAAGTAACATTGGTCCGACCTGTTTATTAGTCAGTGTTTAGTAATCCGTTTGTGCTGGATAGGATAATCTCAAGCCCGGGGAAGGACATAGGGCTACTATTTATAAACACACCATACAGGTAAAGATTGATGAAGAAACCACTGGACTTAGCATTTTGAAATTTGCAGAGTTCTATTATAGCTTAAAATAATGAGCACTTAGAAAGGAATTCAGATAATTCCACCCTCAAGAGATTCCCTCTTAATATTAGATATAGGAGTTCAAAGATTGTAAGGAAACTAATTTCGAAGTTAGAAATCTGGGATGTACGATTTGAAGTTACATTAAAAAAGTATAAGTATTTAAAAAAAAATGTCACGTAACTTAATGTGGCAGACCAAATTCTACGCGAGCGAAGCCGCGGGCAAAAGCTAGTTAATTATAATAAAAATGTTTTTGTAAAATACTAAAACCAACTTGGCCTCATGGATTTAAACGCACATGTCTTTTCAGAGGGTAACTACTTAATGGAGCTGTGTGTACCTAATCGATGTTTTCTCTTATCAAAAAGATCGACGAATGGATTTAATTTACAAATAAATGATACTTGTGCAAAACATTTATTCTGTATTCTTTAGAATAGAATGGTATAGAATAATATTTATTTGCTTAAAAAAATGGTATAAAAAGATGGTAAAATAAAAATACCAAGAGCATACATGTTTTTGCTTAACAGTCATAAGCGTACAAATTTTCACAAGCATAATTTAACATTTATTTTCAAAGACACTATAAAAACTATGACTGCACAACCATTCATGCAATTTGTTTTTTAATAATCTCATATTTAATGTGTTGAGATTACTTGGTATCTTATTATATACGTACACACATAGATATACAACTTTTATTATATTTAGCTAGTCTCGGAAGGATATCCAGTACGAGCCTGTGGGGGTCTCGTCAGTTACGAGGATATAAATAATTAAATATTAAGCTTTAAAGTGGTAATTTTTTTTGAGTCATGTGTCAAGTCAAAGTCAAAGTCAAATCATTTATTTCAAATAGGCCTATGTGTGGCACTTTTGAACGTCAAAATTTACAGAATAATATAATTGATTCTAGTCGCCCCTTCCAAAAGGTAGTTTTCGTATGGAGAAGAATGGGCAAGAAACTCCACCGTTACTCTTTTAAAATGTTTTACATTAGTTTATATAAGTACGTACATTAGTTCAATAATTATATGTGAAGACGATGCACCTAGAATAAAATTACTATACCACAATAGGTAAAAATAATTTAAAATGAAGCAACGACAGATAATTTAATTATGTGATAGATACATGGTGCTCACATATTTACAAACATTGTAAAAGTAGACGATTTTCCTAATGTTTTTAAAAAAGGGGGCACACCCCTGCCAGCTAAATGATTGGTTTTGGATATGTCAAAAAAATCACGGCAGTAGTATGTATAACGAAATTAAAAGGAAAACTATCACTGTTAAGTAGGCTCTACAAGTTAACGAGTATTATTCGACCATCTTACATTTGCAGTTGCAAAAACATGTTCTCCCTTACATTCCGTATGGCAGAACATATTTTTCAACTACAATATTAAGTTTGTTCTTGAGATAAATTCAGCCCAACTACGGAGCCGTTCATTGTGGTCCGACTTGCACTTAGCCGGTTTTTTATCGAATGATTTAACAATAACAAACCTAACCTAACCTAACATTGTCAGATCTGAATAACCCTGGGACAGATTTTGATGCGCCTTGGCCTGAGTAAAGGGAAAAGTAATGTCTTCAAAACTACTGTGGTTTTAACTGTGGTGGTAGTGGAACCAGCTCCCATAGATTTTTGGCCACTATTATTTATATGGGACCACCTCGAGAGCTTACCATTTCAAACAAAAAAAGAATTTTCAAAATCGGTCTACAATTAGCGGAGAAATCTGTGCACATACATAAAAAAACACGTTACGAACATATAACCTCCTCCTTTTTGAAGTTCGGTTAAAAATATATCGTAATACGCTATATAGCTATGATTTATATTAATATATATTAAAGCTACGTCTGTGGCGGGCTTTTTAACCGAAACATCAAAGTACTCATCGCGGGAGCGATATGGCATTGAAAAGAGTTATGAGGAGACCACGTGGACTATAAGGATGTCCGGCCAATGCAAGCCAAAATGCAAATATATCATTAGCCAATGAGATACAATCGCGCAAGTATCGTTCCGCCCATTTCTTTAGATAACTGCCGCGGGCCGCCCGCGCCTCCCCTGGCGGTAGCCAGTCTACCGAAATCTCTCGAACGGGCGACGCATATGCATCCGATGTACTTACGTCACAGGCACGTATCGCGCATTTTTTGTGAAAATGAATTCTTACTATTTGAATGTGGAGTGGTGTTGGATATGGTGCGTTTTGAGTGAAATTGTGTATCTACATTCTGAACTGTGATGTAAGAAATTAACTAAGTAGGTAGTTACCTAGTTACCAAAACTGCTAATTAACTTCAGCTAGAATTTCTGACGGTCCTAAGCCCGATAAATATGAAGGGACAATTGGAGTCAATGTTGTCTTGGTGCACACGGAGCAAACCCGGTTTTGTGGAAGTTTTGTTTTTGTAATATCCTAATAAATAAATAATACCTAAAAATCTCACGTTAGATACAATAGGTACCCGTCCCTAGTACCTACAGGAAAGAATTAAATCCATGTCTGAGAGTACCTATCGTAAGTTGATAAAATTAGAGGTCAGCCACTTCGCCGCGCCGCACGGTGGATCGAAAATCGGCTGTAGAAGACATAGGATCTCGATGTATTAAATGTTATTTTTTGGAAATGACTTCTGCCGATCATTACTGTTCTATAAAATGTCATATGAAGTAATTGTGTGCACAAATGGAAGAGTTATAATTTTTATAAGAAAAAAATGTATGAAGCTGACATGAAAAATGAGGATATCTCTGGAATCGCAAGGTTCGCCGTTATATCCTTGCACACTATTATAGTACTATTTATTTGTGAATTTTTGACATACTTAATATCGCAGCATCACCTGCGATTTTTTTTTAAATCGTCAAAATTAAAAAACAAAAAGAAAAGTATATGATACATTTTAATGCTTAAATGTGGCTATACCAAGTGTAATTTACAATATTTTTTATGTTTAGACCAAAACATTCTAAGAAATCACAAAGTCGTATTACCTACTTATTTGAAATGACATGGTAATTATGAATTATTACATAATAATGTAATCTTGTCTAATACCTCAAGTCCACATTAGCTAATGATTAGTAAAACTTAATACCTATATACCTGTTAAAAGGATACGTACCATAATGAGGGTAATTAGATAAACGTGATCATTAGTCAATAACAATAAATGGTAAACTATTGTATGATTAAAAATAAAAGCTAATTATTAAAAAAAAATATTAACTTAACCTAACCTAACATAAACAATAAAAGTTAACTTATTTTATACTTCGTCACCATCAGAATCCACTTCAGAATCAGGCTCTACAATAGATATAACTTCTAAGAACTCTGTCGGAGCTTCCTGATCCTGAAGTTTCAGTAGTTCTACTGTTTCCTTAAAGTATGTCTGCCTCTTGTGGGCATCTAATTTTGGTCTTGTGGAAGAAATTAGAGGATCAGAAGAGACGATAAGCATATTGAGGATATCCTCGTTTGAAGCTTGTCTACTCTTTTTCCTCGAATGGTGTTCTCTGAACCTCCTAAAGTCTTTGTTTCGGGCCTCTGAAGCTTCTTCCGAAAGACTTCCAATTGGTACAATAGCATTTTCTGCAATTATGTCCCCTCCGTGAATCAACAATTTGTGGACGGTTGATGACATGTAGTACCAATCATACAGTTCCACGTATTTTTCAGCGGTTGTTCTAGCGTATTCTTTAAATTTCGGCACGTCTACAATCTCTCCAGATGTGATAGCTTGCAGAATCACAACAAACCTGCGTATTAGGTCTTCATCTAATCCAGTGATCGCTGCAGTTTTATCAGGAAATTCAAAAAACTGCCTTGCTGTGTTCCCGTCGTTAGTTGTGCCTGATCCTTGCTTAACGATGTCAATCAAAAGGTTGAGATCATCTTTGAATCGATCTTGAATGAGTTTTTTTCATGAATGCAATAATTCTTGATGACCTTCTCCTCTTGCAGACCACTTTTTGAAGTCGAGACGATACGCTATGTGTAAAAGACATTCCATCACATTAATGCGGGCATGAAGTGATGATAATCCGAACTCATACACACCAGAAGAAATGGTTTTTGACGCAATGACATCTAACTTATTCATTTCTGTAGGCTTAGCCAAACACAGGTAGCAGGCCGCATATGACTTAGCTTCAGACAGATATGTACAAATTTTGCCGTCAATCATCGTCATCATTAATTTGTGACTAATTTCATGTCCTTGACATTTTGAGGGAACGAGAGCTTCAATTTCGTTATCCATTACAGTTTTTTCATTTATGACAACGTCTTTGGTTTCTTTCACAAAACTAAACTGGACTGGACGGCAATACATAGGTGAGCAGGGTTTTGGATTGACCCATACGGTATCACCGTCAGCTGTCAACTTTAATGGAACCAAAGAGGTCATAAATATGCTGGAATCATCTTGATCACTCTCTATGTTTTGCTTATATCTACTTTGGTTAGATGCACCGTCAAATCCCCACTTTGATATTAATATCAATTGTTTTTCTTGTATCGCATCAGGACTACGAATAGTTTCAAAAATTCTGTTCACTGTTAAATCTAGTAACGCTTGTAGTGCAATCTTAGCAGATGAATCCGTTACAGTCACAAATGTCTTCAGAGGGTAGCACTGTAGCTTAGCTTTTTGCACTTTATAGTAAGACGGATATATCTCCTTTGAACCTTCTCGAATAGTCGTTTCCCTTAATGTGATATATTGCCATTTCGATAGTTTTAATGAAAGTAGCAAACACAGTGCTTTTTCTGGTGAAAATATTGTTGAAGGAGCTGGTTTGTTCAACATTTCCTTGATTTTTGCTGCTGCTTCTGGATTTTGGAGCATATGTTCAATAACAGATGCAATATCCTCACGACCATCTCCTTTCAAAAGTGCTGCAGCTGAATAAGCTACTTCATTAGGGTCATCGCCTATATATTCATCAGATCGTCTCTTCAAACGACTTACTTACATCTTACTTAGATCTTCAAACGGCTTTCGAGATCTTTTTGTCATCGTTGAAGTTGATTTCATTGTTGAAGTTGATGGTACAGGTTCAGGTACAGGTTCAGTAGAAATATTTTCACTTGTCGATTCTTGAATGAGCAAATTGGCTTGCACGCAGTTTGGCCAGTCAATATTTGCCTCAAGCCAATTACTGTAATCACGTCTAAAAACTTCACTTTTCCTGTGGGATCGTAACCATCTCTTTTGAACTGCCCGTGTAAATCTTCGACAAAATTCTTTCACGGTAACACTGTCTTCATCTAAAAGGCTAGAGCCCAGTCGAATAACAAGTGTGTTGAACAATATTTCGTGATCGAAAGACGAAGCATCCTGATTGCTCAAAATAACAAACAAATCCAAATTTGTAATAATGCTTTCCATTATCCACGATCACTGAGTAAAAAGACACGGTAGGATAGATGTTAGTATTATTGTGAATCCAATGTTTGACTATTTATTGTTATTGACTAATGATGGTATCACATTTATCTAATTACTTTCATTAAGTTAATCCTGCACTAATTGCTAAATTAGCGAGTACCCCAAATTATTTTGGTACGTATCCTTTTAATAGGTATATAGGTATTAAGTTTTATTAATCATTAGCTAATGTGGACTTGAGGCATTAGACAAGATTACGTATTACGTAATTCGTAATTACCATGTCATTTCAAATGAAAATCACAAAGTAGGTAATACGACTTTGTGATTTCTTAGAATTTTTTGGTCTAAGCATAAAAAATATTGTAAATTACACTTGGTATAGCCATATTTAAGCATTAAAATGTATCATATACTTTTATTTATTTTTTTAAATTTTGACGATATTTAAAAAAATATCGCAGGTGATGCCGCAATATTAAGTATGTCAAAAATTCACAAATAAATAGTACTATAACAGTGTGCAAGGATATAATGGCGAACCTTGCGATTCCAGAGATATCCTCATTTTTCATGTCAGCTTCATACATTTTTTTCTTATAAAAATTATAACTCTTCCATTTGTGCACACAATTACTTCATATGACATTTTATAGAACAGTAATGATCGGCAGAAGTCATTTCCAGCAAAAAAAATAACATTTAAGACATCGAGATCCTATGTCTTCTACAGCCGATTTTCGATCCACCGTGCGCCGCCGCCGTCGGCGTCGGTACGGTGCGTCGCGTCATGCAATCATACTTAGACAGAAAATACTAACCAGTTTACCATAACCAAAATCATACCAAACCATAAAAATCTGTTTTAAAGTGACTACACTTATCAGTGATAAAATAGTACCTACCGAAATTAACTTTTAACTTTGGTGTTTTCTAGTAAGACGTACAAAAATAAGTGCTTACTAAATTTCGTTTATGGAGGTACAGTACCGACCAAAAGTCCATAGGCAATCGCACAAAGCAATAGACTGACGCTTCGGTTTGACTTACGACCTTCTTCTATAAGATGTTACAATACTATAGACACACACACATTCACTTTGTCTGCAACTAATAGTAGTTCATAATTTCTGTCAATACAGTATATGACATGCTAGCTCAGTGGATAACGTGCTTTGGTATGTGCGATTATGGCGAGCCGAGCGAAGGTTGGTTTGCTTGTAATTTTCTAATAATTACTATTCATAGTTTTTGTTATTTTTTAATAATGACTGGTTCAATAATCATTCGTTTTTTGTTTCGGTCGTCTTGTTCGCATAAATATTAAAGTTTAGCAGGTAGACCACAGAAAACTAAGAAAAATTAAAATTATTTCGATTTCTGTGGGGTAGACAGACGCAGTTCGTTACGCGTATTCGCTTAATAAAACTTTGTTGGTTCGTGGTTATTGTTGGTGACGAGTATTTAGGTATTAGCGGTGTTGTGGTTATTATTTTCAAAATGCAGTCAAATATAAATATTGAAGGGAGATCAAATATTACTGCGCTGCGTAAAAGTGAATGTAATTTACACAAATATCTAATGAAACCGGACTAAGTGTGAGTGTTATCATTTAAATATTTCATATTTTACTAAACATAAATCTTAATCAAAGGTATTGTTGATAGAACAGAGCTATTGTTGAGACAGAAGATGCCTTTAAAGTTTTAAATTCATTATGAGGTTAAATTCGATTAGTGAATTTTAAATAATTATTATGTGTAATAAATACAATGTTATTCTTTGTTCTAGAGAAATACTGAGAGGGTTAAGAGGTATGAGGAAGAGGCTTATTATCGAGGAGCAGCGACGTGAAATGGTGAATGAATATGAAACAAATGGTTTCATACCAACGAGATATTTTGCTATATTATTAAACACGTCATTATGAACCGTTCGCTGTGCACTCTGAAGGCTTGCATCACTGAAGACCAGCTAGGAAGCCGTTTTCGACAGAAAGGCATAAACAAGAACGTTTAAGTTTCGCACGATAATATTAAGACTTCAAGTGGGACACTGCTATATTTTAACCTTAAAATATTTACCGTACCAACTTAATAAACAACAGATTCGTTATTGCATGAATTTGTTGTAACGATTTTTTAAAGAAAAAAAGAAAAAAACATTTATTTGCGGTAAACATGACGCAAAAAAAAAGTAAAAAAAACACGTTTTAATATGGTGTTTGTCGTATTTCTCGCAGATAGACCGAAAATGTTTAAGATTATTTTAGTAATATTATTATTTTACGATTAAAATTTGAGGTTTAGTTTCAATTCTCTTTTCGTAAATAAAATGAATTCGTAAGCTATAACCTCAATACCGATCAATATTTACTAAAGCCAAATAAAATGTGAAATAAATAATGTAAACAAACTGCCCATACTTAACCTTCAAATCACCTATTTTGCAAGTAGTTTTTTTTTCATTTTGAGTAGTCTAATATTCTTATTTATTGCTTAATTACTTCGACCATGATCAAAGCTAACTATTAATAAGCTAGCTAATATTTATGGTGAAAAAGATCCATATAAAATTCAAAACATTTCATAATACAAATATGTCAAAATAATACAAATTGCTTCTAAGTTTCTTGACATCTATTTCACATCTTATTTAGCTGAAGTAATGACAAATAATTGTAGCAATTGTAAAAAGTGTTAGCTATAAGTAAAATAAATATAACGAATAAATATTTTTTAATTTTGTTATCACATATCATGCATTTTTAATTCTAAACCCTTTATTGCAATAACAGCATTAATAAAAAGACAGCAATAGTTAAAATATATTATTATTGCAAACAAAAATAATAATTTTAGCAAAAAACCGCGCTGTGTTTTACGAGATCGGAACCTAAGCCAGTTTGAATCTTAGACTAACGTTTAATGCGTTCTGCTATCTGCACACATAAGTTTTGTTCGAATTTTAGCAATGCCATAAACTGGCCGAGGTCAGGCGCATAATGCGTGTGTGTTACCGTGTCTAACAAAAGCGACGGAAATATATATTTGTTTGGGTAGTACGGCGCAAGTACATGACGATACGACGATGTGTGCCGTGTTGTTTACACATACAGATATACGGAGTATACCGCGATTTCACAGCAATACGACTCTTAACGTGCCTATGCACTTTTGAACGCTTACTGTACATTCCCTGTAGACAATGCTGTGCGAGAGCCGCGCACCGCGCTGTAACTACTGTGATACGCGAGCACCGCAGTGTCTGTGTTACAACACAGACACTGTGTGTTACAACACAGACACTGTGGAGTAACAATAATCTCGACTTTTTAAACTTGTCTTTTAAAAAAATCGATGTTTTTTTGTTATTGGATGCTATAGAATGGTAGTAGACCATGTTCTGAACAATGTTTGTTCTAGCAAAACTGTGATTCAAATGTCACGGTATATAAATCGTTGAATTTTGTAGTTTGTATATGGATTTACAAGAAGTTATTGAAACGTAATAGATAATTTCTAAATGTGTAACTCTAAATGTGTAAATGTACAAGCACACTGTCTTTGCATGCGTAAGCTCGGGAGCACCCAGTCATGGCCAAATCACCGGCCGAGACAGAAGTGTATCTTGGTTCGCGCCAAAATTATTTATTGAATAACATCAGCATGGAAGTTACGAAGAAACGGAGAAAAGTTGTTCGCAGTGAGGTAAGGCAAATTAATGTTCATGTTTGATGTGTATTTATGTTGTGTATAATAAATTAATATGTTAGTTAGTTTAACAAAAACATGTTCAACGAGATTTTAATCATGTATTGTTCATTTTAGGCTCGTCAAATGATTGCAAATATTTATAATTTTCTCAAAAAAGAATATGAATTCGCGGAACTTCATCGAGAACCAAATTATGATGTATCACATTTGTGTAATATTACAAAATACACTGCAGCAGCGACGAGGGTAAGTGAAAGAACAGTGCAAAAAATATTAAAAGAAGGAAAAGATGTCGCAAGTACACCTTCGAATGTTATGTCACCCATGAAAAACCGAAGAAAGAGAGAAAATAAAGTAGACATTGATGGATTTACAGCTGACGTTGTACGGAGCACAATACAAAATTTTCATATCGTACAAAAACAAATTCCAACATTGGCAAAACTAAGGTCAGTCTTGAATTGGTCATTGTATGAAAAAATTGGTTTCGGTGGATGTCTCGCAATGCTACGTAAGTTATTAAATAAATTGGGCTACAAGTGCCGTAAAACCGATAATAATACGAAAGCATTAGTTGAACGGCATGATATCCAGATGTGGAGAATAAAATACTTTAAAAAAATAAACGACTACTGTTCTCAAGATCGACCTATTATCTATACTGACGAAAGTTATGTATTGACAACACATGTTCGAGATAACACCTGGGCCCAAAAAGACAAAAAATCTCCATTTTTTTTTAAACTTAGTCAAGGTACTCGTTTTATTTTAGTATACGCTGGAACCTATGCCGGATTTATTAAGAACGCTTGCTAAATGTACAAAGCTAATTCCGCAGTTGGAGACTACCATTCCAACATGAGTTTTGAAAATTATGTAAAATGATTGAATGAAAAGTTGCTGCCAAATTTGCCAGCTCGTTCCATCATTGTACTAAATCGTACGACAATACACGTGCTGAGAAATTGGCGACCACAGCCTCAACAAAATTTGAGATGTAAGAATGGCTCACTTCTAAGAGTTATAATATTTCAACACAAATTTACGCAAAGTTATTTATTTAAACTTTTCACACTCAAAACGGTACAAAGGCGGACTTAATGCCTTAGGCATTCTCTACCAGTCAACCAAGGGTGGTGAAGAGATTGGATGGCAGGTGCTCTGTTTAAGAGGAACAAAGAAAAAATTATAAAAATATATCATTAGAAAAAATATAGGTAGGAACAACAGTACATAAATAGGTTATAACTTATAATACACATACATATTTAATGTCATATACATATATTTATTATATATATACATATATACAAATTTAAGGGAGAGAGATGTTGAGATGACTGTATTATATACTCTATTATTAAAGTTGAGTTATATAATACAATAAAAAACCATAAAAATGATTTTATCACTTACAAAATCGATGATTACATAAAAGGATTTGAAGTATTACGCCTCCGTCCTTACCACCCTGAACTTAATGCACTAGAGAACATCTGGGGGGTCCTTAAAAACTACATTGCTCTAAGAAACGTTGAGCAAAATATGACCAACACAAAAAAACTTATTCAAGAGAGTATTACAAAAATAACAAGTGAGACATGGCGTAATACTTGTAGTAGTGTCATTAAAAAAGAAACTGAATATATTAAATATTTTGACACAAATTTTGAATTAATAATAAATTTACAAGATGACAGTGAAGAAGAAACTGACTCTGAAGAAGAGCCTAGTTACGATTCTACTTGAAATACTAATTCAAATAAAATATAATTTGTATTAAAAATATTGCTGAAATTATGTTTCTTGAATATAAGTTTCTATTTTATTGTACCATGTCTTATCTATACATAGCAAAAATCTAATAACTTTATTATTTTGTTCATTAGCGATGAGTTTGCTAACGCTACCTGTAGTTACGCACACAAGAGCGCGAGTCTATACGCATTACAACTACGAGTACTAACTAAGTATGGCTCACCCGCTTTCTTGAGATAAAACAACTTTAAGAGTCGTGCAGATATCGCGGGCGCTACAAAGGTCGCGCTGCCTGTAGCGCCCGCGATATTGCGCTGGTCTGCACGAGCCTTTAACAGGAATTTGATTACACCTAACTAATATAACCATTAGTTCGTAATCCATATTGAAATTTAACAATTTAACCAACGTTTAAAAAAAATTAAATATCTGGTCTCAAACTAAGCGTAGCCTGTATTATGAGTTCTAGATAATGGTTAAAAATAAACGACCATATTAAAACGCAAATATTGCCCCTAGCAGGATTCAAACCCCTGTTTTTTTTTTTTTTTGGGTGGGAAATCATCAAATAACTTCTCCCGCTCTGGGCGGAGTGGGATGGCATGGCGTATCAGACTCTTACTGACTAAAACCCACCCGTGTTCCTTCGGTTGCCCTGTTGCCGGGGGCCACGATCTCCCTTTCGGTTTTCTTCGCAACCCCGGCAGGCATCGGCCCTAGCGGACCCCGTCAATTCTGCTGACATCTCTTTGAGGCGCGCGTGGAACACAACGCGCCGTCGACCCGGGAGGATTCAAATCCCTTACGTGGCAGTTCGGATGCAAGACTGTTCGGCCATGGAGGTCGTCGAAATTGAAATATTATGGTGTAATCTGGCGTAAGGCGAATCTGTCCCTTATGCGAACGTAAGAACTTTGTGTTACGGTCTGTACATATTGTCTTTAAGCGAATCAGACCTAACGCGAATCTAACCTAACGCGAATCTGACCTAACGCGAATCTAACCTAACGCGAATCTGACCTAACGCGAATCTAACCTAACGCGAATCTGACCTAACGCGAATCTAACCTAACGCGAATCTGACCTAACGCGAATCTAACCTAACGCGAATCTAACCTAACGCGAATTTGACCTAACGCGAATCTAACCTAACGCGAATCTAACCTAACGCGAATATGACCTAACGCGAATCTGACCTAACGCGAATCTAACCTAACGCGAATCTGACCTAACGCGAATCTAACCTAACGCGAATCTGACCTAACGCGAATCTAACCTAACGCGAATCTAACCTAACGCGAATTTGACCTAACGCGAATCTAACCTAACGCGAATCTAACCTAACGCGAATATGACCTTACGCGAATCTAACCTAACGCGAATCTAACCTAACGCGAATCTAACCTAATGCGAATCTGACCTAACGCGAATCTAACCTAACGCGAATCTGACCTAACAAGAATCTAACCTAACGCGAATATGACCTAACGCGAATCTAACCTAACGCGAATCTAACCTAACGCGAATTTGACCTAACGCGAATCTAACCTAACGCGAATCTGACCTAACGCGAATCTAACCTAACGCGAATCTGACCTAACGTGAATCTAACCTAACGCGAATTTGACCTAACGCGAATCTGGCGTAAAGCGATTCTGTACTTATGCTAATAAAGGTTTTAAATGCAGTCAGATATCGTGTATTAACGTTGTTCCTACTTATTACGTCAATAATAATTAGCGCAAACAAAAGAGTCTAAGATTTTATTTATTTAAACATTAAATAAGTATATTTGATTGAAACTAAAAAAAAACAGCATTTTAATTCCATACGAAGGTACGGCTACTACCATACCTAAACTATTATTTTTGCACAATATTATTAGTTATTACCAACTTAGTTTGATATAGGTTGCATAGACCTAGAGTTCGGAGCGTGCAAGCCCCACCACAACGTCAATTATTATTATTATTATTATAGCAAAAAAATAAAAAATATGTGATAAAACTATAGATTATCAATTTTCTGAGTTTTTCCTTTACTTGTAAGTACTGTGAGATCTTGTTTTCTGCCAGGGAACATAGATCTACGTATTTGATATTAATTTCAACTTGATACCTTCACGCGTTCTTGAGAAAATGGGTCTTGACAGACTGACGGACGGACAACAAATTGATCCTATCAGTGGCGAAGGGTGGTTTTCGGGAGAGGTAAGCCAGAGCAAAAAAAAATTTAAAAATTGCTTGCCTAGGGCTGCAACCGTGGCGCACGCAGTCCTAAGCCCAGTTACTTAAAATTTGTGGCTGGTTTCCTGGCTTCAGTCTTGTACAGGCAGTTGATGTGTGTTCATTCAGTCGACTTTTACTATACGTGTAAGCACTGATAAAGTGTCTTGCAAGTATGATAAAAAAAACATCGCGTCATTTGTAATTTAGTCATATCTGGGGAGCATGGCCTAACTTAATTATGTTTCTTATTTTCAAAACTTAACCTTGAAAAGCATTTATCCTCACAAAGAAAATAATCCGTCAAACAACAATCTAAGACTATTAACGCCACCATCCTAATTACTGATTGTACTAATTACTTTTCAAATCTACTCTAAATAAGTAATCAACTTATTAAACTATCTAGTTACCACAAATACCTAATTACAATGTACTTTGATTTCTCTTAACACAAAACACTTAAACACTGTCTTAATCACTGTTATATTCATGAAAACAAATATTATGAATACTGAGCGAACAAAATGCTAATTAATATGGTTCTAATGCGATTACGTTAAAAAACACACATTGTTAATCGTATTGTATGTTATCATACAGTTAGAACTCCGAGCCAAACGTATTACGAAATTCAATGAAAACAACCGATTCAAATGCGTGTGCGTGGACGACCGTGGACAATAGCTATAGGTTCTTTCTCGTTTCCGCGCGTACGGTTTTTACTACTGTCCCTTTCGTAACTCGTTGCAGATCGGCTTACCCGGCTGCTAAGAAACCGCGGTGTCACGTGACCGAAGTAACGTTATGGTAGACTTTATTTTCTAAAGAAATTAAATTCATAATAAACTGGATGCGCCTACATGTTATTTTAGCGCGAAATATTTTGTTGTTAGGATATAAAGACAGCAAAATATTTCGCGCTAAAATAACTTGTAGGCGCGTCCGGTTTATTGTGAATTTAATCCGTCCAACCGTCGACCGTCCATCGTCGGCGCGTTGTGTTCCACGCGCGCTTCAAAGATATGTCAGCAGAATTGACGGGGTCCGATGCCTGCCGGAAGTGCGAAGAAAACCGAAAGGGAGATCGTGGCCCCCGGCAACAGGGCAACCGAAGGAATACGGGTGGGTTGTTTTTAGTCAGTAAGAGTCTGACACGCCCTCCCACTCCCGCTTAATAGATTTGTGTGCATGCAGTGCTACACTAAGTATGTATAGTTGACGTACTCGAAGAACCGGAAATTGATTGTATAGCAGATCTGTCGGGAACCTAAAAGAAATGCGGTCTATAGGAGAACATATACAGTTTGTGAGTGGTGAATTGTGATCGTTGCGGCATGTGTGGAATTTGAGTTTCAATTGGCGAGGAGGACTGGAAGCTATGGTTTTGAAGAAAGTGATCAGCTTAGTTTTTTTTACGTTAAGTCTGAGTAAATTTCTACAAAGAGTCTCGGAGATAGTAAGCAGACCAATTTCGGTAAGATGATACATCTGTTCTCAAGTTTTGGCGTGGTAGTGGAGTATTACCGTGTCGTCTGCATAAGAAATTATTTCAGCGTTTTGAAGCGGTGCATTAAGGATGTCGTTCATGTAGAAGGCAAAAAGAGTGGAACGAGAGTATTACCTTGAGGAATTCCAAAGTTGATTGGTAGTGATCCACTAGAGTAGTGACCTACTTTGACTAGTTGCCGGGGATTTGTTAAATAACTTCGAAACCAGTCTAGCGCATTTCCTCGTATTCCGTAGTTTGGACAGGAGTAGATCTATCGATATGGTGTCAAACGCCTTGGCTAAGTCAAGGAAAACTGCCAAGACATGTTCGCTCTTTTCAATGCAAGAAGCTATGGAGTTGGTCAATAACATACCAGCGTCCTCGGTTCACTTGCCTCTTCTAAAGCTAAACTGTCTTTCAGATAAAATATTGTAATGTTCCGAAAAATTTGCTAGTCGCTCATTTACAACTTTTTCAAGAAGTTTCGATAGAATACATAGAAGTGCGATAGAACGGTAGTTTTCCGGTAGTTCTTTAAGACCACTTTTATGAATGGGTCGGATACAGGCAACCTTACAGCAGTCTGGGAGACACCGTGTTTTTTTAAGAAGTAGAATTTGTCCAACACTAATTTCATCCAGTCCTCCGACGCTGTCAATTTTAAGTTAATCTATAAGTTTTTCTATTTCGTCCTCATCCGTTGGGTGGAAGAAGAAAGAGTGTGGTGGAGTTTCATGCGGTTTATATTTGTCTGCAAGAGATGCTTGGGTCTCGGACAGTCGCGTCAGTATAAGATCAGAAAGATTGTTGCCTAGGGAAGTGAAACAAGCATTACAACTATTTAAAGAATCGACAGGGTCCTGTGAGTTAGATAATAACTGGGAAGAGTCAACGTGCTCCGGAATAATGGGATTGGACTCCAGTAGTCAGCGAAAGAAGCGCTAGCGCTTGGAGCTATTGAAAGGCAACAAAAATTTCCAATTGCCTTACAAATTTCTTAATCGGAAAGAAATTGAAAATATAATCAAACGATTATAATGTAAACAACCAGATACTTTCAAACGCTCAACTTATGGCAATGAGATTAATACATATACACAGTAAAAAACATATAAAAAAGAAGATAATTGCCGCTTTCAATGAATGCAGAGGATTTGAATTTACGCGCTACTGCTGCAAAAACTAACTCGACTCTTCAAGAGGAATTAGCAGCAGTTTACGGGGTTTGTTCACCGGAACAACCTTGTTAACTCTTTTCAGTCTGGATTCAGGCCTGGGCACCGTACAGCCTCCGCTCTCCTCAAAGTGACGGGTGACGTTAGAGAAGCGATGGAGGATACCAAGGTTACCGTTTTGGTATTAATTGATTTCTCCAATGCCTTTAACGCCGTCAGCCACGATATTCTCCTTTCTATCCTCTCTCATCTTATGGTTTCGCCCGAGGTTCTGGAGTGGTCTCTTCTTATCTTCGGGGACGTCAGCAGTCGGTTCGTGTTGATGAGCGCTCGTCGAGTTGGCGCGACCTGGATACTGGTGTTCCACAAGGCGGTATTCTCTCTCCATTGTTATTCTCCATCTTCATTAATTTTATAACTCATTGTCTTCGGTGTTCGTATCATCTTTATGCCAATGACCTTCAATTATATACAGCTGAGCGGGTTGAAGGTTTGTCGGACGCTATAGCAGATGTAAACCGAGATTTGGATGCAATCAAAAAGTGGTCTGATAGTTTTGGGATGTCAGTAAACCCCTCAAAGTGTCAGGCCATTGTAATTGGGAGTACACGCATGATGAGTAGGGTGACGGTTAGCTCACTTCCTGCTCTTATTTTCAATGGTACCGTCATACCCATTACCTCTACTGTGAAAGATCTCGGTTCGCATCTTGACTCGACACTTAGCTGGCAACGCCAGGTCTCTAGTGTTAGTCAAATGGTCAACGGCACTCTGCGATCCATGTATCGTCTGAGAAGCTTTTTGACCGCTAAGACAAAAACGATGCTTGTGCAGGCTCTGATATTCCCTATCATCGACTATGGTGCCGTGTGCTACTTTGACTTGAATTCGGTTTTGCTGGATAAGCTCGACAGACTGCTCAACAGTTGTATCCGGTTCATTTTCAATTTCAGGAAATATGATCATGTGTTGAGCTATAGGTCTGAGCTCAAATGGATGTCCATTCGCAATGCAATCGGTAATAATTTAACACAAATAAACATTACAATTCAATTAAAGAAACTGAAAAAATTACAAGTGTTTGAAAACCTTTTAAACTTAGAAAAAACGGATATAGATTCCCCGTCACAATACTTTTTTCGTGAATATTCTTCAAGTCTAAAACTGATGCTAAAATTCTACAAGTCCCAAACACTTCTTAATTAAATTTCACTTCACTGAGAAAATTACAAGTCTAGACTAAAAACTCTTTGCGTACAATCGTAACTCACAGTTTTACTTCAACCAAACCTCTCCAATTACGTCACTGATGACATCGCTGCAAATGTAACGTCACCATCCTTGACGTTACGCTCGATGCTGACATGTCGTCACATCTGTGGTCCACACCGAAGTCTTCACGACACTGGAGGTGCCTGTTTATGTTGAACCTCGTCCTCGTCCACCGCTGATGACTACATCCGTGATGAACTAGGCACCTGTCACTTCAAGGTAATCGACCCTGTTTTCCGTGCCACACACTCAAAAAAAAAACAAAATATCCGGCTCGAAGGATCATAAATGTACCCGACAGTCCAATAAATCAAAATAAAACAAAGTTTCAGCGAGTACAATATGTAATAATAAAACGATTCACTACAACACCTTTGCGGAAAATCATAATAGCGCGATTTAGAAAATGGTACAACGCCATTTATCGAGCTTTGAGGAAGCTTTCACTCAAACACACAGTCTCTGCTAAAGTCCAGACATATTCTTGGTCAGGCCATATGAGGACCATGTAGACTAGTGTCTGAAATGGTCTTTTGAGGAAAGAACCACACAGATTTAAGTTGACCTGTCCAGTCAGTGCAAGCATATGTCAGTAATCGTGGAGCTCAACTCAGAACTTAAGGAGCTCAACTCAACGAACAATACCAAAGAAAGGACATTTGGGTAAGCCGCATAAACTACTCAAACTGCCAGAGCATCATTAAAACTGGCTGAGAAATTAAAATAATAATGATATCCACATAGTCCCCACATTCATAATAATTAATTAAAATTAAAATAATATAATAGTTTACAAAGTAATCATGTCATTTTGAATATAATTTTCAACAATGTCAATGTGTATATAAAACTGGTATATTTTGATGATTTTACATAATAATTAACATGTCAAGTTTTATGGTTTTATGACAAGGCTTAGCAGAGCGAGCAGCTCAATCTGAAATTTTATAGTACCCTTTTTAAAAAGTTTGGTTTTAATACAGATTTTAAATTTATTAATTGGTATGTTTCGAATGTCAATAGGAAGTTTGTTGTAAAATGTGTTTGTATACATTAATTATATAATTATATGTGAAGACGACAGTGAGATTTCAATAAAAATTGCTGTAATAGGATTTACTCAAATCACAAACTTTTTTTTACTGTTGTTTTTAACTAGCATAAGAAGAATAGTACTAATAATTACTAACAAAGTACGTGTATAAGTGAGTCTGTGAATATCCCCACTGTGTCGTGAACTCATGACGAGGAATAATTTTCATGTTAATGGTCGGGCATGTACTTAAATACCGCGGCACGATAAAGGCTCCTACAAACAGGCGCGACACGCGACGCGACACAAAGGTACGGCGCGTCGCGCGACGAGCGGTGTCTTTGTGTCGCGTCGCGTGTCGCGCCTGTTTGAAAGAGCCTTAACAAGCGTCGGGAATAATTCACAACAGTACGAATCAATATAATAATTATATAATCAAGACGCACAATGACGGGTCAAACTAAATTAAAAGAAAAATACAAAAAAATTGGCTTTCGTAACTCAAAAGGAAAAAAAAAAACAACTCATTTGCTGTCGGGGGACCGTTGCGTTGTGTCGTTGTGTGGAACACTTTTAAATCTAAAGGCCGCTTCCGACGCGTGTGCAATATCGCGCACGCTCGCGCACCGGCCCGCACGACGCACCGTGGGAAGGGTTACGTGCGTGGTAGCGAAGACGCGTGCGTCGCGGTGCGTCGTGGTGCGTCCGATTTTGGATACATTCCCTTTGAAGTTACCGACTCGCCACGGATCAGCCCGCACGGACACGCACCATGGGAAGGGTACCGTGCGTGGTAGCGCAGACGCGTGCGTGGCGGTGCGCCCGATCCGCGGCGAGTCGGTAAACTTCAAAGGTGCGCGCGTATGCCCGGTTCCTATAAACTAAAACGAATCGTTTTGCTTACCAATGGTAACGTTTTTATTGCCCAACTTAGCATATAAATATGTATGTAAATTGGTAAGCAAATTTTTAGACATAGCCGTTTTTGGATTTTTACGCAAACGGATCAGATTATGAAATCGTTTTCAAAATTCGTTTTTAGAAATCAATTTCTGGAGCGGCTCTGGCGCCTCTGGCTCGCAGTTTCGATCGTCTCTAGTAATATTATAATTCGGTTGTAAGTTCATCGATCAAAACTACCTAAACATAAACAAATACTTGCTTACGCAATTTACTCTTGCCGTGGTTTTGTGAAATCGGTTTGTCTAGTGCGGATTATCGATATGATACAATTTGTGACTGAAATCGGATTTTAGATACGTTTAGTTTCGATATATCTGATGCATGTCTACTAATTTTACCTTTGATAGCTAGTTACATAATTTGCATAGTAGATGTAAAGCTATGAGGTCTTTGCTTCCGGTTAGTCCCCCTATACTCTAGTCCCTCTATGCTCGACCTAAAAAATACCTACCTACTAAAAAGTATCGCTATGCACGCAATTCTTCGTTTTTACGTAAACAATGGAAGGTATAGTTGGAAAGAAAAGTGTTTAAATTAAGGTAAAAAAAATTATAGCGTTATTCGTATAAGCGTATGCGTCTGTAAGTTAAATTTTGTTTTGTCTCGTTCTGACAGTCAAGAAGTCAAAATAACAGACAAAGACAAACGAATTTCAGAGCAATTCTAAGTTAAAAAATGTTTATGATTAGAGCTGTACTCAATACTGGATCCACAAGATTTAACGAAGTCTGTAGACAGAAAACTAAAAAAATATAAAAGAGCGTAAATAAAAAGTCCGTTCTCAAAGTCAAATCACCTGTATTCATAATATTTCTTATGAATAACACAAATAAAATACAAATAATCAATTACTTAAAAAAAAAAAAACAAATAGATAATAATGAGATATAAGTATTACTATTTCAATCACAGAATGAGATATGACTATTACTATTTAAATCACAGACTTTAATACGAATCAAATTATTAGTACTAATTTAAAATTAACATTTATTTCTCGATAATTGGGTTTTGGTTTCATTATTCTTTGCTTTATCAAAGAGAACCCTAATTACGTAAATTATTTTCTTAATTGATTATGACTAATTTGTTTCATTTTGACAGTTCAACAACATTCATTGCGTTATTTACGTTGTTGAGCAGATTTTTTTTCCAGCTTATGAAGCAATTGATTAGCAATCTGTTTCAAATCGAAACAGATTGTAATTGATCGTGTATTACATAATTAGGGTACTGGTAATCAAGCGCGAAGCTTGACCCGTTTTATTATAATAAATTTTCTTCTTATCGTGTGGTTAGTGACTAACCTGGTGTCAGAGTTTTAAAGCCGCCTAAGGGCCTCTGACTTGGCTTCACATGCCGTCGAGAAATATATCTCAGGTATGCCGGTTTCCTGACAATGTTTCCCTTCACCAGCAGCAGCAGTAATGCTGTTGCGTCTGCAGTATATTCTGAAGACTACATAGCTTTACGATTAGCAACAAAAGTAGATCAACACTAACTTTTACACAAATCATATAAATTCCGATTTCTTCACAATTATAATTAATGATGATTAAGAATAGGAAAACATAATATATTTACATACTAAGTTTTCTTGATCACTGCCCACGAATATTATTTCGTGTATAGCGAAACTTTTAGTAGGTATTTTACGAGTCCAGCATAGCAGGTAGAGCATCCCCTATGCTCTAACTAACCGTTTGCTTCATTATTGGTAAAAACACAAACAAGTGGTGAGGTATCAAATTTTGGCATATTTGATTTTTTCGTCGAATTTGAAAAAATCTTTTTTTTTTTAAAGGTTTACTTTCTAGTTGGTCTCATTGTCATTTGGTCACAATCTGATGAGGGGATTTTGAAGAAATCGAAGGAACTCTTCAAATATTATAGGCACACCTATAGCGATTTTGGTATTTTCATAGTAATTAACTCGTGGATTTGCTCTCGGAAAGCAGCATTTGGTAAAGTGGAACTGATGATGAAGGCCACAGATGGCCAACGGAACTTCTCAATAATAAGTAGGTAATTGCTGACTCACTAAAAAGCGAGAAATATAAACTTTTTGACAAAAAAAAAAAAAAACAAACGACTTCCAAACTACAAAGTGAATAAATAACTTTAAATTTCGGAACACGGTGGTAAAAACTAAAATACTGATCCAAAGACACCAACTTCCGAAATTAAAGTTATTTTTGATTTTGTAGTGTTTTCGCGTTGTTTGTTTTTTTTTTTTTTTGTTAGGCTTATATTAATAATATTTGTTTATATGTCTATTGTAAAACAGCCCAAAATACTGGTTCTTTATTAAACTTCAACGAATTATAACGTTGCTAAATTGAAAAGTATAACTGTGACGTAGCATGACAACTGAAGTGACACGTATTTTGTTTAGTCAGTTAACTAAGCCTCCGCTGTCCGTCCGTCCGTCTGTCTGTCTGTTAGCGGGCTGTATCTCATGAACCGTAATAGGTAGACAGATAAAATTCTCACAGGTTGTGTATTTCTATTCCCGCTATAACAACAAATAAAAAAATAGAATTAACTTAAAAAAAAAAACCCGGCCAAGTGCATGTCGAACCACGTAATATGAAAGGTTCCGTAGATGGGATGAATTTATCCCAAAAAGAAACTTATAGTTGAAAAACATGTTCTCCCATACATCGATATACGCCACGGTCAATTCTCAAACTGCAAATGTACATAAGTTTGTAATCGCTATTTTTTTTTAAATTATAAATTATCAATTTTCGGATATTTTCTTTTACTTGTGCTAAGACACCTTGCTTCTTGCCAAATTTCATGATTCTAGGTCAACGGGAAGTATTCTATAGGTTTTTGATTTATTTTCAAATATCAAAATATATCGCATAAATGGTCGTATTTCATCCTGCTCACTAAGCGAAATTATTTTGCCATACTACAGGGCCATCGGTTAAAAAATATTCTGCAGATTTATCTGTTATGGTCTTAGCAAAAAGATTAGAAAGAAAGCAAGAACAAAAAGTTTTTTTTTTTTTGGGACACGCTCCGGAAATACAACATGAAAACTAGGGCATGCTATCCGGATATCTGGATATCCAAATTATCCTAACCCTTCGAAAATGTTATCCGGATATCATTTGTTTTACTATCCGGATAAAAAGAGTAATACCGATAGTTTCTTTTATTCGTTTTCTATATTTTATTACATCAAAGTCAGTAATAATATAACATTGAACGTTGTGTTTTAATAAAATAGGTATTCGCAATCATTACAATTCATGGTATATCATCTAAAATCCATCTGATGACACAATTACTAGATTCATCATAAAGATAATTCAAAAATGCTATTGCTCAGAGCTCGACTTCAGTTGTCGACAGCGATGATGATGACGTAGTGCTCAGTGATTACCAGCAGCAGAAACTGAAAAATCATTTACTATAACAAAGAAAATAAGCATAAAAATTCATTTCGATATATTTTGATCGAAAGGACCATGCCAAAAACCCTTTCAACTTCCACTGGAACTGATCTCAGTTGCAGGGAACGTAGTGCTGTTTATAGTAAATAATTTTTTGAAGTAATGACCATCATCGCTCATCAACTGAAGTCAAGTGTGAGTCAAAGAAGATTTAGAAACTCTTTGCTGAGCACAGATGGCACACACCAAGAAAAATTCATCTTCGGCAAATAAACAACCTCCTAATCACATTCCTCCAACCAGCATCGAAGCTAAAAAGATTTTTCCTCCACTGGTTACATCCAAGTGTAACAAGATTATATATAATTATATATTATTATATGTAATATAATACGTATATAAAATCGTTACATCCACGATAAAGTTGCGAATGTGTAATTTTCGCATAAAACTGTTTTTTTGTCACAACCCGCTCCCAATGTGGTAATACATACCGTGGCAAAGTTTCAATCGTGTCTGTAATATTATAGTTTACAAGATATCATAGTAGTAAATGTGCGAATCACAGATTTTACGAATTGCAGGTTTTCACGCCTGCATATTTTTAAAATAATTATCCTATTTCGTTTAAACCATTTCATTGTTTACAGCCCTATTTTATTACCGGCAGTCAATTTTATTGGAGTTTTGAATTGTTCTGTTGACTTTAATTTTTCTTTCTTGCGACTCATGTCATTGTAGTTTTTTTTTTTTAGAATGGACGATATTTTTTAGACTATGAAAACACCGAAATTTATTTATTCAATGCTATATTGCTTTCATTTCCGTATTCCTTCTTTCTCATGTCACTGGCAGGTTCTCGAAATACTGGTGATAGCTCCTTGGTATTAGGACATCGTTACATAATTTTAGTAGATCTGTCTTTTCCACCTTCGAAATAGGCAATCGGCCACTATAAACAGATTTAGGTATTATAATTGTACTTTCCCTTTCTTCGCTTTTAATTTAAACTGAATGAAACTTTCACTATTATAATCTTTTTTGATGAAAATGGATTTTGGAATTTCTTTGCAATATTGCACACACACAGAATCTTAAAACTTTGGAACATCATTTTCAGTAAGGGTTTGGTGCCTTTTCTTTAGTGGTTTGCTTCTACTGCGAACTGTAGTACTTTGGTACACGATTTTTGGAGAGTTTTTGTAATGAAAATGTCCATTGGAAACTTAAATAAGTTTGATCTACCTTTTTACAGTGGTGTCCAAAATATCCATAATATCCGGATATATCCGGATAGTTGTCTAGAAGTATCCGAAATATCCGGGTAGTCAAATGTGGCGGATAATTGCATGCCCTTATTAAAACTAAGAAAATAATAAAAACAATATCAATTTCAGAAAAGAATATTAAAATTTAAAAAATAATGTATTAAAAAAAGTTGCTCTTCTTGGTACATTCCTCATAGATATCAAGGAAGTATTTCCTTTAGGATCATTTAGCCATGAGCCTGGATGCACTCCACCTTCATTTTCAGTATCAAAAGTACCAGGGGGTGTATATATTCGTGGTGAATTTTTAGATCGCCTTAAAAAGTTGTGCAATAAACAACACTTCATAACAATATTGGATACCTTCTTTGGTTCTAATAAAAATGGTTTTTAAAAATTGTGTATAAAAATGGCACCCTAAAAATATCCGACATTATGCCGAAAACGTTCTCAACTATTCTCAGAGTACGAGAAAACGATACTTAAAAATTCTTTCTTTTGTTCCCGTGGCGTGGAGACGGCTTCAACGTATTTTCAGTGAGAGCAAATGCACTATCTCCCACAAACACGTAGGGAAGTGGTTCCTCCTTGAAGGGCAAATTAGTTGATGCTGGAAAATCCAGTTCATTTCTGTTTTTTTTTTTTTGTACATCTCTGTATTTCTATAAACACCGCCATCATTTATTCTACCTTGACATCCGCAATCTACAAATGTGAAGTTTTAGTCAGCATTTATTTTTACTCCAAAGCTAACAGAACAATGCTAAAAGTGGCTTCGAATCTCAAGGCCCACACAGACCGACACGCAGCGTCGGAAAAAGCCAGGTGTGTGATGTGTAGGTCGTCGGCCGTGTGGGCTGGTGCGCGTCCGTGCGCAATATCGCGCACCGTGGGAAGGCCCTCGGTGCGCGGTGCGTGGTCGTGCGCCGTGTGGCCCGGTGCGCGTGCGTGCGCAATATCGCGCACCGTGGGAACCCGCCTTAAGAGGTCCCCGGCCTCCGACTGCAATGACAATGTTATTTATCTGTTTAGTCAGCGAGTAAATGAGTGGCCTTTCGCTTTGTATATACAGATTAACTAATAAGAACAACTTGTTTTTCCTTTTTTAAGTTCGTTTTTTGGTGGGGCAGTCGTGTTTTTTTTTACATTTTAGTGACAAGTTTTATTTTAAAACGTGTCATGCTAGGTATCTTTAATTTTTATTTTTAAGCACTAACGGTGGTTTTATACTCTCACGGCGAGGCAAGTCGTGGAGGGCGTGGGGATGAAATTTTTGTTTTTTTTTTTGCATATTCGCTTTACCTATGTAAAATGTATGACAATAAATTATAAAAGCACTTTTCCCGTTGACAGCGATGCGGACGAATTTTTTGACGCCCAATGAGCTCTTCCCTTTATTTTTTTTATTTTTTTCCTCTAAATACTTGTACATAATATCTATATAGTTAGTTAGTCATATATACATAGTATAAATATTTAAAATGTATTTATATATATTATGTTGAAATAAAAAAAGGACAAATGACATAGTTTTGGAATTTGCTCAACAAGGTCTTCAATTGGATACCCATATTGCAATAATGAAGATTTTTTTCTACATTTGAAAATGAAGCCATATTGCCGCCATGATTTAAAAAAATTAAATTTACAGCCTATGTCACTCAGATAATGTAAGGATTCTAACGATACCCCATATATTCAAATCTGTTCAGGCGTTTAAAGGTTACGGTGGAACAAGAAACTCACATAATACATACATGAACCCTTACCCTAATTCAAAAAAATGTACCACCATTAACGCCTCTGAGCCTTTTTTCTCGAATAAGTATATTAATATATTACATCAAAATATAGCGGATTTAAAAACAAATCAAATGATTTGCCTGTATGTCTAAATCAACTAGTTGATAAGCAAATATATGTTGATGTAGTATGCATTACCGAGCACTTCATTATGGAAGGCTATGAGAACCAGTTGTATGTACCGAATTATTGTTTAGCAGCGTATTATTGCAGAAACGGGAAAAAAGGGGTGGATCTTGTATTCTTATTAAAAACGGGCACAAATGGAAAGACCTGCCAAAAGTAGCGAAACTATCATTTCCAGGTGTATTTGAGTGCTGTGCCATTTAGCTAATTAGCTATAAGATGATTGTAGTTTTTATATTTTATATGTAGAGAACCAAATGTAAATAATTTAAATGAATGTTTGAATTAACTTGAGACACTTCTACAAGAGATATCAAAGTACAGCTGTAAGAATTTTGTAATCGCTGGAGATTTTAACATTGACGTACTAAAGTCGAAAAGGATTTCTGCTAAGCTTGAATGTCTACTATTAAGTTTTAATTTAAAACTCTCAGAATTTAAACAGCCGACACGCATGGTCAGTCAGACATGTATAGACAATTTTGCGCACAATTATAATAAGTGATGTAAAGGCGAAGTAATAGAGTTTGTTCTGTCAGACCATACAGCACAACTGCTTCAATGCCCCGTCAAAACAATGTGTTCTATTGACTATTGGTATACGACCAGAAGAGACTATAATACAGTGACCATAGCTAAGTTCAAAGTCTGTTTAAAAAACATTTCTTTTTCGGAGATCTACGAGACAAATGATCCTAATATAATGCATATATCGACACTTTTAAGTTGTTCTATGACTTGTGTTTCCCGCTGACCCGAGTCAAAGTTAATATTATAAAAAAACCTAAGTGACCTAACCTCTTGTAAACAGTGGTATATTTTTTGATCAATATTATTTATTTTCTTTATTTACTCCATAGATATTTTGCACAGATAAATTGACAGCCGATTCCATCGCGGATTTGTGCCATAGATATACACTCCAGCCTTCGCTTGTCACAATAGATTATATCATAATAGTCCATACCGTGGACAAGTGATGTTAGAACGTCGTGTCGGGTGTGCGTCGACTATTTTAATTTATTAAACAATAGTTTTGTTTTTCTTTTTTATTTGTTTTATATTATTATTTTTATTGTTTTTATTTATTTTGTAATCCCCTAGTGGGATTCATAGGTCCGTAGGTATGTCCGTGTATAAATTATAAACCTGACACAAAAGGCACAAAACAATTAAAAAGTAACGAAAACCAAAGACATGGCAAAAACTACCTTTTTTTGGGTGGAAAATTGTCAAATAACTTCTCCCGCTCCGAGCGGAGCGGGAGGGCGTGTCAGACTCTTACTGACTAAAACCCACCCGTGTTCCTTCGGTTGCCCTGTTGCCGGGGGCCACGATCTCCCTTTCGGTTTTCTACGCAACCCCAGCAGGCATCGGCCCTAGCGGCAAAAACTACCTGGCAAATTATAAACCAAAAAAAAAACACTATATTCCCAGCCACCGTATTGATAAAATTAAATTTAGTAATAAAATTATAACAAATCCATAGAACATTTCTAGAATAACTACTTAGAAGTTAGAAGCTAGAACTACTTAGTAGAATAACTACTTTGTTGATAAAATACAGCCCAAATTAATGGACGGCAGTCAATCTAAAACAAGTAGGAAAATAGACACAAGAAGGGAGTGAATGTTCATGGCACCAAGCGTACCAGATGATGATATACATAAAATAATAATGTCACTGAAAAATACAAATAGCGTAGGTTACGATGGCCTCTCTACAAAGATTTTTAAATCAAAGTCAAAGATTTATTTGAATACTAAGTGTACATTTTGGTGTTGTTTACATTTGCAGGTACTTACAACTTAGCGGCCTTTTCCAGGCATCGCAAACTTGAGGGCTAACTAGCAAACATTTAAACTATACGACACAATGAAATTCATAATTATCTTCTATCATTAAGTAGGATTTAATCTAATAATTCAAGTCATAACATTTTGACGCATGCACATTCTTATAATTAATTAACTCTATTTGTGTATAATGTCTGTGACCGAGGCTATGTGTGTCTGTATTATTTAGTTAATCATTCAAGTATGTCTGGTATTTGTTTATTTAATTATTCACTATTCAAATATTTAGGTATGTATGTATTATTTAATTTTTTAGATATTCAATTATTTCATTATTCAATTGTAAGTCATTATTTCTGATTCAAAAATTCTTCGGTTGAGTAGTAGCAGTTTTTCAAAAGAAGTGTTTTCAATTTATTGTTAAACGGAGTGAGTCTAGTTTCATTTTTTATTTCTTGAGGCAGCTTGTTGTATATTCTTATTGCCATGTGTTGTGGGCTCTGATGTAGTATTTTAAGTCTTGATGGTGGTTGGTATAAGTTATGTTTGTGTCGGGTGTTACAAGTGTGTATGTCCTTTACTTTAGTGAACGTGTGTATGTTTTTGAATACGTAGATACAAATATCGTGTAGATATATACATGGAAGCGTGAGTAATTTATATTTAAGGAAATAGGGCTTACAGCTTTGTCTATTGTTTATTTGGGCTAAGATTCTAACACATTTCTTTTGTAAAATAAATAGCTTCTGTATGTTTACGCTGTTTCCCCACAACATAATACCATAGCTTAGCCACGAATAGGCAAAAGCGTAGTATGCTGATAGTGCGGTTTTTGTGTTCGTGCTATGTTTTAATTGGAATAGTGCGTCTATATCTAATGAGATATGTGTACTTTTAAGTTACATACTTAATCTTAGTATAGTGCTGGCACATTTCCAACATCATATTCCTAGGGTCCGCATATTCCTAGGGTCTTATCTATGTTGTATAATGTTTGTATTAGGCACTCATACCTGCCTGCTGAGTTGATGAGGACGATTGTTGTACCTATAGTGAAAAATAAGACAGCCGACGTCTCAGACAAGGAGAACTATCGACCAATCTCATTGGCTTCTATAACGGCAAAAGTGCTTGACAGTGTGCTTGAGCGTAGAATGGCTGGACAGCTCAATTTACATGACGCACAGTTCGGTTTTAGAGCTGGGCTGTCTACAGAAACAGCTATTTTGGCGCTCAAGCACACGGTCAGATACTACACCAGCAGGAATACACCTGTGTACGCTGTATTTTTAGACCTTTCGAAGGCATTTGACCTGGTTAATTATAACGTCCTGGACTAAGTTGCGTGACCGGGAACAACCTGAGGAGATAGTTGAGCTTCTCAGGTACTGGTATAATCACCAGATTAACCAGGTCAGATGGTCGGGTGCTTTGTCGGAGACGTATGGTCTGGAATGTGGTGTAAGGCAGGGTGGTCTGACCTCCCCAGCGCTGTTCAGCTTGAATGTCGATCAGTTGATCGGGGAACTCAGCGGCACAGGGGTTGGATGCTCGGTAGATGGTAAAATTATAAATAGCATATCTTACGCGGACGACATGGTGCTGCTGAGTCCCTCGATTGATGTACTCAGGCGATTGCTTGAGGTTTGTGAGAGATACGCCTTGACTCACGGCCTCCTGTACAACGTGAAGAAGAGTGTGTTTATGGTGTTTGGGGTTACTGCAAAGGGTCACAGGGCAGTGCCGCCGGTGTACCTATATGGTGTTGCACTAAACAAAGTGCCTTGTTTTAAATACCTTGGACACATAGTAGCCGAGGATCTTAATGATGACCAGGACATAGAACGGGAACGAAGGGCGTTGTCGGTCCGATGCAATATGTTGGCCCGTAGATTTGCAAGATGTACGAGACCGGTCAAGATCACCCTTTTCAAGGCTTATTGTCAGTCATTTTACACGTGCAGCCTGTGGGTCAAGCATACGCAGAGGGCCTACAACGCTCTTCGTGTCCAGTACAACAATGCTTTCCGGGTGTTGTTGGGGTTACCGCGATTCTGTAGCGCGTCAGTCATGTTTACTGAATCTACTACCGATCGTTTTACAGCAATCATGAGGAAAAGAACGGCATCATTGTTACGCAGGATTCGTGGGAGTGCCAATAGTATCCTGAAGGTGATTGGGGATAGGCTGGACGGCGTTTTCCTGGAGTATTGGGCCCGTATGCATTGCAACGGGTCTGATACTGCAGGAAGATACATGAATTAATGTAATTGTAGGTTTTATTTTGATTTTGTGTTTGTTTTCAATTTAATGTAAGTACTAACATAGTTACGTAAGTTGTATCACTAACGAAGATCTATGGAGCAAGTTTCCGAAATAAATGTTTTATTATTATTATTATATATCCAGATGCGTTAAAAAATTCCATTTCAAAACTAATATTTAGAGGGAAAATAGAAAGTTAATGCACAATTATAGGCCGTTCTCACTGATACCGATTATATCAAAAATCTTTTAGAAGTTTATTTACAAAGAGCTATATAAATACTTAGAAAAAACTAATATTTTGTGCGAATAACAAAAAGGATTTAGAACCAGCAAAACAATAAATATAGCGATTTTTGATTTAATACAGAATGACATTAATAATGTAGATAAACGAAACCCAGTCTGCGCTATTTTTTAGAAATGGCAGTGTTTGTAAATTCGAACCCTAATCTTTTTGACCGCATAGCTGAAGTATTTCCACGAAATAGGCGCGATAATAGTAAGTTGTATCTCCTTAGTGCGAAAACGACTTTAATGCGCAAAAGTTTCTGTTATATGGCGCCAGTCATTTATAATAAATTACCGAGGAGTTAGAAAGAATTGCGTGACGTATTTTTTATGGAGAAAGGAATTTCTTCATTACTTTTAAAATGATTGGAAATTTTAATTTAATTTAATTTTAATTTAATTCCAATATGAAATAAGTTTTGAAGTACTTCATAATTAAATTGTCATTATAGTTAGTCAATCTTCATATTGACATTGTTTATCATTATTATGAACTTACTGAACATCTCTAGTATATTTTTGTACTTTTGCTGCTTTCTGGTTAAATATGGCTGTTGCCAATTATGATTTTTATGTCACCGAGTTTTGTACCCATATTTGCAAAAACTCTTTTTTGGGCAGTCGTGTACTAATAAAAACGGAACCCTTATATGATGACTCGTGTGTCTGTATGTCTGGCCGGCTGGCTGGCTGTCCATCTATCACAGCCAATTTGCTCCGAATCAGCTGGACCAATTTGGTACACAAGAATTTCTGTGACCCAAACACGGAGGTGTAACGTAATTATTAAATGAATTTTGAATATGGGGGTCACTTTTCGGGGGAAAATAATTGGAAAATTTAAAAAAAGTTTTCCTGTACAGTGTGACTTAACAAATGAAAGGGCTTATTGTGAGGATTTCAATTTTTTTTTATAATTTTAAAATAAATACTTTTTAAAGATATTTAAGAAAGTAGATGAAAATTGACCATTCCCCCTTATCTCCGAAACTGCTGAGCCTCAAATATAACAATTTCTAAACTACTCATCATAATTTGACAAATAGATACCTATCGTCAGTGTCTTGATCGTTCGCTGGTTATAAACGACGTCACTATAAATGGAATATGCCGCCCACTAGAGGACAAAAAGTCATGTTTTTTTTTCATGGTACCATGTTGGATATCAAATGAAAGGGCTTAATTAGCATATTTCAAAAATATATGTTATAACCCCAAAATAATATTAAATTATTTTAATATTTTAAAAATCGCCGTCCCTTATTTGGGGCTACCACCACCTCTAACATTATTTTTTAAATCTTACTTCAATATGAGAAAAAGATGGAGCTATACAGGACGTTGAGCTCCACAACTCGGTAATTGGCAACACGATACCCTTTAGTAAGACTGGCTGCCAGACTTTCGGGCTTCTGAGTCTGTCGACCCGTAACGACTGTCAAAGAACTACAAATGTCAACCGGGACCAACGGCTTAACGTGCTTTCCAAGACACGGAGGGGTAGAAATGGATGGCCATCCACGGACCTAGGCAAGCGTTAACCTGCGATCGACCGTGCGGCTTTTGTTTGTTAGCCACGAGCTCCTCTTTTGTTTTCTGATTATGAAAATATAATTACGATTTATGTCGCTGCAATCCGCATTTCTGAGCTCACAGTAGTTTTGATAAGTAACGTATTTATAGTCTTTATTTCGTCCACACACCCTCCCGTACCTGGAACAATTGCATTTTTTTTAATACATTCTCGTTACTGTGTCGTCAAATTATTGTATTACCATATAATCTGATGCAAATTGCAAGAAAACGTAAGAAATGTTGTATCTATTTCACGGCCTATCTTAGCGCAACCACCTCAAGTAGACTACTAACCTGTACACATCTCCTTCCTGCCCCTTTCTCAAGTTATTTTTGGTGGTGTAGCATGGTGCACCACCCGAAACAATTAGCGTTCACTCTTCAAAAACGGTGAAGGAAAACATCGTGAGAAAACTGGCATGCCTCAGAGATATTACTCGACGGCATGTGAAATCAAGTTAGAGGCCCTTGGGCGGCTTTAAAACTCTGATACAAGGTTAGTCACTAACCACATGAAAGGTAACTGGCGCCACTTTCAGAATTATTGCTTTATATAATCGTCTCTTCTATTCTTTAGCGTAACACCACACTTCTCTCTTAGCATTCTGTGTCAATCTTACCTGCATGCAGCTTGATGCCTTCATTCAAGAATGTTGGTTACAAAAGGCATGTCTTTTGTAACCAACATTCTTCAACATTCATTCATTGACATCACTAGCATTTTATGGAGATAAAAAAATCCCTTTACAGCATGCGGTTAGGTCATGCAGTTTAGAAAATAATTCAAAATGTGTTCAACTTTCGTTCCACGTAAAAGGTATGAGTAGTAGTATAGTTGACTTCCACGGGGATGAAGTCGCGGACCGAAGATAGTTGTATGATATTTAAATTTTGCATTAAATTACATCAAAGAAATAAAAATTCTTATCCATATACTGACTCTGTATAGACTTCGGGACACCTGACTCCACACATAAATAAGGTCTTATCCTTCACGTAGGCGTCCTCGTCGAACACCCAGTCGCCCTGCGCCCAGTAGGGCTCATGGCCGTAGTTGGGGTCGTAGGCCGGGTTGCGCTTCGGGCCGCCCTCCATGCTCGGCAGTAACTTGTCAAAGTTGAGAGTGGTCGGCGGTATTGTGGACCCTAAGTACATAGTTTTTTAGTTAAATTAAGATAATTATGCAAAAATGTAAGAGAATTGGTCGTAAGTACCTACCTGTAAACGAATTTTTCAAATAACAAACAAATAACATAATATCAGGCCTGTTTACCAAGGGTTAGGTAGAGGTGCACACATGATGTAATACACCCACATTTCGCCAGTTATGTTTAAGTACCGTGTAATAGAGGGCGAGCCTAATGCCATCAACCGGGCACAAAATCCAGACTCCGGGCTGCTACTGACTAATTAGAATAAACTGATTAGAAGATTTATCTTTTTCCGTATTTGGTTTGCCACTTGATCTCGCAGAACCTCTTGCTTACTCTTGGAGTAGTTCTTGCCACCACTAGAACGACGAGGCAGTTCAAAAATAAAAATAAACATAACATAACATCACGCCTGTATTTCCCGAAGGCTTAGGCAGAGGTGTACCTATAGTACACCCATAATTCGCCAGTTATGTTTAAAAATAAAGTACCTATTCAAAATACTCAGTGCTCACCTTCGGTAGCGCTTGCTTCCTTTTTGCCAAGCGTTTTTGGCGGCACTCCATCCCTGAGCGAACACACAAACATCACTAATGCCATTACTTATTACCTCTAGCAGACTAAAGGGGGCAGGGACGGTCCGCCCCGGGTCCCCGGGTCGTAGGGGGCCCCCAAATCTTCAGAAATACTTTTGAGTCAAACCCTATAAAAAAGCCAAAATATGTTTATTAAGAAGCAATTTGGAGTTGGAGACCCCATACGTAAGCAAAATATATATGTAAGTTGCTTCAATTTTGATATTCTCTTATGCGTCGAAAAAGTAACACCTAGCCTATACAAGGTGATGTACTAAAAATTTTGAGCTTGCTCTTGCATCCTTTATTATCTTCACTCTAAAGTTTTTGCGTCTTTCTGAAAATTAACTTCTATGTATTTATGAATGTGCAAAAGAAAACCTAACCCTTCTGAGCCCACCTCGGAAGTGTTAGGGTTTCTTTTAAACATTCACACGGTGCAAAAATGTTCGTATTTCTCGTATCCTACCTAATATACAGCTAGCAAGTAAAGCTTCCTGTTGTCCAACTTTTTTGCACAAGTCGACAAAGCATTTATCCTATTTTCTAAGGAATTATCAAAAGAAACCTAACCGAGAATTCCGAGACGAAGTGGAAAAACTTTCGAGGTTTTTTCGCGGTCTTGCATTCTTTGCTTTTCGATGATACACCGATTTCGATTAACCCCATGTAAAAGCTGCTAGGTCCGTGAATAGCACAACAAGGAGATGAAAGCGCACGTCCCTGAAAAAATATTCCTGCCGGATGTAGATAAAGTATAATTGCGATTGAGACGTACGTTAAGGCCGTTTCCTCATTGGTTGGTGCGGTATCGTTTCAAGCGAAGTTCAAGGCAAGAACTGGTGACGCAGCAGCCGTGTGTTATACGAACCATTTACACGAACCATTTTATAAAGAAAACACTCTTTTCTTGCCAATACTTTTAATCCATACCACTGTACTATTTCACAATCGGACGACGACTAACTATCCATTCAATTTTACAATTTAGAACGACTTTTGCCCCACCCAGAAATAACGTTATTATCATAACCGTAATTTCTATGTGTTGCCAAAGTAAAACAATAATATTTTTAAAATTAAATCAAAGAAATCACGACAATTTGAAGCCACTTTTGACCCCTTAATAACTCAAAATCTATTTAACATAAACACATGAAAGGACATGTCCAAAATTTTATTTTATTTTTATTATTAAATCATTCTAACCAGGATAAGTTAAACATATTTGGATAGTGATCCCAAAAACTAGTGGTTCTAACTATATCATAAATTTTTAAAGACCTCCAATTTTGAGAAAAATCGTTTTTTATTTTAATGAGAATTTACTCCTAAAACGAACAAACTTTTCTAGTTATCTAGGATAACATAGCGAACACACCTCAAAAAATAGTGAACTTATCGAGATTGACACCATTGTACCATGTGTAACTTTATGTTATATTGACATATTCAAATAGTAAACTTCTCAAAATAAACACGTGTTACTGTCATCACTGTCAATTGATTGACAGTAATGACATGATGATTTGTTGATGGCAACTATGACAAATATGATATAAATAATGTCAATTTATATCATATTTGTCATAGTTGCAATCAACAAATAAAATATATATGTACTTTAAATAGTTTATAATTATTATTTAATAATTTTTCTCTTAAATGGAGGGGCTAAAAATATAATTTCAGTGGTTCCTAGTTCCATATTTTTGTCGTTTTTATTTAAATGTACGTTGTTTGATTCTGATTAGATTTTCTCGGAATAAAAAACCAACGTCCCTACAAAAATCAGACATCTCCTTTGATTTATTTATTAAAACCTCTTATATTAACTAGAACCCCAAATTTAATAAATACAGCTCAAACGATTATTGAGATATTAACGTCTAAAAATAGTAATAGTATTTTATTTCCAAAACTTCAGTACACATTACATCAATGAGGTGTTGACCCCTGAACTAGGACATCCTGTATGACAGGGGTCGAGGTTACTCCAGTTATATGGACCAACATGAGAAGGCTTAGACTAAATATAATTAAGAAGATAAGTAGATCTATCCTATCTACATATAATTAAGTGATTTATTGAATAATGAAAAGAAATTTGGAATAAAATGAAAAATAGACAAAATAATGAAAAAGAAAGTTATATTAGGTCTATGAAATTGCCGTTTATCATGAAATAAGTTAACGCCCTTGTTTCTCTATATTTTTTATTTTTATTAATCAAAGTAATTACCCATGCAATCAATGCATTTTTGCCAGCGTAGTGGTAACTTATTGATGCCCTTTTTGAAAAAGTGTGCTGGACGGGAGGGAACAAATTCTTCAAAGGCATTTTGAACTGCCTCTCGGTTATTGAATTTTTTCCCCGCCAAGAAGTTATCCAAATTCTGGAAAAAGTAGAACTCTCTAGGGGCAGGGTCTGGTGAGTACAGTGGATGACGGAGAACTTCCAACCCCAGCTCTTGTAACTTGGAGACCGTTTGCTGTGCAGTATGAGGTCGCGCGTTGTCGTGGAGGAGCAGCGGAGCCTAACGATTAACCAAAGCTGGTTGGAGATGTGCCAGCTTCTCCATCATTATGTTCAGTTCTTCACAATACACATATGCAGTAATGCTCATCCCGTTTGGTAAGAAGCTGTGATGAATGACACCGGCGCTAGACCACCAAACAGTGACCATCACTTTTTAGGGTCAGTTTTCGTTTGGGGCATTGTTTAGGTGCTGAACCAGGATCTAACCAACTTGCTGACCGCTTGCGATTGTCGAACAGAATCCATTTTTCGTCGCAAGTAACAATGCCATTCAACTTGTGAGGCACCCATTTGTCAAGCTTTTTTACCTTGCCAATTCGACGCAAATGGACCAATATTGATTTGATGCTAACATCGAAAGCTGCTGCTAATTCAGCTGTAGATTGAGAATCATCAGCTTCCACAATCGCCTTTAATTCGTCATTGTCGACTAAAGTTTTCTTCGGTCGAAATTTCCAGAACGGAAGCGGGCAAACCAATAACGAATGGTGCGATCGTTAATAGTGTTTGCTCCGTATCATTGAACTATACTCAGTGCTCCGTATACGTCGTTGATTGCGTGCCGCTCATACTCCATAATCACTCGAATTTTTAACGTATCCGTGATGACGAAAAACGTACAAATGCGATGAAAACAGAACGCTTACTATTAAACAAATCACTAATTTTCAAAAAAGAATTCCATATTTTAAGAATAAAAGTAAATTGAATTTAGAATTCTTAGCGAAAAAAGAAAAAATTGGACTTGAAATAGCCAGTAGCTTGTTTGAAATAGCAAAACGCAATTTCATAGGTACCTATTATTATTAAAATGGGGTTAGCATGTGTATGGTGATATGTGTGATGGTTGTGTAGATGTAGTGTGTGTATGTGTACTCCGAGTCTATCCACTAAGTTAGATTACTGACAAGATTTTCAGTATCATCGTAGCGTAAGAAATTGCTCACAAACTGACTTATATAGATCCCATCCTCAAAGACCAATAATAACCTACTTCCAGATGACCTAGAAAGTGGAAAGTAGATTGCGCAAAAGCAGGCCCACGTTATGGCACTGTGTCAAGACTATTTATTTATAAAAAATGATGTCGTATTTTTTCAAGTTTAGTCGTTTATTAACAACCAAACCTAAGAGAGAGAACCTAATAAATATTTATTTTGTTGATTTTAAAGTACATTCAATCCTAACCTGAATGTTGCCAGATGACAGACTATTCCAATCAAATAATTTGTAATTGATTGAAAATGTTGATATTTCTATTAATCCACATGGAGTACATCCATCGAGTACGTGGACTATGCACTATACGAGTATGTTTCAAATGCTATTTATTATACTCAAATACTGGAATTATGATTTTTCAATATTATATTGTGTTGAATATACTCAAAAACTTAAAAGTGTTTCGAGACAGTAATGTTATTTTATTATATCACCCAATTGATTTCGTAAATCGATTACCAAAATAATTAAACCTGATAACACTAACACCATGCATAATGTCAAACTGTCAAAAAGATTACTGTCAGATCAATGGCATTGCTGGCTGTCATACTGTTTATTTTGCGTCAATTTGAATTTAGTACCTGGGTGACCGAGCGAGCTCTGCTCTGGTGAAAATAGAGTATGCTCATTTAATAGTATAGGATAGTGCCTACTAATTCTACACCGCCGTAGTAGTAGGTACTGACTAATTCCATGCTACCATGATCATTATTCTAATGTCAATAATGTCATGTCATTATTCATTATCTTGTTCTAAATTTTGGGCAACCGAGCTCTGCTCGGGTGAAAATATGGAGAAAACTAATTTTCCCAGATATGAGACCTAGCTAGATCAATTTTTCGTCCCCATAAACCCCTAATATTACAACTTTCATCGAAATCGTTAGAGCCGATTTCGAGAACGTGAGTAGGTACAAATATATATATATATACATATACATACAAATATTGCTCGTTTATTAGTATAAAATTTATCCGTATTTATTTTTACTTATGTTACATTACGATTCAATGCTGTTCATTTAAATTGAAGACTTAAACGATCTAATGTTTATTTTAACACGGCCCTGGGTAAGTTTATACGTTCTTTAAATATTTATTATGAACACTAGTATCCTCACACCTGCACTTCTGAGAACCTAAAGAATGCCAATGATCCCCCACCAATCAACAATCAGTCGACGGTAAAACATGTTAAACGAGTTGTAGTTTAACATGTTTTACTATCGACGAAGATGAACACCTTTCCACCGTTCACTATTCTAGCAACCTATTAGAAGGCCTATGTTCAGTCAGGGGCCGTCGTCAGCTGTAAAAAATATCTATAATCTGATGTAATTATATTACATAAGTAAATACACTGATATTTTTTAACTTTTTCAGGTATCCTCTGAGGACTTGTGTTATTGCAAGACTGAACATTATCTACAACTCTGAAAATGAAAATTTAAGCGTATTATGTTTCGCATGTGGCATGTCAACTGCAAGTCACAAAACTCATCAGGTAAGTGTTTTTACAACAGCAGAATTTTTATGAGTATTAAAAAAAGTAAATAAACAAATAAAACCGGCGGAGTACTGGTGTCGCCCGAAGGGGTCGGTCTCAGCGCGCAACCGTTAAGCCCCGGTGACGCCTCCGGGCGACAGCGCGCGACGCCTAGAGGCGCCACAGTTAAAATATTATTTTTCAAAAAAGCATAGAACTAAATCGATGCCTAATATTTTTCTTACACTGGCAAGAATATTTGTAAGCCATAGACAATAAAATATACTAGAAACCTCGTGCCCAACACAAAAAAAATATATGAACGCGTCCTTTTTTACATTAATATTCTGTGATTCATCGTCGTAAATTAGTGCCGTTGTTTATTTATTGTGAGTTTATTGTGATAGATTTTTCGAATAAAACTTAGGTTAGTACATGAATAATAAAATACAGTAGTGAATTGTGCAAGTTTGTGGCTAATCGTTTGCGTGAGAGAATATAGTAAAAATGTTTTTCGAGCCAATAATTTTTTAGGTTATTTCGCCTTACCAATTTGCTATATAATATATGATTGTTGTCTGTTTTTCAATGAATTTGTAACTATCTATGCAAAAACGAATTCTAATTAATTATTTTATGCATTCGAGGCGTATTCATTCAATTTTGCGATTTTTCGAAGCATTTTAATGGGTAGGTAAAATGAGTAAAATTATTATGACGCCGCGTATCTTGAGTAAATTTGTTGAAATAATATTAGACTTGTTTTGTGACCATAAGTGAAGTAATTACAGGGGCTATAAGTAAGGAATGTGTGTACAGAAATTGATAAACCACTTCATTCTTGTTTATTTTCTAATAAGATTCTAATTAGAATAGATAAATTTCCGGGTAAAATGGCCCGGCAAGGTCATCTTGGTATTTTACCAATTATCGAAGCATATTTTACGATTCATGGATAACAATCAGTCGAAGAAGGTATAGGTAATATCCTAGAAAGATTTTATATATGATATTATGCTCATTATAACTCGTATGATAGTTTTCAATATTATCAATTGAACTAAGCGATTCAAAATTACAGCACCGCGCACTCTGAAGTTTGACTTGGAATATTATGGAAATATTGTATGTGAAACTAATAAGAAAACAATCTAACTTGATTATTTGTGTATTCATGATATTATTACCAAAATTTTGTGTAAATTGATTAATTAATTTTGCCAGAAATCAACATAATACATTAACAAGTCGGCTTACGGCCAGTTCTCTGTTTCCAATAGGATGTTTATAATAATAAGTAAACGTATGAGTGTTATAGCTATTATTATAAGTGGCCCTCATTGTTCAAACATTCGAATTTGTTAACAGAATGTAAATTGACGTAAAAGAAATGAAGCTACAGCAGTTTTTGTGAGCGAGGTCAGTGCGTGTCAAATTACATCGCGATAAGCCGCGCGAAGTTGAGAGTATTTTCGCGCGCATTTTTTGCAAGGCTCAGGAGAAGAAGTACTTTCCTACTTTCTAGGTCACACATTTGGATGAAGTTTGTCATGCTTATGCGGAGGCTACCAGCACGCGTAGCATGACGCTATCTATTTCTACGAAGAATAGAGACAGCTCTTTCTATACAAATTGATATTTCGTCTCTCCATTTTTGACATCGCACCGTAGAAATCATTCTACAATCTGTCATTTTGTCTTCCGCTTCTAACGATCTTTGTCTAGGTCCTTTTATATGTAGACTATTTCAGAAGAAAGTTTTCTATCCAAACTGTCAAAATCACGAAGGTAGTGAAGACAATTTGATTTTGTAATCGCCATGCTAAAGACGGTAGAAAACTTTTTACTCGACGGCCACAAAGTATATACGGTTATCTACAAAATCATGAAACGCTCTCCTGTAAAGGAGAGCGTTTTGAACGCAAAACTGTGATAAGTAATAATTATCATAATTAAAATTCACAGCAACACCTCGAATTCATGTGCAAAAATAGTACTGTATCTTTTTTTTCTTTTGCTTATATCTAGAAAATGGTGTGTCTAATCGCAAAAATAATGAAAATTTCGACCCCCTTTATAAAACCCCTCAAACCCCTAAGACTGAACATGTAGGTAATAATTTTTCTTATTTTCCATACAAAAAGTGAAAAATTCCATATAAAATACGTCGAGGCTTCGCGCCTCCGGCTTTAAAAAAAATCACGGGGTAGGACAAACGAGTACCACGTGGACTCGCGATTGTCAAATACGATTTAAGTTGTGTCAAAATTATATTTAAATTCAGGGATTTTTTGTTGCAGAATAGTTTTAAGATTTTCATAGCCAAAAATAAAGGGGTTTTAGTGATAGTTTAGATCGGTGTACAAGAGAATCGGCACCATTACCAAGGAAATGGTTAAATCCAATATTATTTTCTGTAATATTGTTTTCTTCCAAAATACGATACTTCGACACTCTTAATATCAATAAAAATTGAGAATCAAACAAAGAAAAAAAATCCTATGACAAAACAAACAATTCTGAGTCGAATTATGAAAAGAGTGAATTGCGTAAAAAGTGCAGTTGTGTCTTTCTACTTTGCTGCCGTCCTGTCTACACGGAACGTCATTTTTGTCTATTCTTCTGTCGACACAACTCGTTTCTACGGTGGTCATGCTACGCGTGCAGAGATGTTTATAGGCATGCAGTTGGTGATAAAAACAGAGCCACCCTGAAGTGTAGAAATAAGCCCGAATTAATTAATTAATGGAAGATTTGCCTTTAATATGTATTAGGTCAAAACAATAATTTGGTTATGGCCAGAATCAAATCACGACATGTGAGCAGCAGGACTTAGTAGTAGTAGTAGTCAAAGGCTCGGTATAAGAAATATATACCCTCATCTGTTATTTATTGATAATAAAGAATATATGATAGATAATGTATACATTGATATTTCGCAAATAGGTTGCCTAGCTAAATCACATGCCGATGATATTAAACAATAAAATGTTTAATTAATTTTTTTTATCAACTTCCCCGATTAGTTATTTATGAAAATCGAGCATCTCCTGAGAGAATATACCCCAAGGAATTGAAATAATAAAAATTCCCTACTTTCCTTCTGCGCAACTATGGAGTTGCCAGGTATATTTATTTATATTTATATTTATATATACTTTATTGTACACCACAAAAATACATAACAAAAAAAAAATCAAACACTACAAAATATACAATGGGCGGCCTTATCGCTTTCCGCGATCTCTTCCAGGCAATCAAGCAGGCAGGTAAGTAAGCGTTATTAACATACCCTCATAAGTTATTTAATCGAATTACATATCAAATGAAAGCTTATTTTATTCCCAATCCAACCATATTAGGTTGTCTTATCAAAAAGGTTCTTGAGTCCATGGTTGCCTAGATTTAAGATGTTAAATTTCCTGCGCGAACGTTGAGAGTGACAGAGAAGCGTTGCACGTGCAATTCTATTAAAACACACACACACACTTCTTCTGATAATATAAACACACACATACTTTACTATAATTTACATATTATTATATCATAAGTGCCTGCATGTAATGAAAACAGACTTAGTTCTCTTGCGAGCATCACCTTTGTTCAATGTTACCTTTTGGATATTGACTCAGCACGCGGCCCGGCTCACGCGCGGCCCAGTTAAAATATTGATTTGATTGCATCTCACACGTATAGAACACAAAGAATTTATATAATAGTGTGTGTTAAGAAATTTTAGTATATAAGCTGTAACATTTTATTAATAAATCAAATTTGAATTTTATATTCTTGTTTCATTACCCCTCACTGTGGCCAAAACACCTTTAGCCATCTCTGATCAGTCTCGTGAGTCTGCGGGACTGGCAGTGAGTGTACCCTTCCCGAACATGGAAATCCTGTCAAACATCCGTCTGTAACCTAAGGTCACATTTCGTCATTTATCTATCGTACTAGGTATATGATAGGTTAGGGCTGTAGGGCATGTTTCGGGAGGTTCCTGCACAGGATAAGGCGGGAGGAAACGCCCGGGTGTCACCATTGTGTGGATCGCCCGGAGGACACGGTGGAGCATACGGTGGAGGTCTGCCCAGCTTGGGCGGAGCATCGCCGTGTCCTCGTGGAGGCGATCGGCGGCGGTGATCTCTCGCGTCCGGCCCTGGTTCAGGCTATGGTACGGAGCGAGAGGAAATGGGAGGCCGTCACCTCCTTCTGCGAAGCGGTAATGCTCGCGAAGGAGGAGGCGGAACGCGTGAGGGAGAGGCAAATTTCGCGCCCTCACGCCCCTAACCGCCGCAGGAGGAGACGCCCAGGGCGTCGGGAATCGCGGGGCGATTTCCGGCCACCGTAGGCGCGGGCTTGCGGGCGGTGAGCAATGGGTGGCTCACCGTCCGATAAGGACCAGGCCCGGGTCGACGGCGCGTTGTGTTCCACGCGCGCCTCAAAGAGATGTCAGCATAATTGAAGGGTCCACTAGGACCGATGCCTGCCGGGGTTGCGAAGAAAACCGAAAGGGAGATCGTGGCCCCCGGCGACAGGGCAACCGAAGGAACACGGGTGGGTTTTAGTCAGTAAGAGTCTGACACGCCCTCCCGCTCCGCCCAGAGCGGGAGAAGTTATTTGATGATTTCCCACCCTCAAAAAAAAAAAAGGCTGTAGGGCATATAGGGCTTAGTCGTAGGGACTGTTAAGCTTGTAGGTCTTGGCATTATTTTCATGTATTGTCACACCCTTAACAGTATTGCGGCCTTACGTGACGTTTGTTAAGGGTAGATGTACAATCTTTATACCACTTTTTCCCATAAAAGTCTTAAAGGATAGTACATCGACTCGACGAAATATCGGGTTTCAATTTTTTTTTCGAAGTTTTTTCTCCCACAGTTTTCTTCTTATAACATCTTTGGCAAATACATGGGTCCCCGTATTATTTGCAGTAAACAGCTGCGCAACTGGGCTCAATAATTAATTATGCGTAAAAGAAGTCGCTTGTTTACAAAAAAAATATGGCTAGCTGTCAAATTAGCAGACGCTGGAAATCAGAGCCATCTGAAGTGAGCAAGTGGCAGTTTTTATCCCCATTATTTAGATAAATTAAATAATTTTCTCAGTTAGGTCAAACTATCTGACGGTTGGTAATAAAATGTTGGCGTCGGTAAAAGTGTATCGTGTCAAACTTGGCTATTATGTAATTTTGCTTTTTTATACTAGATGGCGTCATTGAGACATTGGATCACAGTTTTTATATGACATTTCTTCTGATAACCGTTCTATAGTATCTTAATAAAACATCCTGGCTTTAAATGTCTTTCAGACACAGCTGGAGACCCGAGCCCGAGCATGATAGTGCTGTAGCAATTTGCTGCTTTTTTGTTTGTATTATTTAGTCTCACTTTCTAGACATTTCCTGAACTGTCACGCCAAATTTTGTTTGATTCCAATGATATCATTTGGTAAATGAAGAGTATTCTTCTCTTTGGCTAAGTCTTTTTGAAGTATAATATCCAACCTTTAGGCTATCTGTTAAGCAGTTCTTCTCAGACTGTCTGTGTTTGTAATCTGATTAAATTTGTTCTACCACTCCAGATAGACATTCTCATAACTATCATGTAGGTATGTCAGATGAATACGCGGGGGTCGTGCGGTCCATGGTGTGTTACGGGGCACCGGTGTGGGCGCGTTCATTAAAGCTGCGGCCAGCCCACCGGTTGAACGCGTCCCAGAGGGTCATGGCCATCCGGCTGGCCCGAGGATACCGCACGGTCTCCTGCGAGGCGGCGAGCCTCCTTGCCGGATTACCGCCATGGAATCTGGAGGCAAAGGTCCTCGCGCACATCTGGGAGTGGCGCGAGGAGGCGAAACGCTGGGGCTGAACCCCGCTGCCACGAGAAATCACGGCACAGCGGACAGAGCTCCGGCGGGATCTCATGGCGTCATGGAGAGTGTGATTGTCGCAACCCAGCGCTAGGCACGCTACAATTGCGGCGATAAGACCCTTCTTTGAGGAGTGGTTAGAGAGGCGCCACGGCGTCCTGTGACTGTGTGACTGTTTCGGGAGGTTCCTGTTCAGGATAAGGCGGGCGGAAACGCCCGGGTGTCACCATTGTGTGGATCGCCCGGAGGGCACGGTGGAGCATATAGTGGAGGTCTGCCCGGCTTGGGTGGAGCATCGCCGTGTCCTCGTGGAGGCGATCGGCAGCGGTGATCGGCTCTGGAAACGCGAAACGGTAATGCTCGCGAAGGAGGAGGCGGAACGCGTGAGAGAGGCAAAATTCGCGCCCTCACGCCTCTAACCGCCGCAAGAGGAGACGCCCAGGGCGTTGGGAATCGCAAGCCGATTTCCAGCCACCGTAGGCGCGGGCTTGCGGACGGTGAGCAATGGGTAGCTCACCGTCCGATAAGGACCAGGCCCGGGTCGACGGCGCGTTGTATTCCACGCGCGCCTCAAAGAGATGTCAGCAGAATTGACGGGGTCTGTTAAGGCCGATGCCTGCCGGGGGTGCGAAGAAAACTAAAAGGGAGATCGTGGCCCCCGGCAACAGGGCGACCGAAGGAACACGGGTGGGTTTTCGTCAGTAAGAGTATGACAGGCCCTCCCGCTCCGCCAATATCTGGATCTGGAAAAAATATACTTCAGGCATGCTGTAGGCAACACACATTGCACCAAATAACCACATAAGTTCCCACAGAACTTCCCTTTACGGTTATAATGAAAAAAGTCAATCATAGGTTGCTTAGCTCACAAGCACAACACAGCCATTGTAAACCACGTGCGTCCCCACAGAACGTCCCTAGGTCAGGCAAATCGCTCACATTATAGCCATTTTAAACCACATGCGTCCCCGCAGAACGCCCCACAGGTCAGGCAGAGCTTCAGTTTCAGTTATACAAAGTCAACCACGTGTGTCCTTTAAGAGCACCCCAAAGGTTCTTGAACTCACAACAAAGCCATTTTTAACCACGTGCGACCCCGCAGAACGCCCGGTCGGTCAGGTAAGTCATAGTCATATTGAAGCCATTTGATGCTCAGAATGTTCACTCTTAATTGCAACATTTGCAACTATGTGCAAAGCCCCATGACATAAAACACAATATCACACTCGATGTTTTTTATCGATTAGATAATCTTACACTCTTGAAGGTCCTTAGACCTTTGATGTATATATAAACACTAATGCCATAAACAGTAAGCACAAAGGCACGGACTATCAAAAACTATCACACCAAGCGGTAATTTTTTTACCATCTCGTTTGAGAATTGAAAATTACGTTTTTAGAGTTTTTTAAGCATTCTCAATAACTGTTATCATTTGTACTTCTTTTCCATTTTTATGTAAATTCAAACACTTTTCACTTAAAATACTAAAAAGCAAGCGGAAATATGTGACGCCGTTACTCGATATAAAATCCAAATGAAGATAGTTTGCAGATGCAGCGGCAGATGACAGCATACGTTAGGACACGGTAATTTTTTTATTATTTCTTCAAAATTATGTGACAAGTGACGCGACTAAACGTCTACTACCATTGTATTCTATCATTATTTAGAACGAGTATAATGTCATTTATGAATTAATTGTTATGTAAGTACAGGTAGTTACCAAATTTAAATGAATTTAATATAATTTACTAATTGCATGCATTATTCAAGCAATTAATTTCTTAAAATAATATTTAAATATGTAAAACCTGTACGCCATAAAGGCATAATTAGACATAGATATTTATTATCTAAGAATCTTCTATACCTTATTTACGCAAATGATTTTGAATTTTGAACAGGCGTAGAAGATAAAAAAAAAAAAACGATAATAAGTAAGAACATTCACATGAGTTAATAAATAAATATTTTGCCGCCGACGTCAAATTTTTCTATTTAAACGTTTTTTTAATTTTTTATTGATTATTAGCCTGATCTGAGATTAATAGTGGATTTTCTTTTTTTTTGGAAAATGTTATGTCCATCGATATACGGATTTCGACTTGTTGTTTAAGATACCTCGGACGAACGTTTCGATAGATATCGCTTTGTAAAGCCCCCGTCGATATTTACGTGTAAGGCCGTATTTAATAATACTTCACCGGCTGATAGCTGTAAATCCGGTTGTGCAATAATGAGCGCGCTAAGCAAGAATGACTCATACTCTTCAATTAATAATAAAGATAGATAAAAGAAAGGGCGACGTCCTCGGGGACGCTAGTTACAATTGGGCGTGCCTGGAGGTTCAATTGTTAGCCCTTTCTTATTTCTAGTCTAGTTGATATAAATGACCTTCGTAACATAATGGCAAACTTATCGAATATAATTCTATTTGCTGACAAAAATATTAACTGCCACATGAAACGCTAAGAATGCTATACATGGCCCATAGCAGACTCGGTTATCAACTACGGACTCAGCAGCTAGAGGAGAACTTATTTGACAGATATCTAAAAGTTACAACGAAGAATATTAAAAGTAATTACGCCTAAGCATATAAAAAAGAAATTCAAAAATTGGGTCTTTGGATGTTTTTTTTTTCTAGATCCTTTTAAATATCTACTAAACTATGAAACCCATACCCATGACGAAAAATGACAAAAATTTACGCAGCCGCCATCCAGGTTTTTAATTTAGACCTCACGATCGGTTATAGCACCCTCGAAAATAATGTAAACGACACCCATGACCAAAAATTTAAAAAATTTCATAGCCGTCAGTTTGGATTTTCATATTGAACTCACGATCTGCTTTAGCACCCTCGAAAACTATGAAAACGACAATCATGACGAAAAATGTGAAATTTTTGCAATAATTAGCACCCCTGCCCAACCCTTTGAAAGAAAACAGGCGTGACGTCATGAAGAAATCTCATTTCTGCAACTTTTTTGTGCAACTGTCCTTTCGCGCAAGTGTCTTTCGAGCAAGTGGATTCGCGCTAGTGCCCTTCGCGCAAGTGTCTTTCGCGCAACTGTCTTTCGAGCAAGTGGATTCGCGCTAGTGCCCTTCGCGCAAGTGTCTTTCGCGCAACTGTCTTTCGAGCAAGTGGATTCGCGCTAGTGTCCTTCGCGCAAGTGTCTTTCGCGCAACTGTCTTTCGAGCAAGTGGATTGGCGCTAGTGTCCTCCGCGCAAGTGTCTTTCGCACAAGTGTCTTTCGAGCAAGCGGATTCGCGCTAGTGCCCTTCGCGCAAGTGTCTTTCGCGCAACTGTCTTTCGAGCAAGTGGATTCGCGCTAGTGTCCTTCGCGCAAGTGTCTTTCGCGCAAATGTCTTTCGAGCAAGTGGATTCGCACTAGTGTCCTTCGCGCAAATGTCTTTCGTGCAAGAGTCTTTCTCGCATATTATTATCTCCATTCGCGCAAAAGTCACTTCGCACAAAAGTCCATTCTCGCAATAGTCCATTCGCGCTAAAGTCCCTCCGTGAAATGTCTTTCGAACAAGTGGGTTCGCCCAAGTGTCTTTCGCGGAAATGTTTTTCGTGCAAGTGTCTCAGATCCGTGAAAAATACAAAGTGAAATACTTCGGAACAAAAACGGAATTCAGTGGCAAAAAACGAAAATACAAAACCAAAGACACCAACTTCCGAAATTAAAGTTACTTTTGCACTTTGTAGTGTTTTTTTTGGAAGGCTGTTGTTTTTTTTTTATATTTTTCATTTTTTAGTTGTGGTTCCTACCCCACGAATTCGAATACCACTACCTGCTATGTAGGTAAATAACAGTGAGAGTAACGTATTATATCAGCACCCACACGACGTAAGACCTACCCACACGAAGTAAGACCTACCTAACAAAAAAATAATCATCAAAATGAATTCATAATTAGCGGCGTAATCGCGTAACAAACAAACAAAAAAAAACATACATTCGAATTGAAAACCTCCTCCTTTTTGAATTCGTAACCGAATTATAGGAACAGGTGTTATGCTGCATTGTGAACCTTAACGCGGTGCTACAAGAGCCACTTTATGAGGAAGTGTGTAGAAAATTTATTTTTGCTGGCTATAAAACCATTGGTAATATTATTAATTTTAAGTATCGGAACCCTTTACTGTGCTTGGTCTTACACGCACTTGGATGATTTTATTAAAGCAAAATCTTGTACAATACCTTCGCTGGGCACATTTTGATCGTTCCCAGAATCGAAAGCTTCCCACTTGGACCCATTTGCCCCCTACACAATGGGCTTGTGTTCTTTTCTTAACTCGGTGCCGGTGGCTGGAAGTAGTGTTCCTCGCGCTCAAAGGCAGCACTTCCACTAAACATTGGAGATAATTTGGTTAGCGTTCAAAAATTATTCCTGCATGGCGATTCCACCAATAAACTTAACTTTACCCAAGTTTCAGAGAGTAACACTTGATTTCAAAACCAAAAATTAAAGCCCAAGCACCTTTAAATTAAAAAGCACATTGTTTTCTTGTGCTTTGGTTGTATTTGACCCTCCACGATCGCGAGATATGCAGTCTCAGGTAATATTTCCTAGAATGCATCGAGATGTGGTCGCGGTGAACAAGGACTTTCCTTGGCTATAGAGAAACAGCGTTTATTCTGAAAGTGGTCAACATCGCAAATAGCTGGCAAATATTTCGCTGTTTTGATGAATTTTGCAATATTATTGTATGGAAATATGAAATATGGCTAACTGGTGAACTAAAATATTGATTATGAAATGCAATAATTAATATCATAACACCGAATATTTAGTTTTAGATGTAAAAAAAGTGTCTGGAAACTATCCAAATGCTTTTTTGACACCTAAAGCGGTTGCAACATCAAATTCAGTGTTTAAATTGTAGTTCTTGACTCAAATTGTTTACAAATACAAATATTTAAAGCAACGGTTATTTTAGCAATATACCGCTCACCGGCCTCCAGAGACACAACCGTATTCTTAAATTCATTAAACAACGTACTCATCAAAATTAATCATACGAGACACATTATACTTACAGGAGATATCAACATAAATATTAGCGAGGACTCACTGGACCTGAACAAAGATAACTACCTAACATTACTAGCTACCTTTGATCTTCTTCCAGCCCATACGTTCCCCCATACCAGACAGGAGAATTGCTTGGATCACGTAATACTAAAGGCCAAATTACCGGCTCATGCACTAGTGATGCATTCTGTTCTTACCGATCAAAACAATAATTATCTTTGTACACAAAGTAACACAAAAATCAAGGACCTCCAACACAATTACGCGAATAAATTACGATCAACTCTCTACAGATCTAAATGCGCTCGATTTACATATGATATACGAAATGCAGGATCCCAACACGGCAGCAAAATTCCTCGCAAATAGACCACAGAGCGAAATACGGTTCGAAAGTTCTAAAATCCATAACCGCAAAAAAATTATAAAGCTGTGGATTACACCAGGACTCCGCTGCATGACCCATAGAAATAACATGCACAAAAGAGTAAAATCGACACCAGACGACACTACCCTATTAGCTTCACACACCCGCTACAGAAACTTCTAGAATACTGTTCGTAAAAAAAAAATGAACACAAACATAATGATATAAAAAACGTTGGCCAAAATAGTAAATAACTCTGGGAGGCAATCAATAAAATCACGAATCGAACTAAAACTAAAGAACCCCCAACTCCGTTGCTCGTGGTTTCACTCGCGCCAGACCAATCAGTCGAATTAGTGAATTACTATTTTGTTACCATCGGCAAAAGCTTAGCTCAGAAAATACAAGGTACTCAACCAAACCAGCGCAAAAGCTCCACAAACAATTACTTGTACCCACACTCAATGGTGCTGCTTTCTACTGACGTGGATGAAGTTGAAAAACTAGTAATATCCCTACGTACCAACTGTACTGTTGGTTGGGATGTTATATCTACCAGGATAATTAAAGAACACAAATATTATAGTTCCGCCCCTGAAACACATCTGCAATCAAGCCCTCGCCACCGGTAAATTCCTAAAGGTTTTTAAGAAATCTGTATTTATTCCTGTCTATAAGCCTCCTAATCCTCGAGCGCATTTTGAACAAGCGGTTAGTAATTTATCCGGAAAGTAAAAAGCTTCTATCCCCATACTATACGGTTTTTGCGCCGGTAAGTCCACTTCTGATGCAGTGTATGACTTAATAGACCATAATGTTAGGAACTTGGATGTTGGGCAGAAGATTTTAGGTATTGTCTTCGATAAAGCTATGGCCTTTGATACCGTCTCTGTTCCCATCCTTAAAGAGAAGCTAGAGAGCATAGGTATAAGGGAAATGCAATTAAAGCTTTTTGAAGATTACCTTAAAGACCGCTCACAGAGCGTTAAAATAAACAGTTACATAAGTTTCGAAAAAAATATAACACAGAGTTCCACAAGGCAGAGTGATTGCGCCTACTCCATTTTTAATTCATTTTAATGATCTGTGTGCGCTCAATCTCAACAGAGGCAAAATCTTCACATTTGCTGACGACACTGCCCTAATATTCAATTCTACCACATAGCAAAGCGTTTTCAAAAGTGCTCAAACTGACTTGAATAAGGTGTCTAAATACATGGGTGCATGACAATGTCCTCCTACCCTGAATGCAGACAAAACAAAATACAAAAATTTTGCTATGCGAAAAAGTTCTCAAGGTCTGGCACCTCTTTTTAATGATTTAGTTATAAGTTGAATGTTTTAAATCTTTTGCATGCCTACGTGGTAAAATATGGCTGAGCTTTTATTTTTTTGTCATCATTTGCTGTTACCCATATTTGCAAAATAAAATTATCTTATCTTATCTTATGTTTTTTCTTCACCGCGCATAAATGCCCCATCCCCTAAAGAAAGAAAATAAAGAAAGAAAATACATTTATTTAGCACAGACAAAAAGACACACAACACAACATAATTATAACACAAGTAAATAATAAAAAAGTAAACGAAAAACAAAGTGTAGAATAAAAATTTAACAGGAAAGTTTGCCTCGCGGCTGCGCCAAATAGGGCCAGTTCAGCAAAAAATGCCAGACAACTAGTGCCTGACGCTGGTTTTGAACTGGACCTGAAGTGTGAGGTGACGGATGTAAATCAGTTTTATACTGCATGTATACTTAATTAAAATAAATTAGTGTAAGATAATAATAATAATACATAATTCGTTTTATACTGCAATGTGTGTACTTAAATAAATTAGTGTAATAATAATAACGAATATTCTAATACATTGTGTGAAAATAAAATAAAATCGCAAAACAATAACACAAAAAGGAACTGACAAATAAATGAGACGGACCCCTACAGCACAACGTACACGTGCGCCCGCCTTGAGAGAACAAACTCGGTGAAATACCTTTGGGTGATACTGGACCCTCTTCTGAGCTTTCATCCACACGTCGACACCTAAACTAATTTAAGAATCTAAGACACGTGGCGGGAGAAAGCCTTAGAAATACGGTTTACTGCGCACTTTGACAGTCTTTGTTAACCTATTGCATAACAAAATGAGGTGGCGCACCCAAATCGGCCCTAATCCAACTGGAAAGGGCGCAGAGAGTAATCCTAAAAGTATCTTCTTTTCGACCATTCCGCTACTTCACAACCGACCTATACCGGGAAAGTGGGGTTCTTACCGTTCGCCAACTATTTCTACAGACCACCCTGAAACAACACGCACTTCTTTCTTACAGTCTTACACCTATGCTCGGCAAGAGGTGCTACAATCCTGTCAACCCAAACCCTAAGTAGATTCACAACCGATTCTTCTGTTTTCTTTGAGGTTACCTCTATAATAAAATAAATAAAGTTCGCAACATCTTCCCACTCACACTCTCACTCACAACCCCACCCACACACGCGAAAAACCCACTCACGCCAAACGAACACTGCTTCCTTTAAGTCAAATATAAATGATTGTCTAGTTTTAGTTTATGGGAGACCATAATTATGTTCCTTGAAGCGGGGGACCTGGTAGCCTTAAATACAAGCTTCGGCTTAGCTTAGACACCCTCCCACAATATATTTCTTTGAGCCCATGACCGAACAGTAAGATTCTTTGTTACTATTTTATAAGGATATTAAGGTGTGAAAAAAAAAAATTAAAGAAAAAAGTTCATTAATAATATTTTAGTTTAGTATTATTCTAGTAAGCGAAATTTCAAACTCAAAGCATTTGTTTCAATTAAACCATTTACATGCACTTTTGAATTGTCAAAAAGTCTAGTCGGTCAGTTAGAAACTTGAAGCTAGTTGCCCATTCCAAAACGTAGATAGAGATCTACGTTTTGGAGAGAGAAGAGAAGAGAAGAACTGCCAAGAAACTCATTTAATTCTTCCATACAGTAATATTGCAGTATATTTCACAGATATTAGCGACGTTGCCAACTTTTAGAATGAACGCTCGCTTGATTCAGAAAGCAGTACTCCTGGTCGCGGCTCGCATTGTTATGTGGGTTCTCTCTCTGGAGCCCTGACCACCGCGCCGGTAGCTTGGACCCTGTTCCCGGTACCGATGAGTAGCCCATCTTTATATTTTTAAATGTTTTTATATTTTTTATTCTAATATTTAACGCCACGTCGCTCGAATGTACCCGGAGAGATGAATAAAGATCGTCACTCACTGGACGCTTGAAGGAGGACATCGCCCTTGACCTAGACCGCAGTGAAGGTAGCGTGACGATCTAATCATGTTTGCGGGGCCAACATGTCCAGAAATCGCACAAAACAGTGAGATTTGGGAGGACAAAGGGGACTTTGTCCTCCCAAATCCCAAATCTGCTGGGCAAAGGCCTTTGGCCAGCAGTAGGACACAATATAGGCTAACATAAATTAACAAATAATATTCAAAAATATAATAATGAAATAAAGGAAATAACATATCTACTTACTCATTAATAAGAAAAGAGCAATAAAAAACGTATTATCCATGATTAATTCAAATTGGCGAAACTACGTTAAATCCTGAAAATAAATCCATCACAATTTGTCTGCATCCGTAGGTTGCTCTCTACAATTAAAATATTTGAATGTCAAAGTAATGTTGTGGAGTTAATTGTTAGTTTTATGATCAAGGCACGGCAGCTGGCACACGAGGCGGCCTCGTCGCTACGATAACAACGTTACAACACACTCGTGCGTACTTTCTCGAGCCTCGCCGGCTAGTTCCATGCTAGTTCTGTGGTGACCTTCCAAGTGACTCGGACGTACAGTCGAACGCACGTCATTAGTAACAGAACCAGTATAAACTGACCTCGTATTCTATTGAAACTCCGTACTACACTAAGCCAGCTTCCGGGTTTCAGCCAAAAGCGAAATTTCAGGTTGGTCCGTTAATGATCTTCATTATGTGACTCGAAAGATATTATTATCAGCAAAAAGGTGTGGAATCGTCCCGAAAGGAAGTTGAGGGCCGTCGCTAAGTGAAACCGCACGAGTACCTACCGATCGTGGATGGGTGACTATTCATTTCATACGGAGAGTCCGAAGCTGTCTGAATAGGAAAGATGATTTTTTTTTACAATGCATGTGCTCGAAAGGAGCGTTTTCCAAGCAACCAAACTGTGCGGAAATTGCCACTTTTTCGCACTAGTGCTTTTTACTTTTCGTTTCTTTTTTTAATTTTCAGCTTTCCTCAGCCAGACGCAAAGTGTTTTTATTTTTCACGAATTAGAAGATGATGATGACACTGGCGCTGGCGATGGCCATGTCAAAGTCAATTTTAAATAGTCCCTTATAAGGCACTTTTGAACGACAAAATTTACAAAAAAAAATAGAATTCTAGTCACCCCTTCCAAAACGAAGTTTTCATATGGAGAAGAATGGGCAAGAAACTCCACCGTAACTTTTTTAAATGTTTTACAATATTTTGTATAGGTACATTATGTAAGTAATTAATAATAATAGTAATAATAACTGGCAACACCGTGTCAACAAAACTTCCAAATATCTCATAATTTTAACAATAATAAATTTTCACGTACTTTTACACTTTTACAATAGTTTTTCCGTACAAACCGAACCTGGATCCTGAATTTATCTAAAAACCAAGTAAAGAGTTCAAAATGCAATAGAATTATTCCAAAAACTGCCGAATAAAACTGCCGAAGATTACTCTGTGATGAAGATCTAATGTTGACACGATTAGCAGCTCGACGTGCACGCCTACCACCTCCGGACTCGCCGCTCAGCTCCGCCTCGTCGCCGCCGGTACGCAGCCCCACTGTGAACGCTGTGATGACACCGGCCGCGGCAGTTGCGTCGAGCTCGAGCGACGAGTATTTCTCCCCGCCCACGACGCCACCACCTGCTCGCCGACGGGGGAGACGCCGGCCGCCGGATGGCTTAGGACCTCGAGGCCCACCGGCCTCTGATAGGGTCCCAGCTCCCGGTGGAAGTGTGCAGCGCATGAGATGGACACGATCCATTAACGAAAACGTCATGCGCTCATACTATGGGGCTACAGAGGGGGGAAACAATCTGACCGCGTACCGTGTTCGGATGCTCTCTCTTTTCCAGGTGCTTGAGCCAGCTGTCAACGTTTCGGCACAACGACTGTCGGATCAGGTGCGGGTCATCCAGCGTAATCATATGTTGGATGACACTGTACTTGATCGCCTGCGAAGTGAAATGCAAAGTAGCCATGTCATCGCTCCCCCATTGCGAAGTGTTATAATACCATCACAGATGTCAAGTGTCATCACAAGTCAAGCTGACGAGAGGATTGATGACAGGGCTACAAATGTAAGTACCCAGTGCAATGAAGACTTGAGGAGTGCTTTAGAGGGTGCGATTCAGGAATATCGATTCATGTCGCCCGAACTTAGACCACGTTTACCTCGTTTGCCCATACATAACAAAAATAAGGCGCTGGTGGCGGTTCTGGATTCGCAGTTGTCAAACTATTTTGATGACTGCGAAGACCTCACTGATACACATTCAATTCTGTACTGCGCGGCTGTAGCGGTATGTCGTGTAGCTCACCTCAAATTTTCTAATGACTCTAGAGCTACACGACCAAAACCAGCCGCACCAGCTTGGCAGTGCAGAATTGAACGCCGAATTGGTGGGGCCAGAACGCTCATCGGCAAACTAATCTGCTTCAGGGAGGGCAATACTCGCCCTAGAGTGATGCGCTTTGTGAGGCGGGCGTTCTTAGGGACTGATATCAGCCCTCAGGACTATATGACCCGTGTCACAGAGCGCATCGACTTCCTGAAGCAGAAAGTGTATGCATGGGCAAACCGTATTCGTAGGTATAAGCGGCGAGTAGAACGATACACTCAGAATCGCACCTTCCAGAGCGATGAAAGGTGGGTTTATAGGGCTTGGGAGCGACCAGACCAAGGTGTGGCTGACACGCATCTGCCGGATGATGATGCCATGTGCTCTTTCTGGCGCAGCATCTGGTCAGTACCTGTCAGTCACACCGAAGGTGATTGGACTCGGGAAGTCGAGCGAGCCTGCGATCCAATACCAGAAATGGGGGCTATTACTATCTGCCCCCAAGATGTAGCTCGTGCAGTCCGTCCGTTGCCTAACTGGAAGTCTCCAGGGCCGGACGGGCTGCACAACTTCTGGATCAAATGGTTCGTAAGATCGCATGCTCGCTTGGCGGCTCAGTACCAGACTGCTTTGGAGTCTGGTTCGCTACCCCAGTTCCTAACGACAGGAGTTACCCACCTGCTCCATAAATCTGGTAGCACCGCGGAACCCAAAAATTATAGACCGATCACGTGTTTACCGACGGTCTATAAAGTTCTTACATCCATTTTGAGAGCTAAAATTAACAAACATATTGACACCAACTCCATCATGTCTGCCTCTCAAAATGGATGTAGGAACGGGTCCCGCGGTACTAAGGAGCTACTCCTCATTGATATGGCCATTAGCCAACAGGTTCGCCGTTCCCGAAAGGATCTGTCGACATGCTGGATAGATTATAAGAAGGCCTATGACTCGGTGCCACATACATGGCTCATGAGGGTGCTGGAGTTGTATAAAGTACATACAACTCTGCGCACTTTCCTGATGTCGTGTATGGGGCAATGGAGGACGGTCCTTCGCTATCCAGGATGTCGAAATATCCAGAGGAATAGCGAGCCGATAAGGATCGAGCGAGGCATATTTCAAGGCGACAGTTTGAGTCCGCTCTGGTTCTGCTTAGCTCTGAATCCTCTAAGCACACTGCTGGAGGATTCAGGTCTTGGCTATCGGTTGAGGAGAGGTGGTCAGAATATCTCACCTCCTCTACATGGACGACCTAAAACTCTTTGCCCCCAACAATTTGCAACTGATGGAGCTACTGAAAGTAACTGAAACTTTCAGTAGCGCCATCAGGATGGAATTTGGTGTGGACAAATGTGCGGTCATGCATGTAAAGCGAGGAGAGATTATGGAATCCGTGGGAACCCAACTCTCGGATTCCATAAACCTTAGAGCCCTCTCCGCATCCGAAACCTATAAGTATTTGGGTATGTCGGAAGCGTTGGGCATCAATGTTACTGACATGAAACAATCGTTGAAGGAGCGCTTCTTTGGCCGCCTGAAAAAAGTATTAAATAGTCTTCTATCAGGCGGAAACAAGGTGCGCGCCTTCAACGGTTGGGTTATGCCGGTTTTGATGTACTCTTTCGGCATACTCAAATGGACTCAGACCGAACTCGACGCCTTGGATAGGAGGGTCCGTACGTTGCTGACTGCATATCGAATGCATCACCCACGGTCATCAGTAATGAGACTGTATATCCCGCGAAAGTGTGGAGGTCGAGGCTTTTTAAACGCTAAGACCCTCCACAATCGCGAGATATGCAGTCTCAGGGAATATTTCCTTGGAGTCGACGTGGGGATGCATCGAGATGTGGTCATGGTGGACAAGGGCCTTACCCCGCTCTCCTTGGCTAAAGAGAACTGGCGCAAGCCTGTAGTGCTTGACACTAAAGATCGCATGGAGATATGGCAGAGTAAGGAGCTTCACGGACGCTACTTCCGGGCCCTGCATGGGCCCGATGTAGATTTACCAGCGTCCGTAACCTGGCTGCGTTTTGGTGACCTCTTTGGGGAAACCGAAGGTTTTGTCTGTGCAATTATGGACGAAGTTATGATGACGAACAATTACCGGAGATTCATCTGTCGGGCATGCCACCGTCCGGGAGAATCAATCCGACATATTATCTCCGGGTGTTCTCGTCTAGCTAATGAAGAGTACTTGCATAGACATAACCTTGTAGCCAGGATTATCCACCAGCAACTTGCTCTGAAATACAGCCTTGTGGAATCGGAAGTGCCGTACTACAGGTATGTGCCCGACCCAGTTCTCGAAAATGGAAATATCACATTGTACTGGGATCGATCCATCATCACTGACAGAACTATTGCTGCCAATAAGCCTGATATAGTGGTGGTGGATCGAGGAGAGCGGCGCACAATGATTATTGACATAACGGTTCCGCATGACGAGAACCTCGTGAAAGCTGAGAAAGATAAACAAATCAAGTATCTTGACTTGGCTCGCGAGGTTGTCGACATGTGGGATGTAGATTCAGCAATCATTGTGCCGATAGTCGTGACAGCCAATGGCTTAATCGCCAAGAGCCTCGACCAACACCTAAGGAGGCTCTCGTTGGGCAGCTGGATCAAGGGCTTGATCCAGAGAGCGGTACTCCTAGACACGGCTCGCATTGTCAGAAGGTTCCTCTCCCTGGAGCCCTGACCGCCGGTAGCTTGGACCCTGTTCCCGATACCGGTGGGCTACTATTTTTTATATTTTTAAATGATTTTATATGTTTTAATATTTAAAAATATAAATTATATGTATTTAAATGAAATAAAGGAAATAGTAATAAAATTTATTTATTTCAAAAAAGTGTGGTACAGTCTGTTACGATAAATATAAATTTACAATTTTCGGATAATAAGAAAAGAGTAACAATAAATAGAATTGAATCTGGCGTCCTAGCTAGGTTAAGACATGGTAACCTGTATTAAGGATCGCCAGCCCAGGTTCCCACAGAAGGAGCACAAGTAATTTATAATAGACTGCTTAGAACTACAAGGTGCAAACGTATGTTTACTTAAATTTACTTACTAAAGTGTTAGTATGTGTATTCTATGATGTAGATGTGGTGTGAGTGTGTTTTGTGATGTAGGCGTGGTGTGTTTGTATGTGTGTAAACGGAAGGGAAAGAGGTAGAGTTTAGAAACGGAGTGTTAGAGAAGTCACTACGATTTTGAGGTAAGCAGAAGTTCAGTGTCGTCGTAGTTTAAACTGGCTAGAAAGCATGTTATTTGTCTTTTACACATTTCGTAAGAGGATTGATGTACAGGGATGGTTTTGTTTATTCTGTTATATAAAAATGGCCCAAGGTAGTAAAAGAAACGTTTAGTAAAAGCAAAGCGTGTGAAGGGTACTTCGCAAATTTCGTTCTTGCGCCTAAGTGAGGATTGTGTTTGTGTAAAAGGAGTTTTTGTGTGTTGATGTAATAAAATGTTGAGAATAAAAGTTTGGCGGACCGTGAGGACTTTGCATTTTTTATATAGATCAAAGGTTGGGTAGAGCATTGGCCGGAAAGTAGCAACCTTAAGAATGGCTCTTTGAGCTACTTCCAGAGGTTTGAGTGTAGTTTTCGCAGCTCCAACCCAACTATTAATACAGTACGAGATGACTGACTGACACATGGCGAGATACACGGTACGTATTACATAAGTATTGGCAATGTGTCTGAGTGTTTTAAAAAGATATATGAGTTTACGAACACGAGCAGTAAGATGGGTGATATGTGCTTTAAAGTTAAGGTGTTTATCTAAGATAATTCCGAGGTATTTCACCGTGTCAGTAGATAAAATTGTAGGACAGTTGCAAGAGGCCGAATTGGGTTGGCAGGTGTGAGCTTTTAGAGTAACGGGTGCCAGGGGTTGAGTAGTGGAGTTTAGGGAAAATGTAATGAGTTTAGTTTTATTAGTGTTTAGCGTGAGTGAGTGAGAGATAAGCCATCTATATATTGAATCAAATCCATTTTGAGCAGTTGCTTGCAGTTTAGCCCATGATTCATTATAAAAGGTAATTGCAGTATCGTCGGCAAAAGAGACAATTACAAAACAAATTATAAGTAAAAAGAATTAAAAATGAAGCAACGACAGATAAATTAGGTAATTATGTGATGGATACATGGTGTTCACATACATATTTACAAATATTGTAAAGTAGACTTAATAAGTCCGTGTGTGACCAAGGAATCACAGAATTAAAAATCAATGTCATATAATAAATTATACAATTAAATTAGCAACCAGTTTTATCTATATTCTAGATCATACTATGGAGCTAGACATGTTTCCAAGCATTATTATCTTGAATATTAATTTTATAACTAACTGCTATATTATATTTTTTTTCTAATTTGAGCAGTAATAGCCTAGTGGTGTGACCATCGGATTGCCAAGTCATAGGTCTCGAGTTCGAACCCAAGGCTCGCACCTCTGACTTTTCGGATTAATGTGCGTATTGTATAATTATCACTTGCTTCAAAAAAGGTGAAAGAAAACATCGTAAGGAAACCGGCATGCCTGAGAGATATTTCTCGATGGCATCTGAAGCCAAGTCAGAAGCCCATGGGCGGTTTTAAAACTCTGACATCAGTTTAGTCACTAACCACACGAAAAGAAGAAGATACTCTAATTTGTAATATGCTTGTTTACAAAGTGTACTTTTAAATGAGTTTGAAATTTTCTTTAATTTAATTGCAAGGTATTTTGTTGTAACATTTAACACAGTACCACATAAAAGATGTATGTACGTTAGAAAACCTGAAACATGGTTGATATAGTTTGCCTTTATTTCTAATATTAATATGTCATCACTTATTTTATTAGAAAGATGTAGATTTGTTGTTACATACATAATATTTTCATAAATAAATTGGCAAGGTACCGTCATAAAATTAATCCTTTTAAATAGTTCGCTGAGAGATTCGCGGTGACGTAGATAATGAATGGCTCTGACAGCTCTCTTTTGCAAAATAAAGATGTATTCAATATCAGCAGCCCGACCCCACAGTAAAATTCCATATGACATAATGCTGTGGTAGTAGCTATAATAGACCAAACGCGCGGTTTCTACATCTGATAACTGTCTTATCATTCTAAAAGAATAAGCGGCCGAGCTTAGCCGCCCCGCAAGAGATGTTATATGAGGTCCTCATTGTAGTTTCTCATTTAGCGTGATTCCTAGGAAAACCGTTTAATCAATAAATTCCGGTTTTTCTCCATTCAATATGATGTCTTATTCGCTACTTCTAACATAAGGTTATTTAAATCTAAAGCACTTGTTTTTTTTTTTTTTTTATTTAGTACCAAATTATTCACCATAAACCAATCTTGGACTTGAAGAATAGAGCTATTCATGTCGTCAAGACTTTGTTATTTTCGGTTTATTTTAAAGATCAATGATGTGTCCATCTGCAAATAACACCATCTTCGGTTGATTTTGAAGTAATTGGGGTAAATCATTAATGTAAGCTAAAAAAGGAATGGACCCAATGTCGAACCTTGAGGAACGCCCATTGCCATTTCCAATCCTAATGAGTTTATGCCATTTACCTGAACTTTAACTTTTCTGTCTTTCAGGTATAATCTTTGTAAATCAAGAGCTTTATTCCTAACTCCATAGTGCTCTAGTTTCAGCAGAAGTGTCTCATTGTCTACGCAATCGAACGCCTTCGAGAGGCTGCAAAAGATTCCAATGGCATCTTGTGCTTCTTCCCAGGCATTAAAAATGTTCTTTATTAAGGCGACACTGGCGTCAGAGGTACAACGACCTTTGGTCAAACTGTACTGTTGTTCATGAAAGATGGATTTTTTATTAAAGTGACGCAACATTTGATTGAGCATCAACTTTTCAAACACCTTATTGAGAACTGGCAGAATTGACATAGGCCTATAATTGTTGGGTTCTTTACTATCACCGGATTTGAACAATGGAACTACTTTACTGTGTTTCATGAGAACCCGGAAAGACTCCTTGGTCTATATTGGTGTTAAATATGTAAGCTAAATAGGGCGCAATGATTTCGATTATAGATCTACAGACTTTTACAGACATTCTCCAGAGATCTTCTGTTGATTTAATTTTAAGATCTTTAAAAGCTTTTATAATAGCCTGGGGGTTTGTATGCTGAAACCTAAACTCAAAGGGCATGCCTTCACATTCTGTCTTAGTAAGGCAGCAGAAAGCGCGGGTGAGGAATTTAAAGCTTCAGTAGTTTTAAGGACAATATTAGCGAAAAAGTTTTCAAATTCTTAAGCTATTTCTATATCTAAGTTAATGGGGCCATGTGCAATTTCTAAATTAAATTCAGTATTTCGCTGTTTTTCCTACCTGTTTCATTATTTATTATTTGCCTGGTAGTTTTTATTTTATCATCAGTTGATTTTATTTTATTGCTTATATAAAGAGCTTTTTTTTACACTTTTAAAAGTTTTTGAATATTTTGCAACATACTTATGAAAGCTTGTATTATTCATATGTTGCTTTATGTCATAAAGTTCAGATAGTTTTTCCCTGCTTTTACGAATACCTGGAGTCACCCAATCACTAAATAAGAACTTTGTGTAAATAATTTTAGTCTTTGAAGGAAAAGTGTCATTAAATTGCGTGCTTAATAGTAAAGAAGAACTCGGCGCAGAACTTATTTGGGTCACCTATATTATTAAAACTCTGAACATGTAATTTATTGGCCAAAGAATGATTTAATTTCTCTAAACTTTTACATGTAATTGGCCTAAAACTTATTTGAATTTTTTGTAAAGGTATGTAGGAGCAAAATGTTATTGTTTGTGCACTGTGATCTGATGGCAAATTATTTACAATTTATTTGTGTAAGTAATCATAATTACAAAGAATATTATCTATACAAGTGGTGGAAGAAGCTGTCACTCGGGTTGGTTCAATAAAAACTTTTGACAAATCAAATAACCTAAAAAGACGAGTTATTTTCTAATAAGTTCATATTAAAATCACCACAAATGACTATTGACTTACTCAATTCAATTCAATTCATTTATAAATTTTGCGAACATAGGGTAAAAAAATTATAAAGATGTTTTACAAAGAGATATTGGTCCATACTACGTCCCGCCAGAAGGTATACAAAATTGATGAGGTAATCATATGTCGCATCAATCAAATAAAAATATAAAGTCAAGCAAATGTCACAATTTCATGCTAAACACTAATTGTTAATAGTAATAATAAAATGTCAATAAATTAAGACAGCACATGAACAAATAGGTATTAGTCACAATATCGTATACTTATAATAATAAATTAAATAGGTAAATTTTAATTATACAGACAGACAGATATAAAATTATATAAATATTATTTTAATTTGTCATTAGGATATTCACTAATACGCCTTGTCAGTTAATAATTTAAAAAGCTTACCAAAAAAATGTATATTTCGACACTCATGGGAATCAAAATTTATAGGGTACTTTCCGTTGACCTAGAACTATGAAATTTGGCAAGTAATATCGTCTTATACTACAAGTACAGGGAAAATCTGAAAACTATACGTTTGTAATTGAATCCTAAAAAATATAGTCTTTATGCGCTGAGGCATTTTTTTATCGTTTATTAATTATGGAACAAAACAAAATATAAACAGAAACATCACAAAAACCTCAATAGGTTTGTCCGGATGTTGAAACACTTTCAAACAATCTTAATTAAAGTCTGTTTTTTAATCTCGTAGACTAAACTGACATTACGAGTGTTGTCAGTTTATTGCAATTCTTAAATAGTGATGTGGCACAACCGAAACTTAGCGTTAATAAAATCAAGTATCGTTTTTTTACAATAAGTTATCCTGAAATAATGTGTAGGTACTTATTTAAAACGTAATAATACAAAATTAATAATGAAAAACATATTTTTAATTACATAACTTAATTACAGGTATTCGCGTTAATCTGGTTCAGATAATGACTCCATGTTTGAAGAATATTCTGAATCATCAGAATCACCACCTACTTCTATGATAAACCTATCAGTAATGTCGTCGGTTATATGGCCCAGATGACACATTTCATCTTCAATTTTAATTACATGGACTACACAGTCTTTCCACCGCTGTGGGGTCACTTGACGAAGCCCTTCTTCAAAAAGGCTTCGTACTTCATTCATTTTGAATGTTTTATTACTTTTAGCGACATGCCCCTTTACTTGAGCCCAGACCAACTCAATCGGGTTTAGCTCGCAGTGGTAAGGGGGCAGTCGCAAAATAGTGACACCCCGTTCAGCAGCCATCTCGTCGACGACATACCTTTCATGGGCTTTTTTGTGCTTTCGGGCAATTTCATTTAATTCGGGCTTTAACATTGTCTCGTCATATTAAATATTTTTTTATTTTAGCCAATCTTGGATTTGCCCTTTTCGCTAACTAGAAGTAGGTAACGATTTCAGTTTCCTGGTGTGATATGGAGCATTATCTATTACAAGTACTGCGTTTTCTTTAATTTCGGAAAAATATTTTTTAACCAGTTTTCGTATATATCAGAAGTCATCTCCTTGTGGTAATCATCTAGCCCCTTTTTCTCTTCGAATATTAATAGACCATCATCCACGAAACCCTCTTCGCTTCCAACATGGGACACTACAAGTCGTCTCCCCTTGCCTGAAGGCCCTTTTAACCCAGTGGTTAACCCTTCTAAGAAAGCCTGACGTGATGATTTCACACTGGTGTCCACCCAGTGCTTATTCTCAGTATGACCTAAAATGAATTATATTAGTATGTGTGTGAACAAAATAATAAAAAATATAAATACCTACTAATATAATAAAAACGACAGTCTCGAGAAACAAGTATAATTAAATGCTAATGTTAGTACCAACCTTCATTAATCCACGTTTCATCTTGATAATATATAGAACGACTTTCCATACGATACTGTTTAATTTTTTGCAAATAACGATGCCGCCATAAAGTTATGTCATCTCGGTCAATTAATACACTGCGGCGTTTTCTAATCATGAACTTAAATCGAAGGTGTTTTAAAATTTTATGTAACGTACTTCTTGAAAATGACTGAAGTTCTGGGTCATCATTTACGACTTGAAGAACCTAAAAATTTAATAACTGTGTAGGTAAGTACGAACTTAAAAACTACAGTTTGCAAGTGTGATTGTCTGCCATTTGCTCCTATTTAATAACAAAATATTATATTTATTTTAAAATCGGCACATGGCACTCAACTTAGAAACACATAAATCCTCTATTTAATGGGAAACAAAGTACGAAAAGGTCGAATGCAATATTTCACCGAATTCTAAAGAAACTAGTAAAATATCCAATTTCTTATCTCGACTCACAATACTAGTGCCAGCATCTGGTGGAGCTCAGGCAATTCAAACGGACCCTTTTAAAGCAATCGAGAATTTGTACAAAAACAGCCATTAAACTATTCTGCGAAACTGTGGAAAAAGGGGCTGAGATGAACGTGGTGATTTTAGGAATTTAGGGAACGGAGGAGTTAAGTTGAGGCAATTGGTTTCAGACCACGATAGAGTACAGACGTCCGAGTCTAGGCTAGTTAAGTTAGAATGATTGGTGAATACCAAGAGGCCATGTCCAAGTGGGCTATCGCGAGATAACGCGTGTTAGTTATTAAGTTAAATATAGTAGGTTAAGGCCCAGATTAGACTAATTTAGTAATTAATGTAATATGTGTGTGTGTGTTTATTGGTGCGACTGGCGGTGAGAGAGCGGGAGCTGAGTCTGAGGCAAAACTGGTAATGTGTGCAGTACTTTGTAAGTGAGTTGTTATCTAATTCTGTCACTATTATAATTATTCTTGCAAGTTGATTGCATTGTTATTATAGGTAACAGTTACGTGATATCGCTGACTAGCTGTTAATAATACTTTATTCCAGAATGTCGAGCTAACTCTTATTTAGTATCATATTTTATAATTGACGCTACACATTCCCGTGTATTAAGTGTCCATATCCTGATCCGTATCTTGGCAGATTATTGTCACTTGCATTTGGCTATAGGGAAATGGTGAAGGCCTTCCACCATACTTGACTTTGAGCACTAATGCTCCTGACCATTGACGACTGTTGACCTTGAGCTGACGCATTACATTTGGAAGGCAGAACCATAAATACTCACAGCTCATTTAAAGCTGAACTAGGCTATAAAGCCAATGCGTAATTGCATTATAAAACAACCAAACGTTAGTGATGATTTCTGTATCCAAAAAGGTCTCGCCACAGAATACTTTGCGTGAGGCTTGTTGACGCACATTTCCAGGGAGTGGGGGTAGGCTTCACCAAGTACCCCAAACTGAATTGGTAGTCGTTCTAAGAACGCTAGGGACCGTGTCTCATTAAAACCCCACCCCGCCGTTTGTAGGCATATTACTGAATCGACACTATTTATTGAGACACGCTATTGGGACGCAAAGCCGCTAATAGCCGCACCGCATCCTCTAAATGGGCAGATTAAGGGAGTGAGAAGTGACGAACCACCACTTCGGCGTTCACCAGGTACGATCGTAATGTATTCTGCTAGAGACTGAGTCTACGGTGCGCTTGTGCTAGTTTTGTATTATCTTAATAAAAAGGGGCTAGGCCGCCGTAAGGGTGTCTTTCACATAAGTACGCGATTAAAACCACTCAATACTTGCCTTCCTCAATAACAGTGACTTCGCAGTACTCTGTCTTAGGATTGAGTAAGACATTTATTTAATGCTTAGGGAACGTGTTCCGTTAAATCGTATTAGTCCCTCAGAGGTTCTATGCGTTAGGTCTAGCAGAACACGTACAATGAGACAAAACGTTGTAAAACGGTTCCCGGTCTCACTGCAGTGGGTACATCGTAAACAGACAAATTAACCTAGTTATAAATAGTGATTTAAAGTGCAAGCGTAACGATCCCTTTACCCCTTCACCTTACCAAGACTGTATTGCAGGTATTGGTGCTCAACTGCAAGAGGAGGAGACGTTGGCGTTCCAATATTTATAATACTAAAACATAATATTATATTATATACTTTTGCATACCCTCTTATCTTCTTAGCTTCATATTATAATACTTATATTTACTACCTGTAAATTCCTAATACTAGTCTCGCCTTGTATCCATTCCCTCCCTTAACTTAATTCAATCGGAACAAGGCAGTTTAGATTATCGGAATCCATTCTATCTTATATCGGTGGGAGGGTGACCAGTCTGGGACGAGCCCTACAGAACAGTGCGGAAAGGAGGGGCACTGTTCTTCCCCGTAAGGGGAACCGACCTAACCACTAATATTAGTATAATTAGGAAAAATGAAAATTTTATCAGCCTAGGGTAATTCAGGTACAGTCACACAAGCATCATTACAATACCTGCCAAAATTAAAAATATTAAATAAACAGAATTAGCATTACCTTGTTCAAGGATAGTGATTCGTTTCTATAAAGGAATTGGTGGACTTTTCGACGTATAGCCGAAAGAGTGAAATCGTCCAATTAGTTTTTGAATTATTTTTTAGGGCCAGGTATTTTCGGAGAGTTAAAATTTTCATTTTCTTTGTGCTCCTTCAGCACGTTGTAGATTGAAGCTCTGGATATGTTTAATATTTCGGCAGTTTTTAAAACACATTCGTTTTTTTTCGGCGTCTCGGTTGGAGATTCGGTTTTCTTTTCAGAATATACATATTTGTAAGCGTTCATGATCATTTCTTTTTCGGTTTGGCTAAATGATTTGAGTTTTCGTTTTTTTCTTGGCGATAGAGTTTCTTCATTACACCTACGCGACGAAGTTGAGCATCCATCATAAATGATTCAGCGAAAACAAACGTAACGTAACAAACGTTTGGTAACGTAACAAAACCACAAAACTTAACAAAAAACAAACAAACAGAAACAAACTCAACGAAAATATAACAAATAGCACTTGAAATTGTATCAAGACACAACGGACGCATTGGAACACTTCAGAGGTTGAAGGACGAAGGTAAACAAAATGGCGTCCAGTGTTGTTCCTGTGAAATTTAGGGTTGCCGTATTCACTATCTAACATTACTAAAACTACCATATTATCATAATTATTTTAAAAATTGCAGTTGTTCGTATGGTGTCAAGTTCCATAATTGCCGTATTTTTTAAGTTCTGCCGTTTCGTAAGAGAAAAGGGTTAAGATTACCGTTTTAACGCGTACAGGAACAACACTGATGGCGTCTATAATTTTTTTTTTTTTGTATAATTTAAAAGCATCGAAACATGGGGCTGCAGTCTCTACAAAGATAGCGATTGTCGGTGGGTAACGAAAATCGTAACAAAATGTTGGTTGCAAAAAAAAAATCTTTGTATTACAGGAAGAAATGGTGAACAAAATTTGGTCAATTCATTTTATTTCTTTTAAAATTATATAGAATATAGGTGAACCTTATAATATTGACAGTTTTTGTGTAGAACCATGTAAGTAGAATATACCGTTTTTAAGAAAACACGTAACAAAGATCATATACTTTGCTTCCTTGCAACACAGACATTGAACATGGTAAACTGTCAATGGGGAAGATTTCATGATCAGAGGGCGCCACGCGTATGATCTATTTACATTCTATGGTTCGGAGCGGTTCACACGTTCATACGAAATATTTTTGTATTAACGTTTACCTGTGCGACGTTTACCTGTCTGGTGCAATGTATTGTACCTGGAAATTAAATCAACTCAAAGAAGAATTAAAGAAGAGGGGTGCTTCCTGTAGTGGAAGAAAGGCAGACCTTGTAGAGAGGTTAGTAAATAAAAGTAAATAAATTACTCCAGTACTTTATATTTTCTTGGTGAATGTTTTTACTGATTAGCATTAAACTCTTGACCATAATTCTATAAACCTTTATACACTTCGTTTATTATTGTTTGTGAAAAACAAGTTCTAAGCTATCTTCTGCTTTTGTAGGTTAGAAACTTATGATAGAAATTTTAACTTCACTGATAAATCATGTCCCCCAGAACCAGTACAAACCGAAGTTATGGTCATACCAAAAGACGATTATTATAAAGATATAAACAGCAATACCCCATTGCCACCATTAAATAAACATCAAATACAAGAGTATTTTGGAGAGTGAGTATATTAATTCATTTAATAAACTTTTGTACCTATAAAAGATCATTTTTCATAATCAGGAAAAAAGTATGCTGTGTTACTCTACTTACTTGATTTTAATTCTTTCAGATGCAGTCAATCATTAATAAAGGGAAAAAGTTTATACGAGAATAGATACCTTCTTATATTAAGAGCTGTCTCGTTAAATGATTTTACATATATAAAAGGTTTTTGTAAAGCAGCAATGAAAAAAACTCAGTATGAGGTTAATATTAAATTATACAAAAATGGTATATTAGAAGAGACTAATTGTGAATGTACAGCCGGATCTGGAGTCAATTCACAGTGCAAGCATGTTGCTACTGTATTGTTTGGCACAGTTGATAAGATTGAATATTAAACTGTAGTATTAGAGGAAGTGTCCACTCAAAAGCTACAGAGTTTTCATCGTCCGAAGAAAAAATATTCTTCCTCACCTCTGAAAGCACAAAATTTACCATACAAAAGAATTGAAGGGAATTTAAATTTTCATCCATATAAAGGTAACATCAACAAAGAAAAATATAATGAAAGAATACGGAATATCGTACTAAATTTTACAGGCAGTACTATGCCTTTAAGACAATTATATAAACCTGCAAATCCTTATTCAATCGAGTGGGATCATGGCAGTTACAGTATATCATTTAAAAAAAAAATTCGGAATCCTTATATTTAATAAATGTAACCCTAGAAGATATTGAAAATATCGAAAGAAATAGAATGCAAAATCAAAATGAAAATTGGTATCAACACAGGAAAAATCGACTCACGGCAAGTAATTTTCATACAATTTGCCATTTGAGAGTCGAAAGCATGCCCAGCTTTGCAAAGAACCTACTATCTAAACGGAGTGTGTCAACCAGAGCTACAATTCATGGCAAAATTGGTGAAAAAGTAGCCCTAAAACAATATTATGAAAAATATGCACTTAAAGTTAAAGAATGTGGATTATTTATTAATAAAGAGAAACCGTATTTAGGTGCTTCTCCTGATGGATTGCTTGGAAATGACAAAATCGTTGAAGTAAAATGCCCTTATTCCACTCGGTATTGCTCAATAAGTTCGGTTACTGTACCTTATATGTGTTTAGAAAATGGACAACTGCAAATAAAAAAAACACATCCCTACTACTTCCAGATACAAGGTCAACTGTTTTGTACTAATCGGGAATTCTGTAATCTAATCATCTATACATATAAAGATCTCCGGTTGTGTATGTTACAAAGGATGAAATTTTTATAGCAGAAATGGTAAGAAAATTGGACCTCTTCTATGAAAACTAATTTGAAAAAGCTATTTTAAATAAATATTTATATAATTACTATGCAGAAATAATAAAACCTTGATTATCTTACTCAAGTGTATTTATTTAAATTTAAAAACAATTCTTTCTCTAAAATTCAAAGCATAATACATAAAAAAAAAACATTTTGGAAGTTAGTGGCACATAATAACTATTAATTTCAGATTTAAGAATGGTGTATGTTTTTGTCAGTCCAATGAGTCTTTCAATATGCATTCTTTTGTTGGATAACTCCTTATCTTTTTTTAAATCATATGGGGAAAGTTGTGACTCCCCCTTTAAAAATGTGGGTATTTTAACTGTAACATTTTTTGAGGCAAAAATGTCTTGAACATTAAACCCTTTATCAGCCATAATAATATCTCCTGCCTGACAAACCTTAATTAATGGTGATCTTTCGATTAATTGCCGGTCACTTGTTGCACCACCATAACCATCTGAACAATACGAAATCAGACCACCTGGAGTAGCACCAATCAGAAATTTGATTGTATTTTTGTTTTTATAGTTGCTAAATGTGGCCTGTTGTGATAGAGGGTTTGTTGGCTTACATATTGGCACTTCTGTGGAATCAATGATTATTCTTGTCTTTTTAAAATTCTCAAAGTTTTCTGGGATATAGTATTGGACTAACTCTTGGGTAGGCCATAAGTCAATTAATGACCAAGTATCATACATAAAATTTACCCAGGTTACAAATATATTAGATATTACAGTTTGACTGACACCAAATATTTTTGATAGTTCGAAATTACAATAGTTACGTCTCAATTTCATTAATGTTAATAGAAACTGGTCTTCCACACTTAAAGATATCACATTTCCTGATTTATAACACAGATTATAGGCCATAGGGCATAAAGTATCCAAATCAAATTTAAATTTTTTGTACGTTTCAAGTCCAGTATAAAAATTTACTGATGTGTCATCAAAAAGTAGTTCTTCTGTAGCAAATAATCTCAACAGAACAGAGGTTTGTGTCGATTTATTGTTAATATTCTGAATTTTAGTATCGCTGTAACTTGCACACTGCTGTTCATTTATATTTGAAATTTCACTATCCAGAGTTCCGGTGTCACTAAAACCTAAGAAGTTTGGTGCGAATAGTTGTTTTTTTAGGTTTCTTTTCCGCAGTCTCTCTTCCCTAGCAGCTGCGTAAGGCAGTAGAACCTTTGACCAAGGGAAAATAAATGGTATCGCATTCTTCCTCAAAATTCTGCGCTCAAAATTGAAACCTGCAATTTACGCAATCATGTTACATATGACATTGGTGAAAGATTTGAACAAAGACAAAATATAAGAATCGACCTACTCACCTGTAGACGATTTCACAGTTTTATAATCATTTTCTGTAAAATGATGTCCACATAATCGTAAATATGAAGATTACGATTTCGCCAATTCTGGCCGTTTTATTGCTTTAGCCCACAACCTTTTTATCTTTTGGGAACAAATGATAACCATTTTCTTTGCATCCCAGCACTGCACACTTCGTCATTTTTAATAGATTTAATATAAAAACGCCAAAAAGATCTAAAATATAACGATGCACAGATAGGCATAGCGGATCATAAGAATCGCGACACCTAGCGGGGAAAAATGGCAAAAATCTTCCCCATTCCAAGCATAAACATAGAACATGGACTAAATTCAAAGAGTTATCACTTTCGCACAATTTTCATGCAATTGGCCACAATATCATATCACGTCCGTATTCTACGCTAAATTCGCTACAGCAATAATATTCCAATTTATTTATTGTATTTTTTATTTCAAACAATCTATAAAACCAATGCTAACGATCGTAGTAATCACCTAGCGGGCTGTCAAAAACGGTCGCAAGGAAATGTCATCTTAGCGAAAATAATCGTTAAGTTTGCGATGACACTCGATAACTTTGACAGTTGAGACTACCAAAAATCATTAAATTGGGATCGTATAAACATTGAAGAACAATATAAAAATGATAAAATATAAGATGAAGCCTTGCATTTGTCGTTTTCATCGTTTTGGTAAGCAGTTTTGTTCATTAATATTTAGCGACTGTCAGTTTGCGATCGAATCGCTATCTTATGTCGAGACTGCAGGCCATGGTCGGATTACGCATGGCGTTGCGTGGTCAGATTTCCCTGGCAGTTTGTAGCACGTCGTGCAGCCGTGTGTACGTACGTGAATTTTAAATATAAAACTTTGAATGAAAATTGAATTCGTCTATTATAGATAAAAAGTTACGATTCAACAAACCGGTATCGTAGGTACAACACTGCACAAAAGAGCTGGCAACATTATTTGTAAATTTGACATTTGCATGTGTCAATTTAGTCTACGAGATTAAAAAACAGACTTTAACGAAATTATGATTAAAACATAACTAAGAAAACACAAAAACAACGACGGCGCGGTTCAGGCAGTCCGTCAATGCTATTGACTAATTGAATGAAATTTAAACAGGATAATGCATTTTCAAAGAGAATCAAAGAATTTTTTGTAATTATAATTATTATTTTTATAATTATGATTTGTTATTTCTGATTGAGTTTTTGTTAGAACATCATTAATTAGAGTAGGTATTAAATAAGCGTTCGTTCGTTTCCCGTAATAGTTTTTGTATCTCGGTACTACCACTTTGGATTGGGCTGCCATTCTTGTTGCTATGCTATGATGGAATTTAATTTGCAGTTCTTTGTTGGTGAAGTGTTCTATCAATAACCACTTTCTTATTTTAGTGTGTATTGGCAAGATTTTACAATATTTAAAGAAACCTGTTACGTCATCACCAGCATAAAGTGTTTTTTTTTAAGAAGGTAAGTTTTAAATGTTCTGCCATAGCTAGTAACTCCATATGAAATTACTGACTCCGCGAGTGCATTATAAAGGTTAAGTAATATTTTAAAAGGTAATTTGTATTCAATTATTGCAAAATTGGCTAGCATGCTCGCAGTTTATCACAAATGTAGTCTATGTGATAGTTGGTAACCTGCTCCAGTGGTTCACATTTACAACCAAGTCTAGAAAATTGCACTTCATGCAAACATTGGTGAGTGTGCGCAATTATTTTAACTGCCTTGTCAAAGTTGAGTATGTGATTGAACCGAACGTGGATACTCTTAGTTTTACCGGCATTAAGCTCCAGTCCAGCATCATGAGACCACTTACACAAATTTATTAAAGTCGTTTGAATTGATTGCTCAGCTTTAGATAAGTCTCTATTAGCTGCTACGAGACAGGTGTCGTCCGCGTACTGATAGACTGAGCAATTGCTTATTACATTCTCCATGTCATTGATGTAGGCTTAATAATGCAAGGGTCCCATAACTGAGCCTTGTGCTGTTCCCATATCTACTACAACTTCGTCACTAAGTTCATTGCTGATATTTACACGGTATGTTCTGTTTTTTAAATAATCTTTACACCAGTTTAATATCGGGCCTCGAAACCCTGTATTATCGAGCTTGTTTGTAAGTGTATCAAAGGCTTTGCTAAAATCAATGAATAACAGGATGACATGTTTTTTTTTATAATTGAGATGTTAGTTTATTTCATCTGTGAATTTTTCTACTAACTTATCTGACTGGTAATATTGTAATTGGCCTGTAGCTGTCATAGTTACTATGAGATCCATTTCTATAAATTGGTCGCACGATACCTGATTTTAATTCTTGAGGATATGCTTCAACTTGTATACTAGTGCTTATTAGCTTAACAATGACCGTAACTATCTTATCACTTATAACTTTCGCGTCTATACATCGAATGCCATCTATACCAGGTGATTTATTAGTATTAAGATTTTTTATAATAGTTGATATAAACATCAATTACTAACACTGATATTGTTATTTAGGTCGTAGCATTCGATTCATACTGTCCTCCGTACTAGTCGAAACTGTATCACGGTAAGACAGACTTCCTCTTATACAATTAACCAGTTCTAAATACAAATGTATTCTACCATTATTTCACAGTATATCAGAACATCTTGCATTATCTACGAACAGAAGTGATCACAATGAAGGTATAGTTAAAATATATTTAGTATATGCAATATTAACAGACAATCGTTAGATTTTTATCCTAAAAGACTTAATTATTATTTTCGTGAGAACTTGGATAAGTTTAGAATGCAGGCACAAATCATAAGTTTAGAATTTAAGATTTTAATCAAGAGTTAATGTTTAAGCAAGAGATATGAGTGTGTGTGTGATATTTTAAATATGGGTTTAGATGTTTGTATAGTGTGGTGTTTGCGTTGTGTGTTGTTTGTTCGTGTGTGTATGTGTTTGTTTAAGTCAAGTTCTTCAATAGTTTCTCCGTTTTGTCATAGTCAAGTTGTTTTAAATATTCAAAAAGAACTTTCTTACATGTAAATGAAGTCATATTTCTTAAGTTAACGTATTGTGATACAAGAATGGACTTAAAGATTGCATAAATTTACAAGCAAATGTGGTTTTGTAAGCTGGGACTAAGTTTACTATGTCATTTCTTCGTTTTCCTGTGTAATGGGGGAGGGATTGTGTTGACTTATATATTACGAACGGTAGGTTTTCTAAATAACATGGACTTGTTAACTGGAAATATGTATTCTGATTCTGGGATTAGTTTTATGTTGCATTTAGGTAATAATTTCTTTACGTTTTCGCTAAATCCCTTGCTGAAATTGTTGTTATTGTACTTATAGTTAAATCATTTTTCTTGAATGCTCTGATAATTGCTTCATCTACTGACTTACAAATTCAATCAGATAGTTTGTTTAATATGTCCAACATTTTCTTTTTATTCATTTTATTATCATTAATTAGGTTGAGGTAATGTTGATTTCTGGATTTGTCTATAAGTTTTTTAGTCTTATTTTTTGGTTTATTAAATGTAATCTTAGTATTTTATTATTTATATCCTGTTTCCACTGATTGAAAAGTAAATCTCTTTTATAACACATATTATTAATTTTACTGGTTACCCACAACTCTTTGTTCCTTTTGCTGTTAGTATTAACTGTTTTCGATTTTTTTTTAATCTAGTTATATATCTCTAAAGGGGATTGCATATTATCAACTACATTCCAATTTATAGCGTCCAACTTTGGTTTAAATTTATTATAATCAATTAATTCTTTTACTTTTCCAACATCCTGTGTAGCGTCTTTAGCTCCGCCTCCAATGCAAGACAACACGATCATGCGATGGTCTGCCATAACCGTACCGAGCGCCGCCGAGTAGAGGTCTAACGAGCACAATCTTACAAAAATATGATTAATACAACTTCGAGTGATAATATCATTTCATTTTTCAATTCTAGTGTAATCTGAAATCAATCAATATTGATATCCCCTAACAATCTTTGGGAGGTTTATACACTGTGCAAATTGATGTCGTGTAGTGATAGGATGTGTCCAATTTGTATTCGCAGTGTTTTAGTGATATATTATTTATGATTTGAGAGTTGTTGCTACGTTTAACAAACATCACAATGCCACCACCCCTACGCTGCTCCCGCAGTATATGATACACTTCATAGCCGTTTATATTAAAGACTTGAATAAGATTACTCTTTTTTAAAATACCTACCTGTGTTAAAATAATAACGTCAATATTAATTTTAGAAGAATCAATGAATTTTTTTAACAATCGAGCGAATATTAACATGGACAATATTTAGTTTTTGTTTACTATTTGGCAGGTAGTTAACTTTACTAAACTCGTTGATGGTGGAACACTTAAGGAATTCTGATATTTGCGGTGAAGAGACTGACGTGATCACTGAGTCTAACTATTATCGACAATTATTTTTCTGAACCGTCATTTTATTAATATCACTAGTGTTCCTAATGACAATCGGTTTGTCATTTTCGATTTTACGAACCAATATTCTGCCATTCTGGAACCAGATGTATTTGTACGTTTCCTTCAATGTTTATTTAGCTTGCCATAGTAGTGATTTATTTGCTTTGGTAAGAGCGTATCGAAACAATATTTTTGAATCAGCTAAGTAAAAAGTTAAAAATATAGGTATCTGAATAAAATAGGACTAAAATAGCTAATGTTTTTATTAGTAATTAAGTTTTATTTGCCAATAAGAGGTAAATCTTGTATGTAATTTGTTAAGTATGTATGTGTTTTTAATTTAAAAAAGAAGAACAAAAAATATCAAAGCAGTCGTCGAGCCGCTAAAATATTTAATTTGTTGAAAGTTGAATAAAATACCCGTTTTTAGGGTTCCGTACCTCAAAAGGAAAAAACGGAACCCTTATAGGATCACTTTGTTGTCCGTCTGTCTGTCTGTCAATACCCTTTTTCTGAGGAACGCGTGGAGGTATCAAGCTGAAAAACAAATAAAATACTGTCCCTTGGAGCTGTGAAAAAAAACAAACTTAAACCGACGCAATCAAAAGATACAGCCGTTTATGCTGCAAATTTTCGACACTGGCAAGGGAATCAAAACCTACAGGGTACTTCCCGTGAACTCAGAATCTTGAAATTTGGTACAAAGCAACGTCTAATAGTACAGATAAAAGAAAAATTGCAAAAAGCATAAATTTTTTGTTACATATAATAAAAAATATTTTTTATAATTTTAAACTTACTACCCCTTTCCTCATGAACGCGTAGAGGTATTAAATTGAAATTCATATAAAATACTCAAGTCTATCAAGACAACATTTTTCAAACGGCAAAGACGAACTTATCGTCATTCATCCGGATGTTTTGGTGAATGTAGCTGTTTAACCTAAATGCGTTTCTTATATTTCTTATTGTTAGTTTTGGTTCTTATGACTATTATCAGACAGCTTGCTTGTATTGTTTCTACTGGCGAAGTGGGATGGAACGCTGATGGCGTGAGAGTCACGCGGGGTGCGGGGGGATGTATCGCGTATGTACGTCGCAATCTTAAGGATGCCGTGACAGATGGATCATGTAAAAAATATTATTCAAATAACCCAGGTGCTGCAAACGGCCATTGTGAATCCTTGCATTTTGAAATGTCAGAGTGATAACTGTATATAGATCACCACAACGTGAAATTAATGTTACAATAGAATGCATAAATACAACAATATGCGGCAGCATCCTCAATAGGTATACTTCATGTTCTCGTTTGATTGTTGTGGAAGAGTTCAATATCGATTTTAGAATGAATCCCCAAAATGGAATTTCCACATATTTTTCATCCATAAACATGTTTCCATCAATAAACAACTAGCACTACACGAAGTTGTACAACTATAGACAACGTTTTTTTGAACTTCAATGTTCATACCTTTTTCAGTCACCATTTACAGATCTGGTTCAAATTTAATACTTAATTAGTATTTTTGAACCAGATTTCTAAATGGTGACTAAAAAACTTTGTAAATAAATAACTTTGATAAAAGAACTTTTGCAAGGCTGCTGCAAGGCTAAAGAAAGAAAGAAAAGAAAAGAAAGAAAGAAAAATTGTTTATTCTGCACAAACTAAACGCACATGCCAAAAAATATTACTTATATGTACTTTCATGAATTAGCCAAAAGCCTCGTAGCCAAGCAATATAAAACATGTCAAGATTGTTATACCACTTGAATGTCAGAGCCATAGACTATTAATATTGCGTAATATTACCGACGAGTGTTACAGATGTTCTATGTCACGAAGTCCGTTTGGCTATGAATGTTGTCAAGCGTGCACATGCACATTGTTTTTGTGTGCGTAACCTCGAGAGCGCTCAGTGTCGATCGGGACACGGTCCGGATCAGTAGTGGTTTTTAGTTCGCGCCAAATTGTTTCACGGAGTAAAGTCAGCATGGCAACAAAACGAAGAAGAGTTGTCCATAGTGGGGTAATATTTATTTATACGTTTTCAATTAAAATTTTATACGAAGATACTTAATATAGCAATAGAAGTATTTATAAAATGAATGTTTTTTTGTGTTATAAAATGTTTATATTACTTAATTATTTTGATTACATTTTGTTTTAGGGTCGAAACATGATAGCTAGTGTTTATCATTTTCTGCGAGAAGAATATGAATTTACAAAATCATTAATGGAACTCAACTGTGATTTGTCTCATTTACGAGACATTACACGCCGTACAGCTGAAGCTACGGGTGTGAGCCAAAAAACAGTTCAAAGAATATTAAAAGAAGAGAAGGAATTGCCATCCACTTAATCAAAATTCACTTCACCTATGAAGAAAAGGAGAAAGCGAGATAATAAAGTGGATATAGATAATTTTACAGCCGATGTGGTTCGCAGTACTGTACAAGATTTCCATATTGTCCATAAAGAAATTCCAACATTAGCTAAGTTAAGAACAGCATTGAATGAAAAAATCGGATTCGAAGGTTGTTTAGAAACTGTTCGCAAGTTACTGTTGAAATTAGGTTACAAGTGGCGCAAAACAGAGAACAACCGTAAAGTCTTGACGGAGCGTCATGATATACAAATGCGGCGTTTAAAATATAAAAAAAAAATAACAGAGTACCGCTCTCAAAGTCGGCGACAATGGGCCGCCATTGTCTACACCGATGAGAGCTACATCCTTTCGACACACGTGCGAAACAACACCTGGGCAAAAAAAAAGGAAAGAACTCCGTTTTAAAAAAAAATTAGCACAGGCACTCGCTTTATTTTAGTGCACGCGGGAACCAAGGATGGTTTAATTGAAAATGCTTCCTTGGTTTATAAGGCCAACTCAACAGCTGGTGATTATCATTCAAATATGAGCTATGATAACTATGTAAAATGGCTAAATGAAAAGTTGCTACCCAATTTACTTCCGCGCTCTGTCATTGTCTTAGACAATGCATCTTATCACAACACACGGGCTGAACGACTACCGACGCAATCTACAAAGAAAGCCGATATGCAGCAATGGCTCAGGGATAAGGGTATAGCATTTGATGAATCTCTTCTTAAATTGGAATTGTACGATACAATAAAGAAGTACAAAGCCCAACACGTAATCTACAAGATTGACGATTTTATAAAAAGCAAGGGTTTTGATGTCTTACGCCTTCCCCCTTATCACCCAGAATTAAATGCGATTGAAAATATTTGGGGGATCGTTAAAAATTATGTCGCATCTAAAAATATCAAGCAAAACACGACGAATACGGAAAGACTGATCAATGAAAGTTTGGGCCAAGTTAGCAGTGAAACGTGGCAAAAAACTTGTGCTCATGTTGAAAAAATTGAAAAAGACTACTTGAAATATTTTGATCTCGATTTTGAACTTATAATCAATGTACAAGATGATTCTGACGACAGCAAAACGGAATCGGAAATCGAAAATTTATCTGATAGTGATTGAAAATACTGAATAGTCCTACTTGTTTCGTTTCCATTCTGTAACACCAATGCTTAATTAAATGCCTACATATTCTTAATATTTTTGTATTTATTGCAACCTAATCTAATTTATTTACAAAATGTATATACTTTTAAAACCAAAATTTTATTTAGATTATTAAATCTCGACTTGAATATATATCAGATTTTTTTGCTAACGTTACCTACTTTTACACACACAAGCGCGCTTGTCGGGATACGTCACTACTACAGTCAAAGCCGAACGGACTTCGTGAAATAGAATATCTGTACAACATTGGCCATTGACAGCTTATAAATAAACAATAATAATTTAATAACAAAACTCAAACAAAATACATATTGCAAAGTAGACACTATTTTCGTTATAAACTAATAATTATTGAGCCGTGCGTCGCATCTGTGCAAGAACAGGTTGATGCTCCAGCCAAAACGTCGTGGCTTCGGAAGAAACCAACAACGCTGATTTTCAGCATCCACCAGGCTATTGTAGGTATTTCAGTTATATTATAAAATAAATGATATGTGTTAATATAAAATAAAGGATTACTGAAACGATAAAGAGACCTTTGTCTTAAATTTATGCTCCTCCAACTTTCCACATTGTCATGTTATGGATTTCATTTAGCAATAAAAATACCATAACTTTTACTAACTATATACCTACAGGTTTGTACGGAACCCTCGGTGCACGAGTCTGACTCGCACTTGACCGGTTTTTATATATTTCATGAATTCATAATTGACTTCTTAGCTCGATAAAGTTATGGTGGAAGATAATTTAAACGATTATCTCGTTTAAATTATCTGTAACTATCTGCTACATTAGTTCCCTATTCAGCCCAGTGAAGTATTGGAATAATTCAACTGATATTTTGTGTTCATAATAATAATAAGTACTCGTTAAAAAGTTATTTCATCATACAAGGTATATTGTGTTATATCTCCTCTCAGGCTCATTTCCATTGCCCGGGTCGACGGCGCGTTGTGTTCCACGCGCGTCTCAAAGAATGTCAGCAGAATTGACGGAGTCCGCTAGGGCCGATGCCTGCCGGGGGTGCGAAGAAACCCGAATGGGAGATCGTGGCCCCGGCAACAGGGCCACCGAAGGAACACGGGTGGGTTTTAGTCAGTAAGAGTCTAACACTCAAGCTCATTGCTTACGAAATGTATTGCAAGTTTTTTTCAATTTCTGACTTTTCTCGTACTCAAACCTCAGTTGGCCCGATATAGTTTTTGACCCTAGTAATAAGAAATAGGATCGACTGGCATCAAAAAAGTGTTTTTGAAAAATGCCCATTTTCTTGCTGATTGTAGATTTTTTTCTAAATCTCTGAATGCAGATTTAAAAAAATCAAAAAGTTAAGGACAGTCTCCTAAGACCGTTTTCTTGTAGCGACAACGGATTTAAGGCACCTGCCCTTATTGCCCCATCTCAAAATCCACCCTGTATATGTTATGATTGACTGCTTAGCTCCTTATAGGTGTAGCGTGATGATAATCTTTTAAAAGGTTTAATTCGTAACTATCTGCAATATTCTAACCTTTTGGCTAGTTTTTCTCAATTTGCGGTAAACTATAGAAGAATAGGAACATAATGCAATATTGCTCACCCCCATAGCAAATAGAGTGATAATATTTTTTTAAAAGTCTACTGTGATTTTCCATTATTTAAAATAAAAAATGGCAAACTTTATTATTTACATAGATAAGTATTCGTGCCAAGTTTCAAGTTTATTAACTCAAAGAATAAGATTTTTCATGCGAACAAAATCCCACATTTTCACCCCCTTAAAGAATTTCCAAAAACCTTTTTTTAGTGGATGCCTACGTCATAATAACTACCTGTGTGCCAAATTTCAGCCCAATCCGTTCAGTGGTTTGAGCTGTGCGTTGATAGATCAGTCAGTCATTCATTCATTCAGTCACCCTTTCCTTTTATAGATATAGATTTTAAACAGTACCCCATGAAGGAAGACTCTACTTTAGCCAGTCTGAGACCCGATTGAACTAACTGGTCCCTATTTCTAGTCCCATTTGTGTCTTTTATGTGTTTTACTGAAAAGACTTAGATGTTTCCTTACGTACATCATGTTTTCATAGATATATTGACAAGGTACCGTCATGATGTTAATTCTTTAAATAGTTTCCCTTAGAGAATCGCGTCTGCGGAGGCCATATATTACTCTGATGGCTGTCTTCTGCAAAATAAAAATAGACTCGATGTCCGCATAGTAAAATACCGTAAGACATGATACTATGAAAGTAACTGTAATAGACTAGCCTCGCGATATCTACATCAGTAAATTGACGGATTTTTCTCACAGCATATGCTGCTGACCTTAGCCGTCCTACGAAAAATGTTAAATGAGGACCCCATTGCAGCTTTGAGTCAAGCGTGATCCCCAAAAAAACAGTTTTATCGACGAATTCTAGAGTCTCATCAATACTATGTCACAATCACTACTTTTAACATTCGGTAATGCCCAAACAGTTTTATATATGGTATACTTTTACATCAGTCAGATAAGTCAGTTTCGGGGTTTAAGTAGATATAATGATTTTAATATTTTGCCTTTTGTTTTTTGCTTAATAAACTACGTGTAATGCAGAGATGTACAAAATAGTTTTTATTTTAAATATTTAAATACACAATGCAAATAGTTTTCTAATTTACCATTTCAAATGCAAAATACAAAATACTTTTGCTCTTGTATTTCAAATACTAAATGCAAAATACGTATTTTCAAAATACTAACGTATTTCGCATTTTACAAATATAAATTACATCTTGAAAAGTATTTCAAATAAAATGAAAAATGCTTAAAAGGTATTTAAATATAAAATTTGCATTTAAATTGCAAAGGTATTTAAATTGCATTTGCATTTTAAATACAAGTGTTTCAAATAAGTCGCAAGTCTGTGTAATAGACTATGTCGTACCTATGCTCTATCTTCATACGATGACAAAACTGTATCAAAGCCACACTGCATCGTGCTAAATGTGACTATTCTTTACCAGGAATAAATCGTACTTCCTATCCTACTAATATTATAAATGTGAAAGTTTGTGAGGATGGATGGATGTTTGTTACTTTTCACGCAAAAAACTATTAAACGGAATTGGATAAAATTTGGCACATAGATAGTTTATAACCTAGATTACACATAAGATACTTTTTATCCTGATAATCCCACGGGATCGAGACTTATGCGGGTGAAACTGCGGGCCACAGCTGTTCAGAATATAAACAAAATAACCAATCAAAAACAAAAACACAAACAAAGTATCAAATTCTTTTTTCTTAGGAGAGGGTGGTGTTGCCGCGGCGGTGATATCCCGCCTCCGGCCCTGGTACAGGCCATGGTACGGAGCGAGAGGGCATGGGAGGCCGTCACCTCCTTCAGCGAAGCAGTAATGCTCGCGAAGGAGGAGGCGGAACGCGTCAGGGAGTGGCAAACTTCGCACCCTCACGTACCTAACACTCTAGATGCGGGCTTGCGTACGGTGAGCAATGGGTAGCTCGCCGTCCGATAAGGACCAGGCCAGGTTCAACGGCGCGTTGTGTTCCACGCGCGCCTCAAAGATATGTTAGCAGAACTGACGGGGTCCGATAAGGCCGATGCCTGCCAGGGTTGCGGTTTTGTCCGAAAGGGTTACCGTGGCCCCTGGCAATACAGGCAACTGAAGGAACACGGGTGGGTTTTAGTCCGGAAGAGTCTGACACGCCCTCCCGCGCCACCCAGAGCGGGAGAAGTTATTTGATAATTTCACACCCTAAAAATAAAAAGGGTGGTGTTTCCGTCTATAGATTTTCAAAATCCACCGTTTTTTTACTTATGCAGACTTAGCGTGGCCAGACTCTGCCAAGGCAGACTCCTAATATTGTGTGTTCAAACTTACATTTTCAGTTGGAATTTATGGGTGAACCTGTTTTTCAACTACAATTTTAAGTTTCTCCTTGGGATAAATTCATCCCAACATTGTGCGCTCTTGGCCGGTTTTTACTTGTAGGTAACATGGTAGTCTTTTTAAAAAAAATACTGGGTGCCCGACGAATAATGTAAATAATCACATACACTTGATAGCTCTGTCCTTTGTCTGCAGGGTACAAATAGTTGTGCATGACTGGCAAAAAAGAATGTCCAACGTATCCTATGAAGGGTTTCATAGGGTTCAACAGTCACACTGTATTTGGGATGATCTGATGATAAATATATCTACTCCATTAAACCAGTTTCAGCCAACCATTGCCCGCTAGTTGCGGGCATATTTAATTTTCCCTCTTAGTTGCTGCAGTTCCTGTTCAGGGGTTATTATATTCTTCCGGAGTGATGAAGTGTACGATGGGGGGAGGGGGGAGGAGGGGAGGTGTTTTTCTACAGTTTGCATTCGTTATCCGCTGCTCTGACTTCCGAGGACGACGTGCGTCTCTCGAAGCTGTTTTGACTCTTAAAATAGGCAACAGGTAGCTGGTTCCATACAGAAAGTGACATATATCTGCGCGGTGGAACGAGGCCACTCTGGACATGAATTTCCCAGCAGAAAAAGAAATAACTATGCTATTTGTGTGAAGAATCTGAGTCGATGCTAGCGGATGTAAGGCGGCGAATGTATGTTGTTAGAGTAATTAACTTTTATTGCTTAGTTTTTCAGCAGTACAATCAAAATTCAAAAGTTATTTATTCAAACTAGGCTGAAAATCAGCTTTTCGAACACCAAAATTACATAAGACAGTCCCCCAAAACGCCCGCCCTTCACCACTTCCTAGTGCTTTAGCTGTGAAGAAGAAATCTCAATCTGTTTCTCAAAGACCTTTCCAGAGTGATATTTTGTGCAGTTCTAGGATATGCCACCTTGCTGCAAGAGCCTGACAGTCCTATTTGCTAGACGGTTGTGGAGATGGTACACGTAGGAATTTATCATTAGGTACATCAACAATGTTCAACGATAATCATCATACAAAATAGCTGTAAACTCGTAAAATAGCATACCGTCTGTGCTTCACATATTGCATACGATATACCTAAGTACATTGTTATAGAACACTATCATTTTTAGGTAAAGTACAAAAATATTTGGTGCGTTTATAAGATTCACGTGTTGTTCTAGTGAAACATATTGGTCTGGTTGGTACAATAACTTAGTGTGTTTGACCACCGACACTTGTAATGAATAACATCACTTAATACAGTTCAAAAGAGAATTATTCGCAAATGCCAAAGTAATAGACGAGTTTAGATATTTTGGAAGTAGCAATAATAAAAAGAAATGATAATCTTAGCGTCCGTATCCTGGCTACGTTTCGGTGACCTTTTCGGGGAAACCGAAGGTTTCATCTGTGCAATTATGGACGAAGTTAATAAGCCTGATATAGTGGTGATAGACCGATTAGCGCGCCACGCAATGATAGTCGATGTTACCGTTCCACACGACGAGAACCTCGTGAAAGCTGAGAAAGAGAAACAAATAAAATATCTCGACTTAGCACACGAGTTTGTTGACATGTGGAATGTGACCTCAGCTATCATTGTGCCGATTGTCGTAACGGCTAATGGCCTAATGGCCAAAAGCCTCGATCAACAACTCTCGAGGCTCTCGTTAGGCGGTTGGATCAAACGCCTGATTCAGAAAGCAGTGCTCCTCGATACGGCCCGCATTGTGAGGAGGTTCCTCTCTCTGCAGCCCTAACCACCGGTAGCTTGGACCCTGCTCCCGACACCGGCGGAACTCTATTTTTTATATTTTTAAATGTTTTTTTTTAATACTATTTATTTTAAGAAATATTTAAAAATGTAAATAAATAAGATATAAAATGAATAAACAAAAAGAAATGATAATATAAGTAGCTTTTTAAGACATTTGGCAGCAGGAATATCGATTATTAATGGACTTTAAGTCTAGACCTTGATGTTACTTATTATAATGTGTCAACTGAAAAAGATAGAAGGAGATAAATTGGTTTTCTGATAATTGCAAATAGTGCAGCATCATAAGTTAACTGTGGGCCAAAAATATGTTTTTGTCATATCTGCACTTAATATATACGTATATAACATCTGTATTTAGATCATCGATAGAGCCGATAAGTAGCTGCCTATTGGATGCGCAAAAGCTGACCTCAGGATCCAAGTGGCTAACTTCTGGTGAAAAACACCCTTAACATAGTCTGTATTCCCCGAAGGGTTAGGCAGAGGTGTTTATATAGTACACCTACATTTCGCCAGTTTTGTATAAGTCCCATGTTATACAGGGCGAACCTATTGCCATCAATAATTGATATATCATCTGGAAATATTTATAACGAAAAAGGGTATTTTTTGTGCTGTTGGGTATTTCCATCAGGAATTTCTTACTAGCTGCCCGGAGCATAATAATTATGTTATTTTCGTTACAAATATTTCCAGATGATTTTCTAGTATTTTTACTGAATAATCAAACAATTTCATAAAAGATCATTATGTTGATTCGACAATTTATTCTTGAATTGACAGTTCTTCAACGTTAAAATTCTCAATAAAAGGCTTCCTACTGTGTTTTACCCTACTAGTGACTCCATACTCGAAACATTAAACATCAAGAAACGCCTTTCCAACACAGTAGGTAGGTACTCAACCGAATTGTACGCTACTAAGGCTTAGGCCACACCAAGAGAAGAATAAGAACTGACATAGGTATTTGGCGGAAAACCGTTAGGTTTATTCGTTATCATCATAATTCTCTTGCCCTTATAACTATTTATTTGGGGTTGCCGCATTATGTTTTTTTTGCGTTTTTATGTTTTTTTATTAATCGTCATCTCGGTATTCACCCGCCTTTCTAGCCATATCATCTTTCACGCAGTTCATCCGTCGTTGGTTTTCCTCTACTCTTATAGCAATCGACATTCATAGGTCAAAACTTTCCTGACGACATTTTCCTCATTCTTCCGCATCATTTTACCCCTACCATGCCCCTATTTTGTCACAACCGATTTCCACACAACAGTTACCTATTACTTATTTCTTCTACTACAAATTTGAACAGCAAGTAGGTAGGTACTACCTAACGTTCCAGTTAGAAACCATTCTTCTCGCAGGCCTGGCATGGCACATCCACAACTAATTATTTATTTCAATTCCGCACAATGAGTTATATTCCGAGGCGATTGTAAATTTTCTTGAGCTTAGTCGAGCGGTAAATAAATAAGTATAAGCACGTAAGCATCACAAGTATTTGATTTGCGAAACAACGGGAATACCCCGGGATCTCGCGTTTGACGGAATAATTATTATTTGCCCAAAAACAGGCCCATTTGCTTAAGACCCGAGCAAACCTTATGTAAATACATTGTGCCGGGTAATGTCTTCATTACAAATAATTAATTAGAAATTATAACTTTGCGTATAGATTTAGTATTACCTCAACAGTATCGATTTAATCGACTAAAATATTTCAGTCAAACTGACTACTAACAACAAAAGCATGTTAACAAAGGTATTTTTTCCAGTAGGTAACCAAGTACCTATTTACTACAAAATCAAATACCTATGTTATTGATGTGCCTATTATAGGTAGGTACACTAGGTACCTATAAGTAAGTAGGTACATGGTTAGTTGACACCCAATTGGGCAACTCATGCAATAGATTGTAGCACTCGGTCATATTAGTAGGTATGTCTTGTTCCGAGAAAACAGTTCAATATCAACATAAATGTCGGCCTTTACACAGAGATGTTTAACATAATGTGTGTTACAGAAACTACTTGAGCTCGTGTTAACACACGATAAGTAAACAATATCGTAGAGCTTCAAACTAGTGGCCCCACTTTCGAATTGATTATTTGTTTATTTGAATACTAGTGGAGTGCCTCGTTGGTCTAGTGGTCGCTAGCGCTACTGCTAAGTATGAGGTCCTGGGTTCGATTCCCGGGTCGAGCAAAATGTTATTGGGTTTTTCCATCTGAAATTTCTCAGTAGCAGCTCGGAGTCTGGATTTGTGCCCGGTTGATGGCAATAGACTCGCCCCCTATTACATGGGACTTAAACATAACTGGCGAAATGTGGGTGTGCCTGCTACAGGGACACCTCTGCCCAACCCTTCGGGGAAACAAGGCGTGATGTTATGTTTTTTATGTAGTGGAGTGGAGTGATTGAAAAGTTCAAAACACAAAACTTCGGATTTCTGTTACAGTGAATGAAATTTAAAAACTCAAAATGGAATGTAGCTAGTTAATAAAATAATATAAAAAAGTTATCTATTAAAAAATTGTTATCTTGATTTAGATTTTTTTTTACCAAGTAACCGACTTCCAAACTACAAAGTGAAAAATAACTTTAATTTCGGAAGTCGGTGTCTTTGGATCAATCTGTATTTAAGTTTTTTGCCACCGACTTCCGAAATAAAAGTTATTTTTCACTTTGTAGTTTGGAAATCGGTTGTATTTTTAGTAAATAATTTTTTTTTCACTTTTTAGTGTGTTGGTTTGTAATTCATTAGTTCCACTTTTCCAAATGGTGCTTTTCGAGAACAAATGCACGAGTTACTATAAAAAATACTCAAATCGCTATATAAAAATCGAGGGAACTCTCCAAATATAATTGGCACACCGCCTATAATATTTGAAGAGTTCCCTCGATTTCTCCAAGATCCCATCATAAGATCGTGACCAAATGACAATGGGACCAACTTGGCAGTATATCCTTTCAACCAAAAAAAGATTTTTTAAATCGGTTCAGCCGTCTTCGAGTAATCGGGGAACATACATAAAAATAATATATATATATTCCGACGAACTGAGAACCTTTTCCTTTTTTGAAGTTGGTTAAAAATTGGATTCACATAGCTTAATACATATTAGGCTGTAGAATATTTTTTTATACCAAAATTAAGTTGACGTATCTAATTATATAGAGATAGTAGTCGGTAAAAAAAAGTTAATTACAGAAAATTAAATGAAGAAAAAAAATCTTATTAAAATATTTGTTTATTTAGACAATTCACATCTTTGTCTTTATTAAATATTTTCTTCGACTTAATTAATTTGAATAATAATGTGGAGTATTGAAACTGATATTTCTGGCTAGCATCCTAAATGACAAGCCTTAACCACATAAGGGATATAATCACAAGATCGTATTATTCGCAGATGACACTGCCCTCATTTTTAACATCAAACGTCAGTTAGTCAACTTTGAACAAGTTAACAATGCACTCTCTAAAGTGCATTGGTTTAATGTAAATAATCTTCTCCTGAACGAATAAAAAGACTAAACTCATTAAATTTTCAATGCCAAATGTCAGGCAGCTATCTACCAGTGTTCAAGTTAATGGAACAGAGTTGGACCCTGTTGAGTGGACAGTTTTTCTTGGAATCACTATTGACGGTAAATTGCAATGGGGCCCACATATACGTATAGAAAAATTGTCAGGAAGGCTAAGTTCGGTCGCCTTTGCTGTAAAAAAATAGACAGATAACTGACGTAGATACAGCCAGAATTGTTTATTTTAGTTATTTTCATAGTCTTATGTCATATAGGATTCTTCTCTGGGGAACCTGTGCGGACATTAATACTACCTTTGTTCTACAGAATAGGGCTGTTCGAGCGATTTACAACGTTGGACCTACCAAGAGATTCCCTTAGAGAAAAATTCAAAGAAGTAAATGTTCTGACTGTAGCCTCATAATATATTTTTGAAAACCTATTGTATGTACACAAAAATATATCAAATTTTAAGAAAATTTCCGATATTGTTAATTTATATACCAGGAACAAACACAACCTTGCTGTACATCGCGCACGTCTCCACAAAGTACCTAAGCAACTCGTTCATGGGTCAATGTATACGTTTTTACAACAAACTTCCTGACATTGACATTCGAAACTTACCCATTAAACGATTCAAAATCTGTATTAAAACCAAACTTTGTGAAAAAGGGTATTATAAAAGTTATGATTATTAAGAAGATAAAAAGCTAAGGATTGACCTGTTCGCTCTGCTAAGCCTAGTGATAAAACCATAAAACTTGACATTTTTATTATTACCATGTAATATCCTCAAAATATACCAGTTGTATGTACAATGTGTACATTGACATTGTTGAAAATGATATTCAAAATGACATGATTACTTTGTAAAGTATTATATAGATGTAGTGTGGGGTATAAAAAGTGAGGAACATGTTTCTATATACGCTAAAGACTGTCATAAGCGACTTAAAGTTATCGACTTCCCTCCTGAGTGTGTAAGTTGTGCTGATTGTCTCTGTAGTGACCGTGGCCACAGGCTTGTTCTGGATACGCTTTACTCCGACATTGTGACTGCCCTTCGTGACGCGGCAATGGCGAGTCGGGGAAGCGCGGGGAAGGGCGGGCGTGGCCCGCGCATAGCTGGGTGGAACAAACATCACAGGGTGGCCAAATCAATCCTCGATTGGGTGTTTTGTGGTAGACCTAAGTCAGGATTTTTATACAAAGAGATGTGCGATAGCAGAAGAGTGTTCAAGTCTCGATTCAAATGGTGCCAAAATTCTTCATAGCGTACATTCAACTCACGTAAATCGTAATTTTAAACTTTATGAATACAGTACTATCAAAGAAACACATATCTGTACACCTTAAGGACTATTCTTGCTTGCAGCACTCGGCCGCTATAGTATTGCTTACCTGCGAAAAAAAGGTTCGTGTGCACAGGATTTTGTTTTCAAAATTCTTAGATATGCGTTACCCGATGGTACATCGGTATTTCAAACTTCGAACTTCAGTAGTACAGTCCCGAATGAAAGCTGTACGTGTACCAACCTACATAACGACAACAAACAGTGAGTGAGCATTCATGCAGGTGCCCGCACAGCGGTCATTAAATTAAAACGACAAAGATGAACATAACTCACGGAACGCATAAGTATCATAATTCTTAACAAAGTCGCTGGCATGAAATTCGTCTGAACGCGTCCCGTTCCACGTGATATATCGCCCGAGATTCTGCGCCGGAATCGTTTTTCCCTCGCCTTTTCAAATTCACCCCGCCGCGCCGCGCCCGCTCTGTTGTGTTCACACATGACAAATTGCATTCACTTATATACCTACACACTTTGTGACACACAAATTATCTTTATTGGCTCACTGACATATACATACATTTTGGCGAGTTTGTCTAGTTAAATACATTATACATAATTATATATAAAGCTACCTATATCTACTGGTGTATTTACAGTCAGCGTTTTTACGATGAGGTAGGTTATTTGTTTAGGGTTCTATAGCAAATTGGCAAAAACGGAACCCTTATAATTTCGTCATGTTTGTCTGTCCGTCTCTCCGTCCGTCCGAATGTAACACAGCCATTTTACTCGAACACTATTTGCAATATATTGATGAAAACTGGAAGTGTGGGTATTTGTGCACTGCTAAACAATGGAATAGAGAAATTACGAAAAAAAATACTGGGTGTGGCCCCATGTATGTAGTTAACCACACACATGGTGAGTGCCAGCCCTGAGGGATGAAAAACAATGCACATATTAAGGGTGTACGGGTTACAAGTATTGTACGATCCCATGATTAAAAATATTATGATTATTCTAAGTGACTTTGCTAAGTACGAACTTTGCTAAGTTTTTGAGGAAGGAGACTCATCAAGTATGAAAAAAAACCCTGAGCGAACAGATACAGCCTTCAGAACCCTTCAGTGTGCGTCCGCCACGCAGTTGGACTGTTTGGATATTTTTTGTCGCTTATCATACTTAGGTATTTATTACCAAGCAAAATGTGCTGTTATACGCTATATGAAACAGTCAACTCACAAAAAACGAGAAAGATCATGTGCAGCATTCCTGTTAAGGGTCGGTTATAGGCAAAACGTGTTCTGGGTTTTGATAAGTTTATACAATATCGCCCATGGGCATGTGACCGCCCGTAATTTTCTGTTTTTTTTTTTTCAAAAATTTACTTTAAAAGGAGGGTCTACCTATTCTAATATTATAAAGAGGAAAGATTTGTATTTTTGTATGTAAAGAATAAACTTAAAAACTACTGGACCGATTTGAAAAATTATTTCAGCAATGGATAGGTAAATTATTAGCGAGTAACATAGGCTATATTTTATCCCCGTACTCCCACGGGAACGGGAACAACGCGGGTGAAACCGCGTAACGCCCGCTAGTCTTTAATATTTTTCATGTTATACAATTTTTTATTTTTTGAGTAGCGTTTGTGACCTTGCTTTACTTTTTTTGCCAAATCTCTGATGTTATTGACTCGATTTGATTTTTTTTAAATTATTTCTAAAAGCTTCTGATTTATTTTATCCGATTAACTAACATCTTTAAAATTTGTCGACTATGAAAAAAAAAACCGAGGTGAATACATTTTTTTTCAAAAAAAAACTTTTTTTTTAAACAAGTGTAAGTCAATAAAATCCCCCATACGGGGACTTTCTAATCATTATTAATAATCTACTTCATAACAACTACAAATTCACAGAACATTATTGATATCTAACTGTAACTAAATCTGAGGAAAAACTCTAAAACTCTAACAGAAAAAAATTCGAAAAAAATTAGGAAAATTAAATTTAATACCCCTGTTTGTAACAGTGAGTAATAAAAGGTTAAAATAATTATGAGAATGATAATGGAATTAAAAACTAACAATCAGTAGACAGATCTTTATTAACAAATAATTAGTTAAGAATTTTAAATGTTTAGTTACAGAATACGTTGCCGTTTCTTTTGGATGAAGTACCGCTGGAAACAAGAAGACGGATGCAGCTGCAATTAGATGGAGCTCCAGCACACTTCGAACGACTAGTTCGTGATTATTTAAACCAAAATTATCCGAGGTAGATTTGTTGAGGTGGTCCCGTTGCTTGGTCACCGCCATCTCCCGACCTTACGCCCTTAGATGTTTATCTTTGGAGCTACATGAATCAAAAGGTGTATGCCGTGCCCATTGAAAGCCGCGAGCAATTAACGGCTAGGGTTTTTGCTGCTGTTGCGGAAATAAAATAAAAAATCCTGCAGAATTGCGTCGTACTACCAAAAGTGTTGCCATGGGGGCTTTTTTTTTTTTTTTTTTTTTTTCCCACAGGGATCGGTCCTGGGGCCGCATCTGTGGGACATCGGATACGACTGGGTGCTGCGCGCCGACCTCCCTAGCGGCGTCAGCGTCGTTTGCTACGCTGACGACACGTTGGTCCTGGCACAGGGGGGGTCGTACCAGGCGGCGGCCAAACTAGCGACACGCGGGGTTACGACAATCGTCGACAGGATTCGGCAGCTGGGACTCGAGGTGGCCCTGCACAAGTCCGAGGCCATGGGTTTTCATGGACCTCGGAATGCGCCACCGTCGGGTTCCCAGGTAATGGCGGGAGGGGTTCACATCGGCGTCGAGTCGACGATGAAGTATCTGTACGTAGTCTGGGACTTGTCCTCGACAGCCGGTGGAACTTCGTCGAACACTTCTGCTCCCAGACTGGAGCGGGCCGGGGCTGCGTTGAAGCGGCTCCTGCCCAATCTAGGGGAACCAAACGCCTCCTGCCGGAGGCTCTACGCGGGGGTCGTGCGGTCCATGGCCCTTTACGGGACGCCGGTGTGGGCGCGTTCACTAAGGCTGCGGCCAGCCCGCTGGTTGAACGCGTCCCAGAGGGTCATGGCCATCCGGCTGGCCCGAGGATACCGCACGGTCTCCTGCGAGGCGTCGAGCCTCCTTGCCGGATTACCGCCATGGGATCTGGAGGCAAAGGTCCTCGCGCACATTTGGGAGTGGCGCGAGGAGGCGAAACGCCGGGGCTTAACTCCGCTGCCGCGAGAAATCGTGGCAGAGCTCCGGCGGGATCTCATGGCGTCATGGAGAGTGCGACTGTCGCAACCCAGCGCTGGGCACGCCACAATTGCGGCGATAAGACCCCTCTTTGAGGAGTGGCTAGAGAGGGGCCACGGCGTCCTCACCTTCCGCCTGACGCAGGTCCTCACCGGACACGGCTGTTTCGGGAGGTTCCTGCACAGGATAAGGCGGGAGGAAACGCCCGGGTGTCACCATTGTGTGGATCGCCCGGAGGACACGGTGGAGCATACGGTGGAGGTCTGCCCAGCTTGGGCGGAGCATCGCCGTGTCCTCGTGGAGGCAATCGGCGGCGGTGATCTCTCGCGTCCGGCCCTGGTTCAGGCCATGGTACGGAGCGAGAGGAAATGGGAGGCTGTCACCTCCTTCTGCGAAGCAGTAATGCTCGCGAAGGAGGAGGCGGAACGCGTGAGGGAGAGGCAAATTTCGCGCCCTCACGCCCCTAACCCCCGCAGGAGGAGACGCCCAGGGCGTCGGGAATCGCGGGGTGATTTCCGGCCACCGTAGGCGCGGGCTTGCGGGCGGTGAGCAATGGGTGGCTCACCGTCCGATAAGGACCAGGCCCGGGTCGACGGCGCGTTGTGTTCCACGCGCGCCTCAAAGAGATGTCAGCAGAATTGAAGGGGTCCACTAGGGCCGATGCCTGCCGGGGCTGCGAAGAAAACCGAAAGGGAGATCGTGGCCCCCGGCAACAGGGCAACCGAAGGAACACGGGTGGGTTTTAGTTAGTAAGATCGGGAGAAGTTATTTGATGATTTCCCACCCACAAAAAAAAAAAAAAAAGTGGGGGCTTTTTTTACAAGAGGGTGGGGTCATTTCGAAAATATAATTAACTAAAGTTCCTGTTTATTTTATTATTTATTAATAAATATCGGCCTATCGGTTGTTTTTTTTTTATTCCATTATCATCCTCATAATTATTTTAACCATTTACGACTCACTGCTAAGAACAGGGATATTTAATTGACTTTCCCTAACAAAATTGTTTTTCCTCGGATTTAGTTACAGTTAGGTATCAATAATGTTCTGTGAATTTATAGTCGTTATGTAGTAGATGATTATTAATAATGATCAAAAAAATCCCCCTATTCCTCCCATAGGAGGACTTTTTTTTCTCTTTTATGGACTTAACTTGTTTAAAAAAAATACAGACTTTTTTTTATAAAATAAGAAAAAATACAATTCATTTATTTCAGGTTTTAGACCCATATTATACCATAATTAAATGACGTAAAAATATGAGTCACAGATAAATGTCAGATCAAATCAATTAATGTCAAAAGCACACAGCAAAATAAAAATAAAATTAAAAACGACAATGAATTAAATTAAGTAAGTGAAGTTATGTCAGAAACAAAAATTTAAATTATAATATCCATAACATTATATAAAACGAAAAGTCAAGCACCAGCAATATGCTTACTACAACAATGCCCAACGTAGGGGCAATCCAGCCGCTGAGCAATCATCGCCAGGACAGTGTTGGAGCTAGTCCGCACCCTGTGCACCAAGGACGCGTAGCCCTTGAGAATAATTGGCGGACAGAAAGGACCTCACAGGCTTGGTACAGATGATAAGTTGGGAACAAATAGGGACGGAAAGTGTTTTGAGAATAGCTCTTTGGGCTACTTCAAGTGGCTTTAGTACGGTTTTTGGTGCACCACCCCAGACAGAAATACAATATGACAAAATTGATTGATCAAGTGCCAGATATACCTGCTTCATTAGTTTGGGGTCTGCAACATGTCTAAGATTTTTGAAAACATACATAAGTTTTCTTGGTCTAGCAGTGACTAATTCTATATGGAGTTTAAAAGAGAGATGTTATCTATTGTTATTCCTAGGTGTTTTATGAACCTGGTCCTGACCAAGGTTGAACATTGGCAGATTCCACTATTACGGCAGTTGTGTGCAATTAAAGAGAGTAAAGTAGGAGGTGAGTTAGAGTTACGCATTGAAAATGTTATGTACTGCGTTATATCAGCGTTAAGTGTCAGCATGTTACTCCTCAACCAGTGGCACACAGTATCAAAACCATGTTGAACATCCTCATAGACCCGTTCCCACGTATCAGCCGAGAAAAGGAGAACAGTGTCATCTGCATAAGAAATTAACTTTCCACCTACAGAAGTATGTCCACAGAGTTCATTTAAGTACACAAGAAAGAGACTGGGTCCCAAAATACTGCCCTGTGGTACACCAAAAGTGACAGGTAAGTCACTGCTAGCAAATTTATCAATTTTAACAAATTGACAGCGACCTGAGAGGTAATCTTTAAACAATTTAAGTTGTTTACCTCTTAAACCCAGCCTTTCCAATTTACTGAGAAGCAGTGGCACAGAGACCGTATCAAAGGCCTTTGCCAGATCCAAAAACACTCCAACAGTTTTTTTACCGGAATCAATATTCCTAACCACGTAATCTACAAGCTCGTGTACAGCGTCACAAGTTGACTTGCTAGTTCTGAAACCAAACTGATTGTTTGAGAGAAGGTTATTCGTTTCCAGGTACTCGACCAATCTACTGTTGATGATGCGTTCCAAAAGCTTAGAAACCGCTGGGAGAATAGAAATGGGCCTGTAGTTGGTGACACGATCTCTATCGCCAGATTTATAGATCGGATGAACGACCGACTTCTTCAAAAAAGTGGGAAATGTTCTCTCGTCTAAACACATATTAAAAATATGAGTCAGAGCAGGTACAAGTACGTTTCTGTTTTCTTTAAGGAGGCGGTTGGATATAGAGTCCCATCCAGTGCTACAGACATTTTTAAGATCCAATATCAGGCGCTGCTCTACCTCTGATTTATCTGTATCGAGTATTACAAAAGAGTTTAATGAGCCAGTAGATTGAGGAATAAAAGCAGCGGGGTGTTGAGGATTTAGGCAGCTGTTGGTCTTGTTGTCTAAATTTTTTCCTACCGTAACAAAGAACTCGTTCACATCTTCAATCGATTGTGCTGGACGGATAGTGTCTATTAGTTAGCAATTTTTTGCTTTTGTTGAGTTTGTGATATTTTTTATTGCATTCCGTGTTTTTTTTTTTTACCCGCCTGCTCTAACATTTTTTTATTATAAGCTCTTTTAACTTTTTTCAACAAATTATTACGGAAGTTTCTATATCTGCTATACGTCAATTTGTGAGCATCATTTTCTGGTGACTGTTTCACTTTTTTGTGGAGAACGTCCCTATGTCGCATACATCGTACTAGTCCTGGCGTTATCCACGGTTTGATGATTTTATTTCGTCTTGATAGCTTTATAAAGACAGAGTTACAAATTATAGCACGTTGGATGGAATTTGTGAAGTATTTCATGGCAAAATATGCATCGTTTGAGACATAAAAAGGTTCCCAGTTAATGCTGGCTAAGTCATTTTTTAGTCCCTCCGTATTTATTTTATTAAAGCTGATATGAGCAAACGTTCTTTTTGGTTTAGAATTAAGACACAGTAGAACAGCCTCATGATCCGTTATCGTAGATTGCAGAACTAAAGTAAGAGCTGGAAACTCTGTTTTTAATATCACGTGATCAAGACATGCGTTGCCATGTCTTGTAGGCAGTGTATGTGCTGGTAAAAAGCCACGATATGAACACAAATTAAGGTATTCCATTTGGAATCTAAAATCTTGACCGGGGTAGATGTTTATGTTAATATCTCCTATAATGGTAACATTTTTGAAAGTGGATAGCTCAGTCAAAATAATATCGAGCGTGTGGAGGAAGTTCTCTAGGTTTTTATTTAGCACTTTTTTATTCAGCACTCCGTCAGAACAACTATATCACACTCAAAACCAAGCCTATCCAACATTGCAACGAAACTATCGAAATTGCGTGAAATACTCCGTATATTTTGATTTATGATAGTGAGAGATTCAGCGGGATGCATTATAAGATGCTTGCAATCCTCGACACAGCAAGACCGAGATTCTGAGACAGATATATTATCTATTTCCCGAGCCAAATCATCCATTTGTGAAAGTATTTAATAGCACATGAAAAATTATAAGGGGACATATATTAAAGTTACTTAAGAAATATGCAATATAGGTGTGGCGATTGTCATTCAAAGCGGCATAATTGAAAACGTAAACCCCTGTGTAGTAGCAATACAAATTCCCGATTTTTTTTATCAGATTAATATTATTAGCAGATGGCACAGCAGGTGTATTAAGCTTGTGTCCGATTAAAACATTCAAAAACGAAAATCTCAGAACGATTTTTGAGTATTGTAGAATTAATAAGTAGATTACATAACAAAACAATTTTAAAATTACAATTTCAGCTAAAATAGCATGCAACACAAAAATACATAATAAGGATAAGAAAAGAAAATTAACATTATGAGGAGTTACAGCAAGGGTACATATTTCTAACAATAGTCATACAGTGTTGACCTTCAGCTTAGTGAGATCGGCCTCCTCTTCAATGCGGACGTGAGCCATTCCTGCCGTTTTTCGTAAATAAATTTTACCATTCTTCCTCGCAAAATCTCTCGCGAGGAAGAACGGTCGCCTTCCTTTAGGGGTAAGACATTCAGAAATGTAAATTGGTTTATGTGTGGTTTCACTGTTTGCTTGGCCAAATAAACTGGTATTTAATTTTTCGGTTTTCTCCCGTGGAGTGAGTTTTTTGAGGTTATTAATTAAGTATTCCTTAGTGAGAACTGAGGTAAATTTGACGACTATGGGTTTAGTAACACCAGGTTTAGCAAACGGACGATAAACATCTCTTATATCTGCTATTGCCAACTGCAAGTTTAATGTGGAATCAATTTTTTTTAACAGTATTGCAAAGTAACTCCTTGGTCTCATTTTTTAATTTAGGAAAATTTCTGATCTCTAGCTTGTTTGTGCACGACTGTTTTTCGAGATTTTCCAACTTATTTTCCAGTAACTTGATGTAAGATATGTTTTCCTTTCGTTCCTGTCTAAAACTTTCTAATTCTATTTGCAACTCATCATATTTGGCTGATAAAGTCGACATAGATAAGTTTATCGTATCATTTTGCGTTTTAATTTCTACTATAGACGACTCTAAAATGTTTAGTCTGGTTCTTTGTTCCAAAGCAAATTTTGAGAACATATCGCGGACTTCTTCCATGAAAGAACTTAGTTCATTTTCACGCTTTCTCTTCAATCCCTTATTAGTGTTGGTCCGGCTTTTAGTGGTTTGCAGGTCAGAAACAGTACCATCGAGGCTTTCAGAATCCGTCTCCGTTACAATTTGTCGCTTCGTCGGCGTGCGCTTCAAAGACATTTTAATTATTTAAATGTTATAGATGAGTACTAGGATAGCAGCGAAACGCGGAGGTGGTAACAGTTAGTAGTGTAATCCGTACGCGACGGTAGCGTAGCAAGTACCAGGAGCAAGTCTACGTACCTCCCCCGAGTGCTGTGTTGGGCCTGCGCGCACGCAGCTCATTTGTTGGTCCTCGTCACACCCCTTTTGCTGGGAGACAAGCAGCAGTGGGCGGCGATGACCCTGGGGCGGAGCCGTCACTGGTCAAGCGGTGAGTCACTACAGATGAGCGACTGAGCGTTCGATTTTGAGTAGGCTCCTCGATTTTATGCACTCCTATTTTTATGAACTTATTTAATTGGAATAAAGTTATGAAAATATGAATAAAAAATAATAAATACTGTCTCGTTAAAAGCGTCTGAGCTGCTCAGAGGTCCGGGGGGAAGAGAGATAGTAAATAGAAACCGAGTTATTCTGAATTTTTAGCGCCGGTTGTTACACTCTACTTTTCACTACGATTGCGAGAAAATAAAATAATCCAACACAATATTAAATACATACTTTATTTTAATTAAAAATTATACAATTTGTTCAATCAGAATTTTTAAGGAAACTTTTTATCCCGGTATGCGGTAGTACGTTTTCATGGGATAATTTCCGACTTCCACGCGAGCGAAGCCGCGGGAAAAAGCTAGTTTTACATAAGAATAAAGACTTTTTCGTTTTTGTAGGCTTGTCGTCATGAAAAATACATTAAAGATAGACCCCCTTTTAAAAGTTATTTTTCGAAAAAAATTCATGAATATTCTAAAAAAAACGGGCGGTCACAGGCCCATAGGGCCACATTATATAGAAAACTTAAAGTACCTTCTTAATAGCCACGAAAAAAAATGTCTGGCTAGCTGAAGAGTTTCACTAGTCGGTGAAAAAATCGAATTAAGGACAAACTTTGTAGAGGATTGTAAAAAAAAGAATATCACAAAAAACGGGTAAAAATAACTTTTTAATTCTTAAATGACAGAATCCTGAACGGTTCGAGTTCAAAGTCAACACATTTATTTCAAATAGGCACATAAATAAAATACATTTTTGAACGTCTAAATGTACGAGAAAATAAAATTGATTTTAAACGCCCCTTCCAAAAGATAGTTTCGTATGGAGAAGAATGGGCAAGAAATTCTATAATACAATATACAATAACACAATAGCCTAGAAATAAAATTACTAGCCCACAATAGGTAAAAACAATAGAATTGAGGCGATGCTAATTCCGTGCAGTGCACACCTACCTACTTGTGCGTAGACCTTAAGTTAAGTACATACATTAATAATTAATACAATACACAGAATGGGGCACGTGACCAATTCATTATTTTTTGTTTATTTATACGAAGCTTTCATTGAATTCAGGACAGTTTCAAGTGGGTTACTAATTTCCCCAGCTCCATGTCGCCGGAGAACGGGGAATAAGCGGGATAAACAAAAAGTGGACAAACACGGGATATCCATTAGTGATCACTGAAATGTTTCTTTTTCTTAAAAACAACGACTCTGAACGTTATATTTGTTGCTTCCATCTATGTTTTTCGCCTTAGCTTAGGAGGTACCACCCACAAATCATTTGAGCTATTTCGCTTTTAACTGTTTAGTAATGGCAGGTACCCATCTACTTAACTTAAGATCTCTTCACTGTACTTATAGATATTGTATCGCACGAAAGCGGGTTAGACTTATTGAACTACTTTTGGCCGCAGCTTCGTCTTCAGAATTTAAATTATACCACGGGACATTTTAAGTAATTACCAGTAATCGGAGTAGGTAGATTGATATTACGTACTCGCATCATGAATAATCATAGAAATCATAACTTGGATAAGCCTTTTTTCCGGGATTTCATTTTGGTACTTACGGGATTGAATCAAATATTGTAAAAGTAAGGATTGTTAAACTACTTCATTAGAAATTTATAGAATGGATAAATATTTAAAATTGTTCTTTTCTTATTTATCAAGTAATAAAGTGAATCTTACTGTTGTGCGTCCATTCGAAACTTACATAATATGACTAATTTAGTAGTTATTTCTTGTAAGTATATTATCTGCTGCTAGTAATTGTTACTATTCTTGAATAAATAAATAAAAATATATTTTTATACTTCTTAATAGTTTTTTTGCATTCAATGCAATAACAGCAAAAGGGTTAAACATTTCTTATTCATATTGATATATTCTTTATTCAACAAATTACAACATTTGAAATTCCTTAAAAAAATCTTAATAATTTCCTAATCCCGGAGGCATATCCATACTAATATATACGTGCCAGTTCATTGACCCCAACTCAATCTACCTACTCCGATGACTGGTAATTTTACTTCACGGCGGCGATCTGAAATATAATTCATTTAACAAAGTAGTAATTCTTATGCGCAGCGTAGACATCGCGTTTGTTTAGATATAAATATATTTTTTTAAATAGAATTATCGTCCTTGGTGGCAACACATACAGGAATGCCACTTTTCTTTCGCGCGCGTTTTTTCATCGCGAAGAAAAAATTTGCTCTCGTAAAATTATTCATTTAAAATAAGTTTACGGAACTTTTTACTAAAATAACAAATGTTAATTATGTTAAGTGATAGAAAGTGCAATAAGTGCATCGTTAGTGAAAACCTGAGACGGACAAGGCGTCCATCAACGATATTAACAGGAAAGCTGATAAATTACCTACATCAGAACTAACTAGAAGCAGCTTTAGTCTTGAGTTCCTGACCCACATTAGATGTACTTAGATCCGGAGGCCTCCCACTATCCTAATGCGCGAGAATGCCTGGCTTTAACTGACCACTTTGTACGTGATACTGACAGTGTTTTACAAGCACTATGGTGGACATTAACACAACACAACTTGTTAAAGCCTTACCTATTTCTCCAGTGGACACGAGATGTCTTTAGTAACGTTATCTCCACGTTACTAGCTGGATGAGAAGAGAGGAGGACCAGAGAGGCACGTGATGCCCTTAGCGATGTAACTGTACATAGCTAGCTGGTACGCGCTTGTCAGCATTACCCCTCCAGTAAGCACGAGATGCTCTCAGTAACGCAAATTCTACGTTACCAGCTGAATATGAAACTACCAATGTAGCACGTGATGCACTTAGCGATGTTATTACATAGCTAACGCTGGTATGTACTCGTCACCAGGGGTAAGTCACATTTCTATGATCTTGGCTAAGGAATTGTCAAAGGTGGTTCTATATACTTTTAATTGACAAGCATGAAGGTTGCGAGACAGCCTTACTTAACCCTGCACACTGTCTGTGTGTTATAAACTTGCAAAAGCATTATACTTCCTATAGTGAGTGTGGAATTCTGCCTCACTAACTAGATTGTTATCAACGAGTACAAGGTACTCTCAACAACATTGATTCTATGTTGCTAACTGGTACATAACTGACATGGTGTGCACATGCTTAGCACGAGATGCTTATAGCATGTTATCTCAATACTACGTGATCTAGCTTTCATATCGAGGATTGCCATTTTTAACAAACAAAATGTAGCTAATTAAAAGATATCACTGTGTACGAGATACTCAGTGACTTATCTAGCTCTAGGCGGCTTAATTATCCTGCCAAAAACTGATAAATGATATCTATTTTGTAAACTAAATAATGCAAAATTGTGCAACTTTTACAGGCATACATTTAAATACACAAGATACTTTGTAAACATGATTCTGCGATACAATGGCTGACGACAAATGCTACCTCTGGAAACTCTTGATTTCAGATACAAGTGCAATGGACTAAACCTAATACAAAGTATTATTCCATGCTCCCATACTTACTCATCCCATTTAGATTCCTCTAAACTGAGGAAATAAGGGATTGAGATATTCCAGAAACAAACCATACTGGTTATTACCCCTATCATAGGAAAAGCAGTGACTGACCCTATGCTTATGAAGAACATAAGATAAACACAAATTGTTGATTAACTTGGCTGATGCAGCAAAACCAGCTGGCAATGCCCACTGCCACCAAACTAAAACCAGAACAAAAGTTATATAATCTCTAATTGACATTAACTTCAATTCATCCTATTTGATAAACAAACCGAAACAATCACAAACTTGAGTACACAATGTTTTAGCTACAAACAATAAAAACTATTCAATAAATATTAAAACCACAAGACATTCTCATGATAATAGTGAAACTTACCAGTTCTATGGCGAAAATGCACAAGCACAACATTAGTTGATTTACTTACTTTTGTAAATAACAAAATAAAACATCCTGCTACCGGGTTAATAACAGGAATCACACCATTGAAAACCACCACCACAATATCTTATGATGTTTTGGTTTAATCTAATCGGTTGGAATGGACTATGTCTGAAAAATAAATGAACTATTTTTGTCACTGAAAATAAAAATCAATATCTATGGTTGACCTCAACAACAACCCGGCTTATATTCCAAAATAACAATTCAAGAAGACCAATACTGGAATAAATGCTGGCAAAGCAGTTATATTCCTCTGATTCTGCTATTGGCTATGGACATAGATAAGAAAATATTTGATACCTACCAAATTCAATATCTTAACCTCTCAAAGCCATTCTCTGGAAGCTGACCCCAACATAGTTGGGAAAAGGCCAGGCAGATGATGATCCTCTCAGTACCATCGAAGAACTTATTAAATATTGAGATGCATCTCAATACAATAGATAGATCTACAAAGAATTTATCTGAAAAATCATAGCTTAGCATATCAAAATAGATAGGTATAATATACCATATTACCTTCATGAAATCATATTATGATTTCATCCTATCGGTACAGGGGTATCACTTAGGACTATCTGGAAGATAACATTACCTACCAAATAACCAATAAAGGGTTAATTACATATACATTTACTAATACTTTTCATACTTGAATAGTCTCTTATCTCTGTTTTACCTACTAAATTACCAGTAGTGAGTGCCACTTACAGAAAACAAGGTTTTCTTACAATCTAACTTGACTGTTTATTTGGTAAAATATTGAGACTGCTATAAGACATACCAATAAATACCACTACAATTGTGTTTAAATGTTTGGGCTTGAAAACTAACAATGCTATTTTTTAGGCTTGATTATTAAGTTTTATTTTTCACTTTAAACAAACCTTGAAATACCAGCATCTAAAAAAAAAAAAAAGTTCTAGTCAACTTAGTCGCATTATTTAACATTACGCCCGGACTTCCCGAAGGGCTGGGCAGAAATGGGTGATCTTACCCAAAGCTCATAAAATCAAAATACCTAATTAATCATTTGATTGCCAACTACTAGTCTACATATTTAACAGTAGATTTGAATGATAATTGCAGCACTAAAGTGAAACTATCAAGGAAACAAATAAAGGAGGGGGGGGGGGAGAACATTGTGAGGACAAAGTAGGTATTGATGGATTGTGAGTAGAACATGAACAAGATAAGGTATAATACAATAAATTTAGGTACTATGAATGAATTATCTACAAATTGCTTTACTCTAAAACTCTCCATCTGCTCACCAAGTGCACATCATAACAAATTCAATTATACAACTCCCTCACTTAAAAATGCAACTCATTACACAATCCCAATTTTGGACATATTATGAGGTCAAGGAAAAGAGTTCATATCTTTATACTTCTAAAATGAATCTAGTTTCGATTAGCTCTAAACTCGTCAAGTAATGACTGCTAGCAGAATATGTGAAACTCATATGGAAATTAGTATCGTTGAGGAAAAACCCTAAGCATCTGAAATAGACCCTTTCACCTCAAATTTGTTCAAACCTCTCTCCTATCCAGGGCATAACATACTGCCCTTATTAATTGGTGCTTACAAGTTAAAAGCCTATTCCGTATTTGAAATTCAGTTTCCAAAATACATTTAATAAATAAAGTTATGGAAAACTAGTCCATCCTAAAATGAAATGAAACCATATCATAAAGCAGAAATAACATCAACTGATCACAAGAATTTGACCAAACAATCCTACTACAGTTTTCAAAAAAAAAAAAAAAACGAAGTTTGTCTGTCAGTACAATTTAGGTACAATACAATTCCACAAATGCTTACCAAAAATACCTCCCTGCTTACAACATTCAGGGGCTAAAAGATCCTGTTACACCCTATGAAAGTTTAACAACTAAGGACTTCACAGCCATGGTGCCTCTTATTCAGATTACTAGATAACTGACATTCTTTAAAATACCCTAATGATAATCTTTACAATTCATCTTCTAGACTCACTGAGCTCGACACTTACCTTGACAGCAAGATGTAATGTGCAATTCAATACTCACTCATTAAGCACAACAGTATCCCAAATAATTTAACTATTTACAGACAGATCTGAGAATGCTATTCTCAATCATGGAAACTTCTAAAGTAACATCATAACATTACGCCTTGTTTCCCCGAATGGTTGGGCAAGGTGTCACTGTAGCAGGTTCACCCAGTTTCACACTTAAAGTATTCATATCATAATATCCTCCTGGTATATTAATTCAGAACAACTTTATAAAATTTGCATAAACACAAGCTGGGTTAAATGTGGTAGGAAGTGAGAGTGATACTAATAATTCACCTCCCACAGCACAAAACATACAGTAGCTCAACTTAGTGCTGGCATCAATTGAAATAGGCACAGTGCCAACCAACATTGTGTTGATGTTTATACCACATTACTGATGAAAAATAGTTAAACACTATTAATTAAGCAACGTTATTAAGAATTTATTTAAAATGGATACGCCAACAGCATATATATTGTACATTAAATATTAAATGTTAACAGTATGGACTTATATACATACCAATTACAGATATACATGACATTCACATAAAACAAAGCAACCTTCTTAAATTACATAAAATTAAAATATTGTATTCAGAAAGAATGATAAAAGTACCTAATAAATCAGAATATGCCGTAATTTATTAACTAACTAAATTATTGCAGACAACTCTGAACGTCTACTTTGTTAAATGAATTATATTTCAGATCGCCGTGAAGTAAAATTGGGAATCAAACGAGCTTACCTGTTAAGCGAAGTCTTGATTCTAATTTTACGAACGGCGATCTGAAATATAATTACCCACCCGCCACTAGCTAATAGCCCCAAAGCTGCAATAATTAGTCTACTTTATTCACTTATCTTTCCAGGAAAACCTAGTGAATGTAAGTATGCGGAACTACTCTGTACAGAAAACAGAGCTTGTTCTCCATCATAAGGATCTCTAAAATTAGTGACATTCCTGTATGTGTTGCCACCAAGGACGATAATTCTATTAAAAAATATATATTTATATCTAAACAAACGCGATGTCTACGCTGCGCATAAGAATTACTACTTTGTTAAATGAATTATATTTCAGATCGCCGTTCGTAAAATTAGAATCAAGACTTCGCTTAACAGGTAAGCTCGTTTGATTCCCAATTATACTACAGGAATAAAAAGTACCTATCCTAGTAATGTGGAGCATTGCGAACAAATTGTTGTTTAATATTAGTAAATGCAGCGTTATGACTTTTGGTCGAGGGTTGAGACCAATAAAATACGATTATAACTTGGGGGGTATACTGATCACTCGTGTCACCAGCGTTAAGGACTTGGGAGTGACCTTCGACCGCAGTCTGCGTTTAGAGACCACGTGTCTGCCCTTGCAAAGGAATCCTTCAGGCGTCTGGGATTTGTCTTGAGGAACGCTCGTAACTTTCGCAATCCCAGTATTATTAAACTTCTATACACCACTTTGGTTCGGAGTAAACTTGAGTCCAGCGTGTGTGTCTGGCATCCACATACTGCGTCACAGACGCTGATGCTTGAGAAAGTTCAGAAAACCTTCCTGAGATTTTTGTATCAAAGACTGTACCATTACTTTCCATTCATGTACCCAACGAACTATCTTCTGGGGGTGTTGGGCTTCAATTCGCTGGAGGTAAGAAGGGGCGTTGATCAGCTCACGATCGCCTGTAAAACCCTGCACGGTCGTATTGACTGCCCTGAGCTCCTCGGACGTTTTTGCTGCCTATTTGTGCCCGGCAAATACCTTGGGCACCGTCAAAGCCGCCGTCATAACCTGTTCGCACTAACGCTATCGAGATCTGTTGCTAGAGCTGAATCTCCGGTATGTCGAACCCTAAGGATGCTAAACGCCCTCCTGACTGCCAACCCAGAATGTGATGTGTTTGCTGATGATTGGAAGGAAATAATGCGTGCTTGTCTGGTGTTTTGTGAGAGACAATATGCGAGGGTGTCCACTGTTACATGTTAGTTTATATTGTTTTTAATTTATTTAACCATTCAACCATTAACGCAAATAATTATTAATAATTTTATCCACGAATTGTTTTATCTTTGAATTTGAATTGAATTTTTGTACTGTATGTTACTTGAATGCTTATCTTATTTTAATCTTTATAATTCTATGTTAATTAATGTAATTGGACCTGTGCCGTTTTAATTAACTACAAATAAATAAATAAATGTACTATTTAATACTAGGTAATGGTCTATCTGTGTACAAAATTTCGTCCAAATCCGATCAGCCGTCCACGCACGAAAAATTAGGTAACAGACAGAGGTGGCAGTTTTTTTTTTGTATATACATAGTTAAGTATATACCTAGTAGGTAGGTACCTACTGAGCGCTCCCGAGCTTACGTGCGCACGTACGTAGAAAGAATGTGTACGAAGTGAATCCGATCCACTTTCAAAGACATCTTCAATTGGACCACTCTTTTGAGTTCTGTGAAAATATCCTGAACTTCACACTTAAAAATCCACAAATTCACAATAAGCTGGGAAAGTAAATAAACTCTTCACTCTCACTTACTTATTCAATTTTCCGCGCAAACCCGCAGGCTATCGTCAGTCTAATAAATCACGTTCCATTATATCTACTCCAGCCAAATTATACCTACTAACGTAAATCATAAAAAGTGTCTGGAGCGGTCATCAGGCGTAGATAGTGCGGGACTGCTGGGACAAGGCCGCATCAATCAAACTTAGCGTCGGAGGAAGGCTCGGCTAGTACCGAAAACGAGGTGAGGATTTTTGAGGACGGTACTTTTATTAATATGCACCTACTCAAATTAATATTTAATCGCGTTTCATCTTGTTAACCACACACAGACACACACACACTCTCGGGCATGTAGGTGCCCGCGCCTAGTGCCCTTCGTGGGTGCTGGGTTCGAGGACTTATATTGCACTCACGGACACACAACACTCCCCAAAGACACTCATAGCACATCTCCTTTTGTTTTGTATATTAATTTCCCTTCCTCTCAGTAATTGGAGCTTTCCAATTTTGTATTGTAGTACGTAAGTGCAAATTAATTGTTGTAATTTTAAGGGTGTGTGAGCCTGGAGATCTGTCATACAGGTCCCGAACCCAGTATAGACTCCAGCTCTCACAAAGGTCTGAATTCTGCCTGTAACATAAATACCATGTACCAAATTTGTACCTTTTTGAGAGAAATAAATTATTAAATTATTATTATATTATTTTAAAATGGATTTTTTTGTGGTAGATGCCTAGGCCTGGATCTAATGTTGATGTTTTCATTTAGGTGAATGTACGATAATATTGAGCTTTTCGTAGTAGGTACCTAAGTAAGTAATAAATTCACTGTCTGCCATTGTCGAAAAAGTCAGAAGAGGTATTGACACTGCATGCATCTTAACTTATACTCATTAAAAAAAAAATAAACAGCTACTTTATTTTTGTAAAGAGACTTTTTCATTTTCTTGGTCCGTTCTTATACACACATCAAAAGTGTCTAGGGATCAACATATATTTTTGCAATAACTTTTCTCCTGATTGATATTAATTAAAATTTTCTTTAAGGATTCATCAAATAAAGTGTTTTCGTTTGTCACAGTAACGATAAACCAAGTCACCTTTGCATTAATAAAGAAATTTGCCATTTTCCTAATAAAGGGATTTTTGACATTTGAACCACTAACATTAAAGTTCGAAAAAAAGACTGAAATAACAGTTTTCTTTAAAATTTTATTGGGTAACTTAAACAATTAATAATCCGTGTTTCTACCGCGAACACTAACAACACAAGAACATCGGTTTGGCATACTCAAAATGAGTTCATCCAAATCACGCTGTGGAATGGCCGCCCATGTTCGTTGCAACAACAAAAAAAGGTCTTCCTGCGACTGGATACCCTCCATATTCGGCAGAGCTCTTCTCTGTAGCATATCCCATGCATGCTCAATCGGGTTCAAGTCTGGCGACTGAGCAGGCCAGAGCAGGACATTGATGTTAGCTGCGGCGAGAGTCTGTCTTACAACTCTTGCGGTGTGCGGTCGTGCATTATCATGCATTAACTGAAATAAGGGACCGATTTGCACTTGTAGAGGAACGATGACGTCAGATACAATCGTCTCAGCATAAATTTGAGCGTTGAGGTTGCCTCTGATCCAAATCAACTCAGTTCTTCCGCCGATCCAAATACCCGCCCATACCAAGATGGTTCCACCACTATAAGGATGGACTTCCTGGCAGGATTTTAATCGCTGTTGGCGTCCAGGGGTTCTCCAGTGTCGTATACGTCTTGTATCCGGTCTCATACCAAAACGAGACTCATCAGAAAAGCACACGAAACGCCATTGTTCTTCTGCCCAATTTCTGTGTTCAAGAGCCCATTGATATCGAATCCTACGATTGTGCATTGCTATAGGTGGTACCCGTAGCGGTCTTCGGGAATGAAGGTTCACTTCATGCAAGCGGTTTCTGACTGTTTGGTCGCTAATTAAGTTCCCTGAAGAGTGATGAAGCCTCACGGCTAACATCATGGCGGTTATTGTTGGAGCTCTTCGAGTTAAGATTTGAATGTATCGGTCTTGCCTCCGTGTGGTGCAGCGATACCGTCCTCCGTGGCGCTCAGCCACGGTACCAGTGCTTCGGTAACGTGTCCAAAGTCGACTGATAACACTCTGACTTGTATTCAGAGCTAAAGCCACAGTACGTTGCCGGGAACCAGCTTCTATCATTCCCACGGCTCTGAGCATTTCTTCCCTGCTTAAATGACGTCGCCGCTCCATAATAACGTTGGTTTTAATCAGTAGTAGGGAAACAGTAGCACTAATAATGTCTTCAATGCGTTGTATGTTTTTATAGGGAAAATATTGACAGCTGATTTTCATCTTTTACTCGAATTTGATTAACAGTTCCTGTTTCAAATTATGAAATGCACCAAAAAGGATCCATATAAATTTATATAATCATAAATTTATTACAAAGCCACATCTCAATCTCAAGAAATCCGCATAAAAATGCTTGATCCCTAGACACTTTTGATGTGTGTATAAATAAAATAAACGAAGAGTATCAAATCTACGGACTACCGTATTACAAATGTAAAAAGATTGTACAATCGTACCTCCAAAATAAGTCATATGAAGAAGCAGAAAAATCTTAACATAATCATACTCCAAAATTGTAACAGTAACAGAAGCACTATGTAACCTTTACATCATTATACCTTAGGGAACCGGACTGCTTCTCCTAAACACAGGTTTTCATAACCTAGCTAGGAGAGCAGTGCTCACCCACACGTTGTAGATATACATAGTACTTATTTTATAAAACTATTTTTTTTCACGTGTTCTACAATGCTTTGTTTTTGAGTAAATAAATATGTCGGAAATACGTTACTGAGTTGACTAATCAGGACCCTAGCGCCGCCTAGTGGCGTTCGACAGAGTCTAAACATAACGCTTGGACCGGCCGGACTGGAGCTGAGCGGAGTTCATCGGTGGCGGTCAAGCAGTGAAGTGTTTAGAAACTGTCGCGCATTCCGAATAGTCGTGTCGTGTATCTTAAGTGTCTGAATTAGTAGTGTGATTAATTTGATAGTAAATTATAATTTGATCTGAACTGCAAAAGGATTTTCTATTGCGCAATAACCAACACTACAAACAGTACATAGTAGTTAAAATATCGCTGATAATAACGAAAGAGTCACATACCTGTCTCCGACAAATATTTATTAGTATAATATTTTTGATATTGCTCAGGACCAAAGCCAACTCGCAGAGGCCAAACATGAAATAAAATATATTGGGCTATGGGCTTGGGTAACTATAGTGGATTGGTAATCTAGAACTATGGAAGGCCTGTGGCCCCTGCCTACCTATGGCCCCTGCCTTTATTATTATTCCTTTATTTAATTTTTAAACATATTAATTACATTTTTAAATATTCATATAAAAAAAAATATATATTATTATTATTACTACGACAAATACACCAACTAAAAAAGTAGATAAGTATAAAAAAGACATCACAGTAATTCACAGACAGACAAATTAAAAATCAAGCGTCACACGTCGTGGATTACGTGTGATTTCGGATTTTTGTCTGTCTGTGATGTCTTCCTTACTGTGATGTCTTCCTTACTTCTTGTCGTAGTTGGGTTTTAGTTTTTATAAATTTTATTTTATCTAAATTATTTTGGGGTTATTATAATATACCGGGTGTTAGGCAGACGGTTGAACATACGAAAATTATGGATCCGTGGTTTTGACTGTTTGCTACGTGTTTAGGCACAATAACAAGACCCAGACCACACAGATTCTTTTTAATGATTTTTTTTAAATTTTATTCACAATTTGTCGTACCTACCTCAAACTTCAAACGTCAATGATTTCATTTAAAAATTACAAAGCTGCCAACATTTTTTTTTCATCTAGAATGTAGAATCTTCTGTAAAATCTTATAAAATTCGTATTTGCTTTAAAATATGGTGCATTAAGGTCTTATAATATAGTTATAATCTTACATGTTTCGCCATGGACTGGCATACAAATATTTTAAGTCAAAGTCAAATCATTTATTTCAAATAGGTCCATGTATGGCACTTTTGAACATCAAAATTTACAAAATAATAGAATTGATTCTAGTCGCCCCTTCCAAAAGGTAGTTTTCGTATGGAGAAGAATGGGCAAGAAACTCCACCGTTACTCTTTTAATAGTTATTTTTGCAACTGTTGTATAATAAGGGTGTAGGGTGATAAAATGTTTTACAATAGTTTGTATAGATACCTACATTAGTTAAATAATTATATGTGAAGACGATGTACCTAGAATAAAATTACTATACAACAATAGGTAAAAATAATTAAAAATGAAGCAACGACGGATAATTTAATTATGAGATAGATACATGGTGCTCAGATATTCACAAACATTGTAAAAGTAGACGATTTTCCTAAAATTTTATAAACATATTAAATGTATAAATTTGATATAACACTATTTTTTTTTATTGCTAGGTAAGTTACGGGCCCCTAAACTACAAACAAATTAAAAATAAATACCGAAAGCCTGACTTTAAACTGCTTTACAAAAACACTAAGGGTAATAGAGCAGTTCTAATTATAGGAAAATATCTTAGGCTCGTGCCCATTCTAACGGTATGCAATATGCACATTGCATAAATTGTTTTAAATCAACTGGAATAATTCGTAAATTTTAACTGCTTGGACCTTTTTAAAGGAACTCTACATTTGCGAAAAGTGAAATTGAAATTAATTACTTACAAGCAAAAATTTTTGTACCAGTTAGATTCTACAATTCTAGACAAAAAAAAATGTGGCACTCCGGGAGTACCCACAGAAGAGAAAACTGAAACTCAAACTGAAACTTAAAGCATTTATTTCAAATAAACCAGTAGCAGGTACTTTTGAACTGTCAAGGATTCGATCAATCAGAAAGTTGAAGCTAGTTGCCCATTGCAAATTGTAGTAGGTACCTATGGAGAAGAACGAGCAAAAAACTCCACGGACACTCTTTTAAACCAAAATATTGTAACAAAAAAATTGGTTACATCATTCATGTTGAAATTATACATGTCAGAACAATGTAGGACGACGTGCACGTTAAAAACATCAGTAATAAAAAAAAATTAAAAAAAAACCATGGCAGCTAAGAGATGACCAGTCCCTACTGATGGCGCCCTTTCACGAACATGACGCATGGATTAGCACCATTTAGCTCAACCATTTTGAAGGGAACTTAATGATCCAACACACACGCCACCAACAGCGAGATATTTGAGTGAGCATGACATTCTCTCAGCCGCCATGGCACATTCAAGTCAATGAAAGACGTACCCAGTAAATGGTAGCTTTATGGAATGTACATGGTCACTGTGCTCACACATGTGATATGCAATTGTATGCAATGATATATAATTAAATTTAAAAAAACATGTTCCTAAGTAGGTATCATAACATCACCCGCATCGGCACCGCGGTAATCAACGCGTTAATGTCTTTTACTCCACAGATCGTCTGTTGGCGAGTAAAAATACTTACATAGAACATACATCCGTAACGTAATATAAATAAAGAGCACAATCGCGTTTACAAAAATGAGGTGTCGTTAACAGTGTCGCGAAATCAATTGATCCCATTTCAAAAATGCCCAACGCGCCTAAAGATTGAACTTAAAAAATAAAAATTGCCTGTTTTGTTATTTAAAAAATAAAATTATTGACTTTTGAAGTTTGACCAACGACGAATTTCGATTGAAATTATATAAAATGCATTTGTCAACATTGTTCGTTAGGTATTTCTTAAAGTTTCGATTTTAGCCATCCATGCGCACTTTTAACTAGAGTCCTGATTACCTACTTATTTTTATTTCAGCAATCAGGTATGTGGATAGCATAAGCATAATAATTATTCAAAGTCAAAGTCAAAACATTTATTTCAAATAGGCCCATGTATGGCACTTTTGAACGTCAAATTAGTATTACCTAAGTATGTAGGTAGCTAAGGTTGAAACAGTCTCAAAACTTTAACTTGCTCTGCAAAAGGACATAAAAAGATAACCTCATAAGCTAATAGAGCACACACACACAGTGCGCGATACCCCCAAACCCAACAATTTTCATTATGTCGAGCAGCATTTTGTCGAATTTTGATCACGTCAAAGATTCTGACGGATGGACAGACTGCTCACTCGGCACTTCTGTTGTATCCCACTCACTTGTGATCACTTGAAGATATTCGTGTCGTGTAGTGAATACGCAGCAACACGTCTGAGGTACCCTTCACAAGTCAAAGATCTTATACGAAATTGCTGATTTGGGGTTAATGTTTTTGTTCTACCCATTTATAGCACAGTCGAGCTCATTCATAGATGCGAAATGAAGAGCCTAAAAGAAATAGGATTCTTATCTATTTCATTTTTTCTTTAAATCTTTATAGCAACGTTGTCATACACTTTTGTAATTTGTCCTGTTTCGTGGTTACACAAAATTCAAAACTCGAAATATTTTATTTCACATAAACCTGGCACTTATGAAACGTAAGAAACTAGGTGCATGGCCAATTGGTTGCTTTCTATGGAGAAGAGCCGGCAAAAAACTCCAAAAAACGGTTATTCTTTTAAAAATAAATGGTTACTACCATGTTTTTAAACAACAGTGTTAATAGGTATGAGAGGACAGTGTAGGCCTATCAACAAGTACCAGGTAGGTACTTAGTAAAATAGAAAATGGTCCACAAGACAGTCTACAGCCTACAACGTTCTAACATTCACAAAATCTAAAAGAAAAGAATCTAAATAAAAGATTAACAAAATAATAAAAATAAGGACCTTTTTAAACCAAATGACATGATTGCCACTACATCTGTAACAAATCTAAAGATTAAAAAAAAATAGAAAATTGTAGGTATATAATGTTAAATACCTAATGAAAAGATTATGTCAAGAAAGTATGTAAAAATAGTAAAATAAAATAATCATCGTAATTTGGGAGCAGTTAGTAGACATTTACAGTGTTATGCCGTTAATGAGGTACCAGGGAAGCCATATGTGCAGAAGGAATTATTGCCAAACTTCCTTGTCTTCAACGTAGTCTCTCATCTCATAATATCCTTTTTTGATAAGGACACGTTTCATATGGGTTTTGAACTTTCCATCGCTTAGTTCTAAAATTACTATACCACAATAGGTAAAAAGAATTAAAAATGAAGCAACGACAGATAATTTAATTATGTGATAGACACATTTACAAATGACATATTTACACTGACATATTTACAAACATTGTAAAAGTAGTTCCTATTTTTTTAAAATAATAAGTAGGTAGTGTGTGAGGAAGTAATCATATAATGTAAAATCAATGTCATATAAAACAAAATTATAAATTTTACAATTAAATTAGCAACCTGCTTGATTTTGTCTTGATTCTGAATTGTCCTATGGAGCAGGACCAGCATGTTTCTAAGCACTCTTATCTTGGATATAATCCTCTAATTTGTAATATACTTGTTTACAAAGTGTACTTTAAATATGAGTTTTAAATTTTCTTTCATTTAATCGCAATATGTCAGAAGGTATTTTGTTGTAACATTTATGTACTTAAGATAATATGAAAAATGGTTGATCTATTTTATCTTTATTTCTAGTATTCAAATTATGTCTATCAGTTATTTTATTAAAAGGATGTAGATTTTTCTTTACATACATAATATTTTCATAAATGAATTGGCAAGGTACCGTCATGATATTAAACCTTTTAAATAGTTTTCTGAGAGATTCGCGGCGACGTAGATTATAAATGGCTCTGACAGCTCTCTTTTGCAAAATAAAGATGGATTCTATGTGAGCAGCCCGACCCCACAGTAAAATGCCATACGACATAATGCTGTGGAAGTAGCTAAAATAGACGAAACGCGCGGTTTCTACGTGTATTAACTGTCTTATCTTTCTAACAGCGATGTTATATGAGGTCCCCATTGTACTTTCTCGTCTAGCGTGATTCCTAGGAAAATCGTTTTATTAATTAATTCCAGTTTTTCCCCATTCAATATGATGTCACATTCGCTAATTCTAACATTAGATAATTTAAATCTAATGCATTTGGTTTTTATTTTATTTAGTACCAAATTTTTTACCGTAAACCAATCTTGCACTTGCAGAATAGAGCTATTCACGTCTTCAAGATTTTGTGACCGTCGGTTTATTTTAAAGATTAATTATGTTTCATCTGCAAATAACACCATCTTCGGTTGATTTTGAAGTAATTGGGGTAAATCATTAAAGTAAACTAAAAAGAGGAATGAACCCAATATCGAACCTTGAGGAACGCTCCTTGCCATTTCAGACCCTAATGAGTTTACGCCGTTTACCTAAACTTTACCCTTTTTCTGTCTTTCAGTTATGATCTAAGTAAATTAAGAGCTGCATTCCTAATCCCATAGTGCTCTAGTTTCAGCAGAAGTGTCTCATGGTCTACACAATCGAACGCTTTCGAGAGGCCACATGAGATTCCAATGGCATCTTGTGCTTCTTCCCAGGCATTAAAAATGTTCTTTTTTAGGGTGACACCGGCGTCAGTGGTACAACGCCCTTTGGTCAAACCGTACTGTTGTTCATGAAAGATGGATTTTTTATTAAAGTGACGTAACATTTGATTGAGCATCAACTTTTCAAACACCTTATAGAGAACTGGCAGAATTGACATAGGCCTATAATTCATATGTTGCTTTAGGCCATAAAGTTCAAATAGTTTTTCCCTGCTTTTACGAATACCTGGAGTTGCCCAGTCACTAAATAAGAACTTTGTGTATACTTTTGGTCTTTAGTCGAAAAGTTTCATTAAATTACGTGTTTAATAGTGAAAAAAACTCGGCGTGGAACTCATTTGGGTCATCTATATTATTAAAACTCTGAACACATAATTTATTGGCCAAAGAATTATTTAATTTCTCTAAACTTTTACATGTAATTGGCTTATTTGAATTTTTTGTAAAAGTTTGTAGGAGCAAAATGGTTATTGTTTGTCCACTGTGATCTGATGATAACTTATTTACAATTCATTTATGTAAGTAATAGTTATAATTATGTATAGTGTTAATTCTATTGTTGCATGGGCCGTTTTCAAAATGTATGTACATTTTGTTGTAATTGTGTCCACCAACTTGTTGGTAAAATAAAATAAAATACAGTTCGAAATGTAAACATATAAATCTACATTCAAACTAAGTAATAATAAAATAGCAAGTATATTTTTTTTTAACATGGACATTGGTTCTATTGCTAATTCCTGTCATAATTTGTTTGCCCATACAAAATTGCTATATCCACAGTCGCGCGTATAAATAATGCATACATACGTATAATAAAATCGTAACGATGTCAAAACTGTAAATTCAATATTTTTGAAAAAAAAAAGTAATTGCTACGAGGTCTGGGATCGATTCTAATGCCGAAAATATAGTTCTTAGAATTTTTGTCTGTCTGTTTATCTGTATGTATTTTCCAGCATCATGCAAATTCTACTGGATAGATTCTGTTAAAATTTCGCATAAATATTCCCTGTATGTCTGGTCAAATTATAGGGTCACGCTATTTGCTATGGATGAGCAGTATTTCATTATGTTCGTATTCTTCTCCGCAAATTGTAGAAAGACGATTACCGATTCAACTTTTTATATGATTATCACGACGCTATACCTTTATGGAGCTAAGCAGTCAACCATTAAATATAAGAACGACTATTTTGGTTAACTTTCAATAACAGCAAGTAACTAAGCGGTTGGACGATTGCTTTGAAAACCATTAGTTGAAGGTTCGATTCCCAACTGTTAGTAATTTTTGTTTTTTTTTTATTTTTTATATCAATTTAACTATTAGTTTTTTTTTTTTTACATTTTCTAATACTAATTTGTACATAATAGTTTGTAGATCGTATTAATGGGAAATCACTACGTTACGTCACAAGCACTTTACAGTCACAAAACATTCAAGGTTCATCATTTTGAAGCTAAAGACTATAAGAATAAAATGTTTTTACAGGTCATACAATAAACCTAATGTAAAATACACAATATTTTTAATGCTATTTACTTTAAAAAGCATATTGTAAAGTAGTTCAATATCACAAAAAAAAAATATGCTTGAAATACTAAATTTAATCTTTTCGTATTATTTTACCATTAGCATTAACAATAATGAAATTAATGTTGTGACGCGTGGAACTAGGGATTTCTTTTTTGGGTGGGAAATTATCAAATAACTTCTCCCGCTCTGGGCGGAGCGGGACGGCGTGTCAGACTCTTACTGACTAAAACCCACCCGTGTTCCTTCAATTGCCCTGTTGCCGCGGGCCACGATCTCCCTTTCAGCTTTCTTCGCAAGACGAGGTGAATGCTTCGTTGAAAAGATTGACTCTATAGTTGCGAGTTCAGAGACTGCGCTTGACAATGCGAGCTCGGCTTGGCGGGAATTCTAATTTCTTAAAAATTCTCTGATGTTCTTCCGAGTTGGTAAAGGCACTCTACCAGAGGAGAGTGGCAAGGTGGCTCTACCAAAGACTCTTGGTAGAGTACTTCCCACTTAAGAAGATCTGATTCGTCTGGTGTACGGGACATCAATCGAATACTGCAGATACCAAGAGAATTCTTGGGTGTGTGAACGGGCCATTATAACGCTCAAAAATGATCAAGCTGCACCCACAGTATTCTCTTGCAAATTGAAGGGAGTGAAGTGCTATACACCTGCATCGAATAATACGGTTGTGGAGCAAGACGATGCCACACATTACCTAGTAGAATTTCTCAATTTGCTAACGGCAAGTAGACTTCCGGCGCATATCACCCAGCTGAAAGTCAGTGTCACGATTATGCTCCTTCTGAACTTAACTCCGCCGAAGTTGTGTAATGGAACCCGACTCAAAGTCGTGTCTTTGCAGAGAAACATCATCGAGGCGGAAATTCTAATAGGTTGTAGCGTCGGCGAGACAGTGTTTATACCGCGTATGCCACTAATGCCACACAGTTACCCCTTCCAGTTTACGCACGTACAGTTCCCTGTGAGCATTGATTTGCGATGATTATCAACAAGTCATAGGAGCAGACACTGACGGCTGCGGGTGTTGAGCTCAGGACAAGCTGCTTCTCACACGGACAACTGCGCCGCTCCCGCGTCACCAGTCCTGACTCTGTATATTTTGGCTGTTGAGAACAAAACTACAAACGGACGTAAGTAGTACCTATAAAGGGAAGTTTTATAAAAATGTGGCTGTAATTGTAGTATATATTGTGGTGTCTCACGACTTCGACGCGAAGTCGTGGGCAGAAGCTATTAATAAATAATGCACGCACCTGATTCAACCAATAACCTGATTCAACAATGTTTTGTCAATTGAAGGAGTAAGTTATATGAAATATACCTACTATAAAACAATGTAATTTTAATAAACCATTTATTTATTTGCTCATAAACACGTGTCGCATATTCCATTCCATTGTGTAATTCTTTCTTGTAACTTTGATTTTTTATATTAATAGAAGTAAATTCCAAATTTAGTATGGCAAATCTATGCGTCAAAATGGTTACAACGAGAGTTTTAGTTTCTTTCGGCTGCGAAATTTTGTTTAGTAACTATGGGTTTTGATTCGTGCGCGTCGGTAAAAGGACATTAAGAAATTGTGTTAAAATGCCAAATTACGTGAATTCGGTAAGTACCATACTTTACAGTGCAGCATGTCAGTGTAGTTGATGGTATAATAAAGTCATATGCATGTTTCACGAGTAACTCGCGGGTGAAATTACAAAAATATTATTTTTGAAGGTTAGGGAAACGTTCATTTTGTTCAATTATGTGACCATTGGGTTATTATTTTTGTGTCACGTTACACTTAGGGCTTGTCACAGTATATTCACTTAACTGTGAATAGTAATTCCATTTCCGTTTTAGGAAAGATGCCGTTAACGCCCGCTGAACGACAAAGACGTGACTGAGAGCCTCTAAAATCAAAACATCCACAAAAATGAAAGGAAGTATAAGAAAAAAAATTGATTAGATTGTGACTTCCTTGTGACTCTGCCAATACTCTTCATTTGTATTACTTTTGTGTCTCGATAACACAGAATAAACAGAAAAAAATAACATAAATTTTGAAAACGACCGTCATCTTTTTCGTATAATTTCACATAGGTGGGCTTAGGTAGGTACAATATTGTGAAGGTCCATGTAGATAGGTAGATAGAGATCATCTAATTTAAAATTGCACGCACCTCCACTGCTTATTGCATACCTACACATTTTAAATGTATTTTGTATAGGTAGGTCAGCTCCGGATCGAAAACTGCCGCCTGCCGTCCCCCGCCAATCTTTTATGGGGATGCGATAAGTTAGGCCGCGAAATGATTATTTTTTGTCAAAATGAAAATTTTGGCAGCATGATAATGCGCCAATCCAACAGGGGCGCCAAAACTGTTAAAAAGAAAAAAAATAGAAAGGGTATATGTGCTGCGCATCTCATTTATTGCAAAGATGCTGTGTGTTGGGTGGCACACTTGTCTGCTACGCTTGAATTTGTCGCCCCCTCAAGTTGGCGCCGGGGCGTGTACCCCGGTTTGCCCCCCCTAGATCTGGGACTGCTTCCCCTACCTATAGAAATTTTTGTGGAGCGGCGTGCAGTTTTAAATGTGACTATCACTACCTACCTATGAGACGATTGAAATAGATTCAAACCGATCAAGCACTGCGGTCGTGTTGGAACCCCGCCAAGATCCAACGGCTAATTAAACCCGAAATATTTTGTAGCTTATTCCTTTTGCTGAGAACCTTTCCGCAGCATAAATGAGCTACATATACAATAGCGAGTATATTGCAAACAATGTTCAGTCCCGAATCAATTTAATCTCAACGGTAACAGTAAATTCTGAACTCCAGAATACTTTGTTTACAACACTAATCAGAAGTTTTTGATATTCAACGCGGGCACCTCCACACCGCTGCGACAAGCTTCTTAGGTATTCATCTGCGGAGTTGAACCAGAGAACCCACGGGACATAAAAGTATCTCTTGAATAAACGTTTAACTTCGAGATTGGAGCTGTTCTTCCGCTAGACTCGGCCCCGCCGTGAATTCTTACAACGCTAATGTTCAGCGATGCAGCTGTATTTACTACCTCCCAATAAAATAGCATAGATAGGTATAATATCGGCGGGTTGGCACCATCGTCGGTGGCACACGATCAATTCCAGATATTAAAGGCGTTTCGAACAGTAAAAGTTTTATTTCCCGCGAGGTGAGGGCTGCCGTATGAGGAATGTATAAAGTGCACACGTAATAGAAATTTTGCCCCACGATAAATGTTACTTGTAACTGAGTAAAGTTGTTCTTACTGTCGGTATTCTCGGAGCACCTCTCTATGTCAGTCTGGGAGTGTTTGCGATGTTTTACATAATATCAGCGTAAACTATTTACGTCGCAGTCTGGCTGCTCGCTTCTGTGAACTTCGTGGAATATGATAAGCATTAGGTACTTTCATATTCAACAGTCGCAGTCGTGTTGAACACACTTCACTAGAGTTTACATGTAATAACTGTAAACTTTTATTTATGTTGCCAGTTTTTATTTATTTCTCATAATCGAATCACATCGCAAATTGTAGCAGCTAGTAGGAAGGTACCTTCTTTCTTGCTGCTACAATTTGTTAACTTGATTGAACATCTATTAATTAACTTAGGTATCATGTGTCCTGCTGTATAAGTATGACATAAAAAGACACCGTACAACACGACACCTTATGCAGGGTGGCTAGTGAAACGAGTTCCAAAGGAAAATTTTAGAAGCATCTCTCCAGGGGCTTTTCGAAACACCCCCATGTATGTTCTGAGATTATTTATAGTTAAAGGCTAGACAGTTTTAAACATTTTTTAGGAAATTCGTTTTTATTTTTCTTTTTCTGTCGGTTTTTTTGTTTGTTTTATAAGCATCACCCTAAGTGACTAAAACAGCTCAAAAGGAATTTTTTTGCTTGAAAAGATTCGTTCAAGATATTCAATCTTTAAAAAAAAGGAAAAAAGAAGGGTGGCAATGACCCCAAAGTAGCTTTAAAAACTTCCACAGACCCTCAACTTTCCAAAGCAATACAAATAATAAGTACTGTTCGGGACATTATTTGATAAGATTGGAGTTCGAACATGGTACTTAGGAAAAGCGAAAAGCAGATTTTCTTCATACTTGGTAGTAACCCATTTTTCGTGTGATTCCTTGCATCCGATTCATCTGAAATTAGGACCCTGTATACCTACCTCAATGTAGTACTTAACTACCGTAGGATAGATTCTGATGCAGAAAGCACTACCTACAATCTTTGCAACTCTTCGTCTCTAAAATTAATAAAACTTAAACCTTGTAGTCGAGCTCTTAGTGGCAAGCTGCTGGTGACAATTTTCCATCACGAAGAGTTATTGGGCGCAATGGAACAGCTTGGTGATCCAGGATGGAGTCTTGTGCCGTAAATGGGAAAACGCTCGAGGGGACAGCTGTCATCTACAAATGGTTGTCCCTAAAGCTAAGGTGCCGGATGTTCTACGGCTCTACCATGATGGATGTTCAGGAGGACATATGGGGGTAAAAAGGACTCTACTAAAAATTCGAGAACGCTTTTACTGGATCCACTGTCGAGATGATGTGGAGGACTGGTGTCGCAATTGTACCAGTTGTGCTGCCGTGAAAGGACCCCACACACGCAGCCGAGGTGCATTAAAAGTGTACAACGTTGGAGCCCCTTGGGAACGGATAGCACTAGACGTTGCGGGACCATTTCCAGAAAGTGAGAGCGGAAACAAGTACTTCCTGGTGGTCATGGATTACTTCACAAAGTGGCCAGAAGTCTTCGCCATTCCTAACTAAGAAGCTACAACTGTCGCAGATAAATTAGTTCAGGAAGTTTTCTGTCGTTTTGGAGTACCCTTAAAAATACACAGCGATCAAGGAAGGAATTTTGAATCGCAAGTATTTCAGGAAACTTGTCGATTGATGGGTACCTACAAAACCAGAACCACCTCTTACCACCCACAATCTGATGGAATGGTGGAACGATTCAACCAAACGTTGGAGAGATATCTGGCAAAAGTCGTGGAAAGTAGGCAGAGGGATTGGGACAAGCACATACAGCCGTTTCTGCTGTCCTACCGCAGCGCAGTCCACGAAAGTACGACTGTGACGCCAGCCTTCGCGAACTTTGGAAGGGAATTACGGTTGCCTGCAGATTTAATCACTGGAACTCCCCCTGATGCTCCACGTAGTGTAACAGATTACGCAAATGATTTGCGTAACAAGTTGAATGATGATTATGAGCATATCCGACAATCCGGCCAACAGATGTCTGAGAAGATGAAGACCCGTTATGACCGCAAGGCAAACAGTAGGGGTTTCGACGAGGGTTCACTGGTGTGGTTACATAACCCAGTGCGGAGCAAGGGGAAGTCTCCGAAATTGCAAGCAAAATGGGATGGACCATACCGAGTCGTGACTAGGATCAACGATGTCACCTACCGAATACAGAAGGGTCTACGAGGTGCGCCTAAGATTGTTCATGTAGACCGATTGGCCCGATACTACGGGGCTAATGATGCTCGGGACGAGCATGTCTAAGGAGGGGGCAGTGTTACGTCGTACGTACGAGATCTTTCGAGAAAGCACGGATTACAGTGTGTTTGTGCTAAAAACTTCGAGAAGCATTCCATTATTATTAGTTTGAAGTTAAGTAGGTAACTACTTATAAAAAATATTAGGACTTGTCATTGTAATTTCGACGGTACGCCGAGGGCATAAAGTACCTATTTCTTTATTCGGTACAAGTAGGTTATTATTTTTTATACCTGCTACTTTTGTATTTCCTGGTAATGTTTATTTGTTGATGTTTTTCTGGAACCGTTCTACACATAGCCAGAATGTTCGTGAATATTGGCGGTATAAAAGCAGAGCGCCGACACACGATGTAGTCACACACACTCTGCGCCTGGCATCGGACGCGGACGGACGTGCTGCGCTGCTGATTGTGGTTCCCGATAGTGACTCAAGCGATCCTGTTCCTGAGTCATCGTTTCGTCGCGTACTGCGACGCTCTTCATAGTCGATTATTATTAATCGACTATCGTCGACCAATTAATCGGAGTCTTTTTCAAGATACGATTAATTATCTGTTTCTTTAACGGAATAACGTCAACTGACTCTTCAAGTCATTTTGCCCCTTCAGGGAAAAACCACAGTTTCGTGGTCCTCGGTGGAAACCATACGGTGCCAACGAAACCGAGGGGGTGTTGACCCAATCACACCCGCCGAGCCCCTTCAGGGTTAGGCAGTCAATTGGCCGGGTCCCAGTGTTCGGCCTTGGGGGGTCTCCTAGTCGGCATTGGTGACAGTTTTCCTTCCACAGCAACACACCTAGTGTCGGTCGGGTGTGTCTACACCCGGCGCACTAGACTGGTCAGGACCCCGTTGCACAATAAGATAGGCAACGGGCAAAAGCAAGCTTAGGGCTCACCATTAGGCACACAACCTCCCTGTCTATACCCGACAGGGAGGGTTTACACATCCCCGGTAGTCCGCCCGGGGAAATAGGTTGTTAGGATTTTAATTAGGGAAAAATTAGGTCCCAAATTTTAATTTTAGTTATTCATTATGGAGGCCGTACAGAGTGACATTCAGTCACTCCGAAACGACCTCATATCCCTCAGGAGTGAAAACTCCAAGTTGTTAGACCTCTTAAATAGAGTCCTAAAAAAGGACCCGACCCTCATCAACGAGTTCGGTAACGAACTCGAAGGTCTCGCTGCTTCACAGCAGACCGAAATTAGGTCCTCATCCATCGCTGACTTCAGCGATGTTATCGAGGCTCAGTTCAGTCCCTGTCGTTCTGACAGTATGGACATGGTTGAAGACGCGACCGCTGTAGCCCGCGCCCCGACTCCCCACCCATTCTATACCCCCGACCATGAGGCTAAAGCCTCTGCTCACTCCTCCTCCTCCTCTTCCTACTCGGATGACGACGGCTTCACCCAAGTCACCGGGAAAGGGAACAAGAGGAAGAAGAAGAAGCAGAGCTCGTCCCAAGCGAGCAAAGTAGTCGCCATTGACGACTCAATCATAGTGGCCCCTCAGGAAACCCCCACCGTTACTCCCGCCGCTACTTGCACCCCCGTAGCTTCCCCCTCCACCGCCCCCCGCCCGATTGCGTCATCCTCGCAGAATGACGCACCTCGTTCCGCGCAAACCTCCGGCCCTAAAAAGGTCGCGCCGCCACCACCTGTCTTCATCCAAGATAAGGATAAGTGGACGGCTGTTTCTAAATGGTGTGTAGACCTAAAAATAGGCTACACAAGCGCCCGTTCAACCCAACAGGGTATCAAAGTATTAGTCCCTACGTCGAAAGACTATAGGGACTTAACCAGGGTCCTGAGAGAGAGAGGTGTGTCATTCCACACCTACTCCCTCCCAGAAGATAGACAGATTAGGGTCGTCATTAAGAAGATCCCTAAAGAGATTCCCTCCTCCGATATCCTTGCCGACCTTCAGTCGCAGAACATCCCCGTGGATGAAGTGCACCGTATGCACCGCTCGCGTGGCAGGGAAGCATACGACATGGTCATCGTCGTGTGCTCCCCTACCGAGGGGCATCACCCCATTTTCAATGTCAAGACAATATGTCAATTAGTAGGCTTCTCCATAGAGAAGCCCTGGAAAAACAGCGTCATAGGGCAATGTCACCGTTGCCAACTTTACGGCCATAGTCAGAAGCACTGCCATGCGAAACCCAGGTGCGTCAAATGCCTGGGAGACCATGGCACGGCAGATTGAACCCGACCCAAGGATCGCAACTTATGCGCCACCCCGCCAAGTTGCGTGCTGTGCGGCCTCAAAGGCCACACGGCTAACTACCGCGGATGTCCCAAAGCCCCTAAGGCTAACACAGCAAAGCTGTCTAAGCGTCTAGACGCTAGACAGCAACGTCAACAGGTGCATCAACCTCTCCCCTCAGCTCAGATGCCTCAGAGGCTTAGCCCTCAGAGACCTAGCCCGTGGTCTCAACTTAACTATAACCACCAGCAGACCTTCCCGGCTCTGGTTACCCCGCGCCCCCCTCCCCCTCACACCCCGCTTTACTCCCTAATGGACCCGCGCGTCCGCCCTCCTCCTCCCCCCGGCTTCCCCGCTCCCCAAGCGCCTACACAGCGTAGCGCAGCCCCCGCGACCTCCGTTAAACCCAACATAAACCCGGTTACCCCGCGCCCCGTCCCCACTCCCGTGGCTAATAACAATAATATATACATGGACCCTGCTAAAAATGCATTCAGCATTATCAGCTCCACCTTCATGACCTTTTGCACCCCCAGGGCCCAACAAATGGCCTTAGACATTGTAGAAGCCAGGAAATCAGGATGCTTCGAGCAAATCCAGAATGTATTCCTGGCATACGAGGATATCACCTCCGCCCTCACATCCTTCACTAGACCCTCATAATGTATAACGCCTCTTATGAAAGGTTTAAACCCCGATCCCTAAAGATAGGAACCTTCAATGCCAATGGCTTATTTAATCAGAAAGATGAAATCGCGGAATTCCTCCGCGATCATCAGTTAGATCTTCTCCTCATACAGGAAACCTTCCTAAAGCCCCATAAACGAAACCCCTCCATAGCTAACTATCGTTTAATTCGAAATGATAGGACGCGCTGTCACGCGGGTGGCACTCTCATTTATTATAAAAAGGATCTGTATTGCATCCCTATGGACCCTCCACCTCTCTCCCGATTAGAAGTATCAGTCTGTCGTCTAGGCATGACTGGTCACTCACCGATCACTCTAGTGTCGGTTTATATCCCTCCCATCCCAGCTCAGGCCTCGGAAAACTACCAACTGATTTCTGATGACCTACAGCTACTCTTCGGCATGAGCGACTCTGTCATTATGGCAGGGGACTTCAACGCCAAACATCCTTCATGGAATAGCCACACCACTAACCCCAGGGGCCGACACTTGTTCGACCTCTCTTCCACTCTTAACTTCGACATCATCGCTCCGATGAATCCCACTTACTATCCCCATATGGTAAATTACACCCCTGACGTCCTTGACATAACGCTCCTTACGAACGTAAACTTACGACTTGACTCGATAGAAACGGTGCACGAGCTTACCTCTGACCACCGCCCAGTAATCATCCATCTTGAATCCCTCATAGGTCCCTCTGACCCTAACCACCCTCTCCCCACTAGAAAGGTGACGGACTGGAAGAAAGTAAGCGAAAAGCTGAAATCCAACACGTCCCCCTTACTAGACTCTATTCCGGACCAGTTTGACTCTGTCGCTAACACGACAGCTGCGATCGACTCACTCACGGAGCACGTGCAAACCGTCCTGAGCGATTGCTCAAGGGAGGTTCCGGCAACAGATCCCTGTTACCTGAAACTCCCGGACGATGCGCGCGCCCTGCTGACTGAGAAGAACGCAGCTGTCCGTGCCTACAGCAGCTTTCCCTGCGCCGCTAACAAAGCCCACATGCGCTACTTACAGAGAACTGTAAGGACACGTATGGCGGAGCTGCGTGAAACGGGCTGGGACAAGATGCTGAGCGACCTTGAGCCTACCCACTTAGCCTTCTGGGAACTCCAGAGAAAACTCAGATCCCCTCACTCAGGCCATATGCCCCCCTTAGTCCGCCCGGACAAAACATTAGCCTTTGACGACATCGACAAAGCCGAGTGCCTAGCCGACAGTCTTGAAGCCCAATGCTCTCCCAGTACCCTACCAGTAGACAAAGCTCACCTCGATGAGGTCGACGCCGAAGTCGAACGTAGAGCCTCTATCCCTCCCATTGAAGACCCTGATTTTCCCCTGCCCCCCATCGAACCAGATGAGGTTCATGAGATTATCAAAGGTCTGAAAAATCGTAAAGCCCCCGGCTCAGACGGATTCACCAATAGGGTGGTCCAACTATTCCCAGCTCACTTAATTATGCTTTTGACCACCATCTTCAATGGTGCGTTAAGCAACAACATTTTTCCCCAGACGTGGAAAGAGGCCACTGTCATAGGTATCCCTAAACCAGGAAAACCCAAAAACGAGCCATCTAGCTATAGGCCCATCAGTCTGCTCAAGGTTCTCGGCAAGATCTATGAGAGGCTTATTTATAAGCGCCTCAGAGATTATGCAGAGACCAAGGGCCTCATCCCCAACGAACAGTTCGGCTTTCGAACTCAGCACTCTAGCGTGCATCAGGTCCATCGTATCGTCGAGCTGGTCAGTGGTGCTCTCACCCATGGCCGGCAGACGAGCGTAGTATTCTTCGACATAGCGAAGGCGTTCGACAAAGTCTGGCACAACGGCTTAATTTATAAGCTCTACAAACTCGGAGTGCCGGATCGTCTCGTGCTCATCTTACGAGACTATTTGTCGAACCGCACCTTCCGCTACCGCATCGAAGGAGCCCTTTCCTCCCCCCGCCCCATAAGGGCAGGAGTCCCTCAGGGCTCAGTATTAGCCCCCCTCGTTTTCACGCTATTCACAAGCGACATCCCCAGACACAGATCGACGCAGTTGGCACTGTTCGCAGACGATACAGCGATCATCTGCAAGGGCAATTCAGCTACTATGCTGCTAAACCTCCAAAGGGCTGTCAACAACCTTGGCGCCTGGTTTAGAAAATGGCGAATAGAAGTAAATCCAGACAAAAGTCAAGCGGTTAGCTTTTCTAAACCGCGAACTAGAACCCCCCCTTTCCCCCGACCTATCACCATGTTCGGCAAACCAATCCCTTGGGCTAGGCGCGCCAAATACCTAGGTGTTATCCTAGATCACCATCTCTCCTTTTCTGAGCACATAAAGACGGTTCGTTCGCGAGCCGCTTTCGCTCTAGGTAGACTCCATTTCGTTCTAAATGCACCCAGCAAATTGTCACTTAAGTGCAAACTGCGCATCTACACATCTTGTATCCGACCCATTATGACCTATGCGGGTGCAGTATTCGCCCACGCCAAATCCCATTCCATCCATAGGTTGCAAGCCTTGCAGAACCGCTTCCTCCGTAAAGCCACGGGAGCTCCCTTCTATGTCAGAAACGAGATCCTCCATCTCGACTGTAAAATCCCTACGATTCACCAGTTCCTTAAACGCATGTCCAAGCGTTACTTTGACTCCGCTCCTAGACATCGTAACCTCTTGGTTGTCGAAGCAGCCAACTATGTCCCTTCCCGAATTAGTCAGATCCGCCGCCCGAGGCATGTCCTTTCCGACCCTGATGATCCCATCACACTCCTCCAAGAGCAGAATAGGGCCACCAGCACAATACACAAGAACAGACGCCTCCCGTCATTCCGACCTCGCCGCCGAGGTCCTTTGCGACCGCGACCGTGTCCCTGAGTAAATTATACTCCTCCCCGACCCTTGCTCGAAAACGAGGTGCCAGCAAGTTATTGCCGCTGAGCACGTAGCTTTAAACTACCCCGAATAATAATCATGATTTAAACCAATTTTGATCCAGCCTGTCCCTTCTTGCTGTCCTCCCCTCAGCGACGCCCTAAGCCAAGGTCCGTACCCCACAGGGGGTGCCCTTAGCGAGCGTTCGCCTAGTTTTAATCGAAGCGAATAGAAGTGAACTAGAAGTGCGATATCTGAGCGAATAGTGATCAGTGCTGTATTTGTGATGAAGTTTTAAGTGTTTTGTGTTTAATAAAGTTATTTAATTGTCTGATTGTTAGTAATTAATTTATTCCATACCCAGCTCGTAACAGTATTTTATAAGGTTTTAATAATATTATATTCTTGAAAAGTGACTAAAAACGGCAGCTTTTAGTGGAAACGCCAGGAGGGGCACATAAAAGGCCTAGAAGGCCATACTCTGGCCTTATTGGTAATGTTCTTCAGAAAGGTCAGGTGCGTAGGTACCTACTAGCAACCGGCGTGCGTGTATGACCAGATGTATGAACGTAAACGAAGCAAAAGGAGTATTTAAGGATCGTAGCAAGTGGCGTTCTGTAGTTTCTAGCCCAATTGGAAAAAAGCGTGTGTTCATGTACTTATGTGTAATTTATTTTTCATTTACATAATCGACCTCCCAGTTATCGCTACTGCGATAATAAACCAAACGATGTCGCTAACTGCGCTTCGTGCTCATAAATAGTCGTGGGAGCAAGGGTCGCGGTGTGCGACAATGGGCGCGTGGCACAGATGGCACCGCGACAGTGTGGCGACGTACGTGCCGTGTACGGTACCTATTAACTGATCATTAGGACACCCTAAATAACTGGCTCGTATGTTTAATGGATTATGATACTTTTCGGTGTGTTATGGTTTGTTGTTATGTTAACCTAACTTTTGCCCGTGATTGCGTTCGCGCGAGTTCAGGATATATTTTAGTGTAAAAATAACCTTCGCGGTATTGTAGACTCCAGAGGCTCTAAGCATTAAGACGCAAAATAAACCTAATGTAAATTTGAATCGAAAATACAAGCATCTAATAGAATTTAGCTTTAAATTTTTGCGACAAGCATATTTAGAAACTCAAACCATTTATTTCAATTAAATCATTGACAGACACTTTTGAATTGTCATGGAGTCGGTCAGTCAGTTTGAAACTAGTTGCCCATTCCAAAGATAGTAGGTCGGTGGAGCATACGGTGGAGGACTGCCCGGCTTGGACGGAGTATCGCCGCGGCGATCTCTCGTGTCCGACCCTGGTCCAGGCCATGGTATGGGGCCAGAGGGCATGGCAGGCCGTCACCTCCGTCTGCGAATCAGTAATGCTCGCGAAGGCGGACGCGGAACGCGTGAGGGAGAGGCAAATTTCGCGCCCTCACGCCCCTAACTGCCGCAGGAGACGCCATGGGCGTCGGGAGTCACAGGCCGATTCCCGGCCACCGTAGGCGCGGGCTTGCGGACGTGAAGCAATGAGTAGCTCGCCTTCCGATAAGGACCAAGCCCGGGTCGACGGCGCGTTGTGTTCCACGCGCGCATCAAAGAGATGTCAGTAGAACTGACGGGGTCCACTAGGGCCGATGCCTGCCGGGGTCGCGGGAAAGTCCGAAAAGGATACCGTGACCCCTAGCAACATGGTTACTGAAGGAACATGGGTGGGTTTTAGTCAGTAAGAGTCTGACACGCCCTCCTGCTTCGCCCAGAGCGGGAGAAGTTATTTGACAATTTCCCACCCAAAAAAAAACTTAGTTGGTACCTATGGAGAAGAACGGGCAAGGAACTCAATGGAAAGAAAGAAAGAAAAAACGTTTAATATGGACAGTTATAAATTATATTTTTACAAAAATATTAGTAATAATGATTTTTAATATTAATGATTTCTTAAAATCATTCATCATTAATGTCGAATTTCATTATATGTGATAAAATATAATTGAAAAAAAAAACGTACACGTCACGTCCCTAAATGCGAATAAAGTTATAAAACTAACTAGTATTTGGGCATTGCGCGAGCTGCAAGCAGCTCGCGGGGTTGTGTTTTTGAGGAGTATTTCTTACCCTTGTAAAATTTTGAGAATTGGACAGTAATCCTTAGCACTTTAGGATTTTGTAATAAAATCTCTTAAATATTTTGTACGGATTTATGTATGGACTTTTAAGTAAATCAACTGAATGTTTTTTTTTATTCCAACAGTTGATTTACATAAAAGTCAGTACGAATAAACTATAAAATAATATTCCTTGTAAGTGACTATCCCCCGAATGCTGAAACGTCACTCAAAATTTAAGTAGCACTTAAATTTAACAGTTACTCAAAAGTGACGTTTGGCCATACAAAATTTAAAGTTTCGTGTGGTAAACCTCGCTTTTGAAACTCTATTACGTGCATCATATAAATACATTTGCCAAACCAATTACCACCTCGGATATCTCTTAATAATTCTGCTAGCTTTAAATTAAAAACTCTAGCACATACAGAAGGATTTACATAGCTGCTTTGAGTGGATTGTTGAATTTCTGGCCACTTGGGATTACAAGTAAACGTCAAGAAAAATGATGGGTTCCCCAATCTGCTTACTATTGCAATAGCATCACTATATTTTCCTTTCATGTATCGCGGCCCCCCCGTAAAAGTGCTGGGCAAATAAACGCGACCTGGTACGAATCCCTCTCCCTGAATGGTTTCATCTTGACGAATTTGACGCGCGACTTCAATGCTCATTTCAACTTCTTGAAGTGGAGCGGACCTCAGTGCACTACTCGAGTTATGTTTTTGTAGACTTGATATAAAACGTAGGCGTTCTTCTATGATTCGGCAATGCATGTCAACTAACCATTCTTTCGATAGCCTGCCTATATCGGAAAATCGTGGCTCCGACAATAACAAGCAGCGAACGTATTTCGCTTGAGTTAATTTATTTCCGTTATTATCTACTTTGTTCGGGTACCAACCCGCATTACCCTCAGGATTGACGTTATGTAAAAAGTTAGTTATGCAACTAATTACCTGCCTATCAAGTTTCATATTTGCGGCTATTTGCTCGCGTTCGCTTGTATCGTCAATGTATAGTCCTAAATTATTTACGCTACCAGTGTAAGCTAAATCAAAAACTCTATGATAGACTCGACCTTGAATTTTAAGAAAAGATATTCCCGTTGGTTGTTGGTACCCGAGAGAAACGCCCAAGGCACTGAAGGCAAATAAATTATTGTAAGCTCGCGGTCTACTCAGAAAAGACGGGTGAGAGTAAAACTCCTCGGTTAACGGAATTAAATTTTGTATGTTGTACGCGCCCGACCCACAACACCATTGTTTTCGAGATTTTTCTTCTTCAAACAGACGCGCATTACAAGATGGACACCTAAAAGTGTCTGAAGAAAGCAAGGACGTTTTTTTTAAAGAAAATAATTTTATTACGTCTAACTCAGCGTCCCTCTTCTGTGCTATTAGGTTTTTAGATTGACGTAGTGGTATGTCAATACGACGGCTGTTTTTATTATATTTGTCAGTGGCTATTTGATTTATTTCAGGGTTCTGCTTGGTATAACTGTGTACAGCATCGCGATTAATTTCTGGATTTTCCTTGGTATATTTTTTTACAGCATCGCGATTTATTTGTGGATTTTCAGTTGTATATTTTTTAACGGCATCGCGATGAATTTGCGGTTTTTTTAAATTATATTTTTTAACCGCATCCAAATAGGCGTTTACTGTACTACATTTCCTGCCACGTTTTTGTTTTTTGGGTCGACCTCTCTTTGTTGACGCCACATGGGTGTCAACTACTACCGGTTCAGGGGTTTTTTGAAAACCAAGCAATATAGATTGTGATTCCGATAATTGACTATGATCTGTTGATGCCGGGCATTCGAAGTCTATTATAGACTCGACAGACGCTGGCAATGGCAATGCAGATCATACAACTAAATTTTCAATTGTTTGATAATTGAGAACGCGTAGTCTGTGTATTGAATACTGACCTACACCTATATTTCGCAATAACAACAATCTGGCTAATTCGCGAATCGAATAACATTTAAACAAACGTGCTACTCCGCATGTAGAATTTAATTTGTTATATTCATCTACTGCGTGACTGTTAAATAAATAGAATGCACTATCGAATCTCCAAAAAGAAACTGTGTAGTCTTGCCCGGTAAATACCACGCTATCCGTCTCATCATTGTGGTTTGCGTCGAAAACATTGGATTCAATTATGTTTGCAAGAGTTAAAATACCGTATTCATTTTCTGAAATTTGAGGAAATACTCCATTTGTAATCCAATTGGCGGTCATATTTTCAATTCGAGCTCTATTGTTTCCGACGACAATCTCCGTAGGCAATTCCTCGGGGTTCAAAAATATGACACCCTTCGGTAGAATTGGTTTAAGCGACATATATAAAGTGTCTCCACTTTGGAGAATGACATCGATATCATGACAAGTCAGATTCCGATGTCTGCAAACTGACAATACTGACGCGCAAGCGGACATTGCCACGCATTGAGCGTTATTACCCTTATAATTGCTACTCCCTTGGTGTGTAGTTCCTAAAACATTAACAAAAATACAAGGTCAAGTGCAAGGTAGATATAATGTAACAAGAGGGAGAATATTTTGTAATGGCAAAAATCATCTACACCACCCTTTGTAAGGCAAAGCGTCTTTTTTGTCCCCATTGATTGGATTAATGGGTTACAGACAGCTCGCTGACAGAGACGACAGTAAGCAAAGAACAACATATTTATTTTTATTTACTGGGGAACCTGCTTCCAATTTTTAACTTATTTTTATTATGTGTAGCGGCAACCGAAATCCACATTCTTGATCATGAGCTGCAGCCCGCTAACAGACAGATGGACAGACGGACGAACAGCAGTCTTAGTACATAACAAGATTCTGTAGTTTTTACCCTTCAGGTACGGCACCCTAACAATTAATAATGTTTGTATGTTTTACCTCTAAACTGTCTTAAACAATTGATCAGGTTGTGAAGAAACTGGTAGGATTTTAGAACGCGAGGGTTTCTGGCACAAAACAAAATTTATGATATATAAAAAATAAAAATAAATTATGTATTTCCCACTCATTTTTTGTGCAGTACATTTAGGAGCAGAACAAAGGAAAAACCCAAAAACATTATGTATGCATTAAATATTCGAAAAATATCTATTTCACATTGTAGCACAGGATGACATTGAACTGACTGCAAAATGAGCTCAAAAGTCTGCATGGCTAATAATATGGTGTCTCTTATAAGCATTATTTATAATGATCAGTACCTAATTATGTCAATTTTCTAAATTATTTAAAAACAAAACAACAAAAAAAATATCCCTAAGTATATTAGCTGGCTGATGATGAAACTGCTTTTTAAGTACCTATAACTTATTAATTGATATGTACTTACCTACTTAAATTAATCAAACATTAATTTGTGATAGCATAGAATTATTTGATGAAGGAGCTATGAGATCATATATTTATACTTGAATACTATTTCAGCAGTCTCGACATTAGTAGGTAATGACGCTGTCGCAAACTTGCGATCGTAATAATACCTAATAACGAAAAAATTCTGTTGCAATAACGACGCTCGTGAGAAACGCAAGACTCTACATCCAAGTTAGCGAGCCAAGATGTACAATAACTTGACATATCGGTACCAATGATTCTATTTTACATGAAAACTCGTACTTAAGTAAGGCTACAAACGTGTAAAAAAAATAAAAAATATTAAATATTTAAGGAAATTAAAATTTGCCTCCTTGCAACATTGGTTTAGTGTCAAACTTGTCAAGTCATAGGTTTTGACGTTTTGTTTATTTTGTTTCTGTTCTATTAACAATGGACCTGTATAAAAATGTACTCTGTGCAATGGACAATGGTATTTTCTCAAGCATTTTTTATTGATAGCTAAGAGTACAGTACCTCTGCTTTGTGGCTGAAGCTGCTACCCCACTGGATATACTTCTACATTCACGGTCAGTGGGTCGTCTTTGGGGCTGATTTACAGACGTCTGAATCTACGAAATGATACTGGAATTCGACAAGTTTGAAGAGATGGCTGTAGGAGCTGCATGAAACATTGCTATTCCGTCAGTATACAGAAATAAGCAGATTCAAGGGATTTTTCATTTTAATCATGCGGATTCCTTGTGTCGTACCATACCAAAGCTTTGGGAAGTAGTGTGTAGCGAGCTGTTCACACTAAAAAGAACCTCCGACCTCCACGGAGCTGGGGACTACCAGTAAAAGAATGACAAAGGACAAGCAGAAAATCAAACTGAGTGAAATAGTGTAGTGTATGTAATATTGATAAGATTCTTTCAATATAAATGTATGTAATCGCAGTGTTCCAATATTTAATATTACCGTACTATAGTTGTAAGGGATACACAGCAGAGTTATTACAAGTTTAAGTGACACAAAAGAAATGCTTGTGTGCAAAATAATTCCAAAATATTCAATTTATAATGTTATATCGAAGAAAGTAGTTAACCAATCCTATATTTTTTTTGTACCAATGGCAAATTCAACCAAATTAAATTTATTATTAAATCATTTAATTCAAGCAACAAGACTCGATAGTGTTATTAACAATATACTTACAAAAAACCATGTTAGTAACACACTAACATAGTTATCATTATTCATCTCATTCTTCCTATATTAAAAATGCAGTGTGAAATTTAATTTTAACGTTGATTTTCATGTTAGTATTTCAATAATTGATAATTTTGCCTTGTTTGAAGAAAGTATTTGTGTATATTATTGTATTTATTGATACAGATGTTTGTATTTTAGTATTTTTTTGTATTATAATTAAATGATGTGTGTATTATTTATTGTCTTGTTTAAAATGTTTACATAGATAGTATAGCTATGATGTAGGTACTGTGATATGTAATATTCATTACTTGTGTGTTCTGCACTGAAATAACTGTAATGTCCTATTTCTTCACATTTTATGCAAATAAAGATACATAGGTACATGTATACGACCTTCATTTTGCCTTCATTACATGTTTAATACTTTACTTTTAAGCTAGATTTTAAAATATGTGAGCGGCTTTTTAGTTGCAACCAATTAATTTAACGATCATTATCTCTGTCTCTATGTCTGTTATCGTGGACCGAGCCTGACTAAACCAACTTGTTCATGTGATTGGCAACTGTGAGATTGTTCAATATTATATGTTAGTAAGTACCTTGGTTCCATAATCAATTAATCACACACTGGGGGGTGTGAGGATGAGATTCTAAGGAGATGTGCTAACACAACATCTGCCGTTGATAAGCTCAAAAGAGTCTGGGCCAATCATAATATCACCAAAGCCACAAAAGTCCGCCTGCCGAGAAGTTTGGTTTTTCCAATATTTCTGTACGGCGCAGAAACATGTAGGTACGGTTCGCCTCAAAGACCGACGCAAAATAGATGCACTAAAACTTGTTGTCCATGGGCAAGTAAGGCTAAACGCTGCAACACAAACGTCCATGGTTTGGAAGCCTGCTAATAAGGTTACGTTATTCACTTAACAGAACTATTCAGAAACTCACCAGAAATAAGACATTCTGAATATTCCACAGCTGTGCCTCCGCGACGCGGAACAGTTGATAACTCTTCAGTACTTGCTCGTTTCATGTTGGAAATTGATTATTTTGATAATAATTATCAATCAATATCAACTTGCAACTTGCAACAAGAAACCTCGATTCACGAATTCACGACAGAAGCAGGACGCTTCATTTTGGCGCTCTTTTCAAGTTTTTTTTTAAATTCAATGTCAAGTTCAAAATTCAAATTGATGGACTCTATGGTCCATTGTTTGATTGTTGGAAATATGTTAATCGACTCTTTTTTAAATAGGTCATATTTAAATGATTAATAATTTCTCGATTATCTCAAAAAAAATATTACCATATTTTTTTGAGACCTATAAACAGGAAAACTTTATTTTAAAAGTTCGTTAATTATCCATAGTTTAATTTTTAACCGGTGAAAATTTCCCCGGCTTAAACGTACCCCAAGCGAAAACTTATACCAGCAGACGACCGTAAACGGAGCAGATTCAATTTTTGTCAGACTAATTTTTCACCTCGCGGTGTGCTTAAACGAGGTGTTTGACGTTTAGGCAGTCAATTTTAAACTGAATAATTGACTTAAACGCACCCCAAACAAAAACGCTGTCCGCCATGTTAGTATTCCTCCCCCCTTCGCTCCACTCAGGACCTACCTACCACCGGAAAGCTATCGTGACCTTATCCCTACGCTACGCTACGCTTCGCTTTACCGCTACCTAGTTTCCGAGATACGATGGGGGGAGCGGTGAAGGGGGGGAGAGGGGGGAGTTTTGAAAAATCTTCTCTGACCTACTCTGGGCTCACGGACATGAATCTGAAAAATAAAATGTTCCAAGTCTTAACTTCCGAGATCCGCCTAAAGGGGGGAGAAGGGGAGAGAATGGGGGAATTTTGAAAAATGGTTTTTACTTTTCCGAGCCTCCTCTATACGAATCCGTAAAAAAACAAAACCCAGGTTTCTTAATTTCCGAGATACGATGGGGGGAGGGGTAAAGGGGGGGAGAGGGGGAGTTTTGAAAAATTATTTTGACCAACTCTGGGCCCCTTGAGTTAAATCTGAAAAAAAAAATGTTCCAAGTCTCTTAACTTCCGAGATCTACCTAGAGGGGGGAGAAGGGGGGCAAGGGGGGCAACTTTGCAAAATGGATTTTACTTTTCCGAGCCTCCTCTATACGAATCCGTAAAACAACAAAACACGGAACTCTTAGTTTCCGAGATACGATAGGGAGGGGGGAGAGTGGGGTGGAAAAGGGGAGGTTTGGGATTTTTTCCATACTCGTGAGAGTTACTTCTATACGAATCTGTAAAAATATACCCACCTCCCCCTTCACCATCTGGGAGAACAATTATGTCAGTCAGTGAGTGAGTGAGTGGTAATCGAGCTTTATATAGTATAAATAATAATATAATAATGAATCTGAAAAAAAAAAATATTCCAAGTCTCTTAACTTCCGAGATCTACCTAGAGGGGGGGAGAAGGAGGGCAAGGGGGGCAACTTTGAAAAATGGATTTTACTTTTCCGAGCCTCCTCTATACGAATCCGTAAAAAAACAAAATTCAGGAGGGGTGAAGGGGGGGAGAGGGGGAGTTTTGAAAAATGAATTTGACCAACTCTGGGCCCCTTGATATAAATCTGAAAAAAAAAATGTTCCAAGTCTCTTAACTTCCGAGATCTACCTAGAGGGAGGGAGAAGGGGGGCAAGGGGGGCAACTTTGAAAAATGGATTTTACTTTTCCGAGCCTCCTCTATACGAATCCGTAAAACAACAAAACACGGGACTCTTAGTTTCCGAGATACGATAGGGAGGGGGAGAGTGGGGTGGAAAAGGGGAGGTTTGGGATTTTTCCCATACTCGTGAGAGTTACTTCTATACGAATCTGTAAAAATATACCCACCTCCCCCTTCACCATCTGGGAGAACAATTATGTCAGTCAGTGGTAATCGAGCTTTATATAGTATAATAATATAATCAATCAATATCAACTTTCAACTTGCAACAAGAAACCTCGATTCACGAGTTCACGACAGAAGCAGGACGCTTCATTTTGGCGCTCTTCAAAAGTTTTTTTAAAAATTCAATGTCAAGTTCAAAATTCAAATTGATGGACTCTATGGTCGATTGTTTGATTGTTGGAAATATGTTAATCGACTCTTTTTTTAAATAGGTCATATTTAAATGATTAATAATTTCTCGATTATCTCAAAAAAAATATTACCATATTTTTTTGAGACCTAGAAAACAGGAAAACTTTATTTTAAAAGTTCGTTAATTATCCATAGTTTAATTTTTAACCGGCGAAAATTTCCCCGGCTTAAACGTACCCCAAGCGAAAACTTATACCAGCGGACGACCGTAAACGGAGCAGATTCAATTTTAGTCAGATTAATTTTTCACCTCGCGGTGTGCTTAAACGGGGTGTTTGACGTTTAGGCAGTCAATTTTAAACTGAATAATTGACTTAAACGCACCCCAAACAAAAACGCTGTCCGCCATGTTAGTATTCCTCCCCCCTTCGCTCCACTCAGGACCTACCTACCACCGGAAAGCTATCGTGACCTTATCCCTACGCTACGCTACGCTTCGCTTTACCGCTACCTAGTTTCCGAGATACGATGGGGGGAGGGGTGAAGGGGGGGAGAGGGGGGAGTTTTGAAAAAACTAATTTTGACCTACTCTGGGCCCACGGACATGAATCTGAAAAAGAAAATGTTCCAAGTCTTAACTTCCGAGATCCGCCTAAAGGAGGGAGAAGGGGGAGAGAATGGGGGAATTTTGAAAAATGGTTTTTACTTTTCCGAGCCTCCTATATACGAATCCGTAAAAAAACAAAACCCAGGTTTCTTAATTTCCGAGATACGATGGGGGGAGGGGTGAAGGGGGAGAGGGGGGAGTTTTGAAAAATGATCTTGACCAACTCTGGGCCCCTTGATATGAATCTGAAAAAAAAAATGTTCCAAGTCTCTTAACTTCCGAGATCTACCTAGAGGGGGGGAGAAGGGGAGCAAGGGGGGCAACTTTGCAAAATGGATTTTACTTTTCCGAGCCTCCTCTATACGAAACCGTAAAATAACAAAACACGGGACTCTTAGTTTCCGAGATACGATAGGGAGGGGGGAGAGTGGGGTAGAAAAGGGGAGGTTTGGGATTTTTCCCATACTCGTGAGAGTTACTTCTATACGAATCTGTAAAAATATACCCACCTCTCCCTTCACCATCTGGGAGAACAATTATGTCAGTCAGTGAGTGAGTGAGTGAGTGGTAATCGAGCTTTATATAGTATAATAATATAATAATATATGCGAAACGAGTATTAACCAATTTTAAAATCGTTCTAATTTACGTAACGTTTACCCCGCGCGTTCGTGATAATTCCACAGGGCACTCTACGTGTGCTAAGTGAGATAGGATTGCCGAAACAATAATTTATTTATACTTATTACGAAAAGAAAAAAGTACAAATTTAAAGTTTACCAGTAAGTAGACTTTTGGCGTAATAACTTTTGTATTTCTAAAACTCCGACCTGTGGTCTGACGAATTTTTGAATAAAACAAAGTACTACTAAGAACATTTATAATTTGAAAAATATTAACTTAACATAATAACTAACTTAACACATAACTAATTAACACATCTCAACCTCCAACCATTAATTAAACATATATTCTTTAAAAATCTTGGAATCTACCATTATGGAATCAAGATTATTTAGAAATGTAGTATTTTATTTTTGTTGATATTTCTTTTAAATAACAAGAAGTAGATAGCTCCAAAAATTTGGACAAAAACGGATAGTGCGGCATTCTGCTTGGGAACGCGCCTTAAGTATAGTAACATAACGATCAGTTTTGGCTGACATCTAATACTACTCTCATTACAAAGGAGATAAATCTACGAATAATGAATGATATTGAAACAATTTTACTTCATACTTAACGTATTCGCTTCAAAAATAGAATTTAACTAGTATTTGGGCGTTGCGCGAGCTGCAAGCAGCTCGCGGGGTCGTGTTTTTTAGGAGTATTTCTTACCCTTGTAAAATTTTGAGAATTGGACAGTAATCCTTAGCACTTATAGGATTTTGTAATAAAATCTCTTAAATATTTTGTACGGATTTATGTATGGACTTTTAAGTAAATCAACTGAATGTTGTTTTATTCCTACAGTTGATTTACATAAAAGTCAGTACGAATAAACTATAAAATAATATTCCTTGTAAGTGACTATCCCCTGAATGCTGAAACGTCACTCAAAATTTAAGTAGCACTTAAATTTAACAGTTACTCAAAAGTGACGTTTGGCCATACAAAATTTAAAGTTTAGGTTTAACTGCTCAAATTTTAAGCAGCCCTTAAATGTTGAGTGACGATTCAGTATTCGGGGGTAAGTAAATAATGAAATAAGTTCCTACTTTTATGCTTTTCAAAACTACTCTACCCCAGGGTAACATTTATTTATTTATTTATTTAGCATGTGTATGGGAGTATGCAATATTACCAAGGTCGCATTGATTTTTTATTTCCTGGTTCGATTCACTCACAAGATAGTAATTTCCGCGCTACCAGAAGATTTGGTTCCTGGTGCGTTTTATTTCAAGGTATCCCCATTATAAGCATAATCCACCTAAACTACTCGATTTACATAACACTAAAACAAATCTAAACTTCATCTATATTAAGTATGTATTTCCCTCTGCCTCTGATGCATCAGGAATGTCTGGTCTAACAAATTTATCAATATCTATATTTTGGACAGGCCCGCCACCTTCAACCCTAAAACAAATGTGAGCGTGTGGTAAACCTCGCTTTTGAAACTCTATTACGTGCATCATATAAATACATTTGCCAAACCAATTACCACCTCGGATATCTCTTAATAATTCTGCTAGCTTTAAATTAAAAACTCTAGCACATACAGAAGGATTTACATAGCTGCTTTGAGTGGATTGTTGAATTTCTGGCCACTTGGGATTACAAGTAAACGTCAAGAAAAATGATGGGTTCCCCAATCTGCTTACTATTGCAATAGCATCACTATATTTTCCTTTCATGTATCGCGGCCCCCCCGTAAAAGTGCTGGGCAAATAAACGCGATCTGGTACGAATCCCTCTCCCTGAATGGTTTCATCTTGACGAATTTGATGCGCGACTTCAATGCTTATTTCAACTTCTTGAAGTGGAGCGGACCTCAGTGCACTACTCGAGTTATGTTTTTGTAGACTTGATATAAAACGTAGGCGTTCTTCTATGATTCGGCAATGCATGTCAACTAACCATTCTTCCGATAGCCTGCCTATATCGGAAAATCGTGGCTCCGACAATAACAAGCAGCGAACGTATTTCGCTTGAGTTAATTTATTTCCGTTATTATCTACTTTGTTCGGGTACCAACCCGCATTACCCTCAGGATAAAATAGTGGATACTGAAAACTTTCATATAACGGATGCATTATATCTACAGTGTGCGGTTTCCTATCACCGATTTTGCAAACTGCTATGCAATGAGGTATACAATTTTCGCGTTCTGTACTAATAATGGCCGCGACTTCTTTACCAACAGGTAAATCTCCTAAAATGTTACCGTGGATTGAGCGAAACGTTTGCTGAAATTTAATAAAGGCCTGATCGGATGGTTCCCTACTTAATCGTTTAAAACATTCGATAAACGGATTGACGTTATGTAAAAAGTTAGTTATGCAACTAATTACCTGCCTATCAAGTTTCATATTTGCGGCTATTTGCTCGCGTTCGCTTGTATCGTTAATGTATAGTCCTAAATTATTTACGCTACCAGTGTAAGCTAAATCAAAAACTCTATGATAGACTCGACCTTGAATTTTAAGAAAAGATATTCCCGTTGGTTGTTGGTACCCGTGAGAAACGCCCAAGGCACTGAAGGCAAATAAATTATTGTAAGCTCGCGGTCTACTCAGAAAAGACGGGTGAGAGTAAAACTCCTCGGTTAACGGAATTAAATTTTGTATGTTGTACGCGCCCGACCCACAACACCATTGTTTTCGAAATTTTTCTTCTTCAAACAGACGCGCATTACAAGATGGACACCTAAAAGTGTCTGAAGAAAGCAAGGACGTTTTTTTTAAAGAAAATAATTTTATTACGTCTAACTCAGCGTCCCTCTTCTGTGCTATTAGGTTTTTAGATTGACGTAGTGGTATGTCAATACGACGGCTGTTTTTATTATATTTGTCAGTGGCTATTTGATTTATTTCAGGGTTCTGCTTGGTATAACTGTGTACAGCATCGCGATTAATTTCTGGATTTTCCTTGGTATATTTTTTTACAGCATCGCGATTTATTTGTGGATTTTCAGTTGTATATTTTTTAACGGCATCGCGATGAATTTGCGGTTTTTTTTAATTATATTTTTTAACCGCATCCAAATGGGCGTTTACTGTACTACATTTCCTGCCACGTTTTTGTTTTTTGGGTCGACCTCTCTTTGTTGACGCCACATGGGTGTCAACTATTACCGGTTCAGGGGTTTTTTGAAAACCAAGCAATATAGATTGTGATTCCGATAATTGACTATGATCTGTTGATGCCGGGCATTCGAAGTCTATTATAGACTCGACAGACGCTGGCAATGGCAATGCAGATCCTACAACTAAATTTTCAATTGTTTGATAATTGAGAACGCGTAGTCTGTGTATTGAATACTGACCTACACCTATATTTCGCAATAACAGCAATCTGGCTAATTCGCGAATCGAATAACATTTAAACAAACGTGCTACTCCGCATGTAGAATTTAATTTGTTATATTCATCTACTGCGTGACTGTTAAATAAATAGAATGCACTATCGAATCTCCAAAAAGAAACTGTATAGTCTTGCCCGGTAAATACCACGCTATCCGTCTCATCATTGTGGTTTGCGTCGAAAACATTGGATTCAATTATGTTTGCAAGAGTTAAAATACCGTATTCATTTTCTGAAATTTGAGGAAATACTCCATTTTTAATCCAATTGGCGGTCATATTTTCAATTTGAGCTCTATTGTTTCCGACGACAATCTCAGTAGGCAATTCCTCGAGGTTCAAAAATATGACACCCTTCGGTAGAATTGGTTTAAGCGACATATATAAAGTGTCTCCACTTTGGAGAATGACATCGATATCATGACAAGTCAGATTCCGATGTCTGCAAACTGACAATACTGACGCGCAAGCGGACATTGCCACGCATTGAGCGTTATCACCCTTATAATTGCTACTCCCTTGGTGTGTAAAACATTAACAAAAATACAAGGTCAAGTGCAAGGTAGATATAATGTTACAAGAGGGAATATTTTGTAATGACAAAACTCATCTACACCACCCTTTGTAAGGCAAAGCGTCTTTTTTGTCCCCATTGATTGGATTAATGGGTTACAGACAGCTCGCTGACAGAGACGACAGTAAGCAAAGAACAACATATTTATTTTTATTTACTGGGGAACCTGCTTCCAATTTTTAACTTATTTTTATTATGTATAGCGGCAACCGAAATCCACATTCTTGATCATGAGCTGCAGCCCGCTAACAGACAGATGGACAGCTGGACGAACAGCAGTCTTAGTACATAACAAGATTCTGTAGTTTTTACCCTTCAGGTACGGCACCCTAACAATTAATAATGTTTGTATGTTTTACCTCTACACTGTCTTAAACAATTGATCAGGTTGTGAAGAAACTGATAGGATTTTAGAACGCGAGGGTTTCTGGCACAAAACAAAATTTATAATATATAAAAAAATAAAAAAAATATGTATTTCCCACTCATTTTTTTGCAGTACATTTAGGAGCAGAACAAAGAAAAAAACCAAAAACATTACGTATGCATTAAATATTCGAAAAATATCTATTTCACATTGTAGTACAGGAAGACATTGAACTGACTGCAAAATGAGCTCAAAAGTCTACATGGCTAATAATATGGTGTCTCTTTATAAGCATTATTTATAATGATCAGTACCTAATTATGTCAATTTTCTAAATTATTTAAAAACAAAACAACAAAAAAAATATCCCTAAGTATATTAGCTGGCTGATGATGAAACTGCTTTTTAAGTACCTATAACTGATTAATTGATATGTACTTACCTACTTAAATTAATCAAACATTAATTTGTGATAGCATAGAATTATTTGATGAAGGAGCTATGAGATCATATATTTATACTTGAATACTATTTCAGCAGTCTCGACATTAGTAGGTAATGACGCTGTCGCAAACTTGCGATCGTAATAATACCTAATAACGAAAAAATTCTGTTGCAATAACGACGCTCGTGAGAAATGCAAGTCTCTACATCCAAGTTAGCGAGCCAAGATGTACAATAACTTGACATATCGGTACCAATGATAATAAAAGTAAATCGGTACGGCAGCGAAAAACGAAAATAAAATCTCCTTGATTATGGGGAAAAATAGAAAACATGGTTCAATAAAAATAGACTATAATAAAAGCCTTATTTTGAAGGCACTATTTTACATGAAAACTCGTACTTAAGTAAGGCTACAAACGTGTAAAAAATAAATAAAAAATATTAAATATCTAAGGAAATTAAAATTTGCCTCCTTGCAACATTGGTTTAGTGTCAAACTTGTCAAGTCATTGGTTTTGACGTTTTGTTTATTTTGTTTCTGTTCTATTAACAATGGACCTGTATAAAAATGTACTCTGTGCAATGGACAATGGTATTTTCTCAAGCATTTTTTATTGATAGCTAAGAGTACAGTACCTCTGCTTTGTGGCTGAAGCTGCTACCCCACTGGATATACTTCTACATTCACGGTCAGTGGGTCGTCTTTGGGGCGGATTTACAGACGTCTGAGTATCTACGAAATGATACTGGAATTCGACAAAAATGTGTTTGAAGAGATGGCTGTAGGAGCTGCATGAAACATTGGAATTCCGTCAGGATACAAAAATAAGCAGATTCAAGGGCTTTTTCATTTTAATCATGCGGATTCCTTGTGTCGTACCATACCAAAGCTTTGGGAAGTAGTGTGTAGCGAGCTGTTCACACTAAACAGAACCTCCGACCTCCACGGAGCTGGGGACTCTACCAGTAAAAGAATGACAAAGGACAAGCAAAAAATCAAACTGAGTGAAATAGTGTAGTGTATGTAATATTGATAAGATTCTTTCAATATAAATGTATGTAATCGCAGTGTTCCAATATTTAATATTACCGTACTATAGTTGTAAGGGATACACAGCAGAGTTATTACAAGTTTAAGTGACACAAAAGAAATGCTTGTGTGCAAAATAATTCCAAAATATTCAATAAGTATACAAAGCTCATCAACCAAGGTTTGAATAACTGAAACATGTTTGAAGGATAATTACCCGTTTATTTTAAAGTTATTACATTAATTTATAAAGTTATATCGAAGAAAGTAGTTAACCAATACTATATTTTTTTTGTACCAATGGCAAATTCACCCAAATTAAATTTATTATTAAATCATTTAATTCAAGTAACAAGACTCGATAGTGTTATTAACAATATACTTACACATTATTCATCTCATTCTTCCTATATTAAAAATGCAGTGTGAAATTTAAATGTTAGTATTTCAATAATTGATAATTTTGCCTTGTTTGAAGAAAGTATTTGTGTATATTATTGTATTTATTGATACATATGTTTGTACTTTAGTATTTTTTTGTATTATAATTAAATGATGTGTGTATTATTTATTGTCTTGTTTAAAATTTTTACATAGATAGTATAGCTATGATGTAGGTACTGTGATATGTAATATTCATTACTTGTGTGTTCTGCACTGAAATAACTGTAATGTCCTATTTCTTCACATTTTATGCAAATAAAGATACATAGGTACATGTATACGACCTTCATTTTGCCTTCATTACATGTTTAATACTTTACTTTTAAGCTAGATTTTAAAATATGTGAGCGGCTTTTTAGTTGCAACCAATTAATTTAACGATCATTATCTCTGTCTCTATGTCTGTTATCGTGGACCGAGCCTGACTAAACCAACTTGTTCATGTGATTGGCAACTGTGAGATTGTTCAATATTATATGTTAGTAAGTACCTTGGTTCCATAATCAATTAATCACACACTGGGGAGTGTGAGGATGAGATTCTAAGGAGATGTGCTAACACAACATCTGCCGTTGATAAGCTCAAAAGAGTCTGGGCCAATCATAATATCACCAAAGCCACAAAAGTCCGCCTGCCGAGAAGTTTGGTTTTTCCAATATTTCTGTACGGCGCAGAAACATGTAGGTACGGTTCGCCTCAAAGACCGACGCAAAATAGATGCACTAAAACTTGTTGTCCATGGGCAAGTAAGGCTAAACGCTGCAACACAAACGTCCATGGTTTGGAAGCCTGCTAATAAGGTTACGTTATTCACTTAACAGAACTATTCAGAAACTCACCAGAAATAAGACATTCTGAATATTCCACAGCTGTGCCTCCGCGACGCGGAACAGTTGATAACTCTTCAGTACTTGCTCGTTTCATGTTGGAAATTGATTATTTTGATAATAATTATCAATCAATATCAACTTGCAACTTGCAACAAGAAACCTCGATTCACGAGTTCACGACAGAAGAAGGACGTTTCATTTTGGCGCTTTTTTCAAGTTTTTTTTTAAATTCAATGTCAAGTTCAAAATTCAAATTGATGGACTCTATGGTCGATTGTTTGATTGTTGGAAATATGTTAATCGACTCTTTTTTTAAATAGGTCATATTTAAATGATTAATAATTTCTCGATTATCTCAAAAAAAGTATTACCATATTTTTTTGAGACCTAGAAAACAGGAAAACTTTATTTTAAAAGTTCGTTAATTATCCATAGTTTAATTTTTAACCGGCGAAAATTTCCCCGGCTTAAACGTACCCCAAGCGAAAACTTATACCAGCGGACGACCGTAAACGGAGCAGATTCAATTTTAGTCAGATTAATTTTTCACCTCGCGGTGTGCTTAAACGGGGTGTTTGACGTTTAGGCAGTCAATTTTAAACTGAATAATTGACTTAAACGCACCCCAAACAAAAACGCTGTCCGCCATGTTAGTATTCCTCCCCCCTTCGCTCCACTCAGGACCTACCTACCACCGGAAAGCTATCGTGACCTTATCCCTACGCTACGCTACGCTTCGCTTTACCGCTACCTAGTTTCCGAGATACGATGGGGGGAGGGGTGAAGGGGGGGAGAGGGGGGAGTTTTGAAAAAACTAATTTTGACCTACTCTGGGCCCACGGACATGAATCTGAAAAAGAAAATGTTCCAAGTCTTAACTTCCGAGATCCGCCTAAAGGAGGGAGAAGGGGGAGAGAATGGGGGAATTTTGAAAAATGGTTTTTACTTTTCCGAGCCTCCTATATACGAATCCGTAAAAAAACAAAACCCAGGTTTCTTAATTTCCGAGATACGATGGGGGGAGGGGTGAAGGGGGGAGAGGGGGGTTTTGAAAAATGATCTTGACCAACTCTGGGCCCCTTGATATGAATCTGAAAAAAAAAATGTTCCAAGTCTCTTAACTTCCGAGATCTACCTAGAGGGGGGGAGAAGGGGGGCAAGGGGGGCAACTTTGAAAAATGGATTTTACTTTTCCGAGCCACTTCTATACGAATCCGTAAAACACTCTTAGTTTCCGAGATACGATAGGGAGGGGGGAGAGTGGGGTGGAAAAGGGAAGGTTTGGGATTTTTCTCATACTCGTGAGAGTTACTTCTAAACGAATCTGTAAAAATATACCCACCTCCCCCTTCACCATCTGGGAGAATAATTACGTCAGTCAGTGGTAATCGAGCTTTATATAGTATAATAATAATAATATAATTAAACGCACCCCAAACAAAAACGCTGTCCGCCATGTTAGTATTCCTCACCCCTTCGCTACACTCAGGACCTACCTACCACCGGAAAGCTATCGTGACCTTATCCCTACGCTACGCTACGCTTCGCTTTACCGCTACCTAGTTTCCGAGATACGATGGGGGGAGGGGTGAAGGGGAGGCGAGGGGGGAGTTTTGAAAAATGATTTTGACCAACTCTTGGCCCCTTGATATGAATCTGAAAAAAAAAATGTTCCAAGTCTCTTAACTTCCGAGATCTACCTAGAGGGGGGGAGAAGGGGGACAAGGGGGGCAACTTTGAAAAATGGATTTTACTTTTCCGAGCCTCTTCTATACGAATCCATAAAACAACAAAACACGGGACTCTTAGTTTCCGAGATACGATAGGGAGGGGGGAGAGTGGGGTAGAAAAGGGGAGGTTTGGGATTTTTCCCATACTCGTGAGAGTTACTTCTATACGAATCTGTAAAAATATACCCACCTCCCCCTTCACCATCTGGGAGAACAATTATGTCAGTCAGTGAGTGAGTGAGTGGTAATCGAGCTTTATATAGTATAATAATAATAATGTTCCAAGTCTTAACTTCCGAGATCCGCCTAAAGGGGGGAGAAGGGGGAGAGAATGGGGGAATTTTGAAAAATGGTTTTTACTTTTCCGAGCCTCCTCTATACGAATCCGTAAAAAAACAAAACCCAGGTTTCTTAATTTCCGAGATACGATGGGGGGAGGGGTGAAGGGGGGAGAGGGGGAGTTTTGAAAAATGATTTTGACCAACTCTGGGCCCCTTGATATGAATCTGAAAAAAAAAATGTTCCAAGTCTCTTAACTTCCGAGATCTACCTAGAGGGGGGGAGAAGGGGGACAAGGGGGGCAACTTTGAAAAATGGATTTTACTTTTCCGAGCCTCTTCTATACGAATCCGTAAAACAACAAAACACGGGACTCTTAGTTTCCGAGATACGATAGGGAGGGGGGAGAGTGGGGTAGAAAAGGGGAGGTTTGGGATTTTTCCCATACTCGTGAGAGTTACTTCTATACGAATCTGTAAAAATATACCCACCTCCCCCTTCACCATCCGGGAGAACAATTATGTCAGTCAGTGAGTGAGTGAGTGGTAATCGAGCTTTATATAGTATAATAATAATAATAATAAAATCTGTGGCCCGACTGTCAAGATGACGGTCAAAAAAAATTTTCTCCGTGGAATTTTCTATAATTGTTAAGAAATAAACATACAAAAATACTGTGAATAAAATAAAAAATAACTGGAAAATGCATAAAACCACCACCAAAATATAAAGAAATGGACTCATAACATCCCACGGAGAATACCAATGAAATGCTGACACGAAGTCGGGCACGGAAACTGATTAACACACACCCAACATCTTCGGGTTCGTCGCTCAGCTCCGCCTCGCAGTTGCCGGATCCTGCTCCAAACGTGAGTCCAGTGATACCGGTCGCTGCAGTTGCGTCGAGCTCGAGCGACGAATACTTCTCGCCGCCGACGACCCCACCACCAACACGTCAGCGTGGAAGAGGCCGACCACCGGCCAGCTTAGGACTCCGAGGCCCACCGGCCTCTGATAGGGTCCCCGCTCCCGGTGGAAGTGTGCAGCGCATGAGGTGGACACAAACTGTCAATGAAAATGTCATGCGCGCATACTTTGGGGCTACAGAGGGGGGAAGTAACCTGACTGCGTACCGTTGTCGGATGCTCTCTCTGTTTCAGGTGCTTGAACCAGCTGTCAACGTGTCGGCGCAACGACTGTCGGATCAGGTACGGGTTATCCAGCGTAACCATATGCCGGATGACGTTGTCCTTGATCGACTACGCCTCGAATCACGGAATAACCATGTTACACCTGCTTCGCCACTGGTCACGGTGCAAGTACAAAACTTACCCAGTTCTTCACCGCGACCCGACCGCGTTGGTGAAGAGGATGATGACGGAGTTATATCCGTGAGTTCCCATTGCAATGCACGACTGAGGAGCGCTTTGGAGGATGCTTTCCGGGAGTACCGTTCCATTCCGCCTGGACTCAGACCACATTTACCTCGTTTGCCCATGCACAAGAAAAATAAGGCGCTGATGTGTACTCTAGACTCGCTGCTGTCAAATTATTTTGACGGCAGTAAAGACCTCGCCGATACCCACTCGATCTTGTACTGTGCAGCTGTAGCGGCATGTCGTGTAGCTCATGTCAAATTCCCCAACAGTGACAGAGCTCCACGACCAAAACCAGCTGTACCAGCTTGGCAGTGCAGGATTGAGCGTCGTATCGGTGAGGCTAGAGTACTCATCGGCAAGCTAATCTGCTTCAGGGAGGGCAATACTCGCCCTAGAGTGATGCGCTTTGTGAGGCGGGCGTTCTCGGGGACTGATATTAGTTCTCAAGATTATTTGACCCGCGTCACAGAGCGTATCGACTTCCTGAAGCAGAAGATCTATGAATGGGCAAACCGTATTCGACGATACAGAAGGAGAGTAGAGCGGTACACTCAGAATCGCACATTCCAGAGCGATGAAAGGTGGGTTTACAGGGCCTGGGAGCGAACGGACCAAGGTGTGATTGACACGCGCCTGCCGGATGATGACGCCATGAGTTCATTTTGGCGAAGCATCTGGTCGGCGCCTGTCAATCACACCGAAGGAGATTGGACCAGGGAAATCGAACGAGCGTGCGAGCAAATACCAGAAATGGAGGCACTCAACATCAGCCCCCAAGATGTAGCTCGTGCAGTCCGTCCGTTACCTAACTGGAAATCGCCAGGGCCGAACGGGCTGCACAACTTTTGGATAAAGTGGTTCCAAAGGTCGCACGCCCGTTTGGCATCCCAGTTTCAGTCAGCTTTAGAGTCAGGATCGCTGCCCCAGTTCCTAACAACAGGAATAACCCACCTGCTCCATAAATCAGGTAGTACTGCGGAACCCAAAAATTATAGACCGATAACTTGTCTACCGACGGTCTATAAAGTTCTTACTTCCATTTTGAGAACTAAAATTAACAAACATATTGACACCAACTCCATCATGTCCGCCTCTCAAAATGGATGTAGGAACGGGTCCCGCGGTACTAAGGAGCTACTCCTCATCGATATGGCCATTAACCAGCAGGTTCGTCGTTCCCGAAGAGATCTGTCGACATGTTGGATAGATTATAAGAAGGCCTATGACTCGGTGCCACATACATGGCTCATGAGGGTGCTGGAGCTGTATAAAGTAGATGCAACTCTACGCACCTTCCTGATGTCATGTATGAGGCAATGGAGGACGGTGCTTCGCTATCCAGGATGTCGACAAATCCTGAGGAATAGCGAGCCAATAAGGATCGAGCGAGGTATATTCCAGGGTGATAGTTTGAGTCCACTTTGGTTCTGCCTAGCCTTGAATCCTTTAAGCACGCTGCTGGAGGATTCAGGGCTAGGTTATCGATTGAGGAGAGGTGGTCAGGTTATATCTCACCTCCTTTACATGGATGACCTGAAACTCTTTGCCCCCAACAATTTGCAACTGCTGGAGCTACTGAAGGTAACCGAAACTTTCAGTAGCGCCATCAGGATGGAATTTGGTGTGGACAAATGTGCGGTCATGCATGTTAAACGAGGGAAGATCGTGGAATCCGTGGGAACCCACCTCTCGGATTCCATACAACTAAGATCCCTCTCCTCAATCGAAACCTACAAGTATTTGGGTATGTCGGAAGCGTTAGGTGTCAACGCTGCTGACATGAAGCAATCGCTGAAGGAGCGCTTCTTTAACCGCCTGAATAAAGTATTAAATAGTCTTTTATCAGGTGGAAACAAGGTGCGCGCCTTCAACGGTTGGGTCATGCCGGTTTTGATGTACTCTTTCGGCATACTCAAATGGACTCAGACGGAACTTGACGCCCTGGATAGGAGGGTCCGCATACTGCTGACTGCAAATCGCATGCATCACCCACGTTCATCGGTGATGAGACTGTATATCCCGCGGAAATGTGGAGGTCGAGGCTTCTCAAATGCTAAGACCCTGCACAACCGTGAGGTATGCAGTCTCAGGGAATACTTCCTAGAAGCCGACGTGGGGATGCACCGAGATGTGGTCACAGTGGACAAAGGCCTCACCCCGCTATCTTTAGCTAACGAGAACTGGCGCAAACCTACGTATTTCTACGTATTTACGGCGTATTAGATACTAATGACCGCAGGGAGGTATGGCAGAGCAAAGAGCTTCACGGGCGCTTTTACCGGGCCTTACATGGGCCCGATGTAGACTTGTTAGCGTCCGTGTCCTGGTTGCGATTCGGTGACCTATTTGGGGAAACCGAAGGTTTTGTCTTTGCGATTATGGACGAAGTTATGATGACGAACAACTACCGGAAATATATTGTGAAGGACGGCACGGTTGACATCTGTCGGGCATGCCACCGTCCCGGGGAATCAATCCGACACATTATCTCTGGCTGTTCTCGTCTGGCTAACGGAGACTACTTGCATAGGCACAACCTTGTAGCCAGGATTATCCACCAGCAACTTGCTCTGAAATACAGTCTTGTGGAATTGGAAGTACCGTACTATAGATATGTGCCCGACCCAGTCCTCGAAAATGGCAATATCACGTTGTATTGGGATCGATCTATCATCACTGACAGGACTATTGTTGCTAATAAGCCAGACATAGTGGTGATAGATCGATTAGAGCGTCGCACAATGATTATTGATATAGCGGTCCCACATGACGAGAATCTCGTGAAAGCTGAAAAAGATAAACAGATAAAGTATCTTGACCTGGCTCGCGAGGTTGTCGACATGTGGGATGTGGATACAGCAATCATTGTGCCGATAGTCGTGACGGCTAATGGCATAATAGCCAAGAGCCTCGACCAACACCTGAAGAGGCTCTCGTTAGGCAGCTGGATCAAGGGCTTGATCCAGAAAGCGGTACTCCTCGACACGGCGCGTATTGTCAGGAGGTTCCTCTCTCAGGAGCCCTGACCACCGGTAGCTTAGACCCTGTTCCCGACACCGGTGGGATACTATTTTTTATATTTTAAATGTTTTTTTTTTTTTTTTTGTTGTTTTTATATGAATATTTAAAAATGTAATAAATATGTTAAAAAATTAAATAAAGGAAATAATAATAATAACCCCACCGCCGTATCTCTACGTTGACGTCGTGGTGGGGCTTGCGCGCTCTGAACTCTAGGCCTGTGCCGGTAGAGTTTACTTTGCCGGAACGGGTCTGGGAGGAGGAGCCAGACCAAGAGAGATACAAAAACCCGCAGGGCAGCATGTGGCGAGCTGTTGGGCAGTAGCGACCCCACGGACCCTATCTCCCGGAGAAGTCTTGTTCCTCACCTCTGGCTTGCCTTTATTGGCCAGCTGGAGTGAATACTGACGAGGAACGGAGCTCCCACCTCATTCTTGCCTTAATTGGCCGGCTTGAGTGGAGATTCGCAAGAGCAAATGTGCTCGGAGGAAGGAAGTATTTCAGTAAGTGCTCGTAGGGATCTTGACCATCTTCCGGGCTCTGGGATTGTTCTGAAAGCCGTGGAATACCTCTCCACTCCTCAAGCACATCAAGACATGTTGCCCCCTAGTCGCTACGTCACTATGTGCTAGCGACAGTTTTTCGGGGACCCATTATTAAGTGTGCAAGTCACCCCCTACCATCTTATCCGTGTATATTATATATCATTGGTCAGGCAGGGGTCATAGTCCTACCATAGTTCTTGATAACCAATCCACTATAGCCAACCAAACCCATAGTCCAATTTTTTGTTCCCATATACTGCAATAGTCCTACATCAACCGGGGATTGTCCTTTTGTGCACTTGCACAGTGTGTACGGGGATAATCATCGGTTGATGCCTCATTTCATTTAAATTTGTCCAAGGGGCCTCTGCGAGTTGGCTTCGGCCCCTCGTACGCCTTGCAAAAGACCGGGACCCCATGGTCCCGAGATATGTAAACATATAAAAACAATAATAATAATAATGTTCCAAGTCTTAACTTCCGAGATCCGCCTAAAGGGGGGAGAAGGGGGAGAGAATGGGGGAATTTTGAAAAATGGTTTTTACTTTTCCGAGCCTCCTCTATACGAATCCGTAAAAAAACAAAACCCAGGTTTCTTAATTTCCGAGATACGATGGGGGGAGGGGTGAAGGGGGGAGAGGGGGGAGTTTTGAAAAATGATCTTGACCAACTCTGGGCCACTTGATATGAATCTGAAAAAAAAAATGTTCCAAGTCTCTTAACTTCCGAGATCTACCTAGAGGGGGGGAGAAGGGGGACAAGGGGGGCAACTTTGAAAAATGGATTTTACTTTTCCGAGCCTCTTCTATACGAATCCGTAAAACAACAAAACACGGGACTCTTAGTTTCCGAGATACGATAGGGAGGGGGGAGAGTGGGGTAGAAAAGGGGAGGTTTGGGATTTTTCCCATACTCGTGAGAGTTACTTCTATACGAATCTGTAAAAATATACCCACCTCCCCCTTCACCATCTGGGAGAACAATTATGTCAGTCAGTGAGTGAGTGAGTGGTAATCGAGCTTTATATAGTACTAGCTGCGCCCCGCGGTTTCACCCGCATAAGTCTCGATCCCGTAAAAATATCGGGATAAAAAGTATCCTATGTCCTTCTCCGGGTCAAGGTCTATCCATATCCCAAATTTCATCCAAATCCGTTTAGCCGTTTTAGCGTGATGTCGTGACCAAGGGAAATAGGGATTCATTTTTATATATATAGATAATATAATAATATAATAATAATAATAATGTTCCAAGTCTTAACTTCCGAGATCCGCCTAAAGGGGGGAGAAGGGGGAGAGAATGGGGGGAATTTTGAAAAATGGTTTTTACTTTTCCGAGCCTCCTCTATTCGAATCCGTAAAAAAACAAAACCCAGGTTTCTTAATTTCCGAGATACGATGGGGGAGGGGTGAAGGGGGGGAGAGGGGGGAGTTTTGAAAAATGATTTTGACCAACTTTGGGCCCCTTGATATGAATCTGAAAAAAAAAAATGTTCCAAATCTCTTAACTTCCGAGATCTACCTAGAGGGGGGGAGAAGGGGGGCAAGGGGGGCAACTTTGAAAAATGGATTTTACTTTTCCGAGCCTCCTCTATACGAATCCATAAAAAACAAAATCCAGGAGGGGTGAAGGGGGGGAGAGGGGGGAGTTTTGAAAAATGATTTTGACCAACTCTGAGCCCCTTGATATGAATCTGAAAAAAAAATGTTCCAAGTCTCTTAACTTCCGAGATCTACCTAGAGGGGGGGAGAAGGGGGGCAAGGGGGCAACTTTGAAAAATGGATTTTACTTTTCCGAGCCTCCTCTATACGAATCCGTAAAAAAACAAAACCTAGGAGGGGTGAAGGGGGAGAGGGGGGAGTTTTGAAAAATGATTTTGACCAACTTTGGGCCCCTTGATATGAATCTGAAAAAAAAAATGTTCCAAGTCTCTTAACTTCCGAGATCTACCTAGAGGGGGGGAGAAGGGGGGCAAGGGGGGCAACTTTGAAAAATGGATTTTACTTTTCCGAGCCTCCTCTATACGAATCCGTAAAAAAACAAAACCCAGGTTTCTTAATTTCCGAGATACGATTGGGGGAGGGGGAAGGGGGGGAGAGGGGGGAGTTTTGAAAAATGATTTTGACCAACTCTGGGCCCCTTGATATGAATCTGAAAAAAAAATGTTCCAAGTCTCTTAACTTCCGAGATCTACCTAGAGGAGGGAGAAGGGGGGCAAGGGGGGCAACTTTGACAAATGGATTTTACTTTTCCGAGCCTCCTCTATACGAATCCGTAAAACAACAAAACACGGGACTCTTAGTTTCCGAGATACGATAGGGAGGGGGGAGAGTGGGGTGGAAAAGGGGAGGTTTGGGATTTTTCCCATACTCGTGAGAGTTACTTCTATACGAATCTGTAAAAATATACCCACCTCCCCCTTCACCATCTGGGAGAACAATTATGTCAGTCAGTGGTAATCGAGCTTTATATAGTATAATAATAATATAATAATGAATCTGAAAAAAAAAAATGTTCCAAGTCTCTTAACTTCCGAGATCTACCTAGAGGGGGTAGAAGGGGGGCAAGGGGGGCAACTTTGAAAAATGGATTTTACTTTTCCGAGCCTCCTTTATACGAATCCGTAAAAAAACAAAACCCAGGAGGGGTGAAGGGGGGGAGAGGGGGGAGTTTTGAAAAATGATTTTGACCAACTCTGGGCCCCTTGATATGAATCTGAAAAAAAAATGTTCCAAGTCTCTTAACTTCCGAGATCTACCTAGAGGGGGGGAGAAGGGGGGCAAGGGGGCAACTTTGAAAAATGGATTTTACTTTTCCGAGCCTCCTCTATACGAATCCGTAAAAAAACAAAACCCAGGAGGGGTGAAGGGGGGAGAGGGGGGAGTTTTGAAAAATGATTTTGACCAACTCTGGGCCCCTTGATATGAAGCTGAAAAAAAAAAATGTTCCAAGTCTCTTAACTTCCGAGATCTACCTAGAGGGGGGGAGAAGGGGGGCAAGGGGGGCAACTTTGAAAAATGGATTTTACTTTTCCGAGCCTCCTCTATACGAATCCATAAAACAACAATACACGGGACACTTAGTTTCCGAGATACGATAGGGAGGGGGGAGAGTGGGGTGGAAAAGGGGAGGTTTGGGATTTTTCCCATACTCGTGAGAGTTACTTCTATACGAATCTGTAAAAATATACCCACCTCCCCCTTCACCATCTGGGAGAACAATTATGTCAGTCAGTGAGTGAGTGAGTGAGTGGTAATCGAGCTTTATATAGTATAAATAATAACTAGTATTTGGGCGTTGCGCGAGCTGCAAGCAGCTCGCGGGGTCGTGTTTTTGAGGAGTATTTCTTACCCTTGTAAAATTTTGAGAATTGGACAGTAATCCTTAGCACTTTAGGATTTTGTAATAAAATCTCTTAAATATTTTGTACGGATTTATGTATGGACTTTTAAGTAAATCAACTGAATGTTTTTTTTTATTCCAACAGTTGATTTACATAAAAGTCAGTACGAATAAACTATAAAATAATATTCCTTGTAAGTGACTATCCCCCGAATGCTGAAACGTCACTCAAAATTTAAGTAGCACTTAAATTTAACAGTTACTCAAAAGTGACGTTTGGCCATACAAAATTTAAAGTTTCGTGTGGTAAACCTCGCTTTTGAAACTCTATTACGTGCATCATATAAATACATTTGCCAAACCAATTACCACCTCGGATATCTCTTAATAATTCTGCTAGCTTTAAATTAAAAACTCTAGCACATACAGAAGGATTTACATAGCTGCTTTGAGTGGATTGTTGAATTTCTGGCCACTTGGGATTACAAGTAAACGTCAAGAAAAATGATGGGTTCTCCAATCTGCTTACTATTGCAATAGCATCACTATATTTTCCTTTCATGTATCGCGGCCCCCCCGTAAAAGTGCTGGGCAAATAAACGCGACCTGGTACGAATCCCTCTCCCTGAATGGTTTCATCTTGACGAATTTGACGCGCGACTTCAATGCTCATTTCAACTTCTTGAAGTGGAGCGGACCTTAGTGCACTACTCGAGTTATGTTTTTGTAGACTTGATATAAAACGTAGGCGTTCTTCTATGATTCGGCAATGCATGTCAACTAACCATTCTTCCGATAGCCTGCCTATATCGGAAAATCGTGGCTCCGACAATAACAAGCAGCGAACGTATTTCGCTTGAGTTAATTTATTTCCGTTATTATCTACTTTGTTCGGGTACCAACCCGCATTACCCTCAGGATAAACGGATTGACGTTATGTAAAAAGTTAGTTATGCAACTTTAGAAAACCTGCCTATCAAGTTTCATATTTGCGGCTATTTGCTCGCGTTCGCTTGTATCGTTAATGTATAGTCCTAAATTATTTACGCTACCAGTGTAAGCTAAATCAAAAACTCTATGATAGACTCGACCTTGAATTTTAAGAAAAGATATTCCCGTTGGTTGTTGGTACCCGTGAGAAACGCCCAAGGCACTGAAGGCAAATAAATTATTGTAAGCTCGCGGTCTACTCAGAAAAGATGGATGAGAGTAAAACTCCTCGGTTAACGGAATTAAATTTTGTATGTTGTACGCGCCCGACCCACAACACCATTGTTTTCGAGATTTTTCTTCTTCAAACAGACGCGCATTACAAGATGGACACCTAAAAGTGTCTGAAGAAAGCAAGGACGTTTTTTTTAAAGAAAATAATTTTATTACGTCTAACTCAGCGTCCCTCTTCTGTGCTATTAGGTTTTTAGATTGACGTAGTGGTATGTCAATACGACGGCTGTTTTTATTATATTTGTCAGTGGCTATTTGATTTATTTCAGGGTTCTGCTTGGTATAACTGTGTACAGCATCGCGATTAATTTCTGGATTTTCCTTGGTATATTTTTTTACAGCATCGCGATTTATTTGTGGATTTTCAGTTGTATATTTTTTAACGGCATCGCGATGAATTTGCGGTTTTTTTAAATTATATTTTTTAACCGCATCCAAATAGGCGTTTACTGTACTACATTTCCTGCCACGTTTTTGTTTTTTGGGTCGACCTCTCTTTGTTGACGCCACATGGGTGTCAACTATTACCGGTTCAGGGGTTTTTTGAAAACCAAGCAATATAGATTGTGATTCCGATAATTGACTATGATCTGTTGATGCCGGGCATTCGAAGTCTATTATAGACTCGACAGACGCTGGCAATGGCAATGCAGATCCTACAACTAAATTTTCAATTGTTTGATAATTGAGAACGCGTAGTCTGTGTATTGAATACTGACCTACACCTATATTTCGCAATAACAGCAATCTGGCTAATTCGCGAATCGAATAACATTTAAACAAACGTGCTACTCCGCATGTAGAATTTAATTTGTTATATTCATCTACTGCGTGACTGTTAAATAAATAGAATGCACTATCGAATCTCCAAAAAGAAACTGTATAGTCTTGCCCGGTAAATACCACGCTATCCGTCTCATCATTGTGGTTTGCATCGAAAACATTGGATTCAATTATGTTTGCAAGAGTTAAAATACCGTATTCATTTTCTGAAATTTGAGGAAATACTCCATTTGTAATCCAATTGGCGGTCATATTTTCAATTTGAGCTCTATTGTTTCCGACGACAATCTCCGTAGGCAATTCCTCGGGGTTCAAAAATATGACACCCTTCGGTAGAATTGGTTTCAGCGACATATATAAAGTGTCTCCACTTTGCAGAATGACATCGATATCATGACAAGTCAGATTCCGATGTCTGCAAACTGACAATACTGACGCGCAAGCGGACATTGCCACGCATTGAGCGTTATTACCCTTATAATTGCTACTCCCTTGGTGTGTAGTTCCTAAAACATTAACAAAAATACAAGGTCAAGTGCAAGGTAGATATAATGTTACAAGAGGGAGAATATTTTGTAATGACAAAAATCATCTACACCACCCTTTGTAAGGCAAAGCGTCTTTTTTGTCCCCATTGATTGGATTAATGGGTTACAGACAGCTCGCTGACAGAGACGACAGTAAGCAAAGAACAACATATTTATTTTTATTTACTGGGGAACCTGCTTCCAATTTTTAACTTATTTTTATTATGTGTAGCGGCAACCGAAATCCACATTCTTGATCATGAGCTGCAGCCCGCTAACAGACAGATGGACAGACGGACGAACAGCAGTCTTAGTACATAACAAGATTCTGTAGTTTTTACCCTTCAGGTACGGCACCCTAACAATTAATAATGTTTGTATGTTTTACCTCTAAACTGTCTTAAACAATTGATCAAGTTGTGAAGAAACGGGTAGGATTTTAGAACGCGAGGGTTTCTGGCACAAAACAAAATTTATAATATATAAAAAAAAAATATATATGTATTTCCCACTCATTTTTTGTGCAGTACATTTAGGAGCAGAACAAAGGAAAAAACCAAAAACATTATGTATGCATTAAATATTCGAAAAATATCTATTTCACATTGTAGCACAGGATGACATTGAACTGACTGCAAAATGAGCTCAAAAGTCTGCATGGCCAATAATATGGTGTCTCTTATAAGCATTATTTATAATGATCAGTACCTAATTATGTCAATTTTCTAAATTATTTAAAAACAAAACAACAAAAAAAATATCCCTAAGTATATTAGCTGGCTGATGATGAAACTGCTTTTTAAGTACCTATAACTTATTAATTGATATGTACTTACCTACTTAAATTAATCAAACATTAATTTGTGATACCATAGAATTATTTGATGAAGGAGCTATGAGATCATATATTTATACTTGAATACTATTTCAGCAGTCTAGACATTAGTAGGTAATGACGCTGTCGCAAACTTGCGATCGTAATAATACCTAATAACGAAAAAATTCTGTTGCAATAACGACGCTCGTGAGAAACGCAAGTCTTCTACATCCAAGTTAGCGAGCCAAGATGTACAATAACTTGACATATCGGTACCAATGATTCTATTTTACATGAAAACTCGTACTTAAGTAAGGCTACAAACGTGTAAAAAAAATTTAAAAAATATTAAATATTTAAGGAAATTAAAATTTGCCTCCTTGCAACTTTGGTTTAGTGTCAAACTTGTCAAGTCATTGGTTTTGACGTTTTGTTTATTTTGTTTCTGTTCTATTAACAATGGACCTGTATAAAAATGTACTCTGTGCAATGGACAATGGTATTTTCTCAAGCATTTTTTATTGATAGCTAAGAGTACAGTACCTCTGCTTTGTGGCTGAAGCTGCTACCCCACTGGATATACTTCTACATTCACGGTCAGTGGGTCGTCTTTGGGGCGGATTTACAGACGTCTGAGTATCTACGAAATGATACTGGAATTCGACAAAAATGTGTTTGAAGAGATGGCTGTAGGAGCTGCATGAAACATTGGTATTCCGTCAGGATACAGAAATAAGCAGATTCAAGGGATTTTTCATTTTAATCATGCGGATTCCTTGTGTCGTACCATACCAAAGCTATGGGAAGTAGTGTGTAGCGAGCTGTTCACACTAAAAAGAACCTCCGACCTCCACGGAGCTGGGGACTACCAGTAAAAGAATGACAAAGGACAAGCAAAAAATCAAACTGAGTGAAATAGTGTAGTGTATGTAATATTGATAAGATTCTTTCAATATAAATGTATGTAATCGCAGTGTTCCAATATTTAATATTACCGTACTATAGTTGTAAGGGATACACAGCAGAGTTATTACAAGTTTAAGTGACACAAAAGAAATGCTTGTGTGCAAAATAATTCCAAAATATTCAATAAGTATACAAAGCTCATCAACCAAGGTTTGAATAACTGAAACATGTTTGAAGGAGAATTACCCGTTTATTTTAAGGTTATTCCATTAATTTATAATGTTATATCGAAGAAAGTAGTTAACCAATCCTATATTTTTTTTGTACCAATGGCAAATTCAACCAAATTAAATTTATTATTAAATCATTTAATTCAAGCAACAAGACTCGATAGTGTTATTAACAATATACTTACAAAAAACTATGTTAGTAACACACTAACATAGTTACCATTATTCATCTCATTCTTCCTATATTAAAAATGCAGTGTGAAATTTAATTTTAACGTTGATTTTCATGTTAGTATTTCAATAATTGATAATTTTGCCTTGTTTGAAGAAAGTATTTGTGTATATTATTGTATTTATTGATACAGATGTTTGTACTTTAGTATTTTTTGGTATTATAATTAAATGATGTGTGTATTATTTATTGTCTTGTTTAAAATTTTTACATAGATAGTATAGCTATGATGTAGGTACTGTGATATGTAATATTCATTACTTGTGTGTTCTGCACTGAAATAACTCTAATGTCCTATTTCTTCACATTTTATGCAAATAAAGATACATAGGTACATGTATACGACCTTCATTTTGCCTTCATTACATGTTTAATACTTTACTTTTAAGCTAGATTTTAAAATATGTGAGCGGCTTTTTAGTTGCAACCAATTAATAATTTAACAATCATTATCTCTGTCTCTATGTCTGTTATCGTGGACCGAGCCTGACTAAACCAACTTGTTCATGTGATTGGCAACTGTGAGATTGTTCAATCTTATATGTTAGTAAGTACCTTGGTTCCATAATCAATTAATCACACACTGGGGGGTGTGAGGATGAGATTCTAAGGAGATGTGCTAACACAACATCTGCCGTTGATAAGCTCAAAAGAGTCTGGGCCAATCATAATATCACCAAAGCCACAAAAGTCCGCCTGCCGAGAAGTTTGGTTTTTCCAATATTTCTGTACGGCGCAGAAACATGTAGGTACGGTTCGCCTCAAAGACCGACGCAAAATAGATGCACTAAAACTTGTTGTCCATGGGCAAGTAAGGCTAAACGCTGCAACACAAACGTCCATGGTCCAAAGCTCCCGAGACGCCAGTACCTAGGTTTGGAAGCCTGCTAATAAGGTTACGTTATTCACTTAACAGAACTATTCAGAAACTCACCAGAAATAAGACATTCTGAATATTCCACAGCTGTGCCTCCGCGACGCGGAACAGTTGATAACTCTTCAGTACTTGCTCGTTTCATGTTGGAAATTGATTATTTTGATAATAATTATCAATCAATATCAACTTGCAATTTGCAACAAGAAACCTCGATTCACGAGTTCACGACAGAAGCAGGACGCTTCATTTTGGCGCTCTTTTCAAGTTTTTTTTTAAAATTCAATGTCAAGTTCAAAATTCAAATTGATGGACTCTATGGTCGATTGATTGATTGTTGGAAATATGTTAATCGACTCTTTTTTTAAATAGGTCATATTTAAATGATTAATAATTTCTCGATTATCTAAAAAAAAATATTATCATATTTTTTTGAGACCTAGAAAACATGAAAACTTTATTTTAAAAGTTCGTTAGTTATCCATAGTTTAATTTTTAACCGGCGAAAATTTCCCCGGCTTAAACGTACCCCAAGCGAAAACTTATACCAGCGGACGACCGTAAACGGAGCAGATTCAATTTTAGTCAGATTAATTTTTCACCTCGCGGTGTGCTTAAACGGGGTGTTTGACGTTTAGGCAGTCAATTTTAAACTGAATAATTGACTTAAACGCACCCCAAACAAAAACGCTGTCCGCCATGTTAGTATTCCTCCCCCCTTCGCTCCACTCGGTCTCGCAGGTTCGCTCCACTCAGGACCTACCTACCACCGGAAAGCTATCGTGACCTTATCCCTACGCTACGCTACGCTTCGCTTTACCGCTACCTAGTTTCCGAGATACGATGAGGGGAGGGGTGAAGGGGGGGAGAGGGGGGGAGTCTTGAAAAAACTAATTTTGACCTACTCTGGGCCCACGGACATGAATCTGAAAAAGAAAATATTCCAAGTCTTAACTTCCGAGATCCGCCTAAAGGGGGGAGAAGGGGGAGAGAATGGGGGGAATTTTGAAAAATGGTTTTTACTTTTCCGAGCCTCCTCTATACGAATCCGTAAAAAAACAAAACCCAGGAGGGGTGAAGGGGGGGAGAGGGGGGAGTTTTGAAAAATGATTTTGACCAACTCTGGGCTGGACCCTTGATATGAATCTGAAAAAAAAATGTTCCAAGTCTCTTAACTTCCGAGATCTACCTAGAGGGGGGAGAAGGGGGGCAAGGGGGGCAACTTTGACAAATGGATTTTACTTTTCCGAGCCTCCTCTATACGAATCCGTAAAACAACAAAACACGGGACTCTTAGTTTCCGAGATACGATAGGGAGGGGGAGAGTGGGGTGGAAAAGGGGAGGTTTGGGATTTTTCCCATACTCGTGAGAGTTACTTCTATACGAATCTGTAAAAATATACCCACCTCCCCCTTCACCATCTGGGAGAACAATTATGTCAGTCAGTGGTAATCGAGCTTTATATAGTATAATAATAATATAATAATGAATCTGAAAAAAAAAAATGTTCCAAGTCTCTTAACTTCCGAGATCTACCTAGAGGGGGTAGAAGGGGGGCAAGGGGGGCAACTTTGAAAAATGGATTTTACTTTTCCGAGCCTCCTCTATACGAATCCGTAAAAAAACAAAACCCAGGAGGGGTGAAGGGGGGGAGAGGGGGGAGTTTTGAAAAATGATTTTGACCAACTCTGGGCCCCTTGATATGAATCTGAAAAAAAAATGTTCCAAGTCTCTTAACTTCCGAGATCTACCTAGAGGGGGGGATAAGGGGGGCAAGGGGGGCAACTTTGAAAAATGGATTCTACTTTTCCGAGCCTCCTCTATACGAATCCGTAAAACAACAAAAGACGGGACTCTTAGTTTCCGAGATACGATAGGAAGGGGGGAAGAGTGGGGTGGAAAAGGGGAGGTTTGGGATTTTTCCCATACTCGTGAGAGTTACTTCTATACGAATCTGTAAAAATATACCCACCTCCCCCTTCACCATCTGGGAGAACAATTATGTCAGTCAGTGGTAATCGAGCTTTATATAGTATAATGTAAACTGCGGAACAAGTATCAAGAATATCGAATAACATTTAATTTTGACATAATTCGAAACTTTATACATACAAAGTGACAATTTATATGACAACATACGAGACTTTTTACAAGATATGTTTCTATAAAATCTTTTCGTATGACTATGTTTAGATTTATACTTAAACTTAGAAGAACCGACACGAAATAAGAAAAGCAGACGATAAAATTATAAAAACACATGGCTAAGGCTGTTCACAGACGACTATTACGTAGCGTCCTTTCGAACCACAACATTTGCAGCCTAAGCTATGGCTTCCTACTACAGCGGTGACCACTACGTACCAGCCGCAGTGACGGCTGTCATGAAAATGATGGTGGTTTGACTTTACGGTGTCAAAAACGCTATTTAGAGAAACACACCAACTTATTTTCATAAATAACGTTTCAGTGACGTTATACGATGGTAAATTGCGGACGCTATGTGGCGGCCACCGCAGTCTGAATGAACGCTAAAGGAGGGGTCTTAAGGTTGAACTAGTCGCGGGCTCGAACTCACTAGTGGGCATGGCCGAAAAACACGCTGCCTCACCTGGCATCGTGTCCGACATAGATATTATCAGTGATGAGCAGTTAGACGCTGGTCTACATGCACAACGTCTAGTTCGCACGCACACAAACACCGTTCCGAACTATTTTAGTAAAACGAGCGCGTAAAAAATTACGAAAAGTCCTTTGGAAAGTCCTTTGGAGTTTTCTGAAAAAACCACTGCATAAATCAATTACAAATAAAGTTTATTGAACTCTTCGATGATTAAGCTTTGTCGGTGCCGACTTTGTTTTGGAGATTTTACACTTCTTTTATTGCTTATTTACCCCCAAAGTTGCGTTAAAATTTGCAAGAAAAAGGAATCTTTGTGGGCTCCTAACTTTTTAACGGCTCATTATTTTACTATTCTGATTCCGCACAGACAAAATTAATAATGAAACAAAACGATATCATGTTTAACTTTGGATGTACCATGTCAAACAGTGGAGTAAAACCCCCCTGAAATTTGTATGGAAAAAATATCAACTAGTTCCACCTTAAAGGACAGTCTTAATCTAGGACACAGAAAGTAGAGTGATATAATACAGAAAAGACATTACAACAGAAACAAGTAACTAGCAACCCGTCCCTGTTTCGCGCGGTTTTTACTACTTGACTAAACATCGAGATTTCTATATTATATTAAAGTTAAATATGAATGTATTCTGTATAAATGAATACGAAAACCGCATTAAAATCTGTTGCATAGTTAAGAACAACGCGGTCACACAGGTAGACACGAAAACGGACTTTAATTTATGTCTAGAAGATATAGAAGAGTGGTAATCAACTGTCACTAGCCAGTTTGATACAGGAAACGCCTGAAGTTTATCAGGAGTTTCATGTATCCAAATGGCTAGGGACTGCAGGTATTTCTTAATTCAAAATATAATAGCATTGGGATCGCTGCCCGCATCGGATTAATAACTTACAATACTAAGTGGCACCACTATTATTACGAAAAACTTGTTCGTCTAGAATTAAAATACGTAACATTATACTAAGTTTTGTCTTTGTAACACATAAGCACTCGATGTATAACGCATGCAACTAAATACATGTGAAATCTTTTAAACAAAAAATTGCGTGTGCAACACCGTACACGAGATAGAAGTAAAACTTCTTAAAAAATAAAGAATAAGAGATATCTTTCTTCCTCTCATGTAACGAAATGTGCCTTAACGTGACGCGTCGTTGAATTTTTTTTCTAAATTCTCGTCAAATTATTGAATCACCGCCTAAGAAGTTTCTCTTCAAAACTCTTAAAACTAAATATATTCGTTAGGAAAAGATGCCAGATTTCGGCACTCACTACTGTTGACAACCATAATTTTAAAATTTCATGAATATCTTTTTAATATGTAGACATTATACAGACGTGACGGGGTCACCATTGTAAACAGTGACGCGCTGCAGTGCGTCTTCCTTCCTCCGAGCACGTTTGCTCTTGCGAATCTCCACTCAAGCCCGCCAATAAAGGCAAGAAAGAGGTGGGATCTCTGTTCCTCGTTAGTGTTCATTAAAACCGGCCAATAAAGGCAAGAAACAGATCGGAGCTTTGTTCCTCGTTAATGTTCACTCAAGCCGGCCAATAAAGCCAAGAAAGAGGTGGGGGCTCTGTTCTCCGATAGTGTTCACTCAAGCCTGCCAATAAAGGCAAGACAGAAGTGGGAGCTCTGTTCCTCGTTAGTGTTCACTCAAACCAGCCAATAAAGGCAAGAAACAGCCGGGAACTCCGTCCCTCGTAAGTGTTCACTCAAGCCTGGCCGACTTAAAGGCAAGCCAGAGATGAGGAACAAGACTTCTCCTGGGAGATAAGGCACCGTGTGGCGAGCTGTTTTTATTTAGTCATTATTATAGTAATTCACTATAGCAATAATAATTAAAATTTACCCGCTATAAATAAGCCGTAGGAATTAAAGTTGATTTCTGCAATATTTCTTACTACGTTCTACGTTTGAAATAATAACAAAAGTTCTAATGACCTAATTTCATTTAAAATCTTTTGTTTTTTAATAATGATGAAATGATATAATGAATTATTGATATAATTTCATTTTACCTACTGCACATTTGAATTAATATTCAATTAGTATAATATTCAGGAACTATAATATCCAAATTCTATAAGTAATGTTTAATATAATTTAGAAACGTGTACTTTGTTTTGTATATTTTTGCTAAAACGAATTAGATTTTAAACGCCTGCCATTTGGGTTAGGTTAGTTGGGTAGCATTTGGGTTAGGTTTGGTTAGAACAGCAACCATTAACGCGCGAAGGCGCCGTGACAGCGGCCGCCAGATCCCCTTTATTGTTCGTGAATCATTTGGGTTAGATGAAGTTATAACAGTATGATGTTTCCTGATATTTACTTATTCATTACAGAATTTTGGCTGAAAATTTGTAAATATGAAAATTTGGTCAACTGAACGTTATATAAAAAGAGCATTATACAAATTGAAAATGATATGAAATGACCGTTATACTGAACGTTATTAGAGCAAAAGAAGGTTATATGAAATATAACATTAGATCATATGAAATTAGGTTATACCTGTTATTATGCCATATATAACACACCCCATTTAAGATGACGGACCCTCTGCCGTTAGATATATATATTTCTTAACAGGCAGCGAAATAGTAAAAATGTACAGAGCCTTTATTTTCTCACACAAAAAACGCGAAACTATTTAACTTACGTATTTTACTATGGCGAATCGAAGGTTTTAGTACATTTATGGCATAATTGCACCTTTGTAAGCAGCCATAGGATAAAATTATACAGGATATACTGTTTAGCATATTGAGATCGTATGTTGGCATCTTTCTATAAACTTTATTGGAATAAAGTTCCTTCTCGCGGCTTGCGGTAGGAGTTGATTGGGTGAAATCGTCACGTAAGGAAAAGCTTTATGCGACTTTCTCCCTCTCTCTTTCTATTATATACGAGTGTGTGTATGCGTGCGAGTATCGCGTAAGGCACTTGTTGCTGACGGGGGTCCCTCGAATAAACACAAGTGTTTTGTTTGATTCTTTATTGAATCTTATCCTTATCTATATACATAATATGCACCGAGTTTTGATCAGTCAAAGGCCGTGTATCGGCGTGCGGTCTAGCGGCGCGAGTTGTCGGTGCGTTGTACGTCGGACATGCCGTCTACGAACCGCGTCCGGAACAGCACGTTGGCGTTGTTGAACATACCGTCTTTCAGAGACACTATTATAAACTGCAAGAGAAAATTATAGTTACCGAATTTATTGGAATTATGACTACTTCATGAAAATATCATGACGGGCCGAATTCGACCAAACTTTTATACTTAGTCAGCCTTAGGCGATCGTTTAAATGAATAATGGCGTGCAAACGCGACTTGACTGATAACGCGAGAACGTCATACAAACAAGCGCGACAGTTGCTTTCGGTTAGGACACAGGGTTACCCGTCGAATAAATTTTGATTTTTTAAAATAGTTTTTCCACACAAAATACTCGGGTCATATTATGTGAGTGTTACCTGAGAGTGTTTGAAGTGTTCCTTGAGCATCTGGCCGATGTTCTGCGTGTGACTGAGGTCCAGCGCCGCGTCCACCTCGTCCAGGATGTAGAGCGGCGCCGGCTTGAACAGCAGCATGGCCAGCACCAGCGACAGCGCCACGAGCGAGCGCTGCCCGCCCGACAGCTCGCCCAGCGACTCCTTCCACGTCGCGTTGAAACCCACTTTTATCTGTACAACAAACTCAAACATAGCGTATGCTGGCCTGGTACAGCGTCGCCACAGTAGCTCAGCGGCATATGTGCTCACTAGCTTTTGTCCGCGGCTTAGCTCGCGTGGAAGTCGAAAATTATCCCATGGAAACGTACTACCGGGATAAAAAGTATCCTATATGTTAATCCAGGTTATAAACTATCTGTCTGCCTCATCTAAATCCTATTAGTAGCATAACATAGTGATTGAATACTATCGTGTATTCATGCAAGCCAGTACTTTTTGTTAGGATACTGCTCAGAAATCGTGCACAACGTCTAATAATTGAAATACTTTAATTTTTAGTTTATTTTATTTGTTTGGGAAAATAAACAGTTATACATTAAAATCTTATACTAAGTTATAATAGTAGATTGTATCATAAGGGAGCAAAATAATATCTTTACGGCGAGGGGGCTTTTTTGAATCCAGAGCGTAGCGAGGGATTCTTTAGTAGAATCCTGAACGTAGCGAGGGATTTAAAGTACATCATCCGAGCCAAAAATATATTTTGCGCCCGAGTGATACACTCTACTTTTCATCACCCTCTATGAGAAAATAAAAGGCGCCTCATATTTTATTCTAAAATTATTATTTAATAAAACTTAGAGTAACAACTAAATAAACTGGCAGCACCGTGTCAACAAAACTTCATAATATCTTCGTAATTTTAACAATAATTAATTTTCACGCACCTTTACAATAGTTTTTTCGTACAAACCGAACCTGGATTCTGAAAACTAGTAAAAACCTAGTAAAGAGTTCAAACTGACCAAAATGCAATAGAATTATATACTAAAAACTGCCGAATCGGAGGTGACAGATATCACCTCCGATGAAACAATGAACGGGAAAAGAAAATGAAGATTTAATGTTGACCAGATCAGCAGCTCGACGTGCACGCCTACCACCTCCCGTCTCGCTGCTCAGCTCCGCCTCGTCGCCGCCTGTACTCAGCCCCACTGTGAACGCTGTGATGACACCGGCCGCGGCAGTTACGTCGAGCTCGACCGACGAGTAATTCTCCCCGCCCACGACGCCACCACCTACTCGCCGGCGGCCGGTCAGAGGCCGGCCAGGCCTGTGGGCCTCGACGCCCACCGGCCGTGTTCGGATGCTCTCTCTTTTCCGGGTGCTTGAGCCAGCTGTCAACGTTTCGGCACAACGACTGCCGGATCAGGTGCGGGTCATCCAGCGTAATCATATGTTGGATGACACTGTACTTGATCGCCTGCGAAGTGAAATGCAAAGTAGCCATGCCATCGTGCGGTTGTTATAGTACCATCACAGATTATTACAAGTCAAGCTGACGAGAGGATTGAAGGCGCGATTCAGAAATATCGGTTCATGTTGCCCGAACTTAGACCACGTTTACCTCGTTTGCCCATGCATAAGAAAAATAAGGTGCTGGTGGCGGTTCTGGATTCGCAGTTGTCAAACTATTTTGATGACTGCGAAGACCTCACTGATACACATTCAATTCTGTACTGCGCGGCTGCCAAAACCACAACCAGCCGCTACCAAAACCAGCCGCACCAGCTTGGCAGTGCAGAATTGAACGCCGTATTGGTGGGGGCAGAACGCTCATCGGCAAACTAATCTGCTTCAGGGAGGGCAATACTCGCCCTAGAGTGATGCGTTTTGTGAGGCGGGCGTTCTTAAGGACTGATATCAGCCCTCAGGACTATATGACCCGTGTCACAGAGCGCATCGACTTCCTGAAGCAGAAAGTGTATGCATGGGCGAACCGTATTCGTAGGTATAAGCGGCGAGTAGAACGATACACTCAGAATCGAACCTTCCAGAGCGATGAAAGGTGGGTTTATAGGGCTTGGGAGCGACTAGACCAAGCTGTGGCTGACACGCATCTGCCGGATGATGATGCCCTGTACTCTTTCTGGCGCAGCATCTGGTCGGTACCTATCAGTCACACCGAAGGTGATTGCACTCGGGAAGTCGAGCGAGCCTGCGATCCAATACCAGAAATGGGGGCTATTACTATCTGCCCCCAAGATGTAGCTCGTGCAGTCCGTCCTTTGCCTAACTGGAAGTCTCCAGGGCCGGACGGGCTGCACAACTTCTGGATCAAATGGTTTGTAAGATCGCATGCTCTCTTGGCGGCTCAGTACCAGACTGCTTTGGAGTCTGTTTCGCTACCCCAGTTCTTGACGACAGGAGTTACCCACCTGCTCCATAAGTCTGGTAGCACCGCGGAACCCAAAAATTATAGACCGATCACGTGTTTACCGACGGTCTATAAAGTTCTTACGTCCATTTTGAGAGCTAAAATTAACAAACATATTGACACCAACTCCATCATGTCTGCCTCTCAAAATGGATGTAGGAACGGGTCCCGCGGTACTAAGGAGCTATTCCTCATTGATATAGCCATTAGCCAACAGGTTCGCCGTTCCCGAAAGGATCTATCGACATGTTGGATAGATTATAAGAAGGACTATGACTCGGTACCACATACATGGCTCATGAGGGTGCTGGAGTTGTATAGATACAACTCTGCGCACCTTCCTGATGTCGTGTATGGGGCAATGGAGGACGGTCCTTCGCTATCCAGGATGTCGAAATATCCAGAGGAATAGCGAGCCGATAAGGATCGAGCGAGGCATATTTCAAGGCGACAGTTTCAGTCCGCTCTGGTTCGGCTTAGCCCTGAATCCTCTAAGCGCACTGCTGGAGGATTCAGGTCTTGGCTATCGGTTGAGGAGAGGTGGTCAGGTTATATCTCACCTCCTCTACATGGATTACCTAAAACTCTTTGCCCCCAACAATTTGCAACTGATGGAGCTACTGAAAGTAACTGAAACTTTCAGTAGCTATTGGAGGTCGCATATTTATGTATGCACTGGCCTGTGAGAATAATCGTATTTAACACATGTCTGTCAATGATTTTGAATTAGCTTGGTTACGGTTTGTTTATGTTCCAATACAATTGTAACTTGCGTGTAAAAATATTGTACCACCAATGAATATTATACTCTACCATCCCACTGCTGGTCATTTCTTTATTCCAATAGGTTATGGGCCCAGGACCCAGACGCACAAATGCTAGAGCGTAATTAATAAGTTGAGTGGTTTGAATATTAATAAAATTGTGTACTTGTGAAACTTAAGAAATCTCAATTATGTCAGCTGAAGTTGGCGTAAGTAGTATTAAGAAGCTGAAAAATTCGTCCGACTACCCAAATTGGAAATTCCTGGTGCGAAATTACTTAGAGAATAAAAACTGGTGGGGAGTAATTTCTACAGATGTAGTAAATGCTGACGTAGACCGGCAGGCACGAACCACAATATGCTTGTTGTTAGAACCAGAGTGCTTTACCCACGTCTACAATGCGAAGACTGCGAAAGAAGCCTGGAATAACTTACGGAAAGCGTATGAAGACAAAGGTTGGGGAAGACGTATACATATTCAGCGAGAGCTTTTCAACCGTAAGTTAGAAAATTTTGATTCTATGGAAAGCTACATATCCAAAATTACGTTCCTGATACAACAATTGTCCGATATTGATGCTCAAATCCCTGATGATTGGATCATATCGATTTTGCTGGGGGGATTGACCGCCGAGTACAGCCCTCTCATTATGGCTGTAGATAATAGTGGACAAGAAATCACGTTAGAGCAGATTAAAATGAAATTGTTACAAGAAGGAAGTAGACAGAGTAAGTTGAACACAGAGAACGAAAAAGTTTTAGTTACACGTAAAGCGCAGAACGATGCAAGATCTAACACTAAAACTAATTATCGCAAGCAGAAGTTCATCTACAAGTGTTTTAAGTGCCACAAGCAAGGACACAAGGCGTCCGAATGCAAGGAGCGGATCAAAACCGCGAATATCTGCCTGAATACGAAAGGGGCGATAAACAAAGGTAAGTGGTATATAGACAGTGGGTGCTCAAATCATATGACCCATGATAAAAACAAATTGTTGTCTTACACACAAGTAAAGGGCAACATGAAGATCGCAGTAGCAAACGGAGAGAAGTTATTGGTGAAAGGACGAGGAAATACTGAGCCACGAGTCGGCGAAAACGAAAAATTAATTTTAGAAAACGTTTTACATGTTCCTGATTTATCCATGAACCTAATTTCGGTGAGCGATTTGACCAAGAAGAATTATTGCATGAATTTTGACAATGGAGGTTGCATGATTCAAAATAAAAATCGAATTGTTGCAAGATGTCAAGAGGTCGGCGGAATTTATGAGTTGACAGAAAATCAAAATAACGTCGTCAATGTGACATTGTCAAAACAAAATGAAAATATTTCGAACATTTGGCATAAAAGATTAGCTCATTTATCGCGTAATTATATGAATAAAATGAAAGTTTTAGTAAGCGGTATGGAATTTAAGAGTACCGATTAATGCGAGTCGTGTATTCCATGTATTGAAGGAAAGACATGCAAAAGTCCCTTTAAAAAGCAAGATACGAGAGCGAACGAGGTCTTTCAGTTGGTTTTTAGCGATGTTTGTGGACCAATCGATGAGCCGTCGTTCGGTGGTTCGAGGTATGTTCTTCTATTTAGCGACGATTATACTCGAAAGACTCATGTTTATTTTTTTGAAGAACAAAAGTGAAACTTTCGATAAGTTCCGTGAATACAAGGCGGAAGTTGAGAATGAGACAAGTAAATCTATTAAATGTCTGAGATCTGACAATGGCACAGAGTACTGTGATGGTAAATTTAAATCATTTTTGAAGTCTGCTGGCATAAAACACCAGACGACTGTACCGTACACGCTGGAACAAAATTCTGTAGCAGAAAGAGCGAATCGGACTATAATAGAAAAAACATTACTGTCAGAATCTAACCTGAGCAAAAAGTATTGGGCCGAGGCTGTAAATACTTTTGTTTACCTAAATAACAGAAGCCTCACGAAAGCATTGAATAATGCGGTACCAGGGAAGCTTTGGACTGGAAAAGATGTGGATGTGAGTCATCTGAAAATCTTTGGTTGTTTGGCATATAGATTGATACCAAAACAAAAGAGACGCAAACTGGACATGAAGACGGAACCGATGATTTTTATTGGATATCCAGATAATCAGAAAGGTTATCGTCTGATGAATCCTAAGACAGGTGAAGTGACGACTGCGAGAGATGTCAAATTTCTGGAAAACGTCTTTCTCCAAAAGGAAAACGTAGAAAAATCGGAAGTAATCATAAACCTGAATAAAGATTCTGTTCCTTCCAGTTTACCCAACGGATCTACAAGCAGTTCTGAACGCTTGGAGGCTCACGATGATATGTATTGTGATACTGTAGACGAGAACGTAGAAGTATCGGAGGAGATAGGACCTGCACCTGTAGTACCAGAGCGAGTACCTGATGACGTATTGACTTAAGAAGAAGTCAGAATACCTGAATCAGAAAGAAGGTATCCTGTAAGAGAACGCAGACAAGTCGATCGGTACGGATGCAATGTTATGTATGCTAAGGAGAGCAATCTTGATGGTGATCCATTAACTATTAATGAAGCGTTGGCGAGACCAGATGGTGATTTATGGCAGAAAGCGATAGATAATGAACTACTGTCACTAAAGGAGAACCAGACTTGGACGTTGGTGGATCTTCCAGCTGATAAGAAGCCTATTCAATGCAAATGGATATTCAAAGTCAAGAAAGATAGCGATGGCAAGGTAACGAAGTACAAGGCTAGACTTGTAGCAAAAGGCTTCACACAGGTATGTGGTGTAGATTATACTGAGACTTATTCTCCGGTAGTTAGAAGCTCTACTCTAAGATTATTGTTCTCGCTAGCTGTTGAATACGGTTGGTTTATTGACCAGTGGGATGTCACGACTGCCTTTTTGTACGGCAAAATTAAAGAGGATATTTACATGCTCCAACCAAAAGGAGCAGTAGTCAAAGGTCAAGAAACCAAGGTATGCAAACTGCAGCGTTCTTTGTATGGATTGAAACAAGCTTCAAATGCTTGGTTCAAGGAATTGGATAAAGAAATGTTGAATTTAGGCTTTGTACAATAAAAAATAGAACCGTGTTTGTATCAAAAGCAGCTTAAAAACAATAAGAAGTTGATTGTCGTTATTTACGTAGATGACCTTTTTATTTTTGGAAATTCTGAACAAGAAAAGCAAAAATTAAAAACCAATTTGCTTGACAAGTTTAAAGTGAAAGATTTAGAGCCGGCTAGGCATGTTTTAGGCATGAGGCTGAGGAGAGACAAAGATATTTGTCTAGATCAGCAACAGTTCATTTCGGACATTTTGAATGACTTTAACATGACAGACGCTAAGCCAGTTTTGACCCCAATGGAAGTCGGTATGAAATTAGAAAGATCGACAAATTCCCATAGTGATCTGCCATATCAAAGCTTGATAGGGTGTCTAAACTATTTGGCCTGTAATACGCGACCAGACATAGCACATGCGGTAAGTGTACTTTCACAATTCAATTCGTGCTATGATGAAATACACTTTAAATGTGCGAAACGGGTCCTAAGGTATTTAAAAGGTACGTCTAACCTTTGTCTCATTTTTAGGAAGTCGGGAGATTTAGACTTACGAGGCTACGTTGATGCAGATTGGGGAGGGGCACTTGATAGAAAGTCTTTCACAGGATTAATTTTCAAGATAGGTAAAAATATAGTGTCATGGGAGAGTAGGAAGCAAGCGACAGTATCCTTGTCTACGACAGAGGCAGAGTACGTAGGATTGAGTCAAGCTTCGAAGGAAGCTCTTTATTTACGTAGTTTACTGAACAGTTTGACAGCTGTGGATAGTAAAGCGGTAGTAATTTACAATGACAATCAGTCTGCGCATAAAATTGCAGCTAACAAAATGATGCATAATAAGACAAAGCATATAGACATTAAGTATCATTTTATTCGTGAGTGTGTACTGGCAAACAAAATTGAAATAAGGTACATGTCAACTGATAAGATGATAGCGGACATTTTAACTAAAAGCGTTCACAGCCCGAAGCTTAGAGATTTTTTAAAGGATTTATCCCTGGCAAATTATTCTATTAAGGGGGCGATGAGTAGTTAAATGTTTTGATGTTTTAGGTTTTGTAGAAGTGGCTTGTGTAATAGATAATTTAGATTTTGTTATGCATACTTTATTTTGTTAGATATCTTCTGTTTTTGTACTATACTTTTGGATACAGCGTAGTACAGTTGAACACAGAAGTGTTAGTGATTTATTTAGTTTTATGTACCGAGTATTGACAAGTACAGAAGTAATCATACGCATGTGTAATAGATTAAGGGGGCGTATTGAAGGTCGCATATTTATGTACGCACTGACCTGTGAGAATAATCGTATTTAACACATGTCTGTCAATGATTTTGAATTAGCTTGGTTACGGTTTGTTTATGTTCCAATACAATTGTAACTTGCGTGTAAAAATATTGTACCACCAATGAATATTATACTCTACCATCTCTTTATTCCATATTGCTGGTCATTTCTTTATTCCAATAGTAGCGCCATCAGAATGGAATGTGGTGTGGACAAATATGCGGTCATGCATGTAAAGCGAGGGGAGATTGTGGAATCCGTGGGAACCCAACTCTCGGATTCCATAAACCTTAGAGCCCTCTACGCATCCGAAAGTATTTGGGTATGTCGGAAGCCTTGGGCATCAATGTTACTGATAAGAAGCAATCGTTGAAGGAGCGCTTCTTTGGCCGCCTGAAAAAAGTATTAAATAGTTTTCTATCAGGCGGAAACAAGGTCGTGCGGTCCATGGCCCTTTACGGGGCGCCGGTGTGGGCGCGTTCACTAAGGCTGCGGCCAGCCCGCCGGTTGAACGCGTCCCAGAGGGTCATGGCCATCCGGCTGGCCCGAGGATACCGCACGGTCTCCTGTGAATACTTTACTAATCCACCATGTACATAGTTACTTACTTTTTACGGCAAGAAAGACTTTGTCGGGTGCCTCATTAAGGAAAGTCTCCACGTTTTTGACTGAGAACACTTTGGATTTTTTAGGTTTAAATCCATCAGACATCCTCTTCAGATACGCTATTAATTTCGAATGTGTCCAGTTTTACATCGTTATTAGAACTGACTGATTTCAGTAGGTACTCCAAATAGTGGAAGGTTGTTTAGTTTTGGCTAAGTACTGGAAGTAGGCCAAAAATACAGATTCAGAAAAATTCTTGGCGCCTCTTGCATTTCTCCATTCAATAAAATTACCGAAGGCTTTCATATATTTCTCCCGCGATTTTGCAGGTAGTAGATTACCCATCACATTTCTTGCGTCAGTTCTAATATTTTCAGGGGTTAATTCTATACTTTCACTGTCACTTGAAGAATTCATTTTTCAAAACAAAACCATGAATTTCTAACAATCCGTGAAAATTGACGAAAACGCGGGCTGTAGTTCGCGCGTTTTTAATTTTATTTCTTTTTTTTTATTCAGCCGGCGGCGCGACTGTCGGCCGTCGTACCAGCCAGTCTTTATTCAAACAATATTTGCGCACGATTTCTTTGGCGCTGAACTCTAAGATGTTCCAAATTCAAAAAGTGCGCGGCATAGATAATTGCGGCGCACTTATAAAGAGGATTAAAAACTCATTACTGCCTGCTAAAAGTTTCTTATAGAAAACACCACCTTTGGATGCACTTAAAGGCGAACCAAGTCGTCCTTTTCGAATACATGGAATGAAAATATACAAGAGTTACAAATGTATAACCTACGACATTGTCCACAAAATATTTAAAGTTATATCTAACAGTGCGCTATTCTAAGCTGTTAAAACAGAAAGTAGTGAACTTAAACAAAGACAGGCCTGCAAACAACAGAGAAGGAGAGAGAATGAGTAAATATTAATCTAACTATTATGATCTAAAATAAATAATATATGAGCTCCTCAAACCGTCTTTCAAAAACAATAAGACGTATTCATTTTCCATCCCTCGACGAAAAAATTATAACTATTGATTTCGACAGTCTTTATTCTTTAGATAGGGCAGGGTATTTTTCTTCCTTAAGACCCTAACCACTTTAATGATTACTTGTAAAATATCACTGTTCCGAGACGTAAGCGGTTGATTAAGCCGTGGATCACTCCTGGACTGCTACGATGCATGCGAAATCGAGACAATCTTAATCTCAAATCTAACAAGCATCCAAATGACGAAGTTACAAAAATAACCTGTACACGTTGTCGTAATTTTTGTAATGACATTCTAAAAAAAAGTTAAACAAGAGGCAACACTAAGAAATTATGGGACATCATCAAAAAAATCACTTAAACCACTAAACAGAAAAGTTCATCTAATTGATCCAAATCAGCCCAAAACCTCTGTCAATGAGATTAATCAATTCTTTGTAAGCAACGGTAGGCCTTCTCTTTTGTCCTTCTGCCGACTGATGTGGATGAGATCAAAATCATCATAGCAGTGGTTTTAAGAGATTAAAACCACTCCTGCCGTGAAGTGTGACGACGTTCTCAGTGAATTAATTAAAATATACTGTAACCTATTATCTGACCCTATCGCCTTTATCTGCAACATCTGCCTTTCCACTGGTGAATTTCCCTCGGATCTCAAGATATCTCTATTTCTCCCAATTCACAAGTCTGGTAGCAGAGACTGTGTCAATAACTACCGTCCAATATCCGTTTTGCCCACACTATCTAAAATTCTTGAGAAAGTTATTAACAAGCAATGAACCAATTATCTAGAAACAAACAAACTTTTATCTGATAATCTATATGGTTTTCATAAAGGCAGATCAACAAGCGATGCCGTACATGAACTTACTGATTCCATAGTTTCTAGGTTGGATGAGAGGAAAAAGGTCCTTACGATTTTCCTCAACTTGGCGAAGTCTTATGACACCGTTTTGCACCACTTTAACTGAGATAGCTTGAAAACCTGGGAATTCGTGGCGAACAATTAAAATTGTTCGAAAGTTACCTTAATGGCAGAGCTCAACGTGTCGTAGTTGATGAATGGTTGAGTGATGACTGTGAAGTGAAATATCGTTATTTCTCAAGGGAGTATTTTAGGGCATACCCTCTTTTTATTTTTGATCAATGACCTCTGCCACTTACACCTTACTAACGGCAAGATTATTACATTCGCGGACGACACGTCTGTTCTTTTCTATGGTAATACTTGGGAGGAAGTGTACCACTTTGCTCAGAAGGGTATCTCGCTAATTATGACCTGGCTAAAGTACAACTTACTGTCTCTTACTACAGGCAAGACTAAATACATAACATTTAAACTAACACACACTCACCACACTCAAAACCCCTTATTAAATATCACGGCCCACTCATGTAACAACAGCTCTTCCTGGTCGTGCTTATGCTGTTCATAGTTTTTGTAATGACTAGTAGTTGGATAATCATTAGTTTTTTGTTTCAGTCTTGTTCACATAAATAATAAAGTTTAGTAGGTAGACAGAAAGTAAATTATTTCGAATTCTGTGAGGTAGACAGATACAGTTCGTTACAGTCAAATATAAATATTGAAGGGAGATCAAATATAATTGCGCGGCATAAAAGTGAATGTAATTTACACAAATGGAACCGGACTAAGTGTGAGTGTTATCATTCAAATATTTCATGTTTTACTAAACATAAATCTGAATAAAAGGATATGAATGTTGATAGAACAGAGGTATTGTTTAGACAGGAGATGCCTTTAAAATTTTAAATTAATTATGAGGTTTAATTCGATTAGTGAATGATAAATAATTATTATGTGTGATAAATACAACGTTATTGTTTGTTCTAGAGAAATACTGTGAGGGTTAAGAGATTTGAGGAAGAGGTTAATTATTGAGGAGCAGCGACGTCAAAATAATGGTGAATGAATAGTAAACAAATGATTTCATACCAACGAGATATTTTGCTGAATTATTAAACACGTCATTATGAAGCGTTCGCTGTGCTCTCTGAAGGGTTGCATCACTGAAGACCAGCTAGAAAACCAATTTTGACAGAAAGGCATAAACAAGAACGTTTAAGTTTCGCACGACAATATTTAGACTTCAACTGTGGGATACTGCTATATTATAACCTTAAAATATTTACCGTACTTAATAAACAACAGATTCTTTATTGCACGATTTTGTGGTAACGATTTTTTAAAACATGTTTCAATATAGTGTTTGACGTATTTCATGCAGATAGGCCAAAAATGTTTAGGCCAAAAATGTTTACATTATACTATCTCAGTCGTCGTTCGCGCGCGAATGTGAGCGTACGTACTACTAGCGTACTTGTACTTAATTTCGGTGCAATGGCGTCAGATATTGTCAAATGTGCAAATTGTAATATAGTGATAAATGAGCTATTAGCCTTTATACAAAACAAGGCGGATGTTATGGATGAGGTTTCCCTCACCCGGATATGCAGTGATACTTTTGCCCACTGTGAAATTGTGGCGGCGAAGATACTGCTTTTCGATTCAGTTCCAAACTCAAAACGGAAAATTCGTAAAACTAAAGGAAAAAGTGTACGGGACATCGAGGATATCATATGTCTTCTGAAGCTCACTGATCCAGAGATAGTACCAATCTTCGTTGCGCGTGATCTACAAAAACTTCCACCGGTTACGTTTGACCATATTGACGCGACGAAACTATTAAAGGATATTCTCGTCTTACAAGTGGATAATTATCAAAGTCTTAAAGAATGACTGTGCCGCAGCGTCTCAACTACTGGAGTTAAAAACTGATTTAGACAATCTAAAGAGTGCCTCAATTGTACACAATAACTTCGACTTTTTCAATAGAAGGCGAGGCGCATTTATTGAAGACATACACAACTTTGACAGTGGTCCAATGGCTTTACAACAGCATTCAATTTCAGGAAGCAATGATAAATACTCGAAATCCAGGTCGCAATCGATAATTAGTGATTATTTTCCTAAATATGTGGGTGTACAGAAAAAACTTTTATCTACTCCAGAGACCGCTAACGAGGCGAAGCAATCAGCTGGTGGTGCGAGCTTGACGGTTAACATAAATCCTGGCGATACTGTCTCGCTCGCGCAGCGGCTCGATAACGTTGGTAACTCACAACAACGAGTCATCGACGACGACAGCCGATCAAATGAACAATGCAGTACCCTACCGCGAGCTCTAATCTCATTGACTCGAACGTTCCCACTAATATCTCGTCTGCACCGCAAGGTAATGAGCATAAGTCGATGGCAGATGTACTGAAGGCGAATAACAAGTGCAAAGAAATAATAGGAGACAAATGGAATGTTGTTACAAATAAGAAGCACAAGAAGTCTTCATCTCGTGGAAAGATGGGGAAAGCGTACGTAGGTCCAGATGGGAAATTTAAGGCAGCTACATCAAGGTACCGTTGTTCATATCAAATGTGTGTAAAACCACGAATGAGAGTCATAGTATCGCTTATATTAAAGACAGCATACACGAAGATGTAACTCTGTTTAAAATTAACAGAAAAACAGAAAAGTGGTACCAACTCCTATAAGTTGTATGTCTCCAAAACGAAACTAGAACTATTTCTAGATAATGAGTTATGGCCCGACGGAATTATTTTTAGACTTTTTGTATATGAAGCCTACAAGACGAAGACTGGCATAATTAAGCAAACATTGACACAATAATAATGGGTAATAGCAATTATCAGACGAGTAAATTTGTAAGTTTTAATTGCAAATCGGTGAAGCGATCTGTTGAGGCAGTACATTTTCTGTGTCAGTCAGCTGACATAGTTGCCCTCCAGGAAACATGGCTGCTTCCACATGATATACCCTATCTTGGACAAATTCATAGCTAATTCGAGTACACAGGAAAGTCAGCTGTTGACACCTCAACAGGAATACTGAGGGGGCGACCGTATGGTGGTGTTGCAATTCTGTGGCGTAAGCGAGCCTTTGAATCAGTAACGGTAATCAGCTGTGTCAGTGCGCGTTTAACGGCGATTAAAATTTCACTCGAGGACAGATGCATAATAGTGTTCAGTGTTTATATGCCAACTAACTTGAATGAGAATCTGACAGAATTCACAGAGTGCCTAAGTGAAGTGAGTGCGATTGTCGAAGCTAGTAACGTTGAAACAGTGTACATACTTGGCGATAACAACGCACACCCCGGTGAGTCATTTTGTTGTGAACTCTTAGAATTATGTAACGAACAAAAGTGGAGATGTGCGGACATTGAAAAATTAGGCTTAGAGTCAAGTAGCTATACCTTTGTGAGTGACGCGCATGGTTGTAGGCGGTGGCTTGACCATTTTGTTGTCACTCAGTCTGCTTGGTTAGCGGTTACTGACATAGGTATTGTGCACGATGTGTTCTGGTCTGATCACTGTCCCATAATTGTTGAGTGTAGGTTAGATAAGATTAAACCTAAGTTATTAGACCATAAAACATCACGTAGCAGAGTAATTTGGGGTGATAGGGACAGCGATCAAATAAGCATGTACTATGACCTATGTAAATCTGATCGATTACCCTCAGGAATTTGGTTTGTGCAGTAATAGACACTGTAATAATACTGAACATAGGGGAGTTCTTGACAAGATGTATGAAAGTATTGTTACTACTTTGTCAGGAGCCGCGGTACAGAGCCAAGTGGAAACTCGGAGTCATAGACATGTTGGCCGTGTTGTGGAACAAGCACGTGCGAGACGCCCACGCGACGGCGAGGCTTAAATATCAGCTATGGGTATGGTACAGTACCGACCAAAAGTCCATAGGCAATCGCACAAAGCAATAGACTGACGCTTCGGTTTGACTTACGACCTTCTTCTATAAGATGTTACAATACTATAGACACACACACATTCACTTTGTCTGCAACTAATAGTAGTTCATAATTTCTGTCAATACAGTATATGGCATGCTAGCTCAGTGGATAACGTGCTTTGGTATGTGCGATTATGGCGAGCCGAGCGAAGGTTCAAATCTCATCTGCGGTTTGCTTGTAATTTTCTAATAATTACTATTCATAGTTTTGTTATTTTTTAATAATGACTAGTTCAATAATCATTCGTTTTTTGTTTCGGTCGTCTTGTTCACATAAATATTAAAGTTTAGCAGGTAGACCACAGAAAACTAAGTAAATTATTTCGATTTCTGTGGGGTAGACAGACGCAGTTCGTTACGCGTTTTCGCTGAATAAAACTTTGTTGGTTCGTGGTTATTGTTGGTGACGAGTATTTAGGTATTAGCGGTGTTGTGGTTATTATTTTCAAAATGCAGTCAAATATAAATATTGAAGGGAGATCAAATATAACTGCGCTGCGTAAAAGTGAATGTTATTTACAGAAATATCTTATGAAACCGGACTAAGTGTGAGTGTTATCATTTAAATATTTCATATTTTACTAAACATAAATCTTAATCAAAGGTATTGTTGATAGAACAGAGGTATTGTTGAGACAGAAGATGCCTTTAAAGTTTAAAATTCATTATGAGGTTTAATTCGATAAGTGAATGATAAATAATTATTATGTGTAATAAATACAATGTTATTCTTTTTTCTAGCGAAATACTGTGAGGGTTCAGAGGTATGAGGAAGAGGCTTATTATCGAGGAGCAGCGACGTCAAATGGTGAATGAATATGAAACAAATGGTTTCATACCAACGAGATATTTTGCTGAATTATTAAACACGTCATTATAAACCGTTCGCTGTGCACTCTGAAGGCTTGCATCACTGAAGACCAGCTAGGAAGCCGTTTTCGACAGAAAGGCATAAACAAGAACGTTTAAGTTTCGCACGATAATATTAAGATTTCAAGTGGGACACTGCTATATTTTAACCTTAAAATATTTACCGTACCAACTTAATAAACAACAGATTCGTTATTGCATGAATTTGTGGTAACGGTTTTTTAAAGAAAGAAAAGACATGACGCAAAAAAAAAGGTAAAAAAACACGTTTTAATATGGTGTTTGTTGTATTTCTCGCAGATAGACCGAAAATGTTTAAGATTATTTTAGTTATATTATTATTTTACAATTAAAATTTGAGGTTTAGTTTCAATCCTCTTTTCGTAAAGAAAATGAATTCTTAAGCTATAACCTCAATACCGTCAATACCAACCAATATTTACTAAAGCCAAATGAAATGTGAAATAAATAATGTAAACATATTGCCCATACTTAACCTTAAAATCACCTATTTTGTAAGTAGTTTTTTTTATTCATTTTGAGTAGTCTAATATTCTTATTTATTGCTTAATTACTTCGACCATGATCAAAGCTAACTAGTAATAAGCTAGCTAATATTTATGGTGAAAAAAATCCATTTAAAATTTAAAACATTTCATGATACAAATATGTCAAAATAATACAAATTGCTTGTAAGTTTCTTGACATCTATTTCACATCTTATTTAACTGAAGTAATGACTAATAATTGTAGCAATTTGTTAGCTAAAAATAAAATAAATATAACGAATAAATATTTTTTAATTTTGTTATCTCATATCACGCATTTTTAATTCTAAACCCTTTATTGTAATAACAGCATTAATAAAAAGACAGCAATAGTTAAAATATATTATTATTGCAAACAAAAATAATAATTTTAGCAAAAAACCGCGCTGTGTTTTACGAGATCGGAACCTAAGCCAGTTTGAAACTTAGACCAACGCTTAACGCGTTCTGCTATCTGCACACATAAGTTTTGTTCGAATTTTAGCAATGCCATAAACTGGCCGAGGTCAAGCGCATGATGCGTGTGTGTTACCGTGTCTAACAAATAAGTGACGGGTATATATATTTGTTTCGGTAGTGCGGCGCAAGTACGTGACGATACGACAGTGTGTGAAGCGCAAAACTGCGTTCTCTGTGGTGTGTGTACCGCGTGTTCACAGCAATACGACTCTTAACGTGCCTTTGCACTTTTGAACGCTTACTGTACCTCGGTGTGATTATAGACAAAAACCTGAACTTTAATTTCCACATCAATCTGTTGTTAAAAAAAATTCGACAGTTGTCCGAAGTCCGACATGTTGTAGTTCTTAAGACAGTATACTTAGCACTTTGTCAATCTGTACTAAACTAACGCATCTCTGTTTGGGGCGGGGCCCTATCATACCACACTCCACTGATACCTTTTAATTTTGTTTTTTATTTACTGTGTTCTCCTACCAAAGGTAAATATAATTTGTAAATATTATCTTCATAATTTAATAATCAAACAGTTTTTTTTGGGGGCTGGTAATCTGTGTGACTGGTTTTCCTACTGCAGATACCAGTCTCCCACAAAGGATTTATCAGATATTGTAATCTTTATATTTTTAAGGCGCCTTTGTGGAAGAGAAATAAATGTTTATTCATTAATTATTATTATAAAATTGTTTTGTAGATAACATTTCAAAATTTTTGAGCAGAGACAAATAAGAAATCGTTGTTCTGGGCACTACATAACCAATTTTGTTACGAATTTCAATACAATCATAATTATTGCACATATCAAACAAGAACATCGTTTCCAACATAATTCGTCTAGACTTTTAAACTTGTCTGATGATACTTCATCAATAGGTCGTTGTAGGATATGTAAGTACGATAGCAACGAAAATGCATGGCCTTTAAAAATTCTATGTACTTTTTCGACCATATCAGAGTATTTACTATAGTGGGGACTACCGAAACAGCGTACTCCAGCTGAGAGCGAACCAACGATTTATATAGATACAAATAGGTATAACATAGGGTAAATACTGTAGCCGTTCTCATAATAAAACCGAACATACGGAAGGCATTATTAACAATTTTGTTAATATGGGAATCTAAATGGAGTTTGTCATCCAACAGAATTTCAAGAACACGAACCAGGGTTTTTCTTTTTAGATTTTCCGGTGTAGGGATGTAGTATGATGTGTTTATTTTTGGTCAAACTAATGACACAACATAAGGATACACTAAGTTGAAGTTTATTGCGTGCACAGTATGTCGAGAACCGCGGACTTGCGGACGGTGAGCAATAAGTGGCTCACCGTCCGATAAGGACCAGGCCCGGGTCGACGGCGCGTTGTGTTCCACGCGTGCCTCAAAGAGATCAGTATATATGGTATCAACTTGAACACGGGCAGCCAAGTAGTTAAATAAATAATCTGCAAAACTCACCAGATTTGTCGCGGTTGATTTCCTTTTGACAAAACCATGTTGCTGTGGTAATAAAACGTTGTGAAGTAGAGAGTACACTTTATCGTATACTAATATCTCGAAATCCTTTGACAAAGCTGACAATATTCATATTGGTCGATAGTTCTCGGTGTCATGCCTATGTCCTAACTTGTAAACTGGGGTTATATTTGCAAGTTTCCAAGCTTGTGGAAATATCCCCTGTGAAATAGATAAATTAAGTATGGTAGGCAATGGTACACAGAGATTTGTGGCAGTCTTTTTTAAAAATATTGCTGGCACACCGTCTGGCCCAGGTCCCTGACAAGGGTCTAATGACTTAAGCCCACTCAGTACATCAGCTACCGAACATTTTATGTCACTTATCAGCGAGCAGTTAGGGGAGTAATCGGTATGCGAGGAAGGTACACTTTTTAAGGTGGTTGGTTAATAAACAGAATTAAAGAAATCAGAAAAAATATTGCAAATGTTTTCTTGGTTATTAGATGGCTGATCTTTATATTTAAGGAACTTCAGTAGTTGATTTTTGCTTAGAAATGAACGTCCAAAAATGTTTAATGTTGTTTCGAATGCCATCCTCTACAGAATTAATGTATTTTCTATATGATCCTTTGCACTCAGACTGATATCTCGTGCGAAATAGTGATAACTGCTCGTTGTCAAATAAATTCCCGTACATTTTTCATCCGACCCACGCTTTGGCTTTGTTATTATATATTATGGTAATAAGAGATTTTTTGAACCACATAGGAAACTTTAAAGACCTGCTAACAACCAAAGGTACATGTTTTCTTATTATGACGTAAATAACGTTATAAAACGTGCTTAAATACTCGTCAAGTGTTTGATTATATCAAAAATAATAATATTTTTTTAATTGAATCACCTCACCTCACGAACCATTGAATTATTGGGTAACGAAACAGATATCAACATACAAAATGGGGGATGATGGTTATATAACTGCAGTAAATAATCAGTGGGCGAGTGTGTGGTGCAGTCCTCGTTGCTAATGACCAAATCCAATATTCTCCCAATCTGATCCCTTGCATTATTAAATTGATGAGCGTGAGAAAGGACAATTACCTCTACAAGTCTGAGCAGTTAGCGAGGAACCCGCGGTGCACGTGTTAATTATAGTCTCCTAACAGATAAATATGTTCAGGATTGTTATGCCCAAGTAGGGGTTTTAATGAATCGAAATACTCAACATATACATATACTGCAGCAATAAATAGATTTCCACCTCGACCCGAGCCTGGCAACTGTATTAGTATATGCTCAATATGCATATGTAAGGCGGAACATGGATGTAATCTTACTGAGCGCAGCCCTTTTAACACATCGACTATGAAAAAATATACATTTTACTTTTAGAGTTTTTCCTCAGGTTTAGTTACAGTTATGTATCAATAATGTTTTGTAAATTTGTAGCTGTTATGAAGTAAATCATTCATAACGATGAAAAAAGTCCTCTATGGGGGTTTTTTGGACTTTACACTTGTGTATTTTAAATATAAACAGTTTTTTTTTTATATATTTCTTCAACTCCGTTTTTTTTTTTCATATTCGTCAAGTTTTTATAAAAATGTTAGTTAATCCGATAAAAGAACTCATAAGGAACTCATAAGAACTAATAACAATAATAATCAGAATCCAAATCGAGCCAATAACATCGGAGATATGGCAAAAAAATGTAAAGCGGGGTCACAAACGCTACTCAAAAATTAAAAATGGAATAACTTGAAAAGTATTAAAGAAAGACTCCCCTTTTTAAGTTAATTTTCGAGATATTTTTGTGATTTTTTTATCAGAAAAATACGGGCGGTCACATGCCCATGGACCACATTGTATAGATAATGGTGTAGTGAGCGCGCTGTAGCCCCGACGATTGGTGTCACCACCGCGAGGTTCGAATAGTAGCTTTGAAATACGAGTCGCGAGCTAGATGTAACAAAACGCTTTAGAACTCCCGCCAAAATAATCTATTAAACAGGAGAAACTGACTGACTGACTGACATATCAAAGCAGAGCCGAAACTACTGGAACTAGGAACGTGAAATTTTGCACACGGCTTTCTTTTATAATGTAGGGGAGACTTGACACTAAAAGTACTAGGCTTGCATGAATTCAAGATAGTATTCAATCATTATGTTATGCTACTTATAGGATTTAGATGAGGCAGACAGATATTTTATGACCTGAATTAACAAATAGGACACTTTTTATCCCGGTAGCGTTTCCATGGGATAATTTTCGACTTCCACGCGAGCTAAGCCGCGGAAAAACCTAGTCAGTTTATGTATCTGTGTGTATCTGTGTTCCGTGACTTCTAAATGTGTAATATAGTGACTGTATATTACAATTTTTTTTTTTTTTTTACATTATTAAACGGTATCAGATAACAATTTAATAAAAAGTACAAATGCAGTATTAAATATTTTACGCTGGTACGGAACCCTTCGTGTGCGAGTCAGACTCGCACGCGGCTGGTATTTTTAACCGTAACATTGTGTTTAATTTGTGTTGAAATTCCGCCCTAGAACGTACAAAAGCATTTATGTCAAACATCCATCACCAACATCCATGACGAGTAATTTGGCCGGTCCGTTTGGTAGTGGACCAACATTTTAGGGCGGAATTAGCTAAAGTGGTTTATTTTGTGGGCTATGTCGACTTTGGGTGTCAGTCAGGCCGTTGAATGTGCCGTACCTCGAGTCCATCCAAAACCGTCATGCCGTCCAACGGCTTCAGCTTAGCCTGCGCGCCGGGCAGCAGGGTTGAGAAGATGGACCCAAAGTCCCTGTTGACCTGCTCACATGCTGTGATTAACGTCCTCTTCTTCTTCTCATCAAGTTCTGCCATAACTTGCACCAGCTTAGCCCTGTCCGCTTCCACTATCTGCTTCTTGCGCATCAAGTCTTGGTACTGAAACATATGCATTTTTTTTTAAATTCTGTAACAATTCACATTGCGTTCGGATATAATTCAGCGTTAAACATAAGTATGGGAGATTTCGACCAGAAAATTTAATTTTTATTGGGTGAATGTTGTAGATCTATCACAAGAGTGTCCCAGACTTGTGGCACTATGCTTACCTAATGAATACTGTTCAAATAGACCTAGGCGCTGGCGTAGGGCACATAAATGATCAATATTTTAATTCATGAAAGTTTCTCATATTATTTTACGGTGTTTTTTATTACCAGTCTGCAACGAAACCGTGGTCATAATAGACGATTTTGAGACAAATTTTGAAACCTTGATATATGAAGTGACATATTGTGAAACCTATGATAATACTATGAAATTATTTCATGTGAAACCTGTGATAATATCATTGAGTGACATATTTTGAAACCTATGGCTATGATAATAATATCAAGTGAAATATTGTAAAATCAAACCTATGATAATATAACATGAAATCACATATTTTTAAATCTATGATAATAATATGATGCGACATATATTGATGCGACCGGACGCGACGGTCAGCATCGATCGATTGCGGTCTGGTTACACCATTATGTACTGTTGCCAAATAAACTTGAATCGTTTTTTCTTACCTGTTCCACGAATTTGGCGAGCTGCGTCCCAACAAGCAAGATAAGTCTAAGTCAAAACGTTTGTTGCAAACTATGTAAGTGTACTGATATTGGTCTTATGAATAGTCGTAGTTATAAATCTTTATAAAGTTCTAACAATAGTTCTGGTATTTGCTACAGGCCCACTGTACCCTGTGAATCCAAAACACTGTATCTGCTGATACAGTGTTTTGAATTAACAACGTTCATTCCATTTCTTTTAGCCTGTTTCATGCTATCGCATTCATAGTTTTTTACTTTGTATGAAAAATACTGAGATATTACAAGGCAAATTAGACTGTATCTACATAAAACTCAAGCGTAAAACAGAAAAACACGGCAACTGAAGTTGCAGTGTATTACCAAAATAATCTTCGCGCGTTGCAAGATACAATGTTTTGTCAAAACAAAGTAGAAGGGCTAACGCGACGCGGGTGCGCCAATCAAAGCGAGGCCGGGCGATCGATCTCAATGATTATTGGTCGATCTGTTGTTGTCGACAAATGCTTTGTGCCGTGATTGACAGAATGTGTTTGTTTCGGGAGTAGGTAATAGGTGAATTTATTAATGTGATTGACTATAAGTTCTTGTGCAGGACAGCCGATTCCATATTGGGAAACAATTAGGTGCAATTTGGATTTTTTCTGAGAAATTACTGTCAAAAACGAAGTACTCCATGATGGGAGGGGCAAACTTCTTTGATCACCCCCTTCCAAAAACGAAGTAATCCATGACAGGAGGGGCAAACTTCTTGGAGCACCCTCTTCCAAAAACGAAGTACTCCATGACAGGCAGGCAAACTTCTTTTCTTTGGTCACTCCCTTCCAAAAACGAAGTACTCCATGACGGGATGGGCAAACTTCTTTGATCACCCCCTTCAAAAAATTAAGTACTTCATGACGAGAGGGGCAAAATTCTTTAATCACCCTCTTCCAAAACGAAGTACTCCATGACGGGCGGGCAAACTTCTTTCCTTTGGCCACTCCCTTCCAAAAACAAAGTACTCTATGACGGAAGGGGCAAACTTCTTTGATCACTCCCTTCCAAAAATGAAGTACTCCATGACGAGAGAGGCAAACTTCTTTGATCACCCCCTTCTCAAAACAAATTACTCTATGAATGAGATGGGCAAACTTCTTTGGTTACCCTTTTCAATATTGGAGGGGGCGCCCCCCTCCGTTTGTTTTTGGGGGGGCATTTGGCCCCCTCTGCCCCCCACTTCCGCGGTCCCTGTGTAAGACTGGCTTTATAACAGTTAATTTTGAATAAAATATAAATAGTAGTAATTTATTTTTCTCCCTAAAAGGTACAAATTTAGTACATGGTATTTATGTTACAGGCAGATTCAAACCTTTGTGACAGTGGAGTCTATACTGGGTTCGGGACCTGTCTGACAGACCTCCAGGCTCACACCCTTAAAATTACAACATTCATTTGCACTTACGTACTACAATACAACATTGAAAAGCTCCAATTACTTAGAGAAAGGGAAATTAATTTACAAAACACAAGGAGATGTGCTATGTGTGTTTTGGGAGAGTGTTGTGTGTCCGTGAGTGCAATATAAGTCCTCGACCTCAGCACCCACGAAGGGCACTGGGCGCGGGCACCTACTTGCCCGAGAGTGTGTGTGTGTGTGTCTGTGTGTGGTTAGCAAGATGAAACGCGATTAAAGATTAATTTGAGTAGGTGTATATTCATGGTAGTCGAAATTATTTTAAAATATTTAGTAAATGTTCAGTCTGTGCATAATCCAATTCAAGTAGCCATTTCGTAACAGTTTTTTTACATTTTCATCTGCACATAGGGTGTAAGTATAAAAGTTCATTCATTTAAAAAACTCGTTGGTTTTTTTTTTTTCTATTTCCAATGCATTTTGATCTATCAATTTACTCCCATCAAATAAAAATACTGACTATAATTATTTACTAACATATAGATAGATACATATCTAGGCTCTGTTTTATCAAATCAATACACTGTAACTCTAAAATACAGTGTATTGCCTTAACAATTTCTTCATTCGCTTCTGACGACTATTACGGCAAAACAAGTTATCCACGATAATTCATCATGTATATTGTACATACAGGGTGTGGCGTAAATAGTGGTCCACCTTTAAGGATTCGGTGTACCAGATAGTTTACTATAACCTAGTACAATTTTGACCATTTGTAACCAAGGGTTCCTGAATTATTATTTTTTTTCTATTTTTATACGAAATTTCTATCTTTGGTTACAAATTCGATTGTAGTTTAAAAATAAACATAATTTTCTTACTTTGATTTCTGTTAATAACTGCTGAATACTAGAGCTATCGTGGAAACATGTTGTTTTTTATGTAATATTAGAGCTTTTGAAGAAATAGTAAGTTCTTCTCTATTTTTACTTTTATTTTTAACATATCATGAAAATTCAAGAGATTTTTTTGTAAAAAACCTATTGTTTAACAGAAAGATATTCAATTTTAATTGAAGTAAAGAATATTTTCTTTAAAATACATTTTAAAATTAAGTTGCGTTAACCGTATTCTTAAAACGTATTAAATCCTATAAAATGGATAAAATGTTACTTTTTACTTATGAAGTGTGATGTGAGTAAGCCAAAAACTGGTTTTAAAAGCACAAACGTGGCCGAGGCAAACAAAAGCTCGAACCATTTTACCCGAGTCGTGTTGGTTAACAAAAATTTTTATTTATGGCGAATGCAGAGGTGTCGGCAGAGAAGCAGCCCGACTCTATCGGGAGAGATATCCCGATCGAAGACATCCAGACCATCGGGTTTTTGGGAGAGTGCATAACGCATACACCGAGGAGAGGATACCTGGCACAGGTATAGGCGGTGCAAATGAAGGAAGACCGCAAGTACACAATGATGATGAAATTATTAATTTAGTTACTTTAACATCGGTCCATGTGCTAAGTCGCAGAACTGGCTTATCCACTAGAACTGTGAATACAAAACACACAGAATACTCAAAAGGCATGAACTGTACCCATACCACTATCAAAGGGTACAGTCATTGCTACCACGAGATTATTTGTTAAGAGTAACATTTTGTAGAGAAATGCTACGCAGAATAAGAGAAGACCCGCAATTTTTTTATAAAATATTATGGAGCGACGAGTCATCCTGCAAAAAAGATGGATATTTAAATTACATAATCTGCATAGCTGGCAGCTAGAAAACCCGCATCTCATAAGGCAAGATAGATCACAGTATCAAGTTAAAATAAACCTTTGGACCAGAATTATTAACGGACAGATAATCGGTCCACACGAGCTGCCAGAAACATTAAATGCAGAGAGATATTTAAGTTTTTTGCGTAATGACTTGCCGTCGCTTCTGCAGAATGTTGCTCCTGAAGTCCAACACGACATGTGGCTGCAGAACGATGGCTGCCCCGCTCACTATGCTGTTACAGTACGAGAGCACCTTAATGCAGCGTATCCAGATAGGTGGATAGGGCGCTTAGGTCCAATATTGCGGCCTCCACTCTCGCCAGACCTAAATCCCCTGGATTTCTTTTATTGGGGCTGCTTGAAAGAAAAACTCTACAAGGAACAAATCACTAGCATTGACCAATTGAGGACTAGAATCCAGACAGCAGCAAGAGAAATCAGCGATAGCGGGTTTGCTCGACGAATGAAACGGTCATTTATTCGACGTTGCAGAGCGTGTATAGCTGCAAATGGTGGCCATTTTTTTTTTATAATTTTTAAGTGTTTAATCATGTCAAAGATGTTAATAAATAATGACTAGTATGACTTGTTTTATTTCATGCTTTGGTCAAATACGTGACAAATCAGATCTACTAGATCGTTTTGCAACAATAGTGATGAAAATGTTATTGGCACTGACAGTGTAGTACATTTATTATAAAAATCGTAAGTGTTAACGTCACGACGATTTAAGATGTATTTTAATGAAAATCTTCTTTGCTTCAATTAAAGTTGAATATCTTTCTATTAAACAATAGGATCTGTTATTGTGATACCATTTTGGAATCTGTATTTAGTAGGCATATTTGTAAATGAATGGGCACATCCAGTATAGTACATTTTTTTTTACAAAAAATTATCTTGAATTTTCATGATATGTTAAAAATTAAAGTAAAAATAGAGAACTTACTATTTCTTCAAAAGCTCTAATATTACATAAAAAACAACATGTTTCCACGATAGCTCTAGTATTCAGCAGTTATTTACAGAAATCAAAGTAAGAAAATTGTTTATTTTTTTTTTTAACTACAACCGAATTTGTAACCAAATATAGAATATTTGGTATAAAAATAGAAAAAAAAAAAAAAATTCAGGAACCCTTGGTTACAATTTTATTGTACTAGGTTATAGTAAACTATCTGGTACATCGAATCCTTAACGGTGGACCACTATTTACGCCACACCTGTATAAATAAAATATACTGGGCTTGATAACTCATAAAATTACCTTTAGCTTGATATCAAACACTAAATGCTTTCCAAAAGAAGTTATAGCGTAATCGTCGAAAAACAGAAAAAATGTGTTTGCTCATTTTTTCAAAATCAACTTTTTGTAGTTACAGTGTACCACTGCACTTTTTATAATATTAAAACAGGCTGTTTTGACAACAGATTTCCAGAGTTTTTTTTTTTTTTTTTTGCTTTATGGTATGGTAGATATAATTTGTATTGGATACATAATAATTTTTATATTATCTCCGAAACAACCGTAAAAGTATAATATGTTTGTATGACTTTTTTTACTGCCAAAATGCGTTGTGGTCAAATGGGTATCATGAAAACAAAGACACGAATGTAATCATTCTGTATTTTTTTTTTTTTGTCATGGCAGTTTATAACTGCCATAAAACGAATTTTCTGGCCTGAGCTGAGCCAGCCTGTCCAGCCACGTTGTGTTCCTACCTGGTCTTCTTCCTTGCCGAGCAGCGTGTGTGTCCTTGCGTTCAGTCCTCGCGCCAGTTAGTCCTTCCTCTCCTTGAGCTGGGCCAGCCTGGCCGGCCACGTTGTATTCCTACCTGTGCCTACTCCTTGCCGAGCAGCGTATGTGCCCTCGAGATGAGTCCTCGTACCAGATTGTCCTTCCTCTCCTTAAGCTGGGCCAGCCTGGCCGGCCACGTTGTGTTCTTACCTGTTCCTCCTCCTTGCCGAGCAGCGTGTGTGCCCTCGCGTTGAGTCCTCGCGCCAACTTGTCTTTCCTCTCCTTAAGCTGGGCCAGCCTGGCGCCGGCCACGTTGGCCTCTCTGAAGTCGTACATGCCACCCGCAAGGCCGAAGTACTGCCGCTCAGATGTTATCCACGGGTTCTCGTCTTCCAACGATATGAGCTGGTGGCATTACGGTTGGATATTAGTAATAAATTATTTTCAAAGGAGACTACTACAAAGAACTGCTGTTTATTTTTTGGCTTTTCCTATCACGATTACTGTTGTGTTAGAGTTTGTCCAGTTTGGACCTCATACAGTGTGGTAGTTAAAAGACAGGACGTACTTTAAGTGTACGAACTGAGTGCGCGCGGGCGGCGAGCGGGCGGCGAGCGGGCGTCGCGTGCGAGTTCAAATCAGTTGTTTGCAGCGATGACGGAAGCGTGCGCGCCATTTCGTTCGAAGATATTGTTATAGAAATTCAACATAATCTAAGCGTGCACTAAGGCCACTGGGCGAACGCTCTTTCGCCGCTTGCACGCAATGCTGAACGCTCCGCTGGACACTTTTTCACTCAGGTCGTACACTAAAGAAGTTAGTTGATTGATTCAGGCGTGACCTTGCGGAAATCCATTATAAAATGATGATGTGGATATATTTAGTAACCTGTTCCGCTTAGCTATTTCTAAGAGTCTTGAAAAGACCCTGGAAGAAATCGACACGAGTTTCACCTCTCAACGCATCCTCGGGATGATGATTAACTTGTCGCGAACTCGAACACGGCGTGTTGCCACACCAAGCACCGAGCGCAGACGCGCAGTCTGCGCTAAGTTAATTAGAAATAGCTAAGCGGAACAGGTTACTAAATATATCCACATCATCATTTCACTAAGGAAGTGAAATGCGTAAAAGTAACTATAACTAATTAAACAAAACTAAAAATAACTTTAACTATAACTCTTAATAACTTTCTAAATTTAGACTTCTACATGTTATTTTATTGTTACTGAACTGCTTCTTTACCTTGCATATCGCTTTAGAAATGTACTGTACACGGTTAACGCAATATAATTTACTTGGAACTAGGCATTTTTTTTTTTATTGGTCTGTAAACTTTCTTGAGAATAAAATAAAACCATACCTTGGTATGCTGCTCGGTGGCCTCAGTTTGCAGCTCCTTGATGGTGTACTCCAGCTCCTTGATCTGCAGCTCGATCTCCCCGTTCCTCTTGAGCAGCTGTTCCTTCTTGTGCACGATGCGCGAAATCTCCGTGTTGCGAGTCGCTATCTCCGCCTTCTGGCGTTTGATGCGGGCCTGCATCTCTTTAACGGCTTCCTTTAAAAAAAAGGAGAGAATATTATAGAAATATTCTCAGGGTTGCAGGACTCGCAGGTGCTTATAAGCCACTAAGAAAATAAAAACGAACCGGAAAAAATAAATACGATTCGTACATGCGTGCGTGAATGTACTGCTAGTAGCCTTACTGAGAATTTATCCACACATTCACATCCACATTACATTAACTGTCAAAAAGAATATAATAAAAAGGTTGAAATTTTAAATAATTTTAGTAGACGTATACATAATAACAGAACTATAAGAGACCGTACTATCGCATTAGGTTATGAAACAGCGGCAGTAAATAAATATAACCCAATCATGAAACGCGAATTTGTGAAGAAACTAAACTTATTCTTAGGTATTTTAATGAGAATAGATGACAAGTTCTCTCGTTGGTTCGAGTAAATAATTTCGCATTAGGTGTATGCGTAACCCCAGCAAAATGTTGCGCCTTGGTTCATAGTTAATTGCAATTTATTCAAGTATAGCAAAATTTGTTCAAGTTGTATTTTCGAAGTTATTCGAGAAAAACTGATTTTGCTGGAGTAACGTTACCCCAGCAAAATGTTTTTCAAAAAAGGCATTAAGTCTAGAACCAAGTACATGAAAAGATAGCTTTGATGAGTTGTAAATGTCTACCAATAGCAAAATTTGTTCATCTTATAGGTTTTGAGATATTCAAGATTTTGCTGGGGTAACGTTTTGGAATTTTCAAAATCTCGAAAACTGTTCGTCGCATAGTTTAAAAAAAATACCAGTTATAGGCCTTAATTTGTTCAAACATAAGTATTGCGATTCATCAACAAAAATCGATGTAATTAATTGTTTTTAGGAATCAGAAAAAATCGATTTACTCGTAAACTAGTACATTTACAAACAAAAAGCAGTTACGGTATACCTATCATATACCTTTTTAAGGTTTACAAATCTGGATTAAAAAGCTTTACGCAATATGAAGAAAAAAAAATGCGACAAGTTTAAAGATTACAGCATAAAAGTCCTACTACGTATCTTCCTGGATTTCAACTTTTTGGTAAAAAATTTCACTCTCACTGCAAAGTAAAACGCTTTGCTTATTACCTACATTTTACCCGCATTACCTACTGTTATCATAAAAAAATGCCACCAAATCGAACACCGCCTAAGACGCCTGTTTTGGAGTCTGAAGAGAGACAGAACTTAAGTGTGCATACTATCCCTAAACCTGGACCCAACCCTACCTTGATCATGATTGCCTCTCCTAATGAGAATACTAAAACAAATCGGAAGCGCAAACATGACGATGAAAACCTATTTTTATGGAGGAAATACGTGACTTGCTTAAACCGCTCAAACGGAAAACAAATTAGAGGCACTGCAAAAAGCGTTAAATGAGACTGTTGCTCAGAATGTCGAAGTTACAAAAAAAAAATGATAACAGGAAAAACAGTAACAATAAATAGTAACAGCCAATTAATCGCCAAGAGCCTCGACCAACACCTAAGGAGGCTCTCGTTGGGCAGCTGGATCAAGGGCTTGATCCAAAGAGCGGTACTCCTGGACACGGCTCGCATTGTCAGAAGGTTCCTCTCCCTGGAGCCCTGACCGCCGGTAACTTGGATCCTGTTCCCGATACCGGTGGGCTACTATTTTTTATATTTTTAAATGTTTTTATATTTATATGTTTTAATATTTAAAAATATAAATTATGTATATTTAAGTGAAATAAAGGATAATAATAATTGAATACATCCCATATTAAGATTCCAGGCCCCCTAAAAAGGTTCACATCGGCGTCGTGTCGACGGTAAAGTATTTGGGAGTCGTCCTCGACAGCCGATAGAATTTCGTCGAACACTTCCAACGCTTGGCTCCCAGACTGGGAGCGGGCCGGGGCTGCGTTGAAGCGGATCCTGCCCAATCTAGGGGGTCCAAACGCCTCCGTCCGGAGGCTCTACGCGGGGGTCGTGCGGTCCATGGCCCTTTACGGAGAGCCGGTGTGGGCGCGTTCATTGAGACTGCGGCCAGCCCGCCGGTAGAACGCGTCCCAGAGGGTCATGGCCATCCGGCTGGCCCGAGGATACCGCACGGTCTCCTGCGAGGCGGCGAGCCTCCTTGCCGGATTACCGCCATGGGATCTGGAGGCAAAGGTCCTCGCGCACATTTGGGAGTGGCGCGAGGAGGCGAAACGCCGGGGCTTGACTTCGCTGCCGCGAGAAATCACGGCACAGCGGACAGAGCTCCGGCGGGATCTCATGGCGTCATGGAGAGTGCGACTGTCGCAACCCAGTGCTGGGCACGCCACAATTGCGGCGATAAGACCCCTCTTTGAGAAGTGGCTAGAGAGGCGCCACGGCGTCCTCACCTTCCGCCTGACGCAGGTCCTCACCGGACACGGCTGTTTCGGGAGGTTCCTGTACAGGATAAGGCGGGAGGAAATGCTCGGGTGACACCATTGTGTGGATCGCCCGGAGGATACGGTGGAACATACGGTGGAGGTCTGCCCGGCTTGGGAGGAGCATCGCCATATCCTCGTGGAGGCGATCGGCGGCGCTGATCTTTTGCGTCCGGCCCTGGCCATGCCATGGTACGGAGCGAGAGGAAATGGGAGGCCGTCACCTCCTTCTGCGAGGCGGTAATGCTCGCGAAGGAGGAGGCGGAACGCTTAAGGGAGAGGCAAATTTTACGCCCTCACGCCCCTAACCTCCGCAGGAGGAGACGCCCAGGGCGTCGGGAATCGCAAGCCGATTTCCGGCCACCGTAGGCGCGGGCTTGCGGACAGTGGGCAATATGTAGCTCGCCGTTCGATAAGGATCAGGCCCGGGTCTACGGCGCGTTGAGTTTCACGCGCGCCTCAGTGTGACAGTGTCAGCAGAATTGACGGGGTCCGTTAGGCCCGATGCCTGCCGGGGGTGCGAAGAAAACCGAAAGGGAGATCGTGGCCCCCGGCGACAGGGCAACCGAAGGAACACGGGTGGGTTTTAGTCAGTGAGAGTCTGACACGCCCTCCCGCTCCGCCCAGAGCGGGAGAACTTATTTGATAATTTCCCGCCCGAAAAAAAAAAGGCCTAAACCGATTTACCCATCTGAAAGCCTAACGCACAAAGCTCAGCGCTTGTACTACTTAGCCCGAACCCTTTTCAAGGATAACTCCTTCCAATTATGTTGGTCGTCTTATGGGAAAATATATATGTAGAGAGCTGAAGGCGAAAAGCTAATATTAATCAAGAACGAAGCAGATCTTAATCATTGACGTCTCAACAAGTGACTAGTTATCCATTCTTACGCATGTCCTGTGTTTAAAAGTTTAATGAATGTACTTTTTTCAATTTTTTTATGTTGTCTTATACATACAGCGAATTCATACAATTCATACACATTAAACATCATACAATAACATACATATTCCTCAGTTAAGCTTTTTTACTCGAACTAATTATTGAAAATAAATTATATCTTGTACGCACAAAACAAACAGATATCAATCACGCCTGCTGTTTGAACAAGCGTTCTACTCATGCTGTCTTGCTGTGATATTATCCTAATTCCAATATATAGAATAATGGTTGCACTATTTGGAACCATTCCCACTCTAATGGGTGGCCCCATTAGTCATTAGAGTAACAGATGTGGACAACCTTTCTGTGGCTGGGACATATTGCTGTGATGCGGAGACTTGTAACACTGTAATTAATGTCTCCTCACCATCGTTATAAATATAATCGTAACCCAAAATATCCGTAGCATACAAAAGAATTTCGATTTCAAGCCCTAGTAGCTAGGTTTTCTTTTGAATTTGATATAATTATTCTCACTGAGTGTTGGTTGAGTCCTAATAGACTTATACCGCCAATGGACGGCTACATCACATATTCCTCAAAAACCTGGATTCATCAAAACGACGGTATTGTGATCGAAATTCTTCCGAATCCAATTCCACAGCCCGGGTATTATAATGACTAATCCTTTGCATACCTATTTATTCTTGCACGAATATCCGTACGATTTGCTTCCTCAAGAACATTGAAAAACGCAAGGCAAGCCATAATAATAAAGAATTTGAAGAAATATTGCAGTAAATAACACTAAAAATCCTCACTCGATCTGAAAAGTACCTTTTTTGTGATCGTGTAATTTGACGTTTACTTTCGATCCAACAACTCAATAATAAACTGTCAGATGGCGTGTGGAGTACGCACTTTTCGATCCCAACGAATCTCTCGATCGAAATTTGTTTCGTTTCGAACCACCGCACGATCGTGCGCTAGTGTCGGATTCAAGAGTATGAATCGGCATTTAATTCGAATAGAACTCGATTGATTCAGAACTCGAAGTTGTCGGGAGTAAGGCCCCAGGCATGTTTGACGTGAGCCACTGGCTAAGAGTTAACTTACTAACCTTAAATCTTGCATAATCGACCCTAATCCAATTCTCTAAATTGCCTCCTAATCCTCTAAAATTAAGCCTTCCAATATATGCGTTAAGTTACACGTATGTCATGCCCCCAGAACTACACGCCCTGCTCATGTCTACCTATTCCTCGATCAAATACAGTTAAATACTATAAGTTTACTTGGCGTCAGCACATTGAGGTAACCACTGCGCGAATTAGAAAACTCATATGAGTATTTAAGACACTTCGACAAGTCGCACTCAGTCACTCACACTCTCACACATACTCACTCACACTCTCACACACACTCACTCACACTCTCACACACACTCACTCACACTCTCACATACACTCGCGGCACGTTCCCGCTCCGCGCGCCGCAGTGTCGCGCATGAGGTCGGCGGCGGCGCGGTTGTCGGCCAGCAGCTGGTTGCTGCTGATTATACTCACAGTAGCCGCGGCATGTTCCCGCTCCGCGCGGCGCAAACTGTCGCGCATGAGGTCGGCAGCGGCGCGATTGTCGGCCAGCTGCTGCTTGCTGTTGGCCACGGCCTGCTCCAGCTCCGACACCTCCAACTTCAACGTCTCCAGCTCTTGCTCCCGCTGTTTCCACAAGCTGCCGTGCAGTTCAGCATCTTTTTTCGCTTTCTTTAACGTCTCTTCAGCTTTTTTGTACTCTCTGTTGAACAATTTTAACATTATTAATATTGCAAGGAAGTATAAATGACACTCTTCAAAACTTACTCCCAGTCATTCTATATGTGTTTCTGTGGGTCGGGTATAACGGCCATACAACGCCCTTTTTTTTTTTTTTTTTGTGGGTGGGAAATCATCAAATAACTTCTCCCGCTCTGGGCGGAGCGGGAGAGCGTGTCAGACTCTTACTGACTAAAACCCACCCGTGTTCCTTCCGTTGCCCTGTTGCCGGGGGCCACGATCTCCCTCTCGGTTTTCTTCGCAACCCCGGCAGGCATTGGCCCTAGCGGACCCCGTCGATTCTGCTGACATCTCTTTGAGGCGCGCGTGGAACACAACGCGCCGTCGACCCGGGCCTGGTCCTTATCGGACGGTGAGCTACCCATTGCTCACCGCCCGCAAACCCGCGCCTACGGTGGCCGGAAATCGCCTCGCGATTCCCGAAGCCCTGGGCGTCTCCTCCTGCGGCGGTTAGGGGCGTGAGGGCGCGAAATTTGCCTCTCCCTCACGCGCTCCGCCTCCTCCTTCGCGAGCATTACCGCTTCGCAGAAGGAGGTGACGGCCTCCCATTTCCTCTCGCTCCCTACCATGGCCCTAATCAGGGCCGGACGCGAGTGCGTGCGCGCCCTGCGTGTGCAGTATAACAACGCGTTCAAGATTCTGGTGGAGCTTTATAAGCTTTCAAAACCCTTAACATAAAAAAAAATACTGAAGACTTATGGGGATTACCGTTAAGGTTCCACTCTGTATCATTGACAGAATTGCTCCTATCTTAACAGGCATATTTAATCAATGTTTAGACAGCGGTACGTTTCCTGAAATAATGAAATGAAATGAAATGAAATGAAATGAAATGAAATGAAATGAAATTGTTTATTCTGTAAATAGGATATCAGAATCACTTTTACACGTCATATTAAAAAAAAAAAAATAAGCTAGTTGAGTTCGGCGTTTCCTATCTGACTACTCTGAGAAGAAAGGCCGAAACAAACTCAGAGGTCACAGTCTCTTTTAAAGTCCAGACATAATCTTGGTCAGGCCATATGAGGACCATGTAGATTAGTGTCTGAAATGGTCTTTTGAGGAAAGAACCACACAGATTTGAGTGAACCTGTCCAGTCAGTGCAAGCATTTGTCAGTAATCGTGGAGCTCAACTCAGAACTTAAGGAGCTCAACTCGACGAACAATACCAAAGAAAGGACATTTGGGTAGGCCGCATAAACTACTCAAACTGCCAGACCATAATTAAAACTAACTGAAAAATGAAAATAATAATGATATCCACATAGTCCTCACATTCACAATAATTAAATAAAATAATATAATACTTTACAAAGTAATCATGTCATTTTGAATATAATTTTCAACAATGTCAATGTGTATATAAAACTGGTATATTTTCATGATTTTACAAAATAATTAAAATGTTAAGTTTTATCACAAGGCTTAGCAGAGCGAGCAGTTCAATCCCATGCTTTTTTATCTTCTAAATAATCTGAAATTTTATAATACCCTTTTTTACAAAGTTTAGTTTTAATACAGATTTTAAATCTATTAATGGGTAAGTTTCGAATGTCAATGGGAAGTTTGTTGTAAAAGCGTATACATTGACCCATGAACGAGTTGCCTACTTTGTGGAGACGTGTGCGATGCACAGCAAGATTGTGTTTATTCCTGGTATTTAAACTATGAATATCGGACATTTTCTTAAAATTTGATATATTTTTGTGTACATACAATAGGTTTTCAAAAATATATTGTGAGGCTACAGTCAGAATATTTATTTCTTTGAATTTTTCTCTAAGGGAATCTCTTGGACCTAGGTTGTATATGGCTCGAACAGCCCTTTTCTGTAGAACAAAGATAGTATCAATGTCCGCACAGGTTCCCCAGAGAAGAATCCCATATGACATAAGACTATGAAAATAACTAAAATAAACAATTCTGGCTGTATCCACATCAGTTATCTGTCTAATTTTTTTAACAGCATAGGCGGCCGAACTTAGTCTTCCTGACAATTTTTCTATGTGTGGGCCCCATTGTAATTTACTGTCAATAGTGATTCCAAGAAAAACTGTCGAATCAACAGGGTCCAACTCTGTTCCATTTACTTGAACATTGGTAGATAGCTGCCTGACATTTGGCATTGAAAATTTAATGAGTTTAGTCTTTTTTTCGTTCAGTAGAAGATTATTTACATTAAACCAATGCACTACTTTAGAGAGTGCATCGTTAACTTGTTCAAAGTTGACTAACTGACGTTTGGTTTTAAAAATGAGCGAAGTGTCATCTGCGAATAATACTATCTTGTGATTATCCCTTATGTGATAAGGTAAATCATTTACATAAATTAGAAATAAGAAAGGCCCAAGAATTGAACCCTGCGGAACGCCCATGGTGACCGCAGATCCTGCAGATTTCTTGCCATTAACATCGACCCTCTGGATTCTGTTGTTCAGATAAGAAGTCAGAAGGTCAAGAGCCTTGTCCCTCATACCATAGTGGTACAGTTTCCTGGTGAGTGTATCATGATGTACGCAATCGAAAGCCTTAGACAAGTCGCAGAAAATGCCAAGAGCATCTTGCGACTCCTCCCAGGCCTCGAATATGCTCTTCAGTAATTCCACGCCCGCGTCTGTAGTTGAACGACCCTTTGTAAAACCAAACTGTTTCAGATGAAGTAGATTATATGCATTGAAATGTCCTAACATTTGTTTTAAAATTAATTTTTCAAAGATTTTGCTCAAAGTAGGTAATATTGAAATAGGGCGAAAATTTGTGGGATCAGTTGTGCTGCCAGATTTGAACAATGGAATCACTTTGCTAAGTTTCATCAGATCAGGAAATACACCAGATGCAATGCAAGAGTTAAAAACGACTGCTAAAAAGGGTGAAATTACATCAATTATTGAGGACACGGTATGTACTGATAATCCCCAAAGGTCAGCAGTTTTTTTTACATCAAGATTTTTATAAGATTCTATAATGTCTTTAGCAGTAATAACTGTGAATTCAAAAAGTTTGTCACATTCTGGTACACATTCTTTAAGTATTGAGTAAGCAGAAGTAGAGGACGACGATGACAGAGTTTTGGTTGTTAAAATAGGAATATTAGTAAAAAAAATTTCAAACTCAGTTGCCACCTCCACGTCTGCCTTAATATCTACATCATTAATTTTTAGATGGAAGTCACGATTCCGTACTGTCGTTCTTCCCGTTTCTGAATTAATAATATTCCAAGTTGTTTTAATTTTATTTCCAGAAGATTTTATTTTATTTTTAATGTGTATGGCTTTTGCTGAGGAACAGGCTCTTTTAAAAATTTTTGAATATTTCTTAACAAATTCTTTAAAAGTTTCATCATAGTTATATGTTTTTTCATGATACAATTCAAATAACCTCTGCCTACTTTTGTAAATACCTGGTGTTGCCCAATCACTGAATATAATGCGGTCACAAACAGGCAATGTTTTTGAGGTAAAAACCTTCCTAAACTCACTATTGATGAGGTTAAATAGTAAAGTGTAAGCTTGATCCGGGTCATTTTGATAAGGCAAACCGGGTAGTTTTTCCATTAAATTATTCTTAAATTGGCCTAAGCGACTTTTATTTACAGGAATAAAACTCACAAGTTTTCTTTGTGCTCTGACTGTTTTCTGAGGGAAAGTGACTAACTGGCCACAGTGATCAGAGTCTAACTCATTTATAATTACTCACTCATAATAATGAAACATAGTATCCCTCTAATCTATATAAAAAAATCATGCTACACCAGATGTTATCACATTTAACCTCAAAAGATATTTTACATAGTAGCCAGTTTGGTTTCACGACAGGTAGGACTGACGCGGGATTAAAACTGATTAGTCACATTTTGGAATCCTGGGAGAAGTTGCAGGATGCAATTGGCATTTTCTGTGACCTCTCAAAAGTATTTTGACTGCGTTGACCACAATATACTTCTCTGTTAATTATAATTGACAGATAAGTATATTATAGTAACAATGTAAAAATGACTATATTGTGCCGTAGTGGTGTACCATTACGGAATTCGTAGACAAGCTACTAATCTTGTCGACGGCGTCCTCGGGGTCTTTAGCTAAGATGGGCGTGCCTCAGGGCTCCATTCTTGGCCCTATCCTATTTCTAGTTTATCAAGATTTTGCGGTACCACCGCCAAACTATTTTCCTTATACGAAGATGCCCGTGTAGAATTTCATGCACACTTCCCGATCCAATCTGCAGTATATGCTGAACTTCTTCGTATGTAATTCGCGTATTCTCTTGAATTAAATTTTTCATAGCCAGCATGTTTTCTTATGTAACAGCCGTCATAGGGCGGCCACTTCTTTCTTCGTCTGCCAAAGTTACTCGAGCATGCATAAATTCGTTGAGCCAATGGAAAACAGTCACTTTACAAGCGCTTTTGTCTATTAACACCATTCGAAGTCTTTCAAACAATTCTTCTGGTTTTAGTCGACATTTGAAATCGTACAAAAACATCGTGCCAAAATGTTCTCGTTGTTAATCCATTTTTCAATGAAACACAGTATTTTGATTTTACTCTTAAAAAAAATGTGGAGGGAATTTCGAATGTTTGTTTTTTTGTAAGTCATAGTTTTAATTGAAATCAAAATCAGACAGTGTCCCATAGACAAAAACTGTTAACTTTTTTTGTCTATGGAACTGTTACTTTTAGGTAATTTTTTTATTTATTTTTCAGGATGTTTTGTTGCTAACCCACATTCTATCCTTCAATCATGGTATAATAATATACTTCGCCTGGTATTCTCTTCCGACGATGGCCTAAGACTACGTCACGATAAGTGTTGCCATTGATTGTCCTTTTCAATAAATTTAGGAACTTTCTCATTTAGTTAATGAAAATAAAGTAAATTACTAACTACCTTAACTATTTAGTAACTCGTGTGATTCATCTATTTAGTTTTAAATTATTGAACATATTGAATTATTAGTTCATAATTGCTTTGTTAAGTTACAAATGTATTTTGCACGGGTAATTCAATCACACACAGTGGCCACACATAGAATTGACAAGTGTCATACTGACAGCTCGCCATTTCATCGCTATTGTTGAGTCGCTCATATCTATAGCGTTGTTTCGCTCGGTGAGCAAAATACTGTGGTTCCCAAACATTGGTAACTGTGAAAAGGAAAACTGTGTAAACTGTGAAAGATACGTGCACAATAAAAATGCTTAATTGTACCATACTAAACTGTAAAAACAGAAGTAAAAAAGGCGGTGTAATAAGGTTTTTTTCTTTTCCCAAAGAAGAGATGCTAGCAAATGTGTGGCTTCAGTATTGTAGACCGAAAACAACAATAAGAACTGGTATGTACCTTACTACATATTATTTCATTTATCTACGCGTTGTAAATTCCTATAAGGCATAATAGTGCCAATCCGGCTGTACGCCCGAACATAACCTAACCCAACTAGTTTTTTACTTATTTACGAAAATATCCACATCTTGGATACGGGACACGAAAGATTGATCTAGGTAGCGTAGCCTGTGATTGGATTTTTTTTTGTGTCTAGGGGACAACTAATTTACCCTTGCAATGAATTGATCAAGGTTGCTGATATAATGGAGAGAGAATTTAATAAATACCACGGTGAATCTTTGCACGATGAAAAATTCATTTTCACAAATTTGACACGGATTGTTCATGATGCCACAAAGGACTTGTATCCTCAAATTCATTATGAAGTAGTACTCTGTTTAGTTCGAACGATGACCTATCTACGAGTAAGGGAACTAAATAAAACCATAATATGCAATCAATTAAAAAAGAAGCAAAGTAAAAAAATACAAAAAGTATTAAATATGTCGATTTATTAAAAATGATAAAACATGAGTACCCGTTGTATTATTTTTATCTTTTTCCCCCACTAAAAAAGTTTGAGAGCCGCATCGCAACTGATGACGTATTCTTAGGCCAATCACGTGACCCAGCTGTCACGGGAAGAGAATACCAGGCGAAGTATATTATTATACCATGCCTTCAATGATACCGACTTTTTTGCGAATGACTGAATGAAAATCGTCAGTGCAGTTCTGTGCAAACATCTCTACGTATCTTAATCCTACTCTACGTACTCCTGCTCTACGTATCGACAGCACTCACCTCTCTCTGTGCCCCTTAATGTCTCGCACTTTATCCTCCAGCTCCTTCGCTTGCGCGGCAGTTTGTTGCTGCGTCAATTTTGCATTCTCTAGGGCTGCCTTCAGCTCAGCTATCTACATTGCAATAAAAACATTATTTTGAAAATCGTTTTTTTAATATTACACGGAATTAAGAGAATATGGACAAGACAAAAGCAATACTTGATCAAACTACTTCATGTCAGTTCTCCGTTTGTGCACGTTCATTTAGATCATCGCAAATAACAGAAGTGGCATCGGGGCGTGTCTGTGTCCGCGCGTCATGATCATGATGCTCATGTCGTAGGAAAATGTCCGTCTCCCCTAACTAGTGCGCTTTCGACCGCATTTAAGAATGCCATGTTGTTCAGTGGTATCTTGTAAAAATCGAGGCCAAACTAGAAACTTTATAAATCATAGAACCACATCGAAAACATAAATATAGTAAAAATACTTGTGTTGTGTTTATAAACACAAGTATTTGACTATATTTGTGTTAAAATCATGAAAAACAACAAATCGTAAAAATATTTCTTGCCTTTACTACGTTATTTTTGTTTTTATATACCACAATGACTGCACTATTTTTGCAGTAAATACATTGCTTCTTAACCACTACCTAAGTTTGTCGATAAGTGACTGGACAAGCAATGTAAAAATCACAAAACGGCCGCTGTATCTGACGACGAGTTAGTGATGGACTTGTGCAGATCCACTAACGTAGGCTATCGACAACAATGTCGATTGTCGTATGAATTTATATTTCTATTCAAGTTTATTCTTCAATTTGTCAACCGTTATAGCCTGGTTGGAAGACCGATTTGAAAAGTGTTTTATACTTATTTAGATTTTCTCATAACGTTGAATTTTTTTATTTACTTAATATTTTTTTTTAGCTACGTGTTGTTTATTTATATCATGTTCATATAAATGTATATCGTTCTTTATTTATTATTTTTTCAGGACCTCCCAAAATTTTTAATACAATAATAAATGGGAGAGTTGATAACTTTCCGATTTAGTAAAAAAAATAATGGCTTTTGCACAGCACAACGATAGCGATCGATGTTTTCGTGTGAATGAGTTGTACGGTGCATGGTAAATGCACGCTATGTTTAATGGGATAAGGTTTATATTTGACTATGTAGTACGTTTTGATTTATGAATATCGAGTGTGCGCGACTTCGGATCTATTTGTTTTACTAATCTGTATGTGTAGTTGAGGGGAAAAAGTGGCTCTGGAAACATTGGGTTTCGATACATTTTCAACTACCTATACATATATATATACCTATATCTCGTTCTTTCTTATATCTATGGTCAATACAGTAGGTACATTTTTCGGATCATTCTCGAACGATGACGATGCGCAGAGGGCGCGAGGAATACACGCATTCGTATCATCACTACATACTTATTATAAAATAAAGTCCCCCCTCGCAGCGCGCCGCGTTTGTCTGTCTGAACCCGATAAACTCAAATACCAAACGGATTTTCATAGTTTTCACCAATAGATGAAGTGATTCACGAGGAAGGTTTAGGTGTATAATTCATTAGGATTTTGTGTAAATTGACTGAAATATGACGATGATTGTTAAAGATGTCAAAAAATATCATGCTGACTGGGAGCTTTACTGACGTGCGCCGCTTAAACCAATGGAGTTATATGATTACGTAATTATTCCTCTTAAAAAGATTAAACAACACATTTTTATCCCGGTAGTATGTTCCCGTAGGATGCTATCCGACCTTCACGCGGGTGAAGCCACGGGGAAAAGTTAGTCAATCTGCAATCTGCCTAAACTTTTGCCAACTATGTTGGAATCGGCTTCCAGTCTAACCGGATGCAGCTAAATACCAGTATTTTACATGGAGCGACTGCCTATCTGACCTCCGAAACCCAGTAACTGAGTAATACGACACCCCTTGGTAAGACTGGTTGTCAGACTTTCGGGCATCTGACGACGCGTAACGACTGTCAAAGATCCAGGAATAACAGCCTCAGTACTCATCATTAATGTAATACCAATGCAATCAATCATTGAACCAGTGACCAGTCATCGCCATTGAATACAGTCCTTATACTCCACTCAACAACTTACGTCTTTGACAGTCGTATGAAATGGCATAACACGGCAAACTGACGTGGTGTGTCCATCTGCTGATCAATAAATTTCCCTTAATGAACAAACGTAGCAACCTTTAAGTTATTTCTCACTATCTATGCGGTCGCAATTTACTTTCCAAATGTGTTTTTGAAAAAAATACGTTAATAGCCAGACAAAGTTTTATAAAGTTCAACTAAAGCTATTTTTTTTTTGTAACAGTATTCATTCTAAAATCCACTTAATTTACACTTTTATAAAGTTGACATTGTGGAAATAACATCAATTGAAGAAGAAGGATCAGAATATGGAATACATGTGTACCTGTGTCCGCAAGCTCTCGATCTCGGCGTGCATCTGCGCGTGTGATGTGGTCGCCAGGCGAGCCTTCACGATGCTCAGCTCGTGAGACATTATTTCGTACCTGCCGGGCAAAACTAATGCGTCAGAACGAACACTTTTTATTTATTTTTATTCATTAGGGATAAAAACAGTTACATGCTACAGAAAATACAAGATATCCTAAAACTAAAATAGTAAACATGTAACCCACACCATTTTCCATATATTTACAAAAGACTTAAATGAAGTGAATGAATACTTCTAACAATAAAATAAAAGCTGTGTGGCAGGTAATTAACAAAGAAACTGGAAACACAAAACAGAGAGATCAGAATGAATTGACTTTAAAAATAGATAATGAAACCATTTCAGATAAGTTAAAATTTGCTGATACGCTAGAAAATTTATTTACCAACATCCCAATAGAGGTTACGAAATCTCTCCCCTCATCATCTATACTAGCTGAATCTCTTCTAAAAGAACACTTCACTAAGGCCATTCCAAGTTTTAAATTCAAGCCCATTTCTATTTTCACAATTAAAAAAGCATTCAAAAGTCTTAACATAAAAACACTGAAGTCTTATGGGGGATTTCCGTTAAGGTTCTTGAAGATATCATTGACACAATTGCCCCTGCCCTAACAAGCATATTTAAAATGCAATAGAAGAGTGTGTATCAGAATGGCGGGTGTAATTTCCAGATTTGCCTAAATTTATTACAGTTATTTGGTACCTTCTGTGTACCTTTACGTACCTCTCTTGAAAATCTGTGTACCTACACCCGTATGATGATATTTTAAAAATTAGGTACACCCGCCATCCTGATGTCAGAACCGCGGGTGTACTGCTAACCAATATATGTAGCCAAGCGTACTGTTTATGTAAATTTGGTACCTCTTGTGTACCTGCAGATAAAAGTATTAAATAAACTAAATACTGCAAGGTTGCTGCGAAAAATAAAAAAATATTTTTTTATTACACGACATTACTTTGTATTTTATAATACTAACTAACAATAGTAACGACGTCAAAGGATAATAACAATCTTCAGTAATTGAACCTTGAACCTCCATATTAAACATATTGCCAAGATACGTTTAATGTGTACCTAATATCTTTAATAGTAATCCCAAACCTCCGTGTATCATTTAGTCACTGTTGCGTGCGTGACTATACCGGGAATCGGAAATGAAATTAACGGACACAAGTTACACACGACTCAGGACAACACTTTAAATGTGATCCGCAAATTGTTGTTTTATGTGTTCTGTTTCACAACTTCGTGTTCAGCAGTCGCATACTACGACCACTGGACCACTGGCAGTCTACAATTAAACTATTTTTATTTGATGCATTTGTATTACTCTGATGCAAGGACGCGGTCATTATATTTCCTTATTGCCTGTTTCCTAATGGTTCTGATATCAATAGTAATAAAATATGAAATTATTTCCATTCAGTTCCAGGATCGAAATAGATTCATAACATATATCAAGCTAGATAATGTATGCATATAATTTTCTTGTTGAGACATACTTGGTTTATCGTTTCGAATGAAGGTAGACGTAAATATTAATATATTACACCAACCCTCTAACGACCATTTGACGATATAGTAATCTTACAGATTGCGTAATATTTTGTTGTCTCTCGAAAAAGTGTAAAGAAAAGTGAATTTATTTTTATAAAATGAAACGTGGTAGCAAAAGTTGTGTACCGTTACAAGAGCAAAAACAAGCGTTTGTAAAATATCAACAATATTCCAAATTAAAAGATGATTTGCCTTCACCCTGTGATAAGATATTTCATGAAATTTCTAAGGATCTACAGTGTAAGATGTCTGCAAAGGCTTTGTATATATCATTAAAAAGGAACTATGACAATTTTTTTGATTCTGAAAGCCTTCATGATGTGTCGTCTGATAACAGTGATTCAAAGAGCATTGTTTCAAAAAGTGTCATAACAGAATTTGCTTCGGATTCTAAAGAAGATTCTGAAGGTGCTATAGAAGATGAAGACGAAGTCTCTAGAAAACATGAGGTTTTTACATTTTTTCTTGACTTATATCATTGGGAAAAAATACAACCTATCACAAAATACACCGTACGAAACAAATTTCAATCCAAGTCGAAGACTTCTCAAAAAAAATTTGTTTTACCCAAACATGAATGGGCTCATCTGTTACGCGAAGAAATTTGGAAAAAAACAAAAATACCATGTAGTTGGACTTTTCAAAATCATTCCGTTAAATATGGCGATACAGTTACATGCTATGGAACTTGTGCACAATGTAAGGCTGGTGTCAAAATACGAATCAATTGGCCGACGGATAATTATTGTTTGTGAAGGGTTTTTAACTGACTATGACAGTAGTCATCATCATATACCCGCCAAAAAGATTAAAATATCACCAGCTAAGCGGAGAGAACTGTCTGAAATTTTGAAAAACGAATCTGCGATAGTTGTTCGTAATAGGTTAGCGGATGAAAGTATGTCCGTTGGAGATACCGAGCCATCAATACTACCAACTGCAGGATGTTTGCGACAAATAAAATATGAATATAAACAGAGTCAGTACTACCATAATCATCCTATTTTGGCCTTGTGGAGTATGACAACAGTATTTCCCTATAACGGATTGATAAGACATATTGCTTTGTACCCGTTTTATTTGCACTATTGGTCACAGCTCAAGATCGTTACTATGAATCCTATTCAAAATTAAAACCAACTATTATGAGTTTAGATGCCACCGGCAGTATTGTAAAAGAAACTGGTCCGTCAAATGATAAAATCATCACAAAACATATATTTCTATATTCAGGAGTACTGTATGACACAAACAATGGAAAAAGTGTACCGTGAAACCTGGCAACTTTGCCACTTTACGGTGGGCAAAAAAGTTTGAACAAGTTTTTCTTAAAAAATCTCTATGATGTTATAAAAAGCAATCAATGAGATATGTAGTAAATTTTATGCATTATTGAAACACAATCTTATATCTATTGTTTTCTCATTATTTAATGATGTTTTAGTCCAAAATCTTTTATGGCAAAGTGAACTATCACTTGTGGTAAGACTGCCATCCCAAAATTTAGGAAAAATTTAAAAGAGTTACCATAAAAAATCACAGTCATCATTGCCGCATGCTTGGTCACAGTAAAAATATACTACAGTTGTATAATATTTTACACTGGCAATTGAATTTCCAAAATGTGGCAAATTCACCCGCCTTGTTTCGATTTTTTCAAAATAAATAGAAATTGCTGTCAGGATTGCATCAGTAAAATTAGGGGTAGGTAGTAGGAAACAAAACTAAATAACAGGATTTTAGTTTCTTACTTGTGACAGCCCTAGCCTCTAAAAAAATATGGCAAAGTCGACGTTACTAAAACTTTGCATTGGGTTGGTATATTTGCCAACAGTGATTTCTGAGGTTCAATTGGTTAAAGAGACGTAATTATCATGATTTTATTCAAAGAATATTATTAAGAAAGTGGTATTATAGTTTGACTTATCTACACAAGGTATATCCCACTTATTTTCCTTAAAGTTTCGGAGCATAAAGTCACTCACAGTTAGCGCGGGAAAAAAGTAACCGCCAAAAAATTACAGTTCTATAAGAGCTAAGTTGTCATATACAATAAAATGTTGCCATTCAAATTTGATTTAAGAGTATTACAAACCTTAATAAAAATACAGTTTTGACGTAACAAATTATTTTGCATCGTAAGGCGGTACATGGCAAATTAAACAACCTTTGGCAAAGTTGCCAGGTCTCACGGTACCTATTATGCAAATGTTATCTGAAAATCAAAGTTTGAATACCATATACAAGTGGTTAGAAGCTTGGTTGGCAAAAAAAAATCCTCCCAACGAGGTAATAGTGGATGACTCTGCTGCTTTAATTGGAGCTGCAGTTAAGGCATTTACTCCTTACGAGTCCACGAAAGATTATTTAACTTCATCGTTCAACAAATTAAATTCGGACGCTAAAACGCCAAAAGAAACATATATACGTTTAGATACTAGCCACTTTGTGAAAATAGTGTATAATTTATCATGTTTTCAAAATGTAGACTCGCGAGTGAAAGCTTTTTATTGTAAATGTATCCTGTTTATTAAATCGTTAGATAGTTATGATCGCGTAAAAGACGTGATCGCAGATGTAATATCAGTTTGTCTTCATAAATTCATAAATACAGGATCAAGATGCGAAACTGCAATAAACACACTCAAAAATATTATTAAAGCGAACAAAGAAATAACAGATACAAGCAGTTCCACTGTAGAAACTGAAGCAAATGCGTATTCCATTTTTAATGAAAATATTATAAGCAATGGTCATACATCAGAAGATACGCTTCCTTTGATAGAAGTTACGAATGTCCCTAAATGGTACAGAGACGAAATCGACAAAACAAACTTGTTGGTATCTCTGGCTGATGATGATGAACCCGGTTGTCGTGAAAATTTATTTTACATGCCGTCATTTATAAGAACACTAACTCGTTTGGTTAGCCAACTCCCACTATGGTCTAATATAATGGTGACGGTTTATAACTCTACCAATACCGTGGCCACTTCATCCAACGTAGAAAGTTATTTTAAAACGATAAAAAGATACCTCTGTCGTATTCCCACAAAAAGCCAGAGACTAAGAGTTGATGAGTTTTTAAAAATCCATTCAGAATTTTTGGCTGGTGAAGTCAAAACGGCTATGATTAAAAAAAATTAGGAAAATAGCTCATCCCCAACAAGCAACAAAAGAAAAAATAAACCAAAGAAAATTAAATCACAAATAGTTAAAAAAGAGTTCAAGGATGAATCAGTTTTCTCAGAAAATCCATCTCTCGTAGAAAATTGGAAGGGGTTAGGTAAACGAAGCACATCATCAAAACATAGGATAGGTTTAAACTCTATTCCATTACTGTTTAATGGAACTAGGACAAGAACTGGTATTAAAGATGTCCTGGTATCTAACACATGTGCATTCGATGCTGTTTCTCAAATAATTGCTGTTGGATGTGTTGATGGTTTTAATTTAAGCACTTCGATACTAAATAGCGACAACATGTACTGTCAATTCGTAAAAGCGATGATTGACAAAAATAGCAAGAAACAATATTTGTACAAACGTCGAGCTGAAATTTTTGGCAAATTTTTTGACAAAAAAGTTTCTAATAATAATATAACCCATATAAATTGTGAGTGTTCAGTGACGTATATCTTTGATAAGATTCTAATAGACAGTGATATAATGTACAGTGCTGAGCGTATAGAATCTTGTACAAACGAATCTTGTCCACTTAAAAATGTCAGCAGAAAAATGGCATTTATACCTATTGACACAAATATTTGACAGAAATATTTTCATATTTCTCTACTAAATAAATCCGCACAAGATTCGTTAAGCGACGATGTAAATATTGTTGAATGTCGGCGTAATAACTGCAAGGGAATAAGAACATTCAGTTATATACTTCACAACACTGTGTCGTTTGAGTTAAGTCAATCCGAAAGTATATGTTTAGATGATGTGCCCCGTAGTATAACATTAAACGATACCACATATAGCTTGCTTGGTATTATTGAATTTTTACCTTCAGGTCCTAAAACAGATAGAATTACGTGTATAGGCCATTACAGATCACATTGTTTTAAAGGCAAACGATGGGAGTGCTATGACGACCTTCGTAATCATGTAACAAAAAGCTATAAATGTATGATTGCAGAATGTATAATATACGGATTAAAATCATGTCTGTAACATAAATGGATCTTTACTATTATTAACGTTAAAATACTGTGTAGTTAATAGAGGATGTTTTAATTATACAGGGTGGAAAGATAAGTCGGGTGTTGAAGGGAAAGTACCTTAAATCCTCAAGTTAGCTTAGTTTGCTTAAAGGAAACATTCCTTTATTTTTAAAAAGAAACATAACAGCATTCAAAGATTTTCTAAAAGTTCTTTGCTTAGCCCGGGACTCCAACCAACTAAAATTAAAAAAACAAACACTCGCTATTTTATTATACTAATCGTAAGGATTATTATTCAGGATAAAATTTCTTTAACAAACATTTGGTCTTACTCTCGTGTGTCGTACCACAAATCCCTGAAGAGTACCAATCTAGTACAAAAGTTCGTTAAAGAAATTTTTAATAAAATAAAGTTAATGTTAGATTTTACGATCATTTTTATTTTTAAGACCAAATGTTTCTTAGAGAAATTTTACCTTGACTAATATAACCTTATCGATTAGTAAAATAAAATAGCGACTTTGTTTTTTTAAATTTTAGTTGGTTCGAGAGGCTGGGCAAGCAACTTTTAGAAAATCTTTGAATGCGGTTATGTTTCTTTTTAAAAATAAAGGAATGTTTCCTTTAAGTAAAATAAGCTAACTTAAGGATTTAAGGTACTTTGCCTTCAACGCCCGACTTATCTTTCCACCCTGTATACTAGTCCAATTTTTATTACATTGATTATAGTTTTGTAACAAATTATAAGGCCGAGTTAAATGCACATGGAATCAGTGCGTTATTCATATATTAATCCTTTTTTATTTCGTTATCGTGAAAATTAATTAATATATCCTTTAAAACTGTCTCTTGTTTCATTTTGATTCTGGAAACACTGATAGACAAACATCCTAATTCTATAAATCCTTCACAATTCTAAAATGGGCAATATGTTGTTTTTTTAATTATGTATACATATAGTTTTTTTTTAATATTTAAGATAAGTTATCAATACGTAGATTGTTATTTTAAAAGATACGTTTTACGAGAAATTATTTCTTTTTATTTTTGCAGCAACCTTGCAGTATTTCGCTTATTTAATACTTTTATCTGCAGGTACACAAGAGGTACCAAATTTACATAAACAGTACGCTTGGCTACATATATTGGTTAGCAGTACACCCGCGGTTCTGACATCAGGATGGCGGGTGTACCTAATTTTTAAAATATCATCATACGGGTGTAGGTACACAGATTTTCAAGAGAGGTACGTAAAGGTACACAGAAGGTACCAAATAACTGTAATAAATTTAGACAAATCTGGAAATTACACCCGCCATTCTGATACACACATAGAAGAGGATATATTTAGTAACCTGTTCCGCTTAGCTATTTCTGAAGTCTTAAAAAAACCTGAAAGAAATCGACACGTGTTTCACCTCTCAACAAGGCATCCTCAGGATGACGATTGACTTGTACCAAGCACTGAGCGCAGCATATTTAATAAATGTTTAGATAGCGGTACGTTTCCTGATTTAATAAAACATAGTAAAGTAGTACCAATTTTCAAACCGGGTAATATGAGTGATCCCTCTAATTATAGACCAATATCTGTGCTACCAGCATTGAGGAAAATATATGAAAAAAAACATGCTAGACCAGATGTTGTCACATTTTAATTCAAATGGGATTTTACATAGTCACCAGTTTGGTTTCACGAAAGGTAGGTCGACGACTGACGCAGGAGTAAAACTCGTCAGTCACATTTTGGAATCCTGGCAGAAGTCCCAGGATGCAATTGGCATTTTCTATTACGGAATTCGTGGACAAGCTGCTGATCTTGTTGTTTATCAAAAAGGGAGCAAAAAGTAAACGTTAATGGGGCGACGTCTTCGGGATCTCTAGTTAAAATGGGCGTGCCTCAAGGTTCAATTCTTGGCCCTTTCTTATTTCTAGTTTATATAAATGTCTTCCTTACATGATAGCTAACTTATCGGATATAATTCTATTTACTTCTCTTATTTTTAAAATAGACAGGAAAGATATAGATAGGAAAGATATATATATATATATATAAAATTAAATCTTTCACTTAGAAAGGACCGTGTTGTCTTATCCAAAAGTTTAATACTTGTACTATTGAGTTAGATAAATGTAGGGAAAAATATGACACTGATATCCAGCTCCTCTATAATGATATTCTACACAAGGAGCACTTGCTGAAAGATATTTTTGAAAAATATGAGACTTCACAACAGCAAGTAAGTGACCGCTTGCTTGAGGCTGGGGAACTACTGGATTTGGTGAAATGCAATGCTTTGATGTATGAGTCCCTGACTAATAACCTCTCATGCACTGTGCAAACCAACCACTACCTCCACAGCCTCAGCCTAACTTGTTCTCTCTGTTGTTGGCTCTTCCAGCAGAGACTTGTGTTAAGTCACAGAAAAATAAATCAATATTTTTTCGTGACGAATCAGGTTCAGGCTTTGGGAAAATTTTACTCAATTACCTTAGCCATAGTTTTACCAATCATAGCTATCATAAGTTTTAATCAAATGATTAAAAGAATTGTAAACACAAACCTAGATCATTATTCTACAATGGTTTTATTATTAGGTAATAGTACAGGTATTACCAGAACGGACTTAGTGAATGCTGTGGACATCTTATTAAAATTAAATGTAGGAAAGCTGATGTTGTGTGCTTTTCCTTATTCTGATACTTTATCATATGATGAAAATAACTATACATTTTTTAAGTTGAATAATATTATTCACACGCTGACATGTTGTCATAGTGACAAATTATTGTATTTTGACATTAACAAGTTTGTTAGTGGTTTTAAGTTAACTCCGAGAACTTTATCTCTGTCTTGGGAATATAGACATTTGATTGCTATGTTGATAGCATATAATATTAATGAGGTTATAGCTAATATAACAAAGTGTAGTATTAATGACGAATCTATGTTGTCTAGTTATACTAACAGCATAGTGAATAATTATGTTTTACCATGTACGAAGGAGGATCCACCTACAATACCAACATACTTGAAGGCCACTACCAATCAGATAGGGTATTCCCTTCCTGCTGGAACTCATACGGGTATTTTAGATTCTTCTGTTGTAGTTGTGGAGGTCACTCCGGATAACTCTTTAAACTAGGCAGTAAGACAACAGAAGTTACCCCTTCAATCAACCAATTATTATTAGAGAATAATAAAAAGTTATCTTCTGGCAATATAACTCATAATGTTAAACCAAAGGGAGTGCAACATACTTTAAAATTACACAGACCGACAAAAATTTTAACCAGAAACCAGACTAATATTTCCGAAGGTTTTCGATGCGCTGAATCCAATTCCTCAGAATTGCTCTAACACGTCAGGTTTCTGAGATATCCTAACCTAAAATTGCAAAAAGTACCGTTTTTGCCCGATTTTGAGGTTATGTAGACTCAAGAATTAATAAAAAAAAAAAAAAGTTACCATATTAAAGAACAAGTCTTCCTCTTTCAAATGCCGTTGAGTTTGCTCAAATATATATTTTTTTTCGCTGACATATCGTGTTTTGAAGTTCTCATCTTTGTAAATTTTCGTATACCTGAAAATCAATTGAGATCACAGACGTGATACAGTCGATTACTCATTTTCTGCAAATAACTATTCATTATTATAATAAAACTTATTTCAAAAAAATATGCGACTTAACTCGCTTTAGGTGGGTAACCCACCGAGGAGGACGGTCACAAAATCTTGAAGACGTGAATAGCTCTATTCTGCAAGTCCAAGATTGGTTTACGGTAAATAATTTGGTACTAAATAAAACAAAAACCAAATGCATTAGATTTAAATTACCTAATGTTAGAAGTAGCGAATTTGTCATGATGTTGAGTGGGGAAAAACTGGAATTTATTAATCAAACGGTTTTTCCTAGGAATCACGCTAGACGAGAAATTACAATGGGGACCTCATATAACATCTCTTGCGGGGCGGCTAAGTTCGGCCGCTTATGCTGTTAGAAAGATAAAACAGTTAACAGATGTAGAAACCGCGCGTTTGATCTATTTTAGCTACTTCCACAGCATTATGTCATATGGCATTTTACTGTGGGGTCGGGCTGCTGACATTTAATCCATCTTTATTTTGCAAAAGAAAGCTGTCAGAGCCATTTATAATCTACGTCACCGTGAATCAGTCTGGAAACTATTTAAAAGGATTTATATTATGACGGTACCTTAACAATTCATTTATAAAAATATTATGTACGTAAGGAAAAATCCACATCTCTTTAATAAAATAAGTGATAGACATAATTTTAATACTAGAAATAAAGATAAACTAGATCAACCATTTTTCAGATTATCTAAAGTACATCTTTTTATGGGGTACTGTGTTAAATGTTACAACAAAACACCCTGTGACATATTGCAATTAAATGAAGAAAATTTAAAACTCATATTAAAAGTACACTTTGTAAACAAGCATATTACAAATTAGAGGATTATATCCAAGATAAGAGTGCTTGGAAACATGCTGGTCCTCAATCTTCGGCAAGGATTTTATTGATGTATGATGCTATCTCGATGCCGGCTGCGCGTCACAGTCGCAAGTAGGCCAGGCACAATGGGTGAGTACGAAAATAACACGTGAAGATTAAACAGTGGTAAAAAAATAAGAATAAAGAAGTAATGTGAATAGAAGCGATTTCCATAGTATAAATACACGTAGTAGACATGAAATTGTGATACCCAAATTTGGATTAACTAAAACAAGCAAGTCATTTCTTATAAACAGTATCCGCTTCTATAACAACTTGCCAAATTCGGCTAGAGAAATTAGCGATGGGAAGTTCAAAACCCACATCAAACGCGTCCTTATCAAGAAAGCATATTATAAAATTAAAGACTATGTTGAAGTCAAGGAAGTTTGGCAATAATTCCTTCTACACGTGTGGCTTCCCTGGTACCTCATTAACGGCATAATTATGATATATAACTACCATGTTTATTTTTTTTTCCACCGGTACCCAGCCCCACTGTGAGTGCTGTGACAACACTGGCTGCGGTAGTTGCGTCGAGCTCAGCGACGAGTATTTCTCTCCGCCCACAACGCCACCACCTGCTCGTCGACGGAAAGGACGCCGGCCGCCGGACGGCTTAGGACCTCGAGGCCCACCGGCCTCTGATAGGGTCGCAGCTCCCGGTGGGAGTATGCAGCGCATGAGATGGACACGCTCCATCAATGAAAACGTCATGCGCTCATACTATGGGGCTACAGATGGAGGAAATAATCTGACCACGTACCGTGTTCGGATGCTCTCTCTTTTTCAGCTGCTTGAGCCAGCTGTCAACGTTTCGGCACAACGACTGTCGGATCAGGTGCAGGTCATCCAGCGTAATCATATGCTGGACGACACTGCACGTGATCGCCTACGAATTGAACTATCCGATAACTGCGTATACCTCACTGATACTCATTTAATTCTGTACTGCGCGGCTGTAGCGGCATACTCACGTCAAATTTGCTAACAGCTTTAAAGCTACACGACCGAAACCAGACGTACCAGCTTGGGAATGCAGAATTGAGCGCCGTATTGGTGAGGCCAGAGCGCTTCATCAGCAAACTAATCTGCTTCAGGGAGGGCAATACAGTCCGTCCGTTGCCTAACGGGAAGTCTCCAGGGCCGGACGGGCTGCACAACTTCTGGATCTGGTTTGAAAGATCGCACGCTCGCTTGGCGACTCGGTACCAGACTGCTTTGGAGTCTGGTTCGCTCCCCCAGTTCCTAACGACAGGAGTTACCCACCTGCACCATAAATCTGGTAGCACCGCGGAACCCAAAAATTATAGGCCGATCGCATGTTTACGGTCTATAAAGTTCTTACATCCGTTTTGAGAGCTAAAATTAACAAACATATTGACACTAATTCCATCATGTCTGCCTCTCAAAATGGATGAAGGAACGGGTCCCGAGGTACTAAGGAATACTCCTCATTGATATGGCCATTAGCCAACGGGTTCGCCGTTCCCGAAAGAATCTGTCGACATGCTGGATAGATTATAAGAAGGCCTATGACTGTGTCACATACAGGGCTCATGAGGTGCTGGAGTTGTATAAAGTAGGTACAACTCTGCGCACTCCTGAAGTCGTGTATGGGGCAATGGAGGACGGCCCTTCGCTATCCAGGATGTCGAAATATCCAGAGGAATAGCGAGCCGATAAGGATTGAGCGAGGTATATTTCAGTGCGACAGTTTGAGTCCGCTCTGGTTCTGCTTAGCCCTGAATCCTCTAAGCACACTGCTGAAGAATTCAGGTCTTGGCTATCGGTTGAGGAGAGGTGGTCAGGTCACCTCTACATGGATGACCTAAAACTCTTTGCCCCCAACAATTTGCAACTGATGGAGCTACTGAAAGTAACTGAAACTTTCAGTAGCGCCATCAGGATGGAATTTGGTGTGGAAAAATGTGTGGTCATGCATGTCAAGCGATGGGAGATTGTGGAATTCGTGGGAACCCAATTCTCAGATTCCATAAGCGTTAGAGTCTCCACATCCAAAACCTATAAGTATTTGGGTATGTCGGAAGCGTTGGGCATCAATGTTACTGACATAAAGCAATCGTTGAAGGAGCGCTTCTTTGGCCGCCTGAAAAAAGTATTTAATAGTCTACTATCAGGCGGAAACAAGGTGCGCACCTTCAATGGTTGGGTCATCTGGTTTTGATGTAAGAAAGAAAGAAAAATAGTTTTATTTGTCACAGAGACACGTGCATACATAAAAGACAAGAGTAAACGAAAATAACAAAAAGTAAATTATTAATTCACTCTTCTTTTGTACTCTTTCGGCATACTCAAATGGACTCAGACCGAACTCGACGCCTTGGATAGGAGGATCCGTACGCTGCTGAGTGCATACCGAATGCATCACCCATGGTCATCGGTAATGAGACTGTATATCCCGCGAAAATGTGGAGGTCGAGGCTTTTTAAACGCTAAGACCCTCCACAATCGCGAGATATGACCCCAACGCGTGGCGGCGCGGCGCATCGGTTATTCGGTTCCTTTGAGTGCACGGCCGGCGCGTGTGGGTTTAGATGTCTAGTAAAGTACCTAAACTGCGATGGCCGCGCGTGAACGTTGGCTAAACAGCTGATTGGGAGTACTCAATTGAGTTCACATAGCAGTTTCATGTTAAAATAAAATACTTACTTACGTGTTTTAAATTTTAGTCACATTCATTATAAATCGTAACTATGACACAATAAAATATTTTGTTAAATAAATAACGATATCAAGTAGTTAGTTAACTTTTAATATAATTTTGTATTATAACATAATTTGATATTGCTGGTTCGTGTACACTGCACTACGTGGTCGAGGTATGTTTTATGGTTCACTGGCTTCACTGCAATCCATCTGCAATCTTTCGCGAATGAAGTACACGTTATTAACTCGACCTATTAAACAGCGCGGGCCGCGCGCTGGTGGGAGCGGGGGTGCGGTAAGCAACGCGCGAGCGAATAGTTTGTCCTTGGCGCCATTTCTTTTGAAGGACAAACCTACTGGGTGGGAGCTCGTACGCTGTAGCATAAGTAATAAAGCGCGTAGTAAATTTACTACGCGTCGAAAGAATCTTGATATTTAAATTAATTTAATTTTAATTATAATTTTTATGTCTTAACATATCTCGGGACCCTGGGGTCCTGGACCTTAAGACGGCATACGAGGGGCCGAAGCCAACTCGCAGAGGCCCCTTAGACAAATTTATATGGAATGAGGCACCAACCGACGATTATCCCTTTTCGCATAATGCAAATGCACCCAAGGACAACCCCCGATTGGTGTAGGACTTTTGCAGGATATGGCAACAAAGACATTGGACTATGGGTTTGGCTTTAGTTGACTGGTCACCTGGAACTATGCAAGGACTATGGCCCCTGTCTGATCAATGTTTTATATGTACAAGGATAAAATGGCAGGGCGCTCAATAATGGGCCCCCGAAAACTGTCGCTCGCACATAGTGACGTAGCGACAAGGTGGCAACATATCCTGTGGTGCTTCAGGAGTGGAGAGGTATTCTACGGCTTTCAGAACAATCCCAGAGCCCGGAAGATGGTCAAGGTCCCTACGAGCATATACTGGAACACTTCCTTCTTCCTAACACGTTTGGTCTTGCCAATCTCCACTCAAGCCAGCCAATTAAGGTAAGAATAAGGTGGGAGCTTCGTTCCTTGTCAGTGTTCACTCCAGCCGGCCAATAAAGGCAAGCCACAGGTGAGGAACAAGACTTCTCCCGGGAGATAGGGTCCGTGGGGTCACTACTGCCCAACAGCTCGCCACATGCTGCCCTGGTAAACTCAACCGGCACAGACCTATAGTTTGGAACGCGCAAGCCCCACCATTACGTCAACGTAGATACGGCGGTGGGGTCATTTTTTCTTTTAAATCTTTTTTATCAATTTCGGACTTTATTCAAGCAAATACCAAGTTATATCACTTTTTTTAAATGTATTATTTGACATTATAAATTTTCGAAATTATTGGCTTAAATGTAGAAGTATCATGATTAGAATACGTGGTTAAAATATTGCTAATGAATTAAATTTCACCCTGTTAGCTTTCTGTGATGGCTTAATTTAGCTAATTAAATTTATAACAGACAATATGTCTATAGACTTTAGCCTTGTTATCTCGATACAATCAAATCTGTTGTTACAATAGCCATGTCTTTACATTTAAAATAACTTACGTAAATACTCATTTTACTTGTTCTACAATAACCACAATTAGAAACATTGTAAACTGAGGTTCCTAACAAAGTTGCGCAACATCATTTTGTGGTAGCAACTGGCAATATGATTCACACTCAAACTAAGAAATATTGCCAAAATTTGTTTCCCGCAACACAATTACTTACCATATTTCAGAAACAAAGTCGTGCAAATTTTGTTTCCCACGCACGCGGGATTCAGGCTTGATATCGGAATTGAATCGAGTTGCAATAACAACAGACACCAATTATTGTCATGGACGTAATAAATATTAGTTTGTAATGGCTTACTTTTGTTGTGTAGCGGTGTATTTTTCTCCGGCATGCTGCACTGACTGTAGTTCTGCAGTATACTGCGAAAGCTGTGCCTTCGCCGTCTTATGATCTTGTTCCAACTTCTTGAGCTCTTGCAACTGGACTAGTATCGAGCCTCCCTAAAAAACAACGGTTTCATAAAATCGTAACTTTTTTTTCATCGAAAGTTTCGCAACCTGCCGACTCCCAAAAATTGTTATTTATAACAAAGTTACTGAATAAAAGCCTCGATTAAAATGACACCCAATAATTAAATATGTATTGATACATACGGAGTCTGTGTTATGCGAAGGCCTAGGACTTATGAAGGAGAAATGAAGTGACGCATAGCTGGTAGCACACTGAAGTAACATTTATTCAATGTTAGTAGTTTATGAAATTGTTGCATAATGAGGGGTATTAAAACACGAGTAGGCGAGGTTTTTTAATAGTATCACACGAGTGTTTTAATACATAGTTATGAACAGATTCGTACACTACTTTATCTACTCTCATACATTGGGATTGAACCTATAAAATAAAAGATCATAGTTAAAGATCAAAAATAAAAAAAAACAGTAATTCAGTACAAGTGCACGTGTGTATGTCGCCTGCACCAGCACATTCGCGCGGGCCGAGCACTGCTGCCTTACACGTTACACGTTCCATCACAAACGTTGATGGAAACTCCTCGGTGATATTAACTTCCTGGACTTGTCCAGTATCGTACTAGTCAAAAAAATGTTTTATAGCATTAAGTGTTATAGCTATTTTTACATTTCGGTATGGTGTTTATAAAGTATGTCCATATAAACTCGTTTTGAAGTTTATAATTCGAATTTTACGTTATGAGAGTAGATAAAATCTTTGATAAGTTACCTCTTTGGTCAAAGTAAACAGTTCGTTTAATTTTTAAATTGCGAATATACTAAAATAATAATTGTAGCATCGACAACACCTGAATATAAAATTCATAATACCGCATAACTAAACCATAGACAGTTTCGAGCAGCCATTGTTGTTAAACATCTATGGAATTAAAAAATTATAATACATTATCTCTTTCATTAAAATCCACGTCGCACAATATGGTCTGTTCCAAAATGTGTTTATTTGACCGGCATTTGACGCAATCAATATCCTATTATTATTAAATTATATTATAATTATTATGATTTGACCCCACTACGCAACTTGTTGATTTACGTTTGGCTGAGCGCACTGCTCTTACATTGAATCTTACTTCTATTGTGAGAAGAGTTTCGCTGGGATCTATAGTAGGCCCAATTATGTTTATTTTGTACTGTGCAGATAAAATTAAATGCCTCTAGAGATGCAAGTACCACACGCCGATGACGTCCAACTTTACCTAACCTTCAATCTAGATGAGTACGATAGTGCCATGCCATTATATAAAGATCTACACGATGACCTTCGTAGAATCGCCGCCTGGTCTGCAGAGAATTGCTGTCGTTAAACCCAACCAAAACGAAATAAATATTGTTTGGCACAAGACAGCAACTAGCTAAACTACCCGCAACGTTTCATCCGAACCTATTAGGCGAACCAATTAACAGAATATATGAAGTACGGAATCTTGGCCTCATTATGGACAAAGACCTTCGTTTCGTAAAACATGTAGCCGAATCGGTAAGAAAATAATACAAAAAGTTCCGCATTGCTATTTCTAACTACATATTATAGTTAAAGTCACAATAACCGCTTTTTGTTCAAATTAGTCAATCAATCAAAACACGGCTAAAATCGAAAGATGATGATATTCGTATTATGATATTAATCCTTATACTAAATAGTTTCATAAACAAGGTTGATTATCATCACGCTATGACCCTTAGGAGCCGTGCAAAAGTAAAAAGAACGCTAAGCGAAAACGAACTAACAGAGCAAGCGAGTGCTGCGAAGGAACAAGACATTTCACGCGGACCAAGTCGCGGGCAGAAGCTAGTACAAAATAATTCGACAAAGTCACAATTATTTATGTCAAACCCCTTTATGTGAAACATAAAAAATAACATTTAACTCAGACAGTGTAATCACATAAGACACGGCAATCGCACACGGCTATAGAATCTACATTCTACATACAACAAAATCTACCTAATATTAGCCCTGCGCTTTATTCAATTAGCACTATTTAAAATAGTAGATTATTCTTATGTGATTAAGTTGCCATGCGATGGCCAAGACATTCTATTTATTAGAGAGAATAAATTAACAGAATTGGTTTTACATTAGATCTCACATATTTTTGCAGTAAAAGAACTGCGTTGCGAGATTTTCATTTTTTTAATGTTATGTTTTTGATGGGATTATTTTTACTTAGAGCATAATAATATTATAACCTTATTATATAAAAGAGTTATGGGACAACAAAAGGAACACGTTGTATAATTCAACTATACGTATTCCTTTTGATGTCCCATCTTCTCATTACAAATAAATGTGTAACTTGAGTGGATCGCGTAAGAATTTAACTTGAACAAAGTTTGTGTACACTTTCAACAGATATTTTTGAAACATTCATTAGACAGTCGAGATAGCGGACCGACCTTGAGCTTGGCGCCGCCGGCCAGCGTGCCGGACGGGTCGAACACGTCGCCGTCCAGCGTGACGGCGCGGCGCCGCACGCTCGGGTGGAACGTGACGCGCTTGGCTGTCTCCAGGTCGCGGCACACCAGCGTGCCGCCGAACACCCAGGCCATGGCCGGCCGCAGGTGGCTGGGGAAGGAGATCAGGTCCAGCGCCAGCTGAACGTTCTCGGGACCGCCGCCCTGACCATATACACACACAAATTACAATCCAATAAAATAGAATTCCCTTAGACCTTATGTAGGCTGCAGAAATCCGCTGGATGCGAGAAACATAGGAGCGATCGCTGTGGCGACGCTTGAGGAGGCCTATGTCTAACATTCGACGTCCTTCGGCTGAAATGATGATGATACAACTACGCTTCTTCTTAGGTTAATGTTCGGAAGAGGACATAAATGTTTACTAAACAAACTCAAACACTGACACCAGATAGTATTTGGAGGATAGGAGTATTTATGAACTGCAGAGCAATTTAAGGAACACAATAGGGTTTCATCCGTGATTTTCAGCACAGGACTTTTCCAAATAACAATAAAGATCGAGAAAAGAACACAATCACAAAGTATACATATACATAACGCTATAATTTTCTTTTGACATGTGGCCACAATCAGAACTAACGCCGCAATCTTGTACTAACAATACACCACACCCCCGTATGACTGCAACGTTGGTCTCGTGGTCGCAAGCGCGACTGCTGAGCGTTCGATTCCCGGGTCGGCAAATTGTTATTGGGTTTTTCCATTAGGAATTTCTTAGTAACAGCCTGGAGTTCAGACAGAGAAAGTTCCCGGTGTGATAGCCCCGTGCCTCGCGCGCACGTGTCGCCTGCGCCTGGCGGAGCGAGGCGAGGTGGCCGTCCCTAAGGACGTAGAGAGTGCACCTGTGTCTACACACACGTCTGCACTATATCTCCCGCGCCGAAGGCTGGGCTCCGCTGAGATTGGTCGCCATCGCCGAAATTCGGTCTTATTTTTATCAATACAATTCCTAGGACAATTTCACAAATGTTTACCAACAGCGCATCTCTTTCATGTCATTCAGGAGCCCAAAGATCCTTGTAGCAGTCTACTCACAATCTGCTGCGCCCGTTTCACGGTGTTCCTGTCGATGACGTGTCCGCTGATCTTGTTGAGCGGTATGATGGTAGTGCGTGTCTGCAGCTGTCCGCGCTGCAGCAGCAGCTTGCTGGTCACCTCCGTGTCCACGATCACGTTGTACAGCTGTAACAAGAAAGGTTAGTCATGTCTCCAGCACAATCGCACGGTCAATCGGTGACGTTAGGACACCTCGATCACAGCCTCGTTTACACGAGTGCGGTACCTAAACACAGTCAAATTAAATTAACTGACGAAACTTCGCAGAACTGATGAGTAAAACAAATCAAATAAAATCGTAATTTCAGGTAACTACACTACCAGCCGCCGTTGGCCTTGTAATCAGCTGTAATAGTCAAATTATGAGTAAAAAAAATACCCGTTCAGTCTGCGAAGTTTTGCCAGTTAATTTTATTTGACCTTATATAATTTAAAAATAACTAAATAAGTGTGATAAAAGTATGTAATTCTAATAAAACATAGGACTGCCGACAGAACTGAAAACTTAAAACTATTGTTACGAGCTGGGTATGGGATAAATTAATTACTACCAATCAGACAATTAAATAACTTTATTAAACACAAAACACTTAAAACGTAATCACAAATACACTACTGATCACTATTCGCTTAGATATCGCACTTCTAGTTCACTTCGATTCGCTTCGTTGTATCGCCTAAATCAGACTGACTACATCGTTTTTTTTTTTTTTTTTTTTCTGTAGGGCATCTCGTAGCTGACCTCTGAGGTCATGACTACTTAACCGGTCAATCCTGTGGTTGCCTTAAGCTGCTACACTCAAAGCCTCCAGCCAGGGGCATACAAAACTAAGCTAAAAAGCTAGGTGAACGCTCGCTAAGGGCACCCCCTGTGGGGTACGAGCCTCGGCTTAGGGCCTCACCGGAGGGAGGACATCAAAGATGGGACGGGCTGGATACTACATCGTGTGTCGGCGCTCTGCTTTTATACCGCCAATATTCACGAACATTCTGGCTATGTGTAGAACGGTTCCAGAAAAACATCAACAAATAAACATTACCAGGAAATACAAAAGTAGTAGGTATAAAAAATAATAACCTACTTGTACCGAATAAAGAAATAGGTACTTTATGCCCTGGGCGTACGGTCGAAATTACAATGACAAGTCCTAATATTTTTTTATAAGTAGTTACCTACTTAACTTCCAACTAATAATAATGGAATGCTACTCGAAGTTTTTAGCGCAAACACACTGTAATCCGTGCTTTCTCGAAAGATCTCGTACGTACGACGTAGCACTATCAATTAACAGTGTTCTTTTTTTTTGTTTTCAAATTAATTAAAACTATTAACTGTAAATGTAAATTAAAATATATGCTTTCACTGCTGGCCAAGCGCAACACGCCATAGTCATAGCTACAAATAAACTGTTAACATGTCGGTGACGCGAACCCATAAGATTTCCCCCTACCAAAAATCGGTTAATGCGCTTAAAAAAGTTTTCACTTAAAAAAAATTTTACTTGAATACTATATATAAACCTTTATTGACTGATAGTTAACTGATAGAAGACGTTTTTGAAGACGGAACTAAACGGTTATTCTTTGCCCACAAAAAAAAGTATGTATGATGTTATTTCGTGCAAGTATTGTCTACAACGATATAATAACTACTTATAAATGAACCACTTACCGTAGATTACACACAAAAACACTTCGTTTTCAATTAAAATCTAAGGAACACACACTCGCGACGTTCAAACTTACTGCTACTAGCATGTCGGCGTGGGCATGACGACAGTGACGCGAATCCATAAGTCTTTCCCCTACCAGAAATCGCTCAACGCGCCTAAGGAAGTATTCACTTCGAAAATAATATTGTAACCAACGTACCCGTCCTCCCGCAGTAGTCTCCAAAGCAGTGCAGTATTTCGGATCACACACGTCTATCAATCTACAGATTGTACCTGAAAGAACATATTGTAACATTTTAATAGTCTTTCCTTCTTTTCAATGAATAACACGTGATAGTAAGTAGCCTGCAACGTAAGCTATGTTCACTACACACCACATTTGAAGTCAAATGTTGATCTAGGTTTTCTAATAAGATACAGTTGGTGTCGAATAAGGTGCCAGTAGCGGCTGATAATAATTCAGTTGTATCTATTATATTTAAAAGTCAATATTCTTCATAAGAAATAAATATTTTATTATGTTTATTTTTAAAATACATAGTTGGTGTATTAACCCTTTCCCTGCCGTCACCGTAATATTCAGTGTTTTGATGCTGATGCCCGTGGCGCTAATCCCGTAATATTAAGTTCTATTTTTTCGATGTCCAATTCTTAACTACATTAAAAAAAAAACTGAAGAAATTTGATATTATTTATAATACTTCAGGATGTGTACTTTACAACAATAAAACTTTTAAAACTCAGGCTCATCATTTTGATACATAACAATGAAATCTAAATGCAGTAATCAAATGAGGTGCTTTTACTACCCTGACACACTGCGCCGAACCCGTAATTTTAAGTGGGCTAGTGATGCGCTAGTAGAATCTCAATAATAAAAAAGCAATGGTTTTAAATTATTAATTATCTTGTTAAACCATGTCTAGACTATAAATTAAAACTTTAATGGCTTTTTTTTTTTAATTTTCATTTGAATAATGGACAACAATTGAAGAGAATCTGTAGAAAATTACGAAATCAAAAAAAATATATTCTTGGTGTCGATATTTTTGGGACGTCACTAATGCAGTTCCAGCCTGACGGACACTGGCCGCCATCACCGTGATTTTCCGTGCGGCGCAAGCGACACGGACGCCATATTTGTTGGTAAACACCAGTAGCCGCAGCGCCGTCCCCGTGATAACAAGTACGCTTCAGATGCCTAGTGTTGAGAAACATTATGATGGAAGACGACGAATTATTGAATATTTTAGAAGGAGATATCAACATGAACAGTTCCAGTTCGAGTAGTACAAGCGATGAAGAATCGGTAAGTTAGTGTTCCCATAATTTTAGACTTGATAAAATATAATAAAATGAAAGCAAAGCTGGACAACATAAAGTTGACAATTTTACATTCCAAAAGATATTCAAAATACTTATAAAATAGATAGAAAAGAAAAAGCCAATTTTTTTAACCAAAGACCGAAAGACCCTCGTAATGAATATTTTGCTTCCCTAATAGCATTCGAAATGGAGGCTGTTCGACCAGATATGCGATCGGTATTATATGTAAATGAAAATTATTAATCTAATATACCACGCTCGTGGAGATTCAACAGAAAAAGTTCAAGAAGAAATCAGACCGTGTTCATCTCCGAAATATTAAATTAATAAATTATGGTTGCTTAGATTATGAGTGAAAAATTGATTTCAAGTGTGTTAATTATAATTACCTATTATTAAAGATTGCTTGTCAACAACATATGAGAGTTTTATTTTGCATCAATCTATATACCTACGGCTCTACCTTAAGGTTTTAAACACGATGTCGCAAGCAAGAGCTAGTACTTATATAATATCGATAACAATTTATTCAGATTTCCCAACACTGTTCGAAATTATACCTAAACACGTCTGGCCCTGGGGCATGATTACTGTAGCAAAATCTGGCAGGGAAAGGGTTAAGTAAGTTTTTTGAAGTGAAAACTTCTTTAGGCGCGTTGGGCATTTTTGAGATGGGCCTCAACAATTGATTTCGCGACACCGTAATGACACCAGCTTTTGACCATAAAAAGACATCAACGCATTGATTACCGTGGTGCGTGGAGTAAAAGACATCAATGCGTTGATTACCGCGGCGCCGATTTTTTTTTTTCAGGTTTTCTCTTCTGTCGGCAGTCCCGAAGTGCCACTGTTTTTATTTGAGGTTTAAGGTAGAATTTTAACCGGGAGGCATTTTTAACGCCTGTGAAGAAGCTGACAAGATGCTATTGGAATCTTTTGCGACCTCTCGAAGGCATTCCATTGCGTAAACCATGAGACACTTTTGCTGAAATTAGACCACTATGGGATTAGGAAAACAGCTCTTCATTCACTAAGATCATGCCTGAAAGATAGAAAGGTTAAAATTCAAGCAAACGGGATAACTCACTACGGTCGGCAATGGACGTGGGCGTTCCTCAAGGTTCGTGATTGGTACATTCCTCTTTTTAGTTTACATTAATGATTTACCCCATTTACTTTAAAATCAACCGAAGATGATGTTATTTGATGATGTTTTTGTTGTTTTTTTTACTGTTTGTATTTCCTGTGCATGTCACAAATAAAATATTTTTCTTTCTTTCTATTTGCAGAGAACACATCATTGATCTTTAAAATAGACTGACGGTCACAAAATTTTGACGACATAAATAACTTTTTTCTTCAAGTCCAAGATTGGTTTACGGTAAATAATTTGGTATTAAATGAAAAAAAAAAAACAATTGCATTCGATTTAAATCACCGAATGTTAGAAGTAGCGACTGTGACATCATATTAAATGGAGAAAAACTGGAATTTATTAATCAAACAATATACCTCCTAGGTGTTTGAATAATAAATTCCAGGTTTTCATTCCAGATCACGCTAGACGGGAAATTACAATGGGGACCACATATAACATCTCTTGCGGGACGGCTAAGCTCGGCCGCTTATGCTGTTAGAAAGATAAGACAGTTAACACATGAAGAAACCGTGCGTTTGATCTATTTTAGCTGCTTCTACAACATTATGTCGTATGGCATTTTACGGTGGGGTCGGGCTGTTAACATGAAACCATTTTTATTTTGCAAAAGAAAGCTGTCAGAGTCATTTATAAACTACGTTCCCACGAATCGCTTACGGAACTATTAAAAAATATTAATATTATGACGGTACCTTGCCAATTCATTTATGAAAATACTAGTTTTTGCCAGCGGCTTCGCCCACGTGCTAGTCGGAAATTAACCCACGGGAACGTACTACCGGGATAAAAAGCATCCTATATACTAATCCAGGTCAGGGTCTACCCGTGTGCCAAATTTCATCCAAATCCGTTCAGCCATTTTAGCGTGAAAGCGTAACAAACAATCAACTTCACTTACGCATTTATAATATTAAGTTAGGATTATGTATGTAAGAAAAAATCTACATCTTGTGAATAAAATAAGTGATGGACACAACTTTGTATTTATAAAGGTTTTGTGTAAATTGGCTGAAATTTCACGATTATTATTGATGATGTCGGAAAAAATCATGCCGACTGGGAACCGCGAACGTGTGCGCCGCGGAAATCATAAAAGTTACATAAAATGTATGTTCTACAGTATTGTTCTTCTTAAAAAGTTCAACAAAAAAGTCCACGATGGCATATGCATATCTTCTAAGGATGACCCACAATAACAATTTTTATCTTTCAGAATTTGATAAAAAAATTATTGTTATTTCCGAAGCTATTTTGACCGGTATTATGTTAATCCTTATCCAATAAAATATGTTACTTAAATTGAGCATTTAATTTAGATTAAATATGCCTTGACATCATTTCATTTAAATGTATGGTTTAAAACATATCACAGATTCAAAATTATAATAAAAGTATAACAAAAGAATTATGATAGACGGCAACGCGGGCCTTTTCCTCGACTATTAGGTATTTAATCCCGGGATCCCGACGATCCCGTGGGATATTTTGCGACATTCACGCGGGCGAAGCCGCAGGCAAAAGCTCGTCCAAGATAAAAATGCTTGGAAATATGCTGGTCCCGCTCCATAGGACAATCTAGAATCTATAAAATCGAAACTAGACCCATTGAAACAGTAAAGTAGAGGGGCGCGCCATGTTATCGTAGTTTATCTCTACCATAACTCACACCCAGGAGTGACCGTTAGTTCTCAAATAAATTGTAAGATGTCTTTGGTTTTGAATTTTCGTTTTTGCCACCGACTTCCGAAATTAAAGTTATGTTTCATATTGCAGTTTTTTTTTTTTTAAGTCTCTTGTTTTTTTTTTATAAAGTTTTTATTTTTCCAGTTTTAGTTGTGGTACCTACCCCAAACAAATTCCAATATCACTACCTGCTATGTAAATAACAGTGACAGGAACTTATCATATCAGCCACATACTAAGTGGTAAAAATATAATAATTAAATCAGGTAATAAAAATGACTTTGGCAATTTCAGGCCTATTTCTATCTTACCTGCATTTAGCAAGATATTTGAAAAGTTAATACTCAAGCAGTTGTTAAGACATTTTAATTTAAATAGCCTTCTTCATAATGAACAATATGGCTTTACAAAAGGTCGTTCGATTACAGATGGGGGTGTTGCTCTGCTGAAACACATATTTAATGCATGGGAGAATTCGCAAAATGCTATTGGAGTTTTCTGTGATCTCTCCAAAGCCTTTGATTGCGTGCACCATGATACGCTTTTGCGTAAACTATGTCATTACGGTGTGCAAAACGAAGCTCTAAACGTTCTAAATTCCTATTTTTATAATAGGTTCCAATGTGTAGATGTTAATGGTGTAAAATCTTCCAGTTGAGGTACACCTAACTAGGTGTACCTCAAGGCTCAATACTGGGTCCATTCTTGTTCTTAGTGTTTATTAATGACTTACCATTCTATTTAAAGGGTATCTGTGAAGTTGTACTGTCTGCAGATGATACCTCTCTTATTTTTAAAGTAGACCGGAATAGACAAGATTTTGACGATGTAAATAAACAGTGCACTCTCAGTGGTTACGGATTAGTTTATGACAAATAACGTAGTTCTCAATGCCAAGAAAACGAAATGTATAAAGTTCACACCAAATGTTAGAAATCTAGGACCCAACATCATCTTAGATATAGAGGCGCTTGAAACTGTGAACTCAGCAGTTTTTCTGGTCATTTCTTGCCAAACCGATATATGTGGGCCCCCCACATATATCGAGCCTAGCGGGAAGGCTCAGTTAGGCCGCCTACGCCGTTAGGAAAGTAAGAGAATACACTGACGTTGATACAGCTCGGTTAGTCTATTTTAGTTATTTTCATAGCGTTATGTCCAACGGTATTCTGCTATGGTGCAAAGCTGCTGATATTCAAAATATATTTGTCCTTCAAAAACGAGCTGTTTGAGCAATTTACCGCCTAGGTGCCAGAGTTTCTCTGAGAGATTTTCAAAGATATTGGTATCCTCACAGTGGCATCGCAATTCATCTTCGCCAACATCTTATACAGGGCGTCCCACGGATATGCCACATGGAGGGAAAGTTCCTTGAATATTGTAGATGTAAAATTTTACTGAAAGAAGACATTATTTTAATTTTAAAAAACAATTTAAACTGCATACATAGATATTTAAATAATGACATGGTTGAACCAGGAATCGAACCCGTTACACGAGAAAAATAATCACCTGTAGCTTTATCATACCGATCGGAAGGCTTCATCATAAGAATTATTTTTTTGATAAATAACATAGTGTGACAAATAAAAGGAAGACCATGAATTTTAACATTTAATGTGAAAGTTTGTTCAGAAACATGAAAAGCTGACATTGCCGTAAGGGCGTACAATCAGTGGCGTGCACACAGTTTTAAGACAGGGTAGGCAGAAAATTTTACTCACCAAAAATACTGCACGTTAGTTTTGGTTCGTCGTCTTGTCGATTGATGATGTAGGTAATTGCGAAATGCCAGCTCAAATATCCATAGATTGACTGATTTTATAGACATATCAATTTACGGATATTCGAAGTGGCCTTTCGGCGCGTTTGTTTGATGTTTTGTAATGTTTATGTGATTTGCAAAATTTAAATAAAAGCAGTGAAAAGATGGTGGTGTGAGTATACTATATAAGATTGTTTTATTTGTAAATTAAATCTACACGCCTATCTTTTTGTAAGAATGTCTGCAATATGGAATCGTAAAAGTTGGGAAGGCGTTTTATTTCCGTAAGAAGGTTTTTTTCTATTGAAATCATGGAAAGATCTGTAAGTCGTTGCTGGCCTTGTGTATTTCTTAAGTAGGTGTGTATACGTTTTAGCGACGAGACCTTTCGGTTGACGCACTGCTCGCGGGAACTGTAACAATTAATTTTGCCAAACGCAGCACTTCGGGAAAAACTGTATTTATGTTATTTTAGTAAAAAATTTCTATAATTTTGTAAATACTAAGGTTTTTGAATTCGGCAGATTTATAAACACATTTGAGCTCATTGATAAGGCGGTCTAAGTTAAAGTCGTATAATTTATAAACATTTACGAATTGCGATACTAGTTCAACCGGAAAATTGTCGTTATATTTATTGAAATTTTTACATGAAAGTAGTCCAAAAAATTTTAACTCTTTCAGATTTTTATACCGGTCGCGACATTCGTTGGATATATTGTCTATAATTTCAATAAAAATCCGCTTAAAATTGATTTTTGTGTCCACAACATTACGTTTTCGTTTTGGCGGCCCTGTGATTATTTTTACTCTTTCAAAAATTAATTCAAACCTAGATCTGAATGATTCTAAAAACGATTCAAACTCGTTAATTTTTTTAATGCAATAAGTTACATCTGACGTCTTTTTTTGCATAATTTCGTAAAGCACATCAGTTTCTGCGAATATTTCGTTAAACACATGGAGTAAAAACTGGAATTGAAAGTCTTTTAAATTATGTAACAAATACGAAACTTGACTTAATGTATCGCCATCCCAAGAGTCTTCGTTTTCAGCCATATCCTCAAATAAATAAATTAAATGTAAAGAAGAATTGAAAATTACATTTACAGTACGCGAATTGTAAGTCCATCGAGTGTCAGCAACGCGAGGCAATTTTTTCATATCAGCCATTTTATTATAGCGGTTTTGCCTTTTGGTACTATTATTAAAGAAATTTGCTAATGTTTTTATGAGATTGAAAAAACGTTTAGTTTCCGGAATACGTTCGCACGATTTGGAAAGTACCAAATTAAGGACATGGGCGGAACACCAAACGTATTCAGCAAGAGGACATTGCTGGCGAACCAGCGACTGAACGCCGTTCCGTTCAGATGACAGGACAGCTGCACCGTCATATGTCTGAGCTACTAATTTCGACAAACATTTAAATTCTGATAAAATCTGCAGTATGATGGCACTTAAAGTTTTCGCGGTGCGGTCGGAACTTACGTCAAACACTTCTGACTTATGAAAATATCTTAAAACCAGTACTAGTTGCTCTTTGCCACTTACGTCTGGTGTTTCATCGACCATCACAGCTACAAAATCAGTGGAAGCGATTTGTTGTTTTATTGTTTCGATCATTACAGACGCTACACTAGAGATTAGGTCATTTTGAATACGATTTGATAAACCCGTAAATGAGCTAGTGCAATTTTGTAAATGGTTTTCCAACACTCCGTCGTATTTCGCGAGCACGTCGACCATTTCTAAATAATTGCCCTTATTCACTGACGAAGCTGATTCGTCATGTCCACGAAAAGCGAGCTCTTGTTTCCCCAAAAAGCAAACAATGTCAATTAGTCGTTGAAAAATATTTCGGTTCCGATCCACTTTCGCGTTATGTCTGTCAATGTCGATTTGTATCTGAGAGTTTAAACGCGCCTCTATACGATTTTTCGGTTAAAAATTCCATTATGGACCATTGATTTATGGGCGGGTGAGGGTGGAGGGGGAGGGTGGGGGGAGGGGGCTGCCCCCCTGCACCATCCCCACATCTCGGAGCCCCATGGTTATGGAGATATCCATGCTTGAAGTTTTTAGGTTAGAATGAATTTTGAGGTTATGTTTTCCGGGCTTTCGTAATGTTTTGGACATTATAAACCGGATATATTGAAGGAAAGAGTCGGGGGGAGCCAGGTCGACGGAGCCCCGCTGCGCGGGGCTCCTACTTCTGGGTGGTTCATAAAAAAATAACCACGAAGGGGATGGCGGGGTCTATTCGCTCGCTTCGCTCGCTCTCACGACCCCGCCATCCCCTTCTAACCTAACCTGTCCGAGTCGGGGTGCCCCAAGTCCCGAGCTCGCTTCGCTCGCTCTTGCACTCAATAAAACACCAAAGTATTAACGTTTTAGTATTAACCTCTATATTATTATACTCTTTGGTATTAACGAACGAAACGCGTCGCTACACGTTTTGTTCCACGTAATGTAAACACAAAAATTCGTTAATTTGTGTGTAAAAAAGTTAATGTAATTGCATAATACAACAATTATTGTGCACACTTATTACACACCAAATTAGTATATCGTATACAAAATTATATTTAAGTAAAACGTGACATAAATTGAATATAATACACCTCGAAGTCGTCAACGGAACGTGAAATGTCAACTTTGACATCTACCATGACAAAAATGGAGTGCTATTTTCCAATTTGTATGGAAACTTTAAACAAATTAATCTCGTAAACTGTGAACGTCCGAAACTTGGAAATTTGTAAAAAGCTTTCTATTTACGAGTACTATCTACAAAAAAAATATGAACTTCGAAATCAATGGTCTATAATGGAAAGTTTATCCATTTTTTCCAAAGGTGTGATATTTAAGGGCAGCTTCCAAGTGTTTTTCAGATTGTTCATGTTTTCTCGCGGCGGTAGGAAAATTATGAATATCAGCGTAACCGATGTCGTTCCAGACGGTTTTATTATTTGAAAATAGTAGACAAACGAAACAAAATAACCGATTACTGTGTATGCAACCTGCCAGCCAATGATATGAATCATATTGTTTTTTATGGAATCTGCGATTCACTTTACCTTTAGTTTGTATTAATTGCAAATCCGGTGTACCACGACCTATCTCGATAACTTGTTTTTTTTCACCGAAAGATAGTTTTGAAAACGCATCATGTTTTATTTTCTCAATACACACACCATCTGAACAAGTTTCACAGACAATATTATCCATTTTACACTCTTATTATCAACATTAAAATTCTAAATACCCGATAGCGTAGTCACAAACATAACACACATCAAACAATATGGCGATTATTGACTTTTGAAAATAAGTAGTAAAAAGAGAAACATAATACGACAAAAAATTATGGTCATCTACTGTATAAAATTCAATGAAACAATGTTACTTTCTAAAATATTTGCATTGCATAGCAAACTTTCGTTCGGAAATGTTCGGTACAAGTCGTAATTTTTCGTGTTAGCTGTTTATAATACTACAAAAAGACACTGGCTTTTCATGCAGTTGTGTGCGTGATTTTTGTCATTGTGTGTCAGCAAAACCCACGTAGCTATAGGAACGCACACACATTAAATCCGCATGACCATGACAGCACACATATAAGTCACTAAGAGAGTAATAATTTGTGTCTTTTGCCGTGGCAATGGCGAGGCGCTGCTAGTGTAGCGCGAATCGATGATGCAAAGTTACTTCTTAGTCTTAATGATACCACCGGCACTCGATAGGTGGAGCTGATTTATGAATTAGGTATTTTTATCTTGTTTTGTTTATTGATAAAATAATATTAGATCTATTATCAGAACTAGGGTAGGCAGTGTCTTTCTGTCTTTATGGGCCGCACGCCACTGCGTACAATTGACATTATCATAAGTACCTATTACTAATAAATGTACCCACTTGAGAAGTACGCGTCATTTCCGTATTATAATGTAAGTGCATATTAAAATGATAAAGAGATACGTAATTCTAATTAGTAGGTACCTGGTTGTATGCAACAAATCGAGCCGTATCCTTTAGCCGAAAGACGCGTAAATTATTTTGTCCATCGCAATGCAGCAGGCTGATTATAAAGGAATAATTAAAAAATGTGTTCCATTTTTTCATGTAAAAAAATCACAATACAATGCAAAAATCCTACAATGAAAATCACATAAACAAAAAAATAAAAGTTTGAAAATGGAACACATTTTTTGTTCGCATCAAAACAATATTGGTCCATTTGCGTCGAATTGGCAAGGTAAAAAAAACGCCTTTAAATGTGTTGCCTCCCGTCCAGCAGACGTTTTCAAAAAGGGCATCAATAAGCTACCACTACGTTGGCAAAAATGCATTGATTGCGTGGGGTTTCATGCTTTGATTAATAAAAAAATAAAAAAACACTAGAAATAAGGACAAACTACGAGCTCCTTTTCACCGGCTTCATAAGGTTCATAACTCATTTGTGGGACTTGGTATAACCTTTTATAACAAGCTACCCTCTTCTTTGCTAGATTTGCCTTTTTATTCGTTTAAAACTAAAGTAAAATCCAACCTTTGTTCAAAGGCATACTATTGTATCAACAACTACTTAAATGATAAGAATAGTTGGTTGCTGTGATTAATGGTCTGAAATATGGTCGAATAGAGAGACCTCCTCCTTTGTTTAAACTCGGATAAAAATAAGTAATAACGCCAACGCTTTGTAGTTTGGTAGAGGTAATTATGTATTCTAATAATTATTGTCTGTGAATACCGACACCAACATAGTTGGGAAAAGGCTAGGCAGATTGATTGATTGTCAGTGATTATTTTATTTATTCATTTATTTCAGACATAATCTAGTCCATAGTTATTAAACACATTTCTTTTCTTTAACCGACTTCAAAAAAGGAGGAGGTTCTCAATTCGACTGTATTTTTTTTTAATGTTTGTTACCCTTCGATCAATAATAGTAGACTAGATTCCCGATAAGCGCTTCAAAAACGGCCCGAAAAATAAGACCACGAATACGTTTGTGGTCTTATTTCAAATTAGTATGGTCCAATCATAGCCAACATTAAGACGTCAAAATGCCGAAGTGCGCGTTCAAAAACTGTGTAAATAACCACCGTAACACCAAGGTTTTGGAAGGAATATCTTTTTTTCGGTAAGTTTAAATCAGTAAGTGTTTTTCATAAAGTAAAAACAGAATTAAATTGTAAATTTAATTCAATTAGCTAATATTATAATTATTTGGCCAATGTTTGTTACGACGCACCAACTATTGTATCGAACATCGACTGTTCTTGAACAGGGAATGCATGGAGTAGTGTTGTTATTTTGTAATGGTATTTTTATTTGTAGATTTCCTAGTGACCCATTTCGCTGTGCAGAATGGGTATCTATTGTCGCGAAAGAAAGAGGAGAAGAAATATACAACCCTTGTAAAAATTCTAGAATATGTTCGATTCATTTTGACGGATTCGACATAACTGGAAACACGCAAAGGCGTAGATTACTAAAAACAGCGGTTCCCAAATTGCAGGTAATTATCATAAAGTATTAAAATAGTTGGTGTAAGATAACGTTTTGATAAAATAATAAGTTGATTATGACTTTTTTTTTAGATTCACGGACCAATAAAAGTGCAATCAGCTATATCTTTACAATTGACGAAAGATCAGGTAAATTTTGTAAAAATCTTAACAGAGGAAAATTAGTTCATTAAATAGTTATTTTTCAAATGTTTTCAATAAACTGTGTTTGTTTCTTTATAGGCCACATCTTCAGCAACTTTAAGTTTTAAAGATACTTCAGGACTGCATGACGTGCCTCGGGCTGATGCAGTTGGTTTTAAGTCTCCTGAAGCTCCTGATGTGTCATTATCAGATTTAATATCTGTTTGTGACACTCCAAGAAAAGGGTACTTAAAAAAGAAATTGACGACATATCGCAGCACATAACATCGCACACTAAATCTAAGAAAATACATAATTAAAAAAAAGTAAATAACCGACTAACTAAGAAAAATAGTTCTTTAAAAAACATAATTAATTTGCTTCAAAAGAAACAATCCATTGATGATTCAATATTTTTCGATTTGGCAAAAAATGTTGAAGTTGCAGAATTATTCAATGGAATGTACATTTAAAATAAAAAAAAATCGTACGAGGCCGTTCATAAAATATCCTCCAGGTGCGAGAAAATTTACTTTAACGCTGCATTTTTACTCGCCATCTGCATACAAATATGTACGTAAAATGTTTAATACATGTTTACCCCACCCCCACACATTATATGAATGGTATCGAAGTGTAAATGCGGAACCTGGATTTTGCACCGAAACGTTAAATAGGCTTGAGGAAAAAGTAAAATCTAGTGATAAAAATATTTTATGTGCTTTAGTTGCTGATGAAATGTCTATTAGGAGGCAAAAGATATGGACAGGTAAAATCTATGAGGGCCTAGTAGATATGGGTTTAGGTAGCGACGACCGTAGCCAAATGGCCACCCAAGCTTATGTTTTTATGTTAGGTGCAATCAATGATTCCTGGAAACTACCATTAGCTTATTTTTTTATTGACAGTATTAAAGCAGATATGAAGGCGAATTTAATAAAGATGGCTTTAGAAAAATGCAATAAAATCGGTGTGCAAATTCGTTCTGTGACGTTCGATGGCTGCAAAAGCAATATTGCAACGATGAAAACATTGGGTTGCGTGTTGGATGATTTAAAAAACTTAAAAACTAATTTCAAACACCCCAGTGTTGATTATAAAGTTGTAGTATTTTTAGACGCGTGTCATATGTTAAAACTGTTGCGGAACACCTTCGAATCTAAGAAAGTAATATATACTACCGGTGATAAATCAATTAGATGGGAATATTTATCGGAATTATATAACCTGCAAGAAGAAAACTGCTTACACTTGGCGAATAAACTTTCACATCGACATGTCCATTTTAAAAATCAAATAATGAACGTGAAATTAGCCACGCAACTTCTTAGTAGAAGCGTTGCCAAAGCTATAGACTTTTGTAATAAAACCTTAAAAATTCCCGCATTTAGAGAATCAGAAAGCACAGTAGAATTTTTTAAAATACTTAATGATCTTTTTGATACCCTAAATACTAGAAACCTTAAGGACTTTGGATTCAAACACCCTTTGAATAAGGGTAATTCACAAAAAATATTGTCATTCTTGTACCAAATTAAAGATTACTTATTATCATTAGCAATTAATGTTACAAATAAAAGAACTCTTAAAGTCGGTACCGATATAAGAACTGTATTTTCAACCAAAAAAGTGCCCCTAATCAAAACACAGAATAATACTGGATTATTAGGACTATTAGTGTGCATCAACAGTCTGACTTATTTGTATAAAACTTTAGTTGCAACTGACAATCTTTCTTTTTTATTAACATATAAACTCAGCCAAGACCATGTCGAGCTATTTTTTGGGAAAATACGGAGTCAAAATGGACATAATAATAATCCCAACACTAGACAATTTAAAGCCAGTTTTAAAAAACTGCTGTCTCATTTAGAACTGGGCTCTAAATTTACCGGAAATTGTATACCTATAGAGAACATACCAATTTTATCCGGATTATCATCACTAAACAAAATTAATAACTTGTCAATAGGTTACCGTTTTGAAGAAACCGAGGAGAAAAATTTAAGTTCTGCAGAAATTTTAAACAATAGATCCATAGAACAGAGTTTTGATAAATATCAGACAAATTGCACTGAAATGATTGAAAAACTAGATAATAATCCAATTTCAGATATTGTTCCACAAATAGTAGGTTACATTTCTGGTTTTGTAGTCAGTAGCCTTGTTAAGAAAATTAATTGTGAGGACTGTAAAATGGATTTGTGGGCTAAAGAAAAATTATGGTTCCATAAATTAATAGATGTAAGAGACATGGGTGGTTTATGTTATGCTTCTAATGACGTGTTTGACATATGCATGAAAACCGAACGTGTTATACGGAACTGTCTTCGCATGAGTGGTGGCAAATCAATGCAAAAAAAGTATGATAAAAACTTTATATGTGTAAATGTTTTAAACGCATATATTGAAAGGGATGTGTTTTCTGGGGGAAACGAACACAACCATAAAATAAGCTTAATTAAACTCATTATAGAAAAATTCATTGATGTAAGATTACATTATATTTGTAAAAAAGAAACTGCTCAAATAAAAATTACTTCTAAAAGACAGCTTTATAACAAGCTGAATCTGTTTAAAGGTAATTAAACATTACACTACTATTTTAAATACTTTTGTATAAAGAATACGCCGAAAACGCGTTTCTTGACTCCCTTTATTATTATTTTTACTTTTTTTATACCTATTTGTTGTAATAGCGGCAATGTAAAATAGTATCTACTACTTTTTTGAATCGGTCAAAAATAATTGCCACCATAGAAAATGAACCTAAAAAAAATATATTCTGCAACTCTACGTCTTTCAATACTTACTGTGTTCTGAGCATTGAAATGTAATACCAAGAACTATTTCTAGTTCCACAATAGAATAAGCACGAAATTGTAAACAAAATGCTTTGAACCTAATTACTTTGAACCTAAGTTTCATTTTAGAATAAATATTTTTATACTGATGACTTTTTATTTTAAAGCGACATTTTAAATTTATTGCTTATAAACTTTCTCCGATGAAAGGACTTAAATAAATATATTTTGCAATGGTAATTAAACTTTATGTTTAAGCATTAAGGTTTATAATAAACTGAAGTTGTTAATACTATTCAACTTTTTTCTAAGAATTGTAGATAGCAAACGTGGCCACTTGAGCGACTTAGTTTTGTTCCTGATCCTTAATCTAGTCTACTATTGTTGATCGAAGTTGTTACCTCAGAACTTTCGACTGGGTGAACCGATTTTGATGATTCTTTTTTATTTGAAAGGTGGTACTTCCCGTGTGGTCATTTCAATTTGGTCTAGTTCTGATAATGGCATCCATGAGAAAACCATAAAAGTCTTAAATTTGCATTAAGTATAACATAACATAACATCACGCCTTGTTTCCCCGAAGGGTTGGGCAGAGGTGTCCCTGTAGCAGGTTCACCCACATTTCATTTTCATTTCATTTTTCATTAAGTATGTGCACGACAAATGGACGAATAACTCAATATCGCGCCAACCGATTTCGATGATTCTTTTTTTATAGTAAGTCATGCAATTTTTCTTGGAAAACACCATTTGGTGATGTAGAACTGATGATGAAGACCACAAATGGCCACCGGAATTACTCAATAATAAGTATTTCACGGGTTGCGATTCGATTACTTTAATATGGCTGCAATGCAATTTATGCTCGTCACAAGGCATATAGAGAAGTGGAGCTGATGTTTAAGTACCAGGAGAACTCCTCAACGATTAACGTCCCTGTATCGGGAAAAGCAATATTCCGTAAAAGGTGATGAGCAGTTGAGATTAGGCTGTTGTAACTTAGGTAAATTACAAACTACCCACTAAAAAGCGAGAAATAAAACTGCAAAGTGAAAAAAGTAACTTAAATTTCGGAAGTCGGTGGCATATAACTAAACCAAAGACACCGACTTCCGAAATTTAAGTTACTTTTCACTTTGTAGTGTTTTTTTGGAAGTCGGTAGTTTTTTTATAATTTTTTTATAAAGGTTCTTTTTACTTATTCCTAAGTACGGCACATACCCGAGACCCTCCTGCTGTCGAAGTCCCGGTCGGGTGGCGAGTAGCTAAAGCTGCAGCGCTGCAGGCGCGCCGCCAGCGCGTCGCAGGCGCCGGCCGCGCCGCGCGCCGCCCCCTGCAGCGCGCGCACGCGCTCCTGCAGCTCGACCTGGCGCTCCGAACTGTAGCTCATGCCCGACAGCTCCGCCTGGCGAGAGAAACTAATTTATTATATTTGGGCCACGATGATGAAATTATGTTTATTAATTATGTTTTTTATTACGTAATTACATTTTTGGATGCCGGTTTTTCTTTTATAAAAATGTTTTTTTTATTACTTTTTTTTTTGTAGCTACTCCACACAAATTTCTTATTTGATTTTGAGGATTTCCCTCCTATATATTCGGTATCAAAGGTCCAATACCAATTAAATTGAAATGTGACCACTTTATAGCAGTAGCAGTTACAACGCCACATACGAACTACGCATCAAAAGGACCCGTCACACAAATCCTGCATCGCGCAATTAGTGTTTACCGCTTTTATAAGACTATCCGACATCAACCGTTGGGCAGTTGCCCGCCAGACACCGGAGAATCCTCCCTTTTCTATGGTGGATGAGTGGATGTGTGACCTTTTCACCCTCATGCCCTAAAAAGCTATAATGAACCCAACGCAAAAATAATGCTTAAAATCAGCTCATAAACAAAGAAGTTTTTTCTATACTTATAACACAGGGTGGCAGGGACATCGACGCGAAAACTGTAATCATGGATTCAATACATGATTCTGAACACCCCTTTTTTTGGTGGGAAATTATCAAATAACTTCTCCCGCTCTGGGCGGAGCGGTAGGGCGTGTCAGACTCTTACTGACTAAAACCCACCCGTGTTCCTTCAGTTGCTCTGTCGCCGGGGGCCACGATCTCCCATTTCGGTGTTTTTCGCAACCCCGGCAGGCATCGGCCCTAGCGGACCCCGTCAATTCTGCTGACATCTCTTTGAGGCGCGCGTGAAAAACAACGTGCCGTCGACCCGGGCCTGGCCCTTATCGGACGGCGAGCTACCCATTGCTCACCGTCCGCAAGCCCGCGCCTACGGTGGCCGGAAATCAGCCTGCGGTTCCCGACGCCCTGGGCGTCTCCTGCGGCGGTTTGGGGCTAAAGGGCGCAAAATTTGCCTCTCCCTCACGCGTTCCGCCTCCTCCTTCGCGAGCATTACTGCTTCGCAGAAGGAAATGACGGTCTACCATTTCCTCTCGCTCCGTAGCATGGCCTACATTAAAGGAGCTTAGTTACACTATGGGTAAATTTTTTTTTAGATTTTTTTTTTATTGACTGTTATCTTTATTTATTTTTTTGCCGTAAAAAAGTTTTTATAACAAGTACTTTGTATGATTTATCTTTTTTATTTAGAATTGAACATCACAAGCGGAGGTTTGGAATTAATTGTATGGTTGTAGTACTGACCTGCAGCGCGTCGAGCTGCGCCTGCGCGCGCAAGATTTCCTGCGTGTCGCGTGTGAACTGCGCGCTGTGTCTGTTGAAATCCCTCTCGAGCGCCTTCAGTCGGTTTTCCGCATGTTTAATCTCCATCGTGATCTGTGAGATGAGGGTGACGGCTTCCGAATCCTTTTGTTTGGCAGCTGTAGAGATAGGGAAAAAACGCTTTGTTTACTTGGATGCTAAAAGATGTGCGTGTATGTGTGATGTGAGTAGATACTATATAGGCAGTGGTATCAACTTAAGGTTACCGCGCACTCGTCCGCGTCGCAGTCTACGCAATTACATTCATTTATATAAAGTTCTCGACAAGCTCGCACACACGTACGCGCCGCAGTACCCGAGCGGACGAATTTCCTCAGCCGCAGCTGATGACGCCATCATTAGTGGTCACCGGCCGAATGCAATGGGATTAAAAACTGAAGGAGGCAGGTGGCAGCATTGTTGTTATTCTAGAAACCGAAACTTTTGTGTATGTGTTTACTGTTCTGCCAATCACAAATAAAACGAAAACTAGATGAAGTATGCAACTTGGAGTAAGTTTTCGTTTACTATGTGCTACAGCACATCTAAAACCATCTAAGGAAAAGGGAAGCGACTTCCACTGGTAAAAAAGCAGCTATAGTGGAAACGTAAATAAATTATAAACTTTTAGTTATATTTAACTTTAAGTTCTTTTTATTAAAGTTCCGTAAGTCCGAATGAAAAACGGAACCCTTATAGGATCACTTGTGACTGTCTGTCCGTCTGTCACAGCCATTTGCTCCGAATCTAATGGACCGATCGAGTTATTTGATAAACATATGAATTTCTATAACCCAATCACGGACTGTAACGGAAATTAATGAATTTTTAAATGGACCACCATTTCAAAATTCATTAATTTACTTAGGGGAGACCAAAATAAATTTAAAAAAACTTTTATACAAAAAAAAAAAAAAACAACCGACTTCCAAAAAAACACTACAACTTGAAAAATAACTTAAATTTCGGAAGTCGGTGTCTTTGGTTTTAGTTATTTGCCACCGACTTCCGAAATTTAAGTTATTTTTCACGTTGTAGTGTTTTTTTTGGAAGTCGGTTGTTTTTTTTGTATAAAAGTTTTTATTTCTCGATTTTTAGTGGGTAGTTTGTAATTTACCTAAGTTACAACAGCCTAATCTCAACTGCTCATCACCTTTTACAAAATATTGCTTTTCTCGATACAGGGACGTTAATCGTTGAGGAGTTCTCCTGGTACTTAACCATCAGCTCCACTTCTCTATATGCCTTGTGACGAGCATAAATTGCATTGCAGCCATATTAAAGTAATCGAATCGCAACCCGTGAAATACTTATTATTGAGTAATTCCGGTGGCCATTTGTGGTCTTCATCATCAGTTCCACTTCACCAAATGGTGCTTTCCAAGAAAAATTGCATGACTTACTATAAAAAAAGAATCATCGAAATCGGTTGGCGCGATATTGAGTTATTCGTCCATTTGTCGTGCACATACTTAATGCAAATTTAAGACTTTTATGGTTTTCTCATGGATGCCATTATCAGAACTAGACCAAATTGAAATGACCACACGGGAAGTACCACCTTTCAAATAAAAAAGAATCATCAAAATCGGTAACATAAAAAAAAATACAGTCGAATTGAGAACCTCCTCCTTTTTTTGAAGTCGGTTAAAAACGTTTTGCAAACTCTGACATCATATACTATTAAATGAGCAATATTATATATATTTGTAGTCATGTTCTCGAAAACGGCTCTAGAGGTTACGATGAAATCGATCTAGCTAGGTCCATATCTGAGAAAATTCGTTTTCTCTCAAAGTCAAAGTCAAAACATTTATTTCAAATAGGCCCATGTATGGCACTTTTGAACGTCAAAATTTACAGAATAATATAATTGATTCTAGTCGCCCCTTCCAAAAGGTAGTTTTCGTATGGAGAAGAATGGGCAAGAAACTCCACCGTTACTCTTTTAAAATGTTTTACAATAGTTTGTATTAGTACGTACATTAGTTAAATAATTATATGTGAAGACGATGCACCTAGAATAAAATTACTGTACCACAATAGGTAAAAAGAATTAAAAATGAAGCAACGACAGATAATTTAATTATATGATGATAGATACATGGTGCTCACATATTTACAAACATAGTAAAAGTAGACGATTTTCCTAATGTTTTTAAAATTAATAAGTCGGTGTGTGAGGAAGTAATCACAGAATGTAAAATCAATGTCATATAATACAAAATTATAAATTTAACAATTAAATTAGCCACCTGTTTGATTTTGTCTTGATTCTAAATTGTCCTATGGAGCAGGACCAGCATGTTTCCAAGCACTCTTATCTTGGATATAATCCTCTAATTTGTAATATGCTGGTTTACAAAGTGTACTTTTAATCTGAGTTTTAAATTTTCTTTCATTTAATTGCAATATGTCACAAGGTATTTTGTTGTAACATTTAACACAGTACCCCATAAAAGATGTATGTACTTTAGATAATCTGAAAAATGGTTGATCTAGTTTATCTTTATTTCTAGTATTAAAATTATGTCTATCACTTATTTTATTTAAAAAATGTGGATTTTTCCTTACATACATAATATTTTCATAAATGAATTGGCAAGGTACCGTCATAATATTAATCCTTTTAAATAGGTTCCTGAGAGATTCGCGGCGACGTAGATTATAAATGGCTCTGACAGCTCTCTTTTGTAAAATAAAGATGGATTCAATGTCAGCAGCCCGACCCCACAGTAAAATGCCATACGACATAATGCTGTGGAAGTAGCTAAAATAGACCAATCGCGCGGTTTCTACATCTGTTAACTGTCTTATCTTTCTAACAGCATAAGCGGCCGAGCTTAGCCGCCCCGCAAGAGATGTTATATGAGGTCCCCATTGTAATTTCTCGTCTAGCGTGATTCCTAGGAAAACCGTTTGATTAATAAATTCCAGTTTATCCCCATTCAATATGATGTCACATTCGCTACTTCTAACATTAGGTAATTTAAATCTAATGCATTTGGTTTTTGTTTTATTTAGTACCAAATTGTTTACCGTAAACCAATCTTGGACTTGTAGAATAGAGCTATTAACGTCTTCAAGATTTTGTGACCGTCGGTTTATTTTAAAGATTAATGATGTGTCATCTGCAAATAACCTATTTTCACAGCCTCGAGACTGTGATACAATGTTGGTATACCTGGACGATATGTTTATCTATTTTCACCCGAGCAGAGATATTATTAAATGAAAGGGCTTCCTGTCAGGGTCACAAACATTTATATTTTTATAATTTTAAAATAAATCGTTTTATAAGTTATTTAACTAAATAGATTTTAGATCAGTGTTAGAATTAACATCTGAGGTTTTCCAGTGCAGGAAGAACATCCTCAATACTCAATACTTTATCCTCCAGTTGGTCTTCAACTCCGATAAGGTCATTTGTGTCATAAGCCTCCAGTCTTAAAAAACCAGTCAAGTGCGTGTCGGACTGCGCACAATGAAGGGTTCCGTAGTTGGGTTGAATTTATTCCAAGGACAAACGTAACATTGTAATTGAAAAACATATTCTCCCATACATTCCAACTGCAAATGTAACTTTGTACGCACAATATTGAGGTGATCATATAAGTATGTTTTTTTTTTTTTCAAAATTTTAGGTCCATTATTTTGGACGATAAAGGGGAAATACTCAATTCTCATCAATTTTCTTAAATATCTTTAATATTCACTTTAAAATTTAAAAAAATATATCTGAGATCCTCTCAACAAGTCCTTTCATTTGATATATCACAAAGTACAAGTTGCAAAACGTTTTTTATTTAAATTTTTATATTCAATAAAAAATTTCAATAGTAGATTGTTATACAAGGGTCGAAAGGAGTCAATTCCCATACGAGGTATTTAGACGCACGAGCGCAGCGAGGGCGGGTATTGTCCGAGTAGGAATTGATGACTTTCACCCGTGTTAAACACTCTACTTTTCATTTCGAATTTAAGGAAAGTAAAAAGTTGTAGTTTTCTAAAATATTAACTGATTTTAATCACATGAGTATTGTAGTACCTATTAGTCTTTTTTAAATTTTAAATAATGGAACACACCGCGTCACCGCCGCGGGTCGTCGGGTCGTCCCGCTGGTAGGTATTTTTTTTTTTTAAATCACGCTGGCTGTTTATACACTGACAAGACTACAGCATTTTTTTTAATCGATATTTTTCTATAAGGGGGGTATTACAGTATCATATCACTACTTTTAAAACTTACTTTACAAAAATAAACACTACTTTCCGAGTATGAGAAATGAAAAAATCATTTATTTACGTTACACGTTCGTGTTTAGGCACAGAAATTTATATTTGACTTAATCGGTCGCTTACTCTGTTCACACAGAACAACCGTGACAACGGTTTTGCAGGGCATAGTTCTTAATTTAAGATTTTTGTAAACTTTGTTTGATGAATAAATAAATAATAAAAATAATAATTAGATTCAGAGCAAATTGGCTGTGACAGACGGACAGACAGAGACACGAGTGATCTTATAAGGGTTCCGTTTTTTCCTTTTGCGGTACGGAACCATAAAAATGTATGGATAGTGACAGCTAGCTCTCAAATTCTTGGACTAGTGATAGTAGCGACATCCGAAGTGAGCAAGTGGCTATTTTTATCCCCATTCGACGCGGTGCGTGCGGCGACAGACTAGCGCAAGGCTACACAAGCGATGGCTGCGACGCGTTGCGTGCGGCAACAGACTGGCGCGAAGCTACACAAGCGATGGCTGCGACGCGTTGCGTGCTGCGACAGACTGGCGCGAAGCTAAACATGCGATGCCTGCGACGCGTTGCGTGCGGCAATAGACTGGCGCGAAGCTACACAAACGATGGCTGCGACGCGTTGCGTGCGGCGACAGACTGGCGCGAAGCTACACAAACGATGGCTGCGACGCGTTGCGTGCGGCGACAGACTGGCGCGAGGACGAGTACGTGTCCACCTTTTACATCAAGTAGGCCGTCGGCTTGTTTGCCATGCCATAACGTAATTTCCATTATTTATTCGGTATGATTCTCTATAGCATTAAATGGTCATATCCTCGTGCGCATCGTGTATACAATATCACGGAGTGTGACATACAAGGCTAACATTTATTTATTTACCAACAACATTTACATTAACATATTTTTTTTACGTATAAGTGACATACCCATGAGCTGATCTTGCAGCGACTCGGACGCGCCCTCGAGCCCGGTACTGACTGCCAGGAACTTCTGCTGCGCGCCGGCTAACTCGATGTTGCTGGACTCGCTCGCCGCGCGGAGGTTCTCGAATGTAGATGCAACCTGATGCCAAGAAAAAAGTAATATACAGGGTGTAAGGGACAGCCCTCCGCAGACTGATAGGGTGAAGTCAGTATATCATACTAAGATGACCGGTACATGAAATTATTTCAGGAATGTTATGGGAATCCAATTAACCTGATTTGTTTTATAACCTTACACGCAATGTATCGCTACCGTGGCAAAACGCACGTAGGTAGGTAGCGAACGGCAGCGCAGCGAGAAATTGAACAGCTGATTTCACGCGTCGTTTGTTCAACATCCATTGCTGTTTTTTCTGTTTTACCTGTTCTATTTACATTAATGGAGTACTGCGTACAGAGAATGTAATTTTACATTCAAAGAAAGAAAATAATAGTAAATGAAAAAACGCAAAAAGAAAAGAAAATTTTCCTGGGAAAATTTTCGATGGAATATGATTCAGAATAAGGAGCTGAATGTACCCTGTTAGTTTGCGGAGCGCTGTCCCTTATACCCTGTATAATCAAACGGTTACTAATCCATTAAATACAAGTGTTATTTAAAACGAAAACGGGTCTATTTTTTTGTTGTGCTAACTTTTGTATGAGAGTAACGTTACAATTTTGATTTATAAGGAGTATTTTTCAAGAGTAAAGTCGAGGTCGACCATACAACAAAGATGTAACACTATCTATCTATGAAAAAAAACCGGCCAAGTGCGTGTCGGACCTCGCATAGTGAAGGGTTCCATAGTTGGGATGAATTTTTCTCAAAAACCAGCTTAACATTGTAGTAGAAAAACATTTTTACCAAAAATTTCGTAAGTCGGTATCATTGGTTCTGTATTTTCGTTTTTTGCCAACGACTTCCGAAATTAAAGTTTATTTTTTTAGTGTTTTTGTTTTGGCAGTCGATTGTTTTTTTTTTATTTTTATTAAAAAAAAATTTTTTTCACTTTTTAGTTGTGGTTGACCAATGTTTTGAGATGTTTTCCCTTTTACACCACACCCGTAGTTTGTATCAACAAGCCAGGCCGTCAGACTTATACGTAGCCCATCATGAAAACTACTAAACCGATTTTGATGAAACTCGCACTTCACCTTAGGGAACTAAGGTGAAGTAAATGTAAGCCAATAAAAAAATGCTCACGATCCGATTGATATTTTCAGAGAAATGCATGGACATACATACATACATCTATGAAATGTTGTATATTTGTTTGGAAACCCTAATAGATTATCATTGTGAATATATTGCAATTCCAATAATATTATACATATACATATGTATTGAACTGATAACCTCCTTTTTTTGACAGTTAAAACCGTGTTCAACAAACTCAATCTCACAGCAGGTCCAAACTGGAGAAGAGTTGCAAAAGACAGAAAGCAATGAAAATCGTTGGAGGAGGCCTTTGCCAAGAGGCACACTGAACTCCGAGATATATTAAACTCAGGAAAAGAAATAACAGCAATGAAACTAGCACAAGAAAGGAGATTCAGGATAAAAGGGCTATTGTATTGTAATATCATGTTACATCGATATACGCAACGGTCAATTCTCCAAGTGCAAATGTAAGTTTGTAATCGCACTGTTTTTTGTGATAAATCTACAAATTTACGATTTTCGGGCTTTTTTCTTTACTTGTGCTTGCTTCTTGCCAAACGGGACGGTTATTTGCTAGTATAAAAATATGCCGCATAAATGGCCGTATCTCTTTATTGTGTAAGTCGACACAGAAGCTTGATGTTTTAGAGCTCCAAGGGACCGTATACCTACGTATTTGATATTCATTTCAACTTGATATCTCCAAGCGTTCCTGAGAAAAAAAGGTCTTAACAGACTGACAGACAGACGAACGGACAACGAAGTGATCCTACAAGGGTTCCGTTTTTTTTCCTTTGGAGGTACGAAACCCTGAAGCCCCCTATCTTTAAAAGATAAAATGAACAGCATGTATGAAACTATTATGAAGTACATTACAGCGAGTCGTTCACCGCCAGCTAAACTAAGTTAGTTGGCGTTTAGTTTAACTCGCCCGTTTTTCATACATGTGCAAAAATAACTAAAAACTATGTTAGTTTAGCTCGCGATGGACGGCTCGGGAGATGCTATTACAGTGTTAATGCGAGAGAGAGATAGGGCTATACATGATCAATCCTTTATCGCAACGGAATCATGATGGCATTAATCTACTTAATAAAAATCTTAAATTCATTAATTATCTGACAGATAACACAGCCTAAAAACTGGGTCCAGAAAGGCGCTTATCCTTAAGGAAGGATTTTTGAAATTCATCACCTAAAGGGCTTACATAGGGGATGACAGTTGGTATGGAAGTTCTTAATTTTTTGCCGATGGGAAATCCCTGCCCTGCAAATGATTGGCCATGGACCCTGACCTGATCCAATGCGTTCTTCTTGGCGTGCAGCGCGGCCTCGTCGTCGTTGACCGACCGCTCCAGCAGGCGCGCGCGCTTGTCCTGTGACGTCAGGGCCTCCCGCTCCGCCTTGTGCGCGGCTGACTTTGACGCCTCCGTCTTCTCCACCGTTTGCAGCTCTGTCTCCGACTCCCTCAAGGCGCTGCCACACTCCTGGGGTGACAGCAAATATTAGGTAAATTGATGGCTTCTGGTGAAATAGGCCGCAGTTTCAGTTTCGGCCATTTTTTGTGACCGAAATTGGCGTTCCTAAGCTATCAGTTTTGATACGAACGACTAACAAATAGACAGACGGTGTATACTTAGTAATGGGGTCCCATTTTCACCCTTTTTGTATAAAGCCCACAAAAATAAGTGAATATATTTATAAATTGAAGACATTGAAGTTTAGTATCTGCGGGTAGGGATTTATTCGCTTTCTGGAAGATTGATACAAGCTCTAGGCCCTAAGGGCAACATCAAATGCATATTAGCGACTCTGCGTTCGGTCGCTGAATTGTTTGGCGGAGATATAAAATGTTGTCGCAGCGACAACACTTTATCGAGCTTCCGAAAAGCGATAAAAACGCTGATGGCTGATGCTAAAATTATGCGATGTTTAGAGCTCAATCGCAGTATCTAGCTTCTGAAAAGATACTAAATCGCTGAACGCAGATGCTACTGTTAGCATATTATCAGCTAAGTTAGGGCTGATTTTTCAATCGGCTTTTTGTATTTTACCTAAGTATAAACGGTGGATCTCAGAAAATAATGTCAATATAACTTTTACTTAAATTCATAGGTTTCCATTTCGGCCGAAACTAGAACTAGGAGCCGAAGATTTGGTTACTGTTTCGACTGAAAATCGTGTTTCGCCAAAAAACTAATTCTATAAATTTAAGTAAAAGTGAAATACAAATGTAACAATGGAGAGGTATTGTTGGAAACAGCGGGTATGGGCTGAGAATTACAAATTACTATCTAATACGAATCTGCTACTCTTTCAGATTCCAGATACAAATGTTTCATGACGGTTTTGGAATAAGGAATTTATGTTCACGGCATGTCTTGAGAACTTTAATTAATCTATACATATTATAAATTAAAGTCGCTTGTTGTGTCTGTCTGTGTGACCGCGTTGTTCTTCTATATTACGTAACGGATTTTGATGCGGTTTTCACCATCATTTAGAAAGAATAATACCGTGCGAAGCAGGGGCGGATCGCTAGGTGTAGATATAATGGAGACTAAACGATACTCTACCTCGTCCAAGTTCTTGCTGATCTCAGCAATTTGTTTGTCAAATTCTTTGACTTCCTTTGCATTGTTCTTTATTTCATCTTTCAAACTTTTGGCTTGATCTTGCACCTCTGTCACTTTGCCTTCGGCCTTTTTCGCATGTTCTTCTGCTTTTATGAATCTGGAAAAAAAAAATGAGTTTGGAGCCAGTGTTAGATCTCAGAAACGTTATGCTTGTAATATCTAATCAGTAAAGAGGAAGAGAGAGATCAAGTTTTTAGTTTCGTGTCGGGCATTGTCTGCATGGCTTGTCGCTACACAATTCAATGCCTTAATCCGTAGACAAATGTGGCGCATTAAGCTTAAAAGGAGACTGCCATATAGGTATGAGTGATAGAAACTATGCTCTATAAACCAGTATTTTTCTAAAACATGTTATGCCATACTGTCTGTACGAACTTGAAAACATTGAAAATTCAAAATATTTTAACTCACGTAAAACTACGTAACGTACGTACGTAAGCTAGGTGCACGATTCCAATTGGTCGTTTCCTATGGAGATGTGCCGGCATGAAACTCCATGGTTACTCTTTTAAAAATAATTGGCTTTTACAATACTTTCAAATAACAGTGTTACTAGGTATGGGAGGACAGTGCAGGTTTTTCAATAAGTACCAGGTACTTAACAAAATAGAAAATGGTCAACAGACCTACAGTCCACTAAGCCTACAGCATTGTCACATTCACAAAATAGAAAAGAATCTATAAAAAAGATAAATAAATTAATAAAAATAAAAACCTATTTAAATTAAACGCAATTACTTGATTGCTATTACAACTGTAATAAATCTGAATAATGATCATGTCCACAAAAGACACTTATAAAAAGTTGAAATTAAATTGTAGGTATATAATGTATAGGACGAATGTAAAAAAATAAAATAAACATGGTAATTTGGGAGCAGTTAATAGACTCTTACATAATTATGCAGTTAATGAGGTACCAGGGAAACCAGATGTGCAGAACAAACTGTGTTATTGCCAAACTTCCTTGTCTTCAACATAGTCTCTAATTTTATAATATGCTTTTCTCAAACTTGCATGGAAATATTGAATTATTTTTGAAAAAAGAACACGCGAAGTATCAAATTTACGGTCAAAGAAAATAAAATCCATTGCAGGAGCGTTTTTTGAATTTGGAACATTAAAACGCTCCATGTTGTATGAAACGGCATGCTGGGTTTATTAAAAATTATTATAATCTTTGTCCAGCGAACACAACATCAGATAGGTTTTTTCTTAACTTTTAGAAAGGGAAGTGCACGAAGACGGCCATTGGAAGACACAAAATAGCTAAAATACCTAAAGAAATAGCAACTTATTTAAACTTGATAAATCCTGAATGTTACACTGGACATTGTTTCCGTAGGTCTTCAGCCACTCTTCTGGCTAATTCTGGAGCGAATTTGACGACTCTGAAAAGACATGGAGGCTGGAAGTCCGATAAAGTGGCTGAAGGCTACATTGAGGACTCAATTGAAAACAAAACTGATATAAATAATAAAATAAATCAAAACATCATATTGCAACCTAGTTCGGAAACAGAATCTCACCCGCTGCCCACTTGCCAACATCTAAGTCCACAGCCATCCACCTCAAACAGCATATTCAGCCATCTACCACTACATCCAATGCCCACCTGCAAACCTCATCAAAAGTTCTACAAACAAACATAAATGTACTGGGAAATCAATAACATTTTCTTTTAGTAATTGCCCCAATATGACTAATGTAACTTTTAATATTAATTAAATTAAATGTATAATATAAAAAGTATGTTTTATTTCCCTGCATTCTTTTGAGAAAAGCACTATAAATGCCTTGGCGGAAATGGCAATTGCCTGTCTTGTATTAGTGAAGTCCTCGCCTACGGCTTGGCCTTCAAACTCATACTCGACCTGCAATTGCCTATTTCACGGCCTTTGCAATAATGTACTATTCTTGATAAGGACACGTCATTATTGTAATTTTTGTATGTAAATGGTCCCTTTATTTTTTATAAGTATCAGTACTAGCTTCTGCCCGCGATTTCATCCGGGTGAAATTTCTTGCTTAGTAAAATATAGCACTGCGTCGCCCGCATTACTACTTTTTTTTCGCTTAGCGTTCTTTCTGTCTTTTTTATCATCTTTATTTTATTAATATAAATCAATTAATCAATAATAATCATAGTATTGTTTTTTTTTGCAAGTCTTTCTTTTTTTGTACAGTTTTTTTTTTTTTCACTTTTTAGTTGTGCGACGAATGTTTTTACGATTTAGTTATTGCACCAACTCCACACCAATTCGTATAATACATGCTATGTAAACAACAGTAACAGGAAGTATTATAACATCATCAAGGTACAAAAAGTGGATTAAATATGAATCCAAATGAAAAAATAATTTTCAAAATCGATCATCAATTAGAGAAAATACATTTTAAACAAAAAGCCAGTTTGTGCAGCAGACTTACGTAAAAGCTATGTATAATCTAGTGAGGTTTTCGAGCTCCCTCACAACTTTTTGGTACTCTTGAAACTGAGCTCTTTCATCTTGTAGTTTTTGTAGTCTCGGTGCAATGTCCTCACGTATTATCTGAATCATACAAATATTTAATTTTTGGTGAATTGAAGATATACTACACAGTTTGTTTTTGAACCAAGACTTCTGTTGTGATTTTCTGTATTGTGTACTATGCATAGTATACCAACGTAGAGATGGTATAGCAAAGGTCTGTCTTGGTCTTTAGGAAATTATACAGACTGTTGTTGTTTACAGTGCACCTACCTCATTAAGGTCTCTAAGTTTGGCATCTTTCTTCTCAATAGTTTTCTGAGCAGCCTGTTTCTTTGCTTCATACATTCTGGTGCCTGCTGCCTCTTCTACCATTGATAGAATCTATAAAAAATCATACTTTGAACACAAATCTATGCTTATATAAAATATTATTTATTATAACAGCTTCTTTAATCTAAACTGAAAATTACTAATTTTCAGTAATCTTTCCTTTCATCTCAACATCTTAACAGGTCATTTACAAGTGAATTCAATTATACTGATGCAATATTTTAATTTCCCTTATAATGCTAATAGAGGCGGTAGTGTTATTAGAATTAAATGCACAGCTAATTATTTACATGTGTACGCATGAGAGTTTATAAAAGGCTGATGAAGACAATTAACTAAATGAAACTGAAATAACATCAGCTAAATGCGAAAGTGAGTTTTTTTTTTTAATACACTTTCACGCGAAAACGGCTGACCAGATGTGGATGAAATTTAGCACATAGGGATTTAGACTATGACCTGGATTAGGACATAGGATACTTTTTATCCCAGTTGTACGTTCCCTTGGGATAATTTTCGACTTCCACGCGGGCAAAAGCTAGTAAAATAATAATAACTTTACAATTTTTCATATGTTTTATAGACATGGACTACCAGGGGTTAAAAATGTGATGGTTTCATGTTAAATAATCACATTTGGACATCCCAAGGTTGGGCTCCATGTGGCTAAGAATCTATTAACACCTTTCAAACCCAGTGGCTTCACCCAAACATCATAAAAAAACTTACCTCAGCAGGCTTCATATTCAGGACCTTGGTGATCCGGCCCTGCATGATGAGGAAGTGAGGATTGTTCACATTGAGCTGCACGGAGCAGAACAAGTCTGACACTCGCTTGTTCTGTACGTTGATGCCATTGATCATGTACTTGTTCTTGCCTCCCATTACAACCTGGTGAGTTTTATTTGTTTTGATTATCATCTTAATAAATCATGCAGCTTTCAAACAATTGAATCATAATTTGGTTTGTGGCCATGAATGTTTACTTTTTATGTCAGAGCAATTTAGAAACACAGCATTACAATGGAAATTATTAATTCAATTAACACAACAAGGAAATGAGTTTTAGATACATAAGATAAGTAGATGTCCACCAACTGGAGTGCAGCACCCTATGTTCTTTACACCAGTGGCATGTCTTTATGCTTCTCTGCTGGCGAATTTTCGTGTCTATAGGTATGGCACCGATCCGCTCACGCAATGCAAGTCGACATTGCCCTGAACGAGACGTGTCGAATTATATCAGGATGTCTTAAACTGACCCTGCTCCACAAGCCAAATTACAGGCACTTTTGAAATGTCAAGGGGATGATCGGTCAGAAAGATGAAGCTAGTTGCCCATTCCAAAGCGTAGTAGGCACCTATGGAGAAGAACAGGCAAGAAACTCCACAGACACTCTTTTAAATCACAATATGGTTAGAAGATATTGGTTACATCATTCATGTTAAAGTTATAAATGTGAGAATGACGCAGAACTTTAAAAGTGTCTGTAATAAAAAATAAAACAATTAAAAAATCAAATTAAAATAAGGCATGGCAGCTAGAAGATGACCAGTCCCTACTGACAGCGCCTGTTCACGAACATGATGCATGGATTAGCACCATTCAGCTCAATCATTTTGAAGGGAGCTAAATGATCCAACACATGCCACTGTCAGCGAGCCATTAGAGCATGACATATTCTCAGCCGCAAGGGCACATTCAAGTAAATGAAAGACGTACCTAGTAAATGGTATTTTTATAGTAGGTACATAGTACACACACGTGTTATGCAATTATACAATGCTAAGGGATTGAATTTATACAATGCAAAGATAAGTAGTTTTTTTTAATCTTCAGCAGCTCCAACAGTATTTTCAAATGCTAATCAATTAGTTTATGTGCTCTTATGGAGCAGGACCAGCGTTTAGCCAAGCATTTATATCAGCAATGTAATCCCCCAACTTATAATATGCTTGGCTGCATAGTGTGCGTTTTATATAAGATTTAAATTATGTTTCATTCAGTTAATGTATGTGGGCAGGTATTTCAGGCCCAGGAGCATCTGCCACCCAGACATGACCTGCACTGGCCTATATGGAAAGCTATCACTCACTGCACCAGGTAAGCTGCTGCAAGCACAATAAAGTTCATTAAGTACCTGTCTCGTAACTGTGATCTCATCTTGGTTCTCATAGCCAATGGGGCACTGCCTCCTGTCTCGGTTGTCGAATGTGATGCTCACAGTGGCCTTGGTGATACCTGCTTGGCCATGTTTGTATATCAGCTCTTGCAAACTCCCCGCCCGCACCTAAGACATTCTTTGTACTTAAGTATCAAGAAATCTAGTAAGTATATTTTAACCTGCATCCACTCTTGACAGTTCAGTTATTTAGTAGCTTGACTATGTTTTCGTAAGAAAATAAGTCTATTTTATTTATGAGGGAAACAAACAGTGACATTACATTTAGTAGGAAGAAATACAAAAAATTTAAGCTAACCAAGAATAAATTGTGAGATCTAGGCAGCTAATCAAGAATACACATTGTGAAATAAAGTTTATTCTTTATAACAATGAATTGACGAAATTTTCATTATTAAACTGTTACTTGTATCTCTCTGTTACTGTTACAGTTACTGTCTACCATGAAATGAAGAAATGCATAGGCGGGAAAAATCTTAACGGACACAATGCGAGCTTTGTCTGTAAACAAATGCATGAAACGAGTACTTACGTTTGATAAATTCGTGATTCCTAAGACAAAACATATCGCATCCAATATGTTCGACTTCCCTGTGCCGTTGAGCCCGGTGATGGCATTGAATTCAGAATCGAATCCAGTGATCTCCACACGATTTCCATACGATTTAAAACCGTCCAACACCATAGACTTGATATGCATCTTGACGATGATCAAATCATTGAGGAACTGACGATAGCACGCACTATTGCATCAAATAATTAAAAATAACAAAAACTGTAGAAAATCTCATAAAGCGGGAGCCGTTGAAAAATACAATTTCTTGACATTTTTTTTTTAATCAACTGTCAAATCAAATAAGAGTGAGACGTATTTATCGTAACAAGTAGAAATAACAGATATTTAAAAATAACAAATAACAATTATTCCTAACAATATAAATATCTGCTACTTAAAATAACAGGCCCTCAAATACTGTTACCACGGCTGTTACTATTAATTCACTCTAACAATCTCACACAGACTATTACTACGGCTGTTACTTACATTCACACAAAGGAAGAAATATTGCAAGATTAACAATTTATCTTTCTTCCTCATTAAGAAATGACCCTTGCTAAATAGAAAAACACCTATTATTTACTTCAAAATATGTCTATTTCTCACTCTTAGTAAATCGGTTAAACTACGCTAAAAAGAGAAGCCTTCGTGCCTTAAAATATAGATTAGGTCGTGTTACCTGTTACCTGTTACTGACCAGCTACCATTATTCAATTGATATTTAAATACGTATTTATCGTCCGTAGAAAAATAACAGGCTATTATTTAATAACAGATATTTGGATCTGTTATTTTTGTCAGTAACAGTGATAACAGAAACCGTGTTTAACCTGTTACAACCATCCCTATTGTCAAATCAATGTCAACCACGGCTTCTCCGTTCGCGGTACTTTTGGTGCTCTTAACGTTCCATTGTCCGTTTGTATATTACAAATGGTTTACATTTCTTTATTAGTTTAATTAAATAATTATAAAAAATGCAATAAAATTGTTGTTATCGAAAACTTAATTAATAATTATTCCCGGTAATGTAAGTAATTTGCCAAGTTTTTCTTTAAAAGGTTTGTGTAACATTTGTATGACTTTTTACGTTCATGCACTGGAACGCAATTTATTGATTATTTTGTTTGACGTTTCAAATTATTTTGTGCTGTTTCGGTTGTTTTGCGTATCTTTTAGTTTTTATAAAATGGATTATAGTAGCACAGGTGCAATGAGGAGTCCGTTTTCTCCTCGAGTGAGGCAGTCCATCACAGGACGACGGCCCATTGGGCTCTCGTCAGCTAAAAAGAACCAAAGGTTTGTACATAACCTATTCTGCCTAATTTGAATTGAAAATGTGAGGGAAATAATCAATTCATGATATTCTCGACAGTAAGTTTATGCAGTCTGCGGGTGAACAAACTGGGGATGTTGTGTACAAGACTCCAGTAACCACAATAGAAACTTATGGAATGCCCCTCCCTGTGATGGTCACAGAAGCCCTTACATTCGGTAAGCATAACTGACCTACTTAATCTTTCAAGATCACTTACTCTATAACAAGGGAAACCTATGTATTATTTTGTGTTACTCCTATAATTCAATAAACAAGTTTGAATTGTTGCAGCCAGTGGTGAGGTGAGCGTGCGGCTATCTGCCTGTGGGTGGTGCTGGGTAGTGTCAGGGCGACGCATCATATCCTGGCCTCGCAACTCCACCATATCCAGCACTGCCTCAGGTGCACCCACCAGCACAATCGCTCGGGAGCTTTCACTGCCACAGACCGATCTTGCTCATAAGGCTGATCTGGTTGTGCTGTTCTATATGGAAGGGGCACAGGTAAGATGTGTGTTGTGTTACACCATCACTATGATTCAATTTACAAATGTAAGTTCTTTGATGAAAAAGTACTTTAAAAAAATAATGTTTTTTTCAATTTCAAAAGGAGGGAAGTTTCACTAGAGAAACCACTGCACTACCAAATCCAACAACAAATCTGATTATAGTCCAGCGAATTATCATTGTAGAAGATAAAAAAATGGCTAATTTCGTGTTGGACCATGCACAATGAAGGGTTTCATAGTTGGGATGAATTTATCAACTATAAGTTTGTACGCACAATATTGATAGATTTACCATGTTTTTTTTTACGACCACATACTTCTTATAGGTTTACCTGTAATCTATGAGTGAAGAACCAGTCTCTGTATTTTTTATTTCAGGTTCAGTTGTTTCGGAGATAAGGGGGGAGTGGTCAAATTTCATCTATTTTCTAATGTATTTATTTTAAAAAAAATTGAAATCCTCATAACAAGTCCTTTCATTTGATGTGTCACATGATACAATTTGAAAAATTTTCTTATTTGCCCCCCAAAAGTGACCCCTATATTCAAAATTCATTTATTTACGTTACACATTCGTGTTTGGGTCACAAATACATATGTGTACCAAATTTCAACTTAATCGGTCCATTAGATTCGGAGCAAATTGGGTATGACAGACAGATAGACAGACAGACATAACTTCTGTCCAAAAGTATGTTTGACCTGAAGGTTAAATTCTTAATTCTGGAATCTCCCACAGATGCCATCCTGCATTGGAGTGTCCCCTGAAGGCACGGTCCGCTACTGGCCATCCGTGGGGCAGGAGGGTGTGTACATAGACGTCTCGTGTGAGCTGGCTGGCCAGGAGTGCGAAAAGCTTGGAGACTACTCTCCAGAAGGCCTGGTGTTGGCCACCACTACGTGCACGGTTGTACTCCTTAACCCTACTGTTGTTGGTAAGTTATCACTCATTTACATTATAAACTTAATTCATAAGTCCTGCGAGGCACACACACATCCTTTACTTTGTACAGTCAACTGCACATCAGTTGTGCAGTTGACTGTATCTCATCATTGACTGCACCTTTACAACATAGCAGTAATGGCGCTTTTCGTAGTGCAAGTGTTACTACTAATTTGCGATTTACTGTACTGCAGAAACACAATGTTGCATTAAATGGTTCTCCTTAGATTATTATTTAGATTTTTAAGTCTCTAACAATGATTGTTTAATGAGTAGTCTGCAGTGTGTTTAATTTATTTGTAAACTGCCTCTAATGTTGACTTGCTGAATAGTAATGTTCAAATCCGCTTGATACTGTAGACGCGACAATAGACCTTTTTTTTTAAGACGTTGTTTTATACGCTAGAGAATGATGATATTAACAATACAAGTAAACAACAACAAAACAATTAAACGAGATATCCATTCGCGAGCGGCGTTACAAACAACGCGTACGCTAGCTACCGCGCAACGTGTGACGAACATGGCACTGCCGCCCAAGTTCGCCGCACGTCGCGTAGACGCCGACGTGCAAACTCAAACTCAAAGCATTTATTTAAATTAAACCATTTACAGGCACTTTTGACTTGTCAAGGTCAGTCAGAAATATGAAGCTAGTTGCCCATTCCAAAACGTAGTAGGTAGGTACCTATGGAGAAGAACGGGTAAGACACTCCACGGACACTCTTTTAAATAAAAAATTGTTACAAAATATTGGTTACACCATTCATGTTGAAATTAAACAATATAGAAAGACGTGCATGTTAGAAATAAAACAAAAATTCAAAAATTAAAATAAATTAAAAATAAGCCATGGCAGTTAAGAGATGACCAGTCCCAACTGACGGCGCCCGTTCACGACTGTGACGCATGGATTAGCACCATTCAGCTCAACCATTTGGAGTTTCTTGCCCATTCTTCTCCATACGAAAACCACCTTTTGGAAGGGGCGACTAGAATCAATTATATTATTTTGTAAATTTTGACGTTCCAAAGTGCCATACTTGCGCCTATTTGAAATAAATGATTTGACTCTGACTTTGATATTTTGAAGGGACCTAAATGATCGAACACGCGCGCCACCATCAGCTAAACATCTGAGTGAACATGACATACTCACAGCCAGTGGCGTGCACAGAGATTTCACAGGGTATGCACGGCTAAAATAAAACTTACAATTTTCCACTCGTTTCGGTCGGGGGCCCACCGACTACCTACCCTACCTGACTTACCGCACGGCGCCATTGGCTTCGCATGATGCTTGTTTGCGACCACCACGAATATCTAATTAAGTGATTGATGGTAATATAACAGCCCTGCTTAGCAGCCGCGTTGTGAAAGTTATTTAAATCCGAATAATCGATAGATGTCCAAACAAAAAGTGGAATCTATTATTACTAATTGTAAAATATAAGACTCATCCTTGATTAGTGGCGTTAGGTCTGACCATACTGTTCAACTTATATCATTTGACTTAGATAAAAAGTTATAACTTTATAAAACCATTGAATTAAGACCTTTCACTAAAAACAAATTGAAAATGTTTGATAATAATGTTCTTAGCAATCTCTCAACTGCTATTTTTGATTCACAAGACCCCAATATAAACTACATTATTTTCTACGGTATGCTATGAATTCAATAAAGCGTGTCCTGTAAAAAAAGTAACAATCAATACAAAACCAAAATTTAATGAATGGGCCATTGCTGGCATTAGAAAAAGCAGAGATATTTTGTATAATTTGTACAATGTCATTGACCTCTGATCAAGCCCGTCATAATTGTGTCAGAAACTATTCTAAGATATTTAAACGAGTTTGCGCCCTAGCTAAATCAAAATTAATAAGTAATAAAATTAGTATTTCTAACAATAAAATAGAAGCTGTGTGGCGGGTAATTAACAAAGAAACTGGAAACACAAAACAGCGAGGTCAGAATGAATTGTCTTTAAAAATTGATAAAGAAACCATTTAAAGAAACCATTTCAAATAAGTTAACTCTTTACCAACATCCCAATAGAGGTCACGAAATCTCTCCCCTCATCATCTATAGTAGCTGAATCCTTTCTAAAAGAAAAGTTCAGTAAGGACATTCCAAGTTTTGAATTCAAGCCCATTTCTATTGTCACAATTAAAAAAACAATCAAAAGTCTTTCCGTTAATATTCTTGGAGATATCATTACACAATTGCTCCTGTCCTAACAAGCATATTTAATCAATGTTTAGATAGCGGTACATTTCCTGATTTAATGAAACATAGTAAAGTAGTACCAGTTTTCAAATCGAAAGAGTGATCCCTCAAATTATAGCTACCAGCATTGAGTAAAGTATATATATAAAAAATCATACTAGATCAGATGTTGTCACATTTTAATTCAAATGGGATTTTACAGAGTCACCAGTTTGGTTTCACGAAAGGTAGGTCGACGACTGACGCAGGAGTAAAACTCATCAGTCACATTTTGGAATCCTGGGAGAAGTCCCAGGATGCAATTGGCATTTTCTGTGTCCTCTCAAAAGCGTATGACTGCGTTTACCACCAAACACTGATCTGTAAATTACACCACTACGGAATTCGTGGACAAGCTGCTGATCTTGTTTTTTCCTATCTGTTAAACAGGCAGCAAAAAGTAAACGTCAACGGGGCGACATCCTCGGAGTCTCTGATTAAGATGGGCGTGCCTCAAGGATCAATTCTTAACCCTTTCCTATTTCTAGTTTATATTAATGACCTTCCTTACATGATGGCTAATATATCGGATATAATTATATTCGCTAATTATACTTCTCTTATTTTTAAAAATAATAATAATAATATAATAATAATAACCGAACCTAAACCGAAACCTACAAGTACTTGGGTATGTCGGAAGCATTGGGCATCAATGTTACCGACATGAAACAATCGTTGAAGTAACGCTTCTTTGGCCGCGGAAATGCGGGGGTCGAGGTTTCCTAAATGCTAAAACCCTCCACAACCGCGAGATTTACAGTCTCAGGGAATATTTCCTTCAAACCAACGTGGGTATGCACCGAGATGTGGTCGCAGTGGACAAGGGCCTCACCCCGCTCTCCTTGGCAAAAGAGAACTGGCGCAAACCTGCAGTACTTGATACTAACGATCGTAAGGAAATATGGCAGGGCAAAGAACTACATGGACGCTTTTTCCGGGCCCTCCACGGGCCTGATGTAGACTTTTTGACATCTGTATCCTGGCTGCGTTTTGGTGACCTCTTCGGGGAAACCGAAGGTTTTGTCTGTGCGATTATGGATGAAGTTATCATGACGAATAATTATCGGAAATACATTGTCAAGGATGGTACGGTTGACATCTGTCGGGCATGCCACCAACCCGGTGAATCAATCCGACATATTGTTTCCGGTTGTTCTCGTCTTGCTAACGGCGAGTACTTGCATAGACACAATCTAGTAGCTAGGATTATCCACCAGCAACTTGCCTTGCAGTACAACCTTATAGAGTCCGAAGTACCATACTACAGGTATGTGCCCGACCCAGTTCTCGAAAATGGTCACACCACATTGTACTGGGATCGATCTATCATCACTGACAGGACTATTGTAGCCAATAAGCCTGATATAGTGGTGATAGATCGACGAGAGCGCCGTGCAATGATTGTCGATATCGCTGTCCCTCATGACGAAAATCTCGTGAAAGCTGAGAAAGATAAAAAAATCAAGTATCTTGACTTAGCACACGAGGTTGTCGACATGTGGGATGTGGACTCTGCAATCATTGTACCGATAATCGTTACCGTTAATGGCCTGATAGCGAAGAGCCTCGACCAACACCTCAGGAGGCTCTCATTGCGTGGCTGGATCAAGGGCCTGATTCAGAAAGCAGTACCTCTAGACACGGCACGTATAGTGAGGAGGTTCCTCTCTCTAGAGCCCTAACCACCGGCATCTGGGACCCTGTTCCTGATGCCGATGGGCCACTATTTTTTATATTTTTAAATGTTTTTTTTTAATGATTTTTATAAGAATATTTAAAAATGTAAATAATATGTATTGAAAAGAAATAAAACATAAATATAATAATAATAATAATAACTTTATTTTCTCACCACAATATACATGTTATTTTACATCGGTCAGATTCGACAATGACATATAATTTAGTTGAGTATATATTGTGGGAGACTGGTGCCTAAGTTAGGCTCGTGGCCTGTGTTTCAGGACACCAGGATCCCACCCCTTTTAAATTTTCATTTTACAAATTATGTACTAGATAGAAAAGATACGGATGTCTTACATGTCAACGATAGTCTGGCAATTCTTTCGAAATGGTTCACGTCTTTTACATAACGCGAACAAAACTATACATGTCTTAAGTTCTCATTACCAGATGTACCTCAAGTAGGTCTAAATTTAAAACTTTATGGCAAGAAACTAGATACTATTACGAAAACTGTGTTTCTAGGAATTACTCTAGATTCGAGATTGCAATGGGATGCCCACATTAGAGCTCTTTAAAGTAGATTAAGTTCAGCTGCATATGCAGTAAGAAAAATAAGGCAGTTAATAGATGTAGCCACAGCTAGGTTAGTATACTTTGCTTTTTTCCACAGTTTTATTTATTAAAACTTTATGTACAAATTAAAATACCGTACAAAGGCGGATTTATGCCTGAGGCACTTTCTACCAGTCAACCTTAGGGTGATGCAGAGATAAAACATGGCGACAGGTGCAACATAAGGGATTGACAACTCGAAAATAACTATTAAAAAAAAAATACTGTACAAAGGCGGACTTAATGCCTGAGGCATTTTCCTACGTCCGTGCAAACGTCGGCTTATCGTGTTAAGGCTCGTGCAGACCAGCGCGACTTGTCGCGCGACGCGATTCTGCGATATTATATCCGTAGAACAATTTCTATGAAAACGCGCGCGACACTTCACACAGGAGCGACCTGTCGCGCTGCGACACAGATACATCGCGTCACGTGATGCTAGAACATTGCGACACGCGAATCGCAGCGCGGCACCGACAAAGGAATGTTTCTTTGTTATTATCGCGCTGCGAATCGCGGCGATATCGCGTAGCGGAGGCGATTCGCAGCGCGACACCTGAAATAGGAACATTTTGTATGGTGTAGCCACGATATCGCCGCGATATCGCGTTGGCAGCGCGACGCCACACCAAGAGAGTATAAATAGCGGTGCAAACCGAGCTGAGCTCAGTAGACGATCTTCGTCAGAGGACGAAGGCAGGTCTGTGCGCGTTTGCTGAGCGTGGGAGGAGCCCACGCTCAGCAAGCAGTTCGATTCCCCGGTCCGTCATTTAAACCCAACCTAACCTAGGTAGATACTTACCTAAAATTGTCCTGCTAACCAAAGGCTTAGTTTTATTTAACGTTTTATTTCAAAAAGTAATAACAGCGTCACGGGTCGATCAATCAGAGGCCGTAGACCCGTAGTGTGAGTTTCTTTTAACAATGTCGACTTTACGCATCGACCGCGTACGGCGGCGCTCCGATTGGCCCTTCACTGGCCTACACTGGTGAAAGGCCAATCGGAGCGCCCGCCGAACGCGGTCGATGCGTAAGGTCGAGATGGTTAAAAAAGAAACTCATACTAGGGCTTCTGACTGTACTTCGCTTGCCAAAGGTTGGTGGGTGAGTGACGATCTTTACATACCGAGACTCTTCCGTGCCTCGTGGTCCCAGCTGCCATTCGAAGATATTTGACAATCGTTACGTGTCGTCAGAAGCCCGAAAGACTGACAAGCAGTCTGACCATGACGTATCGTACTCGTATAACCCAGGTATTAGGTACCTAGTGAAGGTCAGTACCCTAATTGCGTAATACACGATCAATCATAATTTGTTTCGATTTAAAACAGATTGCTAATCCATTGCTTTATTTATAAGTTGGAAAACAAATTGTGCTCAACAAGGTAAATAACGCAATGAATGTTGTTGAAGTGTCAAAATGTAACTAATTTGTCATAATTATTTACGAAAATAAATTACGCAATTTGGGTACAGATAGGTAGTCGGTCCATGTAAAATACTGGTATTCATTCAGCTGCATCCGGTAAGGCTGGAAGCTGACCCCAACATAGTTGGGAAAAATCTAGGCAGACTGACAGACTACTACCAAAGTGAAATAAAATCATAAGCAAAATAGTTAGTCATTGTAATGTGACTCTTTTCTCATTGTTGTAAGGTATAAATTAGGATCTTTGACTATTTTTACTAAAAAATAATCATTTCTCCATTTCCGAATAAAAAAGTCCTCGCAAATATCAATCATTCTAACTTATACCTTATTGCAATCACATAAGAATTACTTTGCATTGACGTACTAATAGATTGGCGGCACGCGCGGCGGCGGCGGCGGCGTGGTCAAAGGACTAGGTACATTTTGAAGCTAGGTACCGCAAGTCAGCCGCTCAGTAGTGGCTCAGTCCTGCGCCGCGTGGCTACGCGTCTATGTGGCGCGCGACGACCGCGTTTTTTTTAGTCTTGTGGTCCGCGTCCGCGCGAAAACAGCGCCTGTTTTTTTTTTGCATTTTTTAACCGACTTCTAAAAGGAGTAGGTTATGAATTCGGATGTTTATACATATCTTTTTTTTTGTTTGGTTGGGCTTATCTCCGTCGTTCTATTCTATTCTATTATATAGACGTATTAGCAAAATAATTTTTGTTTGAAAGGGTATATTTCCGAGGTGGTCCCACTGTAATATGGTCACGATCTGATGATGGGATCCTGGAGAAATCGAGGGAACTCTTCAAATATTACAGGCACACCTATAGCTATTTGGGTTTTTTTTATAATACCTGCCTAACTGGTGCAGTTGCTCTTGGAAAGCACCATTTGATGGAAGTAGAAGTAGTAGAACTGATGATGAAGAACACAGACGGTTAGTACCTATTTCACGGATTGTGATTCGATTGCTTTAATATTATGGTTGCCAAGCAATTTATGCTCGTCACAATACATTATGGAGAAGTGGAGCTGATGACAAAGTACCTGGAGAACTCCTCAACGATGAACGTCCCAGCATCGGGAAAATAAATATTTTGCAATAGGTGACGAGCAGTTCACATTAGGCTAACTTAGATAAATTACAAACTGAAAACTGACTGAAAAAAAAAGTGGTGGCACTCCGGGAGTGCCGACAGGACTGAAAACCTGAACAAGATCGCCTTGGTGGAAGAAAAATACTTATATAGAATATTGGTCCGTAATCTTATTTAAATAAAGAGCACAATCGCATTTACAAAAAAATAATACTTACGAAACCTTTAAAGTAAAAACACTTACTTGCATAGACCATTGATACGTAACTTAATATAAATAAAGAGCACAATCGCGTTTACAAAAATCTCAAAAATGCCTGACGCACCTAAAGAAGTTTTCATTTCAAAATAGGTATTTTGTCAAACATTTTTATTAAAATCTGCAGGAAGTACTTACCTAATTTAGTTGGGCTTTTCAACATTTAGTCAGCCAAATTGCCTGCAACTCATAAGTATGTACCTACTTAAGACTCTAAAATCAAAAAGATCTATTCAATGCAAATATTGTTGGATGAAATGAATAAAATGGTTAACACTTTCAGGGACACTAAACGCCCATAGGCGTCATAAGTTTCTAACATAAAACTTCTATCGTGTCTCGTTCAGTGTCCTAGAATTCGTTTATAAACAATTTCTTTTTATTTTATCACTATTGATAGGTACCTACTTAACTCTAAATAGGCGGGCAACGGGAGTTGAAATGGTCTGCATTTGTCGTAGGTAGGTACTTTTTAGCGGTCGCGGTCTGTTGCGCGGGCGGCAGGGTAGGGATCCGCTAGCAGTCGAGTGCGTGATATCAGCTGTGCGAGAAACAGTTCGAGTACATCGTCTGAATGCGCACGGCTGTGTTACATTACAAGTGCCAGGAGCTTACGCGCAGTTGCTACTTGCGACCACTAGACCAACGAGACAGTTTGTTAGTAGTTAAGGGGCCGTGCACGAAATCTACTGATTTTGATCTTTTTTGTTCATTGATTGTGAGAAAGGGAAAAAGAATTTAAACAGAACTATTTATCAAATCATAAATAGTTTTGTTTAAATTCTTTTAAAAGCCGAGTTCTTTGTTTTGCTTGTGGCTGAAAGGGATTTTTCAAATAAATTAAGTATTCATGGAAAATCACTGATAGGTATTTGCAACAAGTTTTCCGAAAAATGACGCGAGACTGACTTTTGATCATTTTGTTGTAAGAAACTTCTTTTGATTTTGAAATTATAAAATATCATTATATGGTCATATGGCTCAACCACTTTGATCAACTTCCATACAAAATATAGCAAAAAATAATATTGAAAAACCTATATTTTTTTAAAATCCTGTCGGTCACGTATTTTTTCCTATTATTTAGCAAACCATATCAAGAAATTTAAAAATCAGACCTTGGCCTTCAGCTATCCTTGAAATAAAATGTAATTTTTATTTTAAATTTAAACAATATTTTTATTCATTAAGTAAATCAAAGGCGAAATATATCATATTTTCGAGAGCGCAAAAGTGATGCAACTACACCTGACTGACACGAATGATATACAAATATACATAATCTTTCAATTATTTCAAGCTTTCTCACAATTAAATAAGTAATTGACAAAAGAGGATTTTTTTCGCGCACGGACTCTTAAGTACCTACTATCCTAATTAATATTATAAATGCAAAAGTGAGTTTGTTTGTTTGTCACGCTTTCACGCTAAAATGCTGAACAAATTTGGATGAAATTTAGCACATGGGTAGATCGTGACCTGGATTAGGACATAAGATACTATTTATCCAAATATCCGAGTATTTATGAACATCGGAGTAGGTATTTCTTAAATATCACGCCTGTAATCCCCAAAAGATTAGGCAGAGGTGTAGCTACCTACTTATAGTACAGCCGCATTTTGCCAGTTATGTGCGTATTTATTCATTTATGGTATTATACCTACATGTCATATTGAGCACAATTTTATTAGAGTAGAATTCACGGAGATAGGTACGGAATTAGTTTGATAAGTAAATTAAAAGTAAGTAGGTACCTAGGTTAGTGCCAATATACCTACTCGTATGTCTTTACGGGTGGTTAAATTAAGATGATTTCAAAATGATAAGTAGGTACCTACGTAAGTTTCTACCTACTCATAAACAGGCCATAAAAACGGGCTACAACCGAAAGTAAACTTTATACCCATGTATAAATTAAGTTATTTTTACGAAATCACATAGATTGGAAACTAAATTAAAAATCTCGATTTTTAAATAAAGTATACTTCGTATAAAAAGACCGAATTCGCCAGTTAGTTAGTAGAGTGGTTAGTTAGTTAATAGTAGTGTGGTACCTACACTCCTTACGCTTACTTTGTAAAGTATTATATTATTTTAATTAATTAATTATTGTGAATGTGAGGACTATGTGGATATCATTATTATTTTCATTTTTCAGTTAGTTTTAATTATGGTCTGGCAGTTTGAGTAGTTTATGCGGCCTACCCAAATGTCCTTTCTTTGGTATTGTTCGTCGAGTTGAGCTCCTTAAGTTCTGAGTTGAGCTCCACGATTACTGACAAATGCTTGCACTGACTGGACAGGTTCACTCAAATCTGTGTGGTTCTTTCCTCAAAATACCATTTCAGACACTAATCTACATGGTCCTCATATGGCCTGACCAAGATTATGTCTGGACTTTAAAAGAGACTGTGACCTCTGAGTTTGTTTCGGCCTTTCTTCTCGGAGTAGGCAGATAGGAAACGCCGAACTCAGCTAGCTTATTTTTATTTTTTTAATATGATTTGTAAAAGTGATTCCGATATCCTATTTACAGAATAAACAATTTCATTTCATTACGCTGCGGTACCTACCTACTTAGGTTAGGTTGGGTTATGTTGACCGATCGGAGACTCGAACCTAGGACCCCACAATGAGATACAAGATACAAGATATTTATTTTGTAAAACATGAGTGTAGAATTATACAGGTCTTAAAAATAATAAGAGGTAGCTACAATGAGCAAACAAGCACAGACTAGACTTCGTCTTCTGACGAAGATCGTCTACTACTGAGCTCTGCTCGGAATGCACCGCCATTTATACTTTCTAGGTGTCCTTTGTCGGTGTCGCGCTGCGAATCGCGGCGATATCGCGTAGCGGAGGCGATTCGCAACGCGACACCTGAAATAGGAACATTTTGTATGGTGTAGCCGCGATATCGCGTTGGCAGCGCGACGCCACACCAAGAGAGTATAAATAGCGGTGCAAACCGAGCTGAGCTCAGTAGACGATCTTCGTCAGAGGACGAAGGCAGGTCTGTGCGCGTTTGCTGAGCGTGGGCTCCTAGGTTCGATTCCCCGGTCCGTCATTTAAACCCAACCTAACCTAGGTAGATACTTACCTAAAATTGTCCTGCTAACCAAAGGCTTAGTTTTATTTAACGTTTTATTTCAAAAAGTAATAACAGCGTCACGGGTCGATCAATCAGAGGCCGTAGACCCGTAGTGTGAGTTTCTTTTAACAATGTCGACTTTACGCATCGACCGCGTACGGCGGCGCTCCGATTGGCCCTTCACTGGCCTACACTGGTGAAAGGCCAATCGGAGCGCCCGCCGAACGCGGTCGATGCGTAAGGTCGAGATGGTTAAAAAAGAAACTCATACTAGGGCTTCTGACTGTACTTCGCTTGCCAAAGGTTGGTGGGTGAGTGACGATCTTTACATACCGAGACTCTTCCGTGCCTCGTGGTCCCAGCTGCCATTCGAAGATATTTGACAATCGTTACGGGTCGCCAGAAGCCCGAAAGACTGTTCTCGTATAACCCAGGTATTAGGTAACTAGTGGAGGTACCCTAATTGCGTAATATATGATCAATCATAATTTGTTTCGATTTAAAACAGATTGCTAATCCATTGCTTTATATGTTGGAAAACAAATTCTGCTCAACAAGGTAAACAACGCAATGAATGTTGTTGAAGTGTCAAAATGAAACAAATTTGTCATAATTATTTACGAAAATAAATTACGCAATTAAAATAGTTGGGAAAAATCTAGGCAGACTGACAGACTACTACCAAAGTGAAATACAATCATAAGCAAAATAGTTAGTCATTGCAATGTGACTCTTTTCTCATTGTTGTAAGGTATAAATTAGGATGTTTGACTATTTTTACAAAAAAATAATCATTTCTCCATTTCCAAATAAAAAAGTCCTCGCAAATATCAATCATTCTAACTTATACCTTATTGCAATCACATAAGAATTACTTTGCATTGACGTACTAATGGATTGGCGGCCCGCGCGGCGGCGGCGGCGGCGTGGTCAAAGGACTAGGTACATTTTGAAGCTACCGCAAGTCAGCCGCTGGCTACGCGTCTATGTGAAAGAGATGCGCGCGACGACCGCGCTTTTTTTATTAGTCTTGCGGTCCGCGTCCGCGCGAAAACAGCGCCTGTTTTTTTTGCATTTTTTAACCGACTTCTAAAAAGAGTAGGTTATCAATTCGGATGTTTATACTTATCTTTTTTTTTTGTTTGGTTGGGCTTTTCTGCGTCATTCATTATATAGACGGATTAGCAAAATAATTTTTGTTTGAAAGGGTATATTTCCGAGGTGGTCCCACTGTAATATGGTCACGATCTGATGATGGGATCCTGGACAAATTGAGGGAACTCTTCAAATATTACAGGCACACATAGTACAAAAATACACATACTTACTTTAAAAATACCCAAATAGCTATAGAGCTATTTGGGTATTTTTAAAGTATCTGCCTAACTGGTGCAGTTGCTCTCGAAAAGCACCATTCGGTGGAAGTAGAAGTAGTAGAACTGATGATGAAGAACACACACGGTTAGTACCTATTTCACGGATTGTGATTAGATTGCTTTAATATTATGGTTGCCAAGCAATTTATGCTCGTCACAATACATTATGGAGAAGTGGAGCTGATGACAAAGTACCTGGAGAACTCCTCAACGATGAACGTCCCAGCATCGGGAAAATAAATATTTTGCAATAGGTGACGAGCAGTTCACATTAGGCTAACTTAGATAAATTACAAACTGAAAACTGGCTGAAAAAAAAGTGGTGGCACTCCGGGAGTGCCGACAGGACTGAAAACCTGAAAAAGATCGCCTTGGTGGAAGAAAAATACTTATATAGAATATTGGTCCGTAATCTTATTCAAATAAAGAGCACAATCGCGTTTACAAAAAAATAATACTTCCGAAACCTTTAAAGTAAAAATACTTGCATAGAACATTGATCCGTAACTTAATATAAATAAAGAGTACAATCGCGTTTACAAAAATCTCAAAAATGCCCAACGCACCTAAAGAAGTTTTCATTTCAAAATATTTTGTCAAACATTTTTATTCGAATCTGCAGGAAGTACCTAATTTAGTTGGGCTTTTCAACATCAGTCAGCCAACTTGCCTGCAAGTTGGCTGACTGATGTTTTGCAGACTGCAACTAGGGACACGGTATCGAATAGAAAGTATCGACACTATACTCATGAGTAGTATCGAAAAAAAAATATCGTCCTCATAAAAGTATCGATACTTTAAGGTATCGAGTACTTTTCTTAGGGCTTAACGCGCATAGAGCTTAGGTCAATATCAGTCAGTAAATAACGTCAGTTTAACTTCAGTAGGGCAGGACATGATAAAACAAATGGTACTGGTACACAAACTTAATACAATAATAGAAAAAGACAACTGTAACTTCAAACAAAATTAAATTATTTAGTACTTTAGGCATTTAAAGTTCCCATACCTCCTCTATACAATCACTTAACAATAGAAGTTTATTGAGCCGTTTTGGAGGTAAGCCGTTTCGGATTTTTGTGATTGTACTTCCTGCTTTAGAAAATAATCGTTCTGAAGCATTGACATATATATTACTGCGTAAATCAATGTTCTGAAGGCACTGACGTTACAGGAATTGATATTCTCGTGCCAATTTGTATAATTTTGAGAATACAACTTTCATATCATCCCATTGTTTCAAGGGATCTAAGGAAAGTGGTGAAATCTGTGCAGATAAGTAATAGCTTAATTCATCCTTATTTTCAGACTGTGATGAAGATGAAGAACTTGGTTTTTGTTTTATTTTTTCGTACTTCTTATTGTGACTCAAGAAATCAGTGTTGTTTCGATAGAAGAATCAAATAATAGTCAAGCAAAATAATGATCAACCGTATTAATATAGCAGAAAAACAAAGCGCGAAACAAATACGCGAAATAAATTAAATGACAACGGTGAACGATTGAATTAATGAGTGATTGATTAGTGTAGTAAATGAATGAAGGAAAGGTTAGGAATTTAACTGTGAACGGACGGAACGATTTCGAGCAAAGATCGATGTAATGTTTTAGAAGATTCAGAACGAGTGAACTAGATGGCGTTGCCATAACCATAAAAGCCGTAAGGTCGCAAGTTTTAAATGGGTAATTTCTAAGATTATACCCAATTAAAATTTAATTTCTTATTCAATACGATACTTGCCAAAAAGTACTCATTGTGTAAAAGTATCGAATGCAAAGTATCGAGTTTAAAAGTATCGGTTTCGAATGGAAATGTACTCGATACCACAGAGTATCGATACTTTTTTCGTGTCCCTAACTGCAACTCATAAGTATGTACCTACTTAAGACATCTAAAACCAAAATGATCTATTCAATGCAAATATTGTTGGATGAAATTAATAAAATGTTTAACACTTTCAGGGACACTAAACGCCCATAGGCGTCATAAGTTTCTAACATAAAACTTCTATCGTGTCTCGTTCAGTGTCCTAGAATTCGTTTATAAACAATTTATTTTATTTTATCACTATTGATAGGTACCTACTTAACTCTAAATAGGCGGGCAACGGGAGTTGAAATGGTCTGCATTTGTCGTAGGTAGGTACTTTTTAGCGGACGCGGTCTGTTGCGCGGGCGGCAGGGTAGGGATCCGCTAGCAGTCGAGTGCGTGATATCCGCTGTGCGAGAAACAGTTCTAGTACATCGTCTGAATGCGCACGGCTGTGTTACATTACAAGTCCCAGGAGCTCACGCGCAGTTGCTACTTGCGACCACTAGACCAACGAGGCAGTTTATTAGTAGTTAAGGGGCCGTGCACGAAATCTACTGATTTTGATCAATTTTGTTAATTGATTGTGAGAAAGGGAAAAAGAATTTAAACAAAACTATTTATCAAATCATAGATAGGTTTGTTTAAATTCTTTTAAAAGTCGAGTTCTTTGTTTTGCTTATGGCTGAAAGGGATTTTTCAAATAAATTAAGTATTTATGGAAAATCACTAATAGGTATTCGTAACAAGTTTTCTGAAAAATTACGCCAGACTGACGTTTGATCATTTAGTTATAAGAAACTTCTTTTGATTTTGAAAATTATAAAATATCATAATATGGTCATATAGCTAAACCACTTTGATCAACTTCCATACAAAATATAGCAAAAAAATAATATCGAAAAATCTATATTTTTTTAAAATCCTGTCGGTCATGTATTTTTTCCTATTATTTAGCAAACCATATCAAGAAACTTAAAAATCAGACCTTGGCCTTCAGCTATCCTTGAAATAAAATCTAATTTTTAAATTTATTTATTTGATTTATTTTTTTAAATTTAAACAATATTTATATTCATTAAGTAAATCAAAGGCGAAATATACCATATTTTCGAGAGCGCAAAAGTGATGCAACTACACCTGACTGACACGAATGATTTAGTACCACGAAAACTGACCTTTTATAGTCAGATATACTTAATCTTTCAATTATTTCTAGCTTTCTCACAATTAAATAAGTAATTGACAAAAGAGGGTTTTTTCGTGCACGGACCCTTAAGTACCTACTATCCTAATTAATACTATAAATGCGAAAGTGAGTTTGTTTGTTTGTTACGCTTTCACGCTAAAAGTCTGAATAAATTTGAATGAAATTTGGCACATGGGTAGATCATGACCTGGATTAGGACATAAGATACTATTTATCCCAATATCCGAGTATTTATGAACATCGGACTAGGTATTTCTTAAATATCACGCCTGTAATCCCCAAAAGATTAGGCAGAGGTGTAGCTACCTACTTATAGTACAGCCGCATTTTGCCAGTTATATGCGTATTTATTCATCTGTGGTATTATACCTACTTGTCATATTGAGCATAATTTTATTAGAGTAGAATTCACGGAGATACGGAATTAGTTTGATAAGTAAATTAAAAGTAAGTAGGTACCTAGTAGTCGGTGCCAATATACTTACTCGTATGTTGTCAACTTAACGGGTGGTTAAATTAAGATGATTTCAAAATGATAAGTACCTACGTAAGTTTCTACCTACTCATAAACAACAGGCCATAAAAACGGGCTGCAACCGAAAGTAAACTTTATACCTGTGTATAAATTAAGTTATTTTTCGAAATCACATAGATTGGAAACTAAATTAAAAATCTCGATTTTTAAATAAATAGGTATACTTCGTATAAAAAGACCGAATTAGCCAGTTAGTTAGTAGTGTGGTTAGTTAGTTAGTAGTAGTGTGGTACCTACACTACCTACGCTGAGGTACCTACCTACTTATGTTAGGTTGGGTTATGTTGACCGATCGGAGACTCGAACCTAGGTCCCCACAATGAACAAACAAGCACGGACTAGACTTCGTCTTCTGACGAAGATCCGTCTACTACTGAGCTCTTCACTAGAAGATGTCGCGACGCCCCCGCAAGGGGGCGTGGCGAGCAGGGTCAGGGCTTCGCCCTTCGCCTGCGGTGGCCATACGTTGGCCCATAGATATGGGCCCCTCTTTTTGGTTCGCCTCGGGCGGCGTAAAGAAAGTAAGACGCATTTTGTGAGGCAAAATGCGTCTATGTAAATGGTTGCTCTGAATATTATTGTAGGCGCGCCACGGCGCTAACTCCTGTAGCGCCGCTTTCTTCACGACATCCCGGCGGTCAATCCCCGCCAGGTGAGACCCCCAGTTACCTGGGGGAGGCCCAGCGAAGACGACCAGCGACGAGGATGCCGACTCGACACACCTACATGTTAATATGTAGTCTACCTCTCGCCCCGTTCACAGATCGAGCCGTTTGCGGATTGAGAGGCAGGCAGTCTCGTATGTATGAGCGGCTAGTGTTGTAGAGTAACACCGCTCAGTGTATACTCGCGTCGCGACCCGCATCGCGCCCGCAAGTGTTGTGTTGGGATGCATGTATAGTGGTGGTTGTCTGTATGCGGTTGTGTGACGCGCCTATATTAACCTAGAACACGCCACACAACGGATGTATGTGTACATCTGTAGAGTCTTTTTATTTCGAGTAAGCTGCGTGTAACCTGGGTGCTGCTTACTCGAGGCGTCAATCCGGTGCGATGGGGTCAACTGAGCTCTTCTCGGAATGCACCGCCATTTATACTTTCTAGGTGTCCTTTGTCGGTGTCGCGCTGCGAATCGCGGCGATATCGCGTAGCGGAGGCGATTCGCAGCGCGACACCTGAAATAGGAACATTTTGTATGGTGTCGCCGCGATATCGCCGCGATATCGCGTTGGCAGCGCGACGCCACACCAAGAGAGTATAAATAGCGGTGCAAACCGAGCTGAGCTCAGTAGACGATCTTCGTCAGAGGACGAAGGCAGGTCTGTGCGCGTTTGCTGAGCGTGGGCTCCTAGGTTCGATTCCCCGGTCCGTCATTTAAACCCAACCTAACCTAGGTAGATACTTACCTAAAATTGTACGTGCTAACCAAAGGCTTAGTTTTATTTAACGTTTTATTTCAAAAAGTTATAACAGCGTCACGGGTCGATCAATCAGAGGCCGTAGACCCGTAGTGTGAGTTTCTTTTAACAATGTCGACTTTACGCATCGACCGCGTACGGCGCTCCGATTGGCCCTTCACTGGCCTACACTGGCCTTCACTGGTGAAAGGCCAATCGGAGCACCGAACGCGGTCGATGCGTAAGGTCGAGATGGTTAAAAGAAACTCACACTAGGGCCTCTGACAGTACTTCGCTTGGCAAAGGTTGGTGGATGAGTGACGATCTTTACATACCGAGACTCTTCCGTGCCTCGTGGTCTCAGCTGCCATTCGAAGATATTTGACAATCGTTACGTGTCGTAAGAAGCCCGAAAGACTGACAAGCAGTCTTACCAAGACGTATCGTACTCGTATAACCCAGGTATTAGGTAACTAGTGGAGGTACCCTAATTGCGTAATATACGATCAATCATAATTTGTTTCGATTTAAAAACAGATTGCTAATCTATTGCTTTATAAGTTGGAAAACAAATTCTGCTCAACAAGGTAAATAACGCAATGAATGTTGTTGAAGTGTCAAAATGAAACAAATTTGTCATAATTATTTACGAAAATAAATTACCTACGCAATTAAATAGTTGGGAAAAATCTAGGCAGACTGACAGACTACTACCAAAGTGAAATAAAATCATAAGCAAAATAGTTAGTCATTGTAATGTGACTCTTTTCTCATTGTCGTAAGGTATAAATTAGGATCTTTGACTATTTATACAAAAAAATAATCATTTCTCCATTTCCAAATAAAAAAGTCCTCGCAAATATCAATCATTCTAACTTATACCTTATTGCAATCACATAAGAATTACTTTGCATTGACGTACTAATGGATTGGCGGCGCGCGCGGCGGCGGCGGCGGCGCACACTGGTCCCGAATGATAAAAAAGTGGACATTAAGAAATTTTTGACAGAAGGTCAACGGATTCGGCTGATTTTTTTTTTGTAGACAGCTGATGCAATTACAAATCACTTTTATAGATTGAGTTTTTGCCAAATAAGCCGTATTTTCAGAGAAAAAAAATATTGAAATATTTTTTGTATGAAAGAAATCCTAATTTTGTCTTTATCTTCCAAGATTCAAACGTATTCAAAATAAAACTTAGCGCAGCTTGTAGAGGTGCTAATTGCTCACCACTTTGTCATAGACACTCTTCTGCGATTTTGTGCTCCTTTTGAGTTACAGGCACTTTAAATATTTTTTGTATGAAAAAATCCTAATTTTCTCTTTATCTTCCAAGATTCAAACGTATTCAAAATAAAACTTAGCGCAGCTTGTAGAAGAGCTAATTGCTCACCACTTTGTCATAGACACTCTTCTGCGATTTTGTGCTCCTTTTGAGTTACATGCACTTTAAATATTTTTTGTATGAAAAAATCCTAATTTTGTCTTTATCTTCCAAGATTCAAACGTATTCAAAATAAAACTTAAAGCAGCTTGTAGAGATGCTAATTGCTCACTACTTTGTCATAGACACTCTTCTGCGATTTTGTGCTCCTTTTGAGTTACAGGCACTTTAAATATTTTTTGTATAAAAAAATTATAATTTTGTCTTTATCTTCCAAGATTCAAACGTATTCAAAATAAAACTTAGCGCAGCTTGTAGAGTAACTCTTACAAATATATGAAATTATCATTAGTATAGAAAACCATGATATGTACAAATATGGTTTATCTTCACTTCACATGTGGTTGCGATGCATGGAATGTATTTTGCACATATCTTACAACTTAGATTTCAAAAAATGGGCGGCTCGGGGTGAGGACAAACTGCTCCGAAAATCAAGAAAAGAGTTAACGCAGCATGAGTTTTTTGTTGTAACTGGCTTAATGATTGATATCGTCAAACAAGGCTTTGGGACAACAAACGATGGCAATACAGCTCGACGGTTTTTCAATGATTACGAAAGGTCAGCTGAGATAACAGGAGTTAATGCTAATTTGATTAAGAGATTTGGTGTAATTTTGCAGGCAATATCTTCTGGGAGAAATGTAGATATTGAAAAATTTAGAATTTATTGCAGAGAAACAGCAGAACTTTATGTCAGCGAGTACTCGTGGTATTACATGCCTTCGAGTGTACATAAACTTTTAGTGCATGGTGCAGATATTTGCCAGCATTTTTCTTTTATTCCAATTGGTATGATGTCCGAAGAAGCCTCAGAAGCAAGAAACAAAGATTTTCGTTCAATCAGAGAAAAGCATACTAGAAAGATAGGCAGAATGCAAACAAATGAAGATATTTTACACCAGTTACTTATCAGCTCCGATCCGTACATTACGAACATAAGACCGAAGTTCACCAAAATTCAAAAGCAGCAGAGGTTTGAAGAAGCTGAAAATCTTCTAAAGGATGACGTTTCACCCAATGAACTCGATTTAGAAGATGCTGATGAGGAAGAAGTATACGTCGACATTGAGAATAATCCCCCACAAGATCCGCTAGCATAATTCACATTGTAACATACGCACGTTCATGTTAGTTTATTTAAGTTTGTAAGTTTGTAATCTAGTTTATTTAAGTTATTAAGTTTATAGGTACTGAGAAAAAATGCGCTTAAAATTAATTTATGTTCTAGTTTATTTAAATTTGTAAAATAATAGTTTACTTTAGTTATTAAGTTTACAGGTACTGAAAAAAAATGCGCTTTGTTTTATTTTTTGTGTTTGTTTTATTTATTTATTTATTCATATTATGTTGACGACAGCCCTAGCAAAGTATTACATTTGTAAACAAAGACTACCCACTGTTGGGGTAGTCAAATAAAAAGTTGTATTTTACATTTCATATGACTTATTAGGAAAAAATATTTAAAGTGCATGTAACTCAAAAGGAGCACAAAATCGCAGTTGAGTGTCTATGACAAAGTAGTGAGAAATTAGCCCCTCTACAAGCTGCGCTAAGTTTTATTTTGAATACGTTTGAATCTTGGAAGATAAAGAGAAAATTAGGATTTTTTCATACAAAAAATATTTAAAGTGCCTGTAACTCAAAAGGAGCACAAAATCGCAGAAGAGTGTCTATGACAAAGTAGTGAGCAATTAGCATCTCTACAAGCTGGTTTAAGTTTTATTTTGAATACGTTTGAATCTTGGAAGATAAAGACAAAATTAGTATTTCTTTCATACAAAAAATATTTGAATATTTTTTTTCTCTGAAAATACGGCTTTTTTGGCAAAAACTCAATGTACAAAAGTGATTTGTAATTGCATCAGCTGTCTACAAAAAAAAAATAAGCTGAATCGGTTGACCTTTTGTCAAAAATTTCTTAATGTCCCCTTTTTTATCATTTGGGACCAGTGTGCGGCGTGGTCAAAGGACTAGGTACATTTTGAAGCTACCGCAAGTCAGCCGCGCTCAGTAGTGGCTCAGTCCTGCGCCGCGTAGATGCGTCTATGTGAAAGAGATGCGCGCGACGACCGCGCTTTTTATAGTCTTGTGGTCTGCGTCCGCGCGAAAACAGCGACTGTTTTTTTTGCATTTTTTAACCGACTTCTAAAAGGAGTAGGTTATGAATTCGGATGTTTATACATATCTTTTTTTTGTTTGGTTGGGCTTATCTCCGTCGTTCTATTCTATTCTATTATATAGACGGATTAGCAAAATAATTTTTGTTTGAAAGGGTACTTCCGAGGTGGTCCCACTGTAATTTGGTCACGATCTGATGATGGGATCCTGGAGAAATCGAGGGAACTCTTCAAATATTACAGGCACACCTCAGTAAAGCTATTTGGGTATTTTTTATAATACCTGCCTAACTGGTGCAGTTGCTCTCGGAAAGCACCATTTGATGGAAGTAGAAGTAGTAGAAGTTCTACTACTTCTACTTCCATCAAATAGTGTGTTCTTCATTATCAGTTCTACTGTAGAACTGATGATGAAGAACACAGACGGTTATTATGGTTATTATGGTTGCCAAGCAATTTATGCTCGTCACAATACATTATGGAGAAGTGGAGCTGATGGTAAAGTACCTGGAGAACTCCTCAACGATGAACGTCCCAGCATCGGGAAAATAAATACGTATTTTGCAATAGGTGATGAGCAGTTCACATTAGGCTAACTTAGATAAATTACAAACTGAAAACTGACCCATTAAAAAGCGAGAAATAAAACCGTTTAAACAAAAAAAAAAGTAGTGGCACTCCGGGAATGCCGTCAGGAGTGAAAACTTGAACAAGATCGCCTTGGTGGAAGAAAAATACTTGCATAGAACATTGGTCCGTGACCTTATTCAAATAAAGAGCACAATAGCGTCTACAAAAAAAAAAACTTTCGAAACTTTTAAATTAAAAATACTTGCATAGACCATTGATCCGTAACGTAATATAAATAAAGAGCACAATCGCGTTTACAAAAATCTCAAAAATGCCCAACGCACCTAAAGAAGTTTTCATTTCAAAATATTTTGTCAAACATTTTTATTCGAATCTGCAGGAAGTACTTACCTAATTTAGTTGGGCTTTTCAACATTAGTCAGCCAAATTGCCTGCAACTCATAAGTATGTACCTACTACTATGTACTACTATGTAAGTATGTACTGTATGTACTACTATGTAACTTCTATCGTGTCCCGTTCAGTGTCCTAGAATTGGTTTATAAACAATTTATTTTATTTTATCACTATTGATAGATACCTACTTAACTCTAAATAGACGGGCAACGGGAGTTGAAATGGTCTGCATTTGTCGTAGGTAGGTACTTTTTAGCGGACGCGGTCTGTTGCGCGGGCGGCAGAGCAGGGCTCCGCTAGCAGTCGAGTGCGTGATATCAGCTGTGCGAGAGTCAGTTCGAGTACATCGTCTGAATGCGCACGGCTGTGTTACATTACAAGTGCCAGGAGCTTACGCGCACTTGCTACTTGCGACCACTAGACCAACGAGACAGTTTGTTAGTAGTTAAGGGGCCGCGCACGAAATCTACTGATTTTGATCTTTTTTGTTAATTGATTGTGAGAAAGGGAAAAAGAATTTAAACAGAACTATTTATCAAATCATAAACAGTTTTGTTAAAATTCTTTTAAAAGCCGAGTTCTTTATTTTGCTTGTGGCTGAAAGGGATTTCAAATAAATTAAGTATTCATGGAAAATCACTAATATATAATATAATAAACGAGACTGACTTTTGATCATTTTGTTGTAAGAAACTTCTTTTGATTTTGAAAATTATAAAATATCATTATATGGTCATATGGCTCAACCACTTTGATCAACTTCCATACAAAATATAGCAAGAAAATAATATTGAAAACCTATTTTTTTTTTTTTAACCTGTCAGTCACGTATTTTTTCCTATTATTTAGCAAACCATATCAAGAAATTTAACAATCAGACCTTGACCTTCAGCTATCCTTGGGAAAAATCTAATTTTTATTTTAAATTAAAACAATATCTATATTCATTAAGTAAATCAAAGGCGAAATATACCATATTTTCGAGAGCGCAAAAGTGATGCAACTACACCTGACTGACACGAATGATATACAGATATACTTAATCTTTCAATTATTTCAAGCTTTCTCACAATTAAATAAGTAATTGACAAAAGAGGGTTTTTTTCATGCACGGACCCTTAAGTAATTTAGCACATGGGTAGATCGTGACCTGGATTAAGACATAAGATACTATTTATCCCAATATCCGAGTATTTATGAACATCGGAGTAGGTATTTCTTAAATATCACGCCTGTAATCCCCAAAAGATTAGGCAGAGGTGTAGCTACCTACTTATAGTACAGCCGCATTTTGCTAGTTATGTGCGTATTTATTCATCTGTGGTATTATACCTACATGTCATATTGAGCATAATTTTATTAGAGTAGAATTCACGGAGATAGGGAATTAGTTTGATAAGTAAATTAAAAGTAAGTAGGTACCTAAGTTAGTGCCAATATACCTACTCGTATGTTGTCACCTTTACGGGTGGTTAAATTAAGATGATTTCAAAATGATAAGTACCTGGGTAAGGCCGTAGATTTTGCCACTTTTTTCATAATCAAGAAAAGTTCTCTAATTTTGTACACTTAGTTTGTTATTTTTTTCAGGTGACATATTTTTATCTTGTAGCATTATGCCTCACAACACATTTTTGTTTATAATTTAACTACAGTGGGTGTAATTTTATTTTAAAATGAATTTAAATGTATTGATGACATAAAAGTTTCATATAAAAAGTTATTGTCCATAAACTGTGACACGAAAACAATGGACTACATTACAGACCTTGTAATCAGTTATACATAAATTCTTAAACGTATATAGAAAGTACTTTGGTAGAGCTACTTATTTCAATGTAACATTGAGTTCAAGCGCCATTTGTTTATTCCTTATCCTAGTTTTAAAACATGTCTTCAATTTTAACACTTGTATGTTACTTTTTTATGTTACCAGTTTTAAGAGTAATCCAGTCTTTAACATAAGAATGGGGTAATTGTGGTAATTTAGGTTGGCAACACCAAACAGCCACTTTAAAAAAAAAAACAAGCGCCATTTTGCTGTCTTTGGATTGTGTCAAGAAGCGCACGTGTGAATTTCGTCACCTAAAATAAAAATTGTTTTCTGCGATTTTGGAAGGTAAGTAGACATTTGTTTATGTTCAAAATACTATTCACGTTTGCGCCAAAGCTAGCATTGATCGAGAAAGCATGTTTTGGCATGAAAATCTGTTTTATTTTCATATTATAACCTAATCAATCCAATATTATGTTACTTTTACGTGGCTTTTATGATACTTTTATGTTGCCGGTAACATAAGTTTTTATGTGACGTAACGTAAGTAATTGTAAAGTCTAGTTTACATCGCTAATCTTATAAAAATGAGAAAAATTTGCACCATCGCCTAAAAGTGCTTGTAAAAATTGCTTGTGTACACATTAAAATAATTTAGGATTTATCAAGATTTTTTCCCCGTTAAAGATTTCTTTCTTCTTTATTTTATCAAATCCATTCTATATTTAAAAGAAAGTGTACAAAGTGGGTGTGCGCTGCGGCTCATCAGACTACCAAAACTTGACAAATTTTCCCATCTATTTTGGACTTTAATGGTTGGAAGTTGATTGAAGAATTTGGCAGTTATTAACCTGCTGTTGACTGTAAATTGGTGATTAAGGGGGAAAAAATACATAGGGTCAAATTATTAAGTATCATTTACATTAAGTATGCAAAAATGCGTACGACCAATGCATTATTATTTCATTTCATTTAACTTATATGAATTTTGACTTTATTATGAAGTACGGTTGGCAAGCCTAGTATACGCCGCTAAAACTGAGAGACGAGTCCCGGTACGATTTAGGGAGTACTAAGGCGTGGTAGCATCCATAATGAAAGTTCCCGTTTTCGAGTTTATTAAAAGTGTTAATATTTTAATTGTTTATAGATGCCACTAACGCCGGCGGAAAAGCAAAAAAAGTACAGAGAAAAGCTTAAAGCTAATAATCCAGAAAAATATGAGGAGATGAAAAAGAAAGCTGCAGAAAATGCTTTGAAGTATTATAGAAATAAAAGAGATACTTACACAGAAGACCAAAAAGAAGAACAAAGACGAAAATGGAAAGAAGATAGAAAAAAAGCCAAAGAACAAATGCCATCAACGTCGCAGCAAAAGACTACCGACAAAGATTTACGGAACATTCAACGTCGTATTGAATACAAGTTTCAGCAAGAAAATATGAGGTTACGAAAAGATTTATTTAGTTTGTCAAGAAGGTTTAAAAATCTGCAAAAAAGTCTTTACAGACACAAAAAACAAATTGATGAAACGAATGAAAATTTAAAAAATGTAATGATTAGACTTAAACAACTAGAAAATAGTAAAACATCGACCGAGAGTGAAGAAGCCAATGTGATGAGACAAAATACAGCTGAATACACTCCAAGGAAGAGAGTTGAAGAATTTATTAGTGAAAACATTCCTCATATTCAAACACCAAAGAAAGAAGTTATTAAACAAAAACTACTGGAACATAATGTTTTGACAGAAGCACTTAAGTTAGAAATGAAAAGTTCAAATCAAACTGAAAAAAGAACATTCAAAAAAATTTTGAATAATAATTTGGTCGAGAAGTATAGACAAAAAACAAAATTAACGCTGTCCTTGGGTTTTAAAGGCAGTTTAAAAAAATACACCAGGGCTCAAATTCGTAAGGCTATTCAGTTACGAAATAAAATAGAAGATTTTTTTAACAGAGACGACGTAACTCGTGCGACCGCCGGTAAGAAGGAGTATAGAACATACAAAAAAGTGACTCGTCAAATAAGATATCAACTGGATAAACTGAAAATTCTCCACCAAAAGTACACGGCTGAGGTGGAAAAAATTAGTTTTAGTACTTTTAAAAAATACAGGCCTTTTTACGTCTTACCTCCCAAAATAAGGAACTGTGAAACATGTGCCTGTGTGAAGCACTCAAATATGCAATTTTTGGTGGATGCATTGAAGTCACGGGGTTTCCTCCAGGAGAAAGAAAGTTTAAATGACATCACTTCAGACTTTGTTTGTGATTTCAAGTCTAAAGAATGCATGTTTGGAGAATGCCATATTTGCGCAGATAGAAAACTATTCGGTTGTGATGATCAGGAAGAAATAGAAGTTACATGGTTCGAGTGGGCTATGAAAGAGCATGCATATGGCCAGGGTGACAAAATGAAACAAATAAAAAGAATGATGAAAACTACTAAAGAGGGTACATTGAAAGATTTACTACACAAATTTAATACAGAAATGACGAAATTTAAAATACATGCATATAATTTTTATCATCAGTTTAATAAATACAAGGATTGCAAAGAAAACTTAAAAAACAATGAAGCAATAATACATATTGATTTTTCCGAAAATTTCACATGCAAATACCATACGGAAGTCCAAGCCATGCATTTCATTAAAGACCAGATAACATTACACACGGGTGTTTTATACGTAACTAATGAAAGACCCATATCTTTCTGTTCGATATCTCCCAACAATGAACACTGTCCAGAAGCCATATGGGCACACCTGGACCCTATACTTAAATATATTAAAGCGGGTTACCCAAATGTTAGCATCTTACATTTTTTTTCTGACGGGCCGACGACTCAGTACCGGCAAAAAAAGAACTTTTTTCTTTTTAGCAAAAATATTTACGAATATGGATTTGAAAGCGGAACTTGGTCCTTCTTTGAATCGGCCCATGGAAAAGGAGCAGCAGATGGCATCGGTGGGGCCATCAAACGTAAGCTTGATGCGAAAATAGCCCAAGGAATTGATATCCCCAATGCTGAAACTGCTTTTAATATACTGAACATGTCGGATACAGAAATTAAAATATTTTTCATTCCAATGGATAATATTAAACCCTTAGATATTAGCATACTTCCTATACCTGGAACGATGAAAATCCACCAATTAATGACAAACAGCGTTTTAAAAGTTAAATACAGAAACCTAAGTTGTTTTTGCAATGATTTAAACGGTATGTGTGAATGCTATTCTCCTATGATACATGAATTTAAGACAGCTACTGGACAAGACACAAGTAAAACACAGACTAAAGGCAAAAAACGGAAGACAAGTGAAAAAGAAAATGTGGACTATCGTGAAAAAACAAAAAGGACAAGAAAATATCGGAAAGTAAGTTCATCGTCCGAAAATAGCACGGACATGGATATTGAGTATGCTGATAGTGACGTAACATGTTATATGGAAGAAGATATTTTAGATAATGATGAAGATATTTTGGATAATGTTGATGTCGACCTCATTGAAAGAAAAGAAGATAATGAAGAACAAGCAAATACGTCCGATTTGGATGAAAAAACTGGATTTTTGAAGCAAAGGATAGATCCCAATAAAAAAATCAATGTTTTGTCTACGAGAATAATCATGAAAGCTAAAAGTGAAAATAATGACCAAAGCAATAATGACGCAGATAAAATTAAAAAAGAGATAGAATCTAAAGGAAGTGAAAATAAAACCAAAGACGACAAAAATAAAGCCAAAGTAGACAGGAAAAGAGCCAGGGAAGAAAGAAATAAAGCAGAAGAAGATAAAAGTAAAGTTGGATACAGAAACAAGAAAGTGACCCACGTAAATGTAGATGTGAACGTGAAACAACATATACTAGAAAATAACTATGTGACAATTCTGTCTCAAATTAGGAACGCTCCGGAAAACATTGCTAGTTATGACTTAGGAGAGAGCAATATATTTGGAAAAAGAGGCACAATGACTGAATTAAAAAGTACATACAGTGATACAAATAAGACTGAAAATAGAGAAAAAAATGAAACTGATTTTACAAAAAACGACATGGAGAATATTTTGGAGGATAAAAGTGACAACAAAGAATTGAATATAGCTCAAAAAGAAGAAATAGAGAGAAGGAAACATGCAGAAGAAGATGAGGCTGGAGAAAATATTCAGATTGAAGAAAGAGAAGAAGGTGAGATTAGAGAAATTATGCAGACTCAAGAAAGAGAAGAAGACGAAAAAAATGAAACTGATTTTACAAAAAACGACATGGAGAATATTTTGGAGGATAAAAGTGACAACAAAGAATTGAATATAGCTCAAAAAGAAGAAATAGAGAGAAGGAAACATGCAGAAGAAGATGAGGCTGGAGAAAATATTCAGATTGAAGAAAGAGAAGAAGATGAGAGTAGAGAAATTATGCAGACTCAAGAAAGAGAAGAAGACGAAAGTGGAGAAAATATGCAGACTGATTTTATTTTTAACATAAATGACACAATTATAGTTAGATATTATCTAAGAAAAACATGGAAACATTATATAGGAGTTGTTGAGAGTATAGTATTCAAGGACGGATTAAATTATTATCAAGTAAAATTTTTGAAAACTATCAAAGATTCGTTTAATTCTTTGAAGTTTACATTTCAAAGAAAATTAGATATCGATATCGTAACCAATAATAATATCGTCAAGAAAGTAAATTTGGTACAAAAGGAAGAAGCTTCTAAAGAATATTACCTGGAAGACGATCGCGATCTAGTTTTCTTCACATAAATTAAAATTATATTTTTTTTTTCTTGAAAATAAAGTGTTTTGTTAAAAATAAGCACTTTCCTTTGGTCTGCCATATGTTATATAACTTCGCAGAATACGTTCGAATGGTGTAATAATACATGATGTGTTTTATTAAGTACTTTTATTATTAATTAAAAAACTCCAAACTTTTGATGTCTTAATTATTTTTCTGTTTTCTCCGAACATCTAACAATTTTTTAGCTTTTTTATCGTTGAACTGTTTACAAGTTAGCGTTTTTAAACAGTCCAGAAATTCGGGCATTTTTTTATCCACATTCCTACTATGACATACAATGTCGCTTCAAAGAGTGCGATATGAAACCACCCTTACAAAATTATGTGTTACTTTTGAGTTACTTTTATGTTACCGTAACATAGAAGTGTCTATGTTACTCTATGTTACAAAGTGGCGAAATCTACGGCCTTACCCACCTACGTAAGTTTCTACCTACTCATAAACAGGCCATAAAAACGGGCTGCAACCGAAAGTAAACTTTATACCCATGTATAAATTAAGTTATTTTTACGAAATCACATAGATTGGAAACTAAATTAAAAATCTCGATTTTTAAAAATAGGTACTTCGTATAAAAAGACCGAATTCGCTAGTTTCGTCGTGCTTGTGTGGTACCTACACTACCTACGCTGAGGTACCTACCTACTTATGTTAGGTTGGGTTATGTTGACCGATCGGAGACTCGAACCTAGGTCCCCACAATGAACAAACAAGCACGGACTAGACTTCGTCTTCTGACGAAGATCCGTCTACTACTGAGCTCTGCTCGGAATGCACCGCCATTTATACTTTCTAGGTGTCCTTTGTCGGTGTCGCGCTGCGAATCGCGCGCGATATCGCGTTAGTGTGAAAGGTGTTGCGTGGCGATAATATCGCAGAATCGCCACGCGACACGTCGCGCGACAAGTCGCGCTGGTCTGCACGAGCCTTTATGATTTGGCGCGATACGTTTTATTAACCACTACTAATGTTAACTGACTATTTATTTATTTGAATTAATTAATCAATAATATTAATGTATTACCTAATCAACTGCAATTCAAAAACACATCAGTTATGTTTCCCACACTCAAAGCCTTGGTCTTACATTGTAAATGTGTTTTTAGTTGGTAGCAGTACATTTTTAATGCACGGTTGGCACTGCAATTGAATGACATGTCAGCTGCCCTTACAAAAAAGGTTTCCCACAGTCAAAGCCTTGTTCTTACATAATAAATGAGTTAGTCGTCGATTTCCACAATCGACGACTAACTCATATTGAATACACAATCATGGTCTCAGTCTATTCAAATCCTTGTTATCAATTTATGTTACTTCCACTTAAACGAATATTAAATAATGCAAGTGTAAATTAAATTAATGTCAGAATGACTACTACTCAAAACGTCATAATAATGGTTGAAGTTGTAGTTGTTTTTGACTGCCTCGTTGGTCTAGTGGTCGAAAAGCGCTACTGCTGAGTATGAGGTCCTGGGTTCGATTCCCGGGTCGGGCAAGGTGTTATTGGGTTTTTCCAGCTGGAATTTCTCAGTAGCAGCCCGGAGTCTGGATTTGTGCCCGGTTGATGACAATAGGCTCGCCCCCTATTACATGGGACTTAAACATAACTGGCGAAATGTGGGTGTACTATAGGTACACCTCTGCCTAACCCTTCGGGGAATACAGGCGTGATGTTATGTATGTTTTTATGTTGTAGTGCAAACTGAACTTTACGTGTGTATTAAAGTGGTTTTTCCAAAGAATGTATATTTGTTTACATGCTAGCATTTATGCACTAGCATTTGTACTGCAAACGCAGTATAAATGCTAGTGGATAGATAGGTAGAATATGTTTTGTTATACCAAAAATGTAGCCCATTTACACAACCATACCTATTAAGGATAACATTGCGGTGTTGGGTAGTGGTACATAATATTGAATGGTGGTTGGTTGCAGACGGTCGCGCGACGGTCACGTGTCGCACTCTGCGGCCGCCCAGCGGGTGGCTCGGCGGCATCGGGCGACGCGTCTCGCTGCTATTCTTCGGATCCATGCCGGCTCATGCGGATACGGTGAGGAATCCTTTATATAGATAGCACCATCCACGAAGACGCGCCCTACTCCACTCCGCTCCGTACTAAAGTACAGCTTACAGTACAGTAATAGAGGAGTGGGGCGCGTTTTTCGTGGATGACACTATCCTGTAATGATCATACAATTTCGTAAATAGTTAAAAAGAATATAGAGCCCTACTTTGTTAATCTCTTTTTTATATAAATACTGAGACTACTGGTGCAGTGTAAACTTCAGAACAAATCGGTGGCGGCAAGTATCGTTGCATTTAAATCGGTGATAAATTACATTATGGACTTAGCAGTAATCTATTGCTAAACAAATCCTAAAGTCGTGATCAACAATTCAACCGCGATTCGATCCGCAATTACACTTGTTAGGCCGTCCGCTGCATCAGGCGGACATCCGCGACGGAAAGACCGCGTATGAGTCCGTTCTTTCTGGAAAAATCAAGGACGACCATAGTGGATTTTCATAATATATATTTATTGAATCTCAAACTCAAACTCAAAGCATCTATTTCAATTAAACCATTTACAGGCACTTTTGAATTGTCAAAGAGTCGGTCAGTTAGTCCAAAACGTAGATCTCTATGGAGAAGAACGGGCAAGAAACTCCAAGGACACTCTTTTAAATATAGATATTACAAAATCCTGGGTACATCATTCTTGTTGCTTCTATATGTGAGAACAATGTACAAAAAATAATCAAAAGCAATTGAAAATATAAGATTAAAAATAAGCCCTGGCAGATAAGAGATGACCAGTTTCAACTGACGGCGCCCGTTCACGAACATGACGCGTGGATCAGCACCATCCAGCTCAACCATTTTGTAGGGAACCGAATGATCCAACACACTCGCCACCATCAGCGAGACATTTAAGTGAGCATGACATATTCTCAACTGCCATGCTATTTCAAGTCAACATACATCTTAATAAGTTAATAAACGGCTCCATGGTCTCACATTTACAAAAATAAAAATGCTTCTAAATTATACAAAACTATAGTTTGCAATGTATCTAAAAAAATAAAAGAATTTAACCACCAAAAAGAAAGAAAATTTTGTTCAAAAAGAAAATTGGTAAAACAAAAATAAACATTACGTTCCTAATGTCAAAATATATTTTTTTTTTTAAAAGGGGAAGCAACTCTTCAATAAAAATAAAATATTAAAATTTTAACTAGTGAGCCCAAGCGGCTGTGGAGCAGGACCAGCATTAAGCCAAGCATTTTTATCTACGATATAATCATCTAACTTATAATATGCTTGTCTACATAGTGTGTGTTTAATACATGTTTTAAATTTCTTCTCATTTAGTTGAAGAAGAATCGAGTGGTATTTTATTATAACATTTTACACAGTACCCCATAAAAGAAGTGTGTACTTTAGACAATCTAAAACGTGGTTGATCTAATTTGTTCCTATTTCTAGTGTTAAAATTATGCCTGTCACTTATCTTACGAAAAAGATGGAGATTTTTTCGAACATACATAATGTTCTCATATATATACTGACAAGGTACCGTCATGATGTTAATTTTCTTAAACAGTTCCCTTAGAGACTCGCGTCTGCGGAGGTTGTAGATGGCTCTCACGGCTATGCTACACTTATCAGCTTGTTTAAATTGTATTGTTTTAGAAATTAGTAGGCGTAGTAGTGCTCCCCGGCAACGAGGAGTCCGAGAGTACCATAGCGCTGGTGTCGGGCGGGCCGGCGCTGCAGCTGTGGCGCGGCGCGGAGCTGCACGAGCACTCGCTGCGCCGCGCGCTCACCGACGCGCACGCGCGCACGCATCTGGCGCCGCACGGTGAGAAACTATCCAAAAAACTATTAAACAAAAACAGTCTTCAAAGGCCCAGAGCGTGTTAGTATCAGAAATAAATCTGTGTTAATAAAAAAAAATTGGTACACTTGCACAATAATAAAAACATTACTATCTAAGCACCCCCGATCTGTGCTGAAAATGTATTTATTGGGACTCGCACAGGCACAACCGAAAATCCCTGTTAATAATAATTATTCACGTTTGATCCAGCCTCTCCCATCTTGCTGTCCTCCCCCCAGCGACGCCCTAAGCCGAGGTTCGTATCCCACGGGGGTGCCCTTAGCGAGCAGTTGTCTAATATATAAGTTATTTCATGCCCTGGCTGGACACTTTAAATTAGTAGCTTAAGGCAGCCACATAAGATAGCCCGGTTAAGTAGTTATGACTTCAGAGATAAACTACGAGATGCCATACATAAAACAAAAAAAAAAGCAACAGAAAGAATAACATAACATGAACGAATAAAATAAATACGACCCGTACAACGCAAAGAAGACTCCTATCTCCTAGATGCATAAACATACAGTCAACCGCACATCAGTGATAACAATCTGACAGTAACAGCTCCTTTATGCCGTAGCAAAGAAAAGTGTTACCAATGCTGTGCGATTGTTTCAACCATGCTAAAGTAAAGGCCTGTCCCATAGAATTTTTAAAACATGATTCGTCAGGAAATAAAATAAACCAACACACTGGTCGGTATAAAAATCTTAGTAGTGGCTGATTTTCCTTCTTCCTTACTTTTTATTTCAATTTAAAGTTTTTTGGAGCTTTTCAGAGGAAGCTCCAAAAATACGAACGCAGCAATATTTGTGGCACCCAACTACGGAGTCTAAACAGTCTCTCCTAAATTATTCAGTGATCTAGTTAGGAGAGCAGCGCTTTACGTATGTACATCGTGTTCTTTTAGTAATACATACTTTGTAAGTGCTTCATGTACTACCAAATACCTGTGTCTAAATAAATAATTATAATTATTATTATTGATTCTCTTGCATTTCGCAGGCGACCTGAACAGTCTGGAGATCATGGCGCTGGACGTGCGCGCGAGCGGCGACAGCGCCTTGCTGCTGCTCATAGCTACCGTCAACGTAGCGCGCTCGCCCGAGATGAGATATGCTATCGGTAAGTACACGACACTATTCAAACTCCAACATTTATTTCTGGTACACCGTTTACAGGCACTTTTGAACTGTCAAGGAGTCGGTCAGTTAAAAATATGAAGCTAGTTGCCCATTCCAAAGCGAAGTGGGTACAGTAGGCCCCAAAAAATAAAAAATGATACTCCGGGAGTGCGGACGAAAGCGAAAACTTGAAAAAAAAATAACTGTGTCTAACCAGCTTTTGACCATTAAAACGTCATTTTAATGGTCAAAAATCCAATGGTTTAGTCTCAAAAATGCCCAACGCGCCTAAAGAAGTTTCACTTCAAAAACAATAAAAAAAAAAAACTAAATAAAAATAAGCCGTGGCAGCTAACATAACACATGGATCAGCGCCATTCAGCTCAACCATTTTAAAGAAAACTAAATGATCCAACATGCGTCACTATCAGAGACACATTTAAGTGAGCATGACATACTTTCAGCCGCCAGGGCACATTCAAGTCAATGAAAGACATCTCTGCCCCTAGCCTTTTCCCAACTATGTTGGGGTCGGCTTCCAATCTAACCGGATGCAGCTGAATACCAGTATTTTACATGGAGTGAAATCAATAAAGGCCTCCCCCCACAAGGTGGACCGATGACCTTGTGAAAGCTAAAGCTGCAGAAATCCGCTGGAAGCGGAAAGCACAGAATCGGTCGAAGTAGCGATGCTTGAGACCTATATCCAGCAGTGGACGTCTTTCGGCTGAAATGATGATGATGAAGTAAATGAAAGACATATAACCCAGTAGCTCTTTAATACGTAGTACTCACACCTGTGTTACGCAATTATACAAAGGCAATTGAGTTTCGAAACACGCTCGCAGATCACCAGTGTGATAAAGCCCTTAAGAGCGTTCAATTCAATTCGTTTATTTTGTGCCAATATGGGTAGGGGTATAGATGTTATACATGTTTTGATAATGTTCTCCATGCTCTGCCGTCACTTGGGCATGCAACATTTTGCGTTCATTGTAAAAGTTGACAACGTCGCAAATAGCTGTCAAATACTTAACTGTTTTCATCAATTTGGCAATATAACTGTATGGAAATATCGCTAACTACCTAGTGAACTAGAATATTAAAACATAATTGCAATTATAACACTGAATTTGATGTTGTAACCGTTTTAGGTGTAAACAAAAGCATTTGGAAAGTTTCCAAATTCTTTTTTTAGGGTTCCGTAATTCAAAAGTAAAAAACGGAACCCATATAGGATCCAGTGGCGTGCCTAGGGGTCAAAATTAGGGCAAGCCGCCAGACTTTACGATAAAAAAAAACAGTCAAGTGAGGGATTGACTGATTTTCATATGTTGCTCATGGTACAACATTATTATAATTTTGGTTAGAAAACCTTTAAAATTCGAAGAGGTCTGGCATTAGTATGTAATTGTCATAAGCGCCATCTACATTAATGAATGCGCGTAATTACACCGCTTAGCCGAACCTTTTTACCATAATTCATATTCGCTTGTCACATGCAAAATTTTTCAATCAGAAGCCACTAGATGGCTCCCACATTATCGATTTGTTGTTCTATTGCCGTACGCATAATTTTACGAGTTTAAAATTTAATGTTGATTGAAAACGTTAACATGAGATATTACCTACTTAAATATTTTTTTATAATTTATTTTAATGACAATAGCCAACTCTAATATTTATTTCAAAACACCTATGAAGAATCTCTTCGATGCTAACATTATTGTGTTTTATGATCTCAAGATGTAGTACATAAGATGGTTTATTTTTCAGTGGTTTACTAAAACTACGAATTCCATAAAAACAACCCTAAAGTACCCGTCACGAGAAGCTATAAATTATGTAAACAAACATCTTTTACTAAGGAAACATTTTATACTGCGAGATAATAATAAATTGACCATATTCAATCGACATGAAATATAGACGGGTTATATGAAAGTAACAACCTATTTAATTTAGTCGGATCATATTTTAACGACGCAAAGCGCTATCGTTTGTGTTTCTTGGTACCGGAACGCGTCCGTCGCAGGGATTGTAAACAAAATACAAATTTTAAATTTGACGAGGTAAAACAATGATTACAAAAGGGACTGCAGCAGATTACTTCGGAAAATTGGAAGCGTTGTGTGCAGCATGTTATCAAGGAAGACGATAATTTTTATTCCAAAATCGATGAGATGATTGATAAAACTGTAGACAGCTTCGTGATACATGTCACTGATTCTGACACAGAAATGGAAACATCTGAATCTGACGAATAATTATTCTTAAATAATATATGTTAATTAATATTTGTTACTTAATAATTTATTAAATCTTAAACAAATTCATTTTTTTTGCTGGTCCAAATGTTGTGAACTCCTGAACACTTGTTTACAAAATTTATAGCTTCTCATGACGGTTACTTTAGTCATGTGCTTTCATGGCACCAGCTATTCACCTACATAAATTTGTATAATAGACAATCGAATGCTTACGAGTATTTCAATATATTCTTCGACTAACAAAGATACTGTTTTTTATTTCCGAGAAATAGTTACAGTAATTTGAGGTTGGTAACGGTGAAGTAAAGAGTTACTTATTGACAGAAAACTCAATATGCCCAAACTCAAAATACCTTCACGAACACAGTCTCCGAATTTGATGATAAAAATAACACTATAATCACTTACAAAAGTGCGAAATGACTTCGCCGCAATAACTATCACATCATTTTAAACAATAAAACTAATTCATTACTTCAGCACGTGGAAAATAAAATTATAGTCTCAAAACATATACAATAACAAATTCGTCGTCGCGTTTCAAAATAAAAAGTACTCTGTGCACTCAAATCCGGGCTTTTCATTTCATACAAATCTGCGTATATGTACTTACCAATATATCAACTAATGTAAATGTTTCTATAGCAATTTTTAGGCGAAAACTGCGAGACAAAGAAAGGTAAGGCAAGCCAGATAAGAAGCCCACGAGTCTGAGCGAGAAGGCGCAATTGAATGCATTGTATTGGCGCGCAACAAAGCGCGCGGAATTTAAATTTTATTCATATGATTACTAAATGAATGATTCGAGTTCAATGTAGATCTGGCAACCTAGCTCAGTGCGCGCGGCAGAAAAAACGGGGATTTCGAAATTTGGTTATTCCTATGACATGTATGATTGAGTTCGAGTTCATTGACTTTCTTTTTTTATTTCTTTTTATTGGTAGGCCTAGGTTTGTTCTTGAGAATTATGATTTTATTAGGGCAAGCCGGGCTTTTTGGCTTCTATGAAGGTACCGCCACTGATAGGATCACTCGTGTGTCTGTCTGTCTGTCCGTCTGTCGCAGCCAATATATTCCGAATCTAATGGACCGATTTGGTAAGCATGTGTATTTCTGTGACCTCAAACACGGACGTGTAACGTAAAAACAAGAGTTTTGAATATGGGGGCAGATAAGAAAAAAAGAATCTTGAACAAGAAAATACTTGCATAGAACATTAATCCGTAACGCAATTGCTTTTACAAAAATGAGATGTCGGTAACGGTGTCGCGAGTTCAATTGTTTTTTTTTTCCATCCCAAAAATGGCCAACGCGCCTAAAGAAGTTTTCACTTTAAAAAGTTTTGGTAACTGTACCGTGTGACATATCAAATTAAAGGGCTTGTTGAGAAGATCTGAAATATATTTTATTTTAAAATAAATACTTTGTAATATATTTAAGAAAATTGATGAAAATTTAACCCCCCCCCCTTATCTCCGAAAAAACTGAGCCAAATAATTTGAAAAAAATACAGGGAATGGTTCTTTACTCATAGATAAGATTAAAAGAAAACCTAGGTATAAGAACTCTATGGTCCTAAAATAACATGGCACAGAAAAACTATGTTCTAAATGTCCCTCGGCAAACCTCGTGTTTCGTCAGTTGTCCGATTTCTATCAGTTGCCCTTTGCACTTGGTGCAGACCGGACGCTCTCAATCAACTTGGAAGTATTTAGAGTTGTTTCTTTTAACTTAATGTAATTTATCTAAAAAATGAGAGGAAAGCCGCTAAAGTCGCAGGCACGACAGATAGGAAAATAGTTTTAGGTAACACGGAAAAAAAAAACGCATTTAAGTACTTAGTTCTGAATTCAAATTATTATACATGATAAGTCTATTAATTAATGGGCATAGAAATTAGCATTCGTTTGCATTCGGAAATCCGATGATACCCGAGGGACATTAAGAAATTAGAAATACTGTAAATCTCTCAATACTGTGCATACAAACTTACATGTTTTCAACTACAATATTGAGTTTGTTCTTGGGAAAAATTAATCCCAACTCTTCATTGTGCGTGGTTCGACACGCACTTGGCCGGTTTTTACATCTAAAATTAAATATTTCTTGTGACGATATTAATTGTTGTGTAGGGACTTTACGCATCGATGAAATTTACGAAGTTACAAAGTAATTGCGAAACAGCCAAACGCACGAGGCAGTTCTTATTAATAAGCGAATTTACAACGGACATTAGGTACATACATACGAGGTGAAAACTATTTAGCAGCAGATACCTTTTCACGCGTTGAAACAATACCACGACTTATGCGTGACTCACGTACATTGTTTATACATCATCTGCCATCATCTGCCTAGCCTTTTCCCAACTATGTTGGGGTCGGCTTCCAGTCTAACCGGATGCAGCTGAATACCAGTATTTTACATGGAGCGACTGCCCATCTAACCTCCACAACCTAGTTACTAGGTAACACGATACCCCTTGGTAAGACTGGTTGTCAGACTTTTGGGCTTCTAACTACCCGTAACGACTGTCAAAGAACAATACAAAGAACAACAAATACATGATGATCTAAATAAATGTGAGTATGTGTATATGCGCAACGACGCGTTCCGACGCGTCTTGGAAAGAAAAAGTAAAGTATTTGTTATTTAGTTACCTAATGGAAAACTTAACGCATCCTTAACGTCAAATTGACAGACAAAAGCCAGCTTATCTACTATACGAAGAGTACAATAACAATCTATCAGGAAAACAAATAGACAACTCTCATTGCAACCAAAGCAAAAATAACTGTTCAAAGACAATCCCGCCTAGCCCAAACGTTAACACAGATAAACAAAAATTAACTTTTTTTTAAATTTACTTATGTAGTTTTAAACTGTTTCTTAGTAATTTAAGTTGGCTGATTTCATATCTACCCTCAGTTTTTTTCTAGCAGCTCTAGTTTTTGTGATACAGTTACTTCTTAAAATTACGTTACGCGGCTTACAAATAATTTTTTTTGTGCAAAAAGTTATTAAATCCCATAAATAAATCGATATGTCTACACTAAGAAGAACTTGCTTAAAAGATCCAAATAGTTTTTGTGCTGTTTGTGGTGAATATATGTTTCGAGAATGTCGTTTAAGTGCGTCTGACTTTTTAAAAAGGCCTACTTGGACTTCTTTGGGACGCCATTACAAGTGTTTAGTAAGCCATGGATCCCAAATTTTGTATGTGGTAGTTGCGTAACATCATTGCGTTTATGGGCTAGTAAAAAAAGACCTACTTTGATGTTCAAAATTCCTATATTTGGCGTGAACCGACTAATCATCACGATGACTGTTATTTTTGTGTTGTGAATATTACCGGAATAAACCGCGAAAATCGTTCCAAATTGACTTACCCGAATTAAAAATGGGCTATTAGACCAATTCTAAATACCAGCGAAAAACCTGTGGCTGATACGCAACATAGTACTTCTAATGTAGCAGTACAAGTTCTTTCAGAAGCCGGTGATGATGAGGACAGTGACTTTTCTTTCCCAAGTACGTCCGAACCTAAACCATTCAACCAAAATGACCTAGACGAGTTGATTAGAGATCTTGGTCTATCAAAAGTAGGATCAGAACTTCTAGCTTCACGGCTTAAAGAAAGAAATCTGATAACCCCATAGACTAATGTATCAGTTTACCGTACAAGAGCAAAACATTTGGTCCCTTTCTTTTCTGAAGAAGATGTTTTTTTTTTGCAACAATAGTCCCGGTTTGATGACTGAAATGTTATGAACAAACTGCGTTTATTTATTGATTCATCGAAACGTAGTCTTAAATGTGTGCTCTTACATAATGGCAATAAAATGGGTTGCTTACCCATTGCACATTCAACAAAAGCTAAAGAGGAATATCCCACAATAGCCTTGGTTATGGAGAAAATAAAATACATAGAACATAACTGGCTGATAAGTGTTGATCTTAAAATGGTCAACTTTCTTTTGGGTCAGCAAGGAGCATATACCAAATACCCATCCATGTTTTATATGCTTGTGGGATAGCCAAGCCAAAACAGGACACTGGACTAAAAAAGCTTGACCTTTGAGAGTGGATTTAGTGCCGGGTAGTATGAATGTGATAAATGTACCTCTAGTAGCCAGATACCGCATTATATTACCCCCCTCTCCATATAAAATTAGGTGTGATAAAACAATTTGTAAAAGCTCTCAATAAGGATGGGGAATGTTTTAAATATATCAGTAAAATATTCCCGAAATAGAGCACAGAAAAAATAAAAGCTGGTATTTTTAACTAATAAAGGATCAAAATTTTACTGACTGTATGACAGATAAAGAGAAATCTGCATGGATTGAATTTGTTTGGGTTGTGCAAAATTTCTTAGGAAATAAAAAGTCTCCAGACTACATTCAACACATTGGGCAGCTCATCTTGCACTTTCAAAGATGTACCATGAGCATCAAGATGCACTTTCTCTTTAGCCATTTAGACCGCTTCCCAGAAAATTAAGGCGATTTAAGCGAGGAACAAGGAGAATGCTTTCATCAGGACATTCGCACGAGGGAAGAACGATACCAAGGTCGTTGGAATGCAAATATGATGGCTGATTACTGCTGGAGCATACAAAACAAGGCTGAAGTTTCGATTCATGCAAGAAAATCTTATAAAAGAAAGTTTTTTTTCATGTTAGGTTAGAGAAACAATTTTTGTTTTTTTTTTTCATTTTATAATTCGAGTAATTTTCGCAGAAAAAAATATTTGTTAATATTTCAATAACTAGAGCTGCTAGAACGTAAGCATGTATGTATAACTCAATTCAGCTCTTGAAAAATAGATGTCCGCAACGTGTAGCATAATTAATTCATAATTAACCCATAGAAATAGATGTAATCAATAAAACCACACTATTATTCTTAGCTTGGGCCTTGTCAGCAAAAAATCAGTGTCATAGGCTCAAGAACAAATAAACTGCTTATGTTGCCCGGACGCATAGAAACACGCAACGTCCCGCAACAGCCACCCGCAGCTAGCTATGGGTAACGTGATTCTGCTAACGCGTACTGTTTTCGTGCGGCGAAGTACAGTGCTTATCGCAATTTAATCTTATATTTTCAATTGCTTTTGATTATTTTTTGTACATTGTTCTCACATAGAGGTGGTTTTTGTAATATCTATATTTAAAAGAGTGTCCTTCGAGTTTCTTGCCTTTTCTTCTCCATAGAGATCTACGTTTTGGAATTGTGCAACTAGTTTCAACTTTCTGACTAACTGACCGACTCTTTGACAATTCAAAAGTGCCTGTAAATGGTTTAATATAAATAAATGCTTTAGTTTGAAAACATCCACAGGTACTGTTTATTTAAATAAACAGTACCTGACACCAAGAATGATTTATTTTAAGATGGGCTAGACAAAAAGCATTTTTTGAAGTGAAAACTTCTTTAGGCGCGTTGGCAATTTTTGAGATCCCATCTCAAAAATGGCTGGCCTAAAACGGAGTACAAGACATCAACGCGTTGAGTACCGTGGTGCGCGGAGTAAAAGACATCATCGCGTTGATTACCGCGATACCGGTTTTTTTTTTTTTTTTTTTTCAAGTTTTCGCTTTTGTCGGCACTCCCGGAGTGCCAGTTTTAGTTTTTTTTTTTTTTTAGTTTGGGCAGATGTAGTGTAGGGACACATGTAAGCACAGAGTGCAGAGTACAAGGCAAGCAAAATTGAATACAAGCGTAACGTACGTACGGCCGGCCGGCCCGACTAGTGACTGCGTACTGGTCCGGGCGAAGGGTTCTCTTGGGGGGTGTAAACTGTAAATTTCACTTATCCTCTATAGAAAAGGGAGAATCTTTCGACCAGACGGATGTCGTGTCTGGCGGACAACTGCCCAACGATTGATGTCGGGGAAGTTATATATATGTTGTTCGTGCGGTAAACTCTAATTGCGACATCCAGGATTTGTGTGACGTCAGGTCTTTGATGCGTAGTTCGCATGTGGCGATGTAGATGCCGCCACAGTTTTACTTAAACTTCTACGACAGAACCCTATCATACCGAGCAATACTCCTAAATAAGGTCGTATCTTGAGCCGTCTACACTACGGCCGAGGTAACCCTAAAATTGCATTTCATAATCAATATTTTAGTTCACTAGTTAGCCATATTTCATAGTTCCATACAGAAATATTGCCAAATTAATCAAAACAACGAAATATTTGACATCTATTTGCGACGCTGCACACTTTCAGAATGCACGCTCTTAATATGATTACACCAGCGTCAGTCGTAGAATGTCCTTTGGTGATACCATACTGATGATCGCGAAGGATTTTATTCGTGTTAAAATAATTGAGCATTTGTTAACCGACTTCAAGAAAAAGGAGGAGGTTCTCAATTCGACTGTATTTTTTTTTTATGTTTGTTACCCCAAAAGTTTCGACTGGGTGAACCGATTTTGATGATTCTTTTTTTATTTGAAAGCTGGTACTTCCCGTGTGGTCCCATTTCAATTTAGTCTAGTTCTGATGATGGCATCCATCAGAAAACCATATAAGTCTTAAATTTGCATTAAGTATGTGCGCGCAAATGGACGAATAACTCAATATCGCACCAACCGATTTCGACGATTTTTTTTATTTTTATTGTCAGTCAATATACTCATGCAATTTTTCTTAGAAAGCATCATTTGGTGAAGTGGAACTGATGATGAAGACCACAAATGGCCACCGGAATTACTCAATAATAAGTATTTCACGGGTTGCGATTCGATTACTTTAATATAGCTGCAATGCAATTTATGCTCGTCACAATACATATAGAGAAGTGGAGCTGATGGTTAAGTACCAGGAGAACTCCTCAACGATTAACGTCCCTGTATCGGGAAAAGCAATATTCCGTAAAAGGTGATGAGCAGTTGAGATTAGGCTGTTGTAACTTAGGTAAATTACAAACTACCCACTAAAAAGTGAGAAATAAAACCTTTTATTTAAAAAAAAACTGCAAAGTGAAAAAAGTAACTTAAATTTCGGAAGTCGGTGGCATATAACTAAACCAAAGACACCGGCTTCCGAAATTTAAGTAATTTTTCACTTTGTAGTGTTTTTTTGGAAGTCGTTTGCTGAAAATCGGGAACACGGGTCTATAGTTCTTGGTGTCTTTACATCCACCATAATATTGTATCTGCTTCAGTTGCCCATTTCGTTTTTATTTAGTACTTCTTTCGTAACTTTGTAGGTCATTTAGTTGATTACACAGGCCAACAAAATTTAACCAAACTTCTTAACCAGAAACTAGACTATACATTTCCGAAGGTTTTCGATGCGCTGAATCCGAAGCTGGCCACAGAATCTTCGTCTTTCAAATGCCGTTCAGTTTGTTAAAATATTTTCATATTTTCGTACACCTGAAAATCAATTGAGATCATAGACGTGATAAAAGATGAGAACTCGAAAACACGATATCTCAGCGAAAAATATTTGAGCAAACTCAACGGCATTTGAAAGAGGAAGACTTGTTCTTTTTAGAAAAATTAATTCGTGTGTCTACATAACCTCAAAATCGGGCAAAAACGGTACTTTTTGCACTTTTAGGTTAGGATATCTCAGAAACCTGACGTGTTAGAGCAATTCTGAGGCCAGATTTAGATTCAGCGCATCGAAAACTTTCGGAAATATAGTCTGGTTTCTAGTTAAAAAAATTGTCGTCCTGTGTTATTTTTATATTTAGGTGAACATGGATGTTTTTACCATTTTAGTCGTATAAGAACTTACGTATAGATGAATATTTTCCATAATATCCGAAAATACTGACCCTAAAATTTTGAAAACAATACAGAGAATAGTTGTATACTTATAGATTATAGGAAAACCTATAGGAGTTCTTCATTGTGCGTGGTCAGACACGCACTTGTCTGGCCAGTTTGCGGATAGTAATATCGTGTGCGTTTTTATATGCGCAGCCGTATATGGTCGTACGGGTTGCCGCTCTTCTCAGTAATATTATTGGGTGGTTTCGGAATGAATGTAAACACATTTGGATATTGTGGCGTAAATGATGAGTTCTCTAGCGCACATCTGCGTGGAAGACCCCAGCAAGCCGCGCGTGACGTCGGTGGTGGCGGCGCGCGGCTGGGCGGGCGACGCGGACGAGCCGGCGCGCTTCCTGCCGCTCGCCAACCGCGCTATCCTCTACACCAGCAAGTACATCGCCGTCGTTTCCAGTAAGTCACCTATCTTGCCTAGCAACGATTACTAGCATGGGGTTATCAGGCTTGATGTTATTTGATGTCATAATAGTGACATTATACTAGTTTGCGGCTACGGTTGTGATGTGTCTTCAACTTACGTTCGTATTGTCCAGCAACAGTTTCGAACGACAAGGTGGACTACATCGACGTGTCGGCCGAGGGCGACAAGCTGCTGGGCGCCGAACTGTGCGGCGGAGTGCCGCTGCTGTTCAGTCACAAGCACGGCGTGCTGGCGCTGAGCCAGCCCGACGTGCACACCACGCCGTGAGTGTACACTTACAGACGAACGGTCTTGTAACTAACGATCTAACCAACAGCGCCCCCCTGTCAACGCCAACAGCTGCTTGTAGCAGTGCGTAATTGCTTTACCACCTTAAAGTTGCATGTCTCTTGCACATCGTGAAATGTCAAGGTCTATTTTTGCTTTAAGGCCAATGTGACAGATAGTTTCAACTTTAGTGAAGTCTAATTTACTGGGAGCTTTACGTGATCGACTTTACAAACGTTCATGAAAATAAAAAAATACTGGCAAGACGTCAAATCAATAAAGCCCCGTATCCACGGGAATCAAACGTTGCACGTCATTGTTTCAGCAACATGGTTTTGTGTTGTTGGCCATATTTCATTCCCCTACAACTTAACATTTAGTTGACTATAAATTGGCTTAGCTCCTACGCCAATGTTAAGGCAAAATACATGAAGAAGCGAACTGCCGTGTGCATTGCAGTTGATATTAATAAAACTTTGATATAAATTATGAGCCTAATAAAATGTTTATGGTTTTGTTACCAGGTCAATGTGCGAGAGTCCGATGGGCTCTCCTTGTCCGTCTGACATGTACGACGGAAACCTTTCGCTCTATGAAATTGATCCTCATGAGGTAAGTTTGTTTTTTCCAAGTGTCAGGCATTCTTACCAAATGTCAGTCAAACGCGACATTTTGTCGTTATGTGTCAGAATATCACAAATTGTCGGAAACTTCGGATATATTGCTCCTAAGTGTCACACTTCCATCACTAACTTCTACCAACCGGTCAAAAATATTACAATTCAGAACATTTCAACTTCGTATGTGTGAAAATGAAAGTGAATTGGTTGATTATTATTAAATGACCTCTCTAAGTACAGCAGTTAATTTCCACCAACAAAACTCATTCGCCTTTAGGAATCTGCACTGAATAATATTTGTTCACTTCACCAGGTGAGCATGGTGACAAGCGACGCGTGCGGCAAGCTGAAGACTGCGTTCCTGTTCCACGTGCGGCGCGACGTGGCCGCGTGCCGCGCGCTCCTGCTGGAGCTGTTCCCGCGCGCGCGCGAGCACGACGAGCGCGATGTGGACAGCGTGCTCGACCGCAGCGTGCTCCGGATAGCCACAGAGATGCTCGACGACATACCCGCCGGGGACCCCAGGTCAGTGGCTGTTGAGGTTTATAGCTCTTCTCAGGAAGATTCCCACAGGAACCGCGCCTTTTTAGGCATGTCACTGAAAGTATATTATTGAAAATACTACAATACAGATGGAAGCAGCGCGGCGGCGGCGCGACGCACGTGTGCCTGGGCAGCTCGGCGGCGCTGCAGCTGGCCGCGCAGCTGCGCGACAAGCAGCGCGCCTTCTCGCTGTTCTGTGACTTCCTGCGCGCGGTGGGGCTGTGGCAACGCCTCGGGCTCGTCACTAGAGGTACACTCTATTTTAATTCGGTCTGAAATATTGTAATGAAGATAACTGAATGCCAATCTGCGGTATTAAGATGACGACGCAATATACTGTGGTCGATTTTTGAGACAGGACAGTAATTTTGATCTGCATTCACAGATTTTTAATAGTAGATTGTTTGCCAAGGGAGCAAACAACAATTTTTAAGAATTAAAATAGTGTTGCTCGCGAGGTGAACATTCTACTTTTTATCACCCTCTATGAGAAAAAAAAAGTCTTGTTAACTTCGTTCCTGACGGGGGTCGAAAATTTTCACACCCGCCTTTTTGGATTTTCATTTTGACCAAATTCACACTTTCTCTCTCTTGCCAGCCTGCTACTTGATCATACTATTTTCGGGTTAGATCTCTTTGGTGATTTGAACTTTTACTAACAATACATATACACATTACAAATTTAAATCACTTTGAATCCCTAGGGATTAAAAAGCTATTTTAGTCCCTGTTTATGAAGAATAAACTAGCTTTTTATGAATAGATGTAATAAAAAAAAAATATAGTCGGCAAGAACATTTCACAAAAACTTTCTTTGATGCCATTCGATCCTGTTTCTTATAAGCATCAAAAAATTATACTGGGCCAACCAAGGTATGTCTGCTAGAATTACATTTTCTCAAACGTGCTTGAAAGTTCGAGCATTATTTTGACAACCTTCTTCGAGATAAATTGAAAATGCTGTACTGATCGAATACATACAAACAAGCGGCTCAAACTCAGAGCATTTATTTCAATTAAACCTTTTCCAGGCACTTTTGAATGTCAAGGAATCGGTCAGTCAGAAATATGAAGCTAGTTGTCCATTCCAAAGCGTAGTAGAAGAAGAACCTATGGAGAAGAACACGGAATAGATAAATAAGGTTGGAATGGTAATGTGGGCGTGGCAAGCACGCCACAATTATGATTCGACAATCATAACTCGACCGGTTCATTCGTTCATTGCGTTTAGTGTGTTTCGGACTATTTCGGAGAACAGAGCTCTGCATTAAAATGCCTTGTTGTGCAATCATAACTTGTAAGACAAAAAGTCAGACCTCAAGTATAGAGCGAGGAGGTATATCTTTCCATCGGTAAGTCGAAAATAACATTTATTCACAATATTATTAGTAAAAAACATAATAATATAATTTCATTAATAATTCCATTAATTTCATAATTTCATTATGAAATTCCAAACATCAACAACAATATTGCAACAAGTTGCAAAAAATATACATTGCCCGATGTACATACATACATACACTCACGCCTTCTTCCCATGGGGGTAGGCAGAAACTACAGAACGCCACCTGCTACGATCCTTACGTACTCCTTTTGCCTCGTTTACGTTCATACATCTGGTCATACACTCCAGATGCCCGATGTGTACTCGCTTAACCAACGCAATGACCGAGTCCGCTTGCAATGTACTGCATACATTGCATCCTCTACACTTCAACCATTGACGTTTCGACGTTTGCCGTGATTTGTCGAGATGCACGGCGCCATGTCTATCGATAGTGAGGTGACCATTGTGTTTAAATAAAATCATCGACAGAATTCTCGACTATATTATGTACGTTTGCCAAAGATTATTTTTGAAATATTATAAATTACATTAATTATAGTATATTTTTATTTAGATGTATTTTTCGCATATTAAATATTATATTAATCATTGAATGAATGTGACAGCATGATATAAAGGGACATTTAGACATACTACCTACGAGTATTTACTATATTTTATTTAGTATTAAAATCTAAGTAAAATTCAATTTGACCTATGAAATAAATTAAAATTTTTAGGTTTTTTAAAGAACCTAACGATAAGTAGAGGAAACTGGATGCCGACAAAGACAAGTACAATTCGCTCGAAATATTTTGCTGAAAATGATTTTATCATTAAAAAATCAGGCACAACAAATTGTTCAGATTTGTTCAAGTTTTTAGTAAGTTTTGTCAAAATTTATTACTAACTTGTTGGGACTAAGTTCCTTATTGCTCATTCTACTCCTAAATCATGAACAAATCTGATCCTGCATATTTAAAGATCAACTATTGTTATTTTATTTTATTGTTCATTTTCATAAATATTATTTCGAGTATGGTATGGTATCTTATAATACAGTAGATTAATAACTCACTCTGGCCAATCATTATAATGCAAGCATTCAGCTCTATACAAATAATTCAATTTTGAAACAAGTAGTTCTACAGTATAGCTGTGCGTGGCATGAAAAGACTTTTGCATTATTTTTCATACAAATAATTCTTGCAATGCTTTTATACTTAAAAAGCCCCGTTATGATGCTATTGCCACCAGTATTCAAAATTTCGAAGGCGCTCTGGTAACCTAATACTTAAATTTTGTCTTTAATTATAATCGATATTGTCAAGTCTGCATTTCAAGATATTTTATGCTGTGTGTAGTGTCCATTGCCTACGGGAGCTTAGTGCTAGTGTGCAAACGAATAGCTGCCCTGAGATTTATATGTGTGTGATTTGTTTGTGTGCGAAATATTTGTAGATATTGTATTGCGAATGTGTAAGAAATTAAAATAGACGGAGTCAAGCGGCGACACTGATCCTAATACAAAATTGGAGCGAAGGCCTTTCCAACCTTATTTATATATTCCGTGGAGAAGAACAGGCAAGAAACTCCACGGACACTCTTAAATAAAAAATTGTTACAAAATATTGGTTACAACATTCATGTTGAAATTATACATGTGAGAACAATATAAAAAGATGTGCACGTTAGAAGGATAAAACAAAGAACAATTTAAAAATTAAAATAAATTATAAATAAGCCATGGCAGCTAAGAGATGACCAGTCCCAACTGACGGCGCCCGTTCACGACCATGACGCATGGATTAGCACCATTCAGCTCAACCATTTTGAAGGGAGCTAAATGATCCAACACACACGCCACCATCAGTGAAACATTTGAGTGAGCATGACATACTCACAGCCGCCAGGGCACATTCAAGTGAATGAAAGACATATTACCCGTTAAATGGTAACTCTTTAAAACATAGTGCTCACACCTGTGTTATGCAATTATACAATACAAAGGAGATTGAGTTTATACGATGCAAAGATGGTCTTACAATCTTCAGCAGCTCCAATAGTATTTGCTAATATTAATCAATTAGTTGTGGTTGTGGAGCAGGACCAGCATTGAGCCAAGCATTTTTATGAGTGATGTAATCCCCCAACTTATAATATGCCTGCCTGCATAGTGTGCGTTTTATACAAGATTTGAATTTCGTCTCATTCAGTTGAAGTATGTGGGGAGGAATTTGATCGTAACATTTTAAACAGTACCCCTTGAAAGATGAGTCTACTTTAGCTAGGGTGGCAATATTACTATGAAAATCCATATCTGAGGGCCTAGACAAATTTAATTTCGCGCTGTTGCTGTTACTTTTTGTTGTCATTTGAACTCCGATAGTACGAGAGTCCACGACCAAAAACATGTTGAATCAGTTTACAGGAAAAACCGTATATAATCGTTAGTATAGATGATTCTGAACCCGTTTCGGTGGGAAACGGTGAGAAACGTTACTGTTTTATGGGACCCCATTTCTGCTATGTCAAAAAAATAGACAGATATTTTCATCTAAATATTTCTGATATTAAAAATATACAAATAAACTTTTTCGTAATAAAATAACATAAATGTTTGTTTTCAGACATTTTGCATGTCCAATGTGCCCTGAGCGCATTTTCAAAAATGTCTAAAAAATTACCGATTTTTTAATTCTTTTACTTATTCTTTTTTTTAAATCTTTTGTTTAGTTACCGGGGTTACTAAAAACCTGTTTTCAGCAATTTTAAGTGGCACCAAAACCAAAAGAACGTTTCGAAGTCTCCTATCCCTCACAACACGACTCGAAAATTTTTAAACGTTCTAAATGGTTTCAACACATAAGCACATCATATTTTTCAGAGAAAGTGTGAGCAACACTTTCTCTGAAAAATAACACTTTCTCTGAAAAGTGATTTATTCGCATATAAATGTTGTGTTTCATAGCAATCAGACAGATTGCCGTTTAATAAAAAATACTTTATTTCAGACCTTGATCCGTATGATGTTAGTAATACAAACTACTTATTAGCTATGTTGGTAACAAGGTTAATAAAGCTAACAATTCGACATATGTAAAAAAATTACAAAATTGTAGAATTGAAAAATTAAAATATGCCAATCAAGGAGGCAACTTATCAAAGATTTTATATAATTTCGATTTAGCTTGCAAATAGAGCTGTTTAAAGTAAAGAAGAAACAAATGAACATATTGGCGCATGAAAAATTTTTGTTGTTAGTCCTTGATTCTAAAATTTATAATTAATTTACGTAAGTAGTTTGAATTTCCGCACATTATTTAAGAAAAGTACTATACAAGCCTTGGTCGCAACCATTGCATTGATGGGGTGTATGTGACCCACGGCTGCGAGTCGACCCACATTTTCACCTTTGTCCATCGATGCCCCTGTTGCAGGCCGCGACAGTAATGTACTATTCCCATACATTTCGTTGGAAATGCAATCCAACTTGCTTTTTTATAATGGATAAACGGGCCAATACAACGAATACAGGCCGAAAATAAACAAAACAAAAAGTTGTTCCTTTATTTTTCCCCAAGTACATATTCGGGCGAGCCCGTCGGCCTCGCTTCAAGCAGAAATCGCACTTACTTACCTTAGTGAGACTTCAAGCACATTGCAAAGAATAGATTTTTATTAGTGTCCGACCGGAAATGGATTTTCAGCTGAAAACGAGTAAGAACCTTCGGCTTAAGTCTTATTTTCGGCCGAAACCGAAAATGATTTAGACACAAAAAATATTAATATTTCCGCTGTACACTGAAATCTTGTTTGTTTTTTTTACACCTAGGGAGAGAAAGAGCAAATTTGGGCTTTAAAGAAATAAAACATAATAATTCCATTACAGGATACAAAATTTCGTGTACTTATTTCTTATTTGCTTTTTCTACACACGAACTTCTGATTTTCGGCTGGGCCGAATCATGACTTTTTGGCCGAAAATGATCGATAACGAAAATGAAGCTTCGGTCACGGTAATGAAGTTTTGAATTACGTGCATATTCCCTATTCTTGCCATTTGTATGTCAAAATTAATCTTCTAGTTATTTGGAGCCAAAGACTACTTAAGATAGATGGAACAAAGCCAACAACATCAGTTGCACTTGGTAGTGCCTACAGGTCACACACTCACATCTCGCGGTTGTATTTCTTCGCCCCACATGACGGATCGCATTGTGTGCAAAAAAATTGGTATTGCAAACCTCGTACTTAGTGATAAAATGACTGGACTTATCTACGGTATGTTTTCGTTAGTATTTTATAATTTATCGAGTATCTAGATAAATTAATTATATAAAAAATCGAAGTTAAATAATTTTCTTACATTTATGTCAAACTATCTGACGGTTGGTAATCAAAGGTTGGCTTCAGTAAAAGTGTATCGTGTCAAACTTGGCCATTATGTACTTTAGATATAATTTGCTAGATAGCATTCCTGCACGCATAGCATGACCACAATAGAAACGAGTTTTTTCGACGGAAGAATAGACAAAATAGATATATTGATATAGATTGTGATTGTGCATCTGTCATTTTGTCTATTCTTCCGTCGACATGCTACGCGTGATAGGGAACACAGTTTTTCTATGACATTTCTTCTGATAGCCTCTCTATAGTATCTGAAATCTCTTTGTTTGGAACAGATTTCAGTGTGAAGTTTTTTTATCTGACTTTGAAAGGAGCTTTTTATCTTCTTATTTTTTTGCGCCAAGACAATCTGTCTTAGGTTTTCGGTTCAGGCAATCGGGCTTGCAAAAGGTCTGTCTTTATATTTGAGAACCAAGTTGAAGGATCTTAGCCTGTCGTGTCACGTTGCGTCTGGTCCAGAGGGCGGCGGCGGCGCGGTGAGCACGGAGGCGGCGCTGGGCGAGCTGGCGGAGCAGCTGGCCGCGGCCGCGGCGCTGCGCCGGCTGCAGCAGGGGCCCGACGCGCAGCTCATCGACGCCGCCATCTACCAGGTCAGTTGGTCCTGCATACACGGCGGTATGGCCTGCTTGCACCACGAATCACTTAATGCATTTAAAGCTATAACAGTATCCTATCTCCGTCATCTTCAAACGGTTGACAGAAATAAAACGCTGTTGTACATTAGGTTAACGCTAAATACATTTAGTAATTTGTGGAGCAAGTGGGGCTAAGTGTGAGTTACATAGATATAGACGCCAGTGGCGTTCCTTGTTTAAAACTTCGTTGCGCTGAGTTTTTTGACTTGTCGTGGATTACTGGTACTCAATACTCAATAGTTTTTCATACAAGATGACTAAGTGGCGAACACTTTGCGCCCTCTCGCGGTGAAGCTCGGAAGCAAGGAAAGCTATCGAGGGAAATTGTAAAAAAATAGTATGTTTTTTCTTTTCTTTCTATACGGTCTTGTTTATCACAGAAAATGTATCTCTTAGAAGTTAGTTAATTGATTTAGGCGTGACCTTGCGGAAATCCACTATAAAATGATGATGTGGATACATGTATATAAAATGATGGATATAAAATGATGATGTGGATTCTGGAACTGTGGGAAATTGGCAACTCGTAACCCACATTAACCCGAGCAATTCTGGTCATTAACGATCGGCATACCTACCTATACCAAGATTGATTTATACACATGTAATTTGAGTGAATTCGCAAGGTTATTGATACTAATTTTATGCTATACCTAATGAAGATTAGTGTAGTATGTTATTGTATCGTATGTTTTTATTGTATATTTAATTAGATTTATTTTTTATTTTATTTTATCAAAGTTATGTTCCTATAATTATGTTATTTGTTGTGAGTAATATTATGTTTCCTGTACCTATAATATGTTATAGAACTTAAAGATCCTAGTAATTCTAAATAGTAAATATTTTTTATTATATAAAGACAGCACAATTTTAAGAAACCGCGCTATCGCATTAGGTGATGAACCTGTAATGATAGTTTTAAGGGAGATATAAATAAATAAATAAATAAATGTATTTAGTAACCTGTTCCGCTTAGCTAAACGGGACAGGTTACTAAATATATCCACATCATCATCTCTTAGAAGTTGTATTTTAAGGAAAGCTACAAGAGTTATAACAGCTTGGGCCTGCATGCAGTCACACCATTCATTAGATTGTTGACTAGCTTCTGGCCGCGACTTCGCCCGCATTTAATTTTGGCCCCCGAGCCCACCGCGTCGCATCCCATCACCTGCCCGCGCCATTACTTTGTTTTCGCTTAGCGTTTTTCTGTCTTTTTTTCTTTTTACTCAACTCCTAAGGGTCGTTGCGTGATGTTACACTACCTATAACCTTCCTCAAGAATAGAGCTATCCATTACAAAAAGATTTTTTTCAAATCCGACTGGTAGTTCCCGAGATTACTCCCTACATACAAACAAATTTTACCTCTACTAATATTTGTATAGATTACGTTTACATTTTCTATATTTTATTTCCATAGTATTGGAAAAATACAGTTTATATTTCAGTTCACATCTGTGAATCTTTGACTAAGTTTAAACAAAAAGAAGTAGTCATGTTTTTTATATTTATCACGTGTTTGTATTTCACATTTGTCTATTTAATTTTTCTTACGTACTAATAAATTGTGCTGTGGCTTTCTGTACCTAATTGACGGAGTGGACTAGACAAAAACTTAATATCTGTATAAATTGTGATTTGTTTGTGTACACCTTTTGTTGGAGGTCCTCAACTAATCAATGTGTCAGGTGGTGTGCGGCGACAATCCCGAAGTAGAAGAGGAGCCGGAAGTGGAGGCAGCGTTATCATCGGGAGCACTGTCCCCGGGCGACGTGTGCTACCGGCGCGTGTCGCGCGTGCGCCGCGTGCTGCACGCACTGGCGCGCGCGCCCGCGCCCGCGCACGACGCGCGCGCTGCGGCCAGCCATGCTGCTGCTACCATCAATATACTTACTGTGAGTTATCTATACACTTTCCCCGGGTGACTTGTGCTACCGATTGTGATTTTCATAAAAAAGAGATCATTCATCATCCATACATTTTTGGGCTAAATGTGAAAGTGCCGGCCAAACAAAAAAAGATATATTCCGTTAGAACATGTAATTCTCTTCACTTTTCAGTATGGGACCCAATCTGTAGGGCCATTCCGTGCGCGGTTATACGGGTTTGAAAAATACTTTTTTTAGTATGTTTTAGTTTTAAAGAATAATTGTAATATAATTAAGTACAGTAATAGCTTTTTATGCCAGTAAACATTACAGCTACCATATTTTACTGTGAAACCAAGGCCCTAGGGTTATTCTCCACGTAAATACAGTACGCGAAATAGTTTTCTTTTCGACAGTACTAATATTAGTTGATTGAAATATGTATTACTCGTACGTGTCACTGCATTAACTGAGTTTAGTCTATTTAGTGGTATGGTATCGCAAAAAACAAAATGACATGAAATAAAATGACACATTATTTTAGGTAGGTACATGTTGTGGAGATGAATGAAAATCTTCTTCGATAGTAATTAGGCGTATAATTAATATTTTTTTATTTTTACAAATGTTAGCGTGATGATCCTTATGCGTGTATGTCGTGCGATTAATGAATGCGACGGCCGCGCCGCTCGTGGGGGAATTCGGTACCATGCCCCGCACTCCTCCCCTCTGCCGTCCAATAGTGGTGGGCTGGCTCATGATGACGATGCGTAGACAGTACATAAATAACGGATGTAAAAAGAAGCATAAGGTCGCTTGTAAACGTCCGTTTTTTTCATCGGACAAGGGTTTGTTTTTTTCGCCGGTCTTGCGGTGTAGTGTATGGAAGTGTGTGATGTAATGTACATGCACTGGACGCCGGACCGCTGTGCAACATATACAAATATGAAAAACACGGTCCGTAATCCGGTGAAAAAAAAACGGACGTTTACAAGCGCTCTAACGAAGCCGAGAGTCATAATACCCATCATTGTGATTTTTTTTGTACTGGACTTTGGTCCAGTATGTGCAGATATGCCTCTCGCAATAGCTAGCCATATTTAGAATTACGCAACAAACATTAGAAACCTTCTGGTTACGGAGAATATCTCCGGTGCAGGAGTTGATAACATTTAAAACTTGTTTTCGTGAAAAAAAAGCAAGTAAAAGTTGAAACTTTGACCTTTAATACCTCCTGTCGGCTTCGTTATGCTTCTTTTTACATTCGCTAAAATAATGTGTTATTTTAATTCACTGTTTTTGCGAGAATAAAAACTACGAAATAGACCTATAACCAGTTAATACTAGTGATACGTATTACGAGTATTAACTGGGTTAAGTTTTTTTTTCGACAGAATTAGTACTGTCGAAAAAAAAAATTTTTTCGCATACTGTAGTTATGTGGAGAATAATCTTAGTCTTAGTTTCACAGTAAAAGATGATAATTGTAATGTTTATTGGCATAAAAAGTTATTACTATAATAAGATTACTGTAATTCTTTTAACTAAAACATACTGAAAACAGTCGTTTACAAACTCGTATAATAGCGCAGGGAATGGCCCTACAGATTTGGTGTCAAAGTGAGAAGCGAAGAGAATAATATGTTCTAACAGAATATGACTTTTTTTTTGTTTGGTCAGCACTTTTATAATTTAGCCCAAAATGAATGGTCTTCTTGTCTTCATGCCAGAACGTGCTGAGCGCGGTGCACAAGACGCGCGCGGCGTGGGGCGGCGCGGGCGGGGGCGCGGGGGGCGCGGGGGGCGCGCTGCTGCCGGCGCTGGGCGCGCTGCTGCGGCGCGGCGTGGCGGCGGCGCGCGCGGCGGGCGCGCCCGCGCCGCGCGCGCAGGCGTACGAGGCGGCGGCGCGGCTGGCCGACCTCATACTGACGGACGCCGAGCACCTGAACGCTTCCTCGCACACGCAGCATGTTTATGAACGGATCCGCCGGGAGGCCATACAGCCCTTCGGTCAGTATCCTCGAACTCGACTGCCACCGAATCGATTAAAAAACAGCCTTAGTGCGTAACACGATTTCATTTTCAAAATAAAATAAATAATCCTCACGTCGCGTGTACGATTTTAGGTTCAAATCCGGTACTAGCTGTGCCCCGCGATTCCACCCGCATAAGTCTCGATCCCGTGAGAATATCGGATTAAAAAGTATCCTATATCTTAACTCAGATCATGGTCCACCCATATAGCAAATTTCATCCAAATCCGTTCAGCCGTTTTAGCATGAAAGCCTAACAAACAAACTAAAATTAAATATTTTCTCTTAATAATAATTCGTTTAGACTAGCTCTTGCAAGCGGCTTCGTCCGCGTGGAGCTCGAATACCGCGAAAATGTACTTTTGTTAGAGTGTGTTATATAATATATGAAATGAAATGTTCATTCAGTATAACAATGAATTTAATAACGAAGTTATTATAACTAAACACAGTTTATAAACAATCTCTAACATTAAGTTTATGATTATAAAATGACACTAGTGACACAAACAGCAGTTAATACAGCAGTTTTGACCACTAAGGTCTTGGCTGCTTCACCGGACTTTCCTGTGGGTGCCTTAAGTTACTACACTTAGAGCCTCCAGCCAGGAACTCACAGACTGGCGACGCACGTCGTAAATACTTGAGTTCGCAAGTTGTGTACATGTGGAGGTTACATACCACTACACTTTCTATGTTTATCTTGGACATGGCCGACACGGGTGATAAAAACATCGTGAGGAAACCTGGACTTATACAAGTCTGAAATCGCCAACCCATCTTAAGCAAGCGTAGTGATCAATGCTCGTGCCTCCTCTGTGGGACAAGAGACCTTTGCCCTGCAGTGAAACAACAATACGTTGATATTTTTGCGTTATTTACTTTGTCTAGCGAGGTTTTTCAAACATTTATGAAACAATGAATTTATAAATGTTCTTCAAAATTCTTTTTGTAGTGATTGTATACCTTTTTTTTTGGGTGGGAAATCATCAAATAACTTCTCCCGCTCTGGGCGGAGCGGGAGGGCGTGTCAGACTCTTACTGACTAAAACCCACCCGTGTTCCTTCGGTTGCCCTGTCGCCGGGGGCCACGATCTCCCTTTCGGTTTTCTTCGCACCCCCGGCAGGCATCGGCCCTAGTGGACCCCTTCAATTCTGCTGACATATCTTTGAGGCGCGCGTGGAACACAACGCGCCGTCGACCCGGGCCTGGTCCTTATCGGACGGTGAGCCACCCATTGCTCACCACCCGCACGTCCGCGCCTACGGTGGCCGGAAATCGCCCCGCGATTCCCGACGCCCTGGGCGTCTCCTCCTGCAGTGGTTAGGGGCGTGAGTGCGCGAAATTTGCCTCTCCCTCACGCGTTCCGCCTCCTCCTTCGCGAGCATTACCGCTTCGCAGAAGGAGGTGACGGCCTCCCATTTCCTCTCGCTCCGTACCATGGCCTGAACCAGGGCCGGACGCGAGAGATCACCGCCGCCGATCGCCTCCACGAGGACACGGCGATGCTCCGCCCAAGCTGGGCAGACCTCCACCGTATGCTCCACCGTGTCCTCCGGGCGATCCACACAATGGTGACACCCGAGCGAGCGTGTCCTCCCGCCTTATCCTGTGCAGGAACCTCCCAAAACAGTGATTGTATACCTGACACGTAATTTGAGTGCTGTTAATGAATAATACTTGCGTGTTACGAGTAGTATCATTAAATCAAGTTTAAAATTGACACAGTTTGTAATGGTATAAGCTGTATCTTAAAAGTATATTTTAACGTGACTTTGTTTATTTCAGTCGACGAAGGCCAAACGGAACGCGCGGCAGCTCTTGCTGAGAAATTCAAAGACTTTGAATTGTTGATAGAAATGTGTGTCAAGAACAACGATATGGAAAAACTTTTCTCGTATATCGACAAATATTCTAACGAGGTGTGTATATTACTGTATTGTTGTTTTTAGCTACTAAATCGATTTTATATGAGATAGTGCGTTAAACGCGAAAGTAAACAAACAATTTCGCTACTTAAACCCGTTTTCACCACAAATCGCTAAATACGTTTGTCTCTAAACGTATTTAAAACATCGCTGTGTTTCTGTCAATCTTTTGAAAAGAGCAGAGACAGAATAATGTTTTAAATATATTTAGCAAACATACTGTATTAAGGTAATTTTTAAACACATATAAGCGGTTGCGTGAGGTTTGCTGTACCCGTGAGCACATATTGTGGCATAACGTGAATAGAATAGAATAGAATTTTATTTTGCAAATATGGGTAACACATAATAGTGCTTAAGATTACATTTAGCTCAGCCACATTTTACCCATCGGCATGCAAACATTTGAAATTATTTACATCACTATTATTAAACTTATTTAGATCATTTTATAAATTACCATTATAAAATTCTTAAATCATCAACTTAATTAAAAATATATGTTTGTATTAAAAGAAAAATATAAATTAGTATCATAAGATTCAATATCATGTCATTACTATTACAAATATACACACATCAAAAGTGTCTAGGGATCAACATATATTTTTGCAATAACTTTTCTCCTGATTGATATTAATTAAAATTTTCTTTAAGGATTCATCAAATAAAGTGTTTTCGTTTGTCACAGTAACGATAAACCAAGTCACCTTTGCATTAATAAAGAAATTTGCCATTTTCCTAATAAAGGGATTTTTGACATTTGAACCACTAACATTAAAGTTCGAAAAAAAGACTGAAATAACAGTTTTCTTTAAAATTTTATTGGGTAACTTAAACAATTAATAATCCGTGTTTCTACCGCGAACACTAACAACACAAGAACATCGGTTTGGCATACTCAAAATGAGTTCATCCAAATCACGCTGTGGAATGGCCGCCCATGTTCGTTGCAACAACAAAAAAAGGTCTTCTTGCGACTGGATACCCTCCATATTCGGCAGAGCTCTTCTCTGTAGCATATCCCATGCATGCTCAATCGGGTTCAAGTCTGGCGACTGAGCAGGCCAGAGCAGGACATTGATGTTAGCTGCGGCGAGAGTCTGTCTTACAACTCTTGCGGTGTGCGGTCGTGCATTATCATGCATTAACTGAAATAAGGGACCGATTTGCACTTGTAGAGGAACGATGACGTCAGATACAATCGTCTCAGCATAAATTTGAGCGTTGAGGTTGCCTCTGATCCAAATCAACTCAGTTCTTCCGCCGATCCAAATACCCGCCCATACCATGATGGTTCCACCACTATAAGGATGGACTTCCTGGCAGGATTTTAATCGCTGTTGGCATCCAGGGGTTCTCCAGTGTCGTATACGTCTTGTATCCGGTCTCATACCAAAACGAGACTCATCAGAAAAGCACACGAAACGCCATTGTTCTTCTGCCCAATTTCTGTGTTCAAGAGCCCATTGATATCGAATCCTACGATTGTGCATTGCTATAGGTGGTACCCGTAGCGGTCTTCGGGAATGAAGGTTCACTTCATGCAAGCGGTTTCTGACTGTTTGGTCGCTAATTAAGTTCCCTGAAGAGTGATGAAGCCTCACGGCTAACATCATGGCGGTTATTGTTGGAGCTCTTCGAGTTAAGATTTGAATGTATCGGTCTTGTCTCCGTGTGGTGCAGCGATACCGTCCTCCATGGCGCTCAGCCACGGTACCAGTGCTTCGGTAACGTGTCCAAAGTCGACTGATAACACTCTGACTTGTATTCAGAGCTAAAGCCACAGTACGTTGCCGGGAACCAGCTTCTATCATTCCCACGGCTCTGAGCATTTCTTCCCTGCTTAAATGACGTCGCCGCTCCATAATAACGTTGGTTTTAATCAGTAGTAGGGAAACAGTAGCACTAATAATGTCTTCAATGCGTTGTATGTTTTTATAGGGAAAATATTGACAGCTGATTTTCATCTTTTACTCGAATTTGATTAACAGTTCCTGTTTCAAATTATGAAATGCACCAAAAAGGATCCATATAAATTTATATAATCATAAATTTATTACAAAGCCACATCTCAATCTCAAGAAATCCGCATAAAAATGCTTGATCCCTAGACACTTTTGATGTGTGTAATACCATTGTCATTACATCATTTAACATGTCATTACTATTACCAATATCATTATTATTACAATTCCAAAATCAAAATGTCAGAAATCAAAATCAAAGATCAAAATGTCAAAAATCAAAAAAGTCGTAATTTTTTTTTTTTAAATCAAGATTTCACTAATTAACAGACATGACATGACGTGACATGTGCAAGGGAGATAGACGAAATAAGCGGTTGGGTACACGGTGAGGAACGGGAGAGCACGTATCTTGTAATTGTGATCGTTGCTGTGAACAACGCCTTGCTTTGTTAATGACAGAAAGGGCAGCGCAGCATTTTTGATGTGAAACATCTATAGCAGCGGGTCAGACCGACTGTCACTACGCCAACAGTGTCAATGCCAAGCCAACGCCAGCGCCAATGTTGGCGTCGGTAAACTATGCTTTTATGCATATTACCTGTACACAATCATTTCGATGTTTCACATCTGCCAGGCGTCCCGCGACGGCGATGGCTCATTTTAGGGTTCCGTAGGGATCACTTTGTTGTCCGTCTGTCTGTCAAGACCCTTTATCTCGAGAACGCGTGGAGGTATCGAGTTGAAATTAAAACCATATACTCAGATCTACAGTCCCTTGAAGCTGTGAAAAAATCGAACTTCTAAATTAATGTAAACAAATAGATACGGTCGTTTCAGCCGCAAAAAAACGTATATTTCGACACTCTCAAGGGAATCAAAAGGACATCGTCGTAAATGGCCCCAGGACCAACAAACATCTGACCTACATAATAATTATAAGTATATTTTATTATACTAATTGCAAATATCTGTATGTAACGGACATTCTGCGTTCTATATTGAACAATTAAAAGAGCTTTAACGATTAACGACATCAAAAACGCTGCCATCTTTGACACTTAGATTTGAGATTTGACATGACAATTAGTGATGTCCAATCTTTCATTTCACATACATCGATGGTGAGATTACTCGCACTCACACACGCATCCGTATGTACTTTCCTTTTCAACCTTTTTCGCTGTAGGGTATTTCGCTTCTGTAGTGCCTTGTGCGACGTTTTTTTTTTGGTAGCATACACCTGAGATGCGAAAAGAATTCAACAACAAAACCGATTTTCATAACCTAATCCATTTACTACACATAAGGGCGTTTGTGCACAACGTCGTATTCGATTTATATTCGAGTTTTTTTTACGAACAGCATAAAAACGGATCAGAAATTCGCGAATAGGCGCTGTGCACTCACTCGTAGTCGATTCTTATTCGTGATTCATTTTAGGGAATTTTTCATGATCCGTTTTAGAAAACACGGATACGAGACTCCACGTGCACCGATCCGAGATTCGAGTATTCACCAAAAACATTTCGTTGGCAGAGATCGCGTTCATAATATATACAGCATTTCGCGCTCACTCATATTCCATTTGTATTCGTGAAAAACACGAATACTAATCGAATACGAGTAAGTGCACAAAACGCCATATATTAATCATGACGGCTACTTCGATCCGTAACAACTGATTCCATGTGAGAATCTCACCAACATAAAAATACGAAAACGAAGCAGTGCACAAACAACCATACATTTATTATGAAGCCTTTTTTAATCGTATTTTCACGAATCAAGAATACGAACTGAATGCGGCACACACGACCTAAGTGAGATGCATTGTAATATTTCAAATAGAATAGCACGCTGGGTACTGAACGGTATCGATTTAGTTTAAAATATATCGATACGGATTTAATGTATGGGCACCTCTAATCCTTGTCATGTCATGTCAATCAACTCAACTGTCAAGATATTGCATTTCACTCACATCCATAGACATTTAATAAGTATGGACTGGAAATACCTACAAAAAAAAGGTGCATACCTACAACTCAAAATGTCTCTTAAAATGGCTGCCAATGCTAGGGTTGTGTCAATCAGGGAAACATAGTGTTAATATTTCGAGTATCGATACTAGTACATAATAGTATTACGAATCTTACTAGATATCATGGTTGAATCGTATTAAAAAATTATTAGCTAATAGTCCGTTGTAACAGAAAAAAACGAGTATTGACAATTTATCACTTCCCAAACAATTTTCCGCATAATTATAATTTCATTTATAGAATTATTACTTAGCAAATAAAGTTTACACAAATAATTGTAACGCAAACCTAATGTTTGGCAAGTGAACGTTTAAACAAAGCCAAATATTTAGTATCGAGCGAGCATGCAAGTCTTATGCCTGTTTTCACCTTCACTAAGTGACACTTAAATGAATCGCTAATAAAAGTTCACTGTTGGTTTTTTAACGGTAGACTCAGCGCTGAGAGTTGAAAATCCAACAGTGCAGTTTTATTTAGGTATTCATTTAAGTGTCACTTAGTTATCGGTGAATTTTAGTGAATTAAATTTTTAACAATTTTATCATAAATGAACATTCGGAATAATACACATCCTACATATTATAAAACAAATTCCACTGCCGCGTCTGTCTGTTTTTCTGTCTGTCTGAACGTGAAAAACTCAAAAACTACTAAACGGATTTTCAATCAATTTTTACTAATGGACGGAGTGATTCATGCGGAAGGTTTTAATGTATAATTCATTACGGTTTTGTGTAAATTGGCTGAAATTTGACGATTATTGTTGAAGATGTCGGTAAAAATCATGCGGACTGGGAACTTTATTAGCGTGCGCCGCGGAAATCATAAAAGTTAGGTACATAAAATGTATGTTCTACAGTATTGTTCATATTAAAAACTTCAAAAAAAAATCGTATACACATCATAAAACTCTGTGGAATGGTCTCTCGGTGCTATGAACCAAAGAGTAGAGTTTGCTGTAAACCACGGGCCGGACCTAGCAATATCATTTCAGCGCAGCGAAGGAACTAGTATCAGAAACTATTACGGCAACGGTACAACACTATTCCACCATGACATATCATTGTAAACAAACGAATGAAATTATGAAATAATAAAAAGGTCTGTTGGACGGAAATAAACCCATATAATTAAAATTTAAGCCGTATTTAATGATCGCCTAGCAATTTTTTCATCGAAAGTTTATCACTTTATGTAGTATTGCATGAAAACCGGCTACTAACCTGTGCAAAGACAATTGAGGTTGATTTTCCTTCTTTCTTGCACCACACTTCACAATACAACACACAGGCATGTTGAATTGGTGTTTTCCAACGTATATATGTAGTTTTAAAGAAAAACTCCTCGTAATTTTCTCACAAATCTCAATAAAACAAAAAGTAAACAATCACTTGACAGCAGAACTACCATGAACTTGTCGCATATTATGGCGGATATGGCACTTACCTACAACTGTTACTACGTCTCAACAAAATGTTGCCATTATGAGGAACAATTGAAATATTGTTGTCTCTTTTATCAAATACGATTACCACATTAGAAAGAGTGAAATAACACGATATTTCACATTCTAGTTCGTATTTCACCCATATAATTATGTATAAGCAAATTTATGTATAGAATATCGCGGCGCCTCCATGGTTTTTCTATCTCAATGCTCACATCACACAGAATCACACTCGCGCGCATTTCTTTGCGATTACATTGTGTAGTGATTTCAATTTGCTTTTATTTTCGGAATACATTCGACGAACTTGCTATTATTTACGGACTCTGATTGCTTTTAATAACGTGTTACCTGGCTGTGATAAACGGACTTTGTGATCTGCTTAAACGACACCTGGCATTGGTAACGGAATTTGCATACGAAATGGAAAGTGGATATTGCATTGATTGTGGCTCTGCTGGTGGTTCCATGGTGTTGGAAGATGACCAGATTCTTCACTGTATACAACAATTGACTGCACCTCTTTTGGTAAGTAAAAAACTTACCTCTTCCACTCTTTGGCAAACGCACGTTCTACACTGTTCACGTACCAATTAAACATACGTAATGATTACATACTATAAATGTAATGTAAGGCAAGCACACATTCGAAACTAATTTGGGTCCTCATTGCCGATAACGGCTATACTTCTTAAATAATTTTTTTTCAGCTTGTATTTTTTCAATGGAATAACATAGTATGTTGAACAATATTTTTGGTCAGTGTTATACAAAAATCAATTTGGTGTCAATATTATCTCAGGTTCAAGCTCATGATCTTGTATGCACAACATGCTGGGCCATAGCCGAAGACATTATAAGAACCACATCTGTTAGCAATATTGGTAGAAACTGTGTACTGTGCAATAAAACATTAGGACCTCGAACACGCTCACATCAAGTGATTGCACTGAGAAGTGATACTCAACATCATATGAATATCAGAAATATAATCATAGAAAGACTTATACCATTGGAGGTACACTATTTTAAATATATAACAGCTGCCAAACCTATTTCTGTTAATATAGTCAAATAAATGGTAATTTTTATTTTAGGTTCGTGCATATCACCATATTTGCCATCCTTGCTGGCAAAGAGCAGATCGTGCTGCCAGGCATTATTCTGCACCATCTTCATCAAGAACCACTCAAGCAGGAAGTAATCAGTTGTGATGTGTTAATTGTGGCATTAATTTGATAAGACAGAGAAGACATATTCTTAGTGATGCTGCCATTCTTCTGCAAATACAACAACAAGTTACACCACAGGTGGTCAGTTTTTCTTTTATTTTAAACTGGTACCTAAAATAATGCCATATATGACCTAAGTTAATATGCATTCTGCTTTACAGGTGACTGCAAATGATTATATCTGTGATGCTTGCCACACATTGATTGTTGGTAGCAGTCAAATAATAACCCCACAAGGGTCACAGGAAATCACAACCATTGGTCATCAACATGTTTGTTTAACATGTGGTGTATCATTAGCACGAACTCGAATATACTCTTTAGGAGAAGAGAATACTCATCATATTTTAGATGTGGTGCAGAATTGGATTCAACCACGAGAGGTGAATTATAAACTTATAGGTTACAACAATGACTATTTAATTATTGTAAAAGAGTTTGAGAGTAACTGTAATTATTTGTACATAAACATGAAAAGTATTTTTTTTAAACCTGTCTCACTGCTGGGCAAAGGTCTCTGCCATACTTCGTCATGAATTAACAAAATTAAACACATACATAACTTAAACTACATTTTAAAATCTACCTTGTCACCTTGAGTTCATGGATGAAATTAAAATGATAAATATGAAATGACAAGATTTTATATTTTAATAATAACCCGTAAAATTATTTTTCTTTTAGGTTGAACCATCAGATTCACTTTGCCATAGATGCTATCAGAGAGCTAGTACAGAAGCTGCCAATGCTATATTACCTGAACCAGAGGTTGTTCCGATTCCACAACAAGCTGAAAGAATAACCTTGCCAAATTATTCAAGAGCATCAGACACACATAGAAGATGCATATTTTCACAGTGTGACCGTACTTCACATAAAGTAGTTCCATTTGTAAAATATATGGCTAATACGAGGCAAAATTCACAGCCGCCATATAAGTAATAAAACTTATTTTGTTTATATTTTATTAAACTCGACACAAATAGGCAGACAAGCAATAGTGCAGTATTGCTGCAATTGCATCGTTGGGCGCAGGACCATAGGTTGCTGCGCCCATATTATGACCATTATTTGGTACTTGAGTTTCGCAAGACATCAAAATAACATCGCCCCCCCTGCACAATTTTTAGATAATATTTTAATTACTAATGTAGAAGATGATGATCAATAATAAAGAAACTGTGTGTTGTTTTTATTTGAATTCAATCTTACACTCTGGCACCATGTTTACGAAATGCTATGCGATCTATAAAGGTAATATGAATTCCTACCTAAGTATATATGACATGAATGACATGACATAAATTATATCTAAAAAAAATAGGAAGTCAGCTCAATGCAAACGACTTTGTCCTAATTTTTTTAGTAAGTTATTTAAATAAGTAAGTAGATACTTAATTACCTAACTACCTATTTTAATATAAAAACTAGAAGATTTACCAAATAAGTAAAATGCTACTTTTAAGTACTTTATTTTACACTGAACAAGATAGGTACATAATTAGTACTTAAATGTTTTACTGAATCTTTTAACTAGCCACATATAGGCAATAGAAATAACATTAGTGAAAGGCATTTACTAGCATTCATTGAAGGGATTGTTTTTTACTAAATATAACCTCAAAATCTTTGTTTTTAAATAAATGCTTTCTACAAGTTGTCCGTCATTAAACTTTGCCTTTATGGGCATATACTTGTAATTTAGAACACGTAAAGTAAATTTACTTCGCTGTTGGTTCTGGGGCGAACGATGTATGGATGCAGAACAATCTCCTTTATTGGGTATTTTCCGTTGACACTATGAAATTTGGCAAGATATATCGTTGTATACTAAAAGTACAGGGAAAATCTGTCTGTGTGGATTTATTTGTAATTAAATCCTCAAAATATAGTTTTTATATAAAGTAGGTTACCTAACTAATTTAGGTATGAATTGTTAGTATTACTACAATTTCACTTATAAAACACAATACTATAAGTAGTTATAGGTTTTGGAAACTGAATTTCGGGAAAAGCTCGGAAAAATGCAGGACTCGATTCCTGAACTATTAAAAATATGAATGGAACCCTCGGTGGGCGAGTTCGGTATTTTTATTGTCTCGTCGATTGATTTATGCGAAGCGAGTTTATACTGACTTAACGAGTAGTAGCGCAGTTTATACTGACCTACAGGCCCAGCATTAACGTAATTGTATTCGATTTTTTAATTATAAATTCAATTAACTTATAGCATTTTGGTATAAATTTATTTGACATGTATGGTTAATATGACTCATAGATATGAACAAAGTCTGCAAAGTAAATAAGTATTAAGTGCGTAACGAATATTTCCAATTTATAAATAATTCGAATTAACGTTACGTCTACTTCGCGCGTTTCTTCTTGGTCAACCATTTATAACTGTACAAGAATCTTCTGGCGCGCGGCAGAAACCTAAAGTAACGTCGTCATTTCGATTTTGTGATATAATAGTGGTCATGCGCAGGGCATCGCGGCGCTGACGTTCGCGCGCCTGTCGCGCGGCGCGCGCGCGGGCACGCTGCTGCGGCGCGTGGGCGCGCGCTACGCGGGCGCGCTGCGCGCCTGGCTGCAGGCCGCGCCCGCGCGCGCCGCGCTGCTGGCGCTGCACGAGCTGGGCGCGCAGCACTACGCGCGCGCCGCCGACGCGCTGCTGCTCTTGGCCGACGACGAGCTGGACTCTGTCAACAGGCTCACGGTACGCGTACATGTACTAGTTCTTTACTGTAGCACATCGAGCTTTATAAAAAAGACTCACATATACAGGATAGATATTCGAGATCGAGCAGTAAAAGAAATTGTTAATTTTCGTTATCCATCATAAATAAATAAGTTGGAAGTCAGATCTCCTACGAAATATATTACTTTTTTTGCAATTTCTAACTTTTCTTATAAGTACTCAAACCTCAATTAAGTGTTTTGAGTCTTATAAAACAGAATCGATTGTCATCAAATCTGATATGATAATCTGTTCTGTACTTAAAGTCACAATACAAAATCCACAGACGTGCGCGTCGCTGGCCAAGCTGTGCCTGGTGGCGGCGGGCGGGCGGGCGGGCGCGCCGGGCGCGTGGCAGCGCGCGGAGGCGCGCCTGGCGCTGGGCGCGCAGCACGCCGCGCTGCCGCGCGCGCTGCGCCTGCACCACGGCCTGGACACGGACGACACCAAGGTGCTGCCGCCCGAACACCTCGTGCAGGTACTGAACCAAATCATCTGCCTAGTGACGATTCTCTTGACCGCACAAGGTCTTGTGTTGTCAAAAATGAGTCTGCAGACTTCTCTATGAATTATTTTGTAATTGAATTCCGCTGAACTAAATATCAGGCATGAAGCGATCCGGCAGTTGGGACTCGAGGTGGCCCTGCATAACTCCGAGGCCATGGGTTTTCATGGTCCTCGGAATGCACCCCCGTCGGGATCCCAGGTAATGGCGGGAGGGGTTCACATCGGTGTTGAGTCGACGATGAAGTATCTGGTACTCTTCCTCGACAGCCGATGGAACTTCGTGGAGCATTTCCGACGTTTGGCTTCCAGACTGGAGCGGGCCGGGGCTACGTTGAAGCGGCTCCTGCCCAATCTAGAGGGTCCAAACGCCTCCTGCCGGAGGCTCTACGCGGGGTCGTGCGGTCGGGTCCGGCGCCCCGTAAAGGACCATGCACAGAGCACCGGCGTGGGCGCATTCATTGAGGCTGCGGCCATCCCGCGATTGAACGCGTCCTAGAGGGTCATGGCCCGGGGATACCGCACGGTCTCCTGCAAGGCGGCGAGCCTCCTTGCCGGATTACCGCCATGGGATCTGGAGATAAAAGGCCTCGCGCACATTTGGGAGTGGCGCGAGGAGACAAAACGCCGGCGCTTAACTCCGCTGCCGCGAGGAATCACGGCACCGCGGACAGAGCTTCGGCGGGATCTCATGGCGTAATGGAGAGAGCGATTGTCGCCACCCAGCGCTGGGCACGCCACAATTGCGGCGATAAGTCTCCTCTTTGAGGAGTGACTAGAGAGGCGCCACGGCGTCCTCACCTTCCGCCTGACGCAGGTCCTCACCGGACACGGCTGTTTCGGGAGGTTCCTGTACAGGATAAGGCGGGAGGAAATGCTCGGGTGACACCATTGTGTGGATCGCCCGGAGGATACGGTGGAACATACGGTGGAGGTCTGCCCGGCTTGGGAGGAGCATCGCCATATCCTCGTGGAGGCGATCGGCGGCGCTGATCTTTTGCGTCCGGCCCTGGCCATGCCATGGTACGGAGCGAGAGGAAATGGGAGGCCGTCACCTCCTTCTGCGAGGCGGTAATGCTCGCGAAGGAGGAGGCGGAACGCTTAAGGGAGAGGCAAATTTTACGCCCTCACGCCCCTAACCGCCGCAGGAGGAGACGCCCAGGGCGTCGGGAATCGCAGGCCGATATTCGGCCACCGTAGGCGCGGGCTTGTGGACGGTGGGCAATGGATAGCTCGCTGTTCGATAAGGACCAGGCCCGGGTCTACGGCGCGTTGAGTTTCACGCTCGCCTCAGTGTGACAGTGTCAGCAGAATTGACGGGGTCCGTTAGGCCCGATGCCTGCCGGGGGTGCGAAAAAAACCGAAAGGGAGATCGTGGCCCCCGGCGACAGGGCAACCGAAGGAACACGGGTGGGTTTTAGTCAGTAAGAGTCACTCTTACTGACTAAAACCCACCCGTGTCTGATCTGGGCGGAGCGGGAGAACTTATTTGATAATTTCCCACCCGAAAAAAAGAAGGCTTGAAGCGATTTTAAATATTAGTATTGCATTGATTTGCATTAAAAAAAATATTATCTATACAAAACGATCTGTGCCCTCTGACTGTTAACAAAAACACTCTAAATATTATGAAACAAAGTCGGTTTTCGTATCTGTTTGTGTGACCGCGTTATTATTCTAAACTACACAACGGATATTGATGCAGATTGGACCAGCAGCAAGTAGAGGGTGCTAAAGTCGATAGTGAGATCAAAATGTAAATCCAAGATGGCGGCTGCGAAAGTATCTATTGTTTTTGTCTTAAATCATACGTGAAATGGAACTTCGTTCCTGACGGGTTCCCCCGACCGCACACGTTTTTTTCTGGACTTTGTATATTTATACTGTCTGTAATTTCACTCAAAAATATTACGCTAACTGAGTTCAACTACTGCGCTAACCCAGCGCTCACTTACACTAATATTAAATCTTTTATCTCGATTTGATAGCCTCTGAATATACCAATGTTTTGCTCACAGATGTACATCGAGTCGGAGAGCAAGGCGCTGACGGAGTACGACTACAAGAAAGCGCTCGACCTCACCGACTACATTCAGGACATGGAGAGACGAGACGATCTGCGCCTCAGGGTAATTCAACCCTAATTTTGACCCCTAGGCACGCCACTGACGTTCACCCCTATTTAACCCCTTTATGATGATGGTTGATTTTTCTTAAATCCTTCCTTTGTGCTCACTTTGTCTGTCAGTGAATTAAATTTAAGATTTTTAAGAAGTAGATCGGCTGTAATTTTTGGTAAGAACTGTTACTATAGCATAGATAGATTGTCTAACAACAACACGAACAATGTACCGCTTAATTCAAATGCCCCTTAATTTAAAACCTGTTAAATATTACTAGTCCCCGATTGTACATCTGAATTGTCTAGTGCACAAACACGCAGTTCGGCCTCAGTGAGATCATAATGTGTGTCAGGTGTGGTGCGCGTGCATCCGGCGCGACGACTGGGCGGCGTGCCGCGTGGGCGCGCCCAGCGACGAGCTGCACGACAAGATGTTCTTCAGGCTCATAGACCTCGTGCACGTCATGGGTGAGTACCTGAGTACTCACTAAGAACAGTACTAACTCCTTACGAAACGCAACAAGTGGTACATTACCAACTCAGCCTCTCGCAGCTACCTACTAACTACTTCACATAGGCATTTACCAAGTTGCGCCACAAAACCTGGTTCTTTGCCTTCCGCAGCGAGCAACATCGCACAGTCACAGCCAATATATGTTCATCGCCCTTAATATGTCGGACCGAATTAATACGACACTAATAGCCTGTTCTATTCTATCAAGTGTTAGCATCGCTCATGTTCCCATTAGGCGGCGACCTGGAGCTGCTGCTGCCTCCCGCAGAGGACATCCTGACGGCCCCGGAGCTGGCCGAGCTGGTCTCCGACCCGCGGTTCCACTTCATCATCAAGTACGGCTACGAGTGCGTCGACACCACGCGCAACGACTCCATGCAAGACGAGTAAACTTAACTATCTCACGTGTATGATCGCCTTACGAAACGCTACACAGTAAAGGCACTGTCAGTGTTACGAAGGACGTGTGGTCGACTGTAATTTGATAAATATTGTAATATGTATGGGCACATTTATTTATACGGGCCGTTGATTTAGTCCACTGCATCCATTAAAGTGATTCTATCCATCAATTTCGTCGTACTAGATAACATGTAATGCATTATTTGATTCGTGAAAAAAAAAAATCGTGTCTAAAAGTAAGTAGACAACAATGCATCCAGCATGTATAAGAGTATAACGGAAGCATGTGAAATCAACATTCTATAGAACTGTCAGGACATAAAACGTTATTCTATTAAAAACCTTAATTTGTACTGATTAACCTTAGAAGAACATTTGTGTAAACTGCAACAGTAGGTCGACTCAGAGATATCGACCAATGGCATGGGCTGTTGCTTACCAAACTGTCACAGTGCTGTTAGGTAAACGCATTCAAAGATATTACGACTTGAAAGTTTTTGGCAAATACACGTCATGAAAAAATTGACCAACTGTTACTGTACTGTTACTGTGAAAGACTTATTGAAGTCTGATCATTTAGTTCTTAGGATAGATTCATAAAGCTTAGTAAATATAAGTAACTAGTAGCAAGGCTTGTGAAACAAATGGCTTCTCGGCCCTTCTTGTTATTTCTTTTCGTTAAACCCAAATATATTACGAACAGTACGTGACCGTAAATATGGCACATCGAGAGGAAACGTTCGGCCTTGTAGAGTGTACGACACTGCAAAGGGGAACTGTTTGTTTGTTTGCCATTCATTCCTGTGTGGCACTGTTTGTCTACAGTGATGACTAATCTCGATGTGTATTTTTTGACCGGAGTACAATAGATTAAGTCATTTTTAATTAATATTAATGGAGTTTTTCGCTATTCAGTTTAAAATATCAAAGTTTTAATCTCAAGTATTTTACTGTTAGAGACTGCCAAGTTGTTTATTAAATTTAGCACGTAACATGAAGTGTTCACAAATCAGTCGTATAGAGTAACAGTATGCACCTTTATCTACATTTCTACTGTCACAAAATAAAATAACCAGAGATATAGAATAAACTTTTTCATAACTGTAGTGTTGCTTGTAGCCCATACAAACCAACTGCAGAGTTGGGAATTACAATTCTTCTTTAAACTGCAACGTCTCAATGAAACTTCACCTCTGGCTTCTAAAAGCCTGATCATTGAATGAGGTGATCACTTTGACGTTAACTGTTCAATTGCGTTAAACGCCACAAAATTCTAACCAATTCTACCATAGTACAGCTTTTCAAAGAAAAGTATACGCTTCAGGAATCACCGTCATCTTTGGAAATATGAACGTTCGATGATGATATCTATTACAGAAATGTACAACCACAGAAGTACTCACCTATAGATTAACAACTCTATGCAATTCCAAGAAACTTTGAAGTGGCAAATATCGTTGGAGACCGGAGTAGGTAACCAGAAAGAGAGAAAACTTATACTAACGCGCAATGATAGTGCACTACACTATGACAAACCGCGGCACTACTAAACTTAGAAGCATTGTCTCTGTGGGTGTTACTCAGTGGCGCAGCGTCCGTGACAATTCGGAAACACGAAGATTCCCGAAGCGCATACTTTTGGCATTATAATGGTGTCCACAAAAGCCACTAATGAAAAGTTGAAGTTGTATAACCAGTCGTATGCATTAATATGCAAACAATAGATAAATTAATTGTCTTTTAGAAGTGTAACCAGAACCACGGAATAGTGAGAGGTGTTATTAATAGATTTAATTATTATATTATTACATAAGTACTTAGGATGTAAGTTAGATAATTCCCGCTACGGCTGGGTTATCAAACCGCGTCCGACTGACATTCTTGGCTCACACTCAAATTCTAAAACTACACTAAAGACTTTCTTAAAAGTGTTCCTGTAGGTACATCATTGAAGCTACAAGTGGCGGCGAAGTACCTGTATTTGATTGCGAATGTGGCCGTTATTCTTACTATAAATAACTTCATAAGGGTGTAAACGTCATAAAATGTATGGTTAAGCAGACGTTAATCATTACTTAACTTTAAGCAACGTTTATACTCAAACCCCATATTTAATTTCCATCTTTATATACAAAAACAAACATATTGTTATTATGCTTTAATAATGATTGTATTACTACAACCTCTGTATCTGTAACAACAGCATGCTATTCGAGTGATCCTTGTTTAGACATCAAATAGAAGCTGAGAGTGTCCGTCGAACTGCAAACATATAACTCACCATTCGATGATGTGCTGTCAGACTGATTTAGATGTAATTTGAATTAGTGTTCGGAACGTAGCTACAGATAACGAAACTTTATAGAACTAAGTTCAGCCAGGAAATGTATTGTTTGTCAGATTGATACACGACGCAAATATGGGCGTGTCATAGCCATTTCATACGACTGATGAAGAATGACAGTTTTGATTTGAATATACGGACAATTGAAATTGTTAGCCAATTTGCGAAACTATCAATTACCCTGATTGTGCTAATATGGTGTGGTTTTCAAATTAACGATATTGTTTTTTAACAATCCTTGGATTGTAATACCTACTATTAATGTGGTTGAGGCATCGGTAGTCTGCTTTAATAAGGTGCCACGACAGAGTGATGATAATAACGTTACAAAATGAAATGTTGTTCGAATAAACCATAGACGAGGAATCCCCGTGTTGGCAGCGCCTACATAGAGACGGCACTACAAATTAAATTCGTGGCGCTGATAGTTAAAGCAATGGCACGTAAAATTTTATCGGAGAGGCAACCGGATGGCGAGTGGTAATCTGGGTATTGAAGTGATATAAGCTGGGTGAAAGTGAGTTGAGCGCACAACTTCTGTCGCGGACCGCCTGCAAAGCCGTCAGTTTCTGCACGTCATTTGTGTCGTAGTACGAGTAAACGGTGACACGCTTGTATGGAAAGTGTTGAAAATACCATCTCACTTGCGGCCGCGGAGGCGTCTCCGTGCTCTGTGATTTATTCAAATTTAAAATTCATAATCGAAATCGAACAAGCATTTAAAAAAAAATTGGACATTATCATCATTTGTTTCTGCGTCAGCCTCGATAATTTGTGGTTGCTAGTTTGACACTACGACAGGCAGACTGTCAATTCCAGTATTAAAGTGTATTATCTATGCTGTCAATATTGTTCTGGTTCCGATAGTTCCTCGTTATGTGCAGATACGATTCGAACTTGTAATTTTAAATTTTAGGGCCTTTGCACACACGTGTTCCGTGTAAAGACTCTCACAGACAGGCACGAAGCGACACCGGTGGAACATTTTCCGTGAAGTTTTTATAGAAATTGTACCAGAGTCGCGTCGCGCCTGTGTGCGGGAGCCTTAACGCGTGTCGACGCGTTTTGCACTTACAGCGCGTCGACGTCGCTCGCGTTAAAAAATGCCGTGCGTTTAGGTTCTTAATTCGCTGAGAGCCAAGACAAGAAACACTAGGTTTATTGGCAGCATAGTTGACTATTATAAACGTGTTCAGGGAGATATCCCTTCTTAGGGTTTTAATTATTATAAGGCCTAAAGCCTAAATCTTTAGAACTGAATATAAGAATGAACTATATTTCATGAACTATAATTCTGATGTGGCTCTCATAGTATTTAGATGTAATACATTGTCCAATTTTTGCTCAGAATATTATTATCCTGATTACAATATTGGTAGAAAAAAACGTGCCGGTCCATAGGTTTGGTGCGAACGACGTTTTTAAATCATCAAATAAAAAGTAACTACAGGTTCCTAAAATAACAGCAATAGGTCACGACTACAAATCAGTTGCCAATTTTTTTGAAAATGCAGGTGTTGGGCAAATACGAACTAATAATAATATATGGTTGCTATATTTCACGTAAATTGGACACTGTAGGTACTCCTTATTGTTAAGTATCGTATTAAGGGTCTTTCAAACAGACGCGACACGCGACGCAACACAAAGACACCGCTCGTCGCGCGACGAGCGGTGTCTTTGTGTCGCGTCGCGTGTCGCGCCTGTTTGAAAGAGCCTTTACTCATAATGCCGGTGGCGGCAAAGAAGTCCTTGTAACGATTAAAATAAAAACGAAATCTTAACTATAAATTGTAGAACTTGTATTCGTATAAAAAGAAAATTCTATATGTTAATCCTCCGCAGATGTAATGGCCCAGTAATAGTGTACCAACAAATTCGTAGTAAGTATATACTAATCTGTAGGCGAAAATTATATAGAGCAATAACATTTAAAGACTGTTCATTTTACATCAAATAAAATTACAGCAGTAGGATAAGATATTGTTTTTATTAAAAGGCACGTTATAACTTTATAAGTCTGAATGTTTATTGATCAAATTAAAAAGATACATAAATACTACTTTAGAGATCAGAACTGTTTGAATGTACAAATGTAAACGAAACACAATACAAATAAGCCTTTCATAAATAAGCCTTCAAGCCTTTCCTTCATTAATAATTATTAATTTATATAGTTTATGTATTCATCTTATTACTAATTATTATCTCAATAAGCTATTTTGTTGTAATTAAATTAACACTACCTACTTATAGTGAGTTTACTTTTAGCGATTGATGTTGATTTTGTTGAAAACTATAATAATTAGTGAACAACCTTGTGTCATTATTTTGTGTATAAAATTATGATTTTTGTTGATCTAATTATTTTAAAATAAAATTTCGTTGAAGAAAAACATGTCGTTGTAATTAGTCCCGTTTCCCGCTCGCCCTTCGCGGCGCGTGGCCCGGCGCCAGTGTCCCGGCGGCCGCGACCCGGCGCGCATGCGTGCTGCGTCCGCTGCGAACCTTTTGTTTACCTATTTCCACACGACAGTTACTGTTATCGCAGCCGCGTCTCGGGAATCGTGAATAATAATTAACTTGGTTTTGGATTAAAACCACTGGAATATATTATTGAGTGAGTTTATGTCAGTGCATGTTGGAAATCAATACGTTTTCTGTGCTCTAAAGGATAATAAAGGGGGACGAATTTTCCGTTCTGCGTCGCCAGCACAGCCGTGTAAGTATTTATTAGAAATTTCTATAAATATTTATTCGTTATTATTTATTGAAAAAAAAAGACTAAGTAAGTATTTCATAGAATCAGAATCACTTCCATTATATTTTCCACAACCATTACTCTCAATACTTACACATCCCTAAAAATCGGATGTTTATGTTACTTTAACAGCTGCGAAACTTGTGCTACGTACCTATCCTTCCTGATCTACATATTTTTCATTCGGAAATCTTAGCTATCTATTGTCACATTAAGACCATTGAGAGACTTAGTTGATACCTTGTCAATATCCTACTAGATTCTTGTTAGAATCAAAACAAGCATCGAGATCACAATGCAAGTTAACTACTTGTACATCATTACCTACAGCTACACCTTTCATGAATAATGTGGCTACTTTTTTGGCTTCAAACCACAATTTCTCTCGATTTTATCCAGCCGTATTCTGTAACTTGTCATACACTGATGATGACTGATAATGATCTCATGATCAGCTCTGAAGGCATTATGGCAGATGATGGCACCTATATGGGTAAGGATGGTACCTATGGGTAAGTACATACCTTTGTTACAGTTTTAGCTCTTACGCGCCATACTTCCTGCGACTAAGGGGTGAGTAGGTACCCGCCACTTGTTCGCGTGTCGTCGTTAATTCAGCGCTGTTTCCCAGTTAAGCAAGCCAACCAGCTAAATTGGAACAATTCTCCACACGCTTTTTACAGGCTAAACTGTTGTTCTCCTTGTACTAATTTCTTTAGCAAGAAATGGCTTCATAGGAGCTCGCGATCCGAGTCAAATTACTAAGTCCTAACAGGAACAGTCCCTCCTCCTTTAATCGCTTGCTGATTGCTGAGCGTCGTGATGTGTCCGACTAAACTTTTTGACGATCTCTTTTCATTTGTTACGATCTTTGGCTCTGGAACAGTCCAATATACCAGCAATCGTCAGAGGAAATGTAACGATACTATCCATCCAATCAATTCAAATTATTGCATCTTCCTATCTCTGACCTGTTAAGTTAATGAGTACCTAAATAGCTTCTATGTCAAAGTCTTCCTCTCTACTGGTTTACTGAGAAAAAAAATTCTTATCATATCATAATCACTCAATTGGTAGTAAAATTGCAGAGTCAAAAATGGGAAAATTAATCTAGTGACCACAAGCCATCGAGATACCCATCAAAGTTTTCCATGAGTCAGAGTCCATTTATTCTTTCTATTACCTCCTTCGACATGATTTTCATGGAGACCGTGATCGTCTGATCAGCGATGACCGCGTAGATTAACGACACGCCACGCCAGTTAGCCGCCATTACCAGCCAACCACCTTGAAACGACCAGTCTGTTTCATAACTGATACCCGACACGAAACCAAACCAGACGAATTTCAGTGAAATTGTAATTAGGTAAGAAAGAATAACCAAAATGTTTGTCAAGGACAGAGAAACACTTCAAGTAACTTAAGTACTTATCAACGTAATTGGCAGACCAAGATCAATACTATGTTATTATACTTACTTAATTTGCAGACCGTGGTTCAGAAATGATCATACTTACAACAATATCAGCAGTCCAGTATTGACCATTCCTTTCCCTTCTGTCACAATTGTCACAAAGCACCGACATCCACCTGCAGGCAAGCAAGTTAGTGTGCCTGCAGTTAACAGCAATAACTTTCATACTTAATTCATATTGTTGCTACTTACGAGACAGGTGAGGGACGGTTACAAAGAGATCTCTAAATCCAAAAATACAAGATTCCTAAGTTACGAAGTTATCTGACGCAGCTCATTCTTTTATTCATTCTTATTAGTTACTTACATCTTGTCGAACGTAAGTTTTCAGCCTTTGTCGCAAAAATAACGAACTAGTTTACGTTTCAGTTACATTAATTACCAACGAAACATAAATTACGTTCGTGCAGGCAGGCTCTTATCATTCATTGCGAATTTCACGAATTTGCAATTCTATAAATTCTGCCTCTACACATTGATCGAATGTTTACCGTTACTGAATGTAGGTTCATAGTAGGGGTACAGGGGTGCAATTTTATAGCCTGTGACGTTATCAAGGCTCATGCACACGTCATAGAACGAAGGGTGCCTATCGAATGACAATCCCAGAATATTCGCAGCCTACGGCATGACGACACCTAACTATGAATACAATTGCTAGCTCCTAGTAGATATGCTCTACATTAGTCTACTTAGATACCTACTTATTTGAAATTTGCAAATAAATGGCTTTGTCAAGACAGTCTGTTTCAAAATAAAAGTTTCACAAAGTTTGTGAATATTTAGGCTAATGCTAATGTAGTTAGCGTTATCAGCCCTTTTTACTGACTATATAAAAATACTAATTAAGGAGAGCTAAGCTAAATTAGGAGTACCTACCTTGGTACCTTATCGTATATCGACATTACCTAATAACTTCCACAGTAGCAACACGACGTCGTTCTTTTGTTTCCAATGACTCTTATTATTCTACTTATGGAACTTCAGAAGTGGTTCTACCCCGAATAGTTAAGCGGGTAAATGAGTCAACACCCTTAGTAGTCGAGTACACTGTTGGTTCGTAATTACCATAGAAACTGACTTTCATGTATAGACTAGTGCGTGTTGGTGCCAACAAAAGGGTTACTCATTGACCACACACACACATTATTATAAAATAAGGAAATCTATACATTTATTTAATTTTAATCACCCATTCAAAATACTTTTTGTTCGTTTCAGTGAACCTTAATAATCTAATATTAAACTTATTACTGCCGACAAAGACTGACTAGGCTGGAAGTTAGCTGAGGGTGCTTCATACTGGTTATGACTTTCTGAATGTGACTGTCCCAGCGACTGTCTTGTCTCTTCAAAGTACAAAATACCATCCTGTGTCTTGATGTTTTCTTTTCAGGTATAATCAATTCAAAACTCAGCTAACTGATCCATAACTCCGATAGCTTGACATAATAGGGCAGACCTAGTTAACAATTAAGTAACAATGCTTAGCACCTGCTACGACAGGCTCGTGAGAAAGTTGTCTAGTCAATCATGGCGGTGCTACTGTGGCGCTTGCGCAGTTGCCCCACAAGCCGAACGTCAGTTTTTCTTCGCCTATTGTATGCTAATTAGGTGGCATCTCGTTATACTGATATCTATAGCTCGATAACTGATATGAGTTTAAATAAATATAGTGCTAATTGTATTTTCAATAATAATAATAGATATTTTTATTGTAACTTGTGACTGACCTTATTTTCACTTTTCTTTCTTGATACGGAGAAGAAAAGATTATGGATAGCCACATCACACCTGTTAGTAAACAGGCTTGCTGTGGCTATCCCGAATATTTTACACCACTAGGCGCTTTTCTCGTAGGTATCTAGGTACTTATTCTTGTGAACTAATCAGTGATTTTGCTCGCGTCTGCTCGTTTGCTCACTGTCTCCATATAAATCACCAGTTCTCCTTGCAATTCCTGTAACAGCTTTATCAAATATGTACGTACCTACTTACCTGTTCCATGACATTAAATTCACTTCACGTCAATCCATAAGCTAAAAGAAAGAAGTGTCAATCCAACAATGCGTTTCCTATCAAACTGTGAGTCTGGAAGGCTAAAATTATTCTTTAAAACTATTTTCAAAGAATGCATGACGAATACATACATACCTACCTACTTATGAAATACGTGATCATTTTGTATGATACCTACCAATCGTCTGTAGTTTTATAGTCGGCATGCATGGTTTTTGGTGGTCGAACAGCCTCATCACCAGCATTTTTACCAACGCCTATATGAAGAAGCGATAGGTAGGTATATGTTTTGTAATGTAAGGCAGCGGATGTTAGGTAAAGAATTGCAAGTACCTATCTACCAGCAAGAAACCACTTTGCAAATGCCACTTTAAGTAATACGGCTCATTCCAGTAAGGAGGATTTCCTCCATCGTTTGAAATCATCAGCTAATGCAATGATCTGTCGCCAGCATCTGTGATAGCTGTGACCTCCACGACAGATGATTAAGTCTAATCATCCCAGTCTTAATGCAACATCATCCACCCACTTATACATTTAAGTATTCAACATCTGCCCCCGGTTGGAATCAGACCTGCAAACTGTCGTGCACACAGAATATTATGTAAGTGAACAAATATCTAATCTATATAATAAAACCAGCCAAGTGCGTGTCGGACCACGCACAATGAAGGGTTCCATAGTTGGCATTAATTTATCCCAAGAATAAACTTAACATTGTAGTTGAATGTTTTTGAAACTGCAAATATAAGTTGGTCGATTATTACTCGTTAACTTGTAGAGCCTACTTAGCTGATAGTTTTGCGTGAATTGTTTCACATATCCAAAACCAACCATTTAGCTGGCGGACACACACACACACAACTCTAGCAAAAATTTAAACTTTAAAGGCAAGCGCGATATTGCGCTGGTTGCACGAGCTTTAAAGCTTAACAGTGAATATTTCGCAAATGGATACCTAAATCCAAAAATGGTTCTCACGAAAATTGTTTCGTTGGAAAGGTCGTTCAAACACATTGGTGTTTGAACGACCTTTCCAACAAAACCCCATACCATGGGACAGACGAGAAAAAAAATCCCCACTTTACATGTAAGGGAGGTAATTTGTAATTCATTAATTAATTTTACCACTTTGTCGGCGTGATTAATGTCGACGCTAGAAGTTTCAAATGTCGTAAGGGACATTGTATTTCCTCTACGACATTTGAAATGTCCAGCATCGATATGTATACCCATGGCAAATTATAGTTTTCTAGTACTAAGAGTCTCTAAACTAAGCCGCGCACAGACAAACGGACATGGCGAAACTATAATACTATTATATAAGGGTTATTATATAATACTAATGTAAGGGTTCCTTGTTGACTACGGAACCCTATAAATGAAATGCTGTTCGTTGGTAAGTAATATGGCTGGACCAATTTGGCAATGTTTTCTTTTAAATTTCGTCCGTTGTTTCGTTTAAAAGTCTGAACGGAAAGAAAAATTTGAACAGTTGCTTTGGGAAAACTATATGTGCATTTTTTATGGGAATTTTGTACGAATTACTGAAATTTGGTCAGGACGTCCGTCGGGACAGCTAGTTTATAACAATAGACGCTTCGACAATCCAATCCAATTACTTAGTATTTACTAAAACTAGATACTTCAATGCCTAATAAAGTGTCATTAATCTACTCAATTACTTAGCAGTTAATGCTGTATCCAAAATTTTACGATACTCACTAAAGGTTTGTGCAGACCAGCGCGATATCGCGGGCGCTACAAGGTTCGCGCTGCTTGTAGCGCCCGCGATATCGCGCTGGTCTGCACGAGCCTTAATGTGTCGCGTGGCGGTAAAACTCATAAAACAAGTATTTTCGCATAATTACTGGACTGTGGCACGTACATACACACGCAGCGTGGGTGTAATAACTATTAACTATGTTATAGACCGCGGGTCTTTAATTCCTTCATCACATTAAATCGGAATAAGGTCTTAGTTACGAGGCCTATGTCTAGTAGAACACGTCTTTCGGCTGAATTATGATGGTTATAATCATTTGAATTAGGTCTACTTTTTGTATTTATCAAGATACACCTGGCATGATACATCTCTCCCCAAACTAAAACAATTGTTTCCACGGCCTATGTGGATCGGCGCGCGGTGCTCAAGCGCATCCTACTGCATAATTCATTGAGTTTGTTTCGAGCCGCACCCAGTTCCGAGCAACATGCACCACGATTTATTAGCTCATTCATATCGATTACAACTCATAATGATGCTTTCTTGTCGAATTCAAGTCAGAAATAATAACAACAAAAACAGGAAGTGTTGTAAGCATAGCATACGTTAATCAATTAGCCAGTTCAACAGGGATCCTCAAAACATTTAACTTTTAGGTTGTTAAACGACTTTAATCTTACCTATTTGAAATTTTGAAGTGTGAACTCGTGATTCACTAATAAGCAAAGTATTGCCAAATCTTGAGAACGTGTACGTGTTCCTACATAATTTAAATGTCAATGAGCTGAAATGTTAGAAGTTAGAAGAATTGTCGCTTTACATGATAATTGAACCGATACATGAAGATGTCGTAATTTTCTTTTTAGTATATTATGTAATTCGTCAATGTCAGTTATTTTTCAGTAAATAATCGTGAGTTCTATAACCTTTTTATGTGTGCTTGTTAATTAGTTGCGAAAAGAACGGATTAGTTAAGGCGCTCCCTCACCGGGAGCATTCGCCTTCATGTAACAATCCAAGATTTCATTTGAAGCATTACTTTTACTATTACCATTACAGACTTCGGTTCTCCTCACTCACGATGTACCTAATACTCAAATCTAAACTGTTACATTACAGCCGAATGCTCCCTATGAGGGAGGAGGAATAGATACAAAAACATTTTCTCCCACTACAGTCTCTCTCGTTTCAATAGAACTATTACATACCTATGAATATCTTTTTTAATTTTCCACTATCAATTAATTCGTGAGACCACAGCGATTGCGACACAAACCGCACAGACTTTTCTGCGAGCAAACTTCGTAAACAGGCCACCGTATCACAAAATAAATAAAAGTTTGCAAGCCCACACCTATCTGTTTGCCATAGCCTGCTCCATAGAGCACCTAAGGTACTAGTATAGTCGAAGGTATTGTGTGTTCTGATATAATGGTGTTGAATGAGGCATTATGTCCCTGCAAGCAGCTGTGGGCTGGCCGGACGCGGCTATTCAGCGGGTAGCGACGTCGCGCCGTGCAATGTAAAGGGGTTCTATATAAAATGTATGGTCGTCCGCATCGGCACGTCTTTTGTGACAGACATGACTACAATTGCGTTAAAGTTTGCACCTGTTGTGTGCCCGCTGTTGACGTAACCGGTATGCATATCTGACGGATGAATAAGCTGCTTGTGTGATTGAGAATCGTAAGAAATACTGTTGGTAGAAAAATGAAATGTCTTTTCTTTGACGCAGAGGTATGTGGGAACTGTAGGAAGATTATAGTTATAAGATTGGATTTACCTACACATTGGACGGACCTTTATATTGTTTCTATTGACCTGAGGCCAAAAAAAAGACTTTGTTTTTGCCGAACTTTTTTAATGAGTTTGTTGAGAGTTGAGAGACCAGAGATAATCAGAGGTAAGTAAGATTATCGCAAAACCAAATTTGAATTCTTTTAAGATTTATATATGTTAGTAATATCAAACCAATAAGTTCTTAACGACTGACTCAGCCAGACACCCTGGTGACCTAGTTTCCAAACTTGGGGTCCCACCTGCCACGACTCGCGACCCTCCGCAAAGGGTGGCTGGGTTCGATAACCGCGTCTGAAGGTCAACGTACCCCATGTCTTGGGTTGCTTCCTATACGTACTTTAATTCAAATAGTCCGATAAAATTATAAGGATTTTTTTTTAAATACATATTCGAGGAACATTTTTAGTTAATCCGCAATGTAAACAATTTGCATTTGAAGAAGATAACTTTAGCTCTACCACGCCAAAGTCAATAAACGAAGGTGATAAAATTCTTCAGCTAAACCTGCGAACTCGCGAACCTAAGTAGGTACAAAACATACAGAGGCAGACGTGCAGAACCGAATATTTTGAACGTCATCGATCGACATTCAGGTACACGTCATCACCATTCCCGTATTGGCCATCCCTTTGCATTGTTTTAAATGCCGTGTTATAATGACAGATGATGTTATCGCGTTGATTCCAATCAGGTTGAAAGGCGCTAGTCCTGCATGACTCATTGGCATAATTCTGTGGACAGCGAGACGGCGGCGGCGTGATTGCGTAGCTTGAGTCAATATTATTATAGCTTATGAAACGCAGAGTAGTAAGAGAATGGAGCGTTAGGTAGTGTGCACTAAGGTATCGGTCCTGCGAGCTGCGCGCCGACCGTTGTTTGTTGGAAACTGTAGTCCTCCCTATACGCGCGGTATTCGTCGTCCTCACGTCAAGCTGTGCTACACAGTGAGCAACTCGTGCTGTCGTGCAACTGATGTGTCCAATTCTATATAGTTTTCAGTGTCGGAAGTTTTCTACCCGCTGCACACTTATATAGATAATTGATTGATTAATTAGGTGAGTTCGATAGCTTCTCCATTTTTCTCCACTCAGGTCTGTTCGGTCACGGTCCATGGGTCCCGCCGAACGGTCCCGAGTGACCGCCGCGCCTTCGCGCCCACTGGAGCGTGGCAGTGCCGGCACCACTCGATGATGCCAATAACTTCTGAGTGGCGGCCGAGTGCCGATACTCCGATAGACATTACTTTCGCGTGCTACGTACGTGACGCGGATGTTTACGGGACTAAATTCTAGGAAACCGCAAAGCGTAAATTGCGTTTTTCTGTAAGATTCTCGTTCGATGTTTGGGATTGAAACCAATGGGCGTTAATAAATGGTTTCAGAAAAACAAATTAATAATAGCATCTTCCAGTCAAATATTGAAACTGCAATCGGGATAACATATCAAACAAACATACGAAAAAGCTCACTTTCGCACGTTTGGGTGAAGTTAACTCGAACGTTACCGTTTTTAGGGTTCCGTACCAAAATGGTAAAAAGGAACCCTTATGGTGCGACTCAGTCTGTCTGTCCGTCTGTCTAACACAGCTGGATATCTCAAGAACTACTAATGCTATCAACTTGAAATTTGGAATAGTTTTAGATGACGTCTGCCCAACTATTTTGCAATTAAGAAAGAAATAGTTTTTTTTTTGCAACAGGGACTGAACGGTGGTCTTAAAACATTCGAAGTAGGGCTACTAGGGCACGTGGGGAGGCTATTTGTACATCCCCAAACATTCTTTTTTTTAGGCCGCTTAGTTTTCGACTTTTAACAAAAAATATTTTAAAAAACCATCCCCCCCGTTATCTCCGAAGTTTGCATAGAGAAAAATCTGAAATTATTGTATGTGATAGAAGTTTATGTAAATATTACAGGAAAAATAAAACGATTTCTCTAAATAGCACATTTTTTCAGAAATCATCGACTTAAATTACATTAGTTCTTCTATCTGTCAAGAAATGGCGCTGACCTAAAACTGCAATATTCTACACGGCAGTGTGCAGTGTTAAAATTCCCTGACGAATAAAAGCCTCGCCGATGAAAATTTTAAATTGTACGGAACCCTCGGTGCGCGAGTCCGATTTGCTCTTGACCGGTTTTTTTAAATAACACTGACTCTAGCGATGTTGAACGATATAAAAACTTACTTACTTAGACACACCTGATATCTAACATGTGGAGTTGGCCGTGGGAGCAAATTATGGTGATTAATATGGGTCATATATTATGGGCTGTATTTATGGTAACATGGGCCAGGTGTAAATGAGAGCTACTTATATGTTGCGAGCTGATTGATACATTTGATACGCTACGCTGCGTAGGCACATGACATGCTGATTCATAGCGGACATTATTGTTCTACGGCGTCATTCGAAGACCAAGTCTTATTAACAGAACACAAACAGCTTTTCCATAGGATGGTATTCTTATAATGGAACTTGTGCAGATGGTCTACCTGATGTTAAGGCGCAGATTTACGACTTCTAGTGATTTTAAATTGGACATCATATACTAGACAATTTTCTTCGTAATTTGATACACGAATATTTGAAATTATATTTTTATAACATAATGAGTAATTAATCTGTAAAGTAATGTCTATCGCGGACAAAAAACGATAATAACGCAAAAAGTATCAGGCGTATTTTCATGAAACGTTCACCATCCAAAAGACAATTTAATTACACAAATTTTAATATACGGCTTTTATTTGTATTGTGTTTGATAAAACAAGGTGGTTGTTTTTTTAATAAACTTGGTGCGCGTTAAAACCGGGGCTCTTGCGGGAGACGGGAGGCAATGCATCGCTGACCACTGTCACGGGTGGACGCTAACACTCGGAGCAATTTTATTCGCTTTTAAGTTTCGTGCTATAAAGGCTCTTTCAAACAGGCGCGACACGCGACGCGACACAAAGACACCGCTCGTCGCGCGACGAGCGGTGTCTTTGTGTCGCGTCGCGTGTCGCGCCTGTTTGAAAGATCCTTTAATGGGTGGTAAATCGAAATTATTGAAAAAGAAACGCCATAAGGCTCTTTCAAACAGGCGCGATACGCGACGCGACACAAAGACACCGCTCGTCGCGCGACGAGCGGTGTCTTAGTGTCGCGTCGCGTGTCGCGCCTGTTTGAAAGAGCCTTTACTCTGGCAAAAAATAGATTACTGAATAAGTTACGTACCTATTTTAATCTAAATAAAATTATCATTAATCTCTATCGAAAGTTTGAATTATTTTTAATTGTGGTAAACATACTTTTATTTAATTTAAATAATTGTTTTATTTTTGTTTTAGGACAACACCAAATAAAGATTCTTGAGTCGTAAATTCAGAGGCGAGGTTTTTTTGTAATGTAATGTAACCATACTACATCGTTGTAGGGACAGTCCGGATTAGAGTTTCAAAAAATACTTGAATGCTATTTATTGACATAGTTGTGGGGGGTGTTCATGTTTTGTAAGTAGTATGATCTCGACTGCGGAGATGTAATTTTTTGTGTCTGTTTTGCGAACTTACAGTTCATTGTTTACAACATTTTTTCTACTTTCGCCAATGCCTTCACTTTCATGCCGGTGCCTATATTTAAATACATGTCACAGAGCAATACCGCCTAGTTTGGCTGAAAAAAGTTCAAACCCCTGACTAAAAAGAGTCTCCTATATAAATATTTATATGGGCAAACTATCTTGAAATTATAATAATAATGGTTTGCTTGGCAGTGACTGAGTCCTCATTTTGTGTATCTATGAGAAAGGCTTATTCCTCAGTAAATGTTGTTTCAATCTCTTCAAATAAAACGAAACAACGTTTTTTTTTTTGGGTGGGAAATCATCAAACTTCTCCCGCTCTGGGCGGAGCGGGAGGGCGTGTCAGACTCTTACTGACTAAAACCCACCCGTGTTTCTTCGGTTGCCCTGTTGCCAGGGGCCACGATCTCCCTTTCGGTTTTCTTCGCAACCCCGGCAGGCAAAACGAAACAACCTAAGAATGAATTTGTGCATTATCCGTTGCAAAAACAACAAACAACACAACAACAACAATTGATTACCGTATTATTATTACATTAATATGTTGTAAATTATGAAACCATTAACCTTTTTTTCTTTCAAACAAGGTAGTATCGCTCTGTGACAAGTTTTTAAATACAAGTACAAGTATGAAAGTAAAGTCATGGGCGAAAGTAGGAATATAGTTTTGCACAATGTACTATAAGTTCGCAAAACACCCGCAAAAAATTACATCTCCGCAGTCGAGGTCATACTACTTACGAACCAAGTACACCTATATCAATAATAGCATTCAAGTATTTTTTGAACCTCTAATCCGGACTGTCCCTACAACGGTGTAGTATGATTACATTACATTACAAAAAAACCTCGTCTCTGAATTTACGACTCGAGAATCTTTATTTGGTGTTGTCCTAAAACAAAAATAACACAATTATTTAAATTCAATAAATGTATTTTTACTATAACCTTTACCCTCACATATTATAAAACAAAGTCGCCCGCCGCGTCTGTCTGTCTGAACTCGATAAACTCAAAAACTACCGAACAGATTTTCAAACGGTTTTCATCCATAGGTTTCGGTGTATAATTCATTACGGTTTTGTGTAAATTGGCTTAAATATAACGATTATTGTTGCAGAAATCGGAAAAAAATCACGCCAACTTGGGAGCTTTACTGGCGTGCGCCGCGTAAACCGCAAAAGATACATAAAATTTATGTTCTGCATTATTGTTCATTTTAAAAAGTTCAACAAAAAAGTCCGCTGTGACGTTTGTCTATCTTCTAAGGATGACCCACAGTAACCATTATTATCTTTCAGAATTTGATAAAAATTTCATTATTATTTCCGAAGCTATTTTGACCGGTATTATATTAATCCTTATCCAATAAAATATGTTATTTAAATTGGACATTTAATTTAGATAAAAATATGCCTTGACGTCATATCATTTAAATGAATGGTTTAAAAGATATCACAGATTCAAAACTACGCGTAACTACATAAATCAGGTTAACGGGAATGCGGGCGCAGCGGTATTACGCGGGCGAAGCCGCTGGCGGAAGCTAGTTAAAATAATTCTAACTTTCAGTAGATGTTAATGATAATTTTATTTCTATTAAAATAGGTACGTTACTAACTATGTAACCTATTTTTTGCCAGTGTAAGGACTTTCTTTTTCAATCATTTCGATTTACTACCAATTTTTAGCACAAAACTTAAAAGCGAATAAAATTACTCCGAGCATTAACGTCTACCTGTGACAGTGGTCAGCGATGCACTGCCGCTCGTCGCCCGCAAGAGGCCCGGCTTCAACGCGCACCAAGTTCATTCGAAAAACAACCCACCTTGATCTATCAAACACGCTACAAATAAAAGCCATATAATAAAATTTGTGTAGTTAAATTGTCTTCCAGATGGTGAAAGTTTCATGAAAACAACAAAAAAAATTCAACCATCTACCTATTACGGTTCATGAGATACAGCTTGCTGACAGACAAGACGGACAGCGGAGGGTTAGTAATAGAGTTCCGTTTGGCACTTTTCGGGTACGGAACCCTAAAAATTAACTTTACTAACTTGTAAGAGGTATTTTAGACCATTGAACTGAATAACTTTTGCTATGGGAGCAACTTTAAAATCGCATTAAACAAACAGCTATCCCATACGATTTAGAAAACCGCTATATAATTTAATACATCTATAATTTACATGTTTTTATCTGATCATTTGAAATCCTTGTACATAAACAAATTCATTCTCCATTCCATGCTCCATTCGTTTCCCATGGACGCCAACTGCTACAATGATAAATGATAAATGATTTTATTTCTGTAAATAGGTTTGTACAAACACTTTTACACGTCAATCATATTTTAAAAACTAGATGAGGTCGGCGTTTCCTATCTGACTACTCTGAGAAGAAAGGCCGAAACAAACTCAGAGGTCACAGTCTCTTTTAAAGTCCAGACATAATCTTGGTCAGATCATGTGAAGACCATGTAGATTGGTGTCTGAAGTGGTCTTTTGAGGAAAGCATCACACAGATTGAGAGGGCCTGTCCAGTCAGTGCACGCATTTGTCAGTTATCGTGCAGCTCAATTCAGAATTAAGGAGCTCAACGATTAGACGAACAATACCAAAGAAAGGACATTTGGGTAGGCCGCATAAATTACTCAAACTGTCAGACTATAATTAGAACTAACTGAGAAAAAATTAAAACCAAAAAGAAAAAGGAATGACCCACATAGTCTTCACATTCACAATAATTTAAATAATATAATACTTTAAAAGTATATAAAATTCATTAATGTCAATGTGTATATAAAAACCAGGAAATAATCTTGGTCAGAGCATTTCATTTGAGGACCATGTAGATTTGTGTCTGAAATGGTCTTTTGAGGAAAGAACCATACAGATGTGAGTGGACCTGTCCTTTCCATGCACGCATTTGTCAGTAATCGTGTAGCTCAACTCAGAACTTAAAAGGAGCTCAATGATTCGACGAACAATACCAAAGAAAGGACATTTGGGTAGGCCGCATAAAGTACTCACAACTGCCAGATGATCATTAAAAGTAACTGAGAAAAATTAATATATATATGACCCACATAGTCCTCAAATTCGCAATAATAAAAACAAAAAAAAAAAAAAACAAAAAAATATTATACTTCAAAAAGTAAATATTCATGTCATTGTGTGTATAATTTTAAAGTTAGCAAAAAAGAAAGTTCCGAAAGTAAAACATAAAAAAATAATAAAATTGGAGCAGCTCAATCCCATGCCTTTTTGTCTTCAATGTAATATTTAACGGCATAAAAAGCCTTCTGGCACAACTAGCGTTTAGTAAATGATTTGAATTTATTAAGGCTTAGATCTTGTACGTGGCTTGGAAGTTTATTATAAAAGCGTATACATTGACATCTAAAGGAGCTACCTGTTTTCTTGAGCCTTGTTGTAGGTAAAACAAATTTGTGTTTGTTTCTAGTATTTATGTTATGGATAACACTGTATTTTTTAAACAATTTTATGTTTTTATGGGCATATAAAAGATTATCAAAAATATACTGAGAAGGCACAGTCATTACATTTATCTTTGAGAGAGTGTCTCGGACTTAATTTATAAATAGATCGAACAGCTCTTTTCTGCAAAACAAAGATAGTTTGAATGTCGGCGGCATTTCCCCACAACAGAATACCGTACGACATTACACTATGAAAATAACTAAAGTACACTAAACGGGCTGTCTCTATGTTAGTTAAATTACGAATTTTTCTAACAGCATATGCTGCGGAGCTTAGCTTTTTTGACAATTTATCTATATGTGGGCCCCACTGAAGCTTAGCATCCAAAGTTAAGCCCAAGAATACTGTGCTATCTTCAGGATTCAATTCTTCGTCCTTTATCAACAATTTAGTTTTCACCTGCCTAACATGAGGTAGGGTAAACTTAATGCACTTAGTTTTTTTTTCATTCAGAAGTAAATTGTTAACATTGAACCAGTGAACTACTTTTGAGATTGCCGTATTTACATCGTCAGTAACTAGCTGCTGACGTTTAAGTTTAAACAAAAGTGAAGTGTCATCTGCAAACAACACTATATCATGGTTATCCTTTATGAGGTAAGGCAAGTCATTAATATAAATAAGAAACAAGAAAGGACCAAGAATTGAGCCCTGTGGGACTCCCATTGTTACTAAAGATCCGGGAGATCTTTTTCCATTAACGTCAACGCTCTGAATCCTATTACTCAAGTATGAAGTAAGAAGATCCAGAGCGCTGTTCCGGATCCCATAGTGGCGGAGTTTCCTGATTAACGTGTCATGAAGAACGCAATCAAATGCCTTGGACAAATCACAAAAGATGCCCAAGGCATCACATTTATCTTCCCATGCATTATAAATGTGACCTAAAAGTTCAACACCGGCGTCAGTAGTTGAACGACCCCTTGTAAAACCGAACTGTTTGGTGTGTAATAATTTATGTCTATTAAAAAATCTTTGCAATTGCTCTAAAATTAATTTCTCAAAAATTTTACTAAAGGTAGGTAGTACTGAAATAGGTCTATAATTTGTGGGGTCTGATGTATTACCTGATTTAAACAAAGGTATAATTTTACTATTTTTCATTAGGTCAAGAAACTCCCCACAGTCGATACAATTATTAAAGATAAGAGCTAAAGTAGGAGCAATCCTTACATACTCGTACTTACCTATTCTATTTACTTCGTTTACATTCATATTATCTGCTATCTAATTGCGTAATACCTTTTCGTACATGATTAAGACTAATCTGTCTCATTTTGCAGTTCAACAACGTTCATTGCGTTATTTACGTTGTTGAGCAGATTTTTTTTCGAACTTATGATTCAATGGATTAGCCATCTGTTTCAAAATGGTTATGATTGTGATTGATCGTTAATTACGCAATTAGGGTGCTGGAAAACGCGACAAACCACACATCTTTGTTTTATGTTTTTGTCATGTTCTGTTATTATTTTAAGTAGGTATGTCCTATTCATGTATGGACACATTTATTAATTTAGGTACGTAAATATAATAAGTCAACTTGATCAATGCAAACAATTAAAATAATATGATAACAATCTTAATTTATTATCAGAATATGAGCTGAAAAATAATTGGATGGTGACCTAAAATCAGACAGGATAATCCTCACTATCTGAAACGTATGCTTACCCTACGAAATTACGTGCGTGCAGTTGCGGGGCCGCGGGGGGCTGGCGCGTGGCTCCTCCCACACGCTCGAGGTCGCTGTCACTTATTGTCGTCTTAAGGTAACTTCAGCTTGGGATATACCTATCTATATATATATACCTATGCATTGCGCCAGGCTAGATTAACGTAAGTTCCTGAAACATTTCAGGAACATAAAGGGTCTTTCAAACAGGCGCGACACGCGACGCGACTCAAAGACACCGCTCGTCGCGCGACGAGCGGTCTCTTTGTGTCGCATCGCGTGTCGCGCCTGTTTGAAAGAGCCTTAAATACCTAAAAAATAAGTCCAATAATGGTCGGTGAACTAGGAATCGAACAAAAAGTTTAAATAACCCAAGTGACTCTTTTTCTTAGGGTACTGCAAAAAAATTAGACCACAATCCGGTATCGTTCAGTCTTGCAATTTTTATTGCTTTCTTTCTTTGAGCTGCTTGCTTTCTTTTTTAAAGACCGAGTGATATAACAAAATGAACAACATGAAATTCAACAATAAACTATCAGCAATCTTTCCTTTTTTTGTTCTGCCAGTACCTACCTAATGTACCGTTGACCGCACTCACCAGTATCCTTCCCAACACGTGCTGATGCTATTTTAACATGTTTTACTTTATTTCACCAAAAATAGCTAGTACGCCTTAGTACCTAACTGTCCCAAACAGGGATCGTAAAGTAAAGGCTCGTGCAGACCAGCGCGACTTGTCGCGCGACGTGTCGCGTGGCGATTCTGCGATATTATCGCCACGCAACACCTTTCACACTAACGCGATATCGCCGCGATTCGCAGCGCGACACCGACAAAGGACACCTAGAAAGTATAAATGGCGGTGCATTCCGAGCAGAGCTCAGTAGTAGACGGATCTTCGTCAGAAGACGAAGTCTAGTCCGTGCTTGTTTGTTCATTGTGGGGACCTAGGTTCGAGTCTCCGATCGGTCAACATAACCCAACCTAACATAAGTAGGTAGGTACCTCAGCGTAGGTAGTGTAGGTACCACACTACTACTAACTAACTAACCACACTACTAACTAACTGGCTAATTCGGTCTTTTTATACGAAGTATACCTATTTATTTAAAAATCGAGATTTTTAATTTAGTTTCCAATCTATGTGATTTCGAAAAATAACTTAATTTATACACAGGTATAAAGTTTACTTTCGGTTGCAGCCCGTTTTTATGGCCTGTTGTTTATGAGTAGGTAGAAACTTACGTAGGTACTTATCATTTTGAAATCATCTTAATTTAACCACCCGTTAAGTTGACAACATACGAGTAAGTATATTGGCACCGACTACTAGGTACCTACTTACTTTTAATTTACTTATCAAACTAATTCCGTATCTCCGTGAATTCTACTCTAATAAAATTATGCTCAATATGACAAGTAGGTATAATACCACAGATGAATAAATACGCATATAACTGGCAAAATGCGGCTGTACTATAAGTAGGTAGCTACACCTCTGCCTAATCTTTTGGGGATTACAGGCGTGATATTTAAGAAATACCTACTCCGATGTTCATAAATACTCGGATATTGGGATAAATAGTATCTTATGTCCTAATCCAGGTCATGATCTACCCATGTGCCAAATTTCATTCAAATTTATTCAGACTTTTAGCGTGAAAGCGTAACAAACAAACAAACTCACTTTCGCATTTATAGTATTAATTAGGATAGTAGGTACTTAAGGGTCCGTGCACGAAAAAACCCTCTTTTGTCAATTACTTATTTAATTGTGAGAAAGCTAGAAATAATTGAAAGATTAAGTATATCTGACTATAAAAGGACAGTTTTCGTGGTACTAAATCATTCGTGTCAGTCAGGTGTAGTTGCATCACTTTTGCGCTCTCGAAAATATGGTATATTTCGCCTTTGATTTACTTAATGAATATAAATATTGTTTAAATTTAAAAAAATAAATCAAATAAATAAATTTAAAAATTAGATTTTATTTCAAGGATAGCTGAAGGCCAAGGTCTGATTTTTAAGTTTCTTGATATGGTTTGCTAAATAATAGGAAAAAATACATGACCGACAGGATTTTAAAAAATATAGATTTTTCGATATTATTTTTTTGCTATATTTTGTATGGAAGTTGATCAAAGTGGTTTAGCCATATGACCATATAATGATATTTTATAATTTTCAAAATCAAAAGAAGTTTCTTATAACTAAATGATCAAACGTCAGTCTGGCGTAATTTTTCAGAAAACTTGTTACGAATACCTATTAGTGATTTTCCATAAATACTTAATTTATTTGAAAAATCCTTTTCAGCCATAAGCAAAACAAAGAACTCGACTTTTAAAAGAATTTAAACAAAACTATCTATGATTTGATAAATAGTTTTGTTTAAATTCTTTTTCCCTTTCTCACAATCAATTAACAAAATTGATCAAAATCAGTAGATTTCGTGCACGGCCCCTTAACTACTAATAAACTGCCTCGTTGGTCTAGTGGTCGCAAGTAGCAACTGCGCGTGAGCTCCTGGGACTTGTAATGTAACACAGCCGTGCGCATTCAGACGATGTACTAGAACTGTTTCTCGCACAGCTGATATCACGCACTCGACTGCTAGCGGATCCCTACCCTGCCGCCCGCGCAACAGACCGCGTCCGCTAAAAAGTACCTACCTACGACAAATGCAGACCATTTCAACTCCCGTTGCCCGCCTATTTAGAGTTAAGTAGGTACCTATCAATAGTGATAAAATAAAATAAATTGTTTATAAACGAATTCTAGGACACTGAACGAGACACGATAGAAGTTTTATGTTAGAAACTTATGACGCCTATGGGCGTTTAGTGTCTCTGAAAGTGTTAAACATTTTATTAATTTCATCCAACAATATTTGCATTGAATAGATCATTTTGGTTTTAGATGTCTTAAGTAGGTACATACTTATGAGTTGCAGTTAGGGACACGAAAAAAGTATCGATACTCTGTGGTATCGAGTACATTTCCATTCGAAACCGATACTTTTAAACTCGATACTTTGCATTCGATACTTTTACACAATGAGTACTTTTTGGCAAGTATCGTATTGAATATGAAATTAAATTTTAATTGGGTATAATCTTAGAAATTACCCATTTAAAACTTGCGACCTTACGGCTTTTATGGTTATGGCAACGCCATCTAGTTCACTCGTTCTGAATCTTCTAAAACATTACATCGATCTTTGCTCGAAATCGTTCCGTCCGTTCACAGTTAAATTCCTAACCTTTCCTTCATTCATTTACTACACTAATCAATCACTCATTAATTCAATCGTTCACCGTTGTCATTTAATTTATTTCGCGTATTTGTTTCGCGCTTTGTTTTTCTGCTATATTAATACGGTTGATCATTATTTTGCTTGGCTATTATTTGATTCTTCTATCGAAACAACACTGATTTCTTGAGTCACAATAAGAAGTAACGTCACAGAAGTAGAAGAGATAGAAGTAGTCACAATAAGAAACGTGCAATCGTGCGTGCGAGCGTACGGACGTGTTACGGATCGTGGGTGTCACAAAATTATAAAATATTTATCTAGTTTACTAGTCGAAGTTTTAAATGGATACGAAATGTAGCGGCTGTGAGGCTGGTATAGATGACTCACAGTTTATGGACTGTTCACAAGGAAAGTGCAAGAAAAAATTCCATCTAAAGTGCTTGGCCTTAACGAAGGAAAAAGTTGAAGCTTTCACGCCGGAATACAGGCGTCAATGGATATGTCCCGAATGTGCATGCACAATGCCGAAAAGGGGTAATGATGACACACCTGTTCGAGGAACTGCAATCATCAGCAAAATCTTTTCACCGAGCAGGTATGTGAATACCACCGAGCGAGGTAGTCGTCAAAATACCAGTGTAATCATTGATACGGACAGCCAAGTTCTCGACGAGATACGGGAGTTTCGGTGGGAAGTAAAGTCGCAGTTGGAGGAGCAGCGGAAAGAATATGTTGTATTGCAAAATAGATTTATCAATACGGAAACAGAGTTAAAAGAATTAAAACAAATATTGAGGGTAGTAAATGAAAAGGCAAGTAAAGTTGATATATTAGAAACAAATATTAAAATCCTAATAGAAAAAAATAGATACTTAGAAGAAAATCTTAAGAAACGTCAGTTAACAGTGCCTATTCAAATAGAACAAGAGTCTAAAAGACCGACACTAACTTTTGCAAAAGCAGTCAAAGAAAAGCGGGTAATTAGCAATAATGAACCAGCGAAGGAATGTGTGGCCACGAAAACTGCGAAAATAGTATCGAATGAGGAACAGATGCAAGAATTAAATAGTGAGAAGAGGTCTAAGAAGGGTGTTAGCTTGGAAGAACCTGAAAAAGAAGGAAACTGGACTACTGTAACAAGAAAAAACAGTAGATATTTGAACAGTGAAGTTAAAAAAGGCGGGAACACGAGTGCAATTGAAATACGGGGAACGGAGAAGAAAAAATATTTACACGTATGGCGTTTACAGAAAGAAACAACAATAGAAAGTTTAGAAAAACATGTTAGGAAAATTTATGAAGAAGAAGTACCAGTTAAAGTCGAAAAAATAAAACACAAAACTGAAAGAGATTATGCATCATTTATCATAGGAGTCCCAGAAAGTAGATACGAAAAGTTATGTCAGCCTGAAAGCTGGGCGGTTAATATTGAATTTGCAGAATGGGTGTGGTTTCGTAGAGCAATCAACAAACCTAAAAATAATAAGTAACTCCGTTGAGTTATTGTACCAAAACGTGCGAGGACTTCGAACAAAGTTGGAGGAATGTTATGACAGTATTTCAACCGCAAATGCAGACTTGTTCGCCATCACGGAAACAGGCTGCAATGAGTCCATTCATGATGCGGAAATAATTCCATCTGGATATACCATTTTGCGGTGTGATCGAGCAGATGGGCGTAAACAAGGCGGCGCGTGTCTCGTGGCCACACCGCGTTTTGAGTTGCGGCGAGTGTCACTACCTGATGACGTCAATATTGACGAGCAGGTGTTTGAACTGGTATGTGCTACTGTGTACCTACGTAACAGATTTATGTTTTTACTGTGTGTCGTTTATATTCCGCCTAGTAGTAATGATAATGAATACATGTTATTATTTCGTATCATTGAACAGTTTTGTAATAAGTATAGGAATATGCTGGTTTTGGGCGATTTTAACTTGTATTCGGGTTCTGTAGCCATAAATAATTATTACGAATACTTTCAAACTTTTTGTGGATTCACTCAGAGTAACGCAGTGAGTAATTGCAATGGTCGTTGTTTGGATCTGGTGTTGAGTACACTGGCGGAGGGAGGGGGTGTGAGTGTGCGCGCGGCGGAGGAGCCGCTCGTACCGGTAGACGCGTACCACCCGCCGCTTGAGATCTCGGTTAGTACGCACACGCGCCTGCGCCGGGACCCCGGCTCAGCAGGCTCGACTGTACCTGATGTGAACGCATGTGCACCCGACGGATGGAACTTTAATAAAGCCAACTTTTTTTCATTGTATTCTTTAATTGCAACCGTAGACTGGACTCCATTGTATGAAATGGACTTAGAAGCAGGTTTAAATTATTTTTATAATATTATTAATTCTATTATAGATGACTGTGTTCCGAAAAAAAAGCGAAGTCGTGTAAACTCGAGGTACATTTATCCTGAGTGGTACACTGTTGAAATAATTCGCGACATAAGATTAAAGGCTTTTCTGCATAAACAGTACAAAGCAAGCGGGTCGAAGGTGGATTACGAAGGGTTTGCTCGGTGTAGGACCAACATTAAAAACATGTTAGTAGTGGCACAGGAACAATATCGGAACCGTGTACAAAGTCAAATGCTGAGTGATCCTAAATCTTTTTGGAATTATGCCAAGTCTAAAAGAGGTGGGAGAAGTCCGCAAGCGATTTTGAAAGACGGGGTGGCATTGTCTGGTCAACGGTCTGTGGAAGAGTTTGCGCAGTATTTTTATTCTGTGTACAGGGCAGAGCAACCACAGTTAGATGTGGACGCGGCTATAGCAAATGCAGGTAGCGGAAATGCAGCGGCGCGGGTGCACTTGGACCAATTACAGTTAGTAGACGTATGTCGTGCGCTTCAAGATCTTAAGCCGAAACGGTCCGCAGGGCCAGACGGCATTCCGCCTTACATATTCAAGGATTGTCGATTAGTGCTAGCTAAGCCGCTACTTCATATATTTAACCAGTGCCTAAAAGCTGCCGTGTTTCCGGAGAGGTGGAAAGTAACCCGCGTTGTTCCAGTTCCAAAGGGAGGGTCAGCAGAATCGGTGGATGGATATAGACCAGTCGCAGTATTGTCGACACCGGCAAAAGTATTAGAAACTGCAATTCACAAAAGCATATACCTTCAGGTGAACGCACAGCTATCAGACGCTCAGCATGGGTTTCGACCGGGAAGAAGTACCACCAGTAATCTGCTCTGCCACATGGCTCATCTAGTGCCGACGGTGGATAGTGGGGGACAAACTGATTCTGCTTACTTCGATTTCAGGAAAGCATTCGACCTAGTCGAAAATGACATGTTGCTTAAAAAGTTAGCAGGTGTTGGTTTCACCCCACACTCACTCCAGTTTTTTGCCAGTTATTTGAGGGATAGGCAACAATATGTGGAATATGCGGGATACGTGTCAGATCCATATTTTACGAGGTCCGGAGTAAGCCAAGGTAGTAACCTTGGTCCTTTGGGCTTCCTTCTGATGGTCAACGACCTACCAGAAGTAGTCCAAGATGCTAAGTGTCTGTTATTTGCCGATGACCTCAAATTGTCCCTCGAGGTAAAAAGCTGTGATGACTGTGTCAGGCTACAAAGGGACATTGATAGGGTAGTGAGCTGGAGCAAAGAAAATCTCTTGCAGTTTAATAGCTCGAAGTGTGTGACAATCACTTTTTCTCGCGCACAGAAACCCATCTTACATACCTACCATATTGACGGGTCGCCTATGGCACGGGTCACAGAAGTCAAGGACTTGGGGGTGGGCTTTAACACGGGTTTGACGTTTCGCGATCATGTAATGCGTAGCTGTAAAAGAGCGTATAGAAATTTAGGTTTCATGCTTCGTACGGTCCGAAAGTTCACGAATGTGAAAGCTATTATAGCATTATATAATGCACTGGTGAGGAGCCAGTTAGAATGTAATGCAGTCATCTGGGCTCCGCATGAAGCTAAATATAGTCTCATGCTGGAGAGGGTACAAAATAAATTTATAAGGTATTTATATAAGCGGTATTACGGGGTCTATCCATTTTATCCGTTAATGTATCCAACCTTATTTATTTTAGGTATGGTAGGATACAATGAGCTAAGGGTGAGGAGAGATCTTGCACTCACCTCGTATATATTTAAGTTACTGAGAGGGCAGGTGCATAATGCAGTTATTTTAGGGCAGGTGAGTCTGTGCGTTCCGGACAGGTACGTGTGGCGACGACGGCAGCCGCCACTGCTAGTGGAACCGCGCGCTCGAACCAACCTTTTAAGTGAGGCGCCCCTGACGCGTGCACTCCGCACGCTCAACCTCATAGCGAGTGAGACGGACTTATTTTGTTGTTGTCTGAGTGAATTCACAAGGAATGCATTGTTTGTAATTAGTTATAGATGTTAGTGTAATTATTTTAATTAAGTTAGGATAAGCATATTGTTAAATTAAGTTAGGATAAGCGCATTTATCGCATTGGGTAATGCCTGTAATGGTAAATGTAAGTTGATAAAATAAATAAAAAAAAAAAAAAAAAGTACGAAAAAATAAAACAAAAACCAACTTCTTCATCTTCATCACAGTCTGAAAATAAGGATGAATTAAGCTATTACTTATCTGCACAGATTTCACCACTTTCCTTAGATCCCTTGAAACAATGGGATAATATGAAAGTTGTATTCTCAAAATTATACAAATTGGCACGAGAATATCAATTCCTGTAACGTCAGTGCCTTCAGAACATTGATTTACGCAGTAATATATGTGTCAATGCTTCAGAACGATTATTTTCTAAAGCAGGAAGTACAATCACAAAAATCTGAAACGGCTTACCTCCAAAACGGCTCAATAAACTTCTATTGTTAAGTGATTGTATAGAGGAGGTATGGGAACTTTAAATGCCTAAAGTACTAAATAATTTAATTTTGTTTGAAGTTACAGTTGTCTTTTTCTATTATTGTATTAAGTTTGTGTACCAGTACCATTTGTTTTATCATGTCCTGCCCCACTGAAGTTAAACTGACGTTATTTACTGACTGATATTGACCTAAGCTCTATGCGCGTTAAGCCCTAAGAAAAGTACTCGATACCTTAAAGTATCGATACTTTTATGAGGACGATATTTTTTTTTCGATACTACTCATGAGTATAGTGTCGATGTTATAGTCAAAGTCTCTTCGCGGAAGGACTGGTTTATCCTAGGTTTGGCCAAAGCCATCAGGCAATCCCCGAAATACATTTCAATTTCGCCCTTTGCCTGAAGTATTTTTAGTCAAACCCAGGAGCTCCTAACTTTTCAGTCAAACGTCGAAAGTAAATTATTCTGTTTCGGTTTTGGCCTAGTCAATCCTAGAAGCGACTGCAAAACTCGGTCAAACGTTGATCTGAACATGTTTAAACAGGTTCATAATGTCTCTCGCGGTGTTCCGACCGATTGTTTTGTCATTTCATGTTCGTTCATTGAGCGTGCGGGCGTGTAATTGTGTAAAATTGAAGATGAGTGAATCAAACGGTGTTGTTGTTAAGCGGTTCTTAAGACTTGAAAGCTGCTTAAATGATAAAATGCTTCCAAATATACGAAGATAAGACACTTCATACCTATATCGGAGTTTGACTCATCAAACCCCGATTTAATAAAATTGTGTTTTTTATTCATTTATTATTATTTCGAGTTACAGTGACTCATACACAATATACAAAATTAATTAATCAAACAATATACATTACAATAAAATACAACATAAAAACCACCTTACATACAACACTTACATTAACACAACATTAATGGTCAACGACTGTAGGTGACGTGCAAGTCACTGCAGTGTCGTATGTACGGACAGTCGAGCCTGTCAGCTATCATCATCAGCACGCTGTTGGGGCTGCCGCGCACCCTGCGCACCAGAGACGCGCTCCGCTTACGCAAAGTTGCATAGAAGCAGTCGACGCTAGCTTCGGCAAACATGCCCGAGGCACTACAGTGCCGCGGCAGCCCCATCAGCGCTCTGAACGCGTTGTTATATTGGACGCGGAGGGCTTCGTATGCTTTTTGGGTGTGATTCACCCACAGGCTGCACGTGTACAATGAGGTACAATAAGCTCTAAAAAGTGTTTGCTTGACCGACTTGGAACAGCGTGCAAACCTGCGGGCTATCATATTTGCTCTAATTGACAACGCCCTCCGCTCCCTCTCAATATCAGTATCGTCCCTGAGACCGTTTGTAACTACATGCCCTAGATATTTAAAATGGTTCACTTTTACCAAGGGAACCCCGTACAGTTTGATGGGTGGTACTGTCATAGGACATTTAGAGCCGGCCTCAAACACCATAAACTGAGTTTTCGTCACATTGTATTTCAGACCGTGTCCTTCAGTATATGCCTCACAAATCCGTAACAACGTTCTAATGCCACAAACCGATGCGCTCAGCAGCACCATGTCGTCCGCATAGCTGATATTATTCAGGCATACTCCATCAACATGACAACCGACATGATGACTGCTGAGAGCAACAATTAGTGCATCAACATATAAGTTAAAAAGTGCGGGGGAGCTCAACCCTCCCTGCCTCACCCCGCACTCCAACCCATATGGTTCTGAGAGACTACCCGCCCATTTCACGCTATTGATCTGGCCTCCATACCAACATTTAAATAGGTTTATAAGTTCTGTGGGGAAATATATGTCCTCCAACTTCTTCCATAGAATTTCATAGGAAACCAGATCAAAAGCCCTGGACAAATCGAGAAAGCACGCGTACACTGGAGTATGCCGGTCCGTATAATACCTGACGGCATGCTTAAGACACAGTATAGCACTTTCTGTGGACAATCCGGGGCGAAAACCAAACTGATTATCGTGCAGATGCAGATATTCATTTAACTGTGTGTTAAGCAAGCCGTCAAGCACTTTCGCAATAATAGTCGCTAATGAAATAGGCCTATAATTACCCTTATCTGACAGGTCCCCTGTTTTATTTTTCACCACTGGCACTACAATTGTCTTAATAAGGTCAGAGGGTAAGTACGCATGAGTGATACAAAAATTAAAAAGCATTGCCAATACTCTAGGTAGGTGATGTCCAGCCTGCTGAAGATGTTCAACGCTGAGACCATCATGGCCAGGGGACTTGCCTCTGGACATTGACTTAACAACACACGCTACATTTTTGGAGCTAATTCTCGTACCCACTTGACCGTAACATGTCTCAACATTGAACCTCCCCAGCGAAGGCGGCCCGTGGGGCGATTTCACATGAAAATGTTCTCTAAAGAGATTAGCAATGCCCTTGGGGTCACTCATCCCATTGACGCCTACGGGGAGGCCAGGCCGATGTGCCTCTTTTTTTGTGCCTTTCCAAAAGTTGCGGAAATCCTTTTTTGAATGATGGGAAACAAGGATATCCATTTTTATCTGGTGCTGATGGTCTTGGCACCATTTAAGCCTGGACTTAAAAAATCCTTCTACTCTGATACATCTCGTCATAAGCAGGGCCGGTAGAAGGACCCCCGCATCGTTGCCAATCACGAAACTTCAGCCTGGCCACCCCGTACGCCCCACTTACGTGCCCATTCCACCCAACAATGCATCGCGATTTACCTCTGCGTCGCACACTTCCTCGACTCATAGCCGCAGACTCACTGAGTGCGGACACAACATCCCCATACAATTTATCTACAACCGACCTGTGATTAGGCTTGTTACAATATTTATCTGCACAATGAGTAAATTCTGATGGAAAATCAATTAATTTTAATCTACGGTTGCATTCTTCTTGGTACAATTTAATCTGTTCATCAGTTCTCTCTCCCCATATTACACTCGTATCAATATTATTTATGACATTTACCTTAGGCGTTAATAAATTAAGTCTACATTCTACTATGAGAGGGTAATGGTCAGACCACGTAATATTATAATTAACATAAATATTGAAAACGGAACACAGTGCGGATCGCGTCACAACACAGTGGTCTAGCCACCTTTTCGAGCCATGAGCCTCACTAACAAAGGTATAAGTGCCCGACTCAACACCTAACATATCAACATCAACACACACCCAGTCTTGTTCATGACAGAAATTTGTTAGTTCACTATAGAATAATTCACTTGGATGTGCATTAAAGTCACCTAATAAATAAACAGAATCAATCCCATATTCATCTATAATTGCACTCACCCTGCCAAGGCAATCCGTAAACTCGGGTAAATTACGAATAGCGTCCGTAGGCATGTATACACTCAGCACAATAATCGGTCTATCAGCTGTTACTATTTTAACGGCACACACACGCGGATTATCGCACGGAACAACACTCACATTTTGGCATACGCTGTGTCTCCACATCAGAGCTACGCCGCCGTACGGTCGGCCATGTAGCATCCCCACCGACGTGTCCACTGCAGATGTACCGGTAGTGCTAAACTCGGGGTCTATGGTGCCTAGATAAGGTAATTCATCCGGCATCAACCACGTCTCCTGCAGTGCTAATATATCCGTTGTATGACATAATTCTCTGACACTGTCTATAGTACGTTTAATACTCTTGCAATTAAAACTTGTCAAAGTATAAGTTTCGTTATTCACAATTTTGCTAGAAATGGGCCGTAACTTATTCATTATTTAAATTTGTAAGTCGTCAACAAATACAGATCTGTTCGATTTTTGGCGATTAAAATGGACAAATCGTCTGAATATGATGCCCCGTGGCCACAGATTTTCATCCAAGTATATTGGTAATTTGGATTCGGAAACTAAGAACTTGTAGGCAATATGACCTCTTTCTTTCTTCATCAGTATTTTCTCCAGAGAAACCGTGTCCAGTGTCTTGGAGCGGATGTAATTTACTATCTCGCTTTCGGGTGTTTCACTATGGATATTAGTGATAAATATAGGAACTTTCCTATCAGCTGCTCTAAATTGGCACTCCACATCTCTCGTTTTGACGTTTGCCTGACCAAATTAGTCTCTCCCAGGTTTGACGAAAATTGTTTAGTCAAAGGCCGAAAATTTACATTTGTTTGGGCTTTGACTAAGTCATTCAGTCTGACCTGAGGATTGACCAGTCCAACCTGGGAGCGCCGGAGCTTCGGAGTTTGCCTATAACATCGATACTTTCTATTCGATACCGTGTCCCTAGTTGCAGTCTGCAAAACATTAGTCAGCCAACTTGCAGGCAAGTTGGCTGACTTATGTTGAAAAGCCCAACTAAATTAGGTACTTCCTGCAGATTCGAATAAAAATGTTTGACAAAATATTTTGAAATGAAAACTTCTTTAGGTGCGTTGGGCATTTTTGAGATTTTTGTAAACGCGATTGTACTCTTTATTTATATTAAGTTACGGATCAATTTTCTATGCAAGTATTTTTACTTTAAAGGTTTCGGAAGTATTATTTTTTTGTAAACGCGATTGTGCTCTTTATTTGAATAAGATTACGGACCAATATTCTATATAAGTATTTTTCTTCCACCAAGGCGATCTTTTTCAGGTTTTCAGTCCTGTCGGCACTCCCGGAGTGCCACCACTTTTTTTTTCAGCCAGTTTTCAGTTTGTAATTTATCTAAGTTAGCCTAATGTGAACTGCTCGTCACCTATTGCAAAATATTTATTTTCCCGATGCTGGGACGTTCATCGTTGAGGAGTTCTCCAGGTACTTTGTCATCAGCTCCACTTCTCCATAATGTATTGTGACGAGCATAAATTGCTTGGCAACCATAATATTAAAGCAATCTAATCACAATCCGTGAAATACTAACCGTCTGTGTTCTTCATCATCAGTTCTACTACTTCTACTTCCACCAAATGGTGCTTTTCGAGAGCAACTGCACCAGTTAGGCAGATACTTTAAAAATACCCAAATAGCTCTATAGCTATTTGGGTATTTTTAAAGTAAGTATGTGTATTTTTGTACTATGTGTGCCTGTAATATTTGAAGAGTTCCCTCGATTTCTCCAGGATCCCATCATCAGATCGTGACCATATTACAGTGGGACCACCTCGGAAATATACCCTTTCAAACAAAAATTATTTTGCTAATCCGTCTATATAATGAATGACGCAGAAAAGCCCAACCAAACAAAAAAAAAAGATAAGTATAAACATCCGAATTGATAACCTACTCTTTTTAGAAGTCGGTTAAAAAATGCAAAAAAAAACAGGCGCTGTTTTCGCGCGGACGCGGACCGCAAGACTAATAAAAAAAGCGCGGTCGTCGCGCGCATCTCTTTCACGTAGACGCGTAGCCACGCGGCACTGAGCGGTAGCTTCAAAATGTACCTAGTCCTTTGACCACGCCGCCGCCGCCGCCGCGCGGGCCGCCAATCCATTAGTACGTCAATGCAAAGTAATTCTTATGTGATTGCAATAAGGTATAAGTTAGAATGATTGATATTTGCGAGGACTTTTTTATTTGGAAATGGAGAAATGATTATTTTTTTGTAAAAATAGTCAAACATCCTAATTTATACCTTACAACAATGAGAAAAGAGTCACATTGCAATCACTAACTATTTTGCTTATGATTGTATTTCACTTTGGTAGTAGTCTGTCAGTCTGCCTAGATTTTTCCCAACTATTTTAATTGCGTAATTTATTTTCGTAAATAATTATGACAAATTTGTTTCATTTTGACACTTCAACAACATTCATTGCGTTGTTTACCTTGTTGAGCAGAATTTGTTTTCCAACTTATAAAGCAATGGATTAGCAATCTGTTTTAAATCGAAACAAATTATGATTGATCATATATTACGCAATTAGGGTACCTCCACTAGTTACCTAATACCTGGGTTATACGAGAACAGTCTTTCGGGCTTCTGACGACCCGTAACGATTGTCAAATATCTTCGAATGGCAGCTGGGACCACGAGGCACGGAAGAGTCTCGGTATGTAAAGATCGTCACTCACCCACCAACCTTTGGCAAGCGAAGTACAGTCAGAAGCCCTAGTATGAGTTTCTTTTTTAACCATCTCGACCTTACGCATCGACCGCGTTCGGCGGGCGCTCCGATTGGCCTTTCACCAGTGTAGGCCAGTGAAGGGCCAATCGGAGCGCCGCCGTACGCGGTCGATGCGTAAAGTCGACATTGTTAAAAGAAACTCACACTACGGGTCTACGGCCTCTGATTGATCGACCCGTGACGCTGTTATTACTTTTTGAAATAAAACGTTAAATAAAACTAAGCCTTTGGTTAGCAGGACAATTTTAGGTAAGTATCTACCTAGGTTAGGTTGGGTTTAAATGACGGACCGGGGAATCGAACTGCTTGCTGAGCGTGGGCTCCTCCCACGCTCAGCAAACGCGCACAGACCTGCCTTCGTCCTCTGACGAAGATCGTCTACTGAGCTCAGCTCGGTTTGCACCGCTATTTATACTCTCTTGGTGTGGCGTCGCGCTGCCAACGCGATATCGCGGCGATATCGCGGCGACACCATACAAAATGTTCCTATTTCAGGTGTCGCGCTGCGAATCGCCTCCGCTACGCGATATCGCCGCTATTCGCAGCGCGACACCGACAAAGGACACCTAGAAAGTATAAATGGCGGTGCATTCCGAGCTGAGCTCAGTAGTAGACGATCTTCGTCAGAAGACGAAGTCTAGTCTGTGCTTGTTTGCTCATTGTAGCTACCTCTTATTATTTTTAAGACCTGTATAATTCTACACTCATGTTTTACAAAATAAATATCTTGTATCTTGTATCTCATTGTGGGGTCCTAGGTTCGAGTCTCCGATCGGTCAACATAACCCAACCTAACCTAAGTAGGTAGGTACCGCAGCGTAATGAAATGAAATTGTTTATTCTGTAAATAGAATATCGGAATCACTTTTACAAATCATATTAAAAAATAAAAATAAGCTAGCTGAGTTCGGCGTTTCCTATCTGCCTACTCCGAGAAGAAAGGCCGAAACAAACTCAGAGGTCACAGTCTCTTTTAAAGTCCAGACATAATCTTGGTCAGGCCATATGAGGACCATGTAGATTAGTGTCTGAAATAGTATTTTGAGGAAAGAACCACACAGATTTGAGTGAACCTGTCCAGTCAGTGCAAGCATTTGTCAGTAATCGTGGAGCTCAACTCAGAACTTAAGGAGCTCAACTCGACGAACAATACCAAAGAAAGGACATTTGGGTAGGCCGCATAAACTACTCAAACTGCCAGACCATAATTAAAACTAACTGAAAAATGAAAATAATAATGATATCCACATAGTCCTCACATTCACAATAATTAATTAATTAAAATAATATAATACTTTACAAAGTAAGCGTAAGGAGTGTAGGTACCACACTACTATTAACTAACTAACCACACTACTAACTAACTGGCGAATTCGGTCTTTTTATACGAAGTATACTTTATTTAAAAATCAAGATTTTTAATTTAGTTTCCAATCTATGTGATTTCGTAAAAATAACTTAATTTATACATGGGTATAAAGTTTACTTTCGGTTGTAGCCCGTTTTTATGGCCTGTTTATGAGTAGGTAGAAACTTACGTAGGTACCTACTTATCATTTTGAAATCATCTTAATTTAACCACCCGTAAAGACATACGAGTAGGTATATTGGCACTAACCTAGGTACCTACTTACTTTTAATTTACTTATCAAACTAATTCCGTACCTATCTCCGTGAATTCTACTCTAATAAAATTGTGCTCAATATGACATGTAGGTATAATACCATAAATGAATAAATACACACATAACTGGCAAAATGCGGCTGTACTATAAGTAGGTAGCTACACCTCTGCCTAATCTTTTGGGGATTACAGGCGTGATATTTAAGAAATACCTACTCCGATGTTCATAAATACTCGGATATTTGGATAAATAGTATCTTATGTCCTAATCCAGGTCACGATCTACCCATGTGCTAAATTTCATCCAAATTTGTTCAGCATTTTAGCGTGAAAGCGTGACAAACAAACAAACTCACTTTTGCATTTATAATATTAATTAGGATAGTAGGTACTTAAGAGTCCGTGCGCGAAAAAAATCCTCTTTTGTCAATTACTTATTTAATTGTGAGAAAGCTTGAAATAATTGAAAGATTATGTATATCTGTATATCATTCGTGTCAGTCAGGTGTAGTTGCATCACTTTTGCGCTCTCGAAAATATGATATATTTCGCCTTTGATTTACTTAATGAATAAAAATATTGTTTAAATTTAAAATAAAAATTACATTTTATTTCAAGGATAGCTGAAGGCCAAGGTCTGATTTTTAAATTTCTTGATATGGTTTGCTAAATAATAGGAAAAAATACGTGACCGACAGGATTTTAAAAAAATATAGGTTTTTCAATATTATTTTTTGCTATATTTTGTATGGAAGTTGATCAAAGTGGTTGAGCCATATGACCATATAATGATATTTTATAATTTCAAAATCAAAAGAAGTTTCTTACAACAAAATGATCAAAAGTCAGTCTCGCGTCATTTTTCGGAAAACTTGTTGCAAATACCTATCAGTGATTTTCCATGAATACTTAATTTATTTGAAAAATCCCTTTCAGCCACAAGCAAAACAAAGAACTCGGCTTTTAAAAGAATTTAAACAAAACTATTTATGATTTGATAAATAGTTCTGTTTAAATTCTTTTTCCCTTTCTCACAATCAATGAACAAAAAAGATCAAAATCAGTAGATTTCGTGCACGGCCCCTTAACTACTAACAAACTGTCTCGTTGGTCTAGTGGTCGCAAGTAGCAACTGCGCGTAAGCTCCTGGCACTTGTAATGTAACACAGCCGTGCGCATTCAGACGATGTACTCGAACTGTTTCTCGCACAGCTGATATCACGCACTCGACTGCTAGCGGATCCCTACCCTGCCGCCCGCGCAACAGACCGCGACCGCTAAAAAGTACCTACCTACGACAAATGCAGACCATTTCAACTCCCGTTGCCCGCCTATTTAGAGTTAAGTAGGTACCTACCTATCAATAGTGATAAAATAAAAAGAAATTGTTTATAAACGAATTCTAGGACACTGAACGAGACACGATAGAAGTTTTATGTTAGAAACTTATGACGCCTATGGGCGTTTAGTGTCCCTGAAAGTGTTAACCATTTTATTCATTTCATCCAACAATATTTGCATTGAATAGATCTTTTTGATTTTAGAGTCTTAAGTAGGTACATACTTATGAGTTGCAGGCAATTTGGCTGACTAAATGTTGAAAAGCCCAACTAAATTAGGTAAGTACTTCCTGCAGATTTTAATAAAAATGTTTGACAAAATACCTATTTTGAAATGAAAACTTCTTTAGGTGCGTCAGGCATTTTTGAGATTTTTGTAAACGCGATTGTGCTCTTTATTTATATTAAGGTGACACTAGTCGCGGGCTCGAACTCACTAGTGGGCATGGCCGAAAAGCACGCTGTGTCACCTGGCATCGTGTCCGACAGAGATAGTATCAGTGATGAGCAGTTAGACACTGGTCTACGTGCACAACGTCTAGTTTGCACGCACACAAACACCGTTCCGAACTATTTTAGTAAAACGAGTGCGTTAAAAATTACGAAAAGTCCTTTTGAAAATAGGGTTTTATGAAAAAACCACTGCATAAATCAATTACAAATAAAGTTTATTGAACTCTTCGACAATTGAGCTTTGTCGGTACCGACTTTGTTTTGGAGATTTTACACTTCTTTTATTGCTTATTTACCCCCAAAGTTGCGTTAAAATTAGCAAGAAAAAGGAATCTTTGTGGGCTCCTAACTTTTTAATGGCTCATTATTTTACTATTCTGTTTCCGCACAGACAAAATTAATAATGAAACAAAACGATATCATGTTTAACTTTGGATGTACCATGTCAAACAGTGGAGTAAAACCCCCCTGAAATTTGTATGGAAAAAATATCAACTAGTGCCACCTTAAGTTACGTATCAATGGTCTATGCAAGTAAGTGTTTTTACTTTAAAGGTTTCGTAAGTATTATTTTTTTGTAAATGCGATTGTGCTCTTTATTTAAATAAGATTACGGACCAATATTCTATATAAGTATTTTTCTTCCACCAAGGCGATCTTGTTCAGGTTTTCAGTCCTGTCGGCACTCCCGGAGTGCCACCACTTTTTTTTTCAGTCAGTTTTCAGTTTGTAATTTATCTAAGTTAGCCTAATGTGAACTGCTCGTCACCTATTGCAAAATATTTATTTTCCCGATGCTGGGACGTTCATCGTTGAGGAGTTCTCCAGGTACTTTGTCATCAGCTCCACTTCTCCATAATGTATTGTGACGAGCATAAATTGCTTGGCAACCATAATATTAAAGCAATCGAATCACAATCCGTGAAATAGGTACTAACCGTCTGTGTTCTTCATCATCAGTTCTACTACTTCTACTTCCATCAAATGGTGCTTTCCAAGAGCAACTGCACCAGTTAGGCAGGTATTATAAAAAAAACCCAAATAGCTATAGGTGTGCCTGTAATATTTGAAGAGTTCCCTCGATTTCTCCAGGATCCCATCATCAGATCGTGACCATATTACAGTGGGACCACCTCGGAAATATACCCTTTCAAACAAAAATTATTTTGCTAATACGTCTATATAATAGAATAGAATAGAACGACGGAGATAAGCCCAACCAAACAAAAAAAAAGATATGTATAAACATCCGAATTCATAACCTACTCCTTTTAGAAGTCGGTTAAAAAATGCAAAAAAAAACAGGCGCTGTTTTCGCGCGGACGCGGACCACAAGACTAAAAAAAACGCGGTCGTCGCGCGCCACATAGACGCGTAGCCACGCGGCGCAGGACTGAGCCACTACTGAGCGGCTGACTTGCGGTACCTAGCTTCAAAATGTACCTAGTCCTTTGACCACGCCGCCGCCGCCGCCGCGCGTGCCGCCAATCTATTAGTACGTCAATGCAAAGTAATTCTTATGTGATTGCAATAAGGTATAAGTTAGAATGATTGATATTTGCGAGGACTTTTTTATTCGGAAATGGAGAAATGATTATTTTTTAGTAAAAATAGTCAAAGATCCTAATTTATACCTTACAACAATGAGAAAAGAGTCACATTACAATGACTAACTATTTTGCTTATGATTTTATTTCACTTTGGTAGTAGTCTGTCAGTCTGCCTAGATTTTTCCCAACTATGTTGGGGTCAGCTTCCAGCCTTACCGGATGCAGCTGAATGAATACCAGTATTTTACATGGACCGACTACCTATCTGTACCCAAATTGCGTAATTTATTTTCGTAAATAATTATGACAAATTAGTTACATTTTGACACTTCAACAACATTCATTGCGTTATTTACCTTGTTGAGCACAATTTGTTTCCCAACTTATAAATAAAGCAATGGATTAGCAATCTGTTTTAAATCGAAACAAATTATGATTGATCGTGTATTACGCAATTAGGGTACTGACCTTCACTAGGTACCTAATACCTGGGTTATACGAGTACGATACGTCATGGTCAGACTGCTTGTCAGTCTTTCGGGCTTCTGACGACACGTAACGATTGTCAAATATCTTCGAATGGCAGCTGGGACCACGAGGCACGGAAGAGTCTCGGTATGTAAAGATCGTCACTCACCCACCAACCTTTGGCAAGCGAAGTACAGTCAGAAGCCCTAGTATGAGTTTCTTTTTTAACCATCTCGACCTTACGCATCGACCGCCTTCGGCGGGCGCTCCGATTGGCCTTTCACCAGTGTAGGCCAGTGAAGGGCCAATCGGAGCGCCGCCGTACGCGGTCGATGCGTAAAGTCGACATTGTTAAAAGAAACTCACACTACGGGTCTACGGCCTCTGATTGATCGACCCGTGACGCTGTTATTACTTTTTGAAATAAAACGTTAAATAAAACTAAGCCTTTGGTTAGCAGGACAATTTTAGGTAAGTATCTACCTAGGTTAGGTTGGGTTTAAATGACGGACCGGGGAATCGAACTGCTTGCTGAGCGTGGGCTCCTCCCACGCTCAGCAAACGCGCACAGACCTGCCTTCGTCCTCTGACGAAGATCGTCTACTGAGCTCAGCTCGGTTTGCACCGCTATTTATACTCTCTTGGTGTGGCGTCGCGCTGCCAACGCGATATCGCGGCTACACCATACAAAATGTTCCTATTTCAGGTGTCGCGCTGCGAATCGCCTCCGCTACGCGATATCGCCGCGATTCGCAGCGCGATAATAACAAAGAAACATTCCTTTGTCGGTGCCGCGCTGCGATTCGCGTGTCGCAATGTTCTAGCATCACGTGACGCGATGTATCTGTGTCGCAGCGCGACAGGTCGCTCCTGTGTGAAGTGTCGCGCGCGTTTTCATAGAAATTGTTCTACGGATATAATATCGCAGAATCGCGTCGCGCGACAAGTCGCGCTGGTCTGCACGAGCCTTAAGGCTCTTTCAAACAAACGCGACACGCGACGCGACAGAAAGATACCGCTCGTCGTGTGACGAGCGGTGTCTTTGTGTCGCGTCGCGTGTCGCGTCTGTTTGAAAGAGCCTTTAAGATTTAGAATGCAAAATAATGTTTTACTACTATAGTTCTACCTAGAGTTACCTAACAATTAGTTAAGTATCAAAGTTACGTTTAGTAAATTCTGTTCCAGTTGAACTCTGATAAATAAGTTAAGTAATAAGGTTTATAACCAGAAGGACTGAATTCATTCTGAAGAGAAATATATTTTACACAAGAGACGTCCATGTTCATTGAAGACGATTTAAGGCTCTTTCAAACAGGCGCAACACGCGACGCGACACAAAGACACCGCTCGTCGCGCCACGAGCGGTGTCTTTGTGTCCCGTCGCATGTCGCGCCTGTTTGAAAGAGCCTTCACGTGTACAGACTGAGCCTTATCGTTTTTTTTTTTTTTTTTTTAACTTGGCATCTCGCAGTTTTGACCACTAAGGTCTTGGCTGCTTAACCGGACTTTCCTGTGGGTGCCTTAAGCTGCTACACTCAAAGCCTCCAGCCAGGGGCAAAAAACTAAACTAAATTAAAACTAGGCGAACGCTCGCTAAGGGCACCCCCTGTGGGGTACGGACCTCGGCTTAGGGCGTCGCTGAGGGGAGGACAGCAAGAAGGGACAGGCTGGATCAAAATTGGTTTAAATCATGATTATTATGCGGTGATAATCATGATTATTATGGTAGTTTAAAGCTACGTGCTCAGCGGCAACAACTTGCTGGCACCTCGTTTTCGAGCAAGGATCGGGGAGGAGTATCATTTACTCAGGGACACGGTCGCGGTCGCAAAGGACTTCGGCGGCGAGGTCGGAATGACGGGAGGCGTCTGTTTCTGTATATTGTACTGGTGGCCCTATTCTTCTCCTGGAGAAGTGTAATGGGATCATCAGGGTCGGAAAGGGAGCCTTATCGCCCGTCCAACCCACTTATATACTACTCGCCCCACCTCGGCTCGGTGCTGTGCTTGGTGTGGCAACACGCCGTGTTCGAGTTCGCGACAAGTCAATCGTCATCCTGAGGATGCCTCGTTGAGAGGTGAAACAGGTGTCGATTTCTTTCCGGGTCTTTTTAAGACTCTTTAGAAATAGCTAAGCGGAACAGGTTACTAAATATATCCACATCATCATTTTATAATGGATTTCCGCAAGGTCACGCCTGAATCAATTAACTATGCTTCGAATGTTGACAAATGTATTAGGCCAAACCAGCCCCATATTAAAATTGTATCTCTTGTCTGCGTCATTCCGGAGACATTTCTCACAACCACTCGTGCCTCGTTTACGTTGTCATCACACTCCTACTATACTGTCATATGTAAATAAAAAATAAATCCTAAGCTTATCACCATTTAAGTTGGCTCTGTACAAGTCGACGTGGTCGTATGAAGCCGGCGACACCGGCAACGGCGCAAGGGCTTGTCGAGATAAGATAGCAAGTGTCACTAAACCGTAGCACTGGATGCTTTTACACGTGACCGTGCATAAAGTTGTCTACTCTTATCTATTAAGAGGCAAAGTTTTTGTTACACCTTTGTGTCAGTTGCAAAACAGTGACTTCTACATATATATATACGTATATATAGCTACGGGTATTCCTACCCAAGGAAAACCCAGACAATGTCTTGAGGACGGCATTTTCTTTTTCTTCATTTGAAGGGCACTAATTAGAAACCTAAACCAACATGTATTTCTCCTCTACCCTCTTACTCCAATACTGTGGGTATTGGAGTAAGAGGGTTTTTCTACGTAAAATTACTAGAAAGCTTTCAGCTTATTTATAAGAGGTTTTGTATGAACCGCGGTGCTTATGACATCTTAGCTCCAATCATCAAAGAGCCGCATAATGAATAGGCAAAAGATCAACCACTAAGTGATATCCAGTAGCCGCGGAGCAGCGCTGTGCATGACAGCGGAAGAGGAACGTCCCGCGAGTGTCGCCTTACAAAGTCGCGGACGTACGACATGACGTACTTAGTTATGTCGGACGCAAGCGATGCATCTCGCGCCGTCTGAAGTCTACGGGGAAACTGGGCCAGCTCTGTGTCATGTTGGCTTTGACTTGGAACTGCAATAACTGTGTCAAATTCAACAGATTCTTCTCGTCAGTCAGCACTGTGAAGACGTTCTTGTGCAACTACAACAAACATTAAATTCATAAACTGTGTTTGATCATTTGCATGCTGCTGTGTAGTGATTTCTTCCTAGTTGAAGTTGTAACTGTAGGTACCTACAACTTGCAAACTTTTTTTGTGTACGAGATGTAATTCAACTAAAATAGAGTCTCTTCACTTCAAGATCAAAACTTTACGGTATTTCTAAGTGTTGAAATAAAATACCGGTAAAACTTTCGGCAGTCTAAATAATGTCCAATAATTTTCAAAGAGTTCTCTAATAAATCCGAAGGTGAACAATATTTTTAGTTTACGACAATCTATCGGCAACGTTTTATTGAAATTTTTATAGGTGGATGAGTGGAAGCTGTGGTTATGCGATCGTCCTTGAAGCTGCATTATAATCTGAGATCATCGGAATACTTCGTCTAGCCACTTAACATTGTCGTAAATCACATTATCATAAAAAGTAGGAGAGCATTAAATTGGAACACTCATTTCGAAGCTTCACAAGTTCATAATGTGGTTTATATAAATACTAGTATTCTCCTAAAAATACTGAAAGTTATAGCATAAGGAGAACAGTAGGTACTTGATAGAATAATTGCGTTAAACCTACGACATATTACTGATGAAAATATTTTGTTGCTTTCAAAGCAGTCAAAGAGTAGAGTGCCTATTTTTAACTCTTTTGACCATCTGAAATAATAATCGAATGTTTGCACAGTCATCGTTCACAATTCGCTTGATTTATTGAACAATATCTTTAAGCGTGTTTATAAGATCGTTAGAAACACTGTTTACTGTAACATTTGCAAACATTACTGTAATATTTACAACGATTTCACAAAGATCTTTGTGAACGCAAACATACGGTTGTGGCAACCAATTTGAGTGTAATAGAATTGTAAAATAACTGATAGTAATTATAGAGAGTTTTTCTCAATCGGTTTACGTGTTCGGTTGGCATTTTCTGCGGGAAGTCGATCGAAGGCCGGGTGTTTGTCGTCGGTTGCTTAACTCTAGTAATTTGTCTCGGATCGATTCTCACAACCAGGATACTTCCACAACCAAAAATCGTTGGCTACTTCTTATATGTAAATATTGTTTGTATTTTTTGGCTTGTGGTCAGAAATAAACAATTTTTATTATTATTTATTACTTATTCATTATTACAATTTTTTTTTTGTCCCCGTTGCGGTTTTCATTTCACTTGCCATATTTATAGCGTACCTTAATTAAGCAGAGAGTTTTATAACTACAGTAGGATTTGAAACACTGCATACAATATCATGTTTTATTGTAACGTTAATGAGTCATAATGTATAAAATTACTTCATTATGATAATATCTGCAGTTGTGTTGCTTCATTGATTGCCTGTACTAGCATTTTTGAAGAATAAATAAAATACAATAGGGTGTTCGATATCGAAGTACGTAACGTATGTTGAATTGTGCAAGTGACATTCACAACAAGGAGTAATAACTTTATAATGATTAACGGTATCGAGCTGTCGGAAGGTGTTATCCACACCGTACGTGCGACGACACACGGCGGGCCCTTAGACCGCTGACCCAATATTTGTGACACCAATACATGGATTCAAATTGTAGCCATGCCCTTTGTTAGTTGTGCCGGTAATAATTTTCACGGTGTAATCAGAAAAGAGAGCAGTAGGAAGAATAAAAGGGAAGGAAGGAGGGATAATGGATCTAGATAAGTATAGGAATGTTAAGGCACTTTTAACAATCTTTGGCAGTTGGAGATTAATCGGCAATCTAGCCCATATCATTTCGAAAGCGTACTCACTCCTCATAGAGACACTGTTTATCTTTTCGAATCGCTTCGGAACAAGCTATCAAAATTGCCTTTTCAAAACTTTACAAATAGTAAGCAAACCGACCTCTTTAACTTATGCACTAAGCTTCAAATACTTGTTTGTTTCCTTCATACATAAGTCTAGAGCGTAGAACAGAACTCTCCCAAGATTCGCGGGCGGTCCGGACACGGAGGACAGAATTCGTGAATCCGGATCATCCCATCCAAACGGATATCTAGCAAAAGCAATTTTTTGCACAGTTCCGCCTCCTGGCCCTCATTTGTTTACCGTAACAAACTTAGGGATATATTATACTCCCTGCCGGGGTTGCGAACAATTCCGGAATGGTGATCGTGGCCCCCGACAACATGGCAACTGAAGGAACACGGGTGGGTTTTAGTCAGTAAGAGTCTGACACGCCCTCCCGCTCCGCCCAGAGCGGGAGAAGTTATTTGATAATGTACCACCCAAAAAAAGGGATATATTATACTAGCTTTTGCCCGCGGCTTCGCACGCGTAAATGTTGGAAAATATCCCACAGGAACGTACTAACGGGTTTCAAAGTACTTATCACATGTCCTAACTCCTAACCCAGGTTGGCCTATTCATATTCCATTCACCTAAATCTGTTCAGCCGTTATGGCATGAAAAGGTAACAGACGTAGGGACCTCAAAATGAAAAATGGATACCCTTAAAGGATGACTTCGCTGTCTGTCAAGACCCTTTTCTCAGGAACGCGTGGAGGCATCAAGTTGAAATAGATATCAAAAACTTAGGCTAAGCGCGCACTATAAATTTTGATCGTTGCAATTATTAACTGCGAAATAAAATAGTATACGAAAATAATTCCTACGCGCAAACGATTTCTTTTAGCAGTGTGCGGACTCTAGTTAATTGTATTGTATACAGATTGATGAATATTAAAATTCCGCAACGATTAAAATTCTTAGTGCAAGCTTAGCCTTAGATCTATGGTCCCTTGGATCTGTAATGAAAATCAAACTTCCAACTCAACGCAATAAAAAATATGGGCATTTATGCCGCATATTTTGACACTCGCAAATAAACCAAGGCCTATTTGGCACTTCCCGTTGGTCCAACTGCATGAAGTTTGGTGAGAAGCACGGTCTAGTACAGAACAAAATCCGAAAATTGGTAATTTCTAGTTAAAACTATATGACCTGCAAAGTTTGTTCTTCAATTTGGGATCAACATTTCATAGGCTATATCTTGAAGTAGGTAACAATTAGTCTGTATTTCATTCTAATCGGTAGTCTCCACTCTATTAAAAGTTATTTTTCAATTGAAAAGTTAAGTTTGTTCTTCCTTCCGAATTTGGAAATTCGGGCAGTCGAGCAAGCACAGCTTTGAGACAGAACTCTCAAGGCACAAGTCCTACTCACACTTGTTCGGTTTTTCCATTCACTCTAGTGCTGCCACTGACCACGTAATACCGCTAGAAAGGTTATGAGTTTAAATTGTAACTTTTGACTAATATTTTGATGTAATGAAGATTAAATGTTAATTCAAGATACGGACTTAGGACTATATTTACAAACCCTTAAATATCTTCAAAAGAAGACCCAAAAAAAGTGATTTTACGCTGAAATGCGTAATTTTTTATTTCTTACCAAAAGCATGTCATATCCCTAACTTAAGAAATGCTGGGTTTCCCATACAAAGTTTCATCCCCTATATCACCCCCTTTAGCATCATTTTTGAGACAAAGAGTACCGTATGTCTTTCTACAGACTGCCATCATCTCCTTGCCAAATGTTATCGAAATCCGTTCGGTGGTTTAGCCGTGAAAAGGTAACATGTAGATAGACTGACAGATAGACGGACAGAGTTACTTTCGAATTTATAATATTAGTTTGGATAAGTAAATATAAGTACATAAGTAATAGGTAAGTATATAAGTATGGATACTATGGATAGTATTTCAAAATGTAAAAAAGAAAAACAAAAAATATCAATTGTTGGGAATCGAACTTAGGTTTGCAACGCAGTCGTCGAACCGCTAAATTATTTGATTTGTTGAAAGTTGACTAAAATAACCGTTTTTATATATTTCATGAATTCATGATTGACTTTTTAGCTCGATAAAAGTATGGCGGGATGATAATCATTTAAAAGGTTAAATCTGTAACTATGTGCTACATTCGTTCCTTATTTAGCCCAGTGAAGTATTGGAATTATTCAACTGTTGTATAGTGGTATATTCTGTTCCTTTAAATAAAAGTAAATACCTCATTAAAAAGTTATTTTATCATACAAAGGTATATTGTGTTCTATTTCAGGCTCCTACGGAATGTATGGGAAGTTTTTTGCAATTTCTGACTTTTCTCGTACTCAAACCTCAGTTGGCCCGATATAGTTTTTGACCTTAGTATTATGAAATAGACACATTTTTTTCTAAATCTGTGAACATAGATCAAAATATTTCAAAAACTTAAGGGCAGTCTTCTTGTAGCGACAACGATTAAAGTACCTGCCCTTATTGCCCCATTTCATAGTGCACCCTGTATATGTTATGATTGACTGCTTAACTCCATAAAAGTATGTCGTGATAATAATCATTTTAAAGGTTAAATCCGTAACTATCTGCAATATTCTAAAATTTTGGATAGCGTTTTACAATTTGCGGTAAACTTTTAAGAATACCAACATAATGCAATATTGCTCTTCCCCCATAGCAAATAGCGTGATAATAAAGTATATTGTGACGTTTCCATTATTGGACTTATAGATTATTTATACCAATTTTCAAGTTAATCAAACCACACACTAAAATTCTTAGTAAATAATGATAATAATAATGAATACCGCTGTTCACCCCGTTATTGGAAAGATTTTCAAAAAACCTTGATATACGTTTTTATTTATTTTCAGTCTAAAAAAATATAATATCCTAACCTAACTAAAACTATTAGACTAAAACTAAACTAAAATTAAACTAAAATATGGCGTCGAAAAATTCCTCCGCGTCGCTGTCGACTGGTAATGTACCCAAGAGACTGGCCGCATTGCCACGTTGTATGGCAATGCTTAGCCGCTGGCCAAGGTAAAAACCAGCCCTTGGGTCACGAGAAGTGTCAACCAGTCGTTTGGAGATTTCATTGAACAGACCGTGAGCACTCGGACCCCACGGCCCTAGGGTTTCAACCCCAAACGGCTCGAAAATATAGTGACCTATAAGGTTATTATACTTTCGCCGCTTGAGGTTTTCCGCAGCCGCAGCGGCAGCGCCAGCACAGCACGCCGAGCCAGGAAGATGGGATGGCGCTAGAGTATCGACACACGTTGCGTCCCACACTAAAGGCCTACCCACCTTCCATGGAAATAAAGACATGCCGTCCGGTCTCTTGCCATCGTCGCGTGCCAAACCGTTGGGTTCTAATACAGCTGGAACGCCGACGGTGACAAGAGCTCGTCGGATGATGTCATTAATGTTTGCATGCCGCGCTAAGCGACCCGCACTTCGGCTGCAGGACAGGCCGTGGTGTCCGAGGCTGTTGACAACTTCACCACAGTGACAGCGATGAGGAGAACAACAAGGAGCTCCTAGACGCAGGGAAGCAGCAATGCGGAAGGTAGTGTCGTCGAACAAAGTGCCTAAGTTCGACGACGGTAGTGCATGAAGCCACAGGCCCGACTCCCACTTACCCACAGCCAACAGGCGCGCACGCTCCACAGTAGTAACAGACGTCTCAAGTAAATTGTTCTGTACTACTCTGCAGAGCGGCTCATCCCACCGTCTTTGGGAAAATGGGTTGTCGGGCGGATCTGAATTCGGGCAAGCGAGTCTCCAGGCATCCATAGCCTCGGTGAGGCACGGCACATCAAAATTAATCAGTGTGGAAGCTAGGATTTTCCTGATTAATTTCTCAGTACCGTGAACCGAGGATATGAAAGCCGGTAAACTAATACTAGAAATTTTGCGGACGCCGAGGCCTCCCATACGGATAGGAAGAGTAGCTTGTGCCCAAGCTCGGTCGTCCAAGGCCACATTTAAGATCGAGGTTAATGTATGCCGGATAATTTGGTCCATTTTGTCTAAAAGATGAGTGTGTTTCCATAAATGGGAGGCGCGGAGGAAATATGTCAATTTAGGACCGAAACAGCAGTAACGGATTAAGGTTATGGCCGAATGCATGTTAATTTGGAACAATCTTTCCGAAACGTCATTGAAATTTTGAATTTTTTCCTCAATAAAACCGGGGAAGGAGTCCTCAAAGATAGGTGACCCGAGGAGACGAAGAGAGCTTTTTTCAATAATTTTGATTTCTGGGGCTATTGTGTTGAATTTGGAAAGTGTATCATGTCTGTCAGTACTGTCCGCTAAGTATAGTTCACACTTCGAAAGGTTGAGTTCAAGGCCAATGGAATGTAGTTCATTTTTTAGGAAATGAAGGTCATTTAGAACAGTTTCTACATCGCCTCCCAGGGTTCCATCGTCGAGGTACCAAACGTTAAATTTGGAATTTAGCTGTCGAATAATTGGATGAATGGCTAAACTAAAAATCACTGGCCCGAGGGGGTCACCTTGTTGACAACCAACAGCAGATTCCAGAAGGTTGTCCCGAAACAGTAATTTAGATGGGTGTCTGTAACATTGCCAAAGGAAACTATAGATTTGGGGTATTTCTTTTTTAGTTTCTGCCAGCAAGGTGTCCCTATTCACTGAATTGAAGGCATTCTTTATGTCAACCTTCAGGATGACCTCTCCTTTGCCAGAATTTAGGTAGGTCGACAAGGCGTGTACGGCAGCCTCACAGCCCCCTTTGGAGCCGTAACCTAGCTGCAGGGGCTGAAATTTTTTCGAAACCGCCTCACCATAAAATTTACAACAAATCTTTGCTGCCATACGACGGTATGTGGTTCCCACGGCAATAGGACGAATGCCGCCATCCCTCTTGCGCAGGGCGCATAAATTGGCCCCGTATAGAACGTCGATGACGGCCTCGTTCACCTTGCCGGAGAGCATAAGGTTAATCAGAGCCGTAAGCTCCTTCAAGAGCAACTCACCAGCTTCCCCGGCGCCTGAACAGATAAGATCCTTTAGGTGCTGAGGACTCAGACCGTCGAGGCCAGCAGCGGAGCCGCTCCGGAAGGAACAAATGGCTGTGATCAACTCTCGACCTGTAATGGTGAGGGAGTGATTATCCGGATCAGGGGGGTCGGGAAAAGAAATGCCATCCACTGGGGCAGGGTGTTTGCTCTCCAGAGCTGCGAGAGTTTCTGGAGAACACGGTGCCACCACATCACTACTAAAGAGAATCCTGGCTGCTCCACTAATGTCACCTTCCCCTAACTTCGATTCTACGAAATGGGATATACTTCTTGAAGAGGTATATCTCTGTGTCGGTAATTTGGAATCCAAATTATGAGCCGAAATATTACAGTTTTCTTTAATTTGTGCGGTTAGTGTTTTTTTGGTTGCCAAATTCTTTTGTACATGTAGAATTCTGTAAGGAAAGGTGAGCAGCTGTTCCCAAGCACTTCGCGAGTTCTCCCGGATGGCAAGACGGACGCAACCTGCGAGGTGTTGTGCCACAAGAGGTCTAGCACCGCGGGGAACTCGCTTCAAAACAGGTACAGAGTTTTTGAATTTAGAAAGGGTTTTCCAAAACGGGTCAAAATTGGATGTAGCAGGTGTGGTTGGTGTGACTGTTGAGACAGGGTCTGAAGAGAGTGCATTTGGAGGTCTGTGCACCTTTCCGATATGCACATTCAGACCCCGCTTACCTTTAAAAAACCGTGCCTGGGTACACAGCGGACATCTCTCCAGGGTGCTCTGCAGTGTTGTCGAAGGTTGACGTGCACTATCACTATACACTATATTATATTTTTTTAGTTTTGTCATACTCTTGTGTAACATGATTTAGATAATAAAAAAAAATTTAACTGATAAAAAAAATTTTCAGTCTTAAGTATAATTTTCAGTATTAAGTATAATATTGAGTTTCGAGGTAAAATTCTTCCATACAAACTTTGACACCCCCCAATTTTCTAAATTACTCCCTAAGGGAGGGGGTAATTTAAAAAAAACTAAAAATGGAAAACTTTATAATTTATGTTATAAGTATTCGTGCCAAGTTTCAAGTTTATTAACTCAAGGAATATGCTTTTTCATACAAACAAAATCCCCCTTTTTACCCCCTTTAAGGTTGAATTTCTAAAAACTCTTTCTTAGTGGATGTCTCCGTCATGTTATCTATCTGTGTGCTAAATTTCAGTCCAATCCGTTCAGTGGTTTGAGCTGTGTGTTGATAGATCAGTCAGTCAGTCATTCAGTCAGTCACCCTTTCCTTTTATAGATATAAATATATATATATATATATATATATATAATATAAATAGATTTAGCAGTTTGTACGTTGTTACGATGACATCTCTTTATTCCAAGGATATTAAAATATAGTATCCTAAATATCTTTGGTTTATTAATTTGCTTGTGATGTTTGTGGTACTTCTTATTTAGTTGGCAATCCACGTTGCTGTAGGACATGACAATACGAGCTCGGCAGTACTCAAGTAATGCAGCTATTTGTACGACTCGCAGGCTTGATTGGCTGCCTCTCATGTGCTAAATGATACTTAATGGTAGAAATCGACACTTGATTGCAGTTCGTCAGCAGCCCACAATGCTTATGGCGTAGTTATAACTTTTGTTATGAAGATATCTGTGAAAGCGACAGGAATTGCTGCTGATATTGTCATTACGTCAGAAAAGTCTACGCAAACCCTCGATATTCTTAAGTTAGTTATACGAAAAAGAAATGTGTAAATAAGAAGTGGGTGTTTATGTGAGGTTTTGTTGGTGACTCATGAATTCCGCACAGTTCCGTTTAATATGCTGGCTTTGGCCCAAGAGTTACATGTTACTAATGAAATATTCCTCTGACCCTTGGCTCTAGCGGGGCAATAAGATTATCATATGAACAAAATTGCCCAGGTTATCTTACTTTGTAAAATAAAAGTATTTTTTCCCCTCGACTTCAACACATAACAAAATAAATTTTCAGAAACCCTAAACATTTGCTGAAATTAAGAAGCAAATGAAGAACGTTTATAAAATATAGTAACAAACGAATCTTTCATTGTTGCAGTGTTGAGCACGCGGTTGCACAAGCGATGGTATGGTGTCTGCGCGGCAGCATGGTGCAGTGCACGCGCAGCTGTGCGCCGGCGCAGCACTAGCACTGCTGGCGTTGCTGCCCGGCCCTGCCGCCGCTGACGTCATCTTCAGAGTACCTGAAGTACTGGTGAACCATGCTTTATTAACTTTATAATCTACGAGCTGATTGCTATTGTAAGTGTAAGGTGCTAAAAGTTTATGTGGATCCTGAATCAGATCTATTATAGAAGTCAAGTGGTTTAAGGTCGTTGTAGTACCCACCAAAAGTGAATACTGTCTTCTTCTTAGTCTTTTACTGTTATCTTACAGTAAGTAATTGCATCCTTTTTTGGTCAACTATAACCAATATCAATCAGCAAGAAAATGTTTGTCGTGTTGGTTAACACATTTTCTGACTAATTAAATAAATATGACCCCTATCCTATATTTCTAACAAACTCTCTCTCGTAAACTGCAGGTGCGACACGCGGCCGCGTCGAAGTCGGTGGGTACGGGGCGAACCAACGGCACCCGTAACGAATCGGAGCACGCGGAGCACTGGGGGGGCTCCGACGACACGCTGCTGGAGGTGCGCTACGAGGAGTACTTCGTGGAGCATGACGTGTCTACGGCCGCCGCGCGCCAGGCCGCCATACAGCTGAATGTCAACGACAGTAAGTGGCACAATTAAAACGTTTTTCTGGGCTGCTGCTGAAGTAAGCTCTTGCAAAACCTTTAGAGTAACTGTTCGCAGTCCGTAAGCTGCGCTACAACACGGGTACAAGATGGATAGAACTGCAGCACCTCGCTAGTACTTAGAGTTATAGGTATATTGATCAACACCATGATCAATATTTAACTCTACGTGCTTAATTATACCTCGCCCACTTCATGTTCATCTTCACCTGCCCTCACGTTACTGCAAAATCAAATAGATCTTTTTTAAGTTAAAATTAATTCACTTTCCAATTCTCTCCGAGTTGTAGTTCCCTAGGCATATTGTAAAGTTTAAATCTACAAAAAGGTACCATTGCAATAATTTTAAAAGTACATTCGAGTCTTTAAACTACTGGTAATTCGATGTGCTCGTCTGTCTCCCATAAACCGAGCGAAGTAAGTGACGCAACGACAATTGCTTGAGTAACTCCAATTAAACACCATCAGCTTGCGAATTAGAGCAACATTCAAGGATGCGGGATTTAAACGTGCCCCCAGACCCCAGGGGTCACGGGGCACGGACGTAGATCTCATTGTGGCATTGAATATTCTAAGTTTTCAAGGTTTCATCAATGACCTACCTAACGACGAGGTTGTTAAGGAAGAAAATTTTCAGGAAGAAACTCTTAGTGCAGACGTACAACCAAATTGTGTTGAGTTTCGCAACAAACACTTTCCTATAAGTGAAGAAATCATGAAGTGGAAGTTTGATAAAGTTTTGCTTTCCTAAGGAAACGGTGAACAGTCACACAATAACGGCTGTCTAAAAACGAGCGTATATCTCAAATACTGGTGAAAAAGACAGATTTTCATAACGACCGTTACAGTAATGACGTAACTGCTATTCTACAAAATAAAAGCTAAGGCTCGTATTTAACAAACGCTAGGAAAGGCTCTAAAATAAATGTCATGATGACACTATTACCCAATTGACGACTGCGTTGATAAAAGCTACCTAATAAAGTTGATCCTAGATATGATGAGACTTCAGACAACCGTAGGCGTGTTATCGTCTAATAGCCGATGAGTTAGCGTGCTTCTAGCTACTGAGAGAGTCTATTTAAAGCCGTGACTTCTTCTAATTGATCCCTCTGATATACTCTAATGTTAATTGATGGTAAACTCACTGATCAATAAAGTCTCAATTTAATTGATCTTTATTGCATTGTTATTTCTTATCATTATTATGTTGATGTTTTCTATGAACGGAGCCTGAAATGCAAACTTGAAGAATCTATGATTACTACAACCTGATTTATAAACTAGGCTCTTGGTAAAGATAAGATTTGTTTCGAGACTAACATAGTTAATTGATTCAGGCGTGACCTTGCGGAAATCCATAATAAAATGATGATGTGGATATATTTAGTAACCTTTTCCGCTTAGCTATCTCTAAAGAGTCTTGAAAAGACCCTGGAAGAAATCGACACGTGTTTCACCTCTCAACGAGTCTGCGCTCGGTGCTTGGTGTGGCAACACGCCGTGTTCGAGTTCACGACAAGTTAATCGTCATCCTGAGGATGCCTCGTTGAGAGGTGAAACACGTGTCGATTTCTTCCAGGGTCTTTTCAAGACTCTTTAGAAATAGCTAAGCGGAAAAGGTTACTAAATATATCCACATCATCATTTTTTCGAGACTAACATTGGTAGACCCTGTGCTTTTCTTTTTAGGTTTATTTTTAAACACTTCCAGATTAGCAAGCAATTCCAATGTCTTAGCATGACGTTCCTTTTATAGCATCAACATTATAAACTGTACACTAGACAAACTGACTTTGTACTTGATTTTAGAATAAGGCTGAAAGTCAGCACTTTACGAACGCCAACTGTTAAAATTAAAAGGCCCCAAAAAGTCCTCCCTTCACCGGTTCCCTGGGAAGAAAAACGCTGAGCTAAAAAAAACTCCCCTGTAACAATAAAACACTGAACTGGGGAATATTGTTTTAATGTCCGTACTACTTATCAATTTGTAGGTGAAATTAATTCCCCGCCTCGGCGCCAACAATACGCGATCATACAGTGGTTGAGTCCATTGGTTGAAGATGATACGTCGTTACGACATGTGATACCCGAGGACGTGCACACGTCTGTTATTATGTAACTACTGAGCTGAGTATATGTTTATCTTCAATGTTATTATATGTCATGAATAGTGGTGAAGTAGAGCTGAAGTAGATTACACCTGATTACGTTGCCTTGACCTTTGTTGAAAGCTTGCAATTAAGTGATGGGAACACAAAATAATCCTGTAACTTTAAAACCAAACATCGGTAAGTAGATAGACCAAGCGGCTTCTCAATGTGGATCGTATAGATTAGGGGTCTTCAACCTTTTTGATGTCAAGGGCCGAAAATACTTTGATTTTGGTTTGGCGGGCAGCAACACAAGGGAAATTAATTATATTCCATTATAAACCTATAGGTAAGTTAGGTACCTTGCAGTAATTTACCATAAAAGATTTACAGCAAATGATACTGAGTAATAAAATTCAATCAATGAGATGTTTGACATATTAACATGACTCATAACTGCTCCAATAGTGGTTGTTGCAATTCTCAAACTCTTTTCAAGGTGAATAACGGTGATTCTGATCCTTTCCCTGGACTTTACGTTTTCATTCGAGAAAATAACTGCTCGCATAGATATGTGGAGCCAAAAAGTGATGTCATTTTCAGTGCAAGATATCTGATTAAAAAAAAAAACTGAAATTTTATATTTTATTTGTTTAATGTTATTGTTATACATATATTGTATTTTCATGGATATTTGTGGACATGAATTAATAAATTTTACTTTGCCAAGCTATTGCCGGGCCGCCAGGGAAGCCACAGGCGGCCCGGGGGCCGCGGGTTGAGGACTTTTGGTATAGATGGACATCAAGGATACAACAATACAAAGGATATAATAGATGTATATCAATAACATGTTCTTCCTTTCTTCGCAGATATTCTTTTCTTCCATGCTCTCTTATCAACGGTTACTCTCTATTAATGATCTTTTCTTTGGTTTTCTTTGAAATGGAAGGGTTCATTGCGGTAAATTGATCGAAGTGAATATTATAATATCTCACTGAAAATCTGTTAATCTAGAATGAACGAATGAGTCATTAGGATCCGTGCTTATTGTCGCCAGCAACTACCTAATTAGTTGGACGACGATTAGTCGAGCGCGATCCGCATGAGATGTCATCACATAGGCGAGGTTGGCGATTAGGATAAAGTGCAGCATCATAGCATAATGTCACTATTAAACTTGCACAGTGAAATAAAAGATGACAATGGCTTATGAGAGTGTATCGTTTCGTGAAATAAATCTAACTAGTACCTATCTACCTAATGAAGACTAGATTTGTTGATGTTTCTTGTTGATAGACCTACACTGTTCTCCCATACCTAATAACAGTGTAATTCGAAAACATTGTAAAAGCCAATAATTCAAAAAAAAGTAACTAACCGTGGTGTTCCTTGGCGGCTCTTCCCCATAGGAAACGACCAATTGGAACTATTTACCCGCTTCTGACGTTTCATAAGTGTTATTACATTATTTTGATTTTGAATGTTGCAGTGGGAACTCAGACTCAGACTAACACACACGAGTGGAAGTGTAGGTAAAGGCAATTATGACGCTTTTCTTTTCATTTATTCTGTTTGATGTTCGTTTCAAACTATAAATTGCATTCTAAGGTCTTTATTAAAGATTCTGACCGACAGTATGCCATAGTATGCCATTCGTCCAAAAACTACACAGATAGCTCTTTGACTAGATTTGTCTTTCATCTAATTTTCCAATTTACAACGCTATTATTTTTCATTGCGTAAGTACTTGATGTTTGTATAATTATAATTAGATCACCGTCTATGAATATGGTCCTCATCATCCAAAACTTTTGGATGTCACAAGTTTGTACGGAATTCTTCCTACTCGGCCTTCAGCTGTATCCTATCACTCTATCATTTCATCTACACCTTTTTACCAGAACCTAATTCACCTAATTACCTTGTTTTTCCTCCGGCTGACAGCCGCGTATATCATGCACTTGCACATGATAGTACACATTAGCCTGAGCTGAAGGTCGGCAGGCGGACCGTCTCCGTAATGTGTACCCCGGCAAGGTCTGGGGGCGTGCAGCCGATCTGTCACATCATTGTCCAGCCAGCCATTGTGTGACACTGTGTGTCAATGTTACTCTAGGTAACTACGGTGCGATGGTATGACAGCTAAATAGATGCAGGTAGGTGTATAGGTTGTATTACCATGCTGAGCATTTGTTAGTATGTTATACTAGCTTCTGCCCGTGAGTCCGTCCGAGTGAAACTTATTTTAATATAAAATATATATTTATGCACGGCTCCTAAGATCCGTAGCGTGATATTCAAAATCGAATAGATTACGTGTCATAGATTCCCTTTATATCAAAAGTGTCTAGGGATCAGGGTACCTATTTAAAAAATATATTTTATTGCCCTGCTGAAATTAAATAAAAATGTCTATTTAGATTGATTAAATAAAATGTTGCCGTATGTGTAATTCGACGAAGTACTCTCTATTGCATTTACTTTCTAAATACGTTTCTCGATTTTTGCTTATGCTGGACTTCTCACCTTAGGGTAATACTAACATTAAAATGTGATAAAAAGATAAAAATTTCACTTTTAAAAGGTTTTTATTGCGTAAAATAAACAAATTGTAGTCTGTATTTCCGGTTTAATCCCATCTCGGCACCTTCCCATCTCGGCACCCATAAATTGATTTATCATGCCCACGAAATATTCCCATCTCGGCATCCTGTCTTAAACCATTGTTAGGTACACATCGAAAAATGGAAACACAGTATCTTTGTAGTGAGTAAATCAACCTGATAATATTTTTTCAAAAGTTACTGTTTATAATATAAGTTTAATTTTTAAATACTAGTGCATAGTCGACAAAGAAAAATATACTTTTAAGGGACTTGCACAGACAGGCGTTTGAATCGCCCTAATTAGAGGCTCCATTATCTCGGTAGTCACTTGGCAAATCTTAATGCACGAGCATGGCGTTTTCAAATGAATGTTTTTCAGTTCCTAATACATATCCTTACATATTATAAAACAAAGTCCCCCGCCGTGTCTGTCTGTCTGTCAGTCTGTCTGTCTGAACACGATAAACTCAAAAACTCCCGAACAGATTTTCAAAAGGTTTTCACCAATGGACGGAGTGAATCATGCGGAACGTTTTATTAGTGTATTAAGGTTTTGTGTAAATTGACTGAAATTTGACGATTATTATTGAAGATTTTGGAAAAAATTATGCCGACTGGGAACTTTATTGGCGTGCGCCGCGGGAATCATAAAAGTTCCATAAATTTTATGTTCTACTGTATTGTTCATCTTAAAAAGTTCAACAAAAAAGTCGGCGATGGCATATGTCTATCTTCTAAGGATGACCCACAATAACAGAAATAAAAATGTAATTATTATTTCCGAAGCTATTTTGACCGGTATTATATTAATCCTTATCCAATAAAGTATGTTACTCAAATTGAGCATTTAATTTAGATTAAAATATGCCGTGACATCATTTCATTTAAATGAATGGTTTAAAAGATATCACAGATTCAAAATTACGCATAACAAAATAATAATGATTGACGGTAACGCGGGCGCAGCGGTAGGAGTCAATGACCTTTTCCTCGACTATTAGGTATATAATCCCGGTAGTACGTTCTCGTGGGATATTTTCCGACATCCACGTGGTCGAAGCCGCGGGCAAAACCTAGTTGTGAAATAAATAAATATATGTAAGTCTACTGGTGTTTTGGTCATCAGCTTTATCCCGGTGTGCATGCACGAATGATCAATTCTAAGATCTGGCCACGACATAATAATATATACAACTGTTGATTAGTTTAAATTGATTTCTGTGATATAAAATATTAAAAAATAATGTTTACAACGGTTAATTTGAGTTTTTTTTAATTATTAGTTTGCAATTATGTCCCCTTTGTTTTTTGTATGAAGAATAATAACTAACTTGCTGTGATTTTATTATTTATGTACACACAGTAAAATACATAGAGAAACGACATAATTATAATTTAGAGTACAAAGGTACTGCTTATTTCTTAAGAAACATACACTAGACCTGCGAAAGGAGAAATGAGAAAGAAATGTAAACAATAGATTTGCTAAGTCTAACTAAAATATTAAAATATACCTACGCGTATAAGCGTAATAAATTATCATATACGTAAATAAATACATAAAGCTTAAATATATGTATAAACATACATACTATAGGTATATAAATACTCACAGTTGAGAGGAGAAGTAATGCTCTTTTACTCGATATTTAAATTGAGAAACAGTTTTTAAGAGATTGTTTCTTTATTTTTTATTATCATATTATTAAGTTATTACTTATAAACATAAGAAAATATACAGTTCTGATTTATGAGATATTTAAAGACTGAAAATTAATGTACAGTGAATGCCTAATCAAGCGTATCATTCAGTAGCAGTATGAACGCCCTCAAAGTATGGGCGCCCATATTTGTCCTACGTCCCGATTACGCTGGTACTGTTATACTGATTAAGCTGTTTATTATACATATAACTGTTGATTTTTGTAATATGTATTTACTTAAATTGATGTTAAGATTTTAAAATGATTATTCATACGAACCGTTGATTTCTGCATATATTTTAAGATTTCCCAAGTTACTGGGAAGGCAGAGATAATGGGGCCTCTAATTAGAGCGATTTAAGGGCTTGTCTGTGAAAGTCCCATAGAAATGTCTTTTACTTTGTCCACAATATACAATTATTTTAAAATTAAACTTATTTTATAAACAGTAACTTTTGAAAAATATATTTTGATTTAATAAATAATCAAGTTAATATACTGTATTTCTATTTTTCGATGTGTATCTAACAATGGTTTTTGACAGGGTGCCGAAATGGGAATTTTTCGTGGGCATAATAAATTAATTCATGGGTGCCGAGATGGGACTATGGGACTAACCGTGTTTCCGCCGTTAACGCGCATACCACAATCACAGCGATACGGCATACCTACTCAATATGAGTTCATCCAAATCACGGTGTGGAATAGCCGCCCACGTCCGTTGTAACAGGCGAAAAAGAATTTCTGGTGTGTGTACGACATTCATATTCGACAGAGCTCTTCTTTGTAGCATATCCCATGCGTGCTCAATGGGATTCAAGTCTGCCGATTGAGCACGCCATGGTAGGACGTTGATATTAGCTGTGCGGCAAGTGTGTTTGCAACGACTCTGGCAGAGTATGGACGTGTATTACAATGCATAAGCAGAAATGAAGCGCCTAATTGGGTCCGCAAAGGAATGACAACATCTGATACAATCGTTTCAGCGTAAATCTGTTCATTGAGATTGCCTCTGATCCAAATCAGTTCAGTTCTTCCGCCGATCCAAATACCCGCCCATATCATGATTTTATATTTTTATGGTTTCACCACTGTATGTATGGACTTCCTGACATGATTTTAAACGTTCTAGGCGTCCAGCGGTCCTCCAATACCGTGTGCGTCTAGTATCTCGCTCTCATAACAAAGCGAGATTCGGCAGAAAAACACAAAACGCCACTCTTCTTCCTAATTTCTGTGTTCACGAGCCCATTGTAAATGGGTTCCGCGATTGCGGGACTCAATGAGTGGTACTCGTAGCAGCCTTCGGGAACTGAGATTGACTTCAAGCAAGTGATTTTTATGGTTTGATAGCATATTAACATCCCTGAAGAGCTATGAAGCTTCGTAACCAGCATCATCGCGGTCATTATTCGATTTCATCCGAGTGTAGTAATTTGTACATGAACGATCTTGTCTGCGAGTGGTGATGCGAGCTCGTCCTCCATGTTGCTCTGCCACGCTGCCAGTGATGCGGTAACTTGTTCAAAGTCGACTTATAACACTCTGCGTAGTGCCCAGAGCGATTGCCACAGTACGTTACCGTGAGAACCAGCTTCCAACATTTCACGATCACCACCACTGATCATTCTTCTCGGCTCAATTGACGTCTTCTCTCCTTAGTAACGTTCTCTTGTATTGATTCTACTTAGAAGTATGGCAACTTTTGAAGTGAAAACTTTTTTAGGCGCTTTGGGCATTTTTGAGATGGGACTAAACCATTGATTTCTCGACACTGTGGCGACACCAGTTTTTGACCATTTAAAAGACATCAACGCGTTGATTACCGCGGTGGCGATTTTTTTTCAAGTTTTCACTTCTTTCGGCACTCCTGGAGTGCCACTGTTTGTTTATACTGATTTGGCCTCATACCCGTTGCAGGATTATATAGGAATAGGTACGACTTGTCAGAAGATTTTCCTCGTTTGACCGACTTTAAAAACTATTCCCTTTTCAAATGATAAAATTTACTAAAAAAGTATCTATATGACTTACAAAAAATAGAATTAAAAAACCTGATTTTTAGTAACTAGTAAAAACGTGCTTAATACAAACTAAGAAAAAGAATGAACCCAGAACCCTTGAGGTACACCTAACTGAACGAACTAGTACCCCAGAAGATTTCGCACCATTAACATCAGAACAAGGATATTCATAGTCATCATAATCAGCCTTAATGTTCCCACTGCTGGGACACAGGTCTCCTCTCTTCGAGAGGGAGTGGGCTATAATATACCACGCGGGCCCACTGCGGGTTGGTATTCATAGTAATAATTTTTATTTTAACACCTTTTTATGCAACACATTTTGTATAAAATGATGATGTGGATATATTTAGTAACCTGTTCCGCTTAGCTATTTCTAAAGAGTCTTAAAAAGACCCTGAAAGAAATCGACACGTCTTTCACCTCTCAACGAGGCATCCTCAGGATGACGATTGACTTATCGCGAACTCGAACACGGCCTGTTGCCACAGCAAGCACTGAGCGCAGACACTCACTCAGACAGCGCTCAGTGCTTGGTGTGGCAACACGCCGTGTTCGTCATCCTGAGGATTAGATCCTGAGGAGCTAAGCGGAACAGGTTAAGGTGGAACCTTCGACAATGCCCGCGAAATTCAAATTTTCTTATGTTTTTTCATTTTGTAGGTCAGTCTCAGATCTCATGTTAATGATTGATTGATTGGCGGTCATAAAAGATGGCCTCCCTCCATTTCTTCCACATCTCACGGTTACCTTATCACGGTTATCAAATGCATCAAACACCGAGATAAACTACACATAAAGGCAAAAAACACCAGATAATTTAATACTACAGGTATCCTATAAACGGTATCGAAATTTTTGCAATACGCTACTCCGTAAATTAAAGAGAACTTACGAGAAAAGTGAGCTTGAAAAGTCAAAGAATGTTCCTAAAACACTATGGAAAACAATAAAGCAAATAACAAATACTGGTAAGACACGCTCTAGTCCCGTTGAACTGCTAAAGATATGTGACAATCCTACATCTTCCCTAAACAGTGTATGTTCCTTCTTCAGTAACATTGGTAAAACATGGCAGAGAAAATACTAAACGACCCAAATAAAACGCTTAATAACCCTGAAAAGCCTCGTCCTGTTGAAAACACGACACTGAAGTCGCCTGCCAATTCACTCGTTATACATAAAGTCGACGAAAGTGACGTGGAATCTATTATGCTCCAGCTACGAAATGACTGTGCCATAGGTTGGGATGGAATATCATCCTCGCTTCTGAAGACATGCCGTCCTGTATTGGTACCACCGATAACATATATATGCAATCTTTGCATTCAGACGGGAGTATTTCCGGATTCTCTGAAAAAGGCTATAGTTCATCCAATTCACAAGGGTGGGAGCAGAAACTGTGTTGATAATTATAGGCCAATATCAGTCCTGTCGTCACTCTCAAAAATACTGGAAAAGATTCTTAACAATAATCTTAGAAATTTTCTGGATAAGCATAAACTTATAGCAGATAACCAGTACGGTTTCCGATCTGGAGTCTCTACTGAAGACGCTGTTTTGGACCTGACCCAGTCCATTGCTAAGACAATGGACAGCAGAACAAAGTGCCTTGGCATATTTCTCGACCTGTCGAAGGCCTTCGACACAGTTTTTGTTCCTAGACTAATATCTAAGCTAGAATTTTGGGTGTACGTGGCATAGCTCTAGATATCTTCAGAGATTACCTGAGAAATCGCAGCCAACGAGTTAAAATAGACTCCAATTACAGTGATGAAGAAATTGTATCGTACGGTGTGACACAAGGAAGCATTTTAGGTCCCACACTCTTTCAAATCTACATAGACGACCTTTGCAGAATGTCGATCCCAGCTTGTGAGATCTATGCATATGCTGATGATACAGCGCTATTAGTACATGGAACTACGTGGGACGATGTCAAAATAAAGGCGGAAACTGCACTATCCTCAATAATGACCTGGCTTAATCAGAACTTACTGACACTAAATCTGAATAAAACTTTCTATCTACCCTTTGCAATCCGACGTAACACCAAACCCACAAATACCTTCGCCATAACAGCTCACTCGTGTCAGAACCAGCAAATATCGTGCTCGTGTCCTACTATTGCTGGAACTGATAGTGTTAAATACCTGGGCGTGCATATAGACGATGGGTTAAGATGGGACAAACAACTCAATACACTAACGACTAGAACAATTCGTCTCATTCACATTTTTAAATCTCTTCGAGAATCTGGTAGTCTCGACACTCTCAAAATGGTATACTTCACTTTATGCCAATCTATAATGGGATATTGCATAACTGTATGGGGTGGAGCAGCGAAGACTTATTTTCTGAGAGCAGAGAGGGCTCAAAGGGCTGTACTTAAAGTAATGACAAGGAAACCCTATAGATACCCCACAACGCAATTATATGCTGACTGTCAAGTCCTGACGGTTCGACAGCTCTATGTCCTTCGATCTGTTCTCAGGATACATGGCTGCTTGCCTCCGTCTGATCCAAAGAAGCGAACATATGTTCCCCCAGGTGTACAACACAAAACCTCGTTTGCAAGACACCAATACTACGTTCTAAGCATTCACGTCTTCAAAAAGATACAGAAGGAACTAGACATAATAAACTTAAATAAATTTAAAGTTAAATCTAAAATTACAGAATGGCTCACTCAGCAGGACTATTTTAAAACAGAATCCCTATTAACTTACATCGCTTGACAATCACTAATAAAAGTAACAGCAACACAAACACAACCCTCACACCAACACACATTCACACGCGCACACACCCAGACACACATACAACAACACACACGCAACCAGAAATACATACACTAACACACACGCACACACACCTGCCCTCACACACAAACAGCGCACAACAAACAGATTTAATTTAATTTAATCACAACTGCAGGAAGTGTTCACTTAAAATGTTAAATTTACAAATAATGTTGTTCACCATATAATCATAGATAGATCGACACTACTTCACTTAATAATAATAATAATATAATAAAACGTTTATTTCGGAAACTTGCTCCATAGATCTTCGTTAGTGATACAACTTACGTAACTATGTTAGTACTTACATTAAATTACAAACAAAACACAAAATTAAAATAAAACCTACAATTCTATCAATTCATGTATCTTCCTGCAGTATCAGACCCGTAGCTATGCATACGGGTCCAATACTCCAGGAAAACGCCGTCCAGCCTATCCCCAATCACCTTCAGGATACCATTGGCACTCCCACGAATCCTGCGTAACAATGATGCCGTTCTTTTCCTCATGATTGCTGCAAAACTATCGGTAGTAGATTCAGCAAACATGACTGACGCGCTACAGAATCGCGGTAGCCCCAACAACACCCGGAAAGCGTTGTTGTACTGGACACGAAGAGCGTTGTAGGCCCTCTGCGTATGCTTGACCCACAGGCTGCACGTGTAAAATGACTGACAATAAGCCTTGAAAAGGGTGATCTTGACCGGTCTCGTACATCTTGCAAACCTACGGGCCAACATATTGCATCGGACCGACAACGCCCTTCGTTCCCGTTCTATGTCCTGGTCATCATTAAGATCCTCGGCTAATATGTGTCCAAGATATTTAAAACAAGGCACTTTGTTTAGTGCAACACCATATAGGTACATCGGCGGCACTGCCCTGTGACCCTTTGCAGTAACCCCAAACACCATGAACACACTCTTCTTCACGTTGTACAGGAGGCCGTGAGTCAAGGCGTATCTCTCACAAACCTCAAGCAATCGCCTGAGTGCATCAATCGAGGGACTCAGCAGCACCATGTCGTCCGCGTAAGATATGCTATTTATAATTTTACCACCTACCGAGCATCCAACCCCTGTGCCGCTGAGTTCCCCGATCAACTGATCGACATACAAGCTGAACAGCGCTGGGGAGGTCAGACCACCCTGCCTTACACCACATTCCAGACCATACGTCTCCGACAAAGCACCCGACCATCTGACCTGGTTAATCTGGTGATTATACCAGTACCTGAGAAGCTCAACTATCTCCTCAGGTTGTTCCCGGTCACGCAACTTAGTCCATAGGACGTTAAGGTCTAAAAATACAGCGTACACAGGTGTATTCCTGCTGGTGTAGTATCTGACCGTGTGCTTGAGCGCCAAAATAGCTGTTTCTGTAGACAGCCCAGCTCTAAAACCGAACTGTGCGTCATGTAAATTGAGCTGTCCAGCCATCCTACGCTCAAGCACACTGTCAAGCACTTTTACAGTTATAGTAGCCAATGAGATTGGTCGATAGTTCTCCTTGTCTGAGACGTCGCCTGTCTTATTTTTCACTATAGGTACAACAATCGTCCTCATCAACTCAGCAGGCAGGTATGAGTGCCTAATACAAAAATTATACAACATAGATAAGACCCTAGGAAGATGCGGACCGGCATGTTGCAAATGTTCTATACTAAGGTTATCATGACCAGGAGACTTACCCCTAGTCATTGTTTTTATAACAATGACTAGGGGTAAGTCTCCTGGTCATAAGGGTACTTAATTTACGCAACCATCTGGCCGAACACTGTCTCTTAAGATACAGGCCTCCTAGTTTGAGAGACAGGGTTTATATTTTTGTCACATAGATTTTTGTAGTCTTTTAACTTTTTGTACAAACAATTATGTATAATTTTTAGTATAACTACTACTGTGGTCAACCTGTGTCTATGTATTATTTTGGATAAATAAACATTATTATTATTTGTGTAGAGTGTTTTTTCTTCTCAGCTCTTTGGCTGGTATTTGCAACATTTACGGACCGAAGCCAAGTAAATGCAGCGTGTGGTGTGTTATGTTGAGGATGTGTTATGAGGTCCTATTTCGTTTTCATCTATTTGCATGAACTTTCTGTTTGTTTTGTTTTTATTATTATTATTATTTTATTATTATTACCTAAATAAAATATCAAATTATTTGCTGCTAAGAATGTCAATTTCGTGAATTTATGACATTATACACCATCACTGGGAATTGATTGTATTTACGATTTTAATTATTAACATTCTGTAAATATATATTTATTATTTTTACGACCGCAAATCAATCAATCATTAACATGAGATCTGAGACTGACCTAAAAAATACAAAAAACGTAAGAAAATTTGAATTTCGCGGGCAGGGTCGGCGCTTTCACCTTAATAAAAATATCCACATCTATTGCATTTTTTAACACATTTTGTATTAATAGAAGCGTAATTTAATACAGATTTTAATCATTATATTTATTAAAAAGGGGTTTCGGAGAAGAAAAAAAAACGAAATTCTACAAAGGTACCAAAAATGAAAACATAACTGTTTTGTAGATTCAAAAAAAAACAAACGACCGGATTACATTAATCAAAATTAACATTTCTAGCAACTTTATAATAATCTGTCGGGTTCCGATCACCGATCACCACTTGATGCTGAGACAGAAGTCCTCCTACCGGCTTGCGGGCCGTAATTTGAGGTTGCTTCCTCGCAGCATTTTGCAGAAAGCGGTCTCTGCGAGTGACCTTGTATTTTCCTCGGTGACTTTCAGCAACATCTCCTGTAGCCCTGTTACGCGCCCATAATCAGCAAATTACGCTTGGCTGCGTCGGCAGTTTCACGTTGACTGTGCACATTGCTTCCAGAATACCCACAGCCCTAAGCATCTCCTCTCGCTAAATTCCCGTTAAATGACGACGTGACATAACGCTCTAGTCTCAAAAGTAATTTTCACAAGATAAATCAACGACTATGGACCTCTAAAGATTTCTAAAGTTATTACGTTTCAAAACGCTGTACGCTGCGACAAAGTGAAATTTATTTCAAAATGCTTAATTAGCTTTTATGTTTTTATTTTTAAATTTCGAAGGATAAATTTTTAAGTAATTCAGTTTCAACCAACATTTACAAATTTACAGAGTTTTCTTAAATAAGTTGATATAATTGGCTCAAATTTGAATTTAAATTTCAAAATATTTTTGTTAAACACAAACCTACATGGGCACTTATGAAACGTCAGAAGCTAGGTGCCCAGTTCCGATAGGTCGTTTCCTATGGAGAAGAGTCTGCAAGAAACTCCACGGTTATTCTTTTAAAAATAATTGGCTTTTACAATTCTTTCAATTAACAGTGTGACTAGGCTTCCCTAAGCTTTGTTAAGTAGTGTAGTATAGATATATTCTTTAATTCTGGAGATTTTGTATATTGTTGAAAACTTTTCATCTTACTTGACTTCATTCGACTCGAGTAAGTTTGTTATTTGTAAAGTAATAGGGGGGGTGCCTCGTTGGTCTAGTGGTCGCAAGCGCTACTGCTGAGCATGAGGTCCTGGGTTCGATTCCCAGGTCGGGCAAAGTGTTATTGGGTTTTTCTATCTGAAATTTCTCAGTAACAGCCTGGAGTCTGGATTTGTGCCCGGTTGATGGCAATAGGCTCGCCCCCTATTACATGGGACTTAAAACATAACTGGCGAAATGTGGGTGAACCTGCTACAGGGACACCTCTGCCCAACCCTTCGGGGAAACAAGGCGTGATGTTATGTTTAATAGGGGGGTATTTTGCTAATTTATTATGAACTTGAATTAAGTTATATTTTGGCTCGTAACTCAAGCGTAGTGCTTGAAACTGGTAAAGAACAAGCAACAAGTAGGTAACAAGTTAACAACATGAGTCAGAAGATTTAGAAATCTCTGCCCTACTGACTGACTGCCTAACCGAAATCACAGCGCCGCCCAAACGATATACTGATCACTTAATGTATCATTAAGTGTATATGATCACTAAATGATACATTGTTACAGCATACACATTATGATATCAATCCTGATTAACATTCAGGAAGGAAGTATTATATTATAAATAATCCGTGAACTCCTAAGCTATGTAAATATTGCTTGGGGGCCGGTCACAGCCTGCTGGTCACATCGATTAATGTTTGTGTAATGGACCTTCGATTAGTCGCCGTCACGTCACTTCACGACCTTCACGCGTCAGTAAGTGTCTTATTGAAACTTTGCCTTTTTTGTTATTATACATTGGATTTTTTTTTATTGATACCTTACTAAATAGTTTTTGTTCGATACTTTAGAGGTATGAGGAACAGGGTATAAAGCTCACTCATCCTTTATAGAAAAGGGAAGTTCCTCCGACCAGACCAGTAGTGCCGTGTCTGGCGGGCAGCTGCCCAATGATTGATGTCAGGGAAGTTATATGTATAATATGCTGTTCGCGCAGTAAACTCTAACTGCGCGATGCAGGATTTGTGTGACGTCAGGGCTTTGATGCGAAGTTTGCATGTGGAGATGTAGATGCCGCCACATCACTCCCCTCCGGAGACCGGAGGTCAATAGTTGGCTGAGTCTTGTATCTTGCGATGCTTCACAGTGCCAGCTGACGTTCCAGTGAGTCAGAACGGGGTGCCACATAGTTCCCGGAGAGTTGGAACTGTTTGCGGTGATTGCGAAGACTGCGGTGATTGTGGTGGTTGCAGTGATTCTCCAGTGAGTCGGGGTGGCGCTGCGTCATGATCCAGTGAGTTGGATGTGGTACAGCGCCGGGTTGTGGCTGACTGCTGGCGTAGGCCAGGAGAGGGTAGAAAGGCCCCTGCTTGTGGGAAGTGCAGTGTGCTGTGCCAAGTTTGCTGATGAGGATGAGGGCAATGACCAGGAATGCGCGTTCGCTGCATGCTGGTGGTCAGGATATCCGTTTGAAGCCGTGGGTGCTGGCTGGCTGTGTGACTCACCTTACGAAAGCTTGCGGGAGTGATGATGATGATGACGTCACGCTGAAGTAGTTGCACGAAGGCTGCGTTGATGTTCATACTTGGGGTCACCAATTTAGAGGTAAGAGGAAGAGTATGTAAAGTTCACTCATCCTCTATAGAAAAGGGAGGATCCTCCGACCAGACGGGTGTCGTGTCTGGCGGACAACTGCCCGACAATTGATGTCGGGAAAGTTATATACAGGGTGTAAGGGACAGCCCTCCGCATACTGATGGGGTGAATTCAGTATATCAAACTAAGATGACCTATTTTTTTCCGCGGACGTCGTGTCAGCGATAGAGTTGAAAAGGTCGGGAATAGAGTCTAATTTAGGGGACGTGTTGGATTTGACGGCAGTTCCTCTGTGAGTGACCGTATAGTTGACAGCGGTGGCATTGACCTACAATGCCACTCTTATGGGATTTTTCAATTTCGAACCCTGTGAGATTGCACACGGAACGAATTTGAAAGATCGGGTGGTGGCCCTCAACGGGCGGGCAGATAACGAGTATCATGTCGTATTGCTCATCGCCTCTAGAGCGGTGCATACGATGAACCTCGTCAACGGGGACTTTTTGAGACTGAAGGTCTGTGAGGATCTCGGAGGGGAGGAATTCGCGTGGGATTCGTTTAATCACGATGCGGATTTGTTTCTCTTCTGGGAGAGAGTAGGTGTGGTATGACACACCTCTCATTCTCAGAAGTCGGGTGAGGTCCCTATAGTCGCGCGACGTAGGGACGGAGACTTTAATATTCTACTGGGTATTTCTGGCGCTAGTAAAATTAATTTTGTGGTTGGCACACCATTTCGATATGTCCGTCCACTTTCCCTTGTCCTGAATGAACAAGGGTGGCGGGAGAGGGATCTTTTTAGAGGAGGGCGCGGGGGTATCCTTCGCGGAGGATGACGCAATCGGAAGGACAGTGGAGGGGGAAACTACGGTAGCGCAAGTTGAGGATAACGCAATCGGAAGGGCGGTTGGGGGGGAAGCTACGGTAGCGCAAGTTGCGGGGGTAGCAGGAGAGATTTGTGGGGTTGGTACCACAGGTGCGGGTGAAGAGGGAGCAGAGTCGGTGTCCTCCAGCGCAGCGACCTTGCTGGCCTGGATAGAGCTCTGCTTCTTATTCTTCCTTTTCCTTCCTTTTCTTTGGACGGCTATAAAACCGTCGTCGGAGTGAGAGGAAAAGGAAGAAGAAGAAGCGGCAGACTGCTGCGAGCCGAGTAGCATCGCCGTGACGTAGCCGCCGTAGCCCCAGCCCCACATCGCCACGCGCGTCACGTCCAGTAATTTGAACGTTTCTAATAAATATCTGGAAAGGGAATTATATTGGAGTGATGAATGGATATTACTCATGTTAAAAAAAAAATAACCGTCGCGGGATGCCTGGCAGATGTAAAAATTATTATGTACAGGTAGTAATATGCATAAAAGGATATTTACGACAGAAAATAAATATGGCGACTGTTGCCGCTTCGTCTTCATCCGAGCCATAGGTGTACGGGGTAGTGGGCCGCTTTGAGAGAGGCGCAACGGGGTCCTATCCTGTCTAATGTTAAGGGCTGACCACGCTAGGTGAGTCGCTGTTGAGGCAAAACTGTCATCAATGCCAACTAGGAGACCCCCCAAGGCCGAACACTGGGACCCATCCAATTGATTGCCTAACCCTGAAGGGGATCGGCGGGTGTGATTGAGTCAACACCCCCTCGGTTTCGTTGGCACCGTAAGGTATCCACCGAGGACCACGAAACTGTGGTTTTACCCGGAAGGGGCCAAAAATGCCTCGACGAACGTTTTTGTCTGATTTCTAAAGAAATACGCTATTAACTGTGTCTTGAAAAAGACAGCAATTAATAATAATGATGGTAGTTGGGTGACTACGGAGACGACTCGGGAACCACCAAGGAACGCTTGAGCCGGAATATCGGGAACTCTGTACACAGCAGCGCAACACAACACGACCGTCCGCCACCGATGCCGGGCGTAGAGTGACTAAGATGACCGGTACATGAATTTATTTCAAGAACGTTGTGGGAATCCAATAAGCCTGATTTCTTTTTTTACCTTACACGCAATGTATCGCTACCGTGGCAAAACGCACGTAGCGAACGTTAGCGCAGCGAGCTTTCGGACGCCTTCCCCGCTACCCCGCAGTGGCGAGAGCGGTCGCGCTCGTGTGGCGCTTTGCACCGCGTAAATTTTTAGCACAGTGGCCCGGCGCCTTCCTGATTGGGAACTACGTTTTCTAACACGCCCTTATAGGAATTGGTAATTATTCGGGAGTCTGATGGATGCCGACGGTCAGGATAGTAGGATACCTATCAAAGTTTTCGGTGGAATATGATTCAAAATAAGGAGCTGAATGCATCCTGTTAGTTTGCGGAGTGTTGTCCCTTACACCCTGTATATGCTGTTCGCGCGGTAAACTCTAATTGCGTGATGCAGGATTTGTGTGACGTCAGGTCTTTGATGCATGGGTAGTTTGCATGTGGCGATATAGATGCAGTCTCAGAATAGTTTAATTGGTAATAGATATCAAATTCGTAAAATACCGACTTCAGAAAGATATAAGAGCGTATTTGCGTGTCTACACTACATTATAATATGAAGTATTTTGGTGAACAAATTACCTGCAAATTAAATCTCAATATGCAAACGAAACATCGGCTTTCAATCGTGCTGTAACCAAGCACCCCTGCGCCTTCTGTGCAATATCGACCGGTTCCCTCTCCCGGCGGCCGGCCGGGATGTAGGCAGCACGCGGGGAGGCATTAGGTAGCCTGTCCGTCTAGACCTGTGTTGGTACTCGGTCATAAATCAATATCAGCCGCCTCTGCACATGCGTCAACGTGACGTTTTGCCCAACGCCCTTTTCCGTGCTCTTCGCTGCTGCATCGCCCGTCGGGAAACACGCATCGCCCGCCGGGAAACCCGCATCGCAAATACACAGGTAATTCGTATGTCCTCTAAAATTTGGTCAATTTGGTTGTTTCGAACCAATGTTTGATTGCAAACTAGAGATACGAATCAATCATTTGTATGTTAATTTCGTAAATGTTGATTCCTTTTATGTTGTTCATAAGTCGGCATTGCCAGGGTGGGTCTTCTTTGTCTCGGTCGTCATGACAAGACAAGACAAGAAATGCAGAATGGCGAAGGATTAAATTGTAATCCATCATTCTGCGTTTCTTATAGTTTTATTTCCAAGCCTATACTAACGTGTTACTTTTATAATGCTTTTCATCGGAGGATAACATAACAAAGAAAATGTCGGCAGCCATCTTGTTTTAGTGTTACATAACGTAGAGCTAGGATGTCCTAGTTGAGACAGCGAGGCGGACAGGAAGGTCGAATGAGTAATCGCAGTGTTATAAAAATTCATTAACGCATTTAAGCGCACTGGCACGTCCGTGAAGCTGAATCGCATCGCATTTTGTTCGAGGTGTCTCACGTCGTTTCGACACGGTAAGGCACCGTGTCGTTCGCGTCACATCGTCACGATATCCTGTGGTAAGACGATACCTTAACTAAACTCTTACATGCGAACTTGACTCGATGTACTTTTATTAATTAAGGTCTGCTCTCGAATTTAGTTCTGTCAATGATTATATAATATCATTGGCAGGCACGGCACGGTACTACGATACGTGTTACCGGCGGCGGCAGGATGTTTTCGGTATAAGCGCGGTGTGTCTCCACCCTAAGGCGGCCGTGATGTAACATTTGCATTCATCGTACGAATAATAACTATTTATGCGCCTACGACACGTGCATGCTTGACCACAGTTTTGCTCGCGCAAGCCGTACATTGAACACTGTGGTATAGTTGGTAAAACGGTAGCATGCGCGAACCCCAAAGCACGGCTTGAAGGTTTTTCGACTTGCTTGAAATTCTGGCATGCGCAAGCCAGACTTGTACAAACTTATCTGTGCGTATGGTTGGGCGTTCAGTTTTCAAGCCACGTTCTCCGCTAGCATTTTCATCCACATGTAAATAATTGCGCCAATCAATCAAATCTAAATCCCTTAGTAGATTTATATGCGAATGTTTTTTTTTGTATTCAATTGCCACTTTTTTGTCCACTGTGAATGTTTACCACCTTGTCCTTTGTATGTTTCTTTTTACAAAATCAAACAGTTGAAAAATACCAACAGAAGATATAAATCTTCATTGAGAAACATTGTTTCCACACTTATAAATGGTATTTTGATCCAAAAACAAAATCAAATTTATTCAAACTCAAAGCTGAGAATCAGCATTTTTCGAACGTCAAAATTACATAAAACAGTTCCCCAAAAACGGCCGCCCTTCACCACTTCCTAGTGCTTTAGCTGGGAAGAAGTGGCGCAACAAACTCCCCAGCCGCACAGCTTCAGTTCAGTTAAGAAAACTTGATTCTAAACTAAATCTGTGATTCTAAACAATACTATGCAAAATAATTTACATTACACAATACCTTATTTTATTTTATTTATTATGGGACAATAAACAGCTAAACGTTTACAAATAACAAAAATATAGGCTCATATGTAGTATTAACAATATTGCAGCCCACTACATTATCCGCATGTTAACAAAATTACGATAAGATAAAAATAATAAAGTAAAAAAGTAATGCAAAACATTAAATTAAATTATTTGCAATATGTCAGCTAGCACATGCGAATATATCAACATATATACGAACCCTCCAGATATAAAAGGCCCGCTTACATATAGCTTATAGCAGTAACTAAAAGATACAAATGATAAACTAGGACCATCGAAGTAAAATATATAAACAGTTAATTACTAATAAAAATACAAAACCAGCACGTGTTTCCCGTTCACGAGCATAACGCAAAGGTAAAAAGGGGGGTAGTGTACCTCAAATAAGATGAGGGGTCTTATGTGAGGGAAGGAGGCAACCCAACCCCCGACGCTACTGCAAGTAGTGACATTTAACGGAGCATGACGAACTTACTGCCGGTTGCTCAGGCAAGAATAATAATATATGATTTAATAGGTAAAAAGAATTTAAAATTAAGCAACGACAGATAAATTAATTATGTGATAGATACATGGTGCTCACATATTTACAAACATTGTAAAAGTAGACGATTTTCCTATTTTTTTTAAATTAATAAGTCAGTGTGTGAGGAAGTAATCACAGAATGTAAAATCAATGTCATATAACACAAAATTATCAATTTTACAATTAAATTAGCAACCTGTTTGATTTTGTCTTGATTCTAAATTGTCCTATGGAGCAGTACCAGCATGTTCCCAAGCACTCTTATCTTGGATATAATCCTCTAATTTGTAATATGCTTGTTTACAAAGTGTACTTTTAATATGAGTTTTAATATTTCTTTCATTTAATTGCAATATGTCACAAGGTATTTTGTTGTAACATACATCTTCTATGGGGTACGGTACTGTGTTAAAGTACCGTACCCCATAAAAGATGTATGTACTTTAATCTGAAAAATGATTGATCTAGTTTATCTTTATTTTAGTATAATGAATAGATTATGTCAACAATAAATGAAAATAAAATAAAAATAAATTGACTTAAATAGTCACATAAAATAAACAGTATATGAGCTCATATAACCTGTCAGTAGGTAAGCTAATTCTGGAGAAAGAATATAAACATTGTCTTGACTTAATCTCAGCGACCAACTATTCTTATCTTAGTCGTTGATACAATAGTATGCCTTTGAACAAAGGTTGGATTTTACTTTAGCTTTAAACGCATTAAAAGGCAAATCTGGCAAAGAAGAGGGTAGTTTGTTATAAAAGGTTATACCAAGCACAACAAATGAGTTGAACCTTATGAAGCCGATGAAATGGAACACGTAATTTGTCCTTATTTTCTGGTGTTAATATTCTGAACATCACTGTTTTTAGTGTATAAGTGTATATTTTGCCAAATATATAAGATGTTGGCGAAGATGAATTGTGATCTGTGAGAATACCAATATCTTTAAAAATATCTCTCAGAGAAACGAGCAGTTTGAGCAATTTACTAGCTAGCTGGTAAATTGCTCGAACTGCTCGTTTTTAAGAACAAATATATTTTGAATGTTAGCGGATTTGCTCCACAGCAGAATACCGTTTGACGCTATGAAAATAACTAAAATAGACTAACCAAACTGTCAACATCAGTGGATTGTCTTACTTTCCTGACGGCGTATAGGCAGCCGAAGTGACCCTTCCTGCTAGGCTTAATATATGCAACTGAAGTTTGACTTCTACTGTTATGCCCAAAAAAAAACTGCATTACTACAGTTTTAAGCATCACTTTATCTAAGACTATGTTGGGTCCTTCTAACATTCGTTAAGGTGAACTTTATTCATTTAGTTTTCTTGGCATTGAGATAAGTTTTTTGTCGTAAACCAATCTGTAACCATTGAGAGTGCATTGTTTACGTCGTCAAAATCTTGTCTATTCCTGTCTACTTTAAAAAGAAGAGAGGTATCATCTGCAAACAGTACAAAGTCACAGATGTTGACTAAATGGAATAGTAAATCATTGATATACACTAAGAATAAGGATGGACCCAGTATTGAGCCTTGACATACACCTAACTAAATTGGTAGCCCTGAAGATTTCACACAATTGGAACCTATTATGTAATAAGAATTTATTACTTCGAGAGTTTTGTTTTGGACACCGTAATGACGTAGTTTACGAAAACCGCGTCATGGTGCGTAAGCTGTCCAAAGGGACAGCTCTGAGAAAATTCCAATAGCATTTTGCGAGCTCCCCCATGCGTTAAATACGTGTTTTAGTAGAGGAACAGGGTGCATCTGTATAAAGCCATATTGTTCATCATGAAGGAGGCTGTTTAAATTAAAATGTTTTAGCAGCTGCTTGAGTAAATTACTCTTCAAATACATATTTTGCTAAATGCAGATAAGATAGCAATAGGCATGAAATTGCCAACATGATTTTTGTATGAATAAGAATAAGAATAATTTATTTGCAGAAAGTTGTTACCAGTTGTAAAAGTTGGTGATTTAATGTACAGTCCAATGATGGTCCGAATGTGGAACTGTGCAAATATATCTGTGTCGTGTGGTAGACACGGTCGTGCACAGTCTTTTCATGCGATATACTTGCGAAAGCAAAACTATGGTCAAGCATGCACGTGTGGTAGGCATTACTAGCTTTACCCAGTATAATCTTAAATACAAAGGTATGACTTCCGAATAAAACTTACACGTGCTTATAGCTTTTGATCACATTTACGTTTGCAAATCAAAATACACATGGGTGAATCCAGGGGGGGCAGAGGAGGGCAGCTGTCCCCCTGGATTTTGAGGTTGTCGATAAAAGTTATGCTATAGTCACGTTAAGATTTACTTTACAGTTACAATATATTATGCTTAAATTTTAGAAAAAACGCGGCTTGCATTTATTTGACATGTTATTGTTTTGAGGGAGCCAGACATAGGCGACGAAAAATATTCATTCAAAAATCCTGGATTAAAACAGGCAAAAGAAATTTGTGATTTACCCCCGTGCGTCCTGGGTCAAAAGCGGGGTACGCCCTTACATTAGCATTTACTCCAAAGAGATTTAAACGTAGGAAAAGTTGTACAGATACATAGATACTAAAAAGTTTTACGTGTAGCAACATCCGCTGTCACTTAGCACTCACTCTGTTAGGGCAAGTTATATTGTTCTGCACTTCCTTTTGCAATCTCCGAACAACCCGCCTGACTCGATGTTGGGAGATTTTTATCCTATGGTAAAGTGATCGGAGTAGGAACAACACATGTAACGAACCAAAAAAACCTGTCATCTCGGGGAAAAGAGTAGCGGGCCTCTGCGACTGAAATTCCTGAAACCTGAAAGCCTGCTCACAAAATTTTACCCGCAATCACAAACATTCAAAACCTCCCATGTCTGTCTTTAGTCCCCCCCACGCGGCCGGGCTGCGGCGCGTGCAGCCAGCGCGAGCTCGAGTACTGCGAGACGCGCGTGCTGGCCGACCACTGCTGCTGCGAACGCCGCTTCGTGCGCGAGCCCTTCCCCTGGCTGCCGCACACCTGCTACGTGGGCGCGCGCCGCTGTCGCCCACTGGCGCACGACTGCGGACAGTACGCGCGGCTGCGCGACTGCTGCTGCTACAGGAAGCTCGCTGAACGATGTGAGTCAATTATGAACATCTATTCTTCTTATTCTTCTTTTTCTTTCTTACAGAGAGAAGAGAACATTTTATACCGCATGCATTAAACGGTCAAAGTCATTTAATTGCAGATTAAATGACTTTGACCGTTTAAACTTTCCTTTATCTTTTTCATCTAAAGTTTGTTTTACACGGACATGACACTCGGCTACGTAGGTAATTCCTCCCTAGATCTGAGAAAAACAGAACCAGCTGCAAACATGTGCTAATAGGTACAGACTACACCAAAGATGTGTACTCACTAAAGAAAGTATCTAAGAATCTGGAAAATCTCTCGGATCACCCGGGTGACTTAGCCTAGGCATTTACCTATTTGCCAGCATTTAAAATGTAAACGTTTCATTGACGTCCACAGGGAAGGGCATCCTGTCCAAGTCGACGCGCCTGGGCGTGAGCGGCGTGTCGCTGCTGTTGCTGTCCATGCTACTGTTCGTGGCGTACCTGTGACGGCAGCTGGCGCCGCGCGCCGCGCTCGCGCCCGCGGTCGTCTGAACAGGCCCACGCTCGTGTGGACACACTGTAACACCAGCAACATGAAACTTTTCATAACCTACTATTACTTGGAGTCGTTTTGCTAAATTAATTTCTTTGGGCATTCTTTTCCTTTGTCTTTTATTCATATGTTTGGAATTCTTGAAGACACATTCATTCGATTTATGTAATAATTATAATATATATCTAGACGCACAGAGACATATTGCTGGTACCTCCATGATTGTATATTGGTTCAGTGCACTTCAGTCATTTTCATAATCATAATAGAAAGTAAGTAAGTATTTTATTTAAATTAAATTAATCTACTTAAGTTTAGATGCACACGACGTGTAAAAATATCCTAACTTAAAAAACCGCCCATGTGCGAGTCGGACTCGCACACGACGGGTTCCGTACCGTATTAAGATCGAGCAACAAACGCCGAAAAAAACACGATTCTTGTATGATTTTGACCTTTAATTATTACCTAACTTTATTTTATTTAATTATTTGTTGTTACAGCGGCAACAGAAATACACAATCTGAGATAATTTCAACTGTCTACTTATTACGGTTCATGAGATACAGCCCGCTGACAGACAGATGGACGGACGGACAGCGGTCGCTTAGTAATAGGGTTCCGTTTGGCACCCATTGGGTACGGAACCCTAAAGAGGAAGTCAAGTCAAAGTCTTGTTTTATTTACTTGTTGGAACACGTTGTATTTGATTACTCAGTAGAATTTAAATGAACGCGCCACTCATAACGCGAAACGAATCTGTAGTTCGTACAGTACGAGCGAAGTTCGGTTTTAAAATTGTATATACTTACATGTTATTCGTATAGAGCAGATAGACATGGTACTGCGTGAGGTATTCTATGTACAAAGTTATTTATTTCTAGACTTACATGTTGTAAGTAGTTATAAAATTGGGCTATGAAAAGTAATTAAGGTCAACGGCACGCACTTCGAAGAGTCGAATACGATTACGAATTATTTCACTTAGCACTTGAAGAAAAAATCCATAAAAGCCCCGGAATGGATACCACACAAGTACAAGCATTAATATAAAACACATACTACTACATAGACATCATTAACTACATATAATTATAGCTGTAAATACACCTTGCTTAAAAGTGGAACTCAATACGATCATTTTATCATAAAAAAGAACATAATTCTGAGATTTTTTGACGAAAAAATAAATTATATTAAATCATCAGAACTATATCAACTACGCAAAAATGTACCCACTTGAAAAGCATGGTGTTTAAATATAAAACGAATCAGCACAAAACGATATAACTTAAACAAGCGTAAAAGAAAGCCGAAACGGAAAGTGTGTTTGTCGAATAATTATAAGAAATATCTACTAGTATTAAAACCACATCGTATGTATGTAAACATGTAGTCTGTACATAATACATATACCTACTTATAAGTGAGTTCTTTCAACAATTAGTATAGTTTAAATATAAGTAAATTGTAGATATATATCAGTTTTCCCTCGAGATCGCGCCCATTACCAATACCCTAACATCTTAAGTGTAACCAACACAATAATTGCGTAACACACGATCAATCACAATCTGTTTCATTTCAACAGTTCAACAATTCAACACATTGCGTCATTTACGTTGTTGATCAGACAAATTTTTCGAACATATGAAGCAATGGATTAGTAATATACTTCCTTCAAAATAATTCAGATAGTGTGTAACGCAACTGAGGTGCTGGTCATACTTATATTAACCCGTTATTCCTACTGTTGACATAAACACGTCTATAAAACAAATGCCGATCTATAAATTGTAAAACCTTTATCAAGCAACGAAACGTCGAATATAGACCAACAATCAGCTGAGAATCAGCATTTTTTTAATGTTAAGTTACAGAAGATCGCCCTCACCTCATTGAGCTCGGAAGAAGTGGCGTAATAAACTCCTCTGTAAACAAGCGAGCAATATTGCCCGGGTGAGGTACATAGCTTGCCTGGTGCCCGATTCCCTTGACAATGTTGCCCGGGTGAGGTACATGGCTTGCCTGGTGCCCGATTCCCTTGACAATCTACAATAATTAGTGGTTAGTTGGTATGATAGATTCGATGTCGGGATATGTAAATAGGTACATGTAATTCGATCGAACACAAAAATTTACTTACAACTTTCAGTAAAGTACATAAGACCTGCATACATGACAGTTTACTAAATACAATTAGCGCTCAACATTTATGTCACTCTGTCGTTCGTGTTCTGCCTATACCAGCTTCAAGCGATTGACAGAAATACATAGATCGACTATAAAAAATATTTTAGCGTTAAATATTTATTATGAAATTGTTATACCCAAATTTAGATTAACTAAAACAAGCAAGTCATTTCTTATAAACAGTATCCGCTTTTATAACAAGTTGCCAAAGTCTGTTACAGAACTTAGCGATGGAAAGTTCAAAACCCATATCAAACGTGTTCTAATCAAGAAAGCATATTACAAAATTAAAGACTATGTTGAAGGCAAGGAAATTTGGCAATAATTCCTCCTGCACATGTGGCTTCCCTGGTATCTCATTAACGGCATAATTATGTAAGAGTCTATTAACTGCTCCCAAATTACCATATTTATTTTTATCTTATTTTTTTTTTTACATTCGTTCTTGACATATTCATTCAATTATTTGACATTATATACCTACGGGTTAATTTCAACTCTTTATTAGTGGCTTTATTGCACATGATAATTATTCAGATTTATTACAGTTGTAATAGCAATAATGTAATTGCGTTTAATTAAAAGAGGTTCTTATTTTTATTAATTTATATATCTTTTGTATAGATTCTTTTCTATTTTGTGAATGTGAGAACACTGTAGGCTTAGTGGATTGTAGATTTGTTGACCATTTTCTATTTTCTTAAGTACCTGGTACTTATTGAAATACCTACACTGTCCTCCCATACCTAGTCATACTGTTATTTGAAAAAATTGTAAAAGCCAATTATTTTTAAAAGAGTAACCGTGGAGTTTCTTGCCGGCTCTTCTCCATAGGAAACGACCAATTGGAACACCTAGCTTCTGACGTTTCATAAGTGCCCATGTCTATGTGAAATAAAAATATTTTGATTTTGATGATTTTGATTGATTATTCGTGCCAATGGGCCTTACAAAATTCAGAGTGGAATTATAATCATATTATTTTATTAATTATATTATTTTCGTAATGTAAAGTGTGCATTATGAACGTTTTAGAATCGATGAAGATGTATATGTAAATAAATATAAACTTAGTAAGTTTTTTTTTTCTTATTTTCCCACTTGCTTACGTACCTCGTAAGCAAGTGGGAAAATAAGAAAAAAAAAATACGGAGGTAGTGTTTATAATGTATGCTTGTAATATACTAGTTATGATCGGATTTCCCGCGCGTACCTGCACAACATACCGAGTAGCCGACGCCAGCCCGATATACAATACAATCATGTGTACTCGTTGCTAAGTTACAGCACCTAGGAGTAAATCTAAAACCGAAGCTATTTTGTAAATATAGAGCGACGCATGAAAATATTGCCTCTATCAAATTGTGAAGTTGCTAGTATAATACTGTAGTTTATTATGAGCAGGACTGCGGGAACCATTGTGTTATTATTACTATTTATGAATTTTTAAGTTACTACTGGAAAAAATGTTTAGTATTTACAAGAAAAATCTTAATATTATTCCTTTGAGAAACAAAATACGAAATTCATGCGAACAAAGTCGCAGGTGAAGTAGTATGTAAATAAGAAGTATTTTTTGTTACTATCACCTAAGTATTTAGTACAGTACGTTTAGATAATATTAGGTCATATTAAAGTCAGGCTATGCGAGTATGCCCGCCATCTTTGTTTCCATAGCTCGATAATTCCGATCTATGCAAACTGTGATACTGACGTACAGACTTCATCGCTGAACACAATTTGTGTCAAGTCTGTGCACAGCCTTGCAGCTAGCGGGTAAGAGCGTGCAAACATCTAATTTAGTTCGTATGAAATATAAGGTAAGTAGTTAAAATATAATCGTAAAGTTTATGAAAATTCTCGCCATTGTAAATATTCGAGAGACATATTTATAAAATTGAAATCCGACACAGGTTATACATAATATCTAATATAACAGTAGCAAATTATCAAATTTATTAGTTATAAACTTATAACATAAAAACCTTATTCACCAACGTTTGAGATCAAACAGAGCTGAACATTTTATAATTTCTTATTTTATTTAACATATAATGTGATTGTTACACCTTAGAAGTTGCCATATTCCTATTGAAAGAATCAGATTTGGAAAAAAAGATGAATTGCTACTAGGTCTGGATTAAATAAACCAATATTTTTATGATTTTTTTGTGACAAGAATCTAGAATCCAGATAATTATAACTAGGAAGGCTATAAGCCGTTAGATTATAACAAATTGCTATTTTGTATAATAGAAACAAGGTGTTTACGCCGCATCAATGATTACAGTCAAGTACCCTATTTGCGTAACTTATTTTCGTAAACGAATATGACAAATTTGTTTTATTTTGACAGTTCAACAATATTCATTGCGTTATTTACGTTGTTGAGCAGATTTTTTCCTACTTATGAAGCAATGGATTAGAATCTGTTTCAAATCGAAACAAATTGTGATTGATCGTGTATTACGCAATTAAGGTACAGGTAGTTTTTTTATGTATAGTCAATAATGTATGTGTATGTAATTGTGTCGCCAACTTGCTATCCTATCTTCGGCTTCAGCTAACTGGATGCGTGCATAAAAACCAGCATTTAAAATTAGTATTACGGAAAAAACCCCGTACTCAAAATACCGGCTTGGACGTGAAGTTGCGGATCCAGGCCGCTGTACAATACAATATACAGTAGGTATTAACCATATTTAGGTTATTCCACTAATCTTAAATTACCCGTAACATACCATCGCGCATGCGTGTGACGCTTGACGCTTACAAGGGAAACTAATATTGATAGCTATAGCTGATTACCTAATTGTTTAGTAACATAAATAACTTGTTCATTCAGGAGAAATCCACGACGCAGGCAACTGACAGCTTACGTGTAGATAAACAATTGCGATCGCATGGGAAACTCGTTACAGATAGAATTATGAGTTAATCATTATGGTAAAAGCCTAGATTTATTTCTTAATAAGGATTTAAATCTCATTAAGAAGAAAATCTAGATTAGGTACATTGTGAAAATTTGTCTATTCTCAATTTGTAACACTTTCGATTCATTCAAAGAATAAAAATACAATATTAAAACCATGTTGGTAATGATAGCTAACAACTTTCAATTGTCGCTCGCTGTGCGAAGTTGGTGTCCATTCAAATATTCTGGAAGTTACTATAACATTCAACGCTCGATACGGAGTGATGACTCAACATGGAATTAGATTTTTTTTTTAAATGCTAAATTTTCACGTGAAAACATAAGTATATATAATACGGTTTGTACATATAGAACACGTTTCGCATACGAGCTTTTAAATGAACCTAAATGACCTAATAAGTATCATAAATAATAAGTTTAAGACACAGGTCAGTAAGTTATTATCTGTAAAGCCAAAGGCTCTAGTGTAAGTTACTGTTGATTGCTTTATAGTTTATTATTTATTGAATCATTAATTTCGTTGGTGTGTAGCGGCAGGGAAGGGTTACCACCGAACAATGTTACCGGAGAAGATGGTTACCGATACAAGTAGGGTAGGTATAATTGATTTGGTAAAACATCTTACCTTCTGTATTTTTCTTTGCTTCAAATATTTACTTTATAGTGGTAAGAATTATTATAAAGATATTAAAATATAAAATAAGTAACCATTGTAATTTCATTCGTTATTTGTACAATTACTCAATACAGAAGTAGGTGATGAAAAATCACCATACGTTTTGATATCATTGGCATCATCGCTCGACCTGCACGCTATATGACGTGTAAAAGTGATTCTGATATCCTATTTACAGAATAAACAATTTCATTTCATTTCATTTCATACCTACATAACTATAAGTAGTTCTAAGTGTGTGGACATCCAAAGAGCTCATAAAACAAGCAGTAGATGTAAATATTTTACAGTTGAAGTCGTTGTCTATGATATATTTCATAATGTACATTGAAACATCACATTCTAAATTATATACATTACATGAAACGATAGTTTGTAACTCTGTTTACTATAAAACAATATTGATGTATCACATAACACCATATCACGAGAATGTAATTAACCTCGCCGTGTACCAGTAGTGGCACTCATGAAAATATCAGTGTCAATCGATGTGAAATAAAAGTTACCAAAATGTATCATGATTTGTTTATTAATTCATCCTCGCACTGGAACGCCATCAATCACACCAATGGAGCAAAACATTTCTCCATCTGCTGCTTTCCATCCATCCGGGGCGGTCACACGGCTTCCGGCCAGCACTCCTGCACAGTTCTACAACGGAATGATGTTTCATTTACAAAACTTGTTTTATTAATCAGAAACTGGCAGCTCATGTTTATAACTGGCAGGTTTTTAACCGCCTCTGTGGTCAGTGGTTAGACCACCTGTCTCAGACACAGAGGTCCCGAGTGGAGGTTCGATTCCCAGTAAGGGCAACATTTTTTGCTTGGTTTGGTTGGTGGTAGGGCTTGTTCTATGTCTGCCTGGCTAGCTACCACCATCTATTCTAAGTCTGTCGCCATAACAACAATGTTGTGTTTCAGTAGTTAGAGGTAAGATAGCCAGTTTCTATGTGCTTGAGGAATCCGGGTGAAAGTCGTTTCTTCGGCGTGATTATTGCTTACCATCAAGATACGAGCTTACCAGTAGTGATTAAAAAATAAAATAAAGAAAGTAGCAGCCTACCTGGGTACTCGCGTAGTACAAATGAAAAGGTACTAGCGCGTTGCTACACAGCGTAGCGGCGTAACGCGTAGCTCGCACTGTGCTACGAATGCTACGAAATTATTTTGATTGCAAGTGCAAATTTACGTATCATAGGGAAGGGTTCTAACAAACTTATTAAAGTTTGTAGCACCTACCGACTTTTATAGTTTTAAATATATCTAGTTAAAATATACACAGATCTACTAACACGAGTGATTAAAATATTAATTATTCAAAGACAATTACTATTTCAGTAAATGAAAGTTGATTCCAGTCACGAAAGCACTATCATCCAAGTAACAGCGAATCGGTGCAGACATGCCGATACATACTATAGTGGTCAAATTGTCAATGTTGGATAATTTAGGATTGGCCTCGCGATCACACCAATAACTAACGGTCACCTGGATTACTGCCCGACATATAACCGGTTTATCCCATCAGCAACCTGCCCCATCCTCGATCTCATAAACCGAAATGCGTACAGTGGACCCAGAGCTGTGGTCTCGTAAGGCCAAGAGACCTGGCGTCCAGATGACGCGGCGTATGAGGTTCGGGCAGCAGCAGGCATCCTATGGGCTGGATACCAGGCTCAGGGAGAGTCTGTGGGACGCCGCCGACGAGTTCTGGCAGAACTGCTCGCTAGCAGCCGCCCGGTGCTTCCAAGTCGACCAGGCGAATAAGTACGACAGGTGAGGAAATAGTTACTCACTGAAAAAAAATGCTCTCTCAAAACTGTTGACCGATAGATGCTTCCAAGCAAGTAAATGTGACAGGAATTTGCGAAGGGCGTCGGAGGATCTAAAGCAAGAAGACCGTGACTTGGTCCTACTTTGTACCAAAAAATGATCCAACTGTTTTATTTATTCTATAATGTTTAAAATTTTGCGTAAATTAGTTCTGTGATATGAAAAAGTACAATTGAAGTCTAACTTAAAATGAAAACATTATTGTTATTAGCGATTTTTTGTGCTTTTGCAGATGGTAAGTAACTTTGCTCCTCAATTTCTTTGCACAAGTTTGTCGTATATTTTTCAATGGAGTAAAGTTTTATTTTGAACTTTTTACTTTGCTGCGATAGAAGAGGGTAATAAAAAGCTGACATTTTAGAAAATAACTTTTATTTACGAGAGATCAATTGAAAAATCACTGTCCATTCCAAGGTTGCCTGGAAGAGATCGCGGAAAGCGATAAGGCCGCCCATTGTATATTTTGTAGTGTTTGATTTATTTTTTGTTATGTATTTTGTGGTGTACAATAAAGTATATATAAATAAATAAATAAATAAAATCACAGTTTGGTTTGCCAAAGGAACTTGTTACCTTATGGAGAATTAACAACCCAATAGATATTGTTACCGCATGGAGCGATGCGGTGAAAAACGAAATGGCCGACTTTGACATCTGCCAACTCTGGTGTAACTAGATCAAGAAAAGTTTTATTAGATAAAAATATTGCATTCACATAAAAGGTAAAGTATCAATAGGTACGAAAAATCAGATATTTATAAGGTGTTAAAAAAATAACTTTAGCAACTTTAAGAGGTGCTTTACACCATCAAACTGAATAACTTTAACTATGGGACCAACTTTGAAATCGCGAAAAAAATTATTGCTGTTCCATACAGTTTAGAACAGTAGGTATTCATGAACTATACTATGTCGTATGTACAAGTCTAAAGCAGCTCTTAAAGTTTCTAAAGTTATTTTTTTAAGACCTTATACATGTATATTCTTTTTACGGAAGTGGAGCATTTTTACCACTCTAGGAGCAAAATAGGACCAGTACCCTAATGGTGTAATACAATCACAATCTGTTTCGATTTGAAACAGATTGCTAATCCATTGCTTCATAAGTTGAAAAAAAAATCTGCTCGACAACGTAAATAACGCAATGAATGTTGTTGAACTGTCAAAATGAAACAAATTAGGCATAATTGTTAACGAAAATAAATTACGCAATTTGGGTACATGTTACGTTACCTATTTTAAAGCAGTTGATCAGGCATCAAACAGTTAAAATGAATGTGCTGTATTATTTATTTATTTAGGCAAACTAACTAAATACACACAAAGACATTCAAAGTAGGTACTTATCATTTACAAATACAATAGCATTGCATGCATCTAAATTATAGGAAAACACAGCGTTTATTTAGATCTCACTATACAATAATAATTAAAAGATGAATAACAATGTAATTAGAACTAATATCAATAATATTTTATACTTTAAATTAACTTGAATAAAATAAAATAAGATTGAATTAAATACTAAACTTAAAAAAAACATTATAAAAACACACACAATTATCAAAACGTGGAGTATGTATGTTATGACGCTTCTTTACAACGCTTCTTTCTATATGGGCATGGCTTTTCTGCTCACGTGCATAGTGCACTGTATCGCACTATTGCCAATACAGCAGGCGAACGAGAATGTATTTCGCAATCAAGCTCATTTTTACTTATTAGTACCTTGAAAATGCCTGGCACACAGAACTTCCGATCAAGCTATTACCAACTCCTGTCATCCCACTAAGATGGCGCCACATGTCCCTACTGATCCTGACGCTGGTCGCTGGCTGGGTGCTGCTCATGCACAACAGCGCTCAGCTGCAGGCGCGGCCGCCGGTCATCGTGAGCCTTCAGACGGATGACAACTCCATCATCAACTACACGTTCCCCGCCGTCGCGCTCTGCAGCAACATGATCATCAGCAAGGCATCGCTTAAGAATTTGACCAGATACTTATTTACGTACGTAGCGTATGTATGTATCGAGAAAAGATGGAACTGGATGTTCATTAAGAGAATGGATGAACAAGTAATAAATAACAAGGGCTTGCTTCTTCTAGCTATGACTCTACAACAATTTATTTTATCACATTTGCCTTGATCCAAACAGGCAAAACCTAATCTTTCCGAGAAAACTAAACCGACGCAGTTCTGATTAAATGAAATTTACTTTGGCTATTTCTTTGACATACAAATATACCTACCACGATGATTCTATTTTCTATGGCCTCACCGTGTTTCTCTGCAGCCACCCGAGGAATAAACAGTACCGTTACCGAAAGAGTCAGATAGAACGCAACCTGCTGGACATGGGCGCTCTGCTGACTCACTCGCTGCCGCCCATCAAGGTGGACTTCGAGCAGTTCTTCCGAGACGTGGAGCCGAACTTTAATATCACCGACATCATGTTAAAGGTATGATGACTGTCTAAATAGTGGTGGTACTGGTAACACAATTTGAATGAAAGGGCTAAGGGATTGGAAACCAAAATGTTAGGTTTTGCAGTCATTGCTTGGCTATATTGCACAAATCCTTTTAAAATGCCCCAGAGTAAGTTCCGGTTGACTTGTCTGGCAAATAATTACATTTCATTTTTATTAATTTGGTAAAGGTTATTTAATGCCTATCCTGCAAAAACTATTCTATTCTGTTTTTAGTGAGTTTTGTTCGGTTTTGTTGTTTGTTGTGTATATTAACGATAAAAACTAATTGTTGTGGTGGCTTGTAAAGTTGTCTGCCAACTGCTCGACAATCCTGCAGCGCTGCAGCTGGCGTGGTGAGCTGGTCGCCTGTGAGCATCTGTTCGCGACCAGGCTCACAGCGCTCGGGTTCTGCTGCGTCTTCAAATCCAGATACCAGTGAGTTAATGAGTATTAATTACATTTATCATCATCCATATGCCAATCTGAGATTTACTTTGGATCGGCGCAGCAAGTCTCCTTTTTCCATATTTATCTCATCTCTGTAGTCAATTTATAGTACCCGTAGCCAGCATTTTTAACCGTGTTTCACACAGTCATTCCATCCACCGTTTCTGTGGTCTTGCCCTACCCTATCATTTATATTATCACATTTATATTCAAAACTTTTCACACGGCATGTTCCTCATAGAGAGAGTAAGTAATATTAACAATATTGGATTATTTTTAACAACAGCAATGTTGTATCTACCAGGTCTGCAGACCTGGACCGCGAGCCATCCGTGCTGGACCTAATCGGGCGGGACTACGGGCTCGGCGTGGTCGTGCGAGAGGTGCGGGACGAATTCGCGTATGTGCGACGGCCCGCTTATGGGATGGATGTATGTTACAATATAAATAAATATAAATGTTGTGGGTGGATATGAAATAACTTTCGATAAACTTTCTATGCGACTAGCCATACATCTATTTACAGAATTATAATCATTAAAATTACCATTACAACGCATATTTATTACGGCCGCGAATCATATTTTGATCAACCAAAAACCTGGCACTTACAGACTTTCAGATGTCAAAAAACTTGGAAAAATTTGAATTTCGCGGCCAACCCTTTCCTTTACATCGCACCCTGTCCATGCTATGTACTTATTCTGTGCAGATGTTGTTATTCGAGGGTGACGAGTTCCCCCTGATCGAGAGCGGCGACGTGCGCCTGTACCCTCTCCCGCGCAACGCGTCCATTTACTTCAACATCCGCGCATTCTCGCAATACCCCGCCGACGACCTGCGGTACTACACTGAGGAAAGGGTAAATGTTATCTTACGTGCCCCAAATTCCAAAATGATGTGGCCAAATGGAATGGCCGGCAGGTAACTGGTTGGACTACACGTTAATAAGTATTTGATTTTGAAGTCGTATACATGTGTTGTTGTACATTGCGGCTGCCGGCTGCAGGGTGACGGCATGTCGCACAGTGCCAGGCGCAGTGCCGGTGCGACAGTGGGGAGGCACTGTGCGGCTGCGTGCCGTACTATATGTGTTGTTTTACAGCGAGGCTGCCGGCTGCAGGGCGACGGTATGTCGCAGTGCCTGGCGCAGTGCCGGCGCAAAACCACGGAGGCGTTGTGCGGTTGCGTGCCGTACGCGCTGCAGCCGCAGTTCGTACCGACACGCGTGCCCACGTGCACGCTCAGCGAGCTTGAGTGCCTTAACAAACATAGAGGTAACTATCGCCCTGGTGGATGACCGCTGGCTTTACAAAATAACTCTCAGGCCTACTGTAGGCGTAATGGTTATTATAAGCTAGGTGTACGCCAGCTCACTGATTAGGTACAAAATGTGCAGCTCCACTGGATGTAGTTCACCGTATGATATGCAGGCGTCATGAAGACGATGGAGTTCCATAGTTTTGTATGTAAGTAGCAAGCAGGCGTTTATCAAGCGTTATAATCACGTCTATGAAGCTACTCTTCGTGGAAAGTAGACCTAAGTCTTGACAATCATTATTTATGTCCTGTAGAGAAGATCATGTACGTGTTCCCGGGCGAGAACGCACACCCTGCCCTGAATCAGGAGCTGCAGGACGCGCTCTACTGCCCGGAGTGCCTCGTTCTATGCCGGCGCCAGCTGTTCTCAGCCTCCGTGTCCTATTCCTTCTACCGCAACAAGACGAACATCTTTCGGAACTTTCTCTCGTAAATCACCTATTTTTGTGGTGTATTAAATAAATATTTATAAAATACTATAGACTATGGGTAAAAATTGGTATGATGCTATGGTAAAACCCATGGTGGGTATATTAAATACTATGCAGCTCGGGAATAATATCTGATTTCATGATCATCCATTAATATCTGTCGTCAAGATGACGGCAAATATATGTGATTGGTGGAAGGCATGTACAAGTAGCAGCACAAATATGTCACTTCGGAGAAACACCAAAACTATCTGACGAGGCAAAGTTACGCCAAAATATAGAATGCTGAATCAGCTTCAAAAATATGTGTCACCTCTTAGTATCTACTGCTAAATCAAAACTTCGTTTTAATTACCTAGGTCATTTGTGAAAAGCACTTGTCTCTCATTAATTCATTAACTAGATAAAGGTCTGTACTATTGTGACCTCATCACATCATCGTCATCTAATTAGCTAATCGGATTGGCATGATGATACTCCAAGAACTTTCTTTTTCTTGAGCATTGGCCTACTTCTTACTGTAACACGACCTCGGTTTTCTTTTGATTAAAGACAACAAAGGCTTAATTTTTAAACATGTGAGATGGTGATGATGATAGACTACCTGTTGTTTCTATTTAAGTATTAATTGTTTCAAAGGAAAAGTTGGACCCATATTTAAATCTCATACAATTTCTCGTCTTCAGTGCAAACCTGAACCTAGTGAACTCGACGACGATCCGTCTGTTCTACAGCATAGACCAACAAGAGTGGTACAAGGTGGAATCTTTATCGCACTGGTCTGAAACCTTCGGTACGTTACCTTTAGTTTTCTTTTACAAGTTTACTGTCTAGGTTTTCTTAGAATTAGGATAACTTCATCATAATTTTAAGAGGGACAGAGAAGCCGTGTTTTGTTAGTCAGTAAACAGCGATAATATAATAGTTACAAACATTTCTCTAGTAATATCATACTTTTCTTTAACAAATCAAACTAGTGTATTATTTAACACGTATATTATAATAATGAAATTAATGCTATTGGAAGATTTTTATAAATTGGTCTACTTAATCTTTAACGTTTTGACTCTTACTTATAGTGAAGCTAAGTACTCAATGGATGGTGGTGACTGGTGTGTCGATCCTCAGCTACTCGGAGCTTCTGTACCACGGCACCTTCAGGTGGCTGCATCACTTCATACGACGCAACAGGATCGCCAACATGCAATCAGTAGTGACATCTATGTAGCAATTTAAGAATTAACCGTGCCATATTAACGCCATCTAGCAGAGACGTAATTGAACAAGCTACGCAAATAGTTTCAAATAATAAAATAATGTTATAGATGGCGCTGTAAGTTTTCAATTTGGACTTGTGTTTACTAATAAATAAATTGTTTTGAATAAAGATTTGATGTGTATGATTTGTTTGTTTCTATTTTAATTTCAACGTTTTCGTATAAATACATAAATGGAATCCAATTCTACTGAAACATTGTGCTCACAAATAATGAAAGTACGTAGATGCAATAATTGTATGAAAGTAGACTGTTCACGTAAATTGATCAGCGTATCAAAGAAAAAGCCTAGCGGATTATTGGACAGTTCCAGTTTTATTTTACCAGACTTTCGGAACATAATTAGGCTTAGGCCCCCGGGCACCACCAATAAGTAATGAGTGGCATGTGACATGGCATGGCATGTGGTGGAAACACGACAGGGCCGAATTGGTGGTATCACCACAATACATCAGATGGAACACGCCCGCGTGGGCGAGGCTGTGCACACGATAGATAACGTGGCACGCTCCCGGCCTAGCGTCACAATAAATACCAACAGTACCTTGTATTGTATTGTTGAAGTTGTAAGTAGTCTAGTTGAGCTTGTCTCCGTCTGTGCGATAAGGATCTAATGTTTAGGAATGAAAAGTAACTATTCTTGTCCAGACTATATTATTACGTCTTTATATCGGGGTATCTACCTGTTCAAACCTGAAAACCTTTTACATTTCTTTAGCGATTAAACAAACCAAACAATTTCGCGTTTCTAAGGGAAGAAAATGATTTTTTGAATTTGATAAAAGGTGACCCTTTAATGAAAACTTTCTCTGCTCTCGTCTCCTCATTCCTGTCGGCACAAGCCATAAGTGCGAGAAAAACTCATGTCGTGATAAATAAAAAGGCCAATCAGCAAGATTGATAGCCGCATGCACTGCCGTTGCATCGAACGTTGCCGATTTTTAAATTACACGAAAAAAATGATTTAAAAAAAACATTCGAGAAGTGCCAGAGTCCTAGCGAAAATCTTCATTTCTCGTGATAAGATTTTTTGTTTCCTAATGGCTTTTCGGCGAATTCTGGCTTTAATAGCATTAACAGCCTTTTTAGTTCTAACAGCGCGCGGCCGCCCGGTCTTGTATGGTGTTCAACAGAGGAAGTGTTGGTATATCTGTCGATAGTATGATATACAAACATACGACTGATACCAAGCTTTTGAAGTGTCTTGAATATGACCGATAGACCATACCCACTTTGTGCAAGGCAATCACTGCAATCCTATTTTCTTTATCACCCCATTCCTAATTGTAATTTGAATTTGTGAAATGGCGGGAAATCTAAAGTAGTTTTTAACGTAATAAACTCGTTCTAAATTCAAATTAGATAAATAGTTGAAAAGAAAAGTTTTTATGTAACAGTATTTATGGCCAGACTAGATATATCCCAGAAGAAAAGTAAAAAAAAAAAAAAAACTAGACGAATGACGTAAGGACGACACGACTAAGGACGTACTTCAGGTAGTTACATAACCTATAGAGTATGGATTATTCGTGGATTATTCTAAGTAACTTCGTTTGGTCATTAATTACATTTTCGCAGGCTTATGCACAGTCAGAAGTTTGTGATCAGATATGACGATCTTTCGTTTAATGCTGTCTGAGGGTTTCTTTTAATTTAGGCTGTTTATTTTTATCTTTTGAATGGCTTTGAACAAGGTTGTTTGGGTATGGCTAAATACAATTATTTATTTACTTGAGGTCTCTTTATTTACTTGAGGATGTGTTAATCCTCAGTGACGAGGGTATGATTGAATAAGTATTGTAGAAAATAATATTTCAATATTTTAGGTTCCATTCCAAACATTCAATTTTCAAAGCTATGAATTAAAACCACTTCACGCATCACCCACTCGGAAACCAACAATCGTTTACATATTACTTAATTAAAACCTTGAAACAGACGAGAGCTCACCTTCAGCTATTATATAATAACTCGAATGGTTCCGAGTGGTTCCGACCCGATGGTGGTGGCCAATCATACCGCGGTCATACTCGAACCGGGTCAAGGAGCCCATACTCAAAGTTGAACAAACTCAAAAACAACTCAACTTTGACATTCATTTGAACTGAGTTATGTATTTAACAAGAATTTGTTAAAAGCTTTTGTCAATGTTTGGTTATTTTTATGCATTTTCTGAGGTTGGTGTTGAAATACTATAAAAACAAAAAAAAAATATTACTACTAACTGACTGACTATAGCAAACTACCTCGTACTGTGTGGGTTTGTTGGTGACATTTAAATTGAGGAATTGAATGACTGATTACAGTGATTTAGCAAGTCATAGTCAAAGACAAAATAATTTGCAACCTCTTGTGAGTAAGCCATCATTTGGACCCTGGTCTAGGATATAATGACGTCACGTATACACCTACGAATTATGTAAATATTTAGAGATTACCCATTATTGAAACTAAGTGCGCGATGAATGGAACGGATTACATGTAATCAAATTCATCACGATGACAACGCATTGACGGCGACACAGAATCCCAAGTCTAATTATGTAAGTATGTCTATAACTTATCACAAAAACATTAGTTTTAAGGAGTCGTTATTAAATGCTATAAAATGTTCGAATCGTCGATGTATTGATTTTTTTGGATCACATAACTCTTTGGCTACATTAGAGATTTTATGGAGGTTGTTTTACCGGAACCGGAGCTGGAGTCGGAGGGTTTAATTTTTATTGATCGGAGTCGGAACCGGAGTCGAAGTCGGAACCGGTGCCGGAGTCGGAGGCGGAGGTAGAAGAATATAACACTTTTTATTGGCTTCATATTGAAATTAACGTATCACAACAATTAAATGAGATAATACACCGCTCTTAACTTAATTTAACAAATTAAGGTGACGCGTCTGACATACACAAAATAATAAACTAAGACTTCGAGCGCGAGCGTGTATAAAAATTACCCGGGCGCGAGCGACAACTTACAAGGTGTTTGTAAGCGCTCTAGTTACGTGAATCGCTGCTTTTCTTCGGTATAAGTACTCTGATTCAGAATTATCGGAGCCGAAGTCGGAGTCAAGAGGTGTAATATTAATCGGAAGTTCCGACCTTTCGGAGTATGAATTGAAGCTCCGTGACATCTCTGCTACTAATATCAATATTATTCAAAACATTTGACTATTTATTTCGTTTTAAAGCTCTTTCCAGGCTATCTAAATCTCCTACTCTACTCTATATAATCTTTTCTTAATTTTGGTCCTAAATTAAAACAGGCAGATTTAATATTTTAATAGTATACAAAGTTCCGAAAAAGATGGAACGCTTTAGTTAGGTATATCATAAATGCGCCTGGACGATACTGATGATACTCCTAGAATTCTAAGGAACTATATCCAAAATCCCCCGACATAGAACCTCTTTGCTTTCAATTACGTAAATACACCGTCTGTCATCTGCGGCCGTTGCTTATTTCCAACCTCGCCTCGCCAGCAGTGCAGGGAATTTAATAAGGCGCAGTGCGAATACCGGCCGCCCAGAATTGTTCTATTCGCACGGCACTGACGGCACAGGTGTAGATGTTCTACTGCAGCTAACCATAATTACTTATTTATTCACACGCTCATGATAAAAAACATGGAATACTAACCCTAGCTCTTGTGGCACAAGAAATAATCATGATAATGTATCGTACGTTTACAGTTGTTTGTAATGTAAAATACTAAGAGTCTGTGCATAAAAAATCTTGTACATAGCAATGTTTTTGATGATTCGGTGTAGGAATCCGACGTATTAATAATTCATGTGCAATTTATTAGGCAAACTTTCTGGGTCTTTAATAACACAGCTTCTAAGCAGAAAACATGTACCCAATAAATTATAGAAACACAAAAACATAATGTAGTATGTTATCGATGACGTGGCCACCATACATCATGCAGATACCGGACATATTTCATCCTCCACTAACATTACTCATTTCTATCTCCTCCCATACATACATATGTAATGTACATACATACACGCAGATACATACGAACCACTACATTTGCATACATTGAAATAAATCTGATTGTTTTAAATATTTATTAACCTTGGCTAAAAAACTTACATGTACGGAAGCCGCTAATATTTACATTGTTACTTCTAATACCCGAATATTGCACAAAGTATGAACTAACACTAGCTTTTCTAGATTTATGATCTTCCAAGATTGAAAACAAAAGATTACTTAATTAAAATGGATCTTGAATTTTTACGAAAATGTTATCCATCGCAACTTCGATCTGGACAACGATAAAAGTTTCCGATTATTCCTGTAATATTGAGCCTGGAAAATCTGATGGCGGATAACAAAACGATCGAATATCGAAAATTCGGTTACCTATTTAAAAGTTCTGATTCAGCTTGCCCAGGCAAGAAACTTACTAACCGTGGAGAGATCGAGTACCGGACCAACTTCGTCTTGATTACATTCTTGGAAGTCATTAAGAAAACTACTTATCATCTAAGACTGCCTGTCGATATTGACAGGGTCGTTGGGTGTTTCGACGTCACCGCCGCCGCTCGCCACTGTGTCGCAGTTACCGGGAGCGACCGAGTCGCCTATGATCGCGGGTATCACCTGGACAATCAGAGGAGGTCAATCAAAAACCATCATTAGCATAAGAATCAAATTAATAACTACCTCGACACGGGACTCTACGTAATGGTTCTTTTATTTTTTATTACAGAATGGGCCTGCTCTTGACCCCGATCGCACCTGATGGAAAGCGATGGATGAGGTCTATGATGGAACGAGCGTGCCCAGAAGTGTTTCACTCTTGCTTTGAAGGCAGACGGTTTATATGAGAGAAGATACGCTAACAGAGAGTTCCACACTTTGGTTGTGCGTTTATTAAAAGTGGAGGAGAAGCGCTGAGAACGCCTGGACAACATATCAACCAAATGCCGATGGTAACCTGCAGTACGTCTGGTAGTCCGGTTATAAAAGGCTGATGGTGGGATTAGATTGGGGAGCTCCTGCGCACAGTCTCCGAAATCTGTAGAAGACCCACAGGCAAGCAACATTACGCTGATGTGCCAGGCGGTGAAGCCTAGCTAGCTAGCCACCAACGTTTCGTCGCTTTTTTGCTCTGCGTTCCTGGTTCAAACGGGGCATTTTCATTATCAGCCACGCGTTTGACGTCAAATCGGATAGTTGACGTCAGTACGTCTATAAGCATTTACTTACTACGTTAGGTATCTAGCATCCTATGTGCTATGATCACTTAAGATGCCGCTCATCGCTTAGGAGTAGGTAGTTCTTTGGTAGCATTTTGCTACCCCACCACAAGGGTTGTAAGAGTTGCTTATTTCTTTTTGGGAACTATACGGAATTTATAAAAATGACAAATACGAAATAAAACAAATTAATAAGCGAGCGAGAAGTTTTTTTTGTGCAAATATGGCCAAAAAATACACCATTGAAAAAAATACAATAATAACTTTGCAGAAATGTTTAAAAAAAAGTTGACAATCATTCGCGAAGGAGCCATTCTTTCACAAGAATTAGGAGTTGTCACCGGTGAAAAGCAACAGGGTCGCGTTTAATTTGAACCCTTTTACTTCGGAATCCGATACCTTATATTTATTGGCGAGAAGTACACGCGTATACAATACACATTTGTTCTGTCTATCACGTCGGGGATGTAAAGCGTGACGCGACCCGCCGGTGATCCTTTATTTGTCACGTCTGTCACTTTATTTATATACGATGTATTGTTACTGGCTAACTCTGGACGCACAATCGTAATACCTCTGCCTATCCTTTTCACAAATCACTTCGTGTTTTTTGTAGAGAAGTTATTCGGGATAACGTTTTTTATAACAAACCAGGCTTAGCTTAGGATTTTGGATATGACTCATTGATGGAAACAAAAATAGATGACAAAAATATTTAAAGCAAATTAAATTTAGTTACTATCTCTCTTTTTTTAATTTATCGTACACAAAATTACAAATGCTATGTCATACCATATCAAATTCCTATCTGTCTATTGGGTCAACGTACCCTAGCCGAGTACCTGTTGTCCGAGCATGACGAGGATCTGTGCCACCTTCTTGATTGCTTCTAGGTCCTGGGAGGAAGGTAATGACGGCAGCGAGGGCAGCGACAGGCGCCCGGCATCCTGCAGGCGGGAGGGGTGAGAGCCCAGTCGGGACGTCAGGTCTGACACCAGGGTCAAAGGGTGCGGGGAGTCTGACTGGAGTGGCTGCAGAGAAATTTAATGTTTTGTAACGAAAAGAACCTTAAATTATGTTGTGGTAGGTGGGTGTTGTGTACACATTCAGACACACACAACCTAACACCAAAAGGGTCATTACAAAACTTGGTGGAACTGCGGGTCGTGCGTAATCAGGACTGGGCATCCCTTATGCTACGGGTTACGCATGGTCCTAGTCAGTAGTGCTAGGTGCCATATTAAACATCAAATAACAGTCACTTACACAAATAAAATTGATCGGGTGACATGCACTGTAGTAATTCCGTGTTCTTGATGCGAATACGCAAGAATATCACATTGTAAATATTTCCTACCACAACAATCTATTGTTGCTTTATAAGCTGTATATAGCAACCGTTGAATTGTGCAACCACATCCACCACTCACCACGGGGTCTCCCCACGCTTGTCCCACCACCAACCCACTGACGAGGCAGCACAGCGTTACTGTCGACACCATGACGACAAACTACAGCCACCCGTCTTACTGCCCATCTTATATCCATACCACAGGCAATAGACCAATCTCACGCAATTGGAACCACTTGGCAAATTGACGCAAATTGGATGTTTTCCCTCTTAGCATGTCATTTGATATGTAATCATATAATCATATTGATTTGATAGTATTGTCAGGATATTTATGGCAGTTATTTGATGAATAGCCGCTTATGGTAAACGACTATTTTTATATTGAATAATTGATACAATTGAGTTGCTCGGTTACAATAGTATCGTTGCTTGCTCTATTCCCCATTATGTTCGCCAGGCCACGCTATACATCTGAGGTAACTTAAAATAAAAATATTATCAGCGCTTTAGCAGGATATACAGTTGACAAATTAATAGGTACTGAAAAATACAATTCTATAACACCACCTGAAAATCAGGCAATGATTTAAAACGCCAACTTAAAAGTTTATTTTAATTTGATTAAAAGTAACTACATCTAGGTACTGTAACTGGGGCCAATTTAATAAAACCAACAGCTGACAACCCGACAGTCCGTCAATTCTGTAGGTATTTTTTCGGGACGTGGTTTTCTGCTTTATTACATCGTGTGACGTGAAAATGTGACAAGTCTTATTATAAATATTTTTTATCTCAGAGCCATATTTAAAAATAATTGTCAAAATATGGCTCTGAGATAAAAAATATTTATCGATTCGTAGTTATAATGATCCATTCGAACTTGACTGCCCTAATATTAAAGGTCTAAACAAAACCAAGTAAATTTGTATCAATCTCCCGTTCCGCTGTTTAGCGTGATGTTACAGTCGGGCACAACGGCGCGTCGGCCAGCCTCGGAAGTTGCCGACAACTGCCGATCGTGTAAATTGACCGGCAATCAAACATGCTGAGGTGAGCGTATACAGCGTGATGTGATGTTTTGTGTTAATTCTACCTTTATGCACTTAGCGGCACGTCCATGGTTATAATGTGATTAATTAACACGGTTAGGTTGTGATTTTGACAAAGCTTTTTTTTATAATCTTCGGTTTGGCTGTGTCGTGTACGCGGCCGTGTGTTTTACTTAAATACGTGTACGTAATGGGTAATAGTTTCGGCCAGATGAACTGCCGTTCCCGGCACCACTTCACTCCGTCATAATTATGGTGTTTTATGGGTAACATTGGGTTGCTCTTGAAAAGCCGTATCCAACCGTATACGACATCTATATTTTAATTTGGCTTTGTGCCGAGTATAGGCCGACATTGCATTTTTTTTTTTTTTTAATAAACCTCCATATAAATTCACTATAACAATTTCACACTAATATCTTCTATACGCAGTCGATAGATAGATCTGGCCGAGAGCTGACAACTGAAACTTAGACGAACGTCGGAGCTACTCCGAGATTTTTTTTTAATATACGGAAATAATGTGACGCAGCGAAATGACCTCAAAATGGCGGCGCTTCCACATCCGCCGCGCGCGATACGACGCAGTCCCCACGCAACGTAACGGATTCTTTGATCCTTTAGCTATCGATTGGTGTAATTAAATTTGGATGTATATGATAGATATGTAGCTGCTTTTCTGAATTGCCTCCCACTATGGAAGACAAGAATTCAATACACATTTCTTGAAAACCACTATGAATAAATATTGAAACACCGGCCAAGTGCGAGTCGGATTCGTGCACGAAGGGTTCCGTACCATTATCTATAAAAACGGCAACAAAATCACCGTTTGTTGTATGGGAGCCCCCTTAAATATTAATTTTATTCTGTTTTTTTTTTGTATTTGTTGTTATAGCGGCAACCGACATACATCATCTGTGAAAAATTTAACTGTCTAACTATTACGGTTCATGACATATCAGGTTCATGACGTGCCTGGTGACAGACGGACGGACGGCGGAGTCTTAGTAATAGGGTTCCGTTTTATCCTTTGGGTACGGAACACATAAAATGATGCAATCAATCACGGCAGGACAAGACCAAAGTGTTGTCAGTATGTTTATAACTTCAAGATACTTAGATTTGGCCGCGTTTAATGGGACCACTAGCAGGATAAGAGAGACAAATGCTACGGCTGGTATCAACCACATACCTACCTACAATCCATTAGTATTATGGTATTCTTTCAGTGTCGAAAACCTTTTCCCTGGCTCGACGTTCACGAGTAAGTACATGGTTTGACAAGCCACTCTACGTTACTCACATATTCTATCAATCAAGCCTTTCCCGCTAACACATTAGGTGGGATCAGTTATCGATATGATACGTCAGAGCTCACAGGCGATCCAGCCGGACAGGGCGCCATGCGGCTCGGATTACTATGACAGCTACCGTCAAACTAGCGGAGCCGGGTTAATTCTGTCGATAGCGAAGATCGATTAAATGACACGACCTTCTATATTATATATTCTCTAGTTTGCTTTCTTAAAACTGTGGAGCGTAATGACGAACTCTTTACAAGAACTTCTTCATCAGATATTCTTCTTAGCTACTGCATCACAAAACTGAATTAAATGCCCAACGTAAATAACATATTTTATTGGATAAGGATTATATAATACCGGTCAAAATAGCTTCGGAAATAATTATAATTTTTTTATCAAATTCTGAAAGATAGTAATAATGGTTACTGTGCGTCATCCTTAGAAGATAGTCAAACGTCACCGCGGACGTTTTTGTAGAACTTTTTAAATTAACCATCACGCATAAATAATCCGGTGAGATAACTCCATCGCTTTGGGCGGAGGCTGCGTCGGCGCCGCAACGTAACTAAGAATTATTTTTTAAGATGTTTAAAATTACAAAGGAAACATCATTTAAATGTTTAGCCGCTGTTTCGTGCAGTCGCTGGCTGCGAGTCGGCGGGAATGTGAGGAGGGACGGGGAGGGAGAGGGAGAGGGGTGGCACGGGGTGCGTGCCGAACGTACCAGCACAGCGTGCCGATTATCAACAGCATCCGAAGAGCGCCGCGCCACGCCCGCGCCGCCGTCACGAGCGACCGCAACCATACCTAGGCACGTAGTTAGGTACGCCTACCTGAGCCGTACTTAGGGCCGGCAGACTTACAATAATACTCCTTTGTCCTCAGGCCTGTGACCGCAATACTGGCTAGTGCTTGGAAAAGGTCAAATAGTCTCACGAAACACGATTGTAAGTACCCGAATGTACTAATTAATTGCAGATACGACACGGGAATGTTGTATTAAACGGACGATAACAATCGCGTTAACTATGCGCTGTTTGTTTGTTATAATGTACCGCAAACTGTAACTACAGAAATGAAAGGTACAATAAATATTGTTTTTGCTTCATTTAGCTTTTGTTCTGTTTAAAGTTATTGAATTAATCTGAATTTCTAAATTCCATTCAGTTGCCGCTTCGATGACGCTGTTCAAGGCGTTCAAAAACAACAACGAGACGAATGTAATAAACAGCTTATCGTCGATCATTCCGATAGCATCGCATACCTAGCTATAGTTATCTTCAGTCACATCCTGAAGTAGCCCACGTACGTGAGAAACGGCTGTCTGTATAAATAATATCACCTCGGAATCTCATATCGCCACGGAGAAATTATTATGAAGGACGGTCGTGCCGATAGCCCTATTCTATCGGATTCCTGTCCGATGATAACTACTGTTTAGAGAGAAATCATTTGGTCGTTATGTATGTATGAAACTAGTTAAAGTTATCCTTGTGTCATTGACCTTCTGCGGATGTGTCAGTGTGTTCGATATCGGAACAAGTTCACCTTAAAATGAATAGGTACTCTAAAATTCTACTGATCGTGGTGAACAGATGCATCGGATTAGTTCCGGTCGCTAATGGTCTTCAAATATTAAGGTCGAGCCTCAATTGTCGATGTAGTGATCTAATATCAGATGTCCTTATATATCTTTATAACGATTTAATTTATTTGTAACAACCTGTGCCCGCGGCGCTGGCCGTGTTTCAAATTCTTGATTTGAAGCGGCGATATAACAGACGCAAGAGAAGCGGTCGTGAGTTCGAACCTCGATGCATGATATTAACAATTTTCTGTCTAAATAAACTGTAACTGAAAGTAGTTATTTTATTCAGTAAGTTTCTTTAAAAAACGTTGTAACTATGAAAAGTTCAGTCGATACATTCCATAATATTTGAATAGTTTTTTATGACCGTTCGGGTAAAATAAATTAAAACAATAACAACTCTATTATAGCAAAATAATAATTAATAAAAAACTACACCCGCCCATTTCTGTACCTATAGTATGTCTTGATTTCTGTCTGAAATCTTTTCTTGTTTCGTACTTTTTAGATCACTTTTACTTTTCCGTAATCGGGTTACAGTTTTTTATACTTATTTTTTTTTATTTTATACATTTCCGTTTTAATGCTTGTTAAACGTTGCGACAATATAAAAATAAGAGTAATACAATAGGTCAGTAATAAATATTTTAATCGAGCAGGTATTAATTTACCAGCTGCGCCCGTACATAACGCACTCTTGCTTTTGCTTGTTTTTACCAAATTAAACAGATTTATTTTCTTAGACAATATGAAATATACACATATTTGTGTAATGTGCTCGTCAACACCTTTCTTTTGATACCAAACTTGTCATGATTGGTATCAATTACCTATGGCTCAATTTAATTTTTTTCGAGGTCTCAAATTAAGTCAAACGTATTAAATTTAGGATGAATGTATACACCCGGACTATTATTACAAATCTATTGATACCTCAATCATCAAAATCGGTTCAGTAGTTTAGTCGCTACGGTGGAACACACGTAAATACAAACATACATACATAGACTGCTAAAATCATAACCCTTCCTTTTGGTTCGTTTAATTGATTACTTTTTAAACATGCATGTGTCTTTAATATATTATGTATTATTAACTAGCTTTTGCCCGCGGCTTCGCCCGTTCGGATGTCGGATATCGTCCCACACGAACGTACTACCGGGTTAAAAGTATCCTATATCCTAACCCAAATCATGGCCTATCGGTATGCCTTCCATCCAAATCCGGTCAGCCGTTATGGAGTGAAAATGTATAGACAGAACAAATTGTAATAACTTTTGACCCAGTGGACCTATTTTAATTAAATAAAGAATAAGTTATCTCAAGATACGGACTGTCACAATATTTCTCATCCCTTAAATCTCTCTTAAGGGATGGAAAATAAAGTTTTAGTTTATGTATACAAAAATAGGTAAATTTTAAAATAATCCCCTATTTTACCCCCTTTTTTTGGGTTGGAAATCATCAAATAACTTCTCCCGCTCTGGGCGGAGCGGGAGGGCGTGTCAGACTCTTACTGACTAAAACCCACCCGTGTTCCTTCGGTTGCCCTGTTGCTGGGGGCCACGATCTCCCTTTCGGTTTTCTTCGCAACCCCGGCAGGCATCGGCCCTAGCGGACCCCGTCAATTCTGCTGACATCTCTTTGAGGCGCGCGTGGAACACAACGTGCCGTCGACCCGGGCCTGGTCCTTATCGGACGGTGAGCTACCCATTACTCACAGTCCGCAAGCCCGTGCCTACGGTGGCCGGAAATCGGCTTACGACTCCCGACGCCCTGGGCGTCTCCTCCTGCGGCGGTTAGGGGCGTGAGGGCGCGAAATTTGCCTCTCCCTCACGCGTTTCGCCTCCTCCTTCGCGAGCATTACCGCTTCGCAGAAGTAGGTGACGGCCTCCCATTTCCTCCTATTTTACCCCCTCGGGGGATGATTTTGCAACAACGCTGTACGACGGAATTCCTTATTTGTTACCAATTTTTTTTTTCTTGTTTTTGAGCTGCTGGGTTTCCCATACAAAATTTCATCCCCTATATCACCCCTTATTGAATTATTTTTTAAACAAAAAGTAGCATATGTCCTTTCCCAGGATGCCATCTGTATCCTTGCCAAATGTCGAAATCCGTTCAATCGTTTAGCGTCAAAAGTTAACATAAAGACAGACAGACTAGAGTTAATATCGAATTTATAATAATATAATATAAAAAAATATTAATAATACAATATAAGTTTATAAGTAATAAGCATGGATGGATAAGTTAGGATAGTTAGGATTATGCTAATAAATAGTAACCACACAGCCGCAACACAACTGGACTATGACAAAGCAGTACGTGTTCCTGAGATAATAGCGTGGATTAGGAGCGAGAGATATTACCACTGAACATACAACTTGGTAGTGGTAGCAGTCATGATGTGCACTAGACATAGTGTGAGTCATAGTCATAACGAATGAATTTCAGTGACGAGGTCAGTCACACTCATAGATGAGTGTGTTTAATACTGAAATTGTTTCAATGAAAACTTGGTATAGGTTAAGGTTGCATGTTGCATTATAATTGATTAATTATACCACATTCTGCAAGTGCATAATTTTGCGACCTCCCAGTTCGGTGCTGCATTCTGAATGCAAGTCTAGATCTAATTATTTGGGAATTAAAACTAAATATTTTTGCATAACATCTTACTGTCATGGATTTCCGCCAAGTAACGCCTGATTCCATAACTTGTCAAGATGTTGATTAATATGTCAGTAGCTGTTACCTCTTACAGGGACTTACTGAGGGCGAGGCTTAGTTTCCGGTTTGGACAGTTCAAATTAATTGTTTGTGCTCCGTAATTGCAGTAGCTATAGCCATGATAGCCTAGTGGTGTGACCGTCGGACGGCCAAGTCATAGGTCTCGAGTTCGAACCCAAGGCACGCACCTCTGACTTTTCGAATTCATGTGCGTATTGTATAATTATCACTTGCTTCAAAAACGGTGAAAGAAAATATCGTGAGGAAATCGGCATGCCTGAGAGATGGCATGTGCAGCCAAGTCAGAGGCCCATGGGCGACATAAAAACCCTGACACCAGGTTAGTCACTAACCACACGAAAAAAAAACCTTCAGCAGCAAAAGCTTATTATTATTGTCTAAACGGGAAGTATCGACGGGGATCCGCGACAAGAGCAACCACTGTACAATGTGATTAGTTATGTTATATTCGATCTGAAGTTTCCCAGTATTTTTTTAGACTGAGTACGCAATGGACGGTAGGTTTTTTTAATAAAAATGGGGAAGCAGTATTTGATCGTTCAAATCATCCATTGTATGAAATGAATCAGTACTATAGTATAGTTCCTACATTACAAAAAAAATCAAGAAAACAAGTATCAAGTTGTTTTTTTTTTCTTGTTGTTTTTTCTTTTAACTAACATTTAATATAATCTAGATCTGTCTGCACACTTATCAGCAGTCTGCGTCAGTTCCGAGTTCCCTCACTCGCTAGATCAGAGACCTTCGCCCCGCGCCGCCGCCGCGCCGCCGCCCGCCCGCTCTGCGCCGGCGCACAGCCGCCGTTGTATACTTACATACTTACTAGGAGTACGTCAAATTACACAATGTGTACATATTAGCTCTGCATTGCTGCTGTTTAATTAACAGATGTGGAAGGTAATGTTGTGACTGGCTGTGCTTATTGGGCATTGTTTCAGTTACCCATCCAAGTGCATTATCATGTAGGTATGTATTGCAGCGAACGTTTCCTTTAAGTTGTTTATAAATAATTAAAAACCTTTAGCTTATGTTTAAGTTTCCATACGTGGCATACGTATACACAAAGTCACGTGTTTTTCCAACGAGGCTAGGCAGAACCTACAGAACGCCAGGAATGCCCGGAGTACGCTGACTTATACTTACTAGGCAGGAAGGATATCACGACTAATTTCTTTCTTAATGGCGAAAGCAGAACAGTTGGTTGTACATATTTAATCATCAATTAAACCAAATATGTAACTCGGACTGTGGCAGATCAACGTGACAAACGTTTTAATTGATGTTTTATTTAATTACCCAGTTGTTTTAGGAGAGAGTTTATTGATCCTGGGAACTGTACATTGGCAGAACGGATGGCGATTGGTGGATAGTCAGCACCTGCATTTAGACTTCATAGTTTCAAAAGTTTTCTAAATAATGTAAACGAACAATGACATTAATATGAGAGTGTAGTAGGTACTCGTGAAAATTAACAATTATGAAAGGAAAAAAATCTGCACTCCCTACAAAATGCAGTACTTGCCTTCGCGATCTAAATATAAGGAACAGTTTTTTTTTTTCCTGTTTCTCTGTTGGCCCCTCGTTGTTTAACTTAACACAGTATGGCCATCTCCCTTATTATTTGGCACTGACGTAAATTACGTCACATAATTTTATTGTAGTGTAGATCGAAGTACAAAACACAATTATTGATATCTTAATTAGTAACCTCGATGTTCAAGAAATCGTGACACATCATATTCTATGAGCTACGTCCGTCAAATACCTACTTGTGATGATTTACAATTTCATGGGAATAATATTTCTGCAACTATGACTTAAAACTTATTCATATTCTTAATAATATATTTTTTGCATTTCATAATGTAGGTATAAAGGTGTTACAATGGCTTAAAGCTATGGTACAATTACGAACCCTGTAGGGCACAGCAAAAAGTATAAAATTAATTCATAAAATAAAAAAAATTGTTAAGTAACAATCTATCAATTTTTAAATAACTATGTTCTTAACATTAATTGAGATCAGTTATGGTACATGATAATTATTTGATAAGTCCAATTAAACATAATATCATATTATAATATTTATCCATGTATGTATGAATGTATAAAAATTGATTTAACAATATTCCATTTTTTAAAGTTTTAACCATTTTTTTTGTCGTGTATGTTTTCGTTTATTGTGTAGTATGCTTTTTTAATTAATATTTGCTTGATCTTATTTATAAATGTCGTATCGCTGGTTTCATTTTTGATTGCATCTGGTAGTTTATTAAACATTTTTATGGACATTACGTAGGGGCTACTGAAATGTAGTTTCATGCGCGCAGAACATCAACATTTGTATATCTGACAGATCGGTCTTTATGGTTATCGCCGCCCGCGGGTTGTGAAAATGTTCATGTATTTTCTAACAAATTTGCATGTTTCTAGGATATACACAGATGATAAGGTGAGTATTCTATCTTTTATGAAAAAGGGTTTACAGCTATCGGTTTGTTATATGTTGACTATGATCCGAGTTAATTTCTTCTGAAGAATTGAAAGCGTAAGCACGTCAGTGCTATTTCCCCAGATTATAATGCCGTAGCTGGGCTATGCATGAACGTAGGCGTAGTATCTAGTAAGTGCAGTTGAACTTAAATTATTAGCGATGAGTACAAAGCGATAAATCGTGTTAGTTAATAATCGCTAATTGCTTTTATAGCTATCGAAAGGTCAGTTTTCCAATAAAATTGCTGAAATTAAAAAGATTGCCTTTCCAATTTAGGCAAAATCATTAAAAAAAGTCGCGAAACCATTTTTGCAAATAATCTAGATTGTTTTGGAGAAGTGCCGAATTAATCGATGTCAGTGAGGGCCGAAGTAACGGTGCAGGTAGTGCGTCCGGGCGTTGCCCACAGATATACATAAAACTGGGCATATATTGCCCACATATGCTTAACCCATCGCTTTGTATGCGGAGCCGCGAGCAGAAGCGAACGTGCGAGCGGACGCGATTTTTGATTTAGCGGCTCTCGAGCGCCATTTCGATTTGGCAAGGTTTCAATACTTGATAGGATTTGAGTTTGTATGTATAATGTATGGCGTGTGTCACACTGGCACACGGTGATGCAATAACGGTACATGCAATTCGATTTACTGATCACGACTCCGGTTCTTCGATGCACTGACGGCATCAAATTGATGGTGCACTTCATCCTTTAAGTGTACTTTAAACTTAACAGTGGGTAATAAGAACTAAGCAAAGAAGTACTTAAGACATTCTGTAAGATTGTATAAGATTTTCTGTATATGTTTTTGGGAAATAAATAATAATAATTATTATTATTTAAAGGATCTTTGACATTTCTCGGGATCCTAGGGTCCCGGACCTTAGGAAGGCGTACGAGGGGCCGAAACCAACTCGCAGAGGCCTGTTAGACATTTTTAATTAAATGAGGCACATTATTATTATTATTCATAGAATGAGGCGGTTTGCATCCCCTACCAACGTACACGGACAACCTACACATATCAACATTGCTTTTACTTAATTACTTTTCATGCACGTGATGCAGCCAGTTTTAATAACTACAATAAGTACCTACCTAGGTATGGATGACGTGATGAAGTGATATAATAACATGCAATATTGAAACCCTTGACACGGTTTTCAATTATCATCACAATATCAGCCTGTAAATGTGCATAGATGCACATGGAACTTGCACATCGCCATGTCAGTACATAGGCAAGTTATCATAAACACTTCACTTTGCTCGACATATATTTATGGGAAGATTTCGTTTATTGTTAATATTACAGTTTTCAGGCGCTGCAGGCATGAGCTAGCCGGAACGACAGAACAATTTATTAGGAGACAGGAGAGTACTGCTTGTGCGGAAGGCGACCCTAACATACATAGTTGGGAAAAGGCGAGCCAGATGTCGAGAAGGGAGATGCTGACCATGGGCTTGGATCACTTGGACGACTTCGATAAGATCTTTCGCTGGTCTTGGACTCTGGAAGAGAAGTGACTTAGTCCTCGCCGATTTCTTCACATGGTCAACACAGTCAACAACTGGACCAATATCTGCAAACTTGCTCATCATGATCGTCCCTAGGTATTTATTTAGAATGCGGCGGAAATGATTTTGTAATAAATGTCACTCTACCACTGCGACATAATATTATGTCAAGTCCGAAGACTTGTCAACTGCTGACTGTGTGGGCGAGGTGAAGGTCACGGTCATATACCTCATACGCACCAGTTTTAATGCTTAATGCTTAATATTAGAGATTTATTGACGGAAATAAGTATCAATGTCACAAAACCACTTGACAAAATTATGAATAAATGAATATAAGGTCAGTGAGAGCTACAGGGCGGTAAGCAGAACAACTATTAGACTTGGACGGACGGAAAAACACCAAACTTATTTCATAAGACTACTCTCTACTTGCCGATTTTGGCACGAACTCTAAAAATAGAAACATGATGTTAGAAACATTAAAAAAACCCTATTAGTAGGTATACAATAACAACGCAAAGATCGGTTCTTTAATTATGCAGAAATCCGTCGGAAACAACACATCTCAGCACTTTTTACAACTATCATTATTCTAAATGCCTAAGTTCTTATAGCATTACAAGCAAAAAATATTCAGAAAAACATGTATGATTTATATAAATACAATACATAATGAAATTGCTTGCCAAATTCACATCATTTGAATAAAACATAGTCACAGAAGGTTCACTAAGAAAATAATTGTAAATGAAACACGGAGAAAAACAATTCACAACACTTTCTAACACTTTCGACTCCACCCACTTTTCATAGAACTCATAGCCATGCCGCCATACATTTTGAAAGTGCACCCTCCGGGAGGGTTCCGGCATTACTTTTGCGCTAAAGTTAACCATCACGGACGGGCAACATTAGGTTTAAAACCGTGTTATAAAACACTGTAGAACGAAGTAAAATTGTGTTTTTAGGGGGTCTTGTCGCTATAAGTAGTTTCCAACCTTAAATTTTTTTTTGTGAATATTTGTGACCGCGAACAAAAACAAAATTATACATATACTTGTACATATTATTATTATTTTAAGTCTGTCAGTTTTTAAAGCATATAAATACGCGTGGGGATATTAAGTAAAAAAAAAAAATTGTTGGATTTTCAAACCAACGCATATACTTACTAATAAATCTAATTAAAATATATATCAGATTTTATTTTCATTGTTTATAATCCTATATTCGCTAAGTAAAACCTACATTTAAAATGAGCCCGGCCAGGGTTGGAAAAAAAAACAGTTTTTTTATTTTGTAAAACAAACAGTTCAAAATGTTTTAATTTAGTTTTTTTTTTGTTTTTTTTTTCATACAATTTTAAAATTTACCTAAGGAAACATTTACAAAAACGATCAGAAATTCAGAATAACATAATAATACAACAACGTAATACGAGTTTTAGTTAGTTAATAGTAACTAATAAACTACCTATCTAACCTGTGAACATACTTTTTTTTAAAAATCAATCTAAGTAGGTATGTAACAAAGATACTGAACCACCCAGAACACTCTGTACGTTCAGAATTGCGAATTCCGACTTTCGTTCTTAGATGTACCTACTAAAGTATATTTAAATATGGGGAAGTCCCCAAAATTATTGCGGGGAATTACCTCTTTTCGACAAGTGATGAAGTATAGATATACATAGGTAGGATGGACTATATTCAGATAAAGAGAATCCCCAAAATAGTTGAGGGGAATTCCTTCATTTCGACCGGCGACGAAGTGTAGTAGACTATCAATCCTTTTAAATTTATTTTCGAGCTATTTGAAGTCGTAAAAATGTATAACTTTTCATTTATTTCCATTCATTCGCGATTTAAAAGCATGTTTTTTTTTCTTAATGTTTAAAACATTATTTTAAACTTGTTTTATACTGTGATTTTAAACACTTAATAAAAACTTTGTTTTATTTCAAAATGTAAAACACTGTTTTAAATACGTATTTTAAAACAACTTGTTTGTTTGATGCCAACCCTGCTCCCAGTATCCCATATGTGACTAGGTGAATCTTCCAGGAGGGCTCCCGGCACTGAACGTGTTAAAAGTAAATGCAAATTAGTAGGTTAATCATATTAACCTAATTGATTATCTGATTGATTATTCGTAGTCTGATTGATTATAATAAATATGATTCTCGAGTGTCATTTTAAAATAGGTACTGTCTTAGTTATAAATGTGCAAACGACAGTATTAAAATCACAGCTGGAAATAAGCACTACCTAATGTTTTTTCGCCAGTTATTGAGTTTAAGGGATCGGATTGGTCGGATTAACTCCAACCAGCATATATTATAAGTATCCAACACATTAAGCTCATGGCTACACATGCCACTTCCTGATGGCTGCTAGTGTGTGTAACCTCTCTGCAAGCGCTATAAGGAGTGGATCTTCTAAGCTCGCTGTTATCGCCGCGTGTCCGTGGTTCAGTATCAAGGGTATCGTCCGGCCGCTGGTCGCCGTTGTTTATAACTAACAGTTACATAAGCGCGCGCGCAGTGCCATGCGACGCGCGAGGATAGAAGCGCGGGCGCCGGCGGCGTCGCTGGCGCTCGCTGTGACAACTCTTCTGGTTGTGGTAGCTACAGCAGCAGCTTCAGCTGTTCCAACTCCTGACACCCTCTCAGCGCTCGGCGCCATCTTACCGCCCTTCTTCAGTGAACACTTCGATGAGCTGGTGAAGGCGGCGTCTGCTAGCTGTACGTGATGTTTGTGGTGATCGTTATTGTTTTGATAAGCAAGAAGTGATGCAGTGTAATGTGTGATGTTCGGTAGTCGTTTAGTGCCCCTTATCTGAATGTAGACAAAGACCTGGAGGCATGATAGTAACAGCATCATCATCAACCTTCCTGCGGAAAATTCAGTCTTCAATAGTGGGGGCAGTGTAGGATCTTTGATATATTAGTAAAGAATATAACCATCATCCTTCTCAGGTTCGTCTTCAACATTAAAATCAACACTACTTACCCTTTCATAAAACGAAAGCGTGAAGACTTTCATGAAATGTCTCTGAGCTTGAACTTGTGGCTTCCAAATATGTACTACACCACTAAAGCTCGTCTAAGCTGAAATGACGTATACGTATTAGTTTTAACACTACGTTAAATGCAGTAGTGGGGGCGCGTCATATCAGCTTAGACGACGCTACCTACTGTAGTTCAATCCATGCTACAAGTGAGACACTACGTTGAACGTGTGTTCTTTGTGATCCCTAATATTCCAACGGAACACAAGTGGCTTGATTAAAGTATTGGATAGACAGATATTAGGCTAATTAAATTTCCATAGAACTACGAGAATAGAGCTCTTATCACAGTTGTATTGTTTTGTACATATATCTGTTCACGGGTACTATTGAAGGAAGACTCCCAATTTAACACTTTGAAGGACAGTACACGAGACACAATAGAAGTTTTATTATTATGACGCTTATGGGCGTATAGTGTCCTTCAAAGTGTTAATCACAAATAACTTACTGCTGCACTTTCAATTAACGGGTTATTATAGGCGAATATTTCGACCCTCCCACTGTCGAGGCTCCCATGTCAAAAGTTAACGTCCTACAATCCGCTTATTTGTCTGACGTTTTACTTCAGCTGAAAAAAAGACGAGTTTGGTCAAGTAGCTTACTCAATCATCAACATATTATATTATCGTCCTGCACAAGCCTGCCACCAACTTCATAAAACTTTAATAAGAAATACAGTTTTCTTTACTTTTCCAGCTTTAGTGTAGTAATTATACTCGTATTTTACAATGCATGTACTCAAAAACAGCGTTTTCCAAGCAGCCTAACTGTGCGAAAAGTGTCACCTTTTACTTGCTTGCTTTTACTTTTCAGTTTTTTTTTTAATTTTAACTTCGTGTTCAGCCCGATGCATGGCTAGACGACGAGGACGAGGGCTTGTGGCTAAGTAATAACAGCCGCACGGGTCGATCGATCAGGTTAAGCTACGTTTGCCGCAGTTGGTTCGTGGATGGGTGACTATCTTTACATATCAAGACCCTTCCGTGCCTCAGAAAGCACTTTAAGCCGTTTGTCCCGGCTGTCATTTGTAGATCTTTGATAGTCGTTACCGGTAGTTAGAAGCCCAAAAGTCTGACAACCAGTCTTACCAAAGTGTTACCTAGTAACTAGGTTGTGGAGGTCAGATAGGCAGTCGCTCCATGTAAAATACTGTTATTCAGCTGCATTCGGTTAGACTGGAAGCTGACCCCAACATAATTGGGAAAAGGCTGGGCAGATGATGATGCAAAGAGTTTTTATTATTTGAGAAAAGTTTTACAAATTAGATGATGATTGATTGATTTATTTTCTTTCTTTCTTTCTTCCTTTCTTTATGATGACGATGATCATAATGATGATGACGATGGCGATGGCGATTGCGATGGCGATTGCGATGGCGATGATGATGGTTAAAGAAAAGAAGTCAAAGTCAATAAAAGGCAAAGTCATGGTGATAGCAATGGCGATGGTCAAAGTCAGTTAAAGTCAGTCAAAGTCAATCAAAGTCAAAAAGTCCCTGTCAGTCAAAGTTAAAGTCATGGCGATGGCGATGACGATGATGAATAGTGTTTATCATTTATATACGACAGCCATGGTGTCAGACGATATGCGAGTACTGTAAGGCTCGCTCGTTTTTATGGTTCCGTACTCAAAAGTAAAAAACGGAACCCTTATAGGATCACTCGTGTGTCTGTCTGTCTGTCCGTCTGGACCGATTAACTTGAAATTTGGTACACATATGTATTTCTGTGACCCAAACACGAACGTGTAACATAAATAAATACATTTTGTATATAGGGGTCACTTTTGATGGGCAAACAAGAAAATTAAAAACAACATTTTGCTAACAGTACCGCGTGATATATCAAATGAAAGGACTTATTGCGAGGATCTTAAAAATATTTGTTATATAGTTTTAAAATAATTACTTTTAATGATGTTTCAGAAATTCGATGAAAATTGACCATTCCGCCCTTATCTCTGAAACTACTGGAACTAAAATTAAAAAAAAATACATAAAAGACATATACAAAAAACGTATAAGAAGTCTATGGTCTTAAAATAACATGGTAAATCTCTCAATACTACCTTACATTTGCAGTTGGAACGTTTGGGAGAAGATGTTTATCAACTACAATGTTAAGTTTGTTCTTGGAATAAATAAATTCATCTACACTACGGAACCCTTCATTGTGCGTAGTCCGACACGCATTTCGCCGGATTTTTTTTATTTCCAAGCGCAATGTATAGTAAAACGTTGTATGATACACGTGCGTAAGATGATTTCTGACTCGTGTCGACTTATACACTCGTCGGAAATCGCCAACTTTCCGCACTTGTAGCATAAATAACTAATGTAAGTTAAACATTATTGTTCCGGAATAAATTCTCTTAATGATGGTGAAAACCTCATCAAAATCCGTTGCTCATTTTAGAAAAATAACGCAGTTACACAGACAGGCACGAAAATCTACTTTAATTTATGATATGTATAGAAGTAAAATCCAGTAGCATTGCGTTATTAGCACTGCGTGAGTTGAGTAGGATCTACTATAGTGAACATCAAGACACATCATTATTTTATAAGCTTTTTTAATGAAATATATTAAAATAACAACGAATCATTTAGAGTAAACAGTAGCTAACCTTTTCTTAATAAAGAGAATCACATTAAGTGGACCTCCAGACATCTCGCACAAGATCACACTTCAATGTTCTACGATGCTCCAACTCAATGCCATTTAAATAATCAAATGTCATCTTAATCAAATCTTAAATAACTATTAATATAATATATTAATATATATTGCATTCTGATATTATACACAAATGAATGAAATAATATAGAATCTTAATGAATCTGAATCTATTACGTACAAAGGTAATCATTTAAAATACATCGACAAAGGTCAATGTGAGTAAGCTAAACAACACCAACAAAAGATTCCCGCTGCGAACGAGTTGAGTGGGCGAGCACTGCCCGGCACAACGTGAACCGCGGCCGAACAGACAACCGTACTGAATTTGGCAAAGTTTAAGACACTCGCCTTACAAGTCACGCGCCACGAAATTCCCAAGATGTGCTGGACGCTTTGCATCTTAAACAATGTATTTAACCGTGATTTATGGACGATAACTACAGATTACATTGAAACTTAGTACTTAAACATTATAATCTAAATAACTTCATGATCATGTTAATCATTTTATTTTGATCAGACACATGTTCTGCCTTACTTTCGTTAGATGCCGACGACGTGGTTTACACCGACAAGGCATCGATCGATTTTAAGTTCAATTGATCGAAATCTTAGAACACAGTCACATACAGACGGCATACTGTGATTTCCTTGAGACTTCCTTGAACTTCTCAAGGAAATCACAGTATGCCGTCTGTATGTGACTGTGTCTCTAGAGTTACTTGTAACTTGTTCCAGGTGAGGCTCTCCCGCAGCAGCTGCTGTTCTCGCGCAGCACGTCACTGGAAGCGCCGCAGACGCAGCTGCTGAGGTTCACGCGCAGCGGGCGGCGCGCGCTCAGCGTGTCCAGCGCGGCCGAGCGCGTGAGGCGCGACGACGCGCTTGTGCTGTACGTGCCCGGTTGGTGGAACACGCCCAACGACGCCTCCTCACGTGCCGTCGTACACGCACTCATGACCAAGCACTCCACCGTGCACCTCCTCGACACGCGCCTCTCTTTCTGCCGAGGATACGTCACCTCCGTGTCCAACGTGTCACCCCTCTCTCATTTGCTCTTCAACTTCTTCAAGAAGCTACACAAATCAGGATACCCTCTATCCTCAATTCATATCATAGGTTTTAGTTTGGGCGCACATGTCGCCGGCTTAACCGGAAAATTGGTGAGAAGAAAACTGAACAGTACATTAGGTCGCATCACTGCGCTGGACCCGGCGCGGCCGTGCTTCGCGCGTTCCGATTACAGGCTAGACAAGGGAGACGCGCAGTTCGTGCAGGTGATTCACTCGAGCACCGGCGTGCTGGGCTTAGAGGACCCGGTGGGCCACGCCGACGTGTATGTGAACGGCGTGAGCGGCAAGCACCCCGAGTGTCGCGACCGGAGCATCAGTCTCGAGTGCGACCACGCGCAGGCCTGGAAGTTGTATTCAGCATCGGCGATGAACGACAAGTCGCTGATAGGCCGCCGCTGTGCCAGCTGGGACGAACTTCTGCAGAACGAGTGCAGCGGGCAAGAGACTGTCCTGGGGTACTCGTGCAGTTCCAATGCGAAGGGAATGTTCCTCTACAAATCAGAGGAGAAACCCGAGCCGCAGTTTCGACAGCGAGAACTGCAAGTGTTCAACCCCTTTAGCTTACTGAGGTGGCCGTTCAGAGGCTGGCAAAGTAATAAGTAACAAAACACCATAAACAAGTATTTAATAACTACCCAATTAAAATAATAAGGTGCATCTGTGATTCTGTGTTCGTGAGTCGTGACAATTTTGCAGTAGGTTTATAATCTATGATTAATTTCGAATTAATTTGCCCCTTTAATATTTAAGTGCACAACGTTGTGATTACGTGACTGTGATATTATTTAAGATATAGGTAAATTTTCGTTTGTGAAATGCAGTTCTGTTGTAATAAGAAAAAAAAAAATACTGAGCAGCGTGTTTTATTTTTACGAGCGTACAGCGCCATCTAGTCAGTAGAGTTAGTTGAGTTAATAATAATATTTTTATGTAGCGTTTCTAAAACCATCCGCTTGGCGCCGCCACCGGCGACTATACTCAGTCAAGATTGATGGGAGGGTTTGCTAACCATTAAGTTGGACAGAGATTTGTGCGACGGATATTTACATTATTTATTTAACCAAACACATAAATTGTGTTTATCTGCCGGTTAGTAACTTTTAGAAACTGCTACAGCTAAGTTGCGTTACAACAAAACATTAAGTACGGTACCTACTGTCACAGATAATATAATACTACAGTCGAGTTCTAAATTAAAGTAAAAAAATATATCGTCGCTGTAGAGAGAGAAATCATTAAGTGCAAAAAGCTAATTTCGAGATAACCGTGTTTTAAAGTTTTTTAGTTCTTTGAATCGGTACAACACATTAACGCATAAATGCATAATATAGTTACAAAAATGGTTTTTATGATCACAGATTCTCTAAATCTGATGTGAAAGTGATATTTTTACCCTGCACTCTAATATTCAGTAAATTATAAAAATATTTTACCGTAACTGAGAAATATAATAAAGAGTTAGATAGTTAATTTTAGCATACTACAAAATGTCATTTAAATCTGATCAAATATATTCGACGAGAACAGTGATAGTGACACTTAGTTATTTCTTGCAGACGAAAGCTTTACATGAAATGAAATTTTGTATGCGAAAAATAACTAAGTAACATTAATGAACAGTGCAGCCCCAGTAATTGAGAAAACGTTCGTAAAAACATTGTCATAAATTACTCAAGTAAGTTAATTTTCATAGACTGTTTTTTTCATTAACAAGTAGTTATGTACTTCTGACATTCTCGTGTTATCTAAAATTCAAATAAAAATCAGCTCTTTTACCTTTTCATAAGTATAATATAATGGGTTTAAAAACGCTTTGACATCATTAACTCATTTTGGCTAAAATGTCACTTATTTACTTCTCCCACTACAACGACGATATTCACAAACGATATTAAGTACATATGTTATTATTATATTCGGCTCGCGCGCGGTTGATCACAGTTCTAACGTAAGCTAACTCATCTGGTCGGGGTGCGAAAATACAAAGGCGGATGCAACACAGACAGTAGCTGTTCTGTAACGCAGCCGCGTCTCTCCCTATGAATAAAGTAGGTATTACAAACACGATTACGAAAACTGTCTGCAATGTGATTTGCTCCGAAAGACATTGTTTTAACGACGTAACGCACCTTGCGCTAAGTAGCCTGCCTACCTTTGTTTTTGGGTGGTAGATTGTCAAATAACTTGTCCCGCTCTGGGCGGAGCAGGAGGGCGTGTCAGACTCTTACTGACTTAAACCCATCCGTATTCTTTCAGTTGCCTTGTTGCCGGGGGCCACGATCTCCCTTTCGGTTTTCTTCGCAACCCCGGCAGGCATCGGCCCTAGCGGACCCCGTCGATTCTGCTGACATCTCTTTGAGGCGCGCCTACGGTGGCCGGAAATCGCCTTGCGATTCCCGACGCCCTGGGCGTCTCCTCCTGCGGCGGTTAGGGGCGTGAGGGCGCGAAAATTGCCTCTCCCTCACGCGCTCCTCCTCCTCCTTCGCGAGCATTACCGCTTCGCAGAAGGAGGTGACGGCCTCCCATTTCCTTTCGCTCCGTACCAGGCCTGAACCAGGGCCGGACGCGAGAGATCACCGCCGCCGATCGCCTCCACGAGGACACGGCGATGCTCCGCCCAAGCTGGGCAGACCTCCACCGTATGCTCCACCGTGTCCTCCGGGCGATGCACACAATGATGACACCCGGGCGTTTCTTCCCGCCTTATCCTGTGCAAGTACCTCCCGAAATAGCCGTGTCCGATGAGGACCTGCGTCAGGCGGAAGGTGAGGACGCCGTGGCGCCTCTCTAGCCACTCCTCAAAAAAGAGTCTTATCGCCGCAATTGTGGCGTGCCCAGCGCTGGGTTGCGACAATCGCACTCTTCATGACGCCATGAGATCCCGCCGGAGCTCTGTCCACTGTGCCATGATTTCTCGCGGCAGCGGAGTTAAGCCCCGGAGTTTCGCCTCCTCGCGCCACTCCCAAATATGCGCGGCATGGCGGTAATTCGGCAAGGAGGCTCGCCGCCTCGCAGGAGACCGTGCGGTATCCTCGGGCCAGCCGGATGGCCATGACCCTCTGGGACGCGTTCAACCGGCGGGCTGGCCGCAGCCTTAGTGAACGCGCCCACACCGGCGCCCCGTAAAGGGCCATAGACCGCACGACCCCTTCGTAGAGCCGGTAGGAGGCGTTTGGATCCCCTAGATTGGGCAGGAGCCGCTTCAACGCAGCCTGCGACGCAACCTGCGAGCAAATTACAAGTACCTAAGTAGTGGTCGCGGTTGGTCACAGTTCTAACATAACCTAACCCATTTCACCCAGTTTTGCGATTGTTTATGATCTAACGAAAATAATACTATGTTATTTTTTCAACTGATTATAACCTCCCTAATGTTTAAATAACAGTTAAAAAATCATTGCCCTTATTTAAATAATCTCAAATCCAAAGCAACACTTGTGTTTCTTTATACCTACTCAATTTAACAAGGTTTCACATAATTGCTTTAAACGTAGCATGCCTGTTAACGCGGCGTCTACAAAAACTATTCAAATCAGATTGATAGCTTTCCTTTTGAGCGTGAAATTTCATTAACAGTAAAATATCACGTTTCTCAGGCCATTTATATTCCATCAGAGCTCATCAATATATCCGGGGCAGCACATCGTGTTCGTGACGGCTGATTAATGGTACTCAGCGAGTCGGGGGCGGCTGCGGACGGCGCGGGGAACTGCCTGTCCCCCCGGCCGCAGCCACCCGACGCAGTCCTGATAGTAGACCTGACGAGTCCAGATTGTATAATAACTAGTTCGTCTATCTATTTTTTATCGATTTGGTTTGGGACCGGGCCGCACGCCGGACGCAGTTGAATGTACGTCGGCACGCACGTCATTGCTCGGAGGTCTTTGTAAGGAACCTGCCACATTGTTGTTGTAAGTATTCGCAAAATCGTAAGTCGCAACGTTTTTAAGTAAGTGTCTTATGTATTAACAAATAAATCTCTATTAAAAGTACCTGTGTAAGTATCTTTCTGTAAAAACCTCGTAACTATAAATTTTTGAACTAGAACTTTGTCAGTCAAGTAAAAGCTACGAAACTAAAGTTAACAATAACGTGAAAAGACAAAATGTTAATCAATAAAAGTTCATTTATAACAGAAATGTGGGTTGTTACAATTTCACAACAAATTAGTCCCATGATGTTTTTCTGTCCCCCACTTGAATGTTACAGAATATAAGTATCCCCGTATTAAAAACTCGTCCTGTAGGTATGATTTTATCGATACGTGAATGCATTGGGCATCACTTTCGACATCCCATAGCTCCACAAAGCTATTCTTGAAATCATATAACACATACATATCTATATTATTAACTTCGAAATAAGACAATAGAACAAATCAAGAGCGCGACGGCACCTTGTAGCTGTCAGGTAGTATTAAGTTGCACACTGACAACTTTGCGCATAGATGGCGGCAGGTGTTCCGCCTGCGAGTACTTCTGAACAGGCACAGAGAACAACAACAACTTCTGTAGACTCGAGCGAGGTGACGTCAGAGTGCTGAGTGCTCAATGCCCACACTGAACTACAAGGGTGCGGGAGAGCGGGTCGAGTTAGTTGGCCATTGTTTGTGCCGATTATTGGAGCAGTCCGAACTATTTGTAGTTTTGTTTGACATGTCTTGCTTGTCTTTTTGCAAGTATTGATATTTTATGCTGAACTTAAATAATAATGACGAGCCTGTAAAGTTTAAGACTTGTCTGTGTTTGTGTTGAGTTCTCAGAATGACATAACATTCTTAATTTAGATTGCATTTATTTATGTTCAGCCTGTATAGTATTCTCTCTTGAAGAGATTCAAGGGAGAATATTTTAGTAAAAACTCAAAGATAACACACAGGAAGAAACATGTTTATCTTTGTACTTATTATAGTAAAAAAGTCAAGAGTCAAATGTCGGCCGAACAAAATCGAACCCTGGACGACGTAGGTTACGGAATAAAATGTGGTATTCAGGTAAAATCACACGGTATATTTAAAAGGTAAAATATTGAAGTTTACATGTTTTTTAGGAAAAAAATAAAAAAATTAACTCTTTAAGCTAATTACTAGGTTTAACTAATATTAGGTTTTACTTTCTCGGGAAACACTAGGCCCATCAGTATACATAATGTTTAACTCGATATTCGGTATGACTTGGACGGACGTCTCGATAGATATCGCTCGAAAGCCCTGTACCCTAATTGCGTAACTTATTTTCGTTAACAATTATACCTAATTTGTTAATTTTGACAGTTCAACAACATTTATTGCATTATTTACGTTGTTGAGCAGATTTTTTTTTTCCAACTTATCAAGCAATGGATTAGCAATCTGTTTCAAATCGAAACAGATTGTGTTGTATTACGCAATTAGGGTACTGGTCGATAATCGCGTATAGTACCATAATTAAAATTGTCGCGATGAACCTTATCCGTTTGAGGAAATCGGAGCCTAATTGAACCTAATATTACAATTTAAAATATTTAAGACGGCCTAGATACCGTTAGTTAAAAAAGGAAGAACTAGTATCTGAAGTAAAATGTTGTAGTAGAAAAAGAACCGCTTTGGAGTTGCCTGCACCAGGACCAGGGCAAGCCGACGCGCCGCAAGCTGGACTGGCTAGCGCTCTTTGCACTTGCTGCCTCGGGGTGGCTCGCAGAACCGCCTACGTCGCTTTCGAGACAGCAGGGCGCGGCGCTCGGCACAGCACGGCCCACGGCCGTCAAAGCCTCTAGCCCGAGGGCCGGCCGAAATCGACCTTTTTATATGTTGATACCAAGGATACCTCGTATGGGGAGAATATCCCAGATAGGTCCCAGGAATGGGCCTAATCTATCACTGTAATATCTGCCACGTGCCTGTTCACGAAACGGAAAGAAAAAAAATATCCACAGAACAAAATTTTAGTGTATATTCTAACGACCAAAGGCAGCTGACGACTGACCACTGACAACTCACCTATCTTTTCATCTTTTGCTTTCATCAAATTAAATTTGAATTTGTTTTAGAAAAAAACATTACGAAATAAGAAAATCAGACAACCTATTTTCATGCAAAGAGTTAGCAATAAAACACTTAGCAATAAACTACTGTACCAACGTAAGTACCTAGACACGAAGCGTTCTACGGGTTTAATAAATAGGGGTATAATACAGGTTAAACAATACAAGTACCTAGCGTGATGGCGTTTCATTAAATAAATAACTATGACATGTAAAATATAAGAGAAAACAACCCTGAATACATAAACGCTCAAGTTCACTTCACTAATAAGATTATGAGAACACAAACTAATGACTTTTACTGAGAATCGCAACTATCTTGAGAGTACTTTAATTAAGGCAGCCCATCTTGCCAGCAGTCCGTCCGTAACCTCCGGGCCCCCGGGCCCCGGCAGGTACCCATGTTTCCACGAAGCCGTGGAGGCTATCCCCCGGTTGCCCACGTTTGCCCACTCGCGCCCCTCGTCTGGTTCTAGAAACATGTAATTAGGCGCGCTGTGACGTCCAGACACGCCTTTAGATATAATATGTATTGTCACCACACGGATAGCACCAGAAGGTTTAGTCTGCGTAAATTGTTAATAAGAACGGAACGTTAAAATAACGAGAAAAGAAGCGTTTTGATGCAAGAGTGCAATTTGTCATAGTGCAATGATTGACAAATACTCACGCGTATCAAACGACGTTTTTCAACACACTTGTGAGGAAACGGCGAAACAGTAACTGGTTCAAAATCACCAAGGTGGCAACGGCGTAGACATATATTTTTAGAGCACATTGATACATCTCTAAAAATATATGTCTCTATGTAGTGTAGTGCTATTGTTAAAAACCCAGTGCGTTTCTTCTCAGCAGTGAAAACAAAATTACAAGTCCCAGTGTCGATTTTTTTTTTCGATAGTGCATCTCATAGCTGACCTGAGGTCATGATTATTTAACCGGACTTTCCCGTGACTGCCTTAAGCTTCTACACTCAAAGCCTCCAGCCAGGGCAAAAAACTGTGCTAATTAAAACTAGGCGAGCGCTTGCTAAGGGCACCCCCTGTGGGGTACGGACCTCGGCTTAGGGCGTCGCTGGGGGGATGACAGCAAAGATGGGACGGGCTGGAGTATCGATTCAAAAGTGAGTTTTTCTTTTATATTGCATTTTTAGAATATTCTCTCGCCATTCTTCCTTCTTTCCTGTCCTTTCTCATCCAAAATTATTACCTATTGAATATTCATTAATATTCCTTGAGATAAAGAAACCAAACCAGTAGACACGAACATATTAACGAGTTTGTAACCTGTGACTGGCTGTGAGTTCGTGACCAAACGTCGAGTACCACGATTGTTTATTATTAATTGATTACTCACATGAATAATGTTAGGGTGAGGTTCTTAAGCTGTTTTATTTCAGTACTTAGTCTTTTGGGAAGTAAGGCTTAGCTTTCTCTTCAGTCCAACACTTTATAGTATTTGAGAATTTAGTAAATCAACCGTGTCAGAGTTAGCGTTTGTTTGTTCACTCTATTCTATAGAAAAGACTTCACAAACAAAGTTGTAGCTCCAACATCTCGACCATTCGTTACTGCCCATTGTACTTTTTGAAAGAAAATCTATAGAATCTAACATTATTCTTTGTAATGAATGACTGAAGATAAACCTCGTCGCAGACAAGGATAGGTTCATCAAACTGTCCTTGTAAACTTTATACTTGCTATTGTTAACCACATACCTGATTAAAAAATATATATATATATATAATCTTTATTACTAGAAGAATAGGTACAATAAATGTGGTCTTTTTTAATGTGCACTTAGGTGTCAAAGGAGCGCTTTGGCACTCGTACTAGGATTACCGTGTATCACGAATGCTATCACCTTCCTCCGTACCAACTAGGATAGTTCGTTATACTTACAATTAAATATTGAATAAATTCTAAACAAAAATACAATTAACGTATACAAACAAGGATATATACAAAAGGAGTATGTGTGTGTGTGTGTGTATTGTAGTGTGTGTGTGTGTGTGTGTGTGTTGGTAGTGTGTGTCCAGAAGGTATGAGTGAGTATGCGTTGGTGAAAAAGTCAGATTGTATAAGTCTCTCAGATTCTTCGTAGGTGAGACCTTTCAGTCAGTTACTTACAGCTTTCCTGCATTGCTGTCGGGTAAGTAAGCAAAGATTTAGAACGGCATTAAGATTATTGTAAACCTGTCAACCCAGTATCCAATAATGCCACTGAGCGAGAGCAGTTCTATGTCTGTCCGTGCTACACAGTCTCGTTCTTTTGCGCTTGCCTTCTGGTAGCCTTAGGGAGTAGTATAGTGGCATGTTACGCAATGTTTGGAGCACAAAGAGTTGTCTACCTACCTGTTGTAGTAATCGACGAACACGAAATATCAACTATGGTGGAACTATCAACTGTTTTACTGATTCCATAGGGATTACTCATTTTTGCGGAATATTTCAAATGATTACAATTTGATTGTATGCTGTGTATCTATCTATATTAATATAAGTATTTAAGTATAATTCGGTTGCAGGCGGTAAGTCAGCTGAAGGAAACAGGTTCTGATCGCTGATCGTAGAAGCACGCGCTTGTGCCCGACCTCGGGACCTTTCGTGTTCCTGTTCTACATCTCTATTGATATACAGGTAACTATTGATAAAATTTCAAACATGTTGAAAGCTTAAGTTGCTTCATTCGTACTTATATGTTTCCGGATAGTCTATTTGAAATCCATTTTTAATGTAATTTTTAATAGGTAGGTAGGTACTGAACGTGTTGAAGACCTAATTCACTAGCTGTAACCTACTGAAAAAATTACACGTCGTATATCGTCGTCGCGATGTCTATCAAGATTAGGTGATTGAGAGGCTATCTGGAAGATTTAATAGACTGTCTAGTAAACATGATTTGAACAAAATCAATGTCGTTGTTTGAATTTTTTTGATGAAAAGTTACTTCATAGAAAACTATCTTTTTGCTTTGAAACTTACGCTTGTTAACCTATAATGAAAAGAATGAGTCCGTCGTGTGTTCGTGTCATATTTTTCTTCATTTTTTATTTATTTTACTGCTTTCGCCCACTGTAGTGAAAAAAAATGCAGCTACAACATTTTTTCACTTAAATTAAATTTCTTAAAAAAACATCGTATCAAAAATATAAAACACCAGAAAAGTATGATTGGATTAGTCGCGGATGTAATTTGTCATTAAATGAAAGAACTTAAGGCACATCCTTAGCACATCAGATGATTTTATTTACGTGTTTAGTTTCGGAGCCCGCGAAACGATTGCAATCGGCTTTTTGGTTTGCATCCACTAATTACATAAGTAAGCCGTGAATATTATCGAATAAAGATGAACATAAGTTATCCCGGTCCCGGTATAAATAGCGCTAGAATAAAAGAAATAACATATAGATGATAGATGACAACGTTCAGAAAACTGGGCCCTAAGAGCACCTGGAGAACTCCACAGACAAAACAGTGCATCGTTGCACTGTTTTGTCTGTGGAGCTCATCGGTGGCGCTTGCCACGTTTATCCGGCTTGTAAAAAGAAGAGCCTGATGGGTATTCCAATACATAAATATGAAGGCACAAAGAGGCCTCTTCAACTGGATCATGCAGTATGTAGTGCAGCAAGCACAAAGCGCACTTTCACTATCTCCCAAGTGTTCTTCTTCAGGTTTCTACGTTAATTATTGATTTATTTAGACATATGTATAAGTTATTTCAAATAAGTCGATACGTAAACTAATCACACTTTAGCGGTCAGCCATGTGTAGACGTGCAGTCGTCAGTAACTCATTCACTAGTGAATAGTCGGTGTTACGGTGTAATCGCTGATAAATATTGAGCGTCAAAGGGCGATGCTCATTGGCCAGTGTGGTGTGGCGTAGCGTATAGCGCCGCCGCCGCCGCCGCACAGTGGGTCGAAAAAAGGCCCTTGAAGACATAGGCGCTGAAATTTTAAAGTGTCGGTTTTTTTTTTTAAATGGCTTCTAATAGCCTAAAGGCTTCTAATAATAATATTATGCATAAATATACCATAGGAAACAATCTAGTAGGCAAAGAGGCAACTTATTTTATTTTTGGGAAACAAAATGCTTGGAGCTAATGCTTATATCTCCGGAACGGAGAGAATAGCCATAATATACTTGCACACGATAATGTAACTATTTATTTATTATTTTCTCCATTGATGAGCTCTATTTATTTTTTAGGCTATTGGAAGACATTTCAAGCAAAAAAACCGTCACTTTAAAATGTAAGCTCCTATGTCTTCGAGAGCCTGTTTTCGATCCACAGTGCTCCGCTGGCGAGGCGCGCGCACATCCCACAAATAATGTTATTGCAGAAAGTTTAACGAGGCAGGTTGATGCAGCGCGAGGGAATCTTGTTCGACAAGCACTTGTAATATAGATATTATGTTGCACGATCATCAAAGATATCGTGTACTGTAGTTATGACAATTCCATAGGGCTCTAAAGAGAAAATGTCGATTCAAAGGCCTTTGAACATGGCTCTGTTCAAAGTCTTTTGAATCGAAATTTTCTCTTTGTTCAACCAGGAGCTTGTATGCAAATGTACTTACATGATTGCATCTTACGATGAGGGTACTTCATATAAACTCAACGCATACTGTAGTCTAATCTAATCAACTATGAGTCTATGACATCTATGAATATACAAAAAAAAAACGCAAACATGAGTAAAATAAATAACTAGCAAATAAGCATTTCGCTGTTTTTTTACTGAAAAAAAAAAACAAAGTAAAGGCCAAACTACGTTCATCTTAATGTATAAAATAAAACATTTCGTATTGACAAAAGATTTTTTACTATTCCAAATAAGTACCGAGGATTAAATTATCGTAGTAAGGTATCAGAAATACAACAATAGTATGGAATTATTATTAGTGCCACATTGTGCCAGCCGCGGGCACTGCCCGAAATGGCCGGGTCACGCTCGGCTGAGCCGGGCATTGTGGCCGCAGGACTGTAGCAATGAGCTGATATTGTGTCGCGACAGGTTCCCGATGAGAACCAAGTCAAGATTAAATTTACTTGACAGAATTTGAGAAAGTATTTACAATTGATTCACGATTCGGTATGTGAATCTGTTCCATCCATCGAATGACGGTTATTGTTGTCAGACATGTCGATAAAGTCGAGTCAACACAATACAAAGGGTATTATTTATTACTTCATACGCCACCAAATAACTTTCTATCAGATATTCAGCTGACGCACAATGCACCGCTAAATTGAGTTCACTTAGTAAATGAATCACTGAATATAATGACCATTTGTTATAACGTCATACCAATTAGGCAAGTCCTAATTAAGGCAAGCCATTTGCACGGAGCTTAGTGTTATGTAAACTTGGGATTAGAAATGTCGATTATAGGCCATGCGTAGGATTAGTGCAAATTTTAATGTTCATAGTGACAACGAACCGTCTCCATGTAGCTAGTCCGGCAACAGTTTTGTTGGATCGTACGGACTCGTCTTTATATCTGAATGGTGATGTTCCAATCAATTCAATTGTTTTCTGTAGAGAACTAGATACAAACTGTGTATGTCAGCTGCCAGTCATCCCATACGGGTTGATATTAACGGAGGGAAGTACGTGAACGTGCTTCTCTTAGTATTTACTTCATGAGTTCATAGTGTACCTACCGTGTCTGCCCCGAAGTAGTTACCCTTAAAAATGTAATATGTAACACGTGTCCTCGAATGCATTCAGCAGTGTAGCTTTGTTCAACGAGTAAATCCGAAGAGGGTGAATACAAAATGTACCGTACCTATCTACCTAAACAGGTATTCTTTACAACACTCTTTAAGAAACTCTCAACGGCTCTAATACCAGAGCTTGTTACTCCGGACGTGACGTGCATAGCAACGCTCCTGAGCCTGAGCTCAGGAGCGTTGCTATGCACGTCACTTTGTGAACTAAGATCGATATACTTACGAGAAACTAATGACATTCGTACGACGTGCCTCTAGTACAGCTGTACAGACGTAGAGGTGGTAGGCGGCAGGCGCACAGAACCGAGCGTTTAGTTTGTTCTCTAATGGACTTTTGATACGAGCCCCTTGCACCGGACGCGACCGACATTAGGCGCGACTCAATTGGATGCGCCCAGCTAGGAAATTATCGTTTTAGCCGCGGCTAATGCTCCTACGATAATTCTCGAAGTTTCCAGGAAACAAATAATCTTAGTTTCGTTAAAAAGAGTTCGTTAGGAAATCATTTACCAGTAACTGTGCGTGGAATCGATACCTTAATGACAAAACTCGCACGCATTACGATGTTCTCGTTAAAAACGTTAACAAAACACACAGTTCTGAAAATCGTTCTATGTTTATTGTAAGTCGGTGCCACCGTGCCATATTACCCGTTGCTATTTAAAAAGTGTCATGTGTGCAATTACCGAGATAAGGACGATTGCAGATAGTCGCGCCCCCTGCCGTGTCGCAGCATTACCGCGTGTACGTGCGCATTATGTGATAATGCGACGGAAGCGCGCGATTTAATTGTTAGCCTCCACCTAGCTGCATTTTGCTGCGACAGTCATCTACCTATTGCACACACAATAGTTATAGTACAACCAAGGCTCGGAACCGGTTTAAAAAATACCGGTTTATCTGGGTTTTACTTCGAACTTTTCTTAAAAACATGAACGTTTTAAGAACTTTATTTTAAGCCTAATTAACCTGTTTATACGACGAGCGGCATGTCGGTAAACGCGTTGCAACTAGTAACTGCTTATGAGGATGCCGCGCCGAATAAAAACTAAACAAAAAACCGGTTAATAATGCTCTAAACCGTTTAATCCGAAAATAACCTTTATGTAAAGACTTCTCCAAAACCGGTAAAAGAAAACGGTTTCTACGTGCGGAACCGAATATGAAGGTTTTTGCGTCAAGTACATAATAACGGTTTGAAAATTTAACCGGTATCCGAGCCTTGAGTGCAACATAAGTTCAGTTATTTAGCAAATTTTGTGAGTTCGCACATTAGCGCTACTCGACTCCCATATAAAAACGGACTGCAGAAACTTGATCTATTGTCTACAAGTGCCTTTTTGTAAACAGGATACAGTGACGTATCACTAAATCTAGCATGTCTAGCATAGCGACCGTGCGATATCTAGATTCCCCTACGTTTGCTTCCGCCAAAGACTGTGATAATCGCTAAACATCGATGCAGCATCGATTGTATCGCGAATTTGTGGAAAGCAAACAAACGCTGATTTATTGTAACACACTACAGAATGTAGTCAAGTATCGCGTGTGTGCCAGACGTCACTTTACTCACTGTCCGCCGGTCTGCCCTGTCATTTGCGTCACCTCTTAATTGGCCCAAAATGATTGGTTACTTGCTTATTCCCTTTCGTGTCGCACCGACTTTTTTGGACTAGCAAACGAACTATGTCCGACTTGACCGGTTGAAAAGCAGTTGAGCTATATTTAGTGTTGCGATTTATACGCGTTTTGCATGCGGCCGTGTTCTGTAAGCCGCACGGACCGCTCGTAGCCTATTGGCAGTCTGTTTGCGGCCGCGCGGCCCTTAGCCAACATTTCCTAAAAAGCGCTCGAACCACAACGGAGTTGTATCGATGGCTCGTTTCTCAGAAATATCGAGACTTGCCTTTGGTGCGCCGACGATGTACCGCCTGTATGCCTAATGGGAACTCCGTGTGAGAAGTTGCCGCGTTGATGTGTTGTTGTAGGGTGACCACGCCCTGCCAGGAATTGTACTGAATTCAAATATTATTGTAATGAAAGCCTATCATTTGTCATCGGCTCCTACCGTGACAGATGGCCCAACCGCTACAGTTCTTAGGGCGGAGTAAAAAAATTAAGGATTTATTTATTAACGTGCCGGTTTCCTCGCAGTATTTCGTGCCCTGGTCATCCGGTAATTTTTAAACATGCGCCGGTCGGTAATTACCGCAGTCGTGTCCGATACCGATACCCTTAACCGCAGGGTTATCACGAAACTGTACGCCGAGCAGCGAGGCATCGCACAGGACGTGCCAGGAGGGGCATGCGCTACTGAACCGTGACGTAATACATCTTTTATTACATGTAGTGAGTCGACTGTTCTTAATTATGAACATAAAAATTCACGCTCCCATCCTGTTTAACGATGCTCTTGAATATGTTTGAGTGCTAATGCAATTAGAAGCAGATATAAGAGCTGCTCGATAAATTAATTAGAGAAGCATCGCGCCGAGCCGAGCACGCCGCAGCGCGCCAGCCTGGGGGCCGGGCGAGCGACCTCGGGGGGAATACTGAAATATACTGCCATGTTTCATATTTATGCGAATATTATAATTAACTTTCAAACTAGTTTTATGCATAACGCATTACACGTTCGTAATTCCCAAAGGGGAGAACCAAATCCGTACTCCGGCCATTTCCGATGACTGTGTGGCGATAGCGTCATTAATCGGCTATCACGAGCACAAAGCATGATAGTACGTACATAGGTACCTACTTGTGGACTGTATTTAGTGTTCACAGGTAAAACCAAACACAGTTAGTTTATTAGAGGCCCATAAATGCATTAATTACGTCATAATGTGGCTGACTTTCACATATTTCGTTAATTCAGAGTTCAATTTTATTATCTTTTGGCTACAGTTTTGGAGCTCCAACAGGCCAACCTACATGTTTGTCTTGAATAGCTGTCCTTAAAGGTCCGCTTCTAAAGATGGGCTTCCTCAACGACCACTAGTCTTATTCAAATAATGTAGAACTGTGAACTAGACTTGGATTCATACTTATATAGCACTGGCTGCGCCCCGCGGATTCAACCGCATAAGTCTCGATCCAATGGGAATATCGGGTTAAAAAGTATCCTATGTGTTAAGCGGGGTTATAAACAATCTGTGTGCCAAATTTCATCAAAATCTATTCAGTACTTTTTGCGTGAAACAGTAACATCCATCCATCCATCCTCACAAACTTTCGCATTTAAAATATTAGTAGGATAGTAAGGATGCTATTATGTACGTACCTACCTCACTTCTTACCATCAATCACCGCACAATATCGTTACACCAGCTCCAAATGTAACGCAGTGGGCTCCTCATGAGTGGTTGTTCTGATTGATATATTGAGGTAATAAGTGGTTGCTTTGACTTGATTGACAGATGCAGGTAGTAAGCAGTCACGCTTATTGACGACAGATGGCGTTGTCGGTTACGTTCTCAGGGTATTTCACAAAATTACCGATTTTACATAAAATGCGGGTTTTTCAATGCGTATCGATTTTTGATGAGTGAGTGAGTAACAGTTGGAATATACCGAGACGTGTGCACGACAAAACCAAAAAATACATTGGCGATTATACTATTTAACCAAAAAATATAAGTAGGCCAGTTTTTTCTTCACGTATCTCATCATCAGTCTTAATTTTTTTTATTAAAACATCTTTTTGTATACTTTCTGCGAATTCCCCGTCACTCTAGGTAGGCACTTTCCAAAAACATTCGTTATTCTGTTTTATTACCAATTGTAGGTTCTTCAGCTGTAATTATGAATACTTAAACTAAATATAAATGAATATAAAACAAATAATTATATTAAATTTGTATAATAGGGACAGACTGAATCATCAGACTAAATATTATATTTTATGAATGTAAACTAATTGCCCGTAGCAAGTCTCTAGAGAATTACATTTTGTGGATTTCAAAATAGTTTAATACATTTTATTTATTTGCGAAGGTAAGTATTCATTTCTGTTATTGATACTTGCTTAGGTACAACTTTCAGTTTCATTTATCTTCATCTTTTATTAAACCACGTGAACTTTAACTCTGTGAAAATAGTCTAAGTCTATACTCCATTGGTTTAGGTAATTAAATAAACGTTAACAAATCGTAGAAAGGGTTTTGATAGATGACAATTTCTTCTTTAAAAATACGATAAAACCAAATTAAATTTATTTTAGATTTTTACAATGATTTCCCTACTCTTCGTAAATGTAACTGCTTAAGCACAATATTTTTTGCTAAATTTATAATAATATAATATATTATATTTTGTAATCTGTCTATGTTTGTAATTCTGTAAATACATTTCTGTTACAGTCGCGAGTCATATTTTGGTCAAGAGACAACCTGGCACTGACCTGAAAATTGGAAAGAAACGTAAGAAAATTTGAATTTCGCGGACTACAACTGCGGATCCACCTTAAACATACAATTTCAGCATCGGCCACACCTCGATCTCAAATTACAGTCATGCCATCTGATGTAAAGAAAGTTATTGTTATAATAAATGACACACAAACATCCAGTGCTTTTGCCCCTCTGTTTGCTAAAAAACATCACAAATATCTCGTCCTTTGTGTCGGCACGTCACTAGTTGTGTGGGCAAGATTCACAGAACACACTTTGACTTTACTGTGGTAAATAAACTTTATTTGTATTTAGGTACGGTTCACATTCGTATGAAACGCTTACTTAGCAAAGTCAAAGTGCGGTCTGTGAATCTTGTCTTAGTTCCACAGGGCTAGGGGTGCGCCCAGCACCCCAGCAGATGCAAGGTCATCATTTTGAAAGTAACAAGCATTGTAAATTAGTAATCGTTAGATCCATTACATTGGTGGCATAAAATTATACCCGATCGCGTCGAGCATCTTGAACTTGTTGTATTGATGATGAAGAGCTAGGTACGGGTTGCTAATGAAAAGTATAATTTAACATCTGTTTGTAGCACAAAACACAATAATTTTCAGTATCTTTTCTAATGACTCTGCAAATAAGCGGTTGGAGCCAGACTTATGTCCGTTTGTACAGTAACTTGATTGAAGTAGCATCAGATTACGCGACTCTAAAGAAATAACTTGCCGTATCCGATTTTTTTTTCACTGACGATTCGGACACCAATAAAAAAACCTGTTTTGTACAGTCAGATAAAACACTTCGTACAATACCTTAATTTTATTGTAGAAATCCGTCCTCCGCTCTGCATGGACTTGAGAAAAAACAGTATTCAACCGGATTTTTACGAAAGCAGCCGTTTTTAATCAATAATATTGCAAACCCACATACATAAATACGCGATATTTTATGTGATTACACTGTGTCCGAATTTATTGTGTCCGAGTCATCAGCAAGTCAAAGAAATACCTAACTAAGCAAGGCGTAAAGATCTAAGTAAGTACCTACCATTTTCACTGAAATAGATGTTTGAGAAGTGAACGCAACACGCGATTAGAAAACCTGCCACTTTTTAAAGTGTCAATTTGATACCTACCTCAGTTTAATAATAGCATGTACAAACTATTGCATGATGTTCTACACATACAACTTGTAAGATATCCTGATAGCCTGCACGACAGCAAATACAGGGTTATTTTCTTTCTCTGAATAATATGATTTTGTAATGAACGTGTACTACGTGTACTAGGCAATAGCCTCGCCAATGACTAATTAAAGTTGAATGACACTTGAACCGAGCCTGTATTGCAACCTACTCTGTATTATTTCATTTAGCTAATTTAAATAATAAACTCCTCTGTGTTTGTTTTTATTGTAATTATGATGTACTCTATGATAATTAGATAATAATGACCGCTCTACACATCTGGTGGTGTACAGTTACTCTGTGTGAATGTCTCAAAGTAGCTGTTTTGATAATGTGTTGGTTGGGCTGTTTAGGAAACGCACAGTTTTGTGCGTTTCCTAAACCGTATCCAATTTAACCTCAATAATGTAATATTGGGATTTCTTTTGCTCATAAAAATCTCAAATTCACGGACAGAGTTTTCTGACCGTGAATTTGAGATCGTACAGCCGAAACCACTGGGGGGTCTAGAAGTTTGAAATTTTGCACTAGAGTTCATTAATAATAATAACCCCACCGCCGTATCTCTACGTTGACGTCGTGGTGCGGCTTGCGCGCTCCGAACTCTAGGCCTGTGCCGGTAGAGTTTACTTTGCCGGAACGGGTCTGGGATGAGGAGCCAGACCAAGAGAGATACAAAAACCCGCAGGGCAGCATGTGGCGAGCTGTTGGGCAGTAGCGACCCCACGGACCCTATCTCCCGGGAGAAGTCTTGTTCCTCACCTCTGGCTTGCCTTTATTGGCCGGCTGGAGTGAACACTGACGAGGATCGGAGCTCCCACCTCATTCTTGCCTTAATTGGTCGGCTTGAGTGGAGATTCGCAAGAGCAAACGTGCTCGGAGGAAGGAAGTATTCCAGTAAGTGCTCGTAGGGATCTTGACCATCTTCCGGGCTCTGGGATTGTTCTGAAAGCCATGGAATACCTCTCCACTCCTCAAGCACCTCAGGACATGTTGCCCCCTTGTTGCTACGTCACTATGTGCTAGCGACCGTTTCCGGGGGCCCATTATTGAGTGTGCCAGTCACCCCCTGCCATTTTAACTGTGTATTTTATATAAAATATTGGTCAGGCAGGGGCCATAGTCTTTCCACAGCTCTAGGTAACCAGTTCACTTAGCCACCCAAACCCATAATCAAATATCTTTGTTTCCATATCCTACAATAGTCTTGCACCAACCGGGGGTTGTCCTTGGGTGCACTTACATAGCGCGAACAGGGATAATCGTCGGTTGGTGCCTCATTTCACTCAAAACGTCTAACGGGCCTCTGCGGGTTGGCTTCGGCCCCTCGTACGCTTTCCAAAGGTCCGGGACCCCAAGGTCCCGAGAAATGTCACTGACCCTATAATAATAATAATAATAACCCCACCGCCGTATCTCTACGTTGACGTCGTGGTGGGGCTTGCGCGCTCCGAACTCTGGGTCTGTGCCGTTAAAGTTTGCTTTTTCGAAACAGGTCTAGGGTAAGGAGCCAGACCAAGAGAGATATAGAAACCCGCAGGGCAGCATGTGGCGAGCTGTTGGGCAGTAGCGACCCCACGGACCCTATCTCCCGGGAGAAGTCTTGTTCCTCACCTCTGGCTTGCCTTTATGGGCCGGCTGGAGAGAACACTGACGAGGAACAGAGCTCCCACCTCACTTTTGCCTTTATTGGCTGGCTTGAGTGGAGATTCGCAAGAGCAAACGTGCTCGGAGGAAGGAAGTATTCCAGTAAGATGCTGGTAGGGATCTTGACCGTACTTCCGGGATTGTCCTGATAGCCGTGGAATACCTCTCCACTCCTCCTAAGCATCTCAGGACATGTTGCCCCCTTGTCGCTACGTCACTATGTGCTAGCGACCGTTTTCGGGGGCCCATTATTGAGTGTGCAAGTCACCCCCTGCCGTCTAAATCTATCCGTCTAAATCTATCTATCTATCCGTGTAAATATAAACATTGATCAGGCAGGGGCCATAGTCCTTCCATAGTTCCAGGTAACCAGTACTTTTAGCCACCCAAACCCATAATCCAATATCTTTGTTTCCATATCCTACAATAGTCTTGCACCAACCGGGGGTTGTCCTTGGGTGCACTTGCATAGCGCGAACAGGGATAATCGTCGGTTGGTGCCTCATTTCATTCAAAACGTATAACGGGCCTCTGCGAGTTGGCTTCGGCCCCTCGTACGCCTTCCAAAGGTCCGGGACCCCAGGGTCCCGAGAAACGTCAAAGACTTAAATAATAATAATAGGTTTATTAGTACATAAAAACAACAACACAGTACATAGCATCATTATGGAAACAGTGGGTTGTACTACCAAGTTTAAAAATTTTGTCAGCTTTCCGGGCTCCTAAACTAGGTACGCAGACCTGTATCTTAGGAGTCGGAGATTTTGCGGCTTCAGTTTATATAATACAACCGTGACTTTTCTATTTGCTTACAGTGGTTGTTAACACAGCAAATGGAGTGAATGTGGTTGTGTATCTAGGAGTGTGTATATGAATGTAGTTTGTGTGTAGGGAGGTGTGTATGTGAAGTGTTAGTGTATGAGCTTTCTTTCAATGTAGGTTTGATAAAGTTATGATTGGATAGCCAATATATTTTCTGTTTCATCATAATTTAAGGATAAGAGCCATGCTCTTAATTTATTTTTAACTTCATGTAAGGTATGTCTGTACAGCGGAATAATTTTGTTTATTTTATTATACATGAGTGAACTTTGAGCCAACAATTGTCGACTTGTAAATGCAAAACGACAGGGGTTTGTTTTACAAATAGGGAAACCGTGGCGTCTTAGGAGTAGATTTTTATCTAACGGAAGGTTGGAGTGTCTTCGCAGGACTGAACGAAGGACATATAGTTGCCTTACTGTGAGAACTTCGGCCTCAGAATATAACTGATCAGTAGGGTAGTCTCTTGGTCTAAAAAGCATCACTTTAAGAACCGCCCGTTGTGCACGTTCTACAGGTAGCATTGCGGTTTTTTAAGTACCGCCCCACACCGGGATGCAGTACATAATGATAGTCTGACAAAGGCTGAGGTACACGAGAGTCAGAGTATCAGAATTGGCGGAGTGCCTGAGTTTAAAAAAAAAAAATTAATCTTCGAACTCTAGTGCAGAGTGCCTCTATATGTGCGCGCCAGTTAAGGTTTTCGTCAATAATCACGCCCAGGTACTTAATATTGGGGACTGTGCTGAGAGCAAGACAGTTACAACCTACTGACTGATGAGGGGGACAAGTGTGAGCTTTAATTTTATGAGAGAAAGAGGATGGGGTTATTGATTGTGGGCGGTAGAATCTGATTAGTTTTGTCTTATCTAAATTTAACGTCAGCAAGTTAGTTGACAGCCATTCCATTATTAACCGAAGCGAGTATTCTGCTCTATCTCTGGCTTGCTCCCAGTTTTTGTCAAACACTAGAAGTGTCGTATCGTCTGCATAAGAGAAAATTTCGCAATTAGAGATGGAGAGCTTGCATAGATCATTGATGTATATTTGGAAAAGTGTCGGTCCTAATATACTACCTTGTAGGATGCCATAGGTAAGCTTTTCATATGAACTGGTGACTGAATCAATGAGAACACACTGGGATCTATCACAGAGGTAGTCTTTAAATAATTTGAGAGTTATTCCACGCATTCCTAAGCTTTCTATCTTTGAAATAAGTCGAGGGACAGAGACCGTGTCAAAAGCTTTGGTTAAGTCTAAGAAGATGCCATAGCAGTTCAGTTTATTATCTAGTTGGCTTACCAGACTGTTAGTGAAGGCAGCAACGGCATCCTCTGTACAAATTTCAGATCTGAAGCCGTACTGGTTTTGAGCTATTAACTTGTGTTTTTCCAGAAAGCTGACTAAGCAATTGTTCAAAATTCTCTCCAGAATTTTCGAAAGTGCACTCAGAACAGAAATAGGTCTATAATTTGTGACTTTGTCTCTGCCCCCGCTTTTATATATAGGATGCACGACGGCTCTCTTAAAAGCTTCCGGGAAGTTTCCAGACTCTATGGACAAGTTACAAATATGAGTGACTATGGGAGTTAAGGTTGTACGAGAACTCTTGATAACTCTGGTTGGAATATTATCCCACCCTGTAGCGCAGTCACTACGGAGGTTATGGATAATTCTACCTACTTGTTCCTCATCCACAGGGAGGATTACAAGAGAGTTAGATAATTGACTGGGTGGGGGTGCTACAGCAGTGGTGATGGTGCTGGCCCCAATTTTTGAAGCTAGGTTCGTACCTATATTGACAAAGAACCCGTTGACTTTGTTTGCTGATGTTTTAACGTCAACTGAATTACGCAAGTTCACGAGGGGATCGGGTTTGAACATTAGAATTCGTGATAGATTTAATCACTTTCCACGTTGCCTTAGGATTATTTTTGGCTTTTAGAAATTCTTCCTTTTCAAATGCTCGCTTCAACTTTCTTATTAAGGTATTACAAAAGTTTCTATACTGTGTGTATATTACTTTAAGTATGGAGTCGTCAGGCTTTTTCCTGACTTCTACATACATTCTATCTCGGTTTCTTAGACAACGAACCAGGCCGGTGCTCATCCACGGTTTTAGAACCCTGCATTTTTTAAGTGTTCTGGTTATTCGGGTGTGATTAGTAATCACACGTTGTATATTATCAATTAACAGGTTAGTTGCTTGATCGACGTTTGTACAATCTAAGATGGGGCTGAAGTCATTAATAACGTAGGCGAGCGCTAAGGACAAATTTTTGAAAATTCATCCTCTAAAGGCATTCAGTTTGTATGGGAGTTCGTCATTTTTGCCGATGAGAAATCCCAACCCGAACAACTTAAAAAAATATATTTAAAATATGGGCAGGATTTTTTATTTAAACCAAAAATTCCATTTTTCAAACTGCTATTCTAATAAGTGTTAGCAAACAACAAACACTGGGACGTAAACGCACGAGCGGCCATGTCCGCTGGTGAACTGCGCTAACAACTTGATTGGTGGTCGCGCGACCTAGCGAACTAGTTCCACTACTGCTACTTTACTTCAAAGGTGTCTGTTTCCAAGAAGACTGGTCAAGTAATCGATACGACACAGTTCTACAGGAGCCGCACATAAATAACGGACGGCTTTGTTCGGGAAACTTACATTTTTCATCCGGACACGGACACCGCACACGGCAGCACATCGGACATGAGACGTGATGTATGTGTTGAGGATTGTAGATTCCGCTGCTGATACAGTGAAACAAAGTCTTTAAAACTCTTTACTAAAACTTTTTACTAACCCTATTACTAAGCCTCCGCTGTCCGTCTGTCTATGTGTCAGCGAGCTGTATCTAATGAACCGTAATAGGTAGACTGTTGAAAATTTCACAGATTATGTATTTCTGTTGCTGCTATAATAACAAATAATAAAAAATAAAGTTAAAAAATAAAGGAGCTCCATACAATAAACTTTGGATTTTGAAAAAAAGAATCTAACCCTGGCATGTCGGGTATCATTGTCTAGAGTTCATCAAGTAGATTTTTTTTATCGTCCAGAATGAAGAAATAGAGGGCCGTAAAATTAGTCAGTTTTAGACTAGTTTTGTATGAGCTCTATCTCAACAACTAAACAAATTAGGAATTTTAAACTTGTGTTTATTATGTACCATCCATAAATACTAAAAACGCCAATGCATAAGGTATTTTACTTAAATATGGGTGAATTTCTGCAACTGCAAAAAATAACTTTGTAATTCATAGTATAATTATGAAATACAAATTTATCCTTGCGATTTTTCTAATTTAAGATAAATAATGATAATATTCTTCGTTTAGTATTTTCATTTATTTGCTATATATTGTACGGTGGTACGGGACGACTCGCACTTAGCCGTGTTTTATTGATAGAGCGGAGATTGCTAGACCACCTTTAGAACGGGTAGAGAGAATAAGTCAACTTCCCAGCGTGAGATGTCGCCTCTCAGTGGAGTGGGTAAAACATTTGTACGCAGTGTGTTTGTTAGTGGCTCGAAAATTCTTCGAAGCACTAACAAACACACTGCGGTTGTTGGTTTGCGTTTTCTAAGACTCTTAATAGGAATGACCATTGAGATTGAAATGCTTTAGTGAGGGCTGTGTCCTACCTTGAGGTGAGTCTTTACAGATAAGTGAAAGTTTTTCTATTGTAGATATTCAGTTTTTAATTTTCTTATTTACAGAGTTTTCTTTTCCTTCACCAATTTAACTACCAAGGAAGCGTGATCCAGTTTTGCTGACCATATTGGTAACCATATAAGTTATTTCGATTCGTATGCTGGGTAGGTTCTGATCGTTACTGACTTATCTAATACATAAACGTATGTCGGTAGGCAACGGACAACAGGCAATATTCTTTAGAAAGTGTGATACAAAATCTGAAAGAAAGTTTGATAATTTCATGCAGAGTTGCGGCGCATGCACACAACGACAAACGCGCAATGTTTTCAACTTTTGCGCGAGAGTTCGTCGATTGTACTTATTTTCACGAGGAATATTATTGGCAGGCGGAGAATGGAGATGCAAATATCGTTGAATTTAATTTAGATGTAGGTGGGGAAGTTTTAATATATAATAATAAAATCTTGTGCGAAAATGGTAGGTAGGTATTACCTATTCTAAAAATGTGGAAGGAAAATTTGGATTAACAACTTACCTGTGTAGAAGCACAATACAGACAATATTATAGCACATAATATCCCTACCCATACATAGAATTAATACTCGCAAGCAACTCTAATAAAGTACATTCCTTCAGCAATTTTATGGGCAATAGCAAGTCATAAATGCGATATGATCCTAGATAGCTTCCATTGCTCAGCTCTTGTTGGACAATAACGGGCAATGCGGCCGGTTTGCAAAGTATCTACATTTCATGTAATGGCAGCGGTGGCAGGCGATATTACCCTCATCACGTCAAACAGGTGACGTATTTAAGCGGAATTGCTTCAATTCCGTAACAGAGCACTAGTCAGCTACTTTACATGCTCTGCCCGGCCACTGTGGGAATAGTAATTACCCGCTTCGTTCAGTGCACTGTACCTCACAAAGGTAGCAGATGCGAGTAAATAAAAGCTAAAATACGTACATTACAGCAGTTATCCGCGCATGGTAACGAGGATATTAGTGAAATTTGAATAATTTGTGACTCGTTATGACTGTTACTAGTTTAAACGAGCTCACTCCGTAAGAGTTGACTGCGCACGCCAGCCGCCACCGCCTGCATCACGGGGGACCAGGCGGAAAGGGGAGGAGGGCTGGCGTGCGCTCACGGATTAATGCTTAAAATATTTAATTAATCATCTCCGACTTAATGATGCGTCTGCTGGGCGTCGCCATGACGATCCCAGAATATTACCAATTACCCTGTAGTCAGGCATCAGCAGGGAACATGATTGGCTCCTTAGTCACGACTTTAGAATTCAACCTCCCGTTGATCGTCTGCGCGCGACGTGTGGGTGAATACCTTCACATTTTTTTTCTTGAGAAACGCTTTCGATTCTACAAACCTATGCAGGAAAAATACTTAGAAAACAAACAAATGTTTTACGACTACACCCATTCGCGTTTAGCACATAAAACAATATTACTGCAGTTGCCAGTTGCGACCATTTTAATTACTTTCCTTCTGTAAACAAAGTCGTTCCATCGTCGACGATCAGGCGCTGCAAGGATTTGTGTTGGATAAGGTTTTCAGAATAGCTCTCTGTATGGGGGAAGAGTACTTTAATACCTACATAGTAATCCCTAGGAGGTACAGTATTATGTATGGAAATGCACGCTAGGTGTGTAAGTAGTTTTGGATTTCGGGAAATTACCCAACTAGCAAAATAATCCTGGAATGCAATTTTATAATGCTACTTGGACTTATAAAGCTCCGATGAAGGTTTTAGTGGTTGCTACTACGCTTTTAACAGCATAAATAAATGCTGTTTTTACTCAAATACGTTGTATCCTATAATTTGCACTTATATCCGTATATAGAATCATATTTCCTGACAAATGTAGGATCAAGACTATTATAAAAGCATGAAATAAGAGTAGTTACACTCAAGAGTAATTACTCCGGTAAGTCAGACTTATATCCGCCTCTAAGATAAAATCTACGGGCTATTTAAATCCTAATACCCTGTAGGAGCACGTACCAGGATGAAATGAACTGAGGAGCAATTGCTCTTGTTATTTTTACTTCTAGCCTCATATAAGCTAATATTTTGTGGCCAATATAAGTAAATTAAAGTTACATTACTGTAAGTCATTTATGTATCTGGTATGGTTTAACATAAGCTTAGAAGTAACTTTTAAATGAATTTCATATCCACGTTTTATGAATAATAAAACACCAAGATTATAACAGCACTGGGTAGGACAAAATATTTTCTAAATATTTTTTTTTAAGTTTTTTCTTATGCCGTTTTAAACCTAAACATATTTATATATGCATTCCACAGTAGTGTTATTGTCTAAGTAATCTCAAACAATCTATGGTTAAAACTCTTATGAAGCCACTTTTGCTTGTAACGACCAGTACAGGCGAAAACACGCTTTATATAGTTTTGCAAATTCCATTGTAGGATTTGACATCAGCCATTTTGATTACAACAGTGTTTATCTACAAATATGAAAAATGGATTTAAATAAGTTGAAAAGGTTAAAAAAAAGTGGATCTTATAAAAGAAAAGTTAAAAAAACTTATAAAGAAATATTAACCTCAGTGAGCACCGATTTTTTAAATTTAACTGGTGAAGACCGCATTGCGAATTCTAGCGTGGGTTCCGGACAAGATAATAGTAGTACTAATTCAGATGGAAGAGGTTCGGACTACGAAAGTACCAAGTCTATGAGCGATATTGAAAGTGATAATCAGGAAGAACTTTCGGATTGTAACAAAAATTTAGAACTGCGTCATTCTATTAAAAACTGGGCTTTAAACTTCAATATTTCTCATTCTGCATTAAACTCTTTACTTGAAGTTTTAAATATGAGAATAAACAATGTTTTGCCTAAAGACGCACGGACATTACTAGATACCAACAGAGAGAACCTACACATCAGTGTTTCCGCCCCAGGACACTATTGGCACAACGGTTTGGTCAAATGTTTGAAAAAAATTTATGACAATGTTTCTTATTTACCAAATGAAATTTCTCTTAACATAAATGTTGATGGATTACCAGTTTTCAACAGTTCGAGATACCAGTTTTGGCCTATATTATGCACCATCTCCGAAATACCAAACTTGGCACCGTTTGTTGTGGGTTAGTACCTACTAAAAATTGAATTTAATATATCTAAGTAACCTACCTAAAGTTACCAGCTTCATGACAAAGTAGCATGTATGAATTTTACTGTTTACCTATTGTAGTTTTGTGCTAGATAGATATGTAGGTATACACTGTATGTAATAAATAACCTTAAGTTTGTTTGATAACAGAATGTTAATTTTGCTTCCCAACAGGAATCTATGCTGGAAATGGAAAACCATCAGACCTAGATGCTTTTTTAGAGCCTTTTGTAACAGAAATGAAGCAACTTGAAGAAGGATTAGTAATAAATACTGCTACTGATTTATACGAAGAAAAAATAGTGCACGTGAAACTAAGAGCTTTTATTTGTGATTCGCCAGCCAGAGCAATGATAAAAGGTAGGAGATTATTTTGTTTTTGAGTCCATGGGTATTTACTAATTAAGTGCTAAGCCTCCCGTGAGCTTGGTGTGACTTAAAAGATTTTTTCTACGTAACTAACAACAATTACTTCACTATGTTTACCTTTTTCTACCTTATCAGTTAATAAGTTAGATTTCAACGTACCCAGGATCTAGACTAGAGATCTAGACTTTCACAATTACATTTGGTCATCGAAATTGGATTAACAGATTCACTACATTAGTTTGACGTTTATAATTCCGCACAGACAAAGTCATGAAAATCAGCTAGTTTATAACTTTTTTTATAACTTTTAACTTTTGATGGCACGGTTGGTGCAGTGGCCGAGCGATTGGACTGCTGCGCAGTGTGTCGCGGGTTCGATTCCCGCACGGAACAAATATTTGTATGACCTACAAATAGTTGTTTCGGGTCTGGGTGTTGTGCATGTGAGTTTCTATGTTTGTAAACGCACCCACGACACAGCAGAAATTTCTAGTGTGTGGCAACGTTTTTGTTAAAAAAAAAAAAAAAATAACAATTAACAGATATTTTTGTACCTATTACAGGTGTTGCGAATTTTAATAGCAAACATGGTTGTCTAAAATGCACAGTTGTCGGTGAATATTCGCATAAATCGAATACTGTCACATTTATTGGATCTCAAGGTCTTAAAAGAAACAATGACGACTTTCGTTCGAAGAAGTATGGACAACACCACAAGAAAGATTCACCCTTACTAAAGTTAAACATCGATATGATTGAAGATTTTCCTGTATCGGATTCACTGCATTTAATAGATCTTGGCTTAATGAAGAGGCTTTTAATGGGTTGGAGGGATGGAAATTTTGGAACTTATTTAACGAAATGGAATGCTCAAAACATAGCGAAGGTTAATAGTTTTTTGAAAGATTGTAAACTGCCTAAAGAGATACACAGATCAGTGAGATCAGTTGATGTTCTAGCTCATTGGAAGGGGTCTGAGTATCGTTGTTTTTTTTACTATCTCAGTTTTATAATACTTAAAGAAACCTTAAAAACTGAACCTTATAACCATTTCATGCACTTATATTGTGCTATCACTATTTGCTCCAATGAGAGTTATTTTCATTTGCTTTGTGTTGCTGAAGAAATGTTAACATATTTTGTTGAACAGTTTAAAATTATTTATGGAAAAGACTATGTTAATACACAACCTGTCACATTTGGTTGAAGAGGTAAAAAAATTTGGGATTCTTCAAAATTTCAATGCGTATATCTTTGAGAATAAACTGTACTCCATCAAAAAAATGGTTAGGCAAGGAAACAGAGCACTTGAACAAGTCGCTAGAAGAATAAATGAAATGTCTTCAGTAGATATGGACAAACTTAAAGAAAACAAAAAAAATCCAATAATAACGAAAGGAAAGTGCGAAAAAGGTTTGGTTTTAGAATTGGGAACGTTTATTTTATCCGCCAAGAAAAGAGATAAATGGTTTTTAACTAAGGCAAATCATGTGGTGGAGTTTATATCGGTAAATTTAAAAAAATAAGAAAAGTCAAGAGCAAGAAATAGAAATACATGGCTATCATATCGGAAGCACTCAAAATGTCTTTGAGGAACCTATAAGTTCTTCATTTTTGAACATTTGCAAATGCGATTGCAGGGAACTGAATAAGGTCAAAAATGTGTATAAAGTTGCAGACATTAAGTGTAAGCTTGTCAGTGTGTTATATAATACAGATTTATATTTGGCGCCATTACTACATACTTTAAACATAAAGGTATGAATAAAACTAAGTTTTTCAAATTTTCCTATGTTTTTATTGATTTTTCAATCAATAACAGAGTTCGGTAAAAATAATCTGTAGTTTAACTTACATGTATACTTTAATCAGTCTTATGTAATGAGGTATATAGATACCTCATTACATAAGACTGATTAAAGTATACCTAACTAAGTATAAGACTTACCTTACACACAGCCTAGCTATAGAGCTAGGCTGTGTGTAAGGTAAGTCTTACACTATAACCGACGTAACAGTTTTGGTTTACTACTAAGAATACAATTGAACTCTACTAAGATCTAATTTAAATCAGTCTAATATTGAGTCTTAAGCTCCGCTCCGCCTCTGTGGAAATGCAGCCTTAGGGACAACTTACATCTGTCCATCTGACGGAAAAGCATTTTTCCATCACTCTATCCTGATCTGTTGTTCAGGCGTAAGCATTCCGAATACTTATGCATGCGCGCGGTATTCTCGCTTTAGCTAATAACGGTTCTGAGCAACAGATAAGGACAAGGCTACGGAAAAATGCTTTTCTTTGCTGAAAAGTGTAGCTTGTCCCTTCCTCTATATCCAGTACACATTTAAAAAAAGTAGAAAACAACATTTAACAAAACAATGGCAAACAAATCAATAAAGCCGACGGTGACGTAACAATAACACAGTCATTGCTTAAACTAGTCATCATTTCAAAAATACTTCAGGCTTTTAGCCCGTATTTAACGAAGATAAATAGAAGTATACTCATATAGGTACAAATGTCAAAAACTAAAAAAAAAACTAATTAAAAGTAATTAAACACTAGAAAAATGTGATGAAAATTTACGACATATTTTCAAGAATTTAAATTAATTACTAATTCGGCTGCAAAGTATCAGCAGCAGAATCAAATGACTGATGTACTGCCACATCCACCTCCATATTCGCAACTTCTCGTTGATTTTGTTCTGGTGAGGGATTAGGTGCTGGAAGTACATAATCTGCTGGAACTGGCTGTTCTTCAATTATGGCGGGTACAGAAGATATTGCATTAGTATCTGTCTTGTTTTTTTGCCCTTAATTCTTTGTCTTGAAGTAGATGCCCTCTTATTGCTTTCGCAGCGCTGGCGAGCATTCTTCAATACAATTTAAAAAAAAAAATTCGCAATCTGCTTTTGTAAATGTTTTGTCTGAATTGTGTACAATGTCAAAGAAAAATTGAATAGTTTTTTGGAAAGCCTTAAAACAAACTTTTTCTGTGTCACTGTCTTTCTTCGATGATCCTGTCCACGAGCATCCTTTTAAAAACTCTCTGTCAAATAAATGGTCAATAAGGTAGTATGCATTTGAAGTGCCTTTTCCACCTTTGTTACATAATATATGTAATTTTTTCGCGTATTCGTCTTTTAATTTTGAATCTGAAAGGTTTTTTTCAAAATTTTCTAAATCATTTAAATTTTTTATTATATTTATGGCATCATTATTTAAAAACTCGGATTTAGAAGATAACTTTATGTACTCGTCAAATTGGATCTGAAATTCTGACTGTTTTACTAGTAGCTTACTTTGAAGTTCAAATAGGGCATTTTGATTATTAAGAATTGTTTTAATATCCTGTTTAATAGCCTGTATATCTTCTTTTATTTCTTGCATTTGCAAATTATTATCTTGATTCAAGATGAAAATGCTTTCATCAATGTTTTCAGTGCTAGGCACTAGGTTGATTTCTTGTGTGAATGATTTTGGTTCCTCATTTATTTGAACTATATTAACGTCTGGAACATAACTTTCATCTGGTGTTATGGTTACTTCTTGGGGCATAGCAGCAGTATTGGCTTGTTGGTCATAATTCTGAAATATAATATTTAACTTCTATATTATCAAATTCAAATCAAATTCGAATTAGCAACTTAGAGTAAAAGACAGATGGACAGACATCGCGTTAAAAAGTAGAGTTTAAAATTTGAATAAAGATAAAAATTGGTCTGTAAATTAATATTGTCGTTAAATCTGAATTTTCTTTAAATAATTATAGACAGGCCTGTTGGTCTAGTGGTTAGTGACCCTGACTGCTATGCCGGAGGTCGTGGGATCGATTCCCACCCAGGACAAATGTTTGTGTGATGAGCACGAGCATTTGTTTTGTGTCTGGGTGTAATTTATCTATAATATGTATGCATCACTACATAGTATAAAACAAAGTCGCCTATTTCCCTTTGTACGCTTAAATCTTTAAAACTACGCAACGGATTTTGATGGGTTTTATTTTAATAGATAGAGTGATTGAAGAGGAAGGTTTATATGTATAATAACATCCATTAAATAGTGGGCATTGCACCCGTGCGAAGCCGGGGCGGGTCGCTAGTTTAGAAATATATAAGTATGTTTATCAGTTGTCCAGTACCCATAACACAAGCTCTGCTTAGCTTGGGACTAGATGGCATTTGTGTGATAGTTGTGGAATATTATTATTATTATAATTTACCATAATAAAACTTACCTCTACCAACTCCTGCGCCATCTTATTAAAATCTGTAACTACTTTTTTTGTTTGAAAGCGATGCTCATTATCGGTTTCCGTATCGGACCTATCACTCATAATATCTATTTCATTTTCTGCGTCCTTAAAAGTTCTTAAATTTGTCCGTTTTACTATACAATTAATAGTTGTCCAAGTTGAGTCTGGATCACAGTTTTCTTGTCTTCTTAGTTTTTCCTGTTTAGTTTTTGGCCAGAACAAAATACCATTTTGTTCCCATCGATCTGGTACAGCCGTCAATCTCAATCTACCTCTTTCCATTGTCTGCACTACTTTAAAAGGCATTTTAAAGTTGTGCGGAAATAAAAAAATCTGAAAATTAATTATTAATTAAACATTAATTTTCGTACATTATACACAGCGCTATCAAGTACCTAACCATACCTAACTCAAGTCACACCGAGACGCGACGCTGCGCGCACATTTTAATAGCGACTCAAAATGTAACTTTATTTACTACACGAAAAGATACACATTGTGTCTCGGTGTGAACTGACCGTAATGACTACATAAATAAATGTTTTTAAATAAATACATTACGTAGATAACACCCAGTCCTGTGTAACCATGGGTTCCCGGATCTAGCGATTGTAGTGGCGGACTGCGTGAATCTTGATTTACAGTTCGCCACTATAATTGCTAGATCCGGCAGAAGCCGGTCAATGATGTAAGATAATTATAATACCTACTCTTATGTGACTTAACCTGCCGCTCCAAAAACCTTCGACTTGAAACCTAGCTAAGAACTATCTCGACAAAGAAAGATTTCGATTAACAAAAAAAAACTAGGTACACTCAAATCCGTCGTCGTTCATCCGTCACGTCAAACTTATAACTAAAACTAACACACGTCGTTTTTGCGTCGGGTACTTGTATAGCTCTGTCTCTTTCTTGAGAGAAAGAGACAGAGCTATACAAGTCGTCTAGCGCCACGTTGCGTCGTTCTCTCAGCCGAAAGACTTCAAAATAACACCGCTGATATCTAAGTAGGTAAGTTAGTTTAAATATAGGTAAGTAACTATAGGGATTTTCACTTTTACTCACATAGAAGTAGAAAATAATTAATATTATGTTACGTAGTTAGGTACTAGTTACACATTTCACATTCGTCTCTTGAGAAGTGATCATAAATTGCGTAAGTAGAACAATTCTCACACCAAAACCAATCTTGGTATAGCAATGATCTGATATCTTCTTGATTCTTAATTAAATGTAAATCTCTAGTGTTAGTGGACACCACACTGTGACAACCGGGACATGTCTCAGATAACAAGAAATGTGTAACATTCCAAGGCCATTTTAAATTCTTTAAAGATCGGAAATCTTTTTTGGTTAAAAATCGATCGATATCCAGGAACATCGGCATAGTCTTGTTCGTCGGCAACCTGTTATATAATTAAGTCAAATAATTTTCAGTGTTTAACCTAGCACGTACCTACCTAGAACAAACCTTAAAATAATTTTTTTAACTGATCTATATAATAGCAATCGATTTCATCTGGGCATTGCGGAACCCTAATCGGTAACAATGGCGAATATTCCTCGGTTTTGAGAAAACCATTGGTACTATGTCACACTTGGACATGCTAAAAATACTTATTTTAGCACTATATTACACTTGGAAATGCTTACTAAGAAAATGGCAGTTGCCTTCATAATATAAATTTAATATTAATTAATAATAAAACGTAAATAAGTAAATTTCAAGAGGCGCTTTAAAATTGTAATCTAAACCCCGATAGATTTCACAGAAAATTCATGTTCCCCTATGAATAAGCTATAAGACTAACAATTTGACAACAATAACATTTTGTTTTTCTATTGTGGTTGATATTAATAAATCTGATTCATTATACTTACCCACAAGAAGTTAAAAATATTTTTTACAGAACACAACAACACGTCCGATTCTCTCTTCGACTGTTCACAATATATGAGCTTACAGAAGCATTTCTAGGAGCGTATTAATCAAAATTTTTACTATAACTTACTTATATTGAGATAAACAGGAGTAATTGTATTGACGTAATTCTATTACAGGAGCAATATAGGCGTATATGGCATTTCAGCGGTCTAATATAAATACGTTATAAGTAAAAGTAGACTTATAAAATGGGCCCTTTTCGCGACTTATATGTGGATATAAGTCTGATATAGTCGTCGATAAATGATGGTTCTAGGATAGCATAAAAACCACTTTTTGCTAGTTAAAAACACTAACACTTTTTGTTAGAGAAAACTTACTCTAAGTTAGACTCGCTTATAAGCGAGTCTAACTTAGAGTAAGTTTTCTCGCTATAGCAGATAAATAAGTCTGCCGGTTGCCGGCGACGACTGACTCCTAACGCCTCAATATAAAACGGCTCAACAGTAACTAGATCCTCCGACGAACAATGCTATAGCTTTTAACGGTCATAATAAAAGGAGAAAGCCCATAAAGTGCGAAATAAAAACGCTAGCCGTAAAAAGGTAAGTTAAATAAGTTTATTGCGTGCCGTTACTTTAATTTGGACCTCCCGAGGTACCTAATGAGCCTATAGGTATAGACAGCGTACTCGACCTAACAATGGTGTGAGACCATGAACAATAGCAGTCGTATGGTGCACTTTGTCGGCCCCGTTACGCGTTAAATATCATGCATTGTCCTTTAAATAACACCGCCTTTTTACTTTCATGTTTTTTTCACAATGGCGTTCGCGTCAATAGACGCTGCTCGTGGACTAAATATAAGTTGCGAAATTGCTTTTCTGCAGACGTGGAGCCGCCTTGTATGCAATAAAGCCCTTACAGAATAAGTACTTAGTTGGCAGAAGTCGATAAAAGTAGCTCCGAGTGGAAACGACCTACAAACTAGAAAGAATCCCTACAAACTGTAGCAAGCCTTGCAGACGATGCATGCATGTGTGCCAAGTGTACATAGGTATAAGTAATGGCATGACACGGCGCCCGCTTCCCACCGTATACTGGCTATAACACGGGTGCCAATGACGATAGAAGTTTCCGCCGGGTGTCGGGTGAACATGAAAAGGTTTACTAATTTCAGGATTCTAGATTATTTACGGTAATCTTGACCCTAATTGCGCCAAAATCTTACTGGTAGCTTCATGTATTATTTATCTGGTTGTTTTTGCCATGTCGCTCAACCGCCTTTAATTTAGAACTTCACAACGAGTTTAGTTTAGGTTTAGTATTATTCTAAGCAACTACAACAAAGTAAAGATATTGCAAATGAGATGTGTCAGCTCGCCTCGTAGTCTGTAGCTTAGAGAATAAAACGAAATAGTCGCGCAGTAGTATACCGAATAGTGCCCGTACCGGTTCTGTCGACAAACAGTGACACTGTGACGTCACGACACATAAATGGCTATGTTATGGATCAAAGCGGTTTTTATTACGAATAAGAATAAGAATAATTTATTTGCTGAAAATACGTCACTTTATCTTTGTATAGTTCGGCGGTCGTCAGTCGTGCTAACGGGCGTCCTTCCGCAGTAAGTTATACACTTTTTTGAAAATCCGGCGCGACTTTATGATACCACAATATTACACGTCATTCCCGAATTACCGATAACACAAGTGAAAAAATGCGCATTGATACATACAAAGAACATTTTCGTTAAAATCGGGTGAAAGAAAACTCTTCATTGGTTACACACACATTTCCCTGAAGTTGATAAAAATATTCGCCTTCGGGGGAAGTTACCAACAAATAAAATGAAGAAATAATACCTCCGTTACCCAAAACTTTCCGCGAAAAACACGTGGCAGCAACACTGGGGTGGAACGAGGGGAAGCCCACACTTTATAAATTAAAAATAAGTACCTACTACCTGCCTTCATTTAAAAATGGAACGTATTTTTTAAAGATATAGTGAACGGGAGAGTCTTTTTAGTTAATTTTTTGTGTCGCTGTGCTTAAATCCAGGTTTTTGTTATACTTTGTTGGTTTTTAAACCACAATCCATTATTCCTTCCATCAAAACACAAACCTTCAATCATCTTGTCATGGCGCAGAAGTTCTCACAACACTGATACCCTTGAGAGCGCTTGTTTGAACAGCTTCCTCGCCTCGAGTACACACATGCAGTACATAGGCAGATTAGATTAGATTGATTCGATTAGTCTCAGTTTGTTTGTGTTTGTTTGTGCACATGTGTACTCTCGCGAGTACATACCGCTCACACGGGATGAGAAAATCGGTATGTACTCTTGTGGATGTTTAGACGCCACTCGATCACGCTGTTACGGAGTTAAAGTATACTAATTGATCATGGATTAGCGCACGATTTTTTAAATTCTTTTACTTAAATTTTTTTCAAGCTTGAAAATTCTCAATAGTATACTTACATACTTTTACAGTCTTATTTATAAAAATCTCGCTAATCACTGATTAGCGACTGCTTAGTTAAGCAATTATTTAGCTCTTAATCAATCATTAACTTTTCTTTATTTATAAACGGTAGCTATGAATTGATTAGTTGCTAAACGAAATAGAGGTGAAATTATCCGTTAGGCCCAGATTATAATCAAAATAGTTGAGTAAAAACAGAAATTTAAGAATAAAGTTGTTAAAACCACGATTTCTAAATCTGTCGTGACTTTGACAGATAAAAGTCAAAAATTACATCGGAATATTTATATTTGAATAACATTATTATTACTAATTAGCTAAGCAATTAATAAGCTCTTTAAGAGCTTATTAATTGCTTAGCTAATTAGTAATAATAATGTTATTCAAATATAAATATGATTAGCGATTTGTGATTAGCGAGATTTTTATAAATAAGACTGATAATAGCTATTTATGCAACTGTTGCATAATAAGGGTTATTAAAACACGAATGTGGGTTTAGTATCACATGAGTGTTTTAATACCTAATTATGTAAAGTTGCATACAAGACTTTATCTACACCCATGATATGAATACTCTATAAAAGGTTCTGAATCCAGTGGGTGTTTGTAATTCAAGATCAAGAATAAAAAAATAACCCACGAAATTCAATACAAGTGCACGTATGAATGTCGCCTGCACCAGCACATCCCCGCGCATGCGCTGTAGCGGGTGCTGCCCTCTTCAAAGTTCCATTACAAAAGTTGATAGAAACAAGGAGTTGCATACATGACAATGTTCGTTTGTTAGTTGCATACATGGAAATTCGAGTTGCATACTGAAATTTAGTACAACATTGTAACACTAATTTGGATGATATTATGGTTACTATGACACTGGCTGTTTTAATGCTGGCAATAAGCTAACTGTTTCAGAAATATAGAGGTTTTATAGCAAGGGTGTAGATAAAAGTATTTTGTCATTGTGTGCGGACACTGTCGGGTACAACAAAGTGGGACAGAGGAACTGGACGCAGCTAGTAATTTCAACACAAGACTAGAATTTGACGTTTTTTTTCCACTTCAAACTCTAAAGAATCTCTTCGTTTTATGAATAAAACACTTACCATGACGAAAAGACGTGAAACAGAAAAAAGAAACCCTGTCTCCACTCGCAGCGAGGCCTTGCAGACTATCCGCACGGAGCGATATTCCGGGAACGGAGAATTTCAAGCTGTGTGCAAACACCTTTACTTTGCTTTGTGTATTATTCCCCGTAGAGCGGTCAGGTTACATTATTAGCGGGTCCCATCGACCCTACCTTTACCTTGACTACTTTGAAAACATATTTTTCAATTATGATCAGATAAGGTTTCTGTGTGATAAGTCTGTGGCTTTTATAAAGAAAGTGGTTTTCATTCATATGCCGTTTTTAAACTGGAAGAAATATTCCTCGCTATAATTGGCTGAGTTTTCTCGAACTCTAGTGTCATCAAATGGCAGTAACAAGATGGACAGTAACGTCTGAAATGGAAATTAATTAAAAATAAACCTAAATGTACAACTTCACAGTATATAGAGACCATTAAACTGAATGCCGCTACGATATAAAAACCTGAAAAAATAGCGGAAGCTTTTAATAATTAATCACTTCATTGATGCTACAAATATAGACATAACTAACAAGAAAAAGAAAAACAATATTACAAAAAACACTAGCAATGTACGTAATAGTTTATATTATCTCGAACCTTGTGAACCTAATGAAATCAATAAAATAATTGAATCACTAAATAACACCAACGCAATGGGACATGATGACAGTTCCACCCACATAATAAAATCATGCGCCGACATATTGTCTCCTATTATTATAGCCCAAGCTATTGCTCATCTTGTTAATTTAAGTTTCTTTGAAGAAAAGTACCCGAACAAATGAAAGATCTCAGTTGTAAAACGATTATTAAAAAAAAAAAGACAATTATCGTCCAGTGACCTTAATACCTACAATTTCAAAAATATACGAAAAAGCTATGCATAATCGAATTGTCTCATTTATATCCAAATACAATATTATAAGTACGGAACGAAATGGTTTTCAAAGAGGAAACCGGACTAGCTTGTTATCAACTAATAAAATCGATTACGGGGAATATAGATAAGAAGATACCGGTCACTGCAATATTTTTCGACATGACCAAAGCATTTGACTTTGTAAATCATGATATACTGTTAGAAAAGTGTGAGAGCTACGGAATAAGAGGAAAAGCGTTAAATTGGCTAAAAGATTACTACTTATCGAATAAACAACAACGGAAAAATTTAGGCGTTAATAAAGACAGTGAAGTGATAACGTATAAATCTCAATACAGGACCAATACGTATGGCGTGCCTCAAGGTAGTATTTTGGGGCCATTGCTTTTTCTTCTTTATATATATGATTTGCCAACAGTGACGAGAAATAAGTGAATGTTGTTTGCAGGCGACATCTCAATGATAATAAATAAGATAATGAAAATGAACAATGTGAGGATAAAATTAATGCTGCCGTAGAAGCTGTAATAGAATGTCCTGAACAAAATAATTTATGTGTGAATGTTTCCAAAACAAAATATATTAATTTCTCTTATTATAAAATGACAAATGAAGCAATGACAATTATTGGAGGTGATAATGAAATTGAAGAAGTTGACCAGACGAAGTTTTTAGGCATAGTAATTGATAAAAATTGAAATTAGAAAAAACATATTGAAAATACATGTAATAGGCAAAACAGCTTTGCATTTGCACTAAGAAATCTTAGGAAAACTGTTGAACGTAATGCCGCGCTGTTAGCTTATCATGGATATGTCCCATCTGTGCTAAGATACAGCTTAATTATATGGGGTAATTCCACTGACAGCAATAAGGCATTTATTGTGCAAAAAAAATAATGTTTACAGGCTGTGTTTGGTGCAGACCCATTATATTCCTGCAGACCTATTTTTAAAAAAACATAGTTTATTAACATTAGCATGCTTATACATACTGGAAATGGGAGTATTTGTAAAAAAAACATCCTCACCCATTCAGTAAAGCCGATAGCCTCAATGTTTATAAGATGGGCAAAATGTCAAGGGATCCATCAAAATTAGCAATGCCATGATGTAGAACAGCGTACTGCCATAAAAACACGAGCCGAATGGCAATACAGATATTTAATAATATACCGAAGGATATTAGAGAACTGCGAAGCAGCCTATTTAAAAAGCATCTCAGCTTATAGAAAACTGTTTTTATAGTATTAAGGAATTTATGAATTCTAGGACAAATGGGTAAATTGCAAGACATGTAAATTACATTTGACATTTTTATTTTAAGCTATTGACATAAAATTTTGCAATTTAATTTCTTTGGTTATCATTTGTAAGTAGATTTTTAGAAAATTTGTAATTGAATTATTTTTATTTGAACTTTGTAATTTGATCATTTAGACAATTCTTGATTTAGTACTTTTTTGACATTGGAATTTAATTATTTCGTTAATTTAGAATCATTGTTATTATCACAAAATTTGCATGCCGAATTTAGCTGACGGAATATATAGAACTATTGTGTACTTGTTATAAAATCCGTAAAATACCATATTTCAGGCAAATAAATGAATCTATCTATCTGCCCTCGGGTCTGCTAATTACATCTGCGATCACCATAGATATAAAAGAAACTTATTTCTAATATCTATGGCGATCACCAATCTGTTAACGAAGCATTATGGCAACAAGTAATAACAGCAGCACAGGTCGATGCATCAGGTTAAGCTACGCTTGCATGGGTTGTTCCGTGGATGCGTGACTATCTTTACAAACCGAGACTCCTCCGTGCCTTGGAAAGCACGTTAAGACGTTGGTCTCGAGCTCTCGGCTGTCATTCGTGGACATTTGACAGTCGTTACGGGTCGTCAGAAGCCCGAAAGTCTGGCAACCAGTCTTACCAACGGGTACGCAGTTACTCGGTTGTGAAGGCCAGATAGGCAATCGCTCCAAGTAAAATACTGGTATTTAGCTGCATCCGGTTGGACTGAAAGCCAACCCCAACATAGCTGGGAAAAGTCTAGGCAGATTGATTTTTATTGTTATGATAAGACTGGGTTCACTATACATAAGTGTACCGTCTGATGTTTGAACCCCAAATGATAGCTCCAAAGTATAATTTACATTCTTATAAAAAGTCAATCTCCACCCGCCACCTCCATTAATTATGGGCGCTTTTTAAACTAAAATAAAATGTTCAAGTCATCTTCGGCGCGTCTGTTAGTTCCATTCATAACGGTTTCGAACGAAAATCGATTATTATGATGTCTAACCGACTTCTTTTGTTGTGCACATAATGGGAAATCCTTCAAACTACAGAATTTTACAGTATCAATCAATAAACTCAGCCATGAATATTCCAATACTGGACGCAGGTCTCTCCCAAGTGATGTTAATATGGCAAGCAATCGTAGGTCCCCTTTCCGCCTCCAGTCCACCCGCGCTACCGTAGTGTTGTTATCTTAAAAGTCTGAGCTGCCGTATGTCACAGTCTGGTTTGCCGTATTTTAAGGGAAAAAAATACTAAATTGCCGTATTTATTAAAAAAAAATCTATTCCTCATTTGTTTCTTGTCCATAAAGGTTTCTTATCGTTTCTATTACTTTAGATTCATGTTTATCTGGAGTGTACCTACTTATCCTTGCTTCTCGCACATGTCGCGCGACACCTGACTTGGTACTATATCCTTGATTTTTGCCTTAATTTTGAATCAGTTGTCAATTATTTTTTGAAGGTCATTTTGAGTTTTGATAATTCATAGTAGTTTTTGGGTTAGCAACATTGACGAAAATTTTTCTCTAATATTGTGGCGCACAGCCTCATCAGGTGACAGATATTTGAATTTCATTTTCGTTTCATTCAATAACCTAGTGAAAAAACGTTTCGTATAACCTCTAATCAATTGCCGTATCACAAGCCTCGTATTGCCGTATCACAATACGGCAATACGAGGCTTGCCGTATGCCGCATTTTCCGAAAAAAAAACATGGATTGCCGTATAATACGGCAATTTTCATATCAATAACAATGCTGCGCGCTACCTTCATCAGGCCCTCAGTTGTCTAGGGATTAAACAGAACAATCAACAGAAATAAAAAGTAGTTAAATAGCGTGAAACATCGTCAGAACACAGAAGGTCGGGGATTCAAATCCGCCACAGAGCAACCATGGCCAACTATTTAATTTGTAGAACATTTAAGGTGTTCCCTCCCAGCATTGCTTGTAATGTAAATTTCAGATTCGATTTGGAGCATTACATTACAATACTGCCTCCCTGACTCATGAGCATTCGTTTGTAACGTAACATTTCAGATTTGATTTTGAGCATTACGTTGTATCAAAATATTACAGACATTGCGCACTGTCATGCTCGGTTCTCCTCCTTAACTGATGTAATGCTCGAATTGTATCATTACAGGTTGCGAAGTGTAATAATGCTCGGTTCTCCTCCCTCACTGCTGTAATGCTCGAATTGTATCATTACAGGTTGCGAAGTGTAATAATGCTCGGTTCTCCTCCCTCACTGCTGTAATGCTCGAATTGTATCATTACAGGTTGCGAAGTGTAATAATGCTCGGTTCTCCTCCCTCACTGCTGTAATGCTCGAATTGTATCATTACAGGTTGCGAAGTGTAATAATGCTCGGTTCGCCTCCCTCACTGATGTAATGCTCGAATTGTATCATTATAGGTTGCGAAGTGTAATAATGCTCAGTTCTCCTCCCTCACTAATGTAATGCTCGAATTGTATCATTATAGGTTCTAAGAATAATAATGCTCGGTTCGCCTCCCTCACTAATGTAATGCTCGAATTGTAAAGTCAAAGTCAAATAATTTATTTCAAACAGGCCCATGTACGGCACTTTTGAACGTCTAAATTTACAAAATAATAGAATTGATTCCAGTCGCCCCTTCCAAAAGGTAGTGGAGAAGAATGGGCAAGAAACTCCACCGTTACTCTTATAAAATGATTTACAATACTTTGTATAAATACCTACATTAGTTAAATAATTATATGTGAAGACGATGCACCTAGAATAAAATTACTATACCACAATAGGTAAAAAGAATTAAAAATAAAGCAACGACAGATAATTTAATTATGTGATAGATACATGGTGCTCACATATTTACAAACATTGTAAAAGTAGACGATTTTCCTAATTTTTTAAATTAATAAGTCAGTGTGTGAGGTAGTAATCACAGAATGTAAAATCAAGGTCTTATAACACAAAATGAAATTTTTTACAATTAAATTAGCAACCTGTTTGATTTTGTCTTGATTCTAAATTGTCCTATGGAGCAGGATCAGCATGTTTCCAAGCACTCTTACCTTGGATATAATCCTCTAATTTGTAATATGCTTGTTTACAAAGTGTACTTTTAATATGAGTTAAATCTGCCGTCATAATGCTGTGGAAGTAGCTAAAATAGACCGAACGCGCGGTTTCTACATCTGTTAAGTGCCTTATCTTTCTAACAGCATAAGCGGCCGAGCTTAGCCGCCCCGCAAGAGATGTTATATGAGGTCCCCATTGGAATTTCTCGTCTAGCGTGATTCCTAGAAAAACCGTTTGATTAATAAATAACAACTATCAACAGGTTGCGAACTGTAATGCTCAGTTCTCCTCCTTGACTGATGTAATGCTCGAATCTGAACTGTTACATTACAGGCGAATGCTCTCGGTGAAGGAGCACCTTTAAAAGTCGCTAAGGTTAAAGTATTCGCGCAGCATCATATTTGAACAACAAAATATTATGTTTTATGGCTTCGTGACCTTTAGCTGTCCGCTATAATAACTTTCTTTAAAGTGAAAATATATTGTGCAAATTGCAATTAAATTAAAGACTAGTTGTTAAATTCATGGCTGTATTATACCTCACAATAATAACAGTAAGTAGATATAAACACGATCCTTCTTATAAAATGGTTCCAATAATATGAGAAGCATTCAATGCAGAATGCTGACAATGCACAAGATCGATCGAAGTGCATTTCAGGCGGAGACGGACAATGGAACACTGCGAGCAGCCGACAGTGGACAGCACTACGGAGACGTCATTATTTACCTACCTATGTTCTGCAATACTGCGGCAGTAAATAAAGTAGTACTAATAACTGCTTTATCTACACTCATGCTATAAATCCTCTATAAAAGTTTCTGAAACAGTTAGCTTATTGCTTACTGGTTGTTTTAATATAATGTTGTAGGTACTAAATTTCATTACGCAACTGCGTTGCTTTATCGATCACTTCCTTACTCATCAAAAAGCTACATTCTCACTTCTCAGTTCGTGGTATCTTTAAAAATTAAAAAAAGAAATATTGTCATGCACGCACGTTTCATTACCACAGCGCAGCGCCGTAATAAAAAATAAAAAACTATTATTACGTATACATCGTTTGTTTGTATTAGATAAACAGCAATTAAACCATGAATTTACAGAGTTCTTACAATACTGTGATACAACAGTTGCATAAATAACTATTATAATAGACACTCATTCTGAATACTTGACACTATTCCGAGGTACTTATAGGTGCATTTCAAAGGGAGACCACGATTTGAAAGTGAAACAAAGCTGTCTGTCATAGAAAAGCGTGTTGTTCCCGATGGGATCGTCGAAAAATGCCATCTGTAGCCAATTATTGATATAGACAGACAGACGTCGTACGTGTGAACTGTACGCCGTTTTGTCTTATACGCAATGTAATATCTATCATCTATATCTACTAACTTTTGCGGTCAGGGACTATCAAATTATCAATAACATCTACCTAAAGGCGGTATACACTGACAGACAAACACTTCGTTAGGGTAGTGCTATGTCGTGGCCACCCCCCCCCCCAACTCCTTTCCCCCGGGCCGCCCCTCACCGCTTTGATCTCTCTGTTCTTAATTACTGGCTTCTAAAAAATCCGGCGCAAGTTTTATGGAAGTTATAAACGCTCCGGGCGCGGCGCAGCTACCGCACCTCCCATGCAGGGTAAATAAACCAGAAGGACTGAACGATTTTAACGTTAAGCGTTTTCGTTTGGTATGGTATTTATTCATACAAGGTGAACTATGAAGCTAGGACTTTGATATCACAGATATTTAAGATGTAAAGAGCACAAAACGGTCACGAGTTCTATTTCGGAGAAAACTAAAATGGTAACGGCACCAAACCATAATAACTGTGTCACTTTTTAACGCATGGTGTGATGAGCCTTCTGTACCCTTCCACTCAGTGGCCTCACCCGCCGCCGCCGCTCCGCCGCGATCGATCCTAATGAGATATTTTAAATACACAGTACCTGTAGGCTGGGGTACACAGACACAAAGTGCCTTATGTAGAACACAGCGCAGGTACTGAGGAACACCGACGACTATGTAAGTATGTAGAACAGGCACAGGCGGGCGGTAGACATGATATCTCCGTGCATGTACGTACAATGTGTACCTAGCTTTAGGACGAACCGTTCCTTTCCTCACGCAAATATTTGTACGGAGAGAACTTTTAGAATTACTTCTGTGTTATTTCTTGAAATTTTACTTAGTTGAACAAATTGAAGACGAAGACTTTACTTATTGTCTCTATCATTCGAATACTTAGTAAATCTTTGATAAAATTAACTTTAGCGTTCGCAGAAACCATCGCAATGTAAAGCGCTAAGAAATCGCGTGTTCTTGCACATAAATAATACTCTTTTCTATGTACACTTCATAAGTCCCTGCAAGGCTGCGCTTATAGTAATTTATAATTAAATAGTCTCCAGTGAAAGAAGCTCTAGTAATCTAAGTACCAGCGGGTATTGTATTGTACAACACAATGTAATTAACACATCACTCGGCAGGGTCCACTTACAAAATGCTATTTATCTTCCATCCTTCGTAAGCTCTTTCTGATTATAATCTAATCCCAAATGCTAATCAATAGGGACTTAGCCAAAGCCCTTTTATTGTCAGAACCAGCAGTTTAACTATTTATATGGTAGAATTATTTATTGTTCTCGTGTTCTAATAATGTATGTAAATTCCCATTAAAATAACGTTCTCACGAAATGTAATCGATATTTAATTGATTTGAGCACTGTTCTCATAAAAATAGAGAACATGTTTCAGTAATCTTTAATACTGATCTAGAAATAACAAAACATTAAAGTTTTCTGGTTTTTATCGGAAATAAAGGCTCTTTCAAACAGGCGCGACACGTGACGCGACACAAAGACACCGCTCGTCGCGCGACGAGCGGTGTCTTTGTGTCGCGTCACGTGTCGCGCCTGTTTGAAATGATAAATGATAAATGATTTTATTTCTGTAAATAGGTTTTACAAACACTTTTACACGTCAATCATATTTTAAAAACTAGATGAGGTCGGCGTTTCCTAACTGACTACTCTGAGAAGAAAGGCCGAAACAAACTCAGAGGTCACAGTCTCTTTTAAAGTCCAGACATAATCTTGGTCAGATCATGTGAAGACCATGTAGATTGGTGTCTGGAGTGGTCTTTTGAGGAAAGCATCACACAGATTGAGATGGCCTGTCCAGTCAGTGCACGCATTTGTCAGTTATCGTGCAGCTCAACTCAGAATTAAGGAGCTCAACGATTCGACGAACAATACCAAAGAAAGGACATTTGGGTAGGCAGCATAAATTACTCAAAACTGTCAGACTATAATTAGAACTAAGTGAGAAAAAATTAAAAACAAAAAGAAAAAGGAATGACCCACATAGTCTTCACATTCACAATAATTTAAATAATATAATACTTTAAAAGTATATAAAATTCATTAATGTCAATGTGTATATAAAAACCAGGAAATAATCTTGGTCAGAGCATTTCATTTGAGGACCATGTAGATTTGTGTCTGAAATGGTCTTTTGAGGAAAGAACCATACAGATGTGAGTGGACCTGTCCATTCCATGCACGCATTTGTCAGTAATCGTGTAGCTCAACTCAGAACTTAAAAGGAGCTCAATGATTCGACGAACAATACCAAAGAAAGGACATTTGGGTAGGCCGCATAAAGTACTCACAACTGCCAGATGATCATTAAAAGTAACTGAGAAAAATAAATATATATATATGACCCACATAGTCCTCACATTCACAATAATAAAAAATAATAAAAAAATATTATACTTCACAAAGTAAATATTCATGTCATTGAGTATATAATTTAAAAAAAAAAAAAAAAGTTCCGAAAGTAAAACATAAAAAATTATAAAATTGGAGCAGCTCAATCCCATGCCTTTTTGTCCTCAATGTAATCTTTAACGGCATAAAAAGCCTTCTGGCACAACTTGCGTTTAGTAAATGATTTGAATTTATTAAGGCTTAGATCTTGTACGTGGCTTGGAAGTTTATTATAAAAGCGTATACATTGACATCTAAAGGAGCTACCTATTTTCTTGAGCCTTGTTGTAGGTACAACAAATTTGTGTTTGTTCCTAGTATTTATGTTATGGATATCACTGTATTTTTTAAACAATTTTTTGTTTTTATGGGCATATAAAAGATTATCAAAAATATACTGAGAAGGCACAGTCATTATATTTATCTCCTTAAATTTATCTCTGAGAGAGTGTCTCGGACTTAATTTATAAATAGATCGAACAGCTCTTTTCTGCAAAACAAAGATAGTTTGAATGTCGGCGGCATTTCCCCACAACAGAATACCGTACGACATTACACTATGAAAATAACTAAAGTACACTAAACGGGCTGTCTCTATGTTAGTTAAATTACGAATTTTTCTAACAGCATATGCTGCGGAGCTTAGCTTTTTTGACAATTTATCTATATGTGGGCCCCACTGAAGCTTAGCATCCAAAGTTAAGCCCAAGAATACTGTGCTATCTTCAGGATTCAATTCTTCGTCCTTTATCAACAATTTAGTTTTCACCTGCCTAACATGAGGTAGGGTAAACTTAATGCACTTAGTTTTTTTTTCATTCAGAAGTAAATTGTTAACATTGAACCAGTGAACTACTTTTGAGATTGCCGTATTTACATCGTCAGTAACTAGCTGCTGACGTTTAAGTTTAAACAAAAGTGAAGTGTCATCTGCAAACAACACTATATCATGGTTATCCTTTATGAGGTAAGGCAAGTCATTAATATAAATAAGAAACAAGAAAGGACCAAGAATTGAGCCCTGTGGGACTCCCATTGTTACTAAAGATCCTTTTCCATTCTTTGGAGATCTTTTTCCATTAACGTCAACGCTCTGAATCCTATTACTCAAGTATGAAGTAAGAAGATCCAGAGCGCTGTTCCGGATCCCATAGTGGCGGAGTTTCCTGATTAACGTGTCATGAAGAACGCAATCAAATGCCTTGGACAAATCACAAAAGATGCCCAAGGCATCACATTTATCTTCCCATGCATTATAAATGTGACCTAAAAGTTCAACACCGGCGTCAGTAGTTGAACGACCCCTTGTAAAACCGAACTGTTTGCTGTGTAATAATTTATGTCTATTAAAAAATCTTTGCAATTGCTCTAAAATTAATTTCTCAAAAATTTTACTAAAGGTAGGTAGTACTGAAATAGGTCTATAATTGGTGGGGTCTGATGTACTACCTGATTTAAACAAAGGTATAATTTTACTCTTTTTCATTAGGTCAGGAAACTCCCCACAGTCGATACAATTATTAAAGATAAGAGCTAAAGTAGGTGCTACAATGTCAATAATAGACTTGGCAACTTCTACAGAGTTACCCCACAGATCTGCAGTCTTTTTTACATTTAAAGTATGAAAAGTTTTAATTATGTCTCTACAGGTAATATGTTCAAAAAGAAATTTCGAATCACAAACATTAACATTTTCCTTTAGCAAAGACTCAGCAACAGAAGGTGATGAGTTTAGGGATTTAGTAGTTGAAACGGGAATATCTGAAAAGAAATTTTCAAAGGCCGCGGCGACTTGGGAGTCTGATTTTATTATGTTGTCATTAATAGACAGGCTGTAGTTAGTATTTCGGTTATTAGACCTTCCCGTTTCACTATTTATAATATTCCAAGTCGTAAAAAATAAGGAAAGAGTCTTAAGTCGTAAAAAATATAATCGTTGGCCGATAACTGAGATCAGAGTGAAACGGACGAGGAGCCGACCTCTATTGGGCTCTGTTCGACGTGCTCATTGCCTACAAGTTTTACCTAACCTACTTACTTTTTGTACCGTTTTGGTAAACTAACCATCATTCAGAAATATTTCGGGACGTGAACAGTAATCATGGAGAATTGGAAATTGCATCCTTAGATTACTCTAAAGTCATAAGCCAAAACGGTGGTGTTCGGGCGTTTGCCCAGCAGTTACCAGCTAACATTATGGGCAAGCCTGCAGTCAAGTTCCGTGCACAGACATGGGGCACTTATATTTGTAGCCTATCTGCTTTGATCACAATCATTTTGCTGCTAAGTCGTTAAGACGCACATGCGTCATCTTGATATTCTTAATGAATGATAATATCAATGCAGCATGGTTGACGTGTTGTGCTGCTAAATTGTAGGCAATGGAATGGAAAGTCCTATTTATCACGACTAGATGGTTTCATTTCGTTTAGGGAAAAATGCGTGACGTCATACTCATGACACGATAAAGACTCGTGCAGACCAGCGCGATATTGCGGGCGCTTCAAGGGTCGCGCTGCCAGCCGGTAGCACCCGCGATATCGCACCAGTTTGCACGAGCCTTAAAACTTTAATCAGATTATTTAAAGCCTGTTTCAAGCGAAACGCATTTCACTAAAAGCATATATCTACTATATAAAAATAAGTTGGGTTTTCCTTCCTGACGCTATAACTCCAGAACGCATGAACCGATTTCCACGGTTTTGCATTCGTTGGAAAGGTCTCGGGCTCCGTGAGGTTTATGTAGGGTAAGTAGGATAGGTAGGTAGGGTAGGTAGGTAGGATAGGTAGGGTAGGTAGGGTAAGTAGGGTAGGTAGGTAGGGTAGGTAGGTAGGATAGGTAGGGTAAGTAGGGTAGGTAGGTTAGGTAGGTAGGATAGGTAGGGTAGGTAGGGTAAGTAGGGTAGGTAGGTAGGGTAGGTAGGTAGGATAGGTAGGGTAGGTAGGGTAAGTAGGGTAGGTAGGTAGGATAGGTAGGGTAAGTAGGGTAGGTAGGTTAGGTAGGTAGGATAGGTAGGGTAGGTAGGGTAAGTAGGGTAGGTAGGTAGGGTAAGTAGGGTAGGTAGGTAGGGTAGGGTAGGTAGGTAGGATAGGTAGGGTAGGTAGGGTAAGTAGGGTAGGTGGGGTAGGTAGGGTAGGTAGTTACGTGCGCCGTAAATAAGTTCTTAATGCTACCCGTGCGAAGCCGGGCCGGGCAGCTAGTATGAATATAATAAATGACTGTACAGTTCTGGACTACATTGTACTTCTCGACGTATAACGATTTCTTGCAACTTTGTATTAGTTTCAGGTGTCTTCTGCAGTAAACTGCGAACACTGTTCAAATTGAATTCGAAGTTCACAAGTGCTTTGAGTGACATCGCAACTCCGGCCAAGATATTCCACTGCTGCGAATGTAAACCTGACAAGTACCAATTTAGACTTTTCCAGTGACCTGATCTATGTAGTTTCTTAAAAACCACTTTCTTCGAACAGAGGCCTATGGGCGTGGCCTGCAGTGACACTGTTGCAGGCTGATATATTATTGATTCTCTATTTCCAGCAACTTGTCGCCAGACACAGGGGCTGCCAGTGGGTCGTCACCACGTCGCCATGCCAGCATGTCGCCATCGTCGTATTGTGATAGACTTTCGATTCCATTGATTTATTAATCGCTGCCGTTCCCCTGCGGGGCGAGGGATGAAGGGAGGACTGTCCCCCCACCAATATTTTTAATTATGTAATATCCAGTTTCAGTGTTAGTGTGGTGCGGGGGAGGGGACTTGTAACAAAGTTCAATTAGGTGCTGCTACAAATATTATTCGTTTTAATATACTAAGTGATGCAGCAATGAAGTCATTAGATACTTGTTGCAACTCATAACATGGTTTTAAGTACCTACCAAGCAAGAAGCTCGTATGTATCTGTCTGAACGATCTTGTGGGGTTTAATCGTTCTCTAAACATTCAACAGCCACCTGAGAACGAGAACTACTTATGTTGACTTGTGCTTGATATCTTAAGGCATTGCTCGTTTAATTAACGTACTATTTTTTAAACGACATTTTGGTTATTTTACCTATATTGAACATGATATCATCTCATTACCAACTAACACACAGTAACACTTCCCTCATCTCATGGAAGCACGAACCATATTGTTTACGATGGCATAACTTGCTAAACTGCAACCCTTCAGCGCTGCACATAAACCGAGCCGTTCTTTGTCTCTCTACAATGTGGCCAAGAACGCCGAGAACGCCGAGTACGCAGTGATCACGGGACAAAGAAGGAAAGGGACGCGGACGCCGTTGTAACCGATATTTTACTAAACTGTAATTTAATTCTGTGGGTATAAAAGTAAAGAGTTATCTGGAGCCGATATCTGGTGTGCAGTGGACCGCACCAGTGACGTCATTAACATGAGAATGCTTATATCGTGATCTCACGTTAACTTACATCAAGATGAGATTGAATGTCGTCTAAACTAAACTGGGACACATTTGAAGGGGCGACGTCTTTGTGCCGTTTGAAACGTTATTTTGTTATGAATGGTTAATTTAATGCACGTTTTGTGTGAGATTAATATGCAAAAAAATGTATGCTTGTATACACATCATTTTGGAACAATTTAAAATTTGTGGCTTTCTACTTTGTTGTGAAGAGCTAATGGTTCAGCCAAGTTTGTCTAAAAGTTAACTACGTTCATATAGCGACAAAGTAATGAACTACGCCGTAGTCTCATAGCGGGCAGTAGACGTGCAGTGACGTCCTTCGTAGATTCGTAGATAGCTGCACTAACATTTTCCGAGTACCTAAGGAGATGATGTGAAACCAAGTCAAGTTCCAACTAGATTAGTGTCTACGTCAATTACATTCCTAGTAGGTAGGCACTGACGCTGATGTGAAGTTTGAGGATAGCCTAAATTCTGTTTGTCTATAATGTTATGCTATTTCTGACTAGTCTCTAGCAAATACCTTTATTCTGCTTAACTTAAACCTCCTTAAAAATAAATTTTGTTTTTGTAAATTCAGACAGCATATTTTTTATACTTATTAGCTACAAAGCCAAGGCTAAAAAGTATTAGTTAATTCTACGATCCTTTATGTTATAAAAAACTCAAATCCCTTACAAATACCCCTCATTTTTTTATTATTAAGCAGAACCGGCGATAATATTAAATGTTATGTTGCGAAGGGGATTCTGTACACACTGTGAGAGAACGGCTCAAATTATAGTCACGACAATAACATCAAAGTGCTGTGTGCACACTGTGTACGTGGGGCCTGGAGCCGAGAGCCGAGAGCCGAGCGCCGAGCCGAGGCTGAGTGAGTGTAAAATCGAACGTAATTAAAAACCTTGTCTAGATTACTGCCATTGTCGAGCGCTGAACGCTTCATGTCGAATAGCCTATTATCGAAAATGCCCCACGAAAAATAACAAAAGCGATCGCGATGCGCGGCATTATGAAATGAAACGGAACGAGCGGGGTGCAGCGAGGTAGAGGGGGTCAGAGGGGGCAGGCAGACGAGCGCAAACATTAATGGCACCGAGTCTATGTATCGATTCATTTCGTTTTTCTATTAGGCGCCGTCAGAGGCAGCTGACGCGAGCGCCGGCCGCGGCAGGGGGCGTCCGAATCGCCGGTACTGCGAGCTGTACACCTCACGGCACTCTCCACCTAACTGCAGTTGTTATTCAAGGCTCGCTTGCAAATTACCTTGCTTCCCCTTTACAAACGAGCAAGTTGGAATTTTTGAACATGCTCATTTGTTTTCCTGGGTAAACGAGTAAACGACTAATAAATTACTGTATTTTGTTAACAAGTACTGTAGTAACTAGTTTACCGTCGAAATTGTAGCTAAACTGACCAATTTGGAAAGTTTCGAGGCGACAGCAATCTTGCAACACGCCAGCAGAGTAACTAAGTTCGTGACGCCAGTAAAATACCCCCTAGGCTAGTGAAGGCGGGTCAGAAACCTCTCATACCCGCATGGTGATAATATTCGCACATTGCAAACCAGTGCAAAAATCTGGTTACATACATAGATTGTTACTCTTTTATTCGTAAATTGGCCATGTAACATATCCTTGGCACCTACAATGGCCCCGGATGTGATGACAGGCAGAAGCCTCTGTTAAACAAACAAACCAATCTGCTATAATTAATCCTTTTGCTAAACAATAACGACAACGTCCCCTCTGGTCGTTCACTGCAGTAGTCACTGCGAAGGCCTTGTTCAGAGGATGTTCACAGTGTCCGCGAATGTTTAGCTGTGTCTAGCTCTTGACGCCTCCACTACATAGTGGGGTCCGTTGACCTCCGCGACACGGTGAACTTACTCAGTAGTCTAACTACTCATATAATAACTGAAATTAGTAGTATAAGGGCTTCACTCCTTTGTAAAGTTCAAAGGACTAACAAGTACACTTATTATTAATGCGCACAATAACCGCTAGGGTGGTACTATCAAGTATCGACGCTATCGACACTTCGACTCTCCATTCCTGATAGTGCGGCACGATGTCGACGTTATGTATGATCGATACGGTAGCTCTTTATCTTGACGATCAAACCGTGAATAGTGTAGGACTCTACGGCATCCACAATGATGGAATAACTGTTTATCAGACCGCGCTTTCATACCTACACAGTTGTTTGATTTTGTTAGATACTTAATATGACTTGGATTCCAATTCTACAATTAGGTAGTGTACGGCTCTACCAGTACTAAGCGTGCAAACAATGCTGAATTATTGGTAACTTTAGTTCACCTTACAGCCTTTACCAATGACGTAGGTACGGTAGGATATACACAGAGAGGTATTCATATAAAGTACACAACATAATTACATTGTAACGGCACCATTTGTCTATCTAACGATGTATGACATATCAAATGCGTCACTTGATTCAATATTTGACTAAACTAACAAAGGGTTCCCAGCGCTACGGCCACTACGGCTCTGTTATAAGTATTAAAACTGTGTCGATATTCTTTGGCAATAGAATGTAGTTTAATTGAAAGTTGTCTCCTTTGCATAGCTGAGCCGGTGACAGACGTTCAAACAGCTTCACAATCCCACTTTAATTTATCACGAAATCTTGACACCGAATAAGGGTCGACAATGCGCACTGCTGACATACCTACCACGAGCTTATGAACCTGGAGTTATAATTGAATGCACAATCCATTGGTGTTTATGTTCCACATTTCCTACAACTTTCCGACTAGAATCAGCAATGGACACAGAAGTATTGCTTAGGGCGGTTTTCGGAACGATTCTTGGTGGCTGGTTGGCTAGGGCTCGATTCCAAGTCCACAAAGCCTTTACTTACACAAAAAATAAATAAAAAGCTCCTTTTATCTGGGAATTCTGGGATTGACATCGCCCCGGCTTTGAAGGGAGCCTGTTATTACCTATAAGTTACTTGTTATTTATAAATCGGCGGGATAATTGCCGCCTTGTCAAACTCCACATTAACTATTACATCGTGTACAGTGTAGCAAAGATGATCATTGTGTAGCGCCGCTGACTGGAGCGACGAGGGAGAGAGGCTCCCTTCTCTTGTTACACAAATAAGTAGGAACATTATGTACTTCTTACTTTCACATATAATCACGAGAACCTGATACTTCGCTGAGCCCGACACCGACCAGTAACTGACATTGAAGACGGATTAAACTGGAACTGTACAGTATGAACAATGAAAATCAGTTTTATTATTCGTATTGTTGTTTATTTATAGGAGCAGACAGGCAGGCAGCTATAGAAAGTCATTATTCGGGGCGGTAGGTAGGTAGCGGTAGGTGCCCCAGCTGCGCTGCGCTAGTTGGCGCCAGACGTTCTAATCTCAGATTAAATTAATCATTTCTGAAGGGCTCACAGACAGGCCTCAGTAATCCTTCAAAACTCTGTACTTAAGTAAATGCGGCACAAAACGTCCATTTGAACGAACATTTGCGTTGAAAAGCTCAACGCGTTGGGTAACAGCGCTGCTCTGGAACACACAATACAAACGACAGCAGCTTCTAAGAATAATCGAAATGAAATCATACGTAACGTTTGACAAAGGCATATTTACCTATTAATGGTTAAGCACCAAGGTTCTGTGGCGAATAGCATGTACTCGTGCGGGGGACAATGACGGCCGGCAGAACGGCGGCCCTTATCACCGCCCACTCCACATGCCACGTGACAGTCGGGATAAACAATTAAAAAGTTCCATAGAAGCATTTCATTGTCCCTGATTCGGTAATGAGTTCGGTTAAAATTGGTGTTTTGAGAACAACTGTCCTCGGGTGAGGCGGTGATTTCTTTGTGAATTAGTTATCATGACGTGTCTCATTAATTCGTTTAAACTCATTAACTTTCGACTTTTTTTCATAATCTTAATAGATACCTACGTATTTCTTAGTAAGGACATTTAGATTTCTCTAGGAAATCATCAATTTAATCGGTTTCTTAATATTATGTTGATGTAATTTATTCCATTTAAAGGATTTCCTGCTATTTTAGGTTGTATGATGTCACTCACGATACCTACATATTTAGTGGAGTGCATTAGTGGTCGGAACATGGGAGGGCTACCACTTTTTATAATAACTATTCACTAAAAGTTAGTCTAAACCTAAAGTCTAAACTTAGTTTATAAATGAGTGCATTTAGTAAAGCTTCGAGCGAAATGTGCTCTGTATTCAGAGTTAACCGCGCGTCGATAGCGCTGTTAAGACAATTAAAGCTTGTTGTTCTCCTAATCCAACAGTTAAATACATTCGTTTTAGGGCGAGGTTTCACCGGAGGGAATGGCGAATGTTTCCGATAAAGCTGTACAATGATTAGATGCAGGGAGTGCAGAGCGTGCAGTGTGCCTGACAGTGGAGAGCAATCGATATTGCTGCCAGCGTCATATTCCACGCTGAGCGGAGCACACGTCGCTATATCGGCTTACCTACAGCTGAAAAAATACAACAGAAGGTTCGTATCATCATAATAATACTAAACTTTAGAGAAATTTTGGTAACTCTTCCGCAAAAGCCGCAAATCAAGAGTTGAAGTGATTAAGACGCGAGAGTTCGGACCAAACCGCATGCAATCTGTCTGCAACTGTTGTCGCTTTTAATTACAACTGGTATGATACAGGGGTTCATTTGTAACGTAGACCATAGCCCGTCGTTTTACGTCCTTTTGCAGCGGTCAGACTTTTTCTGCCCTGCATTGAACTTTTCTAAATTGTTCTTGCACTGCATAACTTTCTTCTGGTTCCTGGAACTTCTAATCTAATAAGTGGTATGAACGATTATGTTTAAGTATAAATATTTATTAAGAGGTGATACTTCTACATGTTATCGTCGCTTGACTTCGGTCTTACGTCGCGACTCAGCAGTCACCTCTCAGGTTTCATCCACACGCTTAGCCTGCCTCATACCTCGCCCGCTTGCCTCGCCTACTCGCCTACTCGCCTTGTTCAAAAGCCTGTCTGTTTCAATTTATTGCCCGCACTCAGCTATCTTGAAATGAAGTTTTCGTTTGATTGATCACGACCGAGTTCGTGCAATGTTTCATTCATGAGCATACGTTTTTAAAATTCAAAACCTTCTGCGCGGCTTGCAGTCTGGACCGGACGTCCTCGGGGCGGGGAGCGGCGGGGCTGCGGGGAGCTAATGGCTTCTATGACTTGTTTAATTGGTGACGATAAAAATATCCTGATTGTCGTGAAAGTTTGCCGCCCCCAACTTGTTGTTCTCAGCGAAACCTTTTGTTGATTCAGCGTCCATTGTCATAAACAGAATTATGGGCGCTTATAAAATTCTGATGAAATATTGATAACGGTTAAAGGCCGCAGCCACTCATGTTATGCACGCCCCCGGCCGGCGCCCGCTGGTCGGCCCGAGCCCCAGCCGTCGAGTGACTGTAATACCATCAGGTAAACGGGTTATATCAATATTTTCATAGAATTCATCTAACTGAACGATATCGGTTACGCAATACGCATAAAATAAGTAGGTATGTACTTGTGTGCGATGTTATGAAATAAAGTATGTTATGGGGGATATAAAGCGCCATTACTGTATTTTATGGTATTTTTATGCAGCAAAGTACCGGGGCACCTAATGTATGAATAGTCTATTTTTCCATTCCGTTTATAGCCTCGTCTTCATAAAGTTTGCAATGGCTGGTATCGAGCGACCCACTTCCACCTCTGGGCCACGTCCACGAGAACCCACTCGCCGCCGACAGCTGCACACAACAACATTCATATTCCGTGATATATTGTAGCTGTCGCACTCAATCGCTGCACTTATTTTTTATCTTATTATTAGGAAAAAACTCTCTACAACCGGCGGCAATCTCGTATTCTTGTTTCCACGGCGCGGCACAAAAAGCAGTAATTTTAATGGCTCCCCGAAGTGCTCGAGCACTAAACGGGAACAAAAGAGCACCCCAATTCGGCACTGCGCGGTTCTGGAAGTAAATTGCTTGTTTTTTGTGCGAAAATGTTGGCAGCACCGGCAAAGCGCACAATGGCTCATTATAGTGCGCTCCCCAGGCTCCCCGCCTGCCCGCGCCTGCCCGCGCCTGCCCGCTCGCCAGCCAGCCCGGCCGCGACATTGCGCTCTGCCTAAACAACTTTATGACTTCTTTTACGGTTGACAATTAAAATGTCGGCTAACGACTTAACTTCGAGCGAGCATAAAAATGTTTTCGAAGATTTTTAGCGAAGATTCTTTGAATTTTCCTCGCTCATAGTCATAAGTTGAGTTGATCGTCGCACACAAACACAATAAAGTAATAAAATATCCTTAAGTTGGCGAAAAACACAAAGTAATCGAATAAATCAACCCTTCTTCGATTACTTGGTGTTTCAACAGTCATCACATTACCTGGTGGTGGAGGCTTTGGACGCTGAGATCAAAAACTGAAACTGACACCCGTGATGAGGACGGAGCAATAAAAAATATCAGTGGAGTAAGCCCAGGTTCGCCCGGGCGATTTTTTCCCGCGGCGATTTTATTTTCGCGCACGGATTTTTTAACCTACTCATTAGAGCCGAGAGTAAAAAATCGAACAGTGTGTTTTTCAATGCGTTGAAATGCTGTTTGTTGGATTCTCAACACCGAGAGTTGAAAATCTAGTGCGCGATAAAATCGTGCCGCGATATTTACGTCCATGCGAACGTGGGCTAACCTAACACTCTAGTTTTATTTAATGTAAATCGATAAAGTATTTATTTATGTGTCCGCTGGATGCCTGGGTGTGAACACGATGGCCAATCAAGCTGGTAACTCGTGGAAAAACTCGGCGATTTAGTTATTAACCTAAAAACGTGACCGGTTTAGGAAGTCACCCGGGCGAGGCCGTACGAACAGTCCGGGGAAACGCACCCGTGACTAATGTTTTGATTACTCAATATCCGAGCGGTGACGGCGCGCGGCGCGGCGGCGGCGACGCTAAACTAACATTTGATGGAGGTATTAGCTACCGACTATTCTGCGCCGTCGTACCATCTTAGTAATAAGTGCTATACTTGATAACTTGACTTAACATTTACTTTAAGGAAACTATTACGGTTGTGGTAATAGACTCATTAGTCAGGGGTGACAACTATGAATCCGAAGGTTATTTACAAAAACATGGTTTAAAATTACTGAATAAACATTGCCAACCACAATGATGATGCAACACTCAGATATAGTCACCGCAAAAAATGTTGACACACCATTGAAAAATAATCCCGCATGATTTCAGACAAAATGTGCTTTTAAATTCGCTATATTAGACTCATCTTGCGACTCCGCCCACTCGGTGCAAATAGAATCCCGTCAGTAGGTACAGGTATATAGGTACACGATCCGCAAGTCACTGGTGAAGCAGGTCAGGTTCTCCTTTATCCGACCTGAACGAATTCAGCGAGTCCTGCTGTAGTGTGTCGTAAATATGATTATTTATGAACGAGCCACCTTTCTTGTTCCGAAAAAACCTCTTTTCATTCATTGACAGAAGGTAGGTACATGTTTTGTGAACTGCACTAAAATATCGGAGCTTATGTAATACAAACAATGTTATGCATTCCTGTTGTATTCAATGAAGTACAGCTGACACAATGCGTGGAACTGGCTCATGTAGTGTTCAAGTGTTGTATTTAATTTATTTTGTTTTCTTTTCATTGTATTATACATTCTCAGGAATTATTAAACCTATCCCAGAAATCTGTTCAAGTACTATGTATAGTAGGTATATTACTATCGCGGCCGGCCTGCAACTGAGGCAATGATGGACGATCGTGAAAATGTGGGTCGAGGCGAAGCATGGACCACAACGTATGGCGCGAAAATTGTGTTCGCGGTGCCCGCTGCACCGCGAACACAGTTTTCGCGCCATACGTTGTGGTCCTGGTATCTGCTCAAGTTTACATTGAATCTCAGCGGTGCCAATAAATATGTTCATTTGTTTCTTCTTTACTTTAAACAGCTCCATTTGCAAGCCAAATCGAAATTCAAATAAAATTTTGATAAGTTGCCTTCTTGGTTGCCATGTCTTGAAGTAAAAAGATCGTTCCATTTTTAAATAACACGACTGATATGAGTTTTCAACTGACTTCCAAAAAGGAGGAGGTTATAATAGAGAATGTATGTATTTTGTTTATTTTTATTATGTTAGTTCACCGATTTCTCCTTCAATTGTGGACTGATTTTGAAAATTAGTTGAAAATTTTGTTCGAAAGGGTATGCTCTCGAGGTGGTCCCATATAACAATACAACATATAATATTATTAACTTTGCTTCGATAGTTTTTGAGTTAGCTTTAATAATACATATTTTTTCCCACTGGATGATATGATATCTGATAATTACATAGCAGGTAGCGGTATTCGAATTTGTGTGGGATAGGTACCACAACAAAAAAGTAAAAAATAAAAACTTTTTACAAAAAAAGAAACAATCGAAAAAAAAAAAAAATCGGTGGCGAAAAACGAAAATTCAGAACGAAAGACACCGGCTTCCGAAATTAAAGTAATTTTTCACTTTGTAGTGTTTTTTTATTTCTATGTTATTTATTTGGCTGCAAAATTCGATTTAAGGCTCGTGCAGACCAGCGCGATATCGCGGGCGCGACATGCAGCGCGCCCCGTGTCGCGCTGGTCTGTACGAGCCTATAACCATTAAGTATCTGGAAGAAAGTTTTCAAAATAATGTTCGAATTTCCAAGCATGTTTGAGATAAATCTATTTACATTGTAGAGAGATATTGGGTTGTTTAAAGTTGTATAATATCATCTCTGATCACTTTTATTTTAAATTGAATATTTGAACAAGCCTTTGTTTTATCAGCAAAATTCTGCGAGTCCATTCGAGATAGGCCGAAATATCAAAAACGTCAGCGTCACAAATAGGTGGCCGCTATAAGAGCAGCACGACATGACCTAGATCTGCACTGCACTTTAAGGCTGCATTCTGTGCATGTCTAAGTGGCGGCTTCGTGTCTGATGATGCATTGTTTCGCGAAATATACGACAAAACTAGCTGAAATATTGATGTGAACGCATTTATTATTAGATTGGAAGCTGATTCAGACGTTGGTGACTGTTCAATTATTGTTAGGATGCTAATGAAACTTCACAGTAAATTATTAATCGCCTAAATAAGCGGAATTCCTCAGGGATCTATGCAGGGTTCCCTTTTTTTTCATTTATTTGATAAATGGTTTAGGTAGGTAGGTAGATTAGAAATAAAGGGATCCGATTACCTTTCATGGGTGATTTAGCGCAAACAATCTGCTAAAAAAAATATGAAAAAGGAGGATCAATCCAAACTGTCTGCCAAGATTGTTATCCTTCTTATTCCTAGAAAAGTCCGGGATTTGAGTCACGTCTGATTTAATTTAAATACCATCAGGCTCGCGCGCTTTGGCGTTTAGACCCAGTGGGCACAGCCGCGCCGTTGGCTAACTGTGGCCTGCTGTCGGTGAATAATATGTATACCTCTCTGCCTACTCCACCAGAGAGAGAGGGACGTTAATAACTACGTTATTTATAGCTAATAGTTTGAGTTTTAGTAAGATTTCGGGGTGGTTGCTGCAACATCTTTTCCTGCTGTAATACAAATTTCGGTAATGTATTAGGCGATCACCAATTTGTTTGGCAAGCGACGAATTGTAGTATCCATGGGATATCTTATATCAGCATCTGATAGAACCGATATTAGGAAAAAGTATTCAGTGATTTTTATAGTGCAAGCTACCGACAATCTTCTACTGATCTGACGCAAATCGTTTCAAACAAGTTTTACATTAAAATCGCAAAGCCATAGCTAAAGATATCCGATATAGTTCCGTTAAAAAACGATGAATTTGTAATACCAAAGCCTTTGCGCGCGTCCCCCGCCCCCAGCGCATCGTCTGTGTCTTAACTTACAAGGAGGTTTATTCTCAATGGAAAGCAGACGTTTGATCACTGTTAACGGTGGACTTTTGATGACCACAAAGCTCTCAGTTAACAACAAGTCAGGTTGTATCGTTATGGTTTGATAAAACAGTATTTACAACGATACCTACGTTGCAAATACTACTTATAAGAAAAAGAAAAAAGAAAAGAAAAGAAAAAGTATTTATTGGGACTCGCACAGGAAAGGTAGTTACTGGAAGATAGATGATAAGATCCACTGTTCTCTGACGGACTGTCGTCGTAAACAGTTCCTTGTCATAGGAAATATCTGAATGTCTCTGCATTTACTTATCGAAGACTTTCATAAGCTTTTATTATTTGAACTGATTTTTTACGGGTACAGCTTCGGATGACGCTACATGAAGTTCATATACAGACGTTTGATATCTACGAGTGTGGCGTTGTCGTGGACAATGTGGGCATTATTGCCATATTGCAGCGCGAGGCGCAGGCTATTTGGCACAGAACGAGTTCTAAGACAATGAAATAAGTACTACATAGTCAGTATTATTAATACTAACTAATATTTCGCTGGTGACTGGTAGCAGCTGGATGAGAGTTGTCGAGAATCGAGCTGAATGGCGTGCAATTGGAGAGGCCTATGTCCAGCAGTGGACTGCTGTAGGGATAATGATTTCGCTATAGATATTTGAGCACAACATACACCAATTTTTAGGAATTTCAGGGGAGGTTGTTTAGTGTTTCTCGAAAACCCATCATTATTTCTTTATTTATTATTCCCAACACAACCAGCATTACAGGTTACCCCAAATCGGTGGCGTGGTCTTAAACAATATTTTTTTCATTACAGCGCAGAGATGCGCAGAGTGCGTGGGAGCGGCAATGACATTCTGAAGGTCTTTAGTGATAAGCCGTGCTGCACCATTATGGCGCATTGGGTACGTGTACATGTACAGTAAGCGTTCAAAAGTGCATAGGCACGTTAAGAGTCGTATTGCTGTGAACTCGCGGTATAGTCCGTATATCTATATGTGTAAGCAACACGGCACACACCGTCGTATCGTCACGTACTTGCGCCGCACTACCGAAACAAATATATATTTCCGTCGCTTTTGTTAGACACGGTAACACACACGCATCATGCGCTTGACCTTGGCCAGTTTATGGCACTGCTAAAATTCGAAAAACACTTATGTGTGCAGATAGCAGAACGTGTTAAGCGTTGGTCTATGATTTAACTGGCTTAGGTTCCGATCTCGTAAAACACAGCGCGGTTTTTTGCTAAAATTATTATTTTTGTTTGCAATAACAATATATTTTAACTATTGCTGTCTTTTTATTAATTCTGTTATTACAATAAAGGGTTTAGAATTAAAAATGCGTGATATGTGATAACAAAACAAAATATTTATTCGTTATATTTATTTTACTTATAGCTAACAAATTGCTACAAATATTTGTCATTACTTCAGCTAAATAAGATGTGTACTAGATGTCAAGAAACTTAGAAGCAATTTGTATTATTTTGACATATTTGTATTATGAAAATTTTAAATTTTATATGGATTTTTTTCACCATAAATATTAGCTAGCTTATTACTAGTTAGCTTTGATCATGGTCGAAGTAATTAAACAATAAATAAGAATATTAGACTACTCAAAATGAAAAAAAACTATTTACAAAATAGGTGATTTTAAGGTTAAGTATGGGCAGTTTGTTTACATTATTTATTTCACATTTTATTTGGCTTTAGTAAATATTGGTTGGTATTGAGGTTATAGATGAAGAATTCATTTTCTTCACGAATAGAGGATCAAAACTAAACCTCAAATTTTAATCGTAAAATAATAATATTAATAACCCTACCGCCGTATCTCTACGTTGTTGTCGTGGTGGGGCTTGCGCGCTCCGAACTCTAGGTCTGTGCCGGTAGAGTTTACTTTGCCGGAACGGGTCTGGGATGAGGAGCCAGACCAAGAGAGATACAAAAACCCGCAGGGCAGCATGTGGCGAGCTGTTGAGCAGTAGCGACCCCACGGACCCTTTCTCCCGGGAGTAGTCTTGTTCCTCATCTCTGGCTTGCCTTTATTGGCCGGCTGGAGTGAACACTGACGAGGAACGGAGCTCCCACCTCATTTTTGCCTTAATTGGCTGGCTTGAGTGGAGATTCGCAAGAGCAAACGTGCTCGGAGGAAGGAAGTATTCCAATAAGATTCTGGTAGGGATCTTGGCCGTACTTCCGGGATTGTCCTGATAGCCGTGGAATACCTCTCCACTCCTCATAAGCACCTCAGGACATCTTGCCCCCTTGTCGCTTCGACACTTTGTGCTAGCGACCGTTTTCGGGGGCCCATTATTGAGTGTGCAAGTCACCCCCTGCCATTTTACCTGTGTATTTTATATATGGTCAGGCAGGGGCCATAGTATTTCCATAGCTCTAGATAACCAGTTCACTTAGCCACCCAAACCTATAATCCAATATCTTTGTTTCCATATCCTACAATAGTCTTGCACCAACCTGGGGTTGTCCTTGGGTGCACTTGCATAGCGCGAACAGGGATAATCGTCGGTTGGTGTTTCATTTCATTCAAAACGTATAACGGGCCTCTGCGAGTTGGCTTCAGCCCCTCGTATGCCTTCCAAACGTCCGGGACCCCAGGGTCCCGAGATGTGTCAAAGACAAAAAAAATATTACTAAAATAATCTTAAACATTTTCGGTCTATCTGCGAGAAATACGTCAAACACCATATTAAAACGTGTTTTTTTTACTTTTTTTTTGCGTCATGGTTACCGCAAATAAACGTTTTTCTTTCTTTCGTTTCTTTCTTTAAAAAATCGTTACCACAAATTCATGCAATAACGAATCTGTTGTTTATTAAGTTGGTACGGTAAATATTTTAAGGTTAAAATATAGCAGTGTCCCACTTGAAGTCTTAATATTATCGTGCGAAACTTAAACGTTCTTGTTTATGCCTTTCTGTCGAAAACGGCTTCCTAGCTGATCTTCAGTGATGCAAGCCTTCAGAGTGCACAGCGAACGGTTCATAATGACGTGTTTAATAATTCAGCAAAATATCTCGTTGGTATGAAACCATTTGTTTCATATTCATTCACCATTTGACGTCGCTGCTCCTCGATAATAAGCCTCTTCCTCATACCTCTTAACCCTCACAGTATTTCTCTAGAACAAAAAATAACATTATATTTATTACACATAATAATTATTTATCATTCACTAATCGAATTAAACCTCATAATGAATTTAAAACTTTAAAGGCATCTTCTGTCTCAACAATACCTCTGTTCTATCAACAATACCTTTGATTAAGATTTATGTTTAGTAAAATATGAAATATTTAAATGATAACACTCACACTTAGTCCGGTTTCATTAGATATTTGTGTAAATTACATTCACTTTTACGTAGCGCAGTAATATTTGATCTCCCTTCAATATTTATATTTGACTGCATTTTGAAAATAATAACCACAACACCGCTAATACCTAAATACTCGTCACCAACAATAACCACGAACCAACAAATTTTTATTAAGCGAATACGCGTAACGAACTGCGTCTGTCTACCCCACAGAAATCGAAATAATTTACTTAGTTTTCTGTGGTCTACCTGCTAAACAATATTTATCTGAACAAGACGACCGAAACAAAAAACGTTTGTTTATTGAACTAGTCATTATTAAAAAATAACAAAAACTATGAATAGTAATTATTAGAAAATTACAAGTAAACCGCAGATGAGATTTAAAAATTAAACATTAAATAAAACATGAACCTTCGGTCGGCTCGCCATAATCGCACATACCAAAGCACGTTATCCACTGAGCTAGCACGCCGTATTCTATATTGTCAGAAATTATGAACTACTATTAGTTGCAGACAAAGTGAATGTGTGTGTGTCTACAGTATTGTAACATCTTATAGAAAGGTCGTAAGTCAAACCGAAGTGTCACTCTATTGCTTTGTGCGATTGCCTATGGACTTTTGGTCGGTACTGTACATATACCCGGTGCGTCTGACGAATGCAGCAGATATATGAATTAAATGTTGTTTTTGTTTGTTACTAACATAGCTAATAAGTAGTGTGTATTACTAACATCATATGGATCAATGTCTGAATTTTTTTTTTTTTTTTTATCACATGTACAGGATTACTATTTTCTTAATGTTCCTTTGGAAGTCATCGCATTTTCGAATACAAACGAATGCAAATTTCCATCTCCATCAATCATCAGTTTTATCTTGTATAATAATTTGAATTCAGAACTAAGTACTTTATTTTTGTTTGGTTTGATTTCCATGTGAACTATATAGAGCTGTAACACTATTTTCCTATCTGTCGCGCCTGTTTGTAGGAGCCTTTTAGCAGCTTTCCTGCCATTTTTAAAATAAATTACATAAACATAAAATCACGCCTTGTTTCCCCGAAGGGTTGGGCAGAGGTGTCCCTGTCGCAGGTTCACCCACATTTCGCCAGTTAAAATAAATTACATTAAGTTAAAAGAGTAGTAACAACTTTATATACCTACTTCCAAGTCGATTGAGAGCGTCCGGTCTGCACCAAGTGCAAAGGGCAACTGATAGAAATCTGACGACTGACGAAACACGAGGTTTGCCGAGGGACATTAAGAACATAGTTGTATTGTAATAGTTATTTATACTACAAGTGCGGAAAGAATGATTTCCGACGAGTGTATAAGTCGAAACGAGTCGGAAATCGTCTTACGCACGTGTACAGTTCGATTCAAACTTAATGGCGGCTCGGAAGTGCGCTGCTCGCTGCGCAATACCCCACCCCTCACCCCCGCTGACCTATGAATTCGTTACTGCGCAGCGACTCGCCTCATGTTCCGAGCCGCCAGCCATTAAGTTTGAATCGGACTGTATCATACAACGTTTTACTATGCATTGTGCGAGGAAATAAAAAAAAACGAGCGAACCCTACAGTAGTCGCATATGATGTGTAACATCTGACATCTTGGCTGACGTACATAAATAATATAAACAATGTTCTTCATCATCATCATCGCCATTGTTATGACTTTGACTTCGACTTCGATTTTGACCATTGTCATCGCCATTGCTATCGCCATCGCCATCGTCATCGCCATCGTCATCGCCACTGACGCCATCGTCATAATCATCATTGTAAAACTTCTCAAATAATAAAAAGTCTTTGCGTCGGGCTGACGACGGAGTTAAAAATTAAAAAAAAAAAAAAACAAAAAAGTATAAAAGCACTACTCAAAAAAGTGACACTCCGCCCAATTTGGCTGCTTGGAAAACGCTCTTTTCGAGCACATGCATTGTAAAGTAATTTTTGTGAATTCATTTAGAGAACAGGTAAATAAATCCACCCGTTCCGCGATTTCGTTAAGTGTATGCAAGGCGCGTGTCAATGGTGCCTCACCAGGCAGGTTGGTCCGGCCGCGAGGCACCCGCCAGTAGATGCGGTCTCCGTCGCCGCGACACGTAATTATCCGGCACGTTTAGACACACATCCTTTAGTCCACCCGGGTTAGAGATCTTTCCACGCAATAACTTAAAAATGTATGTAACAAGTGCCAAATCCCTTATTGTTTCCAGCTTGTTGTACCCAACCATACCTAACACAAATAGGGTTGGGTACATCAATGGATAGAAAGGATAGACTCCATAGAGTTTCATGTACAGGTACCGTGTCAATTTATTCTGTATGCGCTCACCACCACCACAGCACCATTAGGACATATTTGGTTTCATGTGGAGCCCATACAGCCGCATGTTGAAACATAATTATCCAAATAAAGTAATAATAGGTATAAAGGAAAGAAATACGAATAAAGACTCTTTCAAACAGGTGCGACACGCGACGCGACACAAAGACACCGCTCGTCGCGCGACGAGCGGTGTCTTTGTGTCGCGTCGCGTGTTGCGCCTGTTTGAAAGAGCCTTAACTGATGAAGAAAAGAAAGATACATAATTTCAAAGAGACAAGTCTACCAGTCTCAATTTCGAAACTGTAAAGGCTATCGCAAACAGGCGCGACGCGTCAACGCGACGCGACTCTAATAAAACAATTTCTAAGAAAACTTCACGGAAGAACAATTACCGGTGTCGCGTCGCGCCTGTTTGCGGAAGGCTTAACAGACCACCAAATTGCTATACTCTTATACCAGCTAGGTTTTCAATTCAAGTTCTTAGGCACGGCAGCTGCTTGCGAACATAGCCGCACGAATCAGTTCGTGGTACACGCGGTAGATACATAATGTACAATGTCATTGTCTGTATATCTGCTGATGCTCGTGATAACTGCGGCTAATACGGACGGCGCACGTTATCTCTCATCTCAGATCCCATCTACAGAGAACAGTGCGAGAGCTGCGTCACTTGACAGATTAGCAAAGAAGCCTGACTCGAAACAACGAGAGACAACAGTGCAAGCACAGTCGCGAGCGACTACCACGCGTTTGAAGTCGGCACTCACATAGTTTGAGAACGCCGCGCCGTATGAATGCGACTGTGAGTGCTTACGTATGATGTTTTTCGCTCTTTTTATGGAGCCGACTTTCTGGACCCATCTGCTTCGTGTCAGTGAGTGAGCTGCGCGCGCCTGCGAGCCGGCACGACGGCGACGTCACGCCAACCACCGCAATTGTTTGCGGCGGCCATTGTGCAGCGACCATATTTTCATACACGCACTCATTTCCCCACAAAGAAGTGAAATATCGATTCATGGAATACCAGCAAAGCAATCACGAACAATATTTGCAATGCACCTTTAGACACCATACGCGCGGGTAGAGAGACAGGTAAATAACGTTAACTTATCGAGATGGAACTAATCTCTTTTCTATGGCAGTGAAATAACATTGGATCCCTCATAAAATATGCCCAACGCCATAGCGACATAATTATGATACATTGTTCAAAACAACAACGAAACGTTGTTAGTAGGTATTATGTTCCAAATTATAAACATCTGTCAATTTTCGGTGCGGTGGAAATTCGAATGCGGCTTGGGTGCCGTCACCAATAAAATGTTTGGATCGACATAATAATATATTTTAGGTTTTGTATTAGGTACGTACATTAGGTATTAAAATGATATCTAGTGGCGTTCAACCGCTAAATACATGGGAATTGGTATTTCACACATGATCTGGCACATATCCGTATTGCGTAGATTTAATTTATATGTTTTCATGTTGTGTTAGTTAATAATTAATTACATTTCAATACAATGTAAAAATTGTTAATGAAATAAATAAATAAAATAAAAAATCTCAGCAGGCATCGAACTCGAATCCACCTGGCTTTATTATAGATTTGCCCGTCAGAATCATTACACATTGCCCGGCCGCCCCATTGGTGGGGCAAAGTGGAATGCTTAAAATTTTTCAGTGGAATCTGCTCCACTAGTTCGATTTGGTGGGCCAGATTCCACTAGTCATGGATTCTGCCCCAGTAGGGTTGGCACCTCAGAACTTTGTGTAGGTCGGAATGCTCGTATTTTATATTTGTTTGGAAAAAAAAGAAATGTATAATTAGGTAAAATGTAAGTAGGACCGGTAACGTTAGACTTAGTACATACCTAGCTCGTGTATTTAAATAAAAGTAATTGTTAGATATTTTTTATTTACTATTTGTTTCAGCACGCGTAGCATGACGCTTTCTATTTCTACGAAGAATAGACATAGCTCTTTCTATACAAATTTACATTTCGTCTCTCCATTTTTGACATCGCACCGTAGAAATCATTCTACAATCTGTCATTTTGTCTTCCGCTTCTAACGATCTTTGTCTAGGTCCTTTTAAATGTAGACTATTTCAGAAGAAAGTTTTCTATCCAAACTGTCAAAATCACTAAGTAGTGACAATTTGATTTTGTAATCGCCATGCTAAAGACGGTAGAAAACTTTTTACTCGACGGCCACAAAGTATATACGTAAAATAAGAAAAATTATTACCTATATGTTCAGTCTTAGGGGTTTGAGGATTTTATAAAGGGGGTCGAAATTTTCATTATTTTTGCGATTAGACACGCCATTTTCGAGATATAAGCAAAAGAAAAAAAAGATACAGTACTATTTTTGCACATGAATTCGAGGTGTTGGTGTGAATTTTAATTATGATAATTATTACTTATCACAGTTTTGCGTTTCATGATTTTGTAGATGACCGTATATACTTTGTGGCCGTCGAGTAAAAAGTTTTCTACAGTCTTTAGCATGGCGATTACAAAATCAAATTGTCTTCACTATCTTAGTGATTTTGACAGTTTGGATAGAAAACTTTCTTCTGAAATAGTCTACATGTAAAAGGACCTAGACAAAGATCGTTAGATAGCGGAAGACAAAATGACAGATTGTAGAATGATTACTACGGTGCGATGTCAAAAATGGAGAGACGAAATGTCAATTTGTATAGAAAGAGCTATGTCTATTCTTCGAAGAAATAGAAAGCGTCATGCTACGCGTGCAGGTTGTAAATCACAGATTAATTATACGATTTTTCGCAAATAATATAAAATGAGTAAATATAACTCAAGTAAACCTTTAAAATCACAGATAAATAATAATTTGTTCTTACTGGTTCATTAATCACAAATTGAGTATAATTTATCCCTATAAATAGAAAACGAAATCATATTAATTATTCTAACTACTAAAATTCCAGATTAATCGTCATTTGGCATGAAGAGACAGTAAGTACCATGAATTAATCTGGCTCAACCAGACGGGTGTCGTGTCTGGCGGGCTACTGCCTGACGGTAGATGTCGGATAGTCTTATAATGTCGTTCGCGCGGTAAACTCTAATTGGGCGATGCAGGATTTGTGTGACGTCATGTCTTTTGATGCGTAGTTCGTATGTGGCGGCGTAACTGCTACACTATCATTGTGTGTGTAGGCATGTTTCCTTTGTTTTGTTTTTGCTGCCTGTCTGCCAGCCTGCCGGTCTGCCCACACCTCGAGGCCGCGCGTCACTCCACTCCGACTGCCGGCTACTTGAGACCACGCAGTGTGCGGGCTGCGACGTGCAGCGTGAGGGATCTAGTGTTCCGACTTTAGCAGACTCAATGTCACATGCCCATGTTCGCAATTACACAGTGACAGCGACTTTATGTCGTAGCAGTAAAGACGGTTTTCGTCGTTCAAGTGTGCAGCCTTCCGAACGTACGACACTTACTATTTAGCCAGGTCAATAAGATTGATTGAGAGTTCATGAAGTCTTCGCTTTATTGATGGCGATTAAAGCTCGAACTATTATTAATAAGTAACGATTACTGTGATCATACTGACAGCTCACAAATTATGATCGTATCTCATCACACAAGTGTTTTTACTATTAAATTAAGGACTGTTACCTGAATATAATATTTTTATCGCGTCGCTGTTCGTTGAAATCACTTTTAATAAGCATCATCAATATACACGCTATCTTTTAATCTGTAATAGGTCAATAGAGCATCGCCGTCGGCTATAACATCACACTACAACGGAGACAGAAGGTCCATTTCATTCTATTAAATGTTTGCGTTATGTATAGTCAGAACGAAATATAATGGTCATTGCAGCTTTGGAGCTGCAATGACCATTATATTTCGTCGTATAATTCGTCGTTTCGTAGTTTGGTTGGCAAACTCAGGTAAGAAAATTATATTTTGCTAGAAAAACATTGTTAGCTTTATTCTGCTAAAGTAGATAGTGATGTCCAGAAATAACGGATTGTTACTGAAAACTAGATGAAACAGCTAAAGAAGCCGAGCCGCGGCGCGCGGGTCGCGTCCTTTTTTTTTTTAGGTGGGAAATCCTCAAATAACTTCTCCCGCTCTGGGCGGAGCGGGAGGGCGTGTCAGACTCTTACTGACTAAAACCCACCCGTGTTCCTTCGGTTGCCCTGATTTGCACGCTGCGGGCGCGGCAGGTCGGGCACGCCCGCACAACACCGCTCCGCCCCGCACCGCTCCGCACCGCACCGCACCGAGCTGAGCCGCAGCCGCAGGCACTAACTAATAATCACAGAACAGATAAAAGAGGTTTTAAATGTTCTGTGCTAATACTAATATCACAAATCTGCAGTAATTGTGCCACTGCGCCGATTCACATCAAAGCAAAGCCCAAGGACCAACCCGAGTCGCGCGGCTCTTTTCAGTAGAACACACACCCTGAGCTTCGATCAAAGTTACTAAGCCAAAAGATAAAACCATCGCCTAATGAGAGGTAGCACAGTGTCCCTCTCTGTCGCGCTGTGTCGGCGATGAAGCTCCCTCGTAATGGGGGATACAGAGAGTTCATGTGTATTACGTTACGAGATAATTAATTCTGCAATGTGTACGGCGGAATTTATCGTGGCTAGGTAAATAAAGCTGATATAAATAAGGAGCGAGTTTAATGAGAGGTCGGATGGGCAGTTTTGTTTCAATGTGAGCGGCTAAAGGCACTTTCAAACAGGCGCGACACGCGACGCGACTCAAAGACACCGCCCGTCGCGCGACGAGCGGTGTCTTTGTGTCGCGTCGCGTGTCGCGCCTGTTTGAAAGAGCCTTAAGACTGCTGGGTTTATGAAATTAATTCATTACCCAATTAAGTACAATTTTAATCAAAGATATTTTTCCTTATTTTCGTTGTGTCGGCCCTTGGGATAACTTCCTGTAAATATCATAAAAACAAGGCTTTTATTAATATCTCCAAGAACTTTCATTTATCTAGATCGGTTTATTATTTGAAAACTAATACAAATAGTTCACCATTCGGTTAAGGTTCCGAGTACGAAAAAAACCCATTTTCGTCAATAACTTATCTAATTGTAAAGTCTGTGTAAGTATAAAAGTTCCGTTTTCGTGGTGCTGTGACTGACACGAATGGTTTATTCGTGTCAGTCATAGCACCTGTTAATAGTTGCATGACTTTTGCGCTCTCGAAAATATAGTTTATTTTGCCTTTGATTTACCTAATGAAGATACAGGGTAGCAGGGACATCGACATGAAAACTGTAGACATGGATTCAGTACATGATTCTGAGCCCCCCTGCGTTAAAATTTTTCGTCCGTTATTTTTTTTTAAATCTGCTGTTCCGTTCATTTTGACCGCGTAGATATTGCACTTTTCTATGAAACAGTAGATTTTTTTAAAACATAACCGCGGTATCCATGGTAAAAATTTTCGCGTCGATGTCCCTGCCATCCTGTATACTATAATCATAAAGTAACTTTTGATTTTATTCCAAGGATAGCGGAAGACTAATGTGTGCTTTTTAAATTTCTTGATATGGTTTGCTCAATAATAGGAAAAAAAAATACATTACTATAACTATTTTTTTTTTAAGTTATTGAAAAAAACTGCTTTATTTTGTATGGAAGTTGAAAAAACTGGTTCTCCTTTGTACAAGCAGACCATACAATGATGTTGATGATATTTTTAATTTTCAAAATAAAAAGTAGTTTCCTCTAAAGAAACGATCAAACGTCAGTCTCGCGAATTTTAGTGATTTTCCACGAATCCTTCATTTATTTGAAAAATCCCTTTCCGCTATGTGCAAGACAAAGAATTCGACTTTTTACCTCTTCTCACAACTTATGAACAAAATTGATCAAAATCAGTCGATTTCATGCACGACCCCTTAAATAAAAGTAAAAAAGCTCCTTACAAAAGCTAAGCACCTGGGAACTGTAAAAAGTGGCAATTTTCCAAAACTAGCCGTGCCTGTGTAAGAGAACAAGGCGTGACGACACAGGCAGACAGGCACGCACACGGGCACACGTCTACTACGTGTACGTACAGCCAGCAAAATGAAGTCGAATGACACTTCAGTTTTTAAATCATTAGCCGGAACAAAAATTCGATTTAAATAACACAAACTCATAGCTACACATGAATTGCTGAAAACCACTGAGAGTCAATCAATTTAGGTGACTTTTGTTATGTTAATCGATTTTCGTTGCTGACCGTACATACATGCACAGACAGACACGGCAAGCAGGCGATCGTAGGGGTATCAAGTAGGTATGTAATTGAATATAGTCCGCGCCCCGTGGGTCGTGGCTCGTGGCACGCGGGCAAGTTATTGACTACGAGATAAATCCGCCACACGTCTGTACAGACACGAACAACATTGTTATCAGATAATGTTTGTACCGGGTGATGTTGCCAAGATGATGACATGAATGAATGTTGCAATCGACATCCGAAACACTCGCCCAATTTCTACATGTTATTCCAACAACTTTTCAACTTTATGATTTCCATTTAATCAGTTTCAAATTAAAGTTGCCATAAAAGAGGTATGTGCCCTACCTATGCGATAACAAAAACGATCTGTTTTTAGGGTTCTATATTCAACAAGGAACAAGCATAGTTTCGCCATGTCCGTCCGTCTGTCTGTCGGCGGCTTTGCTCAGAGACTGTTAGTACTAGAAAGCTGTAATTTGGCATGGGTATATATGTCGTGGCCAGATCTTAGAATTGATCATTTCATGAAATAGAATATCGACCGCTGGCCAAATCATGATGTGGTCTGGCCAGATCATTGAATACTCAACGTTTGACAATATGAACAGTTAAACGCACGACTACTTCACGATGTGGCCAAACATTAGTGATCATATCGTAAAATAGTTAGATTATCCACCGGTAGAGGCGTTGATGTCGGTTTTTGTTGTGCATCATGGCGGCGGACGATAATTCGATTGGAAAAGCAATTATAAATGTGCAAATGGAAGATAAAAGTGCAATGAAGTATCGTTATTATACCAAGCTACGTGACTTTTATGAAATTCACTCGAAAAACGAGCTCAACCTTAAGAAACCATGGAATTAAGAACGTAATTCACAGGTTAGTATTTACTATTCAACTACCTATTCAAATCTTATTCATTATTATTTTTCTTCTGGATCCAAATGAAAGCTATTTAAAATGTTTTATTTATCCATTGACCCACATTACTAAAATTTAATGAATGCCAGTAATATTTGCATGGATACCCTACTTAATGATATGGCCAAACGTCGACTGACATTTAAACGATATGGTCACTTTTAGCTGGCCATTTCATGAAACAGAACCATTTCATGAAATGATCAATTCTAAGATCTGGCCAGGACATAATAATATAACGAAATTAAAAGAAAAACTATCACAGCTAAGTAGGCTCTTAAAGAGTAATGATCGACCAACTTACATTTGCAGTTGCAAAAACATGTTCTCCCATACGGAATGCATGTTTTTCAACTACAATGTTAAGTTTGTTCTTAGGATACACATCCCAACTACGGAACCGTTCATTGTGCGTAGTCCGACACGCACTTAGCCGGTTTTTTCGAAAACAATTTAGATTAATTAGGTACTCATTAATTTTATCTTAGTTCCTTAATAATGTCCTCTACCCGACATCAGAGAAAGTGTTTACACACAGTACATTTCAGATAAAATATGTATAATTAATTGCCGCCATATAATTTTATTTGTTTTAATTAAAGCTCCTGTTTTCAATTTCTAATTAGGTATTCCTGTTTTCCCTACAGATAATGACGCAGAATGTAGATTGTAAATTGTTTCCTCCCCTGTTACATTCCCTGCACTACAGGTTACACACATGATCAGCTCAGCATCGTCCTCTGGCCACGACTCTGTGCCCTTATCCCACCTCATTTGTTGTGCACAGCACGTCTTCTTCCTCCATACGTCTATACTTATCAGCCATCATCTCAGTAGTCACCCACATATCATCTTTCACACATCCATCCATCGTTTCTTTGGTCATTCTGTACTCTTCAGTCCCTCACATGACCAGTTGTTACTGAATGTGTATCTGGAACAAATGTAGCACATCCTGCCTTCGGCGATGTCCGCACATGACACAATACATATTCAATACTCTTTCTTCGACGCTTCTATTGTTCAGCTTATCTCCGAAATATTAGTGATCTGTGACGTCATAATATGACTTCGTTTTTTCCAACAGTGAATTTGAATAACACATGCACCGCAGCGAGGATCATAATTTCCAAAAATGACAGTGGGAAAGGTAATTTATTCTTTGTGAATGAATTACAAGATAAACAACGATACTGCAATCATTATTTGAACAAATAGCAATTTAGTAGGAGATCAATGACCATAGAAATATAAAAAACAGGAGAAGTGGCATGGGGGTGTGTCTGTGTCCGCGCGTCATGATCACGATGCTCATGTTACAGGCCGTGGCCGTGTCCGCGAATTAGTGCGCTTTCGATCGCGATCGTGACAACATTTAAGAATACCGTGTTGTTCAGTGGTTTCTTGTAAAAATCGAGGCCAAACTAAAATCTTTATAAATCATAGAACCATTTATAATTTAACAGAACAAGTATTTTACTATACAGGGTGACTTGTAATTTGATGTATTCCTTCCAGGACGTGATAGTGTGACCCATTTGCAACAATTAAGCACCCCATACAGCCTAGGCGAAAATTCATGCGATACGAGAAAACCCAATTTTATGTTATTTTGAAAAATCCAGAATTCGTCACTAAATATCACTTTTCTCTAAACTTTCAAATTGAATGGCCTTCATTGCTTATACCTTAGGCTTAGGCGTAGGGAAAGACTGTTCAAGCTGTATGGCCTTAAGCGTTACATTAACACTGAAACTTTCAACAGATGTGCTGCTACATATTCCCAATTTTTTAGAAATACTTGCGAGATAGCTAAAGCTGCGTATAAAAGCAACAAGATTAAATCAGCCAAACTGTTTTTATTTTATTCTCTGCTGATTTAATTATTTCTCATTATTTTTGATTCCTATTAATTTCATTATTTATAACTTTCCAAAGTTATAAATAATGAAACTAATAGGAAAAAAAAATCGAAACACTGATTACACATTGGAGACTTCACGTGGTGCTATAAGCTTATAACTTAAAAGTATCGCAAGAATTTGTAAATTTCTTTACTAATATACCATCAAAAACGACGGAAGCTTTAAATTCCTCACGCGATATCTGACTTGATTTATTAAGAGCGAACGTTCCAGGCTGCCCTGTTGAATTTCAATTTAAACATATAAACCCTATGATAGTTACAAAAGCTTTTCGGCAAATTAAAATCAAATTGACCGAAGATCTATGGCGATTATCTATCAAAGTTTGCACATCCCTAATCGAGACTATAGCACCATACTTAGCTTTAATATTTAATTTGTGCGTGGATCAAAGAGTCTTCCCGGGTTTAATGAAATACAGTAAGGTTATACCACTTTTTAAATCTGGGGACAGTAAAAACACCAACAATTATAGTATCAGTATCTGTGCTGCGGGTATTAAGCAAGGTGTTTAAAAAGAATTAAGCATTTGATTGAGCATTAACTCAATCAAATGCTTAATCCTTTTTCTCAACAAAGGACGTTGTACAACTGACGCCGGTGTCACCTTATTAAAACACATATTTACAGCGTGGGAGGAGACCCAAGATGCCATAGGAATCTTTTGTGACTTCTCCAAGGCATTTGACTGCGTGAGTCATGAAACCTTGCAATTGAAACTTGAGCATTACGGACTAGGTAAACTTGCGCTCAGTTAAGTAAAATCTTATTTAAATAATAGACAGCAGCAGGTTCAAATAAATGGTGTCCATCCAATCGGTTTAAAAGTAAAAAAGGGTGTAAGTGTAAGTGTGTTTGGGTCCTTTCCTCTTTTTAGTATATATTAACTATCTACCCCATTTATTAAAAAAACAACTACAAATGTAAATTTTCTGACGACACTTCCTTAATTTTTAAGATAAATAGACATGCATCAAATCTTGACGACGTAAATAACGCCCTACTGCCAGTCCAAAATTGGTTCACTGCTAATAATGTAGTATTAAATGGGAAAAAACTCAGTGCATAAGATTTGCTTTACCGAATGTTAAAAGTAGTGATTGTATTGAATAAGGAGAAACTAGAATTCGTCGATAAAACTGTTTTCTTGGGGATCACGCTCGACTCAAGTCAGCAATAATATATACAATATATATATATATATATATATATATAAATCGCGAAGGACTTCTTGCGTCTTTACAAACTACCACCCTGCGGCGTCCACTGAATGTAGTGAGATTTTTAATGTTTTCAATGCGTATGTAAGATGTTTTAATCAGTATCATATCAGTAGTCGACGTCAAATTTCATTTAAACGTTAAATGGTGATATTCAAATTAAATATTTCTAGCTGAATTTGTGCGTCCGTTCACTCTTAAATCTTTCTTGCACACTGAATACCTGCGTATACTTACTAAACACTGCATGCACATTCCCACCTCCATCCGAATGTATGTTTAAATCAATTCCGTATAATGCTCTACATATATCATAATGATTATAATAACTAAATGACATCCGTCTACTATTGAATTCAGATTGGTTCCGAATACTGTTTTTGAATTATTGTATCCAGCTTATCAGCCAAGAGGCTTCCACCTATATAAGGGCTTACAATGATTCCAGGCACAGATAATAAATAATTAATAGTTAGCATACAAAAGTGACAATACCTATGTATAGCGTAGGTATTTTCACTTTGGTGGTCTACAAAATCTTAAAAAGCAATAAAATAATTTTTGACGAGTGACAGGTAAGTTTGTATGTATAAACAGGTAAGCTCAGAGGCACAGGCACGTGTGGACAGGTAAGTCCGGAGTTGGACAGGTAAGTATGTATAAACAGGTAAGCTCAGAGGCACAGGCTGGTGTGAACAGGTAAGTCCGAAGTTGAACAGGTAAGTATGTATAAACAGGTAAGCTCAGAGGCACAGGCTGGTGTGAACAGGTAAGTTCGGAGTTGGACAGGTAAGCTCAGAGGCACAGGCTGGTGTGAACAGGTAAGCCCGGAGTTGGACAGGTAAGTATGTATAAACAGGTAAGCTCAGAGGCACAGGCTGGTGTGAACAGGTAAGTCCGAAGTTGGACAGGTAAGTATGTACAAACAGGTAAGCTCAGAGGCACAGGCTGGTGTGACCAGGTAAGTTCGGAGTTGGACAGGTAAGTATGTATAAACAGGTAAGCTCAGAGGCACAGGCTGGTGTGAACAGGTAAGTCCGGAGTTGGACAGGTAAGTATGTATAAACAGGTAAGCCCAGAGGCACAGGCTGGTGTGAACAGGTAAGTCCGGAGTTGGACAGGTAAGTATGTACAAACAGGTAAGCTCAGAGGCACAGGCTGGTGTGATCAGGTAAGTTCGGAGTTGGACAGGTAAGTATGTATAAACAGGTAAGCTCAAGTTAATGAATAGACAGCAGTAGCTATTAGGTATTCAGCTGGGAAAAACTCGAACCAACACAGGCTGATGTGAACAGGTAAATTCAGAATTGGATAGGTAAGTACGTCTACATAGGTAAATCAGAGACGGATTGGTAAGTATGTATAAACAGGTAAGCTTAGAGGCACAGGCTGGTGTGAACAGGTAAGTCCGGAGTTGGACAGGTAAGTATGTATAAACAGGTAAGCTCAGAGGCACAGGCTGGTGTGAACAGGTAAGTCCGGAGTTGGACAGGTAAGTATGTATAAACAGGTAAGCTCAGAGGCACAGGCTGGTGTGAACAGGTAAGTCCGGAGTTGGACAGGTAAGTATGTATAAACAGGTAAGCTCAGAGGCACAGGCTGGTGTGAACAGGTAAGTCCGGAGTTGAACAGGTAAGTATGTATAAACAGGTAAGCTCAGAGGCACAGGCTGGTGTGAACAGGTAAGTTCGGAGTTGGACAGGTAAGCATGTATAAACAGGTAAGCTCAGAGGCACAGGCTGGTGTGAACAGGTAAGCCCGGAGTTGGACAGGTAAGTATGTATAAACAGGTAAGCTCAGATGCACAGGCTGATGTGAATATGTAGGTTCAAAGGTAGAAAGAGGAAGTTTCATGATACGAATAATATAATAGTACCTAGTCATATTTATGCAGGTGAATATACGGAACAAAGGCATATCGTAATATAAAACATTTAATGTTTTATTTTAAATTTTACAAAAAATGTGTATCTAAACATAAAAACTTTTCAATCAACAAATCAATGCAATTTAACATTGACATAATAATAAACATAAATTTACTCTGCCTTGCCTAGTAACGAAATAAACTGAATTATGAACATCAATCAGTCTTCATTACAATGGAACATGTATTTTTTTAAATATTATAATTAAAAGAAATCAGTAGGGTTTTTTATCAACCCAATGTTGTCATTCTTGTTTTAGATATCTACTTAAAAGAAATGTAAACTCCATCTACAACCTAAACTCCATCTGCAGCTCTTTCAATTTAAAATTTTGTGAAAAAAATGGGTATCTAAACATAAAAATCAAAACATTTTAACTGACATTTTAACAATTTTAGTTGCCTTTGCCTAATAAAAAAATAAACTTAATTATGAACATCAATCAGTCTTCATTACAATGGAACATGTAATTTTTATATTATAATTAAAATAAGTCAGTGGCTACAACTAAAAGTCTCATGCCCGGTTTCTGAGGTGCTGTTAGATATCTCTTCATTAATTATTAATTCGATAAACAGACAACCTTTTTAATTCTTTATTAAGTCCTTTGTTTAAAAATGCTTTTAAAGGCATTTGCTTATGTAATTGCAGTTATGTCAGTAAAATCGTTTTTAAACAAAGTTTAATGACAGCTAAACATCAGATAAAGTTATGGAATAAATAAACAGCTGATACGGACCTCAGAAACCGGGTATTAATCATCAATTCAAACATAATTATAAGTATCTTAATCATTGGTATGCATTAACAAAGTAAAAATATTTGAAACAAAACGTACTTTTTTTAAACATAAATTTTCTTCTCTCATTTCTTAGCCTTAGAGTAAATATTTTGGACGAATACCTTCATTTTTAGCCAGTCTTTATTCTTAAGTAAATCTACATGTTGTTCTTTTAGTTTCTCACATTCATTTCTTTTAGGCGGTTGGTGATTTTTTATGTGAAATTTAAAGTATTTTGTAACTACGTCTTTTTGTTCCTTTGTCCAAGGTACCAACGTCCTTTTTTTTCCTTTTCGTATTTTGTTTTCGTTACCTAATTGAGACACGGATTCATTAATAAGTTGTTGAGAATCATTTTGCATACCAGATGGTCCAGCCTGAGATAAGTCATTTAAATTACAATATGTTTGTACGTAATCAGAATTAGCATCTAAAGTAGGTTCAGGTTCAGGATCATAGTCTATAATTTCGTTGTTGTCCACGGGCTCTTCAATTAGCTCCTCATTCAAATCTAAATCAATCTCTTCGAGAGATTTTCCTTTGTAAGCGTCTGCTTTTCCATCTTCCATAAGAATGAGAAGCTTTGATATCTTAGCAGTTTGGTATACGTCATCTGGCAACCTGTAAGACTTTTTATGTACTTCATTAGTATGGCCCATGAATGTAGCCAGCTGCTCCATATCATTTTCAGACATGCTAAAAATTTGTGATAAGGTGGCCAAATGTTTTCTTAGCCTTGTAGAGGATATTGCTTTAGGCTGTTTCGCCCCTGATAATTTGGCATGCTTTTCCAAAACTTTGTAGCCATAAATTGTATTGTTATAACCGGGATTACCAAACAAAAATTGATTTGGTGTCGAAGCAAAAAAAATATGCCTATTCGATAATAATAATTTAATATCATCTTGAACTTCTTTATTAAACAGAACTGGTACTCCGCGGCCGCGTTTACCTCTAATGACAACACGTTTAAATTTCTTTACCAGAATCCTTTCTGAAGCAGTAAGCGCACGATCAAACTCTTCATACTTATTATAATCATTATTGTCGCTTTCTAAATAATCGTGCACTGTAATTCTTTGAAGTTCTCCAGGCCTGCGCCTATTTAATAATAAAACCCTACAATACACAGTCTCTAAAAGTTGTGTATATGTTTCAGTAGTTTGTAAGCCTTCTTTAATTTTTATAGCAGCATCCAAGGATTTTTTATTTAGGTATTCTTTAAGAATTTTTAAATCATTTGCTAAAGGCACAATAGTTATCTTATTCCACTTTTTCTTGTTTAAATCTGTTGCAGCTTGTGTAGACACATCATATTTCCAATTTGATTCAATAAGTTGAATCAAAGTTTTTAAGTCGGCTTCTATTTTGCCAGTATTTACTTCCGTGTAAGGCCCTTGCTTTTTTAATGTACACATTATTGCAATGTTACAGCATTGTTTCAAGGTGGTGGACAGATTCATTGCGAACGTAGGTGTCTCATACCTATCTTTTTCTATGTCATAATTTCCCAGTATTTTGGTTGCTTGTACAATGATATCATAATGAATTGGTCTTAAGGCAGAAAAGAAGTCATTAATGGATGGATCAATCTTTTTTAATTCGAGTAATAATTTTGCAAGCTCTCTCATTTTTCTAGACACTACGTTAACGAAATGTTTTTCTCGGTGAGTTTTTAAATATTGAGATCCGAAAGCACATATAAGGTTATCTTTTTTTGCAATAAGTGATATTTTGTCTGCCCGCATTCGGGGAAATACAGTTTCTTTAAGTTTTTCGTCGATTTTAAGATGACGTATCAGTAGATTTTGAGCCTCAGATTGAATGTTTTTACTCCCTGATTTACCACTACATTTCTTTTTATGTTTCCACAATAGTTTTTTAGAATAGAATCCCAGACACTCTGTACATGGCAAATAATCAGTAAATTTGAATTTTCGCATCGGTTTAGTGACCTCTTTTGAATTTACAAGGTAGTTTCCTTTTTTACGTAGAGCTGCAATTAATTGTTTTCTATCAAGACTTTTTTTAGGTTTTGACACAATTTTCTGGACTTCAGTTTCATAAATATGGTGTCGAAGTAAATGACGAGCAAAATTTAAAACAAATGACTCACAGTAAAAGCAATAATCTTTATCTCGAACCTTTAAACTTTTGGGTTTTTGCCTTTGGATAATTGTTGTACTATCATTAGAATTATCTTCGTTTTGAGATTCACTATTAATATCGTAAATAATCTCTTCATTTGGTTCTGACTCATTGTAAGGCTGTGGAAATTCCGTACTTACAATTACATTGCAAGGAGAACTGCTTTTACAACTAACTTCACTTAAACTTATGTTATTAGGTGGCTTGAAAGATACATTAGACAAGGAGTTATTAACATCGAGAGGTATTCCTTGATTTGGTACGAATTCATCTGCTTTATAAGGTTGAAGAAGTTTCCTTTCTACAAATACACTACATGGAGAACCGCTTATGTGACTAATTTCGCTATAATTAAGATTAATAGGCTCCTTGACCGATGAATCGAAGTTCGAAACACATTCTAATGGCGTTAAATTATTCGAAGTTCCAAATTCATTGCGAAAAGAATCATCAGAACTGGTCTGCAACAAAAAAAAAGCTTATTATATTTTGTTGCACTTTACTATTGTTCCTTCGTTAATATGAAGGTAACAACTTGATTAGTGATATAAGTGTTGTCTATCCCTTGCTGAACATCAAAATTACCTATCCCCGATCTCAATCCTGAATTGGCGCTCGCAGATATTTTTAAGCCACCTAGAAGGTTTCTGACATGGCTTAAGGACTGCTTCGGCTTAGTACTACCGCTTTTGAGATAACAGCCGTTAGCATATTATTATTAATGAATTAATGAAGTATTTTAGTTAAACTTACTTCGTGTCTCGGTGGAGTGTAATTAGAACATGTCGCAGAAAAGTCAGATATTGAACCAGATTTTGAATCAGATAATTCCTGTAAACAGAGATACATACAATAAAATACATGATTAACAACACTAAAAGAAGAAATTGAAGATGAACGAGACATCATAGGTACTTTTTTCATTTTTAAGAGAGACTAATGTAAAGTTAATGAATAGACAGCAGTAGCTATTAGGTATTCAGCTGGGAAAAACTCGAACCAACACAGGCTGATGTGAACAGGTAAATTCAGAATTGGATAGGTAAGTACGTCTACATAGGTAAATCAGAGACGGATTGGTAAGTATGTATAAACAGGTAAGCTTAGAGGCACAGGCTGGTGTGAACAGGTAAGTCCGGAGTTGGACAGGTAAGTATGTATAAACAGGTAAGCTCAGAGGCACAGGCTGGTGTGAACAGGTAAGTCCGGAGTTGGACAGGTAAGTATGTATAAACAGGTAAGCTCAGAGGCACAGGCTGGTGTGAACAGGTAAGTCCGGAGTTGGACAGGTAAGTATGTATAAAAAAATGTGTGTACGTAAGTCGTGTTTTGTCTAAGTTAAAACATACGTACCTCATGTAAGGTTTCTGGTTGGTTTTCTTTTTCTTCCTGTCTCTCTGAAAACAAAACAGATATATTTGTATTATTATAAAACAATAAAAAAATTAAATACCCTCGACCCAAAAGCAAACAACAACAAGAAAACCTATAAAAAGTAAGACACACACTCAGGTACGCACGCACGCACGTACGCACTGACGCATACACACAAAAACACGTCAAACTTATAACACCTCTCTTTTTGCGTCAGGGGTTAAAAAGATTTTATATACCTAACTGTTATGACGTTGTCTGATGTAATGTAACTCCATACCAAATTTCATCCAAATCCGTTCAGCCGTTTTTGCGTGAAAGAGTAACAAGCATCCATCCATCCATACTCACAAACACCATACCTAAACTTCCGAGGCGCAGTGGCTAACGCACTCGCCCTGAGAACTGTGTGAAGTGGCAAAAAGCCTCTGGCTACCCCTTCTGGGATAACAGCCGTGAGTGCATACAAACTTTCGCGTTTATAATAGGTATTAGTACGAAGTAGGATGATATTACGATATAAGAATCAAATAGGTAGTTAAGTAATATAGAAGCATGTACCTTTTGATTATTACTGGTTATTACAAAAACATTCGTCTTCTGGAAAATGATCATAAATGGCATATTCGCAAAATTTACACCACATGAAAGAAGAGTTATAAAGCCTTTTAAAGTCATCGAAATTCATGGGTAGTACAAAGTGTTCAACTACTGAATTAGTAATATTAATACTCGTATCACAATGTATGCACCAATTTTGCAAAATGAAATGCATTGAATCCCAAGGCCATTGCAGTTTAGCTTTATAAAAATGTATAAAATCATTTCTTTTAAAAAAAGTATCCACATCAATCACAACAACCATTTTTGCAGAATACTCACGTTCACTCACAGACAATTTAACGCAAACTAAGCTCATCATAATATTATAAACAGACAACATGTTTAAATGTAAGTAGGTACTTACTAGCTAGATGTTATAGGTATTATAATAAGATAAATCGTGTTATAATTTTCATTTAAGTAGTAAAAAGTAAGTACTTACGGTTTGCCAATTTAAGAATCCTTGCACTTCTTTTCATTGTGATTCATTATTATTATAATCACTAACTATAATAATAAACCAAATAAATAACCACTTTTAACGCTCTTGCAAATAATTCACTTTGGTGACAATCGTACATCACGGCCGGCACATGTCTGTTTGTTTACAAACTTCGGCACGCGAGCGCGCTGAAGCCCGCCGCCCCGCGCCCCGCGCCATGGTCCCTCGTGAACCCCGAATAGGCCCCTCAGCTACCGTACCTAGTGCCCGTTTAAGGATATTTAAGAGACGCAAGATTGTTGTCACGAAAACATGATAAAAACTTTACAAATTAAGTACGATATTCAATGGACACGATAAGATCGGTGAACTGAACTCAAAGTATACGTGGGAAATTATACGCTGAACACTAGCACCCTCCAAATTTCAGTCGGACGATGGCGGAACTATATTATACGCTAAAAGGCATTGTAGTGATGGAATTACGTCCATGCCAATTTTTCGCCCTTGCATTCTAATGATCATAAGGGACCCTTGGGCTAAAAATGAGGGTCGGTCAATCTTGCGTCCGTATTCCGGACGCACAAAGTCAGTGGGACGCAGCATCATCGGTAAATAACGCCATGTAGGACGCAACATGTCCTTCAAGATGTATATATATATATATATATATATATATATATATATATATATATATATATATATATATATATATATATTTTTTTATTTCAGACACATTTGTCTCATAATGTTGTTAGTAGAACGACTTACAAACTATATTAGTTAATAAACAATACAATTTCATTTCATTTCATTTCATTTCCTCTTTTAACATCTCTTTTCAGCAGCATATGCTGTGAGGAAAATCCGTCAATTTACTGATCTAGATACCGCGGATCTAGTCTGTTTCAGTTACTTTCCTAGTATCACGTCTTACGGTATTTTACTATGGGGACGGGCTGCAGATATCGAATCTGTTTTTATTCTGCAGAAGAGAGCCATCAGAGCAATATATGGCCTCCACAGACGCGCTTCTCTGAGAGAACTGTTTAAAGATATTAACATCATGACGGTGCCTTGTCAATATATCTATGCAAACATCATGTACGTAAGGAAAAATCTAAGTCTTTTCAGTAAAAGAGGTGATAGACACAATTATTGGACTAGAAATAGGGACCAATTAGTTCAACCGGGTTTCAGACTGGCTAATGTAGATTCATCCTTCATGGATTTAAAATGTTATAATATAATACTTCCCCACATACTCCAAGTGAACGAAACGAAATTTAAATCTTGTACATATAAAACGCACACTATGCTGCCAAGCATAGTATAAGTTGGGGGATTACATCGCTGATAAAAATGCTTGGCTAAGCGCTAGTCCAGCTCCACAAGGGCGCATAAACTAATTGATTAGCATTCGAAAGTATTGTTGCATCTGCTGAAGATTTTAAAAACTATCTTTGCTTTGTATAAATTCAATCTCGTTATATTGTATAATTGCATATCACATGTGATATGCAATTATACAATATAACGAGACCATGTACATTCCATAAAGCTACCATTGACTGGATACGTCTTTCATTGACTTGAATGTGCCCTGGCGGCTGAGAGAATGTCATGCTCACTCAAATGTCTCGCTTATGGTGGCGTGTGTGTTAGATCATTAAGTTTCCTTTAAACTGGTTGAGCTAAATGGTGCTGATGTATGCGTCTTGTTCGTGAACGGGCGCCGTTAGTAGAGACTGGTCATCTCTTAGCTGCAACTGTTTATTTTAATTTTTGAATTGTTTTTGTTTTTATATTTTTATTAGGGATGCTTTTAACGTTCATGTCTTTCTACATTGTTCTGACATGTAAAATTTCAACATGAATGATGTAACCAATTTTTGTAACAATATTTTGATTTAAAAGAGTATCCGTGGAGTTTTTTTGCTCGCTCTTCTCCATGGGTACACACGGCTACACATCAAGCTATACGTTTCCAGATTATGTTGATCTCGCATTTTACTGATCTGCATGTCTAGTTGTGGCGACGTTGTGGGGACAAATTCGAGACAATGGGTTTCGGATTTGATACATTTTCAACTACCGGGCATATCTCCTTCTTTCTTATATCTATGGTTTGGACATTCACTGATAATAAGACATACTCTCTCATAGTTAAACAAAGTATTCCTAGAACCACGTTTGATATTCTATATTTTGTGGACAATTACAAATTCATAGTTGCACGTTATGACGAGATACTCAATTGGTGCCCTGTATTGATTTCTTACTACCAATGACACACCACAAAGAAACTTCTGACTGCCTTCAATCAACCAAAGAATAGTTCAATGAATCAATAGTAGTTCTTTTACACGTATAATTAATAAACTGAGGTTTGAGTATGAAAAGTCAGGAATTGAAAAAAACTTCCCATACATTTCGTAAGAAATGAGCCTGAGAGGAGATAACCCATACATTTGTATGATGAAATAACTTTTTAATGAGTACTTATTATTATTATGAACACAAAATATTAGTTAATTATTCCAATACTTCACTGGGCAGAATAGGGAACGAATGTAGCAGATAGTTACAGATTATTTAATTGATTATCATCCCGCCATACTTTTATCGAGCTAAGAAGTCAGTCATGAATTCATGAAATATATAAAAACGAGTACTTTAGTCAACTTTCAACAAATCAAATAATTTAGCGGTTCGACGACTGCTTTGCAAACCTAAGTTCGATTCCCAACAATTGATATTTTTTGTTCTTCTTTTTTACATTTTGAAATACTATCCATAGTATCCATACATATATACCTATTACTTATGTACTTATATTTACTTATCCAAACTAATATTATAAATTCGAAAGTAACTCTGTCTGTCTATCTGTCAGTCTATCTGTATGTTACCTTTTCACAGCTAAACCACTGAACAGATTTTGATAAAATTTGGCAAGGAAATAAAATTGATAAAATTTTGATAAAATAGATGGCAGCCTGTAGAAGGACATAGGATACTTTTTATCACAAAAATAATCCTAAAGGGGGTGATTATAGGGGATGAAAGTTTGTTTGTATGGCTTGCTCGGCTGCACGAATTCCCGAATCTGGAGGGAAGGACAAACTTAACTTTTCAATTGAAAAATAACTTTTAATTGAGTGGAGATACCAATTTGAATTAATAGAGACTAAATGTTACATCAAGACACGGCCTATGAAATTTTGATCCCAGATTGAAGAACAAATTTTGCAGTTTATATATATTATAACTAGAAATACCAATTTTCGGAATTTGCTCTGTACTCGAACTTGCTTCGCGCCAAACTTCATGCGGTTGGGCCAACGGGACCTACCAATAAATACTTTTTCTTTCTTACTTTCTTTTCCTTTCAAATAAGCTTTGGTTTATTTGATAGTGTTAAAATATGCGACATAAATGGCCTTATTTTTTTACGTTGACTTGGAAGTTTAATTTTCGTTACAGATCCAAGGGACCGTAGATCTAAGGCTAAGCTCGCACTACGAATTTTAATCGTTGCGGATAATATTCGCCGATCTTTGAAGAATACCACTAACTAGAGTCGGCACATAGCTAAACGAAGTCGTTTGTGAGTGCGCGTAGGAATTATTTTCGTTTACGATTTTATTTCGCAGTTTAATAATCGCAACGATCAAAATTCGTAGCGCCCGCTTAGCCTAAGTTTTTGATATCTATTTCAACTTGATGCCTCCACGCGTTCCTCAGAAAAAGGCGAAGCGAAGTCATCCTTTCAGGGTTTCCATTTTTCATTTTGAGGTACGGAATCCTAAAACAGATTCATTATCTGTCTGTTACCTTTTCATGCCATAACGGCTTAACAGATTTAGATGAATGGAATCCGGATAAGCCATGACCTGGGTTAGGACATATGATAAGTACTTTGAATCCCGGTAGTACGTTCCTGTGGGATATTTCCCGACATTTACGCGTGCGAAGCCGCGGGCAAAAGCTAGTTTATTATATTTGAATGAGTAAATTATCTTTATATCCTCCATGAGATATATTAGGTATCTCTTCAGCTAGGTCGGGCTCTCCGCGTGCGTATAACATCGCCATAGGCACTCGGGTTACTAATCCGCCTCAGTCCGTACTTAGCAGTCGGAGCGGTCATCAGCGTCAATTAGGACAATATCTCTCAGGGTTGTTCATTAGGAGCTGTGGCAGGTATGCTCAACAGTGGCCTTAGCGTGAGGAGAATATTTGATGAGAATACGGCTCAACTTAATTAAACACTGGTAGAACATAATATCCCATCAAGCTTGCTCTTTGCTTTTTACTGTAGGTATTTCGAGGCATATTATCTTATGAAGGAGGCGACCGTAATTCTAATCACTAGTACAGTTACTGTAACCGTATGTCTCCTCCTGACCTACCGCAACGCTGACGTCACTCAATACACAACGCTGTCGGCCCCGCAACTTCGCACCGCAACGACACGCTCCACTGAAGACAGTTGTCCACGCGGCTCTACTCAAAACAACGGCTAAATGCGGTCTCTGACGTCACTGCAGCGACCAATCAACGGTCCGCTGGTATTTATGAATAAATTTTTCCAACACGTTTGTTAAAATGGCAGATTTATCATAATAGCTTAGCGATGCCTGTCCCTGACATGCTCACAACTCAGCTTTGAACAAATTCCCATCGAATGGATTGTAATAAATACCGCGTTACGTACGATATGCCATATGACTGATACGTCAGATGTACATGACGTGAGGGGTGAATTATTTTTATAATAAACTGAGGTAGGATATGCGGGGTAGGACCCGACTCCCGACCTAAAGGTCGCCGGTTCAAATCTGACTAGTTGTATTGTTAGATGCATTTCTTGTGAAGCCTAATTGAATGGATAAGGGAGAGCTGAATTATTAAAGTTTTGAACAACAGAATTACACATTGTTAGTCAGCGTTCCCTTATAAAACACATTTCCGGTCGATCCATTCTGTGTCGGAATCACACACAATGCATATTAACGGCGGTCGTCGACATTTGAATATTTCACCGAGCAATGTGTTGTCGATTACACGGCAGGAAGACGCCAGTCAACACACGAGTGGAACAAAAAGCTAAAACAATGATATTGACGTCACCTTGAATTAATTATCTGTGACCTGTTTGACCCCCTCCCCCCTTCCCCCGCCACCTCGGGCACCATTGTGTCAAAACGTTCGAATTCCGGGAGCGTTGTATGGCGCCGCCATTGCAACCCGAGCCCTAGGAACAATAGACTAACACACATTAATACTGTTAATGCTTGTGAAGGGTAGTCTGTTCCAACAAGATAAGTCTGACGTAATCTGTATTTGACGATGAAATAGGCATAGGTATTATCAATTCTGTTTGTCCATAAGGCTTAGGGCGCCTTCATATGTACCGCAAAGTGCTGCGCGGAGGCAGTTTCGGAAGTCGGTGGCTAAAAACGAAAATTCTCAAAACCAAAGAAAGACACCGACTTCCGAAATTAAACTTATTTTTCACTATGTAGTGTCTTTTTTGGAAGTCGGTTGTTTTTTTTATTTTTATAAAACGTTTTAATTTTTCTCTTTTTAGTTGGGGTCTGCCCCACACAAATTCGAAAACCACTACCTACCTGCTATGTCATCACTCACATAGAGTTAGTGGGAAAATACGTTTTATTGAAGCTAACTCAAATAATAAAATTTATATGGTACCTCTGAAGTTATGACCTACCAAACAAAAAGGAATCATCAAAATCAATTTATAATTGGTGGAGTAACTGCGTAACAAGCATACAAAAACACACACACACACACAGTCCCCTACATTTACGTTCGCATAACTCGTCAAAATGTATGGAACAGCTGATTTTTTTAGAGTCATTTTGTGATTAATAAGCCCAATCCACCACTAACAAACATAAGTTAAATAATCCCATGTAGCAGAAAGCGAACCTGACGCTTTTCTTTACATATTTGAAGCTAAATAAAAAACAACTTGTGGTCTTTGGACTTCTCTGCCCCAGAAGAACAGTTAGACCCATAGATTTAAGAAAGAACGAGATATGCCCGGTAGTTAAAAATATCGAAACCCAATGTCTCCATTTTGTCCCCACTACCTCGCCACTAGTGGCTACAACTACACATTCAGATCAGTGAATCCAGTAGATACGAGGTTGCGCTCACTCTTGCAATTCATAAATCAGAACGCACTACACAATCAATTATAAACCTTATCTCATCTAACACAGCGTGCACCATGCACCGTACACTTCACTCACATGAAAACATCGTTGTGCTGTACAAAAGCCATTTATTTTACATATACGCTAGTGATTAACAAAATCGGAAAGTTATCGATTCTCCCATTTGTTTTGTATTAAAAATTTTGGGAGTTTCTGAAAAAATAATAAATAAAAAACGATATTCATTTTTATTAAGATTATATAAATAAACGACACATAGCAAAAAAAAAGAAAATTTAGTAAATCAAAAAATATCAACGTTATGAGAAACTCTAAGTATAAAAAACTTTTTACGGCTATAACGGTTGACAAATTGAAGAATAAACTTTAATAGTAATATAAATTCATACGACAATCGTCATTGTTGTCGATAGCCTACGTTAGTGGATCTGCACAAGTACATCACTAACTCGTCGCAAGATACAGCGGACGGACGTACTAAGCGATGCAACCACTTAAATAAAGTATCGTTTTGTGATTTTTACATTGCTTGTCCAGTCACTTAGCGACATACTTAGGAAGTGTGGGTGAAAGAGGAAAAAGAGTGGTTGAAGATGTGAGTGAGAACAGGAAGTAAAGAGGGAAGGATAAGAGTTATCATTCTCGAACACAACTTATCATTACCGACTGCTGAAAAAGTAATAGCCAGTATAGATTTCTTAACGTCATCCTCAGTAACATCGCTAAGCTTAAAGTGAGAACATTGTGGTAACTAGCTAGACTCTCTAGTGCCGCAGCTTTGACAGACGGATCAAGAGAAAAGGAGAGGAGAGAGAAATGCTTATTGAGATCATTGAGGTTCACGTCCTTACATTGATTGGTAGGTGACTTGCCTATGCCTACAGATTTGAGAAATTTCCATAAATCGGAAGAATTGCGGTTATTGAGTTGATCGTGGAAATAGCGTCTCTTAGCATCTTGACACAGGTGACTGCAACGATTACGTAAAGATTTGTAATAAGAGAGATTCAGCTCTGAAGGTCTGCGCTTATATCTGCTCTTAGCTTTATCCCTGCGAGCCATAAACTCTTTAATTTGTGGCGTTATCCATGGTGCAGGGTTAAGTCGAATTTTGACACGTCGTATATGAGCATACTGATCATATGAGCCGTGAACGGTTGTGCTTAAACAATTCACCTTACTATCGATGTCATCGTTCTCAACGAGAGGGGTCCAGTCGAGATTGCCAGCATCACGCTTCATAGCCTCCAGGTCTATGCCTTTGTAGTAACGGAGATATAAAAACTCGGATTTACGCTTGGGAACACGGATACGATAGGAAAAGTAAATGAGATCGTGGTAAGAAAAAGAAGCCGTAAGTTGACCATGGCAAGAAACATTATTAGGATAGGAAACAAATATTAGATCTAGAAAAAAGGGTGAAAAATTAGGAAAATAGTGAGTTGCAGATAGAGGCCAAACTTAAAGATTGAAAGAGGACAAGAGTGAAAAAAGTTTATGGGAGCGAGAGTCATTTTTAATCAAGCACGTATTAAAATCACCCATAAGGATAACGTGCTCATACATGGGGCAAAGAAAACTGAGGGTGGAGTCGAGGGAATGAAAGTAGTCAATGTGAAGATTAGGACTGTAGAGCACTACAAGCAAAACTTTTGTGTGATGAACATTGATTTCAAGAAACAAGTATTCAGCCGACTCATAATACCGAGAAGGAGATGAACTGACCACCCTATAGGGTAAACCAGCACGCAGGTACATAGCAACACCTCCTCCACCTTTGCCGGTCCTATCGTTGCGATCAAGACGAAGCCGGGGAGTGAGAATTAGTAGAGAGAAGAGATGGCTTCAAAACGGATTCCGATATCAAGAGAACATCCAGGTGAGCACTGCTACAGGATGCCAGAATGTCATAATAGTGACCAGGAACACTCTGAACATTAATATGAGCTATATGCAGATTCTTAGAGTCATTGGAGAAAAGAGAAGAGATTTTATCATGCAAAGTAAGTGGTATAGAAGAGTCACTATCCGCACTAACAAAACTAGTAGAAGAAGAGCATGAGAAGAAGCAGTTGTTAAGATCAGCTACATCATCCATGAGTATACCGTAATTATAATATAAATATAAAAATAATATAAATATCTACAATACGAAAGTAAAATAATTTTGAACCAAGAATACTAATAATTACAGATTCTTCCTTTGAATATAAAAACCTCCCCCACTCACTTGGAAATAGGCAGGATTTTGAAAGAAACACAAATCAGTCAATGGCTTGTATTTAGGTCATTTAGTAACTACTAGACCAGGTTCTTCTTAAGATATTCCTTATTCTTACTTATTCAATTTCCAGTAAACTTTCTTAGCTGCGCAGTGAGGTATTTTCTGTGTGAATGGACATCAAGAACAGCTTGTGAAAACAAAACCACTGCTATTAATATGGATTTTTGTTCAAATATCAAGCAGGTCTACAATTTATAATTCCAACCCAGTTCACTTTGAACACAATCAATTAATACGTATACTTAGCATTATAGTCCGTGACATGAGAAACAACAAAGCTGAAGCAATGTCTATTGTACGACCACAAAGGGGTTACCTACTTAGTGCAGTGTCGTAAACAACAGAACTCGTGTCACCTTACCGCCCCCACCGCCTCCTGCCGCCTCCCTCCACCCGCTGCGTGAGGCAGTTTCGCCATCCTCAAAAAAGAAATAAAAATAAGTGGGAGCGGAAATGAAAAGGGTCAATCTGATCTCAGGAGCCCGGGGGACTCCCCGCAGTCCCCGCCAGGCTCAGGAGCCTGCGAATCAATAAGGAACCACATCTATGTGTCCACAGCCCACAGCCACAGCCAGCCACTCGACAGTCGCTGTATTGAATGCGGCTGAACGAATTTTCTTTTGTATAAAAACCTTTACTACACGTAATGCGTGAGAACGTTTCTTCATAACGACCATTAAAAAATTCTTCCGGCATCACGCGAAAATTGTTAAACGGAATTTCACGCTTTGAAAGCTTGAGATCCGTTTTAATGTTGATGAGAATCGTGGAACCGCTTGGGACTTAATGCTGGGTACCACATCTCATAATGTTTAAAAGTGAACTAATTAAATAATTCTATTGTAATACTACACAAAATGATGATTGCTGAAGTTTAAAATAATGTGAATGCATGTAAATACAAATAAAATTCTTCGCTTGGTAGATTTAAAATTGCTAAACATGATTTGATAATTGAGCAGATTTGTAAATCGGCCACGGAGCGGGCTGGGCGTGGACCGGCGCGAGCTAATCGCTCCGGCAAACATTTAACATTCACAATGAAGGTATTAGCGATCGCTAACACAATGGCTGAACGTCCGAATAACTCGGGAAAAATGCCCGCATGGTTGTGAGTGCATTAGCATTAGTATGAGAGGCTCGCGCGCCGCCTCCGGCCTGCGCCTGCGCCGACAAGCGCAGGCGAGCGCAGCCACATGCCCAGCGCTCGCTGTAACATTATGGCATTACCAAGTTTATAACAAAATCCCTCGCGGCACATCTCTTACTAAAATCCATTATCCCAACCAACAGTCACGACTCACGACTGAAATAGTTCTTATGATCTACAGCCGTCACACTACTTCTGAGACGTGTTGATCTTACGAAACGTCCACTAACGTCATTGTAATAACAAATTCAAGGACGGAACGTTTATCCAAATACAGTTTAATCAAAACTTTCGATTTCTATTGAATTGCCAATATTTGTAGCTCTAACAAAAAATATTAAGTATTCAAAGCTGAAATTACAATAAGGCCCAGTTTTTTAGGGAAAGTTGTAACTTATGTATCCCATGGAGCATTTATATAAAAGGTACCTGAAGTTCACTACCTTTCGTATCGACTTTTGTATATTTTGGTACAAAAAGTGTGTCTCGGTAAGATAAGCGGAGTAGATTTATTTCTCAAATCTGGGATGATGGCGCTATTGTGACGGCCCGAGGTCCTTTGTTAGCTTTTTCTAACATTAAATAGAAAATTCCCCGCTGAGCTTTATTATCCGTAGGATCGGTACATTTAACTCAATAGTAAATTGTTTGTTGCGGATTATATAGGTACGGGAAAAAATAGATTCACATATTTCAGTGTCATGTCATGTAAAGTGCCGGCCGCGCCATGCCGGGCTGTCGGCGAGCAGCACGGGTTGGATGTGGAATTACTTTTGTATCGCGCAGTTGTGAACTGCTATTGTAGCTTACGAGGGGTGCTGCTGGTATTTTTAATAATATATATTAATATCATTTAAACAAAACTCAAAAGGTATTAAAGAATTTTAATAATTGATTTATGAACCAATCCCTTCCCGAACATGGGCTTAATTGTGAGTTGGAGTACTTCTTATATCCCGACTTCAGGACACGTGTACCTATGCAAATACTATGAGTATAAGGATATATCCTCATTCTAATAATTAAAACAAACTGAAGTTTACAATGAATTTAGAATTTACCTGTTTACTTACAATATGTCATTTTAATACTCTGTAATTACCATGATTTCCTGTTATTCCAATTTCAGTTATAAAGCCCTTGTAAACAGTATATAGGCTTGAAAGCCTTGGGCATCAGGCATTCTACGCCTGTGCTTCAAAAAGCAAGTTCTGTGAGAACAAGTAAAGTCAAACGATTCCTGTTCAACTTGCATACCGTCACGTTTTATTGAAGCCTATCCCCTCATGTTACAACTTTCTAGCTAAGTATGTTATCTCCGGCTCTAAACAAATAACTGCAAAAAAAGAGATTGAACGTCCCTCCGGCCTGTGTGTGCTTGTGTCGCTTGAGATGGTGTATGTGTGCGAGATGCTGGTCGTGTGTGTGTGTGCACGGCCTGATGCGCCGTGTCCGGTTTCATGAGATCGGGTGCAGCCGCCCGCACCGCATCGTATCGATGTCCCGGCGCGGCGCGGCGGCGGCGACTGGTGGACGTGCCCTGTCTGACGGGTAGGTACTGTTACCACATCGAGAGCAGCGATACGTTATATCCTTACACATAGGATTAGGTTCAGTCTACACTCTACAGGCATTCTAACGATCTCTTGACAACGAAAAGGCGTATAAAATTAGTTTTTTTTTTTTTTTTGTAAGTACATGTAATTTCAAATTCTTTAGTCTCGTTTGTACAAAAAAGTACAAAACAACAATATAATTTTGGGATGACGTTGAATTTTCTACCAGTTGTGTTCTCAGACCAAATCAAAAACCAAAAAATGCGCTGTCAACAGTGTCGTGAGGCCGGTTTCGTAAACATGTGTGCACTTAGTGAGGTGTAGTTTGATTGTGAGTGGTTGTAAATATGTGCGTGTATGCATAGAGCGGAGGTGTAGTTTTGGCATGCTTCACTGTATTGTTCGCAGCGGTATGTCTTGGTTTTATTTGATCCGAGGTTGTTGTGATTGACGCAGGTTTGAGTAGTTGTTTGAACCTCAATCAGTTACTACTTACTATACTTACCTACATAATAATCGAGAGTCAGTAATATTCGCGGTTTAAATACATCTCTAAGAGCCGTCCGTCATTTCAGAATAGAATTCACTTCCTTCCTCGAAAGAATCATCTTTCATCACATAACTCTTCCGTCTTTTCTCTGTTCTGTCTATTTTAACCGACTTCTAAAAGGAGGAGGTTAACAATTCGAATGTGTTTCTATAGACATATTCATACTTGCCACACGCTCGCAGTCCTCCACGTGCTATGATGCTAGTTTTGATATCCCTCTTATGTCCTAAACCCAAAATGACCTTAAATGAATCAATGATCTGCCAAGAAAGTTTCACTAAACCAGCACCAGCAGTAATGTAAGCCTATTTTATCCACTATTACAAAGACATCCTGTAGTTATAATCTCGGTTCTTACTACAGTTGCGGTCACGGCAGTAATGGCCGCGCTCGTCCCGCGACCACACAATGCGATCTTCCAACCACGTTTAATGTCGACCATGCTTCATCAGCACGCCATTTTTTACAAGGCTACGTAAAATGTTTACCGCTTAGCAGCTCAGGTAAGTTCTGAGCTGAAATTATTTGAGTTGTAACCTGATCGCCGATGTGTTTGCGTTTACTTGACGTGAGTGAGACATCAGCGGCATCGTAGCTAGGTGACTGACTGCTGGTGGACTGGCTGTACGCTACGCAGTTACCTACATGCGTCCGATCCGTAAGAGCTAACCCATCACCCCTAATGTTTATTCCAATAAGTCTTGTACTCTTTCTACCAGATTCCTTCAACTTCATTGCCCGGATGGCTTTCAGATCTACAAATAAGTACCTAAGTCAATATTAGTAACGAATATTAGTGCATTAGAGGCCTGTGCTCCAATATGTGCGCAAGCTTATCTGTGCTATGTACATAGGCAGATATCTGTAGTGGCGGGCGGCGGCCAAGCCTGGTCAATTCGCCGACGGTCAATATTTGCGCCAACCCACTGCCGGAGGTATCGTCCGCCAGCGAATTGTGGCATATCGTGATATTGCTTTGGCAGACGTAGCCTGCGACTTGCCGCGAGCGTATTCGCCGGTCGCATAATCTGTAGGGCTACAGTTCTCTATTCAGAAACATAATTAATAAATAATGAATCCTTTATTTGTAACACTATGACATGTACCCATGCTTCACCATAATTATTATCGCTTGTTTATTATCTAGTTCTTTCATTAAAACACCTACTTATCTGCGTATTCATTTTCTGTACCTACCTAGTTCAGTAGTATTCTACTCCTGCCTCAAATTATTAGGTGCTCATGCGTCGTTGCATCTTTGATTTAGTAAATAAAAATAAAATTAGGCTATATGCTAGGTAGTGTGTTGAAAACATATAATACAACTAATTTGATACGATAGAAAAAAATCACGAAGATACCTTAAAAAAACTTTTATACAAAAGTTTTTTTAGTGGGTAGTTTGTAATTTACCTAAGTCACAACAGCCTAATCTCAACTGCTCATCACCTTTTAGAAAATATTGCTTTTCCCGATACAGGGACGTTAATCGTTGAGGAGTTCTCCTGGTACTTAACCATCAGCTCCACTTCTCTATATGCATTGTGACGAGCATAAATTGCATTGGAGCCATATTAAAGTAATTGAATCGCAACCCGTGAAATACTTATTATTGAGTAATTCCGGTGGCCATTTGTGGTCATTCCAAGAAAAATTGCATGAGTTACTATAAAAAAAGCATCATCGAAATCGGTTGGCGCGATATTGAGTTTACACGCAGCGCGACCCGTGGTGCGCCCGCGAAATCGGGCTGGTCTGTACAAGCCTTGTTTCGTCCATTTGTCGCGCACATACTTAATGCAAATTTAAGACTTATATGGTTTTCTCATGGATGCCATTATCAGAACTAGACCAAATTGAAATGGGACCACATGGGAAGTACCAGCTTTCAAATAAAAAAAGAACCATCAAAATCGGTTCACCCAGTCGAAAGTTCTGAGGTAACAAACATAATTTAAAAAAAAAAAACAGTCGAATTGAGATACTCCTCCTTTTTTTTTAAGTCGGTTAAAAATTACTTTTAACGATTAAAAACCATATTATTATACATGCAATCATTCTCATTTTTTGTCAGATTATTCTACAAGCTTCATATTAACGTAAGTGTTTAAATTAATCCAATCAATATATTTGTTGTAAATAGATAAATGCTTCATATTTTGCAATAAATTACCAACATTGTGTCATCGCGCTTCTCTTTCTTTTTTATGCAGTTGGACAGTGACCGCGCTTTAGCTGTTGCCAGCCTCTTAACAAAAGGTTAGGTTAGGTTAGGTACGTAACGTTACGGATTGTTACATAAAATAATAATAAACAAGGCCTGACTGATGGATATCAATCGTAATATAATATGCGAGCGTGTCCCGCACGGAAACCCTTGGAACTGTTTCCTGGTGTTATCGCACTTTTATAAGGTTTGTAGTCCGGAACTAATTAATATTTAGAAGTTGTCTCTGTGCAACTAATTAACATTTTCGATAGTAGCTCTGTATCAATATGTAATACGAATATAGAAGATTTGTTATAAACTTTTGTAGGTAGGTACTAGGTATAAGTACCAACTAACACAACGAGGGCAATGAAAATGTTGCTATGTCACGTGTCTACTTATGAATGATCTTTGATCACGTACAAAAAATACCTATTATGCATATTTACGGGTCTTTAGACTTTTTTTTTACGAACATGAAGCAATGGACTAGCAATATGTTTCAAAACCATTCAGATTGTGATTGATCGTGTATTACGCAATTAGGGTACAGTAACCTATTTTTACCTTATTGGTGATGTTCTTCAGAAAGGCCAAGTGCGTAGTACTCGCAATCGGCGGGAGTGTATGACCAGATATATGAACGTAAACGAGGCAAAAGGAGTATGTAAGGATCGTAGCAGGTGGCGTTCTGTAGTTTCTGCCTACCCCCATGGAAAGAAGGCGTGAGTTTATGTATGTATGTAACCTATTTTTTATTCTTGTGCCCTAACTGCGCAATCATCATGCATCTTAATCTGATAAAAAAAAATGAAAACAAAAAGCACTGTCGTATGTAGATAACTTAATAAGAACTAAGAAGTCACCTAATTAATACCACAAACAACTGTGAATCCACAGATTTTTTCTGTTTTTCATAACATTACAGATATTTTCTGAATTTTCACCGTCAAGTCAATGTTAAGTAGGTTCTGTACATTTTGTGACCGTAAAAATTCAGAAAATTTCCGAACTTTTTACGCAAAACAGTAGTAATGTTATGGAAAACAAGAAAATCTGTGGTTCACTGTTCCTTGCTGAGGTGACTTGTATAAATTGTAATTTGTACCTATTGTGCCATTGAGGACAAACAAAAACTACTACTACTGTTTTATGTTTTCTATGGCATAAAGTTATTCAAAATCCATAACACTATTTCCTGGTGAAGACGGTAAGATGGTGTGACAGACAAGTTTAATATTACTAAGGTTATACCTATATTTTTATTATTTACTTTTGTGGGCTTGTTACGATATATAATTCAAGTGGTGTTTTTTCAATTAAGTACACGAAGTAGCTACAGACATTCACAATAGCTACCGCCAATTGTAAAGTTCTCTCACAAACTACACTGCAGCGCGGTGAATACTTTGAACTTCTTTGTAGTCAGCTGTTTGACAATCATATTCCCCCGCGCGCCTCGCGACATCCCCCGCACCCCGCAGGCAACCCCCTGCGCCCCCCTGCGCCCCGCTCCCCCGCCGCTAGTAAGCCGTGCGTAGTGCATCTCTGCGCAACACTCGCATCGCTAGTTACGAGCCATAGCCATTTTTATCGATCTGTCGATGAAATTTCGTGGTCGTTGCCGTCCCCCTCCCGCACCGCACCGCACCTCCCCGAGTCCCATCGACGACGTCGCCTGCCCGCAGCCGCCGCTGAGCGCTAGCACCGAGCGACGGAGTGCGCCCGACGGAGCAGGGAGCGACTCCCAGCCGCGGGAGGGGGGCAGCTGGGATGAACGGCTCCCCGGCGACGTCGCGGGGGGCGCGCGCCTAGCGGGGGCAACGTGCGCACGGCGCAGGCGCGCGGGGCCGGGCGCCAGTCTCGCGGCCGCCGCCAAACTGTGCGTACGTGTGCGCGCTGAGCTCGGCTTTAACAATCAGCTGATCGGCGCGCGCCCCGCGGCGCACATGCCGTGAGGCCGCGTCTACCGTCATGACGGGCTACGCCCGCGGCGAGGCCGATTTCGCCGCCGACCGCTTCCGCCGGGACGCGCGGCCCGCCTCGCTCGCCCCCAAGGACTACTCGGTGCCTTTACACGTAGACTGCAGTATCGAATACGAGCTTCCCGACTGTGCCAAGCCGCCGCAGGGCGTCAAGATCGAGCCTCTGCTCATGATCCACCCCTCACATTTCCGGAGGCTCGAGAGCCTGCGGCGTGTGCCGTTCGTGAATAACCTGCCGCGAGGAGATGCTGCCGCCGCCGCCGCCGTGACGCCGGGCAGTCGCGCGCGGGCCCCTCGCCAAGCGCGGCGCTGCTGCCGCGCGGCCCCTGCGCCGGCGGTGCCGGCGCCGCAGCCTGTGCCGGCTGCGGCGGCGCGCGCACGTGCCCCGGCGGAGGAGCCGGCGCACCCGCTGGCGTGCTATCGCTTCGAGTCGTACGCGGCGGACGGCGCGGGCGGTAAGCTGGCAGCCCGCGCGCGGCTCAAACCGCACCCGTACCTGCCGCCGGAGGCGCTGGACTGTGATATCGCGCGCGCGCTGCCGCCGGCCGCCGCGCACTACGACCGCTTCGACAAGCGTGCGCTGCAGCAGCTGCCCATCTACATGTAGCCGAGCGGCGCCGGAGCGGGCCCCGGTCTCTGTGATGTTTCGTTGTAATTAGTTAGAGTGATAAGTGTCGGTGAGCGTGCCGGCACCGTCACGGGCCGCGTCCGGCACGCTCGCTCGCGTCTGTCCGGGCGGCGCGCGCCCTCGCGTCTGCTCGTTCGCGAACGAACCTAATACCAAATAGTACCTATGTACGTTGATATTGTTTAAACGTTGATTTATGTGTTGTTGTACCGGACGATTATGATGTGTTGTTTCGCCGAGGACCTGAACGTTTCGTGTTATCGTTTTGCTCGAGGCCCGGTTCGCGGCCGGCTGCCGCGCCGGTTATCCGGTCGTACGGCCGGCGGCTCGCCGGCGCGTCGACGCTAGTGCATACCCACCAACGAAAATATTTATTCGCAAACGCAGTAACCGACGCTTCACGATTAAATTATTGTACCGTCGCCGATTCGTTGCGTTTTTCTGTATAAGATATCATATCGATAATTATATGTTCAAAAATTGTATTATAATAAATATTGTACCTATAGAGTAAAAAAATGAAAGTGAGAAACATATTAAGAATAAAACTAGACATAGTTATGTTTTCGAATAGGTGATGAGTTCTAGAGCAGTTCCGAACGGTAATTAGAATCGTATCTCTACTCTCATTTTGTAAGCGGTTATGTTTGTTAAAATTATATATAAAGAGTCCTCTGATGAATAGTCTGATTAACGAATATTCGGCATGTAAAAGTCTTTATAAAACGCTTACTTAGCATATCATAGTATTATATTGTGTCATAGTCCAATGCCAAAAATATAACTATCTTTTTACAAAAATCCCTAAAACATCGTTTTATTTACCTCCATGTGGCTCGTGTGCGGTCCTTGTGTACAGTGTACGGTAGTGTGTGTAGTCAGTGCTCGATACCGGATGCCCTGGATGCGGTGCGGACCCGGCGGACCCCGTGCGCGGTGCACGATGCACGTGTAAGTACTCGCTCACCGACTGGAACCTCACCACCACTAATTGTCTATAAATAATATATTATGTACTACTACTATACTCACTGTTGACTATCAAACTGTCCCAATCCTAAATGTGCTAATGGATACTGCTAAAAACAACTCTGCCTCTACACTCTTGGCAAAATTTTATTCTTTAGTAGGTTGTCTTGAAATAGAAAGATTTGTCATTTAGTAGAGATTTAAGATTCGAGACGTGTCTAATGAACGATTCAGTAATTTTATGGCACAGTGATTGCCAAAGCTGAATGCACATACCTAGCCCAAAGTAAAAGCGAAATATATCCAATTTTGTAAAGTGAAAACTAGTTAATGCAATCTCTGACAGCTGGATTGAATAAGTAACACGCTAGCTACGGCTACGCGATACTGTAATTTATATTCTAAATGACGCCGCGAAAATAAACTAATAACCTTCGTAGCTAGAAGTGAGCATGTCAAGAAACGGCTGCACAACCGTATGTCTCGGATTGATCTGAAAACATTATAAATATGCCGAGGAACTTGTTTGGAGTTGGCATAAATTGGTATTTGCAGGAAGATTGCTTACATTTATATCGCCATTAACATATTGACGGAGTAACTACAGCCAGCTCTGCGAGCATCGAGCGCAGCGGCTGTAATTTCCAGCTGCATGCTACTTATTGAACAAGTCATTAATCACGACACTCCAATGGCTGACACGTTAATAAGTGCTCCAATCATGCGCAACTCTACCTATATTGTTGTCCTATCAACATTATAGATTGGGAAGAGAGCCAAACAAACATGACAAAATTTTGACTAACAGCACTTAATTAAACATCTTGCATTTTATAAAACGAATTCTTTAGTTTGTAACGTGTCACAATGAACCTCCAATGCCAGCGCTATGTTTAGCATGTTCATGTGGATGGTGAAAGCACGTCTGTGACGACTGTGACATGAACACTAAAGCCATCGAGTGATGTTGTTGTAACCAAAATTGTGTCACAACTAACACAAGTGAATATAGTCACCTAGAAGAAATCGAATCCAAATTATTAGTAACAGAATGAGTTTTTAATTATGATAACGTTCATTAGCAACAGATGGCTAAATAAGTTGTAACATTGTGGAGAGTTTCGTTATAGTATTTGGACTACTTATACGTGAATGCAAACAAATTAAAATAAATCAATTCATTGAGTTTTTGAGATTCAATATAATCTAAATTGCATCTTAATCGGTTGTTAAAATAAAAGGAGTCCTAACCAGTGGACCAGAGATATTTCCAAGGTTTTTGTGAGACTCGTAAAATTTATATCCTCTATCATTTCTATGGATTCTATCTAGCACACAACTTAAATAAAACAATAGCGTGTTATAGTATATTCTGAATGTTGAATAGAACAATAGTTTTGTCGACTTCACATTCATAATTACCACTGTGCAGCGATCTTGGAGCGATAGAAGTTTTCGCCGGCGTGTCAGCCGGACGGCGGCGGTGCGGCGGCGCGGCGGCGCGCCCCTCTCGGCTACGGGCTACGACTCATTTTCCTATTGTTTCGCCTCAATGACAACACTTCCAAAATATCCGCTAAACAAAAGCCTAGCGCGCACCGCCGCTATTCATTCCACATTTTATTTTCTGTTTGAAAGGCACTTATACACAATGAGTCGTGAATAATCTACAATAGCTGTTGGGAAAAAAATTATTCATAATGAATTGCCATTCAGGGAAATAAGACTTAAGACGAAACTATTATGATAAAACTCGATTATTATGATTCGTTACATTCATGCAAACGTCTCGGCGTGGCAATTAGCCGAAGCGAGTATAATTAAGATGCAGTCAAATAGATTTAAAATTTTAAAGAGCACGCAGCGGGTAGACTAGAGACGTGGGAAGCGGGCAACAGCCGGGCATGTCGCTAGCGGCGGCCATGCGCCGGCACGCACGCGGCCCCGGACTCTCGTGAGAGCGTACCTACTCCATTATCCGACATCACAGCGAGCGACGGCGTTAAATTAGCATCCACGTAATAAACACGAAATAAACATCGAGACTAATGGATGATTGGGGCGGCACGCTCGCTGCCGCGACCGCACCTCGCCCGTGAGCCGAGCCGAGCCGTGTCGTGCCGGGCCGAGTTCCGCCGGCCCCGGCCGCAACCTGACGGCGACGAGCCGAATTAAAGCTATACCTACTTATTTATTTTATCTTCACAGCGACGGCGACGATAAAAAGTTTATTGTTACCTACTTTTTATGGGTGTGATGTTGTGTCCGCACAGATTCGTGCGTCGCCGTTATCTCGCGCAGGGTAACTACGGTCGTATTAACTATAATGGTAATTAAATATAATATTTTATTTGTGCCACATCCTTTATGGTTTTATAACGCGACAGTGCACACTGAGCCCTGAGGTATCTCTTTATTACCGGCGAAGGTTATTTGCATAGGTACCTACTGAGTATTTATTAGCTCTAGACCGTTCAATTTACTGCCCTACCATTAGGCGATTCAGACAACTATCTTATTGATAAGCATAAAAGCTTTCAAAGTAATACGTGCACATGGTAATCTCATACATATATTGCTGGCAGTAAAACGGCAGTAACAGTAATCGGCAAGATTCGCTGTGTAGCGAGACGTTTAAGATAAGAATGCTGGTAATAACTATCACGAATTATAACGAGCTCCTTCGTCACGGTCTGATAACTGCGGCTCGAGATCAGAACGATCCGAGCGAGTCCGTAATTACCGGCTTCCTCGAAGCGCATTACACACAGTAGTTACAGTTAAACGTCGCCAACTCACTCCGGGTGAAATTCGATTCCCGAAACGCGAGTATAATTTATCGTCGGTATTATCTCTCGTAAAACGAAAACCCAATTTATGTTCGTCCGCCACCCGCCGTCATAAAACATAATATTATCGACATCGGCCCCCTCCCTAGGCGATCACGAAACTAAGCAAGCATCGGCCATTTTAAGTACCTACCGAACTTGACAGGCGGGTGTCGTAGTACGTTCCGCTCGCACTCCCGCGCCGTGACTCGGGAGCGAGAGGGATAGGGCCGGGGGCAGAACTCTTTCATGTGCCGCGCCGGAACAGGGAGCGTACTGCACGATCTCACGCAATTTTTTTTATTTTATCAGTACCATGCTCCGTAAAGGCTCCCGCAGACAGAGGCGTCACGAAGGCACGCTTTTCTGATAGAACAATTTCCATGAAGTTTTCTTATAAATCCTACTTCCTATAATAATATTATATTATAATTATTATATATAATATAATATAATATATACATACTAATAAATAAAATTGAAGTGTCTGTTTGTAAAGTCAAAATAACAGCTTTTCACTAAATGCATAATTATGAAAGTATATACGGTACATACAACGAAAACACAATTCTTTTAAATTTTGTCTGTCTGTTTATTTCGGCTAATCTCCGAAACGGCTAGTCCGATTTTGACGGGACTTCATTGGAAGATAGCTGACGATAAGGAGTAACTTGGCTACTTTTATGTTAGAAAAATAATTATTCTCCACGCGGGCGAAGCCGTGGGCTGCAGCTAGTAATAATATTATAAATGTGAGTTTGTGCGGATGGATGGATGTTTGTTACTCGTTCACGCAAAAACGACTCAACGGATTTGGATGAAATTTGGCACACAGGTAGTTTAACACCTGGATTAACACAGAATATTTTTTATGCCGATAATCCCGCTGGATCAAGACTTATGCGGGTGAAATCGCGGGCCGCAGCTAGTGTTAATATACTTAGTTCTACTAGAATCGCGTCGCGCCTACCCGCGCAACCACACTTTTTCAAATTTGTATTCGTTATCTGAAAAGTTAAAAACTACTTTAAAAAAAGATAGTATGTACCTACCTACCTACTACCTAGCCAGGTAGGTAATTAGAACAAAATCAAATACGTAAAGGATCATTGATAAAGTAATTAGTAAATCACATTGTGTTGATAGTAGTAAATAGCGCGTTGCGGTAGCGTAGGTATGTAGCGCGGCCGTTGCGGCGTGTCAGCGCGGCGCCGCGACCTACTGCGATCAGCTGGTTGGAGCGGGGCGGAGCGGGGCGGAGCGGGGCGGGGCGGGGCGGCGGGGGCGAGTGCACACGCGCACACAACAGCTGATAGCGACTGAGATAACCCGCCGCGCCGAGGCGCGTCGCGACGTCGACGTCACGTCACGTAATTAAAGGACGCAAATCCAAGTACCCTCTTCCTCGCTCCGCTCCGACACCGTCGCTCCACGCTCGCCTTTGAATACGAATTTCGAATTTGCAGTTCACTGAAATTTTAATACAATTTCACGTAGTATTAAACTACGGCCCCGAGCAGGACGAAATTAATGGCAGGCGTTCACAGTGAGTTACGACACCAATTTGAACAGTACGATACGGCTTAACGAACAGTACCTACCTACCTACTAAGTCCTTACTTCGCTGTTTGCTGAATAAAAACAATTGCTAATGTTTACTAACGTGTCTTCGTTTCAGAGATGAGATCTCGATCACAAATTCACGACTCGATATTAAGATTAAGGAATAGGTGTGCGTTCACTTCGCGCTAAGTGGTGATGTAGTTTATTCGTGGCACGAAGCTCAGCTGTCACTGACCACCGCTAGGTAAGCGACGGTCACATAAAACCACTTCATCGTAAGTGTTAACATTATCGACAGGCACATGAGTATAAAACACAGACCCGCGCCCACGATCAATTCGCGTGAAAAACTTAATAGATTAGGTAATTAAATAACGCAAGAATATGGCCACAAAGTTAGTTTTAATTTTGTTTTAACTCGGTCGTTCCCGTCAATGTGGGTATAATGAACAGGTGTTGTTTATTTCCGACCGTAGTCCGTGACATAAAAAGGTTAATTGGAAAAAAAAAAACATATTTGGGAATCTGTTATCGGTACCAATAGTAGGTATATATGTATTTTAAATAGCCGCTTAATTTTCTCAAACTCATACTCAAACTCAAAGCATTTAAGCATTTAAGAATTGTCAAGGAGTCGAAGCTAGTTGCCCATTTCAAAGCGTAATAGGTGCTCCTATGGAGAAGAACGGGCAAGAACTCCACATAAAAAAATGTTACAAAATATTGGTTACATAATTCAAGTTGAAATATGTAACCACACATAATAAAAAGATAAAATCAAAGAACAATTCAAAATCTAAAATAAGCCATGGCAGCTAAGACATGACCAGTCCCAACTGACGGCACCCGTTCACGAACATGACGCATGCATCAGCGCCATCCAGCTAACTATTTTGAAGGGAGCTAAATGATCCAACACACACGCCACCATCAGCGAAACATTTGAGTGAGCATGACATACTCACAGCCGCCAGAGCACATTCAAGTCAATGAAAGACATATTACCCTGTGCTTTGCAATTATATACTACCAAGGAGATTAAGTTTTTGTATAAACTCAATCTCCTTGGTGTTATAGAATTGCAAAGATGGTCTTAGAATCTTAATAATCAATTAATCAATTCGTTGTGGTTGTGGAGCAGGACCAGCATTGGGCCAAGCATTTTTATGAGCGATGTAATCCCCCATCTTATAATATGCCTGCCTCCATAGTGTGCGTTTTATACAAGATTTGAATTTCGTCTCATTCAGTTGAAGTATGTGGGGAGAATTCTTTATTTTTAGATCAACTAACAGTTAGTAACAGTCTACAGACAACAATTTTATTTAAACAGTTGCTATCCAGGATATGGTTTTATTGGTTAATTTGCTGTGAGTGCACCTTGAAATTTTTTGTCAAACTTATCATACACCCAGTGACTTATCATTCTTATAAATATCATAGTAGCATATCTTTTGATATTATGTTCTTACAGATCAGAAAGATAGAGAAACGTATATCAACAGCGGGGGGCCAGGTGCGTATCCTTAGAGATACCAGAACGAATTTCATGCGATTGCCTGAATCCATTGAGTACCCCGTAAAATTCACGGTCCGTTAAACATGAATTAAACTAGAACATGAAGATGGCCGGACGCCCCAAAATAGGTTAGCTTCTTCAGCAGCTACTTATGATATAGTCTATCGACTAGTCACTGACTTCTCTCGTTCTCTATTAATAAATATACGGATACTGGTATACTGATAGTTGTAAGCCCTTGTTTAAAAAGTGCAATATTCTGCCATTGCCGTGTATGTATATTAGAGAATTATGCCTATTTGTAAAACAGCATCCGCAATATTTCATTAAACACAAAGATGTAACCAAACGAAATGTAGTTCCTAGAAATAAAAATAAATTTAAACATGAGCTCTGTGTACCGCAATGTAGGCTCGAATTGTATAGGAGGAACTCGTACATAAATGCTGTAAAGGTTTATAACAAATTACCGGATGCTTTTAAAGATCTTCCCTTGAACATTTAAAAAAAAAAAGTAACGCAATGGTTAAAAGACAAATGCTTTTATAATCTTAATGAATACATGTCAGATCGCGGAGAGTGAAACAAAAATCAATAATATTGGTATATACTTAATAATAATTTATTGATGTTCGAATTAATATTTATGACATTATCAATTACAATATACTATTATTTATGACATACTTACATTCATAATCTGACATTTTTATAAAACTTTATCACTTGAACTGACATTATACCTATGTCAGTTCAAGTGATAAAGTTTTATAAAACTTTTTAAAAACTTTGACATCAATTAAATTATTTATTTATTCCTAGTAATCGATGCATGAGATCTTATTTGTTGTTACTGACTATTTAATTTTCTTATTTTATTTTTGTTCTGAATGTACTTAATTGAAACAATAACTTTTTGCAGATTAAAATTAAATATTTGCACACCATATGTAATGGTAGATTGTAAAGGGGCCATTATAGTTTAAGATCATACTTTGTAAACCTACATTCTGGCAAATAAATAGATTTTGATTTTGATTTTTTGATTTTTTTTTTGAAATAATACTAGTGCAGGCTTATCTTAATTGATATTAAATGGTGTATCCCATGCAAAGAATGTTGCTCATTAACTGCTCACAATGCAACATCTTACCTAATTGCTCGACTTGAGCATCCGACTTGTGTTATGGATTCTGATTTCCGAGTTGTTACAAACATGGTGTCGTATCCGCAAAAAAAGTGTCGCAAGTACACTCTTAAACACGTATGTTGATGCCAGTTTCTTTTGTTCTGTGAATTATGCGCGAGCGCGGGCGGCGGGCGGACTGCGCGTGTTTGTAAACGGGCGGCGGAAGCGAACGATAACGAGAATTATCCAAACCACACCGTGCCTATACCCACCCAACTTATCTTTACTTTACGAACGAGCAAAAGGCAAATCCTTTCATATCGCTTCACCGAGTCGCCTTTCATACGCATTGTGTGATAGCTTTGAAATACCTTCCATTGTATCGTAACTCAAAGATGTCCATTGTATCTGGATGTTGCTCGAAGTCGGGAACCTAAACAAAAAGGTTCTCTTATGAGAATTTTCTTTTATGATTCTTTCAAGTTATTAGCGAACAGTATGGAACATGTACTTATAGTTAGTTACAGTATTTATGGCAAAAGCGTGAAAAAAACAGTTTGTTTGCAACACGGTGTGGAGAAGTATAGTATTGTAACTTTCTCGTGGAGACAGACTACATTATAAATCTTAATGATTGAGAAGCACTGCGTGGTTTTGCACATTGGGAACATGTTCCAACGACGATGATTACCGGAGTTGCCACGGATACATTGCAATATGTGTTTACCGTACATACGCAGCACTCACGCGCATATGTGCTGCTATAATAATGTAACTAAGCTTAAGATCCAAGAGCATACAACGCGTCTACAACGCGTATAGAGCAACTAAAAGTGAAGCATACATATAGTTAAAAGTAATACTGGTTTAATATAGAAAGTAGTAATCCTTAAATTAATTACCGTATGATACCTACCTAATATGAGCAATAAGTAGATAATTTTTGGCGTGCATATGCACTCCTTCACATGGTCGATCGATACATTAGCTCAACTTTCAGTTCCACATACATTTAGGATATAGCCTCGAGACTGGTTCCGCTCATTAGACCACCGGCGACCAATTACCGTGAAATGCTCATATAACTTGGAGTAAGTTCAAGTTAAGCACCCGGGCTCGGTGCACGAGAGACCATTGCGTAATGTACGAGCCAATTAAGTAAACATTTACTGTAATTTGAAAGTAATACGCTTTCGATATTTATTTAAAAGTCATGTAAAGGTATTTATCAACATTATATAGTAAATATTGTGAAATCAGACCACGGCATTATGTCCAACTGCTCATGAAACCATTAACAACATATTGCCTAAGTGGTCTGATGGCGCACGCTCGAAAGTATCACCGCTAGTTGTTTTTTATGCAAATTACGGAATAACTTTGCATTCAGTTATTTTTCCAATAAACAACTGTTATGTTTATGCATTGTATTAAATTATCCAAAATAAAGAAGTCCCTATGTTAATAACAGTAATTAATAGACTCGTGAATGTGAAAGTCATCCAAATCAGTGTAGGTATTAGTAATATTACTTTCTGAACCGCACGCTTAGTTCACAAAAAGCTTCGCCAAGTTCTTGACCTTCATTTTGTTGTACCGAATATTTAACAGGCGGTCTGATACTGTTCTTATAATGAATTTCTGTGTCACCACATTATTTTTCCCCATTCTATTGTTCCAGTTCTGTTCTGCTATTTAATATTGCTCCCCGCTTCATTCTCTCTTCCATCCTCACCTTGCCTTCATCTGCGGGTATATTCACGCCTCGCTGAAACAGTGTGAACAGAATAATTTAAGCAACCGTTGGTTAGCTCTCAGTTCGTCTATATTTATTAATAAATACATTTCGAATGCATTGCTTCGCGGATGTTGTTCGTTTCAACACTTATGTGAAAAGTGCTTAGCAGCGGCCGATGATTAATATGAGTTGAGTCAATATGCGAGTATGTTTGAAACTCGTTATATTTACTGTATTTCGTCAGTGCGGAGGAGATTTCATTCTCTGTCAGTTCTAGTGGCGGATGAGAGGGACCGCGTCGAGAGTCGTGACTTTATGTTTCACATTAAGATGTGTTCTTTCGACTACGTCGTCAGTAATAGTGTTGTACACGCTTCTGTTCATGTACTGCACTACAGACGTGCTGCCTGCTGGCTGCTCTTGTTCTGCGGCTGGCGGCGATGTCGTGGCAGTGTGTGACCGTGTCCCGCGCCCACGCCCACGCTTCGCATTACATCGTTACAATTACATATTATTATAATTTAATGAGATATCATAAGTAGGTAGGTACCTACCTAGTTAAAAAGAACACTGGTTTGCTCTACCTACCTGCTGCTACCTACATATTATTTTTAATTTAAAAGGTAGGCTAGGTAAGGCTAGGTAGGCGACCGGTCGCGCCTGAGAATAATTAATTAGCACCGCATCATGTACTGCCACTACGAACGAAAAAGCCCAGTACCTTAATTGCGTAACTTATTTTCGTAAGCAATTATGCCTAATTTGTTTCATGTTGACAGTTCAACAACATTCATTGCGTTATTTACGTTGTTGAGCAGATTTTTTTTTTCTAACTTATGAAGCAATGGATTAGCAATCTGTTTTAATCGAAACAGATTGTGTTGTATTACGCAATTAGGGTAGTTTTTTTTTTTGGGTGGGAAATTATCAAATAACTTCTCCCGCTCTGGGCGGAGCGGGAGGGCGGGGCAGACTTTTGCCATTGTTGCCATGTTGCCATGTTGTTGTTGTTGTTGTTACCAATTAGGGTACTGGTTCGCAATTTTTTACACGCGGCGACTTTTTTCGCGCACTGGATTTTGAACGCACCGCTCATTTTTCATTTAATTTATTCAATAACAATTTACATTCTGTCTGAGAGTTTTACAAAGATAATTGAAAAATAATAATTTAAATAATAACAATAAAACACAAATAATTTAAATAATAACGAGTTAAGGCTCTTTCAAACAGGCGCGACACGCGACGCGACACAAAGACACCGCTCGTCGCGCGACAAGCGGTGTCTTTTTGTCGCGTCGCGTGTCGCGCCTGTTTGAAAGTGCCTTTAAACACAGGATTATTTAATCCTACCTAATAATTTCATTTAATTTCCAATAATAATAAACAAAATTTTGGTGATTTTTAATCTAGTTTAGAGGCATTTGTGACAAAAGAATCGACACCAGTGTGTATTTTTGACGCGCTGGGATGCGTTCTGTTGGATTAAAAATGCTCGGCTCAACACTGAGAGAGAAAATCCAGAAAATCCTGAACATCTAGTGCGCAATAAAATGTCACCGCGATATTTTTACGTTCGTGCGAACGTGGGCTTAGCCCAGGTACGCCCGGGCGATTTTTGTTTCTTCGCACACAACGCTGTACTTAGCGCCAAGAGTTGAAAATTCAACAGTGTTTTTTTAACGCGCTGGGTTGCACTCTGTTGGATTCTCAACGCTCGACTCAACACCGAGAGTTGAAAATCCAGTGCGCGATCAAATCTGTCGCGATTTTTTTACGTACATGTGTACATTACTCTGACTCAAGAGTCATTGACGTGTGGATTTGTGGACCTACTTGATGTAGGGAATAAACTAACAACAACGTTACGTACCTCGTGCACGACATAAGGTGCATTCGGGTAATGTCGAAAATCGGCATATTCCGAAAATTTCAATTTCCTCCCTAACGCAACGATATTTTATAATGTGGCAACATTAACCTTGACGCCAGCTTAATACTCCTCTCGCTTCAGTTGGCTCAGGTCGCTACTTGTCAATGTACGTGTCACAACGCCGCATTTCTCGCAGTGTGTCATTTTTCGCGCGTTTTCTAGTTATCGGAATCACACGAACATTGGTATCTCAGAAATTTGGTAAGTTATTTAACTGATTGTTTTTTGTTTAAAAGATTTTCGTTTTTAATATAGTTTTGAATGGATTCAGCGCATCCTAGGTATCTTTTTCTGTTTTTATTGAAATTACCCGAAGAGGGTAAATTCGAATCATGAATAATTCGGATTTAGCCGATGTTGCTTTTCTATGGAGATTGTCAGTGGTTCTCAATATTCTCAATCTATAATTTGTATGGGTAATTCCGATGGTAGGTTAGTTCTGTCTAAACGTGATATAAGCAGGGGGGTGTCATTTCACAGTTTAGGTATAATCGGCCGGCCCTTGGTAAGAAAATGGCAGTCGGTTGCCACTCGGCTACAACCAACAAAGCATACACAAAATAAATTTTATAAGTTATGAGAACTTCTTTGTTTAGATTATTTTTTTTATCTAAAATCCTCGAAAAAAATCGTTATAATTTGTTTATGTTATTCAGGTGTCAGAGAGAGGCTCAACTATTTTAGTGTGCTTACCTGAGTTATCAAGTTAACATTTTTAATTTTTATGTCAAACCTACTTGTAAGTGGGTTAATTTTATAATTCAATTTATTATTCTGTTTATTTGTGATTTTGCTACTTAAGTACTAATTTAATTACTTACTTAATTTTCGAATCATTCTTTATTTTTTATTATTTTCAGTCTTATTTTCAAACCCAAGACCCATGATTATTTCCATTCTTATTACAGAAAATCTTAAACATTTTGATTAATATTGAATTGCATCTAAAGCTACCATTCGGATCTCAGCAGTCGCGACCCAGCAGCGCGACCCGGCGGCGCTGCCGAGTCGCGACTGCCGAAACTGCCCACCTCTTTGTATGGATTTATAAGCAAAGTTTTCTTTTCCGATGCAAGCTGCCCGTCCCCGCGCTGCCGGGTAGCTACACGGCCGCGTACATCGGAAGGGGTTGCATACAAATCCATACAAAGATCTGAATGTTACTTTTAGTAGGATACCTATAAGCGATCAGTTTGATTACGTTAAAATAATATCTTTTAAACTATGAGAATAATCGCGTGAGTAAAAGAATCATACCCGCGCTGTACCTGCTAAAAGATTGAGAACCATTTACCCATACGGCGGGTAATTCCGAAATAGAAATTTCACACAAACGTGTTCAGGTTATTCTATGACAAATAGCGTGAATATTATTTTTGGAGGGTAATTACGATAGAAAAAGATATATGTACCTTTTGTCAAAAGTGAATAAAGTCCACTTTTAACTGTCATTCGGAATTGCCCGTCCATAATTCGAAATTACACTAGTGCAAAGAAAAAAAAAAAGTAAGTTTTTAAACCCTTTTTTTTAAACTACTACGATATTTATAAAAGACCTCCGAATAGAGCTCTAGGCTATACATTCAAGAAGACGAAGTGACTTCTCTAGAAGACATACAATCCACTGATTCTGCCTGGTTCATCAAAATACACACATTCCATCAATTTGTCTGAAAACCATTCGGAATTACCCGAATGCACCTTACCTACTATTAACTATAGTGATATTAAATATATATATTAAAATAACTTCTATACCACGACCCAATTAAACCCGACCAACACTATGTAATATTTAAAAAAAAACTATAATATTAATACGATATTTTCCATACACGAGGTATTATTTATACCGTTAATTAATACCACAATAATTATAAATTCAGTGAAATAATAATAACATGTTGTTTTCGACGTGTTTTGGCGTGTTTTGTAATCAGTTCATACGTTCCGGTAAACAGTCAGCGGCAACTACTCCTACATCGTGTCTCTATGTATTATTCATGAACCATGTGATTATAATATTGTCGTTTCAAATAAACATCAATCCCGTCGTTTGGGCGACAATTAAAGACTCTTTCAAACAGGCGCGACACGCGACGCGACACAAAGACACCGCTCGTTGCGCGACGAGCGGTGTCTTTGTGTCGCGTCGCGTGTCGCGCCTGTTTGAAAGAGCCTTAACACGCCATGATGCAAGGAGCGCATATCGGCTTGCAGTTACTTGCATCCCTGCCCGTGACAACTCAATTGAGCTGTGTAATTCAACGATATTTATTAAAAGATCGAACTTTGCGACGCCCTACCGTGCACCCGCTGAAAAACAATTCAAATGCATAAATATTATCTATCGGATCACCAATTAGTTTCATTGGGGGTCCGTTTTTTTAAATAATTATGATTGTCGCGGTCCGTTTGTAGGTGATTACTAGCAACCAAGGTTACAAATATCAATCAATACATAATTATAAATAAAATAGTAACAAAGTCAAAACTGTAGGTACAGTGGGCTGCATCAATTAGGTACAAAAATAGATTGGGTTAAAATTTTTAAACAACTGGCGCGATGGCGTACCCAATTGATGCAGCCTACTGTACATTGAATATTTTTGAAATAAAGGAGGTAGTTGCTGCGAGGTGTGGGAACGAGTCTGATGCCGAAAATATCGTTTTTAGGGTTCCGCGAAGGGTGCCATACGGAACCCTATTACAAAGCCTCTACAGTTCGTCCGTCTGTCTGTCTGTCAGCAGGCTGTATCTCATAAACCGTAATAGGTAGACAGTTGAAATTTTCACAGATTGTGTATATCTTGTACTACTATAACAACAAATAATAAAAATCAAATTTAAGTTGGTCCCCATGCAAGACATTTTTGCTAAATATTATACGGTGGTGAGGAACCCTTCGTGTGCGAGTCCGACGCACTAAGCCGATTTTTTGAATTTTTGTACGTTTATCTGTTTCTGTTTGTCAGGATGTATGTTCCGGATTGGCGCAATAACGGATGAACGGAGTTGGACGAAATTTGGCACGCAGATAGTTGATAACCTGGATGAACACAGGGTACTTTTAATGCCATTAATACGTTCCCGTGGGATATTTTCCAACATACACGCGGGCGAAGCCGCGGGCAAATTAAGCGACAAGAAGAAACCTGAATAATTGTTTATTAATTATAAGTAATAAACAAATATGATGTAATGAACAAAAATAACAAAGTAAGTTATGTGCAAAACATTTTGTTCTACGTTAGTTCCTACTTCCTTGTAAGTTGTGTTTTAGTTTTTAACTTTTTTATTTCAATAAGGTATGTCGGGGTTAGGTAGGGCTCATGTAGGCTGCTTATGTGATAAGCAGCGATACATAACATTTTAGAAGGGTTTTTAGTGTTATTGATAACAGTCAGTGTGAAACATATTGTTTTATTCTTATTTTGGGGTTTTATGAATAATGATAGATGATAACCAATTATATTTTCAGAAAGTATCATTTACGCGCGTAAAGTATAATTCAGTAGTTTAGCAGTTATGAGTTTATGAGGAAATAGATGAACATACATACATAGCCTATCAAAATCATACCCTCCTTTGGCTTTGCCGTAAGTAGTCGGGTTTAAATTATCAGAAACTTTATGTACGGTGAACGAGTCCAACTTAATACATATTTATACATTGTAACATTTCATAAATAATTATATTAATGTTATGTAGTGTACGTAGCGAAATAAAGGTGCTAATCCACCAGTTTATCACGTATAATAATTTATTATTATTTAAAAAAAAAACATCCCATCAAAAAATATAAAAACACTTAAATAATAATATGATTAAAATACGTCGTCGAAAAGATAATTTGACCAAAATGTACAGAGATTACTTACGAGAAATTTAAGGAAGATTGGATGGTAAATCTTTGTTACGCATTTAGTTTCGGAACTAGTACCCTAATTGCGTAATTTATTTTCATAAACGATAATGACTAATTTGTTTCATTTTGATAGTAAATATACCGAGTTAATGTCTGTATATTGACGAGTTCTCAGGAAGGGGCCACCTCGTCAAGGTCGACACTAGCATCGCGCGCGCTCATTGCTGAAATAATATAGCGCGCGCTTCCCCGACTTCCTGTAATACACTTCCGTCCCTTTTCACGACATCACACATATTGCAGTAAAGCGAGACGAAAGATGTCACACATAAAAAAATATAAATCCGTGAAACACAGGTTACAGCTAAGTAGTGCGTACACAAAACTTGGTACAATTTTTCATTTTATAGTCCAAAATGTATACCAACGACAAAGTTCAACTTCTTAAGGTGACACTAGTCGCGGGCTCGAACTCACTAGTGGGCATGGCCGAAAAGCACGCTGCCTCACCTGGCATCGTGTCCGACAGAGATAGTATCAGTGATGAGCAGTTAGACACTGGTCTACATGCACAACGTCTAGTTTGCACGCACACAGACACCGTTCCGAACTACATATTTTAGTAAAACGAGTGCGTAAAAAATTACGAAAAGTCCTTTTGAAAATAGGGTTTTATGAAAAAACCACTGCATAAATCAATTACAAATAAAGTTTATTGAACTCTTCGATAATTGAGCTTTGTCGGTGCCGACTTTGTTTTGAAGATTTTACACTTCTTTTATTGCTTATTTACCCCCAAAGTTGCGTTAAAATTAGCAAGAAAAAGGAATCTTTGTGGGCTCCTAATTTTTTAACGGCTTAATATTTTACTCTTCTGTTTCCGCACAGACAAAATTAATAATGAAACAAAACGATATCATGTTTAACTTTGGATGTACCATGTCAAACAGTGGAGTAAAACCCCCCTGAAATTTGTATGGAAAAAATATCAACTAGTTCCACCTTAAAGGCTCTTACAAACAGGCGCGACACGCGACGCGACACAAAGACACCGCTCATCGCGCGACGCGACGTACCTTTGTGTCGCGTCGCGTGTCGCGCCTGTTTGTAAGAGCCTTAAGACTCTTTTTCAAACAGGCGCGACACGCGACGCGACACAAAGACACCACTCGTCGCGCGACGCGACGTAGCTTTGTATCGCGCCTGTTTGTAGGAGCCTTTATTCTTCGCGAGTCGCATTTTTAATGATAGGAATTTTAATACTAGAAAGCTGTAATTTGGCATGGGCATACATATTAATCACGCCGACAAAGTGGTAATCATGAAAACACCTACCTTACCTCCTCTACCCGTAAAGGCTCCTACAAACAGGTGCGACACGCGACGCGACACAAAGACACCGCTCGTCGCGCGACGCGACGTACCTTTGTGTTTGTAGGAGCCTTTAAGGGGGATGATTTTTTTTCCTCGCCTTTTCCATGGTGTGGGGTGTCGTTGGTAAAGTCGTTTAAAAATATTGTGAGTGTGTGAAAACCGTTTTTATTGGATTCAGGGATCCGTTTGTGAAATATTAAGCTTTGAAGTGCTAATATTTGTTAGCTTCAAGGTTCTCTCCCGTCCAACTAAACGGTTTGTTCCGGATATGTGAAAAAATTCACGATAGTAGTATATTTAAATAAATTAAAAGGAAGACTATTACAGCTATGTAAGCTCTACAACTAACGAGTAATAATTGATCAACTTACATAAATTGCAGTTGCAAAATCATATTCTCCCATACATTCCATGTGGGAGAACATGTTTTTCAACTACAATGATACGTTTGTGCTTGGGATTTATTCATCCCAACTACGGAACCCTTCATTATGCGGTATCCGACACGCACTTGGCCGGTTTATTTATTCATAAGACTGACAACCAGATTCCAGTCATAAACAAATCTGAAAATTATAAAATTAAGAATAAAGAATTGAAGACCAGCTAGAAAAGCAAACCAAAAAGTTGAAACCGCCGCCGCAGCCGCAGCCGCAGCCCAACTCACGCTGCAATAGGTACTCATTGTCGACATTAATGTATTATCGAACTGAAAAGAAAACCTTGACGCGTTTGAGAAAGTATAAAATCCATAATGAGTGTAAGACTAACTGTATGCGGTGCCCTTTTTACATAACATAACATAACATCACGCCTGTATTCCTCGAAGGGGTAGGCAGAGGTGTACCTATCGTACACCCACATTTCGCCAGTTATGTTTAAGTCCCATGTAATAGGGGGCGAGCCCATTGCCATCAACCGAGCACAAATCCAGACTCCGGGCTGCTACTAAGAAATTCCAGATGGAAAACCCCTGACCCCCTGGAATGGTGCCCTTTTTATTTGGAGTTTACTCCATAAGAATTGATTTTCATATAAGGCCCCCGAAAAGTAGTAAAATTTATACAAGCGTTAACTTTGTGTTTCATTCGTAAACTGGCTGCGCCTCGCGGTTTCAAGCGCATAAGTCTCGATCCCGTGGGAATATCGCGATTAAAAGTATCCTAAGTATGTCTTAATCTTATAAATTAAGTTTAATTTGTGATCTCCTGTGCGAGTTCCAATAAATACTTTTTCTTTCTTTCTTTAATTCAGGTCATGGTCTACCCATGTGCCAAATTTCATCCAAATCGGTTCAGCCGTTTTAGCGTGAAAGCGTAACAAACAAACTTATTTTCGCATTTATTATATTATTCGTAAATAACACGGATTTTTAAAAATACCTATTATATATTTTACACTTTGATCTAGATATTTCGGGCGTGCGATACACGATAACTTGATTGCACTTTACTGCATACAATTAAATCGCAAAGACAAGATGTCTAAATTATGATCTAATATTATTGTTTCATTTGAGTTATATTAGGGCGTTCATTTATCCTCTTTGTCTATTGCATAATCTTAGGAGTAAACTTCAGTCGTCCGTCGGACACACACACGTGTGGAACTGGAAAAAAGTGTTTTTTTTTCCAGTCTATTCCAAACTTTTTCTATAGATTTTGCAAACTTTTTGCTTGGAACTTTATCTTCTTATTCAATAGTTTCATGGATCATTTCAGTCTTTTTAACCGACTTCCAAAAGGAGGAGGTTCTCAATTCGGCTCTGTGTTTTTTTTTTGTATGTTTGTTACGGGATTACTCCACCACTTATGAATTGATTTTGATGATTCTTTTTTGTTTAGTAGGTCACACTTCAGAGGTGGTCCCATATAAATTTTATTAATTTTGCTTGGGTAGTTTTTGAGTTAGCTTCAATAAAGGCTCTTTCAAATAGGCGCGACACAAAGACACCGCTCGTCGCGCGACGAGCGGTGTCTTTGTGTCGCGTCGCGTATCGCGCCTGTTTGTAAGAGCCTTAATACGTATTTTGCCCCATTTAGTATGTGGCTGATATGATAAGTTCCTGTCACTGTTATTTACATAGCAGGTAGTGGTATTCAAATTTATGTGGGGTAGGTAGTTAACACAACTAAAGGCTCTTTCAAACAGGCGCGACACGCGACGCGACACAAAGACACCGCTCGTCGCGCAAATAAAAACTTTTCACAATAAAAACCACCGACTTCCAAAAAAAACACTACAAAGTGTAAAATAATTTTAATTTCGGCGGTGGCAACACCGAAAATTCAAAATCAAAGACACCGACTTCCGAAATTAAAGTTGTTTTTCACTTTGTAGTGTTTTTTTTGCACGTCGGTTTTTTTTTTTAAGTATTGGTGTTATTTTTTTTTAAATTTCAGGCATATAATGTTTTTATTTTATTTGCAACTGATAACTCTCTGCAAAAAAGAATCCCAGCATTTATTGGCATAATGAGCGCGTTCGCAACGTTCTACGATATTATTAATTTATAATTTGGAGATGTTCTCGCAGATAGTGGTTTTCAAAGTATCGTCGTTATCTTTTTGTTTGCACTGAATACATAATTATATGTGGGTTAATGTTCGTCTGATCGTATGCGGACGTGGTTGCCGGCGACCGATCAGCTGTTTGTGCGCGTCTGGTGGCTTGGCCGCGCCGGACGTCGCGCCACGTCGCGTCGGGCTCACGGCGACGTCGCTCGGTGGGCGACGGGCATGCGGCATGCGTGGGAACAATTTATTATGATATTTTTGTACAAACAGTTTTGTTATCATGATGTTCGGCTGAAATATGTGTTGTGTTGATAGATATACACGTCAACTGCCAACGGAGACTATTTGATAAACATTTAGACCATCATTGTACATGTAGATTGTAGATATGTTAGCGTTGCTTTAACAATCCAATTGTTTTTCGTTGTTGTTTTAGCTGTGGTGTTATGTGTGGTGTCTATTTCTGTTCTGGTACCTGCAGGCTACAGGCCTACGTCATGTGTTTGTATATTACGAACATTTTGATACGCAACACGTAGTAGTGGTTATAATAATGTAAATGATGTCTTGATTTGCATAGAATGTAATCCTGCCTTATCAAATAAAGAACCGGCATCTAAACTGGAGCAAGTGCTGGAGCCACACGTTCTCCTTGTGTCAGAGGTCGAGAACCTAACTTATCGAACAACGTTAAAATTTATCCTAAATTAAATTAATGGCTGCACAAAAAAAACGTTCATTAGCTTTCGTCCGCGTGGGTACCTACTTAGTACTTATACAGACGTGGTTGTTCAAGTCTTCAACTGACATAACGGACTTACCTTGTGTTGTGTGCAGGAAGAGGCGGACCCTGTTCGGTAGCGGTTAAAGTACAGCCAGCGACACAAGTGGATCATTAACGTGCAGGGGCGCGGGGCAGGGACGGGGGTGTGACAGGAGCGCTGCGCCCGCGCATCCGCTGCAGGCTATTGACAAAAACTGTGCAGCACTTCCTGCTCGCCCTTTGTGACACAGATCAAAGTACCAGCATACGTAGACCTACCAGATTGTAGACGGGTATATCATTCATAGCGGATATTTTCAATAATCAAATATAATGTACCCACATTAAATGAAGTCTGTATTCTAAATATATTATATCTTATGCAAATTATAAAATCAACATGCAAGTTCTGTGTTAAATACTTGAGCGGACATACATTTGCACGGAACGCCAAACTGGCAACATTTTATCATCGACTATATTGTTATGTATGCAGCGCTGTAGCACACAGCACACACTCATAAATATTAACATTAAACTGTGCAGTCAAAATCGTGCATAACGTGAGCGGCCGCGCGCAGAATACGTAATTAACACAAAGTAAAGTCAGTAATTGTCGTTTTTTCTCCACACCGCTTACTTAAAGTCGTCGGTGGGGTAGCGGGAGCGGGTGGTCTGTCGTGATCAAGAGAGGGCGGGGCAGTGGGGGCGGCCGGACACGGGCCGAGGCCCTTACGTTTTATGTTACGGCCGCTGATAGCTCAGCAAATCACTCTTATCACTGGCAGTTACGTGCTCTCAAGGAGACGACCACTGCCATTAATCAGCTCCGGCAAAAAACGAGCCGTTCACTGCAGGCGTAATTCTAAGTAAGCGCGTAACACCAACACTCGACGACCCGGAGTGAGCCTCGCATTCTCGATGGCGATAACACTGACACTCAGGTGGCAGCAAGGTACCACACTCGTCTGAAGCCAACGCACTCGATTAAACAAACATTCTATTCTCGGTCGTCTTTAATTCATTACTAGCTTTTGCTCGCGGCTTCGCCCGCCTGAACGTACTACCGGAATTACATACCTAATAGCCGAGGAAAAGGTGCTGTCAACGTCATAATAATTTTTTTACGCTTAATTTCGAGTCTGTGATATCTTTTAAACTATTCATTTTAATGATATTATGTCAAGGCATATTTTAATCTATATTAAATGTCTTATTTAAAAAAAAACATATTTTATTGGATAAGGATTGATATGATACCGGTCAAAATAGCTTTAGAAATAACATTTTTTTTTTTAAATGAAATTCTGAAAGATAAAAATGGTTACTGTGGGTCATCCTTAGAAGATAGACATTACTATCGCGGACTTTTTTGTTTAACTTTTTAAGATCTTTAAATCTTGTAGAAGATAATGATGTACATCTAAACGGCTTACGCAGCGCACGCCAGTCGGCATGATTATTTCCGACATCTTCGACAATAATCGTCAAATTTCAGCCAATTTACACAAAAACTTAATGAATATACATCAAAACCTTTCGCACGAATCACTCCGTTCATTGGTCAAAATAAAGTAAATCGCATGTACGGATTTATAATGAGATACACTCATGACTTTAAGAGGACTTCTTCGTACTATCTGCCTGTATAAAACCCTAGTCCGTTCCCAGCTCGAATATGCCGTATCCATCGTGAACCCGTACTAGGGCAAATACATTGACATAATAGAAAACGTCAGATTTCTTCGTGCAATGCACTACAGGTGTCACAACACTTGTCTACAGAACAACCAGTTGCTCAGTAAAATAAACTTTTGTCGCTCAGCTCTAGAAGTAAACAATTATAAGCATGGCATTTATAACATACTTAATGGCAATTTTGACTGTATAGATTTAAATAATGTATTGTGCTATGCATGCAGTCCCCAGAATTGTCCATAGACGGTAGGTGCGTTAGATATATGTATTTACATGCTCTGTGATAAGGTTTCGTAGCCTTTCAAAATAAAATAATAAAAATATTTATTAAAATAGTATAAAATAAAATACTTAACCATTCTTTTTTGTTTATACATACATATAATAGTGTAACTGTCATGCACGAACAGTTCACCTCCGAGTGACTTTAAAGTTTAATTTTTAATGGTAACCTGTGAACAGCGCTGTGGGTTGTGGCCATTATTACTTAAGTTACTTGTGTTTTTCTGTTTGTAATATTTCTTAATTAAAGTTGTTCCTATTTAATAAAATTAAAATTATAAATCGATATTTTGTACACTCTATGTAGTGAGGGTACGACAACGCTTTGTCAATGACGACGTCACGAAGTCACTACGATACAGCAACTAAAACACTTCGTATACTATAACGTCTCTGATTCAAGACTAGACATCAGTTATTGTCTGATTTAATCCGGACCTTCTTGACTGTGCTCTGAAATACTGTAAGAGTACAATGAGACATTTGTGTAGTAGATTTGATGGCGTCGGCGTCGGCGTCGGGCAAGAGAGGACATAATAACACGTTCACACCGTTAACATTTGTATTTGCTCAGTATTTTTGCAATCCCATATCGGTCGTTCAGATAAAAGTGTCAGTGTTTAACATTCAGGCGCTCAACCACCGAATGTTGGTAACGTGCAGCAAGTGCGTGTGCACAGTACACAGGCGTGGCCGCGCCATCTGTCGCGCTGCCTGCCAGCACCACCGCACTACAGACTATACAGAAGGTCGGCCCCACACAACGAACAACGAAAACGCTCGCACAAATAGTCTCGCGTTTACGTACAGCGAGTGCAACCGCTCTTCCGAAAATAATGTTTTTTAGGTTACCTCTCCTACATGTATAGTGGAGATGTTTTTTTCCTCGTCTATCCCCTCGTGTAGGGTATCGTTGGAAAGGTCGTAAAAATATTGTGGGTGTGGGCAAACCATTTTTCGATTCCGGGATCCGTTTGCGAAATATTAAGCTTTAAAGTGCAAATATTTATTAGAGACAAGTGTGTGTGTCCCTTTTTTTCTTTTTTTGTTGGGTGGGAAATTATCAAATAACTTCTCCTGGGCGTAGCGGGAGAGCGTGTCAAACTCTTACTGACCACCCGTGTTCCTTCAGTTGCAATGCTGCCGGGGCCACGATATCCATTTTGGACTTTCTCGCAACCCCGGCAGGCATCGGCCCTAACGGATCCCGTCAGTTCTACTGATATCTCTTTGAAGCGCGCGTGGAACACAACGCGCCGTCGACCCGGGCCTGGTCCTTATTGGACGGCGAGCTACCCATTGCTCCCCGTCCGCAAGCCCGCGCCTACGGTGGTCGGAAAACGGCCTCCGACTCCCGACGGCCAGGGCAGCTCCTGTGGTGGTTAGGGGCGTGAGGGCGCGAAATTTGCCTCTCTCTCACGCGCTCCGCCTCCTCCTTCGCGAGCATTACTGCTTCGCAGAAGTAGGTGACGGCCTCCCATGCCCTCTCGCTCCGTACCCATGGCGTGAACCTGGGCCGGATGCGGGAGATCACCGCCGTCGATCGCCTCCACAAGGACACGGCGATGCTCTGCCCAAAACGGAGCAACGTATGCTCCACCGTGTCCTCCGGGCGATCCACACAATGGTGACACCCGGGCGTTTCCTCTCGCCTTATCCGGAACATAAACCTGCCGAAGCAACCGTGTCCAGTAAGGAACTGCGTCAGGCGGAAGGTGAGGACGCCGTGGCGCCTCTCTACCCACTTCTCAAAGAAGGGACTTATCGCCGCAACTGTGGCGTGCCCAGCACTGGGTTGCGACAATCGCACTCTCCATGATGCCATGAGATCCCGCCTGAGCTCTGTCCGCTGTGCCGTGATTTCTCGCAACAGCGAATTTAAGCCACGGCGAGTCGCCTCCAAAATTCACGGCGGTAAAGTCAATGTCAAATAATTTATTTCAATTAGGCACATAAAATGCACTCTTGAACGTCAAAATTAACAAAACAGAATTGAACAAATATTTTACCACCAAAATAAGGATAATGGTAAAAAAAAAATAAGAAAAAAGGATTAGATAAGTACTCACAAGAAAAAAAAATCGGCTAACGAAAATACAAAAAAAAATTGGTTTCTAATGTTGATTAATTATTTTAGGTCAAAATATAATCACTTTAATTAGTGTTTTTTTTTGCTTGGATATGTTTGGTTAGACGTACTGAGCGCTGTGTTAAAATTTGTCCATCTATTTAATGAAGTAGATGCGTGAATTTTTATTTTTTTAAAACTAATTTTAAGTGTTAGAACTGTAACCAACCGCGCTACTTCCAAGTTGGTCGCTTTCCATAATACATGTAAAGGAAATGTATTTCTTATTAATATTTATTTGCATAGTAACACTAGTTTCTTTATGACAGTGACAGTTAGTACGGATTTCAATGTCAACCAGAAAAAGTTAGAGATGTCAAGTTAACATTAAAAACACAAATAAGTATATCTTTTTATTAGAATAATATAATAGAAGAAGAATGGACTTAGGTGTAATACAATACTTTAAATATCGCTTCTTTGATTTCAGGTATGTATTAATAGATATACAAATACCTAGTTCATAATTTTAGTTTATTTAGATTTTATTTGTAAAACTAAAATTTGTTCAATGAAATCTCCAAACGACTGGTTGACACTTCCCGTGACCCAAGGGCTGGTTTTTACCTTGGCCAGCGGCTAAGCATTGCCATACAACGTGGCAATGCGGCCAGTCTCTTGGGTACATTACCAGTCGACAGCGACGCGGAGGAATTTTTCGACGCCATATTTTAGTTTAATTTTAGTTTAGTTTTAGTCTAATAGTTTTAGTTAGGTTAGGATATTATATTTTTTTAGTTTTGTCATACTCCTAACGTTAAAATAATTATTTGTCATTATGACTTCGTAAAGATACCTAAGATAAAATACACAGACCATTTGTAAAACTTAGATAATAAATTTCTTTGATTTCAGAAGCAACACATTTGGTTTTTATTGTTACGCCTATTAAGATAAGAAATATCTTTTAAAACGACATTTTTTGTTTAAAAATTACTCCGAAATGGCGAAACTTCGTTTTGAATTCACACTATTGCCTGAAGGTGATGGAAAATCCAATGTTTTTTTTCTATAAGTGCAATAGCCACAAGTGATAATAAAGTTACAACCAGCTTTTCTACATGTGGAAATAATAAAAACGGATACGTATCGTAAAGTAAAAAATAGATCTTATAGCAGCTGGTTTACCGGAATTTATTCATAATAAAATTGATAGCGCAACGTTAAAAGACACTGGATTTATTTAATGAAGTGAGCAAGTACGAACAGATGGTAAATAAAAAGAGCTTCACGGACAAGAAAACAAAAGGGTATCAAAGAACCAAAGGTAAAAATGAAGATCAAATACCATGTAAAAGATGAAACTGATAAAAACAAAACGAATTGTAACACCATTAATAAATGTCAAACTACTGCTGAATGGAAAATTAGAAATAAATGGAGTTTATGATTCAGGCTCAAATGTTTCTTTGATAAATTCTAAATTATTGAATATAAAAAGAAAAGGAAACAGTATGAATGAAGCAGATTTAGCAACGATTAATGGTGTTAAAAAACAAGTGGTTTGACAACTTTGCATGTTAAAATCTTTGAACTAGAAAAAAGTGTTGATGTATACATAATTGATGATGAGAATTTCAAGTACTTATGATTTTCTGATGGGATTTGACTTGATAAAAAAGTTCAAACTAATTCAAGATGAAGATTTAAAAATAACTTGTAAACAAAGTTTAAATAATGAAAATAATGTGGAAGAAATTTCTACAGATAAAAAATCCAAGGATACATTACTAGAACATAAAATAAATTTTAATGAGCATATAAAACAAGAAGATTTTGAAATAAAAATCTATCATTTGAATCAGTTTCAAAAGTCTGAAATAGATAGACTGATTTGCAAATATGATTCTGGTTTTGCGAAACATAAATATGATGTGGGCACTGTAAATGAATATGAAGCAAGAATAGACTCACTAGTGGACAAATATTGTAGTAAGAGGCCTTACAGATGCACGGTCGAAGATAAAAAAGAAATAGAAGAAAAAATGGCAAAATTACTAGATAATAAATTAATAGAAGAATCCTACAGTCCATTTGCTGCACCTGTTACATTGGCGTTTAAAAAAGAGGAAAACCAAAAAACCAGACTATGCATAGACTTCAGAGATTTGAATAAAATAGTAGTACCACAAGCCCAACCATTTCCGTTGATTGATGACCTAATGATAAAGGCGAGAAATTGTAATTTTTTTCAAGTCTAGATATTAATTCGGCATTTTGGTCGATACCTTTACGAATTGAAGACAGAAAAAGACGGAATTTGTAACACAGGATGTACATTATCAATGGACTTGCTTACCATTCGGATTAAAGACCTCACCAGCAATTTTTCAGAGGTTATTAAGCAACATATTTAGGAAATTTAAACTTACTGATTTTGCTGTAAATTATATAGATGCCATTCTTTTATTTTCTAAAACACGCAGGTCATAGAGTAAAAAAATATTTTTAAGACGTTTGCAATTTTTGTTACGCCAATAGCTGGGTACCCGATTAGTGGAAAACTCAAATTATTATACCTATTTTATAACCTGGCAAGCACGCTGATGAACCAAACAGTTTCAGACCAATCGCCTTGTCATCAGCCCTTGCAAAATTATTGTAACATTTAATAAAGAACCGACTAGAATTTATAGTGGAATCGAGAGACTTACTTCCTAGGTCTCAATTTGGTTTTAGAAAGGGACTCGGTACCATGGATAGTGTTGGGGTTTTGGTTTCAGATATACGCTCATCGTTTTCCAAAAATGAATCCGTAGACGCCTCTAAATTATCAGATGCAAGTTGCACCGGTGCTGCAGTATACTACCAAAACTCCAAAATTGTTTTGAAATACAAATGCCTTGTACAATCTTCAGTGTTTACGGGTGAGTGCGTGGCCATACTAGAAGCGTGTCTATTTATAGAGGTTCATAGCATTCGATATGGTGTCATCTTTACTTTTTTTTTTGTAAACAACTAAGTGAGTCTCATTTAGTTGTTTACAAGCTTTGGAGCAAAATCCTTATAAGAGTAAACTTCATAGTCCAATTCTGCTTCAAATCAAAAAGTCTCTTTTCTCTTGTGCCAAGAATCATAAAACCGTTCACTTGGTTTGGATTCAAAGTCACTGTGGCATAAGAGGAAAGGCATATGTTGATGCTCTTGCTAAGGATGCTGTTACGTCCCAAGACGTTGACCTTAGACATTTTCAATGTCAGGGCTACGATCTGCTGAGCCTTCCCAAAAAGATAGCAAACTCTTTTTCCTACCTCATGGCAGGTGCAGTGGCAAAATTCGAGTTAAAAGAAGGGTGCTTTTTATCACGCAATACAGCCCAATGTTACACCCAAGCCTTGGTTCTATTTTTACAAGAAAATATCCAAGAAAGTGATTGTGAGATATTCTTTGCCGTCTCCGTATAGGCCATTGCTGTTCTCCGGTTTTCCTTCACAAAATCCGGGTCAGAGACACATCGCTCTGCGAATGTGGGTTGGATGAAGGTACTTTGAAGCACATCTTTTTTAACTGCTCCAATAATAACCCAGCTCATGACTTGTATAGTTATCTCCCTAAATTAAAGATCCCTGTCCCAACTAACTTTCCATCCCTACTAACACATTCTTCCCCAAAGCTCTTTGCGGCTTTGATGTTTTTTATCCGTCAGAGACACATCGCTCTGCGAATGTGGGTTGGATGAAGGTACTTTGAAGCACATCTTTTTTAACTGCTCCAATAATAACCCAGCTCATGACTTGTATAGTTATCTCCCTAAATTAAAGATCCCTGTCCCAACTAACTTTCCATCCCTACTAACACATTCTTCCCCAAAGCTCTTTGCGGCTTTGATGTTTTTTATCCGTGTCAATGACATCAAATTATGATGATTTTTGTGTGGTTTGTGATCATTTATGTGCATATGTAATAATATAACAATAATTTTAATTTGTTTGTTTCAGTGTACTACTAATACCCGTCAACAATTTTCACATTAAATTCAAAAAGATAGTAGTCTTCAAAAAAAATTTTTTTTTCTCTCCGCACGTTTTCACATAACACAACTGACATTGGCAGAATTGTCGACATCGGCACCATTGCCATAGAGAAAAATAGAATAGAATAGAAATAAGTTTTTAATAAATATCTTGTTATTAGAATAATATATAGAAGGAGAATTCACATAGGTGTAATACAATACTTTAAATGTCGTTTCTTTGATTTCAGGTATGTATTAATAGATATACAAATACCTAGTTCATAATTTAAGTTTACTTAGATTTAATTTGTAAAACTTAGATAATAAATTTCTTTGATTTCAGAAGTAGCACATTTGGTTTTTATTGTTACGCCTATTAAGATAAGAATAGGCGTAACAATAAAAACCAACCATATACATATAAGGTTAATGATTCCACAAATGATCAAAAATCAACAAAAATTTTTGATAATTTCTTGAAAGACAATATTAACATTAATATATGTTTAGCTAGACTGGGAAACATCAAAATATAAAACAAAATGATCTCAACCCGAGCTGAAATGAATTATTGTAAATATCTAGTTAAATTTTCTAGTGTTTTAAAATTAGGAGTGAATAGTTATGATCAGAACATATATTTATTATTATTTACCTTATTCATTTAATATTTTATAAAAAGAAACTGATTATTAATTTCTAGATATACATAACTACCTAATTAACCTTTATGTAACTTATTGTAATAATCCTGTTAAGGGAACTTCGTCGTATGCTTATTGCCTATGCAACTGCCTATTTACTGTGCTCAGATTCATGGTTCGTGCAGACCTCGCACGCATATGCAAGGTGACTCGACGTGGCGGGACTCGACGTGGCGGAACTCGACGTCAAAGTAATAAATCCCATGACGCACAAAAAAGATAATGAGACTTCAACCTGTACCGGTGGATAATCTATTTTACCAATGTGGATTATGAAGTAGTCGTGCGTAAAATCGTCAAATGTTCTGGCCAGACCCCATCATGATGTGACCAGCGGTAGATGTTCTATTTCATAAAGTACAATCATATCATGAAATTGTCGAATAATTCATGAAACGTTCAATTCTAAAGATCTGGCTACGACAGAGATACCCATCAAATAACAAGCGCGGCTTTTTTAGAGCAGTTACTAATGAGTGAAAGAGGTCAATGTCCACTTCGTGCTCTTTGTATACAGCCTACATTCTATACAGTGGATAGTATTGTCTTAAGTTGGTATGAAATCTTGGCGTGCAGAAAGCCTCCTATGTATTACAACTTCTTGGCAAATTATGTGGCACATGGAATAACACCCTACTGAGCACATCGGGACTGTTCAGAGAGCCTGTTACTAACTTCTTAAGGAAAACCAAATATGTTTTCGCTAGTTGTCTGGAGTGTGCCTTCTGCACCTAATATATAGTGCTGCCTGTCACAGGAGCGTGGTTCCGCGTGCTGGTGACGCACGAGGGGAGGAGAGGCGTTGGTGGGGGCAGGGGGGGGGGGGGCGTAGACCACACGCATTTGCATAGCTTTCGCAACATGAATAGGGTTGACATTAGAGATACGGTAGGTATATATTTTTATGTCTACCATTCCAGTACCTGTTTTTAGAAAATGCTTGTAACCTTTGGAAAATTGTTACCTGTTTACATGCTTAAATAAAATTCAGTCATCATTCAAAAAGTTCTTCATTATTTTAAAAGTTTACCTACTTGAGGGCATTATAGTGGTAAATGTGGTATTTAATCGATAACTATAAGAATTAGGGCTCGTACAGACCAGCGCGATATCGCGGGCGACATGGGTCGAGCTGCCTGTAGCGCCCGCGATATCGCGCTGGTCTGCATGAGCCTTTATACTTGACGGTTCATCTGTAAACACACCGAGTGTACTGTCTACGTTATTAATTTCCAGCGAGTGTCGAGCACACTCGGTCGGCTAGCATGTAGCGCGCTCCGGTGCTCCGATGCTCCGGTGCTTCTCGATAGCATAATTGATCGTCTATCTTTAGATATTGTAAATCCTATTTGTTAGCATTGCTAAGTATTCGGACGAACTTTTACAACATTATTTTACTAGGTACGAAATTACAGCCGATGATTGATGTGAAAACAACGCGAGTGACGCTATCCCATCATACGAGATACGAGTTCGATGATCGTTTGACCTCAATTTATATCTTTGGAAAACTTTATAGGATATTTATTTATGCCGTCATTAGCATAGGTACGATTATGATACGTTGTGAAAATATGTGAGCACGGTACTCCGTGTGCCGACAGAGATGTGTAGCACTAGCGCACACTCTGCGAGCGGACTTTATCCACCGCGATGTCCGAGCTACACACTTCCCATGATCACTGTAATTTATGTGAAGCACTATCGCTCTGTCCTTGTCCAACTAATGCGGATAATCCCCGGAGGAGCGGGACAGCGCCCGAGGTAACCGAGTTATCGTGCGACCGCCGGAGCCGGCCTCCTAATAAAGTAAGATAAAGTCGCTTATAAAGTGGATGGTACGTGGAGCGTGGAGCGAAGGAAAAACTTAAGTAATATTGTGTGTTTCCTAAGAGAGATTACACTAACAGCGCTTCACTAAACTTGCCTCTATTTATATTTATTTTATGAAAAAGGGGTCTGGGGCTTGGGCGGGGGGGGGGGGTCTGGTGCGCGTAATCGCATTTCAAGACTCGCTGCAGCTTGAAACTATATTTTATGGCTTCAAGTAAGACGTTTTTTAATTCTAAAAGTTCACGTCCGCGCGGACGTAAAAATATCGAGTCGGGATTTTATCGCACACTAGATTTTCAACTCTCAGTGTTGAGCCAAGCGTTGAGAATTCAACAGAGTGCATCCCAGTATACACTGTCGAGAGTTGGAAACACTGTTGGATTTTCAACTCTCGACGCTAAGCAGAGCGTGGAAAATTCAGTGTGCAAAATAAATCGCCGCGGGAAAAAATCGCCGGTGCGTACCTGGGCTAAGAACTTCATAAATGTATTAATCGGGCATGCAAGCATACTTACTATCAGATTAGGTAGGTACGGTTAACAGGAATATTAGTAACATGTCAAATATTGTCGTGTATATATTTTAGGAATGGTTTATCTAGATCACCCGCGATAACAGTAATGTTCGAGCACCGTACCTGTCTATTGTAATGGCATGTGCAACACGTTTGATAGCGCCCTAACACAGCTATCTCCGACACAACAAGAAGAAACGTTCGTCTGGAGAGAGAAAAATAAAGTTAAATATATTGCGAGCGAACAGGATCCGCGGCGGGCGGCGACCGCGACACAGAGCAACAATGTGCAGTAGGGCCACTTGTAGTACGCGCCTCATCAACGCTCACGAGCTGAGGCATAACGGGTGATGGTGATGGTGTAGTTTGGAAGTCGCTGTATGTGCTATAGTGTTTTGTTCGGCGCTTGTATATGAACTGTCTGTTGTCTCGCATTGTGTTCCTATAAACTGTGCTTTCTGCATGCACCTATATCGTGTCGCATAGCTAACCGCATCGGATTCCATCACGTCACCAAAGTTATGCTCGTTCGGACGTAAAAAATGTATTACAATGTAAGCATTTTTTAACATTCACTCATCTAGAAATATTGCAATCATGCGTCTACTTCTATATTTTCCGCGCAATGCAGATGCGCACTGAACGCAAAAACGTACAATCATGTAAAAAAAACGTACATTACCGACGCGCGCCTAATGATCCGCGCGACAAATGGACTTTTAACCGACTGCAGCTGGCGAAATGATGTGTTGCCCGCATCGTATCCAAATGAGCGAGACTTCAAAATGAAAGGTAATGGACGCTGTTAGCGCCGCGGTGCACCATGCTCGGCGTTTAGTTTTACGATGAGATAAAGCGATTGTTATAGAATGACTACCAGTCGCCGCAATATTGTGAGATATTTCTTTTTATGGCAGCCCGCATGGCGATTGGCGAGCTCTTGTTACATAAAGCCTCGTGTAGACACGCGCAATGCGACGGCGCGACGCAACACTGTTGGTAATTTGTCTACCGTGAAGTTTTCTTAGAAATTGTTTTGTTAGAGTCGCGTCGCGCCAGTCTGCACGATGCTTAATGGTAACGGCACAGGCGAGTAGCGTGTACCGGGCACTGATATGCAGGCGGCATGTGGCCCACATCATGGTAAGTGGCCACCACTACATCATTTGCAACTGGTTCGCCAACCACACGTACCTACGGCCTTTATTACAGAATCATGTAATATGTCCATAGGGGCAGTTCTTAGATACATTCGGACCCCTATCCGGGCTTCTATTTATGGTTGAGTTATTTCTAAGCATGTTTCTACATAATTACCTGTTTTATAAATACGGGCACAAAAGCAAAAAATACGACATGCGTAGTAAGTGTAATAATAGCCATTATATATTTGTGATTAGTGTTCCAATAACAGACACGTTTGTTAATTGTTAAATCAGCGGCATTCGACAATCTATTTACAATCAATTCACCATTTACCCGGACAGGCATGCCGCATGTTGTTTTACATTTAACGATACTCTACACTTAACGACATTGAATGGTGAGTGATCGTTACAGACAGTTTATTATTTAAATTCCACTTCATCAACAATAATGTATTTTGTGCATGAAGTGTGTGAGTGGGACACGATAACAAATGACTGTCTGTAACACACCTATCAAAACAACGGCTCATTGAATATAACCGATAAGTACATATCGAGGAGACGTCTCTCAGGAATTCGTGACCTGGTGCATGTACCTACAGGCTCCCAGGCTCTCATTTCGTGTCAGCTATTGACAGAGGCGCATGCTTCCTGTTGTGCCGCTCCGCACAGCGCACACTCGGCACTGACAGCCGAGTGCCGGATGCTGCCCACCACCACCGCTCCCCTGCGCACAGACCGCAGCTCCCGCCATTCACCGCTGCTCGCATGCACTGCTGCTAATGTACCAATATTACTTAGCTTGCAATGTAAAGCGAGTACCGAGGAGTTTCAGTAATGGGAGGAAGTCGCTCCCTCGCCGCTATCGGGTCAGTAACCTCGTCCGATGTGTAGCAGTGAGGTAGTGCACATTGCTCGGTTAGTACATGGTATTGTGATAAGTGTAGATGTGGAGGAGCAATGTAAGGGGAGCAGAGCGGTTGGATAGTAATTTTAGGAGTGTGGTGGTGAGGGCGAGCCTCCCACGGAGGACTTGAGTCTCGAACTAATGGAAGTTCGATGTGTCGCCGCTTGTGGCCATGCGGCCGAACGGAGATGCGTGTGAGATTAGAGCGGATCAGCGGAGCGTTTTGTTCGCTCACTACAAAGTTGTGTAATGTGCCACTTAAACTTAAGTTCACAGGCCCTCCTCTCCTGCACGTGTTTCAGATTTAAAGTCGCTCTCCCACGCATTACAAGACAGTTTATCTGTTTCAGCACTGCAGCAACATATCCTTAAATGAACCCTAATACATAGTTGAAAAACTAAATTACTCTTTCAAGCGACAAGCAAGTGTGTAGCCAATTAGTGATTAGACCACCCTGTGAAGAGGGTTTGTGAGGCGCGAGGTGGGCGAGGCGCTAGGCGAGGTCAACTTCTGAACCTGATACATTATACATGCATAATACGAACATTAGGAGCCGCGCCGTCATTTATCAACTAAATAGGACACAATGGGCCCCTACACTATTAATTTTAATCTGACGACCGACATGTTCGCGTAAACAAGTCGGGAGCCGCTCACAGCGCGGAGCAACACGAAGAAATACAACTCATCTTAAAGTGCGCTACAATACTTTTGAGTTCTAAACCATAGTACGTCGTAGGCGTAGCGTCACTACGGTATGGATATCAGATCTCTCAAACTAGTGGCACATAGATTATAATTTTTTCTAATGTATCATAAACATTCTCGCACTTGTATGAGATGGTCCTTTTGTTATTATCTGCTCTGTGACAAGACAGCGCCGTGAGCCGTAAAGAAAACTTTTGCGCAACAAATTATTGTATTTTCCTTCATATAAAATAATTTCTTTGCTTCAGCGAGAAACTTACGAAGTTACGACATACATTCATCAAGCTGTGCACGTGTTTTGTCGCGTGTTGAACTTAATTCTTACAGAAGGTCTTCCCTCCCTCCGACGACTACCGTAATTAACTGACGGTCGGAGGCTGCTCGGCTATTTGATCCGTGCGTTATGCGCTCTTTAAACTGAACGATATCGCCAAGCTAGGCTAGGTGGACATCAACGTCTGCGGCACTACCGACCATCATGAAAAGGCGTACTTCACAGAGATAGTTTGTGTTTCATATCGAGTTAAGGCTCTTTCAAACAGGTGCGACACTCGACGCGACACAAAAACACCGCTCGTCGTGCGACGCGACGTACCTTTGTGTAGCGTCGCGTGTCGCGCCTGTTTGTAGGAGCATTTAGATCGAAATACTTTTAAACTTGTACATTTAAGGTACCTATCAACTTAATTTTAGTACTTAAACCAAAGAGTTCCAAAAAGTTCGTCTGACTTACTGACGTTACTATCGGGGGCAATTTTGCCGGACGGAAAGCCTAAACATGAAGACACAATGGCTGAGCGATTCCACCGCCAGGGCTATTTGTTACGTTCTATAATGTTTTTGTCTCCGCGATAATGGCGCCGATCACAGCTTCACACCCGATCACAGATAAACTCCTTTGTATTTGATACTTATACGAACGCACAGGACGCACTCTGTATGAGGCGCGCGGCCTCGCACCGCAGACAAATGAATAACTGAAGCCCTTCTAAAGGCGGCTTACCAACGGTGCGCGAATTGCGGACGCAGGCGCACCGGTCTACACGGCGCACGACCACGCACCGCGCACCGAGGGTCTTCCCACGGTGCGCGATATTACGCACGCACGCGCACCAGCCCCCACGGCCGACGACCACAGACAGCTACACATCACACACCAAGCCTTTTCCGACGGTGCATGTCGGTCTGTGTGGGCCTTGAGATTCGAAGCCTCTTTTAGCATTGTTCTGTTAGCTTTGGTACATGCTGACTATAACTTTACATTTGTGGATTGCGGATGTCAAGGTAGAATAAGTGATGGCGGTGTTTACAGAAATACAGATATGTATTTTAAAAAATCAGAAATGAACTGGATTTGCCAGCATCAACTAATTTGCCCTTCAAGGAGGAAACACTTCCCTACGTACTTGTGGCAGATAGTGCATTTGCTTTCACTGAAAATATGTTGAAGCCATCTCCACGCCACGGGAACAAAAGAAAGAATTTTTAAGTATCGTTTGTCTCGTGCTCGGAGAATAGTCGAGAACGTTTTTGGTATTATATCGGATATTTTTAGGGTACCATTTTTATACACCATTTTTATAAACCATTTTTACTAAAACCAGAGAAGATATCCAATATTGTTATGAAGTATTGTTTATTGCAAAACTTTTTAAGGCGATCTAAAAATTCACCATGAATATATACACCCCCTGGTACTTTTGATACTGAAAATGAAGGTGGAGTGCATCCAGGCTCATGGCCGAATGATCCTGAAGGAAATACTTCCTTGATATCTATGAGGAATGTACACACAGCGTCAGTATGTGCTAGCCCCTCAAGTTTTAAAATGTTACACTACTACAACATAGAATTCGTTACGAATAATCTAAAGAATATTTCAAAAAGATTTCATTGTTTCGATTTGGATTCAAACCATCGTATCACCGAACGTCGTTATACTCATACCGGCAGTTTGATGAACTAGCCAGTGAGGCCATGTGATTTATGATGAAATTGATGTCTACAATGGTCCAAATCACTTTATCTTTAGGTCTCTGTCTAATCGGTAGATGTTATAATTTGAGGGTATACATTAACGTTTTCTTTATAAAATTAAACCATACCCTCAATAAGTTATAACTACAACGTTTGATGTATACGTTCACTTAAAACTATTGTTTATTTCTAGCGGTTCCTTTTTTATCGTTTGCGTTAATAGGATGTCACTTGTCTAAGGACCCGTTTGTGTCAGTTGGCAAAATATGTATATTATAACTGTAAATTATCAAATCAAATTGTAAAATATAAATCTTTCTAGTAAAATAAGATCAAAGTTTTGTTAAATAATAGCTATAATAAATATTATAAAATGATGATAAAGTATTTTATTTATCTGGATTTTTTAATTATTTATAAATATTACTAAAACAAAATAGAAAAATACTATCAAAGAGCACAATTCGTGCCCTGGATTTGAACCTCCTATCTTATGCACGGTGAGCGGTCGTGAAACCTCCGGTCTATTTAGACGTTGTAAAACACTTTGTAAATGTTAACCCTATTCACTAAAACAATACATCAATTTTAATAAAATGTTTTAGCAAAATACTAAAAGCAACTTTGGGCCCAAGTTGCTTTTAGTATTTTGCTAAAACATGGATTGAACGCACATATCTTTTGGGGGTTAACTACTTAATGGAGCCGTATGTACCAAGAGCAAATTTTTTAATACACAATTTTTTAAATTTTAATATGTTTTTCTGAAATTGCTATTGTTTTTATAATTTTCTTAGTTTTAATGTTGTATTTACTGTGCGTGTCTCAAAAAAATATATATCTTTCTTTCTAACTATATCTGCTAAGACCATAAGAGATAAATTTACAGAATATTTTCTAACAGATAGCACGGTAGCATAGCAATTAAAAAAATATATATTAGGAAAATCGTCTACTTTTACAATGTTTGTAAATATGTGAGCACCATGTATCTATCTCATAATTAACTTATCTGTCGTTGTATCAGTTTTAATTCTTTTTACCTATTGTGGTATAGTAATTTTATTCTAGGTGCATCGTCCTCACATAAAAATTATTTAACTAATGTACGTACTTACACAAACTATTGTAAAACATTTTAAAAGAGTAACGTTGGAGTTTCTTGCCTATTCTTCTCCATACGAAAACTACCTGCCTTTGTACGTATTTTTCTGTTCCTTTCTTCTTGTCTGTTTATATGTGTGTGCATAAATGGTTAAATAAATAAATAAAATAAATACCTTTTGGAAGAGGCGACTAGAATCAATTATATTATATTGTAAATTTTGACGTTCAAAAGTACCATACATGGGCCTATTTGAAATAAATGATTTGACTTTGACTTTGAGATTCAGTCCGTTTGCGAAATATTAAGCGTTAAAGTGGACATTTTTGTTAAAGTCAAGTGTCCCCCTGTCAACCCCCTGCCAGCTAAATGGTTCGTTTTGTATGTATAATTGTGTGAAAAAATTCACAGCAGCAGTATCTAATCTAAATATAACGAAATTAAAAGGAAAACTATTACAGCTAAGTAGGCTCTACAAATTAACGAGTAATAATTGACATCTTTTCAACTAAAATGTTCAGTTTGTTCTTGGGATAGGTTCATCCCAACTACGGAACCCGTCATTGTGCGTGCTCCGACACAAACTTGACTGTTTTTTCTGGTAGTCTTTCGTGTATTTAGGTATAGTGTTATCCTTCTGCATGGCTGCGCAGCCCTGTGGCCTGTGGCTCGCTAGTCGCGAATTCATACGTTAATTAGGCGTGGGGCGGTGTCACGGCTGGCTAATTAGATTGGCTGCCATCATAGAAATCTATGGCTGGCATAGACAAAGCGCTTGTGCAAGCTTTCACAATTCGCGCCACATGCTGGGGCACTGGCGTGTGCTAGCGACCCCATCCGGATACTGGCGACCCCACGGGGGTTCCGGGGTACAGTAGCACAGTCCCCAGGCCCGGGTGATAGGTACGGCTGTTTGCTGACTAAGGGCGACTTGCAGCTTTTACTTAAATCTCGATTTAAACTCGACTTAGGCTTAAACTTAATTTAACGGTTTGCATGTCATCGATTTAGCTTAAATCAAGATTTAAATAAACGTCAAAGTTAAACTGGCATCTGGGTCGGTTTAAGTTTGTTAAATCTCGATTTTGTATACAGACGTCATTACAGTTTTATTAAATTTCTCTGTTTATTTGCAAAAATGAATTTCTTTTCATTTGACCATTATGATTTGTTATCGGATGATGACGCGGAGATCGTACAATATTTAGAGACTCCGTTTTTCTTTAGTAGAGTGTACATTAGAAGCGATTTGTTTGGTACATTACGAGATGACGAATTTTTGAAACGGTTCCGGTTAAGTAAACATAGTACAAAGCTCCTTTATGATAAAATTATTCATAAGTTTCCAAGTGATTTCAACAGGTAAGCTTTCAGTTAATTTATATGAATGATAAAACCCACAGACATAACCTAACAAAGCGCCAATGACGATTATTTTAACCAACACTGACTTAACTGACTTTTGAACTTTTGACATTGACATTATTGATAAATCAAATTCTTTTTTCTCTATACGCAGAACTGAGTTGCCATCACTTTTTATTTGGGAACGGAACGCAAAGAATGAATGGCGAATGAAATATAGACCTAATCTCAGTTTAGTTAAATCGAATGTGAAATGTGACTGTGCAAGACATGCTTAATGAAATTTAAGTTAAGTCGAGCTTAGGGCAAAATCGAGATTTAATTAAACCGAGCTTTCTATCATTTTGCTGCAAGTCGCCCTAAATGTTTTTTTAGTATTGGGGCCGGGGTTCCCTGATGCAATGAAAAAAATCTTTGAGTAACGGACCTTACTTCTAAAGTTTATAATATTCGTTCCCTGCGTTACGATTATTTTCTAGTTTAAAACTAAAAAAAAACAGCCAATTGCATGTCGGACCACACACAATGGAGGGTTCTGTAGTTGGGGTGAATTTATCTCAATAACAAACTTAACTTTGTAATTGAAAAACATGTTCTGTCATATATCGATATACGCCACGGTCAATTCTCCAACTGGAAATTTAACTTTGTAATCGCAAAGTAATATTTTTTTACAAATTAACTATTTTCGGAATGTTTCCTTTACTTTTGCTGTGAGACCTAGTTCTTGCCAAATTTCGTGATTCTAGGTCAAGGGGAAATACCAACCCTATAGGTTTTGATTTATTTGCGAGTATCAAAATATGCCGCAATAATGGCCGTATTTTTTTATTGCGTCGACTTAGAAGCTTGATTTTTTTTAGAGCTCCAAGGCACCATATACCTACGTATTTGATATTAATTTCAATTTGATATCGCCACGCGTTCCTGAGAAAAAGGGACTTGACAGATTGACAGACAGACTGACAACGAAGTGACGCTACAAGTTTTTTCCTTTTGAGGTACGGATCTCTAAAAAATTATTGAAAGAAGCGGGTTTAAAACTTATAAAAGTCTTACCAACGTCAGGACGTTGGCTAACTACTTATGCAAAGGGTAAGGACCTACATGAGTATATTATGTTACTTAATTGCCTCTAGAATCTTTCCCAAGTAAACATGAAGATTCGTTTTGTACTTTAAGAACCTGGCATAGGGTAACTGAATATAAAGTTGCTCCATTACTCCAGAAAGCGGCATGTTTCATATAATTAGAAAAGAAGTTGTTCGCAAGTAATGCGGCAGGTCACGTGTGTTCCTCTCGACGTGGGAGGCCTCCGCCCCCGTGCCCCTGCGCCCCCGCACTGGCCTGCAAGTAATATTCAGCGCAAGCAACACTTGCATGGGAAGTGACTTACTTTACACTCAAACGATCACCTCACATTACTAGTGTCTGTGCTAATGTGCAGAGTAACACTTATGAAGTACGCTTCATGCAGCAGTTGATGGAAAACACATCGAAATATCAAAGCTGCGGCTGCGGATCTTTATTTTATAATTATAAAAACTATTTTTCCATAGTTTTAATGGCAATTTATGACGCTAACTATTGCTCTAAATGCGTTGAAGTAGGAGCATATTAGGGGGGTATTGTGATTGCTCTGACCCCAACGTATTTAAAAACACTTCATTCAACAAAATGTTAGAATCAGGTCAAATTGGTCTACCAGAACCGGAGAGACTACTAAATGATGCAAATGGAGATCCAATGTCGTTTGTACTACTCGGTGACGAAGCGTTTGCCTTATCAAAATATGTTTTAAGACCATATCCAAATCGCAACTTAACTGTGCAACAACGAATTTATAATTATATTATCAATTAACTCGAGCTAGAAGAATGATTGAATGTACTTTTGGCATACTTTCAAGCAAATGGAGAATATAATATAGGGCTCCAGATCTTCAACCTGAAAACATCATATCCGTCGTTAAAGCATATTGCGTTCTACAAAATTTGGTGAGAACTAAAGATGAATATCAATTTAATGATACTTTATGTGATAGTCCACTACAAGATCTAAATCTACTGGTGTAAGAAGTAACAACCAAGGAGTTGTAATCCGAGACTATTTTGCAAAATATGTTACTTCTCCACAAGGTTCGGTGCCGTGGCAATACAGTGCCATAAACCGAAATAATCATGTACGGAAGGCTTAATACCATTTTGGGCCCTTTTTTAACACGCTTTTGTTAGCTTCAATTGTGTATCATGACGGACCCCGTCATTTAGGTTTCTGTATAATGAAGTGTTTTTTTTTTTGGAGTTTACTCCTTAAGAAATCATTTTCATATTTAGCCCGCGGTTTGAAAATTTTATGAGGAGTAAATTGAGCGACTAAAAATGATTCGTTACGTTCCTTTCACTTCGAAATTATGTATGTGTGTATATATAAAGTATATTCAGCTTACTAATATGCATATAAAACACAAATATAAGTTATTAACTTAAGTAATTACACCTTTTTAGAATAAACATTTACAAATTATTAACTAATCCACACATAAAAATGACCGTATCTTTTTGTTCCGCAGGCCGATTTTCATGAACTAAACGTGACAAATGGTTTTAAGTTTAGACCTTTCATTTAAGATTAAAGAAATATTTTTACAAAAAAAAAAGTGCGTTTTCAATTAACGTAATTATGATTTTCCTTCTAAATTAACTTTTAACACTGTTAATGGATCTAAATAAGTATTTTAACACCAACCTAATAAGAATTGAATATGAATCTACCTGAGATCATAATATAATAACATTTTCTTACTGAAATCAAATAAGACATAAATATTCTTAGGAGTAAACTACAATCGTGCCTCGGAGCTCACACACACACTTTTTTCGTACTAAGTTCGGGATCCAAATCCCAAGACATCATTGTATCGATTTTATCTTTTCGCACTGCGGCACATCTACACTACGATCGGCATCCCATAGTGACCAGCGCGCGCGATTTTTTCGGGTTCGTGAGTACACAAGTACAGAACCGAGCATTGAAAATCGAACACCGCGCGAATAAAAATAGCGGCGCGGGCGGGGAAAAATCGCGGCAGTGCGAACAGATGTATCGCTTTCTATTTGTTTCATTCCAAACGCGGCACGCAATTTTTTTACGTCCGTGCGAACGTGGGCTAATTATATATGTGAAGACGATGCACCTTTTTTTATTTTTGTCGTGGGAAATTATCAAACAAGCCCAGGTTCGCACGAACGTAATAAAATCGCAGCTGAATAAAATCGCCAAGCGCGATTTTTTCCCGCCGTCAACAGAGTGTACAAACGAGCGTTAAAAAATCACTGAACTTATTCTTCGTGCAGTGCGAACGTACCATGGACTCCGTAAAATCATTACCGGTAGCTATTTGTTTTGGTCAGCAGGGCTAACATGACAAGCCCAAGAACGCTCTTTTTCTCGTTTTATCGTAATTTGTCTACGATTCTGACGTCATTCTAATGCCTAACATGACCGTAAACGACGAGTAAACTCGAAAAAGGCACATTGACACTTCTTTATCGTGCGACGAGAGACCGATCTTGCAAATTATTAAAACAAATTATTTTTATGATACGTCATCGGCTTGAAGTTCCGTTTCATCCATTCAATTTTATGCCTGGATTAATATGTACTTTATTGAATAAACGTCTCTCTCTCTCTTAATTATTCTCTCTTTTAATTATTTCTGTTTAGTTTTTTGTGTATCCGACTTTTTAATTAAATTTAAATGATGTCTTTGGCATGCTGAAATTAAAATACAAAATGACGGAAATTAAAATTAGTGGCACCTATAATCATTAGATAATCACCACAAATGACAAATGGGCCGACGATCATAATTTGACAAATCGAAGTTAATTATTGTAACAATCATCATAAAGTCATTGCAAATTTTGTTAATCACCACACTCACCAAAAGGACAGACGTTCAGATAAATTGGCAGCCAGTTCAAACTCAAAGCATTTATTTCAAATAAACCAATTACTGGCACTTTTGAATTGTCAAGGGGTCGGTCAGTCAGAAAGATGAAGCTAGTTGCCCATTCCAAAGCGTAGTAGGTACCTATGGAGAAGAACGGGCAAGAAACTCCATGGACACTCTTTTAAATCACAGCTGGAGTTGATTCCGCTATTATAACCACAAAAATGGTTAATCACCACCCTTAGGAAATAAACTGGTCATTTTAGTAATTATGTTGACGGCGGGAAGAAATCGCGCTTGGCGATTTTATTACGTCCATGCGAACGTGGGCTAATTATGTGAAGACGATGCACCTTTTTTTTTGTCGTGGGAAATTATCAAATAAGCCCAGGTTCGCACGGACGTAATAAAATCGCGACGGAATAAAATCGCCAAGCGCGATTGTTTCCCAAGCGCGAGAACGCTCTTTTTCTCGTTTTATTGTAATTTGTCTACGCCTGGATTAATATGTACTTTATTGAATAAACGTCTCTCTCTCTTAATTATTCTCTCTTTTAATTATGTCTGTTTAGTTTTTTGTGTAACCGACTTTTTGATTAAAATTGAATGATTTCTTTGGCATGCTGAAATTAAAATACAAAATGATGGAAATTAAAATTAGTGGCACCTATACTCATTAGATAATCACCACAAATGACAAATGGACCGACGATCATAATTTGACAAATCGAAGTTAATTATTGTAACAATCACCATAAAGTCATTGCAAATTTTGTTAATCACCACACTCACCAAAAGGACTGACGTTCAGATAAATTGGCAGCTGGAGTTGATTCCGCTATTATAACCACAAAAATGGTTAATCACCACCCTTAGGAAATAAACTGGTGATTTTTGTAATTATGTTGCGAAGATTTGATATTGCCATACAGACATAATCCCTAGATTTCGTTAATCACCATAATTGGTAAAGTGACTGGTTATTACTGAAAGGAATAGTCATCTACGTAATAGTGCTCCCCTCCAGAGTTTCTCTCGCGGCCGCCGAAAGGAACTTACACCGGTGTACACCCATATTTATGAGAGTCAAAATGGCGGGTGTACCATAGCGAATTTATTTCATCAGTTTTTAAGGGTAAAAAAAATGCCTACAATAAGTTCGATTATGAATCTGCCATCTTATTTTCGAGTTTTTTTTTACGTACCATAATTTTGTCTTTTTGTCTATCGTCGTCAAAATCGATGACGACAAAATACGATAAAATTATAGAAAAAACGTTGATTATCTCGTGTTGAATTGTTAAAAAATCGAGATAACTTACGTGTCATGTTAGGTTTTGTCGACAAAACATCGAAGACAGAACGAGTCGAGTATTTTGTATAGCGTAGCTGTCAGAAAACGATAAAACTACAGAAATCGACAAAAGTTAGTCATGCGAGGGTGGATAATTGTCGCGTGTGTCATGTTAGTCCTGCAGGAGACGACAAAAAAAGCTAAAATTATTTTGGGTGCATGCCTTAAACAATGATCGATATTTAAAAGGCAAATTTGTGACGCTTTGTGAAGATTGAAAATATCCTGTTTTCTTTTTTAATATTTTTTTCGAATGTCGATGCGCACATTTGACGAGTTATTACATTTTAATTTTTAACACGCGATTGGCCATACCACCTATTCAAAGGTTAGCGGTAACATTGAGGTAAAGGCTCCTACAAACAGGCGCGTCACGCGACGCTACACAAAGGTACGTCGCGTCGCGACGAACGTGTCTTTGTGTCGCGTCGCGTCTCGCGCCTGTTTGAAAGAGCCTTAAGTGGTTTTCCTGTTATAAAGTTTTTATCTATGTACCTACATACTGTTTACCTATTCTTTCCTTTGTTATTTTTATTCACTTATAATTTTTATTATAATTGTACAAATCAGGTAGATCTTAGATGGATGCTTAAATGGTTTGGTCATGTTGAGAGAATGAATGAAAAGGCGACTAACAAAGGCAGAAGTGACTCAAAACGCCGGCAGGGGACGCCCTAGGACATTATAGTTACCTTATTGGTGATGTTCTTCAGAAAGGTCAGGTGCGTAGTACACGCAATCAGCATGCGTGTATGACCACTACTTATTTTCGTAAAGGCTCTTTCAAACAGGCGTGACACGCAACGCGACACAAAGACACCGCTCGTCGCGCGACGAGCCTTTAACCATTATGCCTAATTTGTTTAATTTTGTCAGTTCAACAACATTCATGCGTTTAACTTATGAAGCAATGGATTAGTAATCTGTTTCAAATCGAAACAAATTGTGATTGATAGTGTATTACGTAATTAGGGTACTGATATGTTTTAACGTAAACGAATCAAAAATGGTTTGTAAGGACCGTAGCTGTTCTGTAGTCTCTGCCTTCTCCCATGGTAAGAAGGCGTGAGTTTATGTATATTTTTACTTAAACAAACTTCAACTTTATGCAAGTGTAAACAAAGTTGATTTTACACTGACTAGTACTGTGATAAAGGTCATCAAAAATATGTAGTTGTAGCGCAAACTGAACCCTATGAGTATGTATTATAGTTGTTTTTCCGAAAACTCATGTTTCTTTACATGTTAGGCAAATAAATTGCGAACGCAGATTTAGTAGGTATATTTTATCTTATATATATATATATATATACATATATTATTTTTGCGGGGTGAGACATGGTGGTTTAAGTTCTCCCAAGCTCTTCAACCTGTATGTGAATGAGCTTATAATTGGGAATCAAACGAGCTTACCTGTTAAGCGAAGTCTTGATTCTAATTTTACGAACGGCGATCTGAAATATAATTCGTTAAACAAAGTAGATGTTCAGAGTTGTCTGCAATAATTTAGTTAGTTAATAAGTTACGGCATATTCTGATTTATTAGGTACTTTTATCATTCTTTCTGAATACAATATTTTAATTTTATGTAATTTAAGAAGGTTGCTTTGTTTTATGTGAATGTCATGTACATCTGTAATTGGTATGTATATAAGTCCATAACTGTTAACATTTAATATTTAATGTACAATATATATGCTTTTGGCGTATCCATTTTAAATAAATTCTTAATAACGTTGCTTAAATAATAGTGTTTAACTATTTTTCATCAGTAATGAGGTATAATCATCAACACAATGTTGGTTGGCACTGTGTCTATTTCAATTGATGCCAGCACTAAGTTGAGCTACTGTATGTTTTGTGCTGTGGGAGGTGAATTATTAGTATCACTCTCACTTCCTACCACATTTAACCCAGCTTGTGTTTATGCAAATTTTATACAGTTGTTCTGAATTAATATACCAGGAGGATATTATGACATGAATACTTTAAAAGTGTAAAACTGGGTGAACCTGCTACAGGGACACCTTGCCCAACCATTCGGGGAAACAAGGCGTAATGTTATGATGTTACTTTAAAAGTTTCCATGATTGAGAATAGCATTCTCAGATCTGTCTGTAAATAGTTAATTATTTGGGATACTGTTGTGCTTAATGAGTGAGTATTGAGTTGCACATTACATCTTGCTGTCAAGGTAAGTGTCGAGCTCAGTGAGTCTAGAAGATGAATTGTAAAGATTATCATTAGGGTATTTTAAAGAATGTCAGTTATCTAGTGATCTGAATAAGAGGCACCATGGCTGTGAAGTCCTTAGTAGTTAAACTTTCATAGGGTGTAACAGGATCTTTTAGCCCCTGAATGTTGTAAGCAGGGAGGTATTTTTGGTAAGCATTTGTGGAATTGTATTGTACCTAAATTGTACTGACAGACAAACTTAGTGTTTTTTTTTTTTTTTTGAAAAATGTAGTAGGATTTTTTGGTCAAATTCTTGTGATCAGTTGATGTTATTTCCGTTTAGGTAAGTATATACTTTATGATATGGTTTCATTTCATTTTTGGATGGACTAGTTTTCCATAACTTTCGTTATTAATGGTATTTTGGAAACTGAATTTCAAATACGGAATAGGCTTTTAACTTGTAAGCACCAATTAATAAGGGCAGTATGTTATGCCCTGGATAGGAGAGAGGTTTGAACAAATTTGAGGTGAAAGGGTCTATTTCAGATGCTTAGGGTTTTTCCTCAACGATACTAATTTCCATATGAGTTTCACATATTCTGCTAGCAGTCATTACTTGACGAGTTTAGAGCTAATCGAAACTAGATTCATTTTAGAAGTATAAAGATATGAACTCTTTTCCTTGACCTCATAATATGTCCAAAATTGGGATTGTGTAATGAGTTGCATTTTTAAGTGAGGGAGTTGTATAATTGAACTTGTTATGATGTGTACTTGGTGAGCAGATGGAGAGTTTTAGAGTAAAGCAATTTGTAGATAATTCATTCATAGTACCTACATTTATTGTATTATACCTTATCTTGTTCATGTTCTACTCACAATCCATCAATACCTACGTTGTCCTCACAATGTTCTCCCCCCCTCCTTTTTTTTTGTTTCCTTGATAATTTCACTTTAGTGCTGCAATTATCATTTAAATCTACTGTTAAATATGTAGACTAGTAGTTGGCAATCAAATGATTAATTAGGTATTTTGATTTTATAAGCTTTGAATAAGATCACCCATTTCTGCCCAGCCCTTCGGGAAGTCCGGGCGTAATGTTAAATAATGCGACTAAGTTTACTAGCACTTTTTTTTTTTAGTACTGGTGTTTCAAGGTTTGTTTAAAGTGAAAAAAATAAAACTTAATAAGCAAGCCTAAAAAATAGCATTATTAGTTTTCAAGCCCAAACATTTAAACACACTTATAGTGGTATTTATTGGTATGTCTTATCGCAGTCTCGATATTTTACCAAATAAACAGTCAAGTTAGATTGTAAGAAAACCTTGTTTTCTGTAAGTGGCACTCACTACTGGTAATTTAGTAGGTAAAACAGAGATAAGAGACTATTCAAGTATGAAAAGTATTAGTAAATGTATATGTAATTAACCCTTTATTGGTTATTTGGTAGGTAATGTTATCTTCCAGATAGTCCTAAGTGATACCCCTGTACCTATAGGATGAAATCATAATATGATTTCATAAAGGTAATATGGTATATTATACCTATCTATTTTGATATGCTAAGCTATAATTGATTAGTGTACAAGTTGTCAGTTTGTAACATACTTGTAGTTATTACTGGGATTTTTATTTTTATTTTCCTTCAGTATGATATGGTGGGATTCTTATTGCTCTAGATGGGTTAGACAGTCTTGATGATTTTTTTTTTTTTGTTCATAATGAAACTGAATTTTCTATTTTGTTTGGGACTGACTGAAATATATTTTTCAGATAAATTCTTTGTAGATCTATCTATTGTATTGTTTGTAAATGCATCTCAATATTTAATAAGTTCTTTGATGGTATTGAGAGGATCATCATCCGCCTGGCCTTTTCCCAACTATGTTGGGGTCAGCTTCCAGAGAATGGCTTTGAGAGGTTAAGATATTGAATTTGGTAGGTATCAAATATTTTCTTATCTATGTCCATAGCCAATAGCAGAATCAGAGGAATATAACTGCTTTGCCAGCATTTATTCCAGTATTGGTCTTCTTGAATTGTTATTTTGGAATATAAGCCGGGTTGTTGTTGAGGTCCACCATATATATTGATTTTTATTTTCAGTGACAAAAATAGTTCATTTATTTTTCAGACATAGTCCATTCCAACCGATTAGATTAAACCAAAACATCATAAGATATTGTGGTGGTGGTTTTCAATGGTGTGATTCCTGTTATTAACCCGGTAGAAGGATGTTTTATTTTGTTATTTACAAAAGTAAGTAAATCAACTAATGATGTGCTTGTTTTACATTTTCACCATAGAACTGGTAAGTTTCACTATTATCATGAGAATGTCTTGTGGTTTTAATATTTATTGAATAGTTGTTATTGTTTTTGTTTGTAGCTAAAACATTGTGTAGTCAAGTTTGTGATTGTTTCGGTTTGTTTATCAAATAGGATGAATTAAAGTTAATGTCAATTAGATATTATATAACTTTTGTTCTGGTTTTAGTTTGGTGGCAGTGGGCATTGCCAGCTGGTTTTGCTGCATCAGCCAAGTTAATCAACAATTTGTGTTTGTCTTATGTTCTTCATAAGCATAGGGTCAGTCACTGCTTTCCCTATGATAGGGGTAATAACCAGTACGGCTTGTTTCTGGAATATCTCAATCCCTTGTTTCCTCAGTTTAGAGGAATCTAAATGGGGTGAATAAGTATGGGAGCATGGAATAATACTTTGTATTATTCCAATTATGGTTTAGTCCATTGCACTTGTATCTGAAATCAAGAGTTTCCAGAGGTAGCATTTGTCGTCAGCCATTGTATCACAGAATCATGTTTACAAAGTATCTTGTGTATTTAAATGTATGCCTGTAAAAATTGCACAATTTTGCATTATTGTTTTAGTTTACAAAATAGATATCATTTATCAGTTTTTGGCAGGAAAATTAAGCCACCTAGAGCTAGATAAGTTACTGAGTATCTCGTACACAGTGATATCTTTTAATTAGCTATATTTTGTTTGTTAAAAATGGCAATCCTCGATATGAAAGCTAAATCACGTAGTATTGAGATAACATGCTATAAGCATCTCGTGCTAAGCATGTGCACACCATGTCAGATATGTGCCAGTTAGCAACATAGAATCAATGTTGTTGAGAGTACCTTGTACTCGTTGATAACAATCTAGTTAGCGAGGCAGAATTCCACACTCACTATAGGAAGTATAATGCTTTTGCAAGTTTATAACACACAGACAGTGTGCAGGGTTAAGTAAGGCTGTCTCGCAACCTTCATGCTTGTAAATTAAAAGTATATAGAACCACTTTTGACAATTCCTTAGCCAAGATCATAGAAATGTGACTTACCCCTGGTGACGAGTACATACCAGCGTTAGCTATGTAGAATAACATCGCTAAGTACATCACGTGCTACATTGGTAGTTTCATATTCAGCTGGTAACGTAGAATTAGTGTTACTGAGAGCATCTCGTGCTTACTGGAGGGGTAATGCTGACAAGCGCGTACCAGCTAGCTATGTACAGTTACATCGCTAAGGGCATCACGTGCCTCTCTGGTAGCTTCTCATCCAGCTAGTAACGTGGAGATAACGTTACTAAAGACATCTCGTGTCCACTGGAGAGATAGGTAATGCTTTAACAAGTTGTGTTGTGTTAATGTCCACAATAGTGCTTGTAAAACACTGTCAGTATCACGTACAAAGTGGTCAGTTAAAGCCAGGCATTCTCGCACATTAGGATTGTGGGAGGCCTCCGGATCTAAGTATCTACATCTAATGTGGGTCAGGAACTCAAGACTAAAGCTGCTTCTAGTTAGTTCTGATGTAGGTAATTTATCAGCTTTCCTGTTAATATCGTTGATGGACGCCTTGTCCGTCTCAGGTTTTCACTAACGATGCACTTATTGCACTTTCTATCACTTAACATAATTAACATTTGTTATTCTAGTAAAAAGTTCCGTAAACTTATTTTAAATGAATAATTTTAAGAGAGCAAATTTTTTCGTGCGATGAAAAAACGCGCGCGAAAGAAAAGTGACATTCCTGCGTGTGTTGCCACCAAGGACGATAATTCTATTAAAAAATATAAATTTATAATATTTTATATCTAAACGAACGCGATGTCTACGCTGTGCATAAGAATTACTACTTTGTTTAACGAATTATATTTCAGATCGCCGTGAAGTAAAATTGGACTCAGCAGCACACGAGTGGGATGCTGGTTCGACAATGTATGTATGAATAACTTTAGTTACGCGGACGACATGGTGCTACTGACCCTGACTGTGGGCACAATGAGACAGTTGTTAGCCATATGTAAAACATATACTCGTAGCCATAAGCATGGTTTATTATATAATTGTAAGAAGAGTGCGTACATGGTCTTCAGGGCCTCCGGTAAGTATCCGTCAAATGTACCTGTGGTTAAGCTGAATGGTACTGAAATGAAGCGGGTACAACATTTTAAATCCCTCGGACATTATGTTACCGAGGGCCTTGACTACCAAGTTGACATAGAAAGGGAACGTAGGGCATTGGTGGTCAGAAGTAATATGCTGGCCCGCAGGTTTGCGCATTGTAGTCACCAAGTTAAAGTCACACTATTTAGAGCCTACTGTCAGACTTTCTACACGTACAGCCTGTGGTTTAGGTATCCGTAGAGGCCGCTCAGTGTCCTACGTGTCCAATATAACAATGAATTTAGGATGTGGTTGGGGCTGCCCAGCTTTTGTTCTGCCTATAGTATGTTTGCGGAGGCCAGGGTAGACGGCTTTCATGCCATCGTGCGCAAGCGGCCCGCGTCGTCACTAAGCAGAGTCTGGGGTAGCACTCACAGGATTCTGCAGGTCATTGCGGATAAACAGAATTCAAATATCCTGAATAAATTATTCGTATTCACATTTTGAAATCCTTTTTTTTTTTTGGTTGGGATATCATCAAATAACTTCTCCCGCTCTGGTTTTATATTTCGTTACCATTATATTTCGTCTATATTTCGTCGTATAATTCGTCGTTTCGTAATTTGGTTGACCAAACTCAGGTAAGAAAATTATATTTTGCTAGAAAAACATTGTTAGCTTTATTCTGCTAAAGTAGATAGTGGTGTCCAGAAATAACGGATTGTTACTGAAAACTAGATGAAACAGCTAAAGAAGTCGAGCCGCGGCGCGCGGGTCGCGTCCTTTTTTTTTTTTTGGGTGGGAAATCCTCAAATAACTTCTCCCGCTCTGGGCGGAGCGGGAGGGCGTGTCAGACTCTTACTGACTAAAACCCACCCGTGTTCCTTCGGTTGCCCTGTTGCCGGGGGCCACGATCTCCCTTTCGGTTTTCTTCGCAACCCCGGCAAGCATTGGCCCTAGCGGATCCCGTCAATTTTGCTGACATCTCTTTGAGGTGCACGTGGAACACAACGTGCCAGCCAGGATAGGCTCCAGACGAAGAAACTCCACAACAGTCGGTACATTCACGGAATTTAATACACGCATTTACTTATGATAGTCCGTTCTTAAGTTTACCATGATCTGGCTACAACATCCAGGATTGGCTCCACACGAGGAAACTCCTCAGCGATCAACAACTGAGACACTCAATTTTATATACGCATTCAATTACGATAGCCCGTTCTAAAATTGACCATGATCTGTCTGCTGCACCCAGGGTTGACTCCAGAAGAGGGAACCTTTCAGCGGTCAACAGCAGAGACGCAAAATTTTATATCCACATTCAATTAGGATAGCCCGTTCTAGTTTCCCAGAACCTGGCTGCTGCACCCAGGGTTGGCTCCAGAAGAGGTAAATCCTCAATAGTGCATTTTTTTTAAATATGCGCATTTAATTATGAAAGTCAGTTCTAAAGTCCACCATGGCCTGGCTGCTGCACCCAGGATAGGTTCTAGATCACAGAATGTAAAATCGATGTTTTCGCAACACATTTCGTTTTCTTGGCATTAAGGATTAGGTTATTTGTCGTAAACCAATCCGTAACCATTGAAAGTGCACTGTTTACATTGTCAAAATCTTGTCGTGTATCTTGTCATTGCGGTCTACTTTAAAAATGAGACAGGTATCATCTGCAAACAGTATAATTTCACAGATACCCTTTAGATAGAATGGTAAGTCATTAATATACACTAAGAATAAGAATGGACCCAGTATTGAGCCTTGAGATACACCTAACTGAACTGGTAGCCCAGAAGATTTTACACATTGGAACCTATTATGTATATAAGAATTTATTACGTTTAGAGCTTCGTTTTACACACCGTAATGATGTAGTTTACGCAAAAGCATATCATGGTTCACGCAATCAAAGGCTTTGCAGAGGTCACAGAAAACTCCAATAGCATTTTGCGAATTCTCCCATGCATTAAATATGCGTTTCAGCAGAGCAACATCCGCATCTGTGGACGAACGACCTTTTGGAAAGCCATATTGTTCATTATGAAGGAGGCTATTTAAATTAAAATGTCTTAGCAACTGCTTGAGTATTAACTTATATTTAATTTAGGATGAGATGCTGATGGTATCCGTATATTGTGTTTAGTTAGTTAGAGTTGGCATCGTTCGTCTGTCCTGTGCGGGGCCAGGGGGAAGCCGGACGTTCTCCGGACTCTGGAAAAAATAAATAATTGAGAATGCTCATTTAATAATATAGGATAGTACCTACTAATTCCATACTGCCATGATAGTAGGTACTTACTAATTTCACGCTGCCATGATCATTATTCTACTATCAATAATGTCATGTCATTGTTCATTATCTTGTTCTAAACTTTGGGCGACCGAGCTCTGCTCGGGTGAAAATACGGAGAAAACAAATTTTCCCAGATATGAGACCTAGCTAGATCGATTTTTGCCCCCGTAAACCCCTTTTGCAACTTTCATCGAAATCGTTAGAGCCGATTTCGAGAAAATGAGTAGAAATTTATATATGCCACAGGGATATTGTCAAACCAGTTATATTATAATTTCACTAGCGAAATTATAATTTCACGGGAACGCTGTAGTGATTTTATAATAACCTTAGGTATATTGAGTCAAGTTAGTAGTGGGGCCTTTGTGCGTTTTGAATGGTCAACTCTTCTTCGTCCGCCTTTAAGATCTTCATAATAACGTGTAGAAGTTTATTCATTATATATAAGTAAGGCATGGCATGGGAATATTATGATATAAGTAAGGCATGGCATTGGAAACGGACCAATCATTGACCGTCTCACAATTTAACGGGCTTGCACATACAGTGAAATTGTCAAAATATTACTGTCTTGCAATATCACTGCGTTGGTCCAGTGGAATTATAATGTAACTGAAATGAGCCCGTTAAATTGTGAGAAATGGAGGCGGTGGACAAAGTTTCATGCAATTATAATTTCACTAGTGAAAGGGCTTATTGTGTTTCAACTTTTTTTAATAATTTTAAAATAAATAGTTTTATAGTTCCTTATTTAAGAAAATAGATGGAGCTAAGAATTGACCATTATTTTCAAAATTTTATCTTATCTCCGAAATGACTGGGCCTAAAATTTTGAAAAAAATGTAACAAAAATAGTTATATACTTATTGATTACAAGAAAACCTATAGCAAGTCTATGGTTTTAAAACAACATGGCAAATCTCTCAATATTGTACGTACAAACTTACATTTGCAGTTGGAAAGTATGAGAGACCATGTTTTTCAACTACAATGTTATCTAAGTTTGTCCTTGGGATAAGTTCATCCTTTCTACAGAATTTTCTCGAATGATATGCATGATATCTCCTGAATTCTTTATTCAGAGCTTCAGCAGCTTCTTTGGATAATTTTCCAATCGGCACTACACCCATAAATTCAATGATATCTGCTCCATGAGCAAGAACTTTATGTATACACTTGCGGGCAAGTAATATCAATTATTATACAAATCAACGTACAATTTCATGGTGGCTTCGGTGTAGTCTTTAAACATAATTGTATCTACAGGTGATCTGAAGAAATTATCGCTAATATGGTTTTATAGTTATTTATGCAACTGTTGTATAATAAGGGGTATTAAAACACGAATGTAGGTTTATCACATGAGTGTTTTAATACCTAATTATGTACAGTTGCATACAAGACTTTATTTACACCCATGATATGAATCCTATATAAAAGGTTCTGAAACCATAGGGTGTTGTACAATATTGTTTTCTCGACTTTTCTGGTAATAATTGATTAGAAATGTCCTTTGTTGCATTATAAATATCTGGTGGAATTGTCAAAGTTTGTATCACTCAATTTTGTAAACAACAAAGTAATATTTTTTTGTAATAATATCGAACAGAAATGGCGGGATACGACGTGATATCGAATAATCTATAAGTTTTTTTTTTTATTACGGCGGTGGCACTCTGTGATAGTGAAACGCGCGTGCCTCACAATGTTCTTTTTTTGAAATTGAGTTGCATAATAAAAGGTACAACATTATAACACTCGTTTGGATGATATTATGGTTACTATGACACTGGTTGTTTTAATGTTGGCAATAAGCTACAAACGTTTATAGAGGATTTATTTATAGCATGGTTGTAGATATAATCATTTGATCAAATCCTCGTTATCGGAGCTGTTGTAATTTCAGAGTTTTCAAAAAAACTAATAGCGGTTTTTCCATCATTAGTCGTGGAAGTGGTGTGGAATATCGGTGCACGTCCTTACAGTCAAAGTCTAATTTGACTATATTTAGCAATACTTACAATTCTAATAGGTAAGTACATCAGATCGATACCCTAGTTCACACTCGTACTAATTACATTTACACCAATTTTACAGGAGAGCAATTCTTATGTTCGCATATGAATATCGTAGCAGTGGTACATTACAAATTGAGGACGTATATCGTATATGAAGTAATCTAAAATTACAGAATGGCTCACTCAGCAGGACTATTTTAAAACAGAATCCCTATTAACTTACATCGCTTGACAATCACTAATAAAAGTAACAGCAACACAAACACAACCCTCACACCAACACACATTCACACGCGTACACACTCAGACACACATACAACAACACACACGCAACCAGAAATACATACACTAACACACACGCACACACACCTGCCCTCACACACAAACAGCGCACAACAAACAGATTTAATTTAATTTAATCACAACTGCAGGAAGTGTTCATTTAAAATGTTAAATTTACAAATAATGATGTTCACCATATAATCATAGATAGATCGACACTACTTCACTTAAGGGTACTTAATTTACGCAACCATCTGGCCGAACACTGTCTCTTAAGATACAGGCCTCCTAGTTTGAGAGACAGGGTTTATATTTTTGTCACATAGATTTTTGTAGTCTTTTAACTTTTCGTACAAACAATTATGTATAATTTTTAGTATAACTACTACTGTGATCAACCTGTGTCTATGTATTATTTTGGATAAATAAACATTATTATTATATTATTATTATTATTTTATATCTAAAGAACGCGATGTCTACGCTGTGCATAAGAATTACTACTTTGTTTAACGAATTATATTTCAGATCGCCGTGAAGTAAAATGAGAAATATATGATTTAATAAATACAGTAGACCTAGACAAAAAAAAAACTACAATTTGTTTAAAGGCTCTTTCAAACAGGCGCGACACGCGACGCGACACAAAGACACCGCTCGTCGCGCGACAAGCGGTGGTCTTTGTGTCGCGTCGCGTGTCGCGCCTGTTTGAAAGAGCCTTAACCATATTAAAGTATACGAATTAAACATGTTTTTTATTGTACTGAATCCAACCTCATACAGAATTTGTGCAATTTATAAATAAAATGTGCAATTTCTAACGAAATAACGATATTCCGGTATTGAGATCTAATATCGGAAATCAGTGTCGGAATTGAAAACCACCTTGTCCAGGTGTCATGGAGTAAGTAGGCCATTAGATTATAGAGGAAGAATGGACACACTAAATCTTCATACAACATTTCAGCACCAATGCAGAGATCAGAAACGACAGCTAGTTTAGTAAATAAGCATTTCTATCCTTTTCAGTCGTTGTTAGTAGTCGTTACTGTGGAGTATATCTCACAGTTGGCGGCTGTTTGCGCGTTCGGAGAAGAAGCGTAACGTTTCATGCGTGCGCTTGTCAAAAGCAATCTATCGTGAATCACGTTTACCTTAAATAACTCAAGTGTGCCGAGGATTGGCGACGTGGCACTCCTACGACGCGCAGTGCGCACTGCGCGTCGAGAGCCTTTTTTCTTGTGCGTCTGCGCAGACGCACAAGAAAAAAGGCTCTCGAATACATACGAGCTTACATTTTCAAGTGTCCGTTTTTTGCTTGAAATGGCTTCTAATAATAATTTTTTGACCTACTTATTTGATTTTTTAAAATTTATTTTAGGTTTTAAAAAATTTCAATTTCGTTATTTGAAGTATGTCATAAAATCATAAATTAATAGTTACATATTATAAGCAACTGTGTGTTAGGATATTATGGTTATTCTCTTAGTTCCGGAGAGGAAATATTAAGCATCAGCTCCATTAAAAAAAAAAAATAAGTTGCTAATTTGCCCACCAGATTGTATCCTATGATATATATTATAAGCACGATATTGGGTGCCAGAAGCCATTTCGAGCAAAAAACCGACACTTTAAAATATAAGGTCCCATACAGTCTTCGAGAGCCTTTTTTCGATCCACAATGCGACGGGGTGTAGCTCGTGTTTGCCACGGAGCGTCGCTAATGTGGTGGGTGATAAATCACGTCACATGTCGCATGTCGACGTAATGCTGATAGCGCTGATGGGAAGCGACGCCGCGGAATGTGCCACATCGAAATATTGTGTTGGGAAATTATGGCAAAGATGCCAGTACGAAGTCCTATCATAACCATACATGTTGTCGCCACATAACTGATGACAAATTAATGCAACTACTGCACCAGTCTTCTTAAAGAGTCTGGATACCTTGATCACACACCACAGTCATGTTAAGTTCGTTATCTATTCGAAACAAATCTTTACTTACTGTGGTCAATTGTAAGAGATAACCATAACCGAATTTTGAGATGGTAAAAGTTCAGAATAGCTTTACGTTTCGTCAATAGGTTGGAAGAAGAAAATATTAAAATGGTACATAGGTAAAAATATTTCGTTTGAATTCCTCTATCACTAGATCCATAATCACCAAGTAAATATTTAGCTTACAGTTTTTTCAATATGTAGATACTTAGATCTCTAGTGACTGCAGATATTTATATAAAAGTATCACGTCTGCTTGTATCGCCCTATCTCTCGGATTAGAAGGAAGTCTGTGTGATCGGATATGAATATAAGACGATAAGATTACCATAAGACGTTGGAGGAGATCGATAGCAGCAGATATGCTAATACACGGCTATAAATACGAGGAGATCATTCATTCGATACGCACGCAACGGTCCGCCGAATCTAACGTAAACTAAAACCGCGGAGGCAGTGTGATGTTATCCCCTGCACTACTGTGTACCCTCGCTGTAGTCACTCTGTAGACAGTCGTTAGACGCAGTCGTTTGGCTCATTTGCTCTCCGATAATAAAGAAAGTAAAAAACAAAACACGCCGATGGCGCAGATACCAACAAAAAAGGGAAGGCATTAAATTGCCATCGCAGCTCTCTGTTCAGCTTTAATGCACATATATTGCGGTTTATGTTACCTCGAAGTCGTAGTCGGAGTTCGGATGTAAAGGAGTCGCACACGACACAAATGAGACCACGGATATATCTATGAGTGGGACCGTGGGTGCTCGTAGATAATCGCTCGCCGTCGTCAGTTCCTTACTGAACGATTGGTTCGATTTTTCGAGATCGTTTGCAGCTGTTATTTATTGTTAGTTATTTATTCTAGGCGTCGCTCGAGTGAAGTAACGTCAGTAAACTGTACTTACTTCAAAAGCAACCAAGTGGTGTATAAAAAATATTGAACACTTGCAAAAATATTTATGGGTTTAGAGCGCGGCGTTCGAAAACATTGCGTTACCGACGACCGACGACCGGCGCCGCCGAGTACACCACGCTGGGATGTAGTCACCGCTGCATGTGTGAGGAGCCACATGTGGCGGGTATTATTCATTGGCTTTATTCTGCGGAGCGCTACCTTACCGAAAATGTGAGCGTAACGAACGGGATCGGATCCCCTATATCATGAGATCAAACGAACACTTTTGAACGCGAATGTACTGTGTTTTGTAAAGCCTCTGGATTATAAAATGTAGACGAGCTTCAAAACTATGTGTACGCCTCATCATAATTTTAAACTTCTCTGTAATTTAGCTTCGAGGCGCGGCATAGACAGCAATTTTATGATAGATTTAGCATTCGCTTCGTAAAATACAGCATGTTGTATTCTGCAAAGACAGAAATTCTGAAAACGAAATCTAATAAGCCCCCGCAGGCCCCGCACGCTCGGGTCGTCCGGCCACTAAGTCTCGCATCTAGAGTGAACTGCATGTGCCTCTAGCAGCCGACAATCATTAAGTCTTAAGGCTCGTGCAGACCAGCGCGATATCGTGGGCGCTACAAGGGTCGCGCTGCCTGTAGCGCTCGCGATATCGCGCTGGTCTGCACGAGACTTAAGTACAGTGATTGTCCAAGTAATTAACCAGTACGTACTTTCTTTTGTACGTAATGAAGTAACGATAACTCGCAGTCATCAATTATGTCAACAGCAGCCGGGGGCAGGCTCAGGGAGGCTCAGGGGGGGGGGGAGCCGCCGGTGAAACGCCGCGTCATCGCGCAATTGTTGATTGTGCGCCAATTGCGCGCGGAACAACGAGCGAGCAATGTGCGCGACTGTACCATACACAGACGAGATCGTGTTTAGATACGTTTGATAAATAACTAGTAATTATAGCGCAATAGACTCGCTTGTGATCACACTCGCCGATGTCTGATCGCGCCAGATAGCTCACATTCTATTTCTCTATAATCTTGCTTTGATCCCTTGTGTATTGTGAAGATTGAACGATACCTACCGCTGACGAAGCTTTCCAATAAATAGAGCCATTACAAATGGTTTGTGTAGGAGATCAGGACAGTCAATATCGTGAGATACCTATAATTTTTATAAAAAGAAGGTTCAATCTGCTAGTCGACGAAGTTTAGGTAGTTATATGAAATTTCTTGCAAAGATTTATGTAATCATCAGAATAGTATGGTATACTACGTGTCTAGTCGAAATCTAGGGTTGAAAAAAAACTTTTTTTTTTGTTCTATACAACAAACATTGTAAACAAAAGTGTTTTATTTTTTTTCTTTGAGCGATTTATCTAATTTATTATCAACAAAAATCGATTAGGTCTAATGTAATTCATTTCTAGACAATTTTAAAATTTATAAAAAAGCCGGCCAAGTGCGTGTCGGACTACGCAGAATGAAGGGTTCCGTAGTTGGGATGAATTTATCCCAAATACAAACTTAATGTTGTAGTTGAAATACACGTTCTCCCATATATTCCAACTGCAAATATAAGTTTGTACTCACAATATTGACAGATTCACCATGTCATTTTAAAACCATAAACTTCTTATAGGTTTTCCTGTAATCTATGAGTAACGAGCCATATTATGTATTTTTGGAATGGTCAATTTTCATCGAATTTCTTAAATATTTTTAAAAGTGTTTGAAATGTCACACGGTACTGTTAGCAAAACATTTTTTTTTAATTTTCTAAAATTAAATAAAAGTTTGGAATCATGAAAGACGCCCAGTACGCTAATTACGTAATACAAGATCAATCACAATCTGTTTCGATTTGAAACAGATTGCCAATCCATGGGTTCATAAGTTGGAAGAAAAAATCTGCTCAACAACATAAATAACGCAATGAATGTTGTTGGACTGTCAAAATGAAACAAATTAATCATAATCGTTTACGAGAATAAGTTACGTAATTAGGGTACAGGTCGCGTATACTGTCGCATCTGTGTAAAAGTTGTAGGGAGACGGACGCGTTTTCTGCTGGAGGAGATTACTGAACATTTAACAGAATTCAAATCTAGTTTCTTAATCAAGCAATAATCATCCAATCGTGCCAGGTCAGATTAGAGAGATATTGCAAACAATATCTTCCCATATTATATCATCAGCAAAACGAAGTAAATTTGATTTGTAGAAACACGAGTCGATGTCGCTTACATAAATGATAAATACGGAACCCTAAAAACCGGCCAAGTGCGTGTCGGAACAAGCACCATGAAGGGTTAACAAACTTAACATTGTATTTAGTTGAAAAACATGTTTTCCCCTACATTCCAACTGCAAATGTAAGTTTGTACGCACAATATTGAGAGATTTACCGTGTTCTTTTAGACTTCTTATAGGTTTTCCCGTAATCTATGAGTAAAGAACCATTCTCTGTAATTTTTTCAAAATTTTAGTCTCAGTAATATGGAGATAAGGGGGAATGGTAAATTTTCTTCTATTTTCTTAAATATCTTTATTAAAAGTATTAATTTTAGATTTATTAAAAAAAAATGAAATCCTCGCAACAAGCCCTTTTATTTGATGTCATACGATACAGTTTGCATTACTATTTTTTTAAAGTGACCCCTATATTCAATATTCATTTATTTACGTTACACATCCGTGTTTGGGTTACAGAAATACATATGTGTACCAAATTTCAACATAAACGGTCCATTAAATTCGGAGCAAATTGTCTGTGACAGACAGACAGACTCACGAGTAATGCTATAAGGGTTCCATTTTTCCCTTTTGAGGTACAGAACCTTGAGAAACACCACTAGGAGCTGAAACCCAGCTCGACATGTAGTTACTGATAACGACAGCTTGAGATCTGTTTTCAAGGTTCAAAAGTAAACCAACGAAGTAGATTTTCTCTGATACCATTGTTAAAAAGCTTTATTTTAAGGTGGTCAATTCTTTCAAAAGCTTTACTGTAATCCGTGTAAACGATGTCGACCTGTGCCGCATTGTCCATTCTGTCCGTTAGAAAGTCATTGAGCAAAGCCAGGTTAGATGCAGTTGAACGACCCTTAAGGAATCAGTTCTGAGAAGGCTACAAGACTGACTTAGCGCTGCGTAAACTTGGTCGTAGACAACCCTCTCAAAAACTTTAGCTAATACGCACAGTTTGGAAGTAGGTCTGTAATTAACTATTTCACTTTTGTGCCCTTTTTTATGCACCGGAGTTATAAAGCCAGACTTCCGATTTAGGGAACAGAACGAGAAGCGATTTAGTAAACAATGGAGATACTGGTGAGGCAATGGTTTTGGCACGCCGAATCAGCAATTTAGGTGTTACCACCAGCAGATTTAAATGGATTAATTTGACTAATCAGCTTAACTATATCATTTAGGTCAATCTCAATTAAGCGAATATCCGAGGGTATAATAGAATTTATAGCAGGTTGGGGAGGACAATAATTAGTAGTCACATCATTGGTAGGATCAAGAAAAATAAAATAAAATTGGGAAGAAAATGCATTAAAATAAACACGGGAGAAGAATTCGTCACATCACCATATTTGAAGAAACTGGAGATTGCGTTGTGTGAGCAGTGGTGGCCCAGTGGTAACGGCCTTACGACGGACTTACGAGTTGTAGGTCGATCCCAAGCAGGCGCTTTACTCTGTGTAAATAATTTGACTACCACTGTTCCAAAACGGTGAAGGAAAACATCGTGAGGAAACCGGCATGTCCTAGAACCAAAAATTCGAAGACCATATGACATCTACCAAACCGCACTGGGCCCGCGTGGTAGATTGTAGCCCATTCCCTCTCACCGAGAGGAGGCCTGTGGCCCCAGCAGTGGGAACATTATAGGCTGATTATGATGGGTATTGCATTGGACTTAGATCGCTGATTCACAAAGCTCCAAAAGCGTTTAGGATTCTTTTCGATGAAGACTTCTGTATCAGCTAAGTAGTTGGTAGATTATTATACCAACTACTTAGCTTCGAGTTTATTAACCCGTTCACGTAAATTTTTAAAGGTCAACTTGTCTGAGAGTCTACCAATTCTGTCATACGTCTTAAAACGGAGATATTTAGCCTTCTCTTTAATCACGCGTTTAAATGCTCCCAGCATTTAAACGCGTGATTAAAGTAAGTACCAAATTGAGCTGTGCAAAACTGTCTTGGTAGGAACATACCTACTTTATTTCTTAAGCTAACATTGTATAATAAACGAACATACTTATTTTAAATATCCGCTATAGTAGCATAAAGGCTCTTTCAAACAGGCGCGACACGCGACGCGACACAAAGACCCCGCTCGTCGCGCGACGAGCGGGGTCTTTGTGTCGCGTCGCGTGTCGCGCCTGTTTGAAAGAGCCTTAAAAGTAGTTTACGGCGTCTCTTAGCGACATGTCAAAAAATATGTTCGTCCAATCTATAGCTGCTTTTTCCCTGTTATGGCCACAAAGTCGGCTGTACCGTATAGTTAACGAGTAAAGGGAGCGGGAGTTAAATAAGGGCACTCTGCGCAGTCCACGTCGATACTGACGGCCGGATGATATTTGTCGACAGGTGACAACGGCACCAAACATTCATACACTGAAACAATTTCATTACATAAAATTAAATCTAGAGTCTTACACATTATATACGTACTTACCTACAATTTAATTTAAACTCTTTATTAGTGGCTTTTGTGGACATGATAATTATTCAGATTTGTTACAGTTGTAATACCAAGCAATCATGTCATTTCGTTTAAAATTGTTTTTTATTTTTATTAATTTATACATAATCTTTTATGTGGATTCTTTTCTATTTTGTCAAGTTCGAGCAGGCACATGACAACCGCGAGAACACTCTATTTCTCGTTTTATCGTAATTTGTCTACGATTCTGACGTCATTCTAATGCCTAACATGACCGTAAACGACGAGTAAACTCGAAAAAGGCACTTTGACAATTCTCTATCGCGCAACGAGAGATCGATGTTGCAAATTATTCAAACAAATTATTTTTATGTTAGCAACATCGGCTTGAAGTTCAGAAATTTAAATTAGTGGCACCTATACACATTAGATAATCACCACAAATGACAAATGGGCCGACGATCATAATTTGACAAATCGAAGTTTATTATTGTAACAATCACCATAAAGTCATTGCAAATTTTGTTAACTATCACACTCACAAAAAGGACTAACGTTCAGATAAATTGGCAAATTCATTCAAATTCAAATTCAATCCAAATATTTTAATTCAGATAAACATCCATATAATGTTAGTAGTAGGTAGTATAACTTAGCCTAATGTTAGTATTAAATTAAATTAATAATAATAAACAAACAATGTACCATTGAACAGTTCGTCCAATAGAACACTAGATTATTTGTGTCTGAACGCTTACCCATCTTCCTAAGAGGGGAGAGTCCCACCGGTCTGAAAACATATTCAGGATGCCATTGGAGCAGGAGCACAAGCGCGCCATCATGGATGCGCATCGCTTCCGCATGATCGCGGCGAACCCATCGACGCGCGCTTCCATGAACATCTCTGACGCGCTACATTGCCACGGCAACCCCAAAAGCACCCTGAAAGCGTTATTGTACTGGACGCGCAGGTCGTTAAAGACTCGCTGGGTATACTTGGTCCACAGGCTGCACGTGTAAAACGATTGGCAAAGCGTTATCTTTACAGAATTAGTACAGCGTGCAAACCTGCGGGCCAGCATGTTGCCACGGACAGCTAGCGACCTGCGCTCCCTGTCTAAGTCTACATTATCTTTTAAGTCATCAGTGATCCAGTGACCCAAATACTTAAACTTTGAAACCCGACCTAAAGGAGACCCAGAGAGTTAGAGTTCAGGCAGCTGTTCGTAAGTTATAGTACCCGATTTAAAAACCAACCATTTCCTCTTATCGGTATTGTACCCCGTGAGCCACTGCATAAATTTCACAAATTTTAAGAAGCCTTCTCATTGCACCGATAGATGGGCTTAACAGCACCATATCATCAGCGTAACTGATGTTGTTTACGCAAACACCGTCCACGTGACAACCGATTGCTACCGAGCCAACCCATCAGTTTGTTTATGTACAGGTTAAAAAGACGGGGACGGGAACCCCACATTCCACCCCACAATCCAGCCCATACATATCAGAATATGAGCCTGACCACTTAACTGTATTCTTTTGACTACTGTACCAATATCTAAACAGTGATCTCACATCAGCCGGGACAGAAGTCTCGTGAGTGAGCTTATGCCAGAGCAGGTCATAATTGACCAGGTCGAAAGCCCTCGATAAATCCAAAAAACATGCTATTACAGGAGTATTTCTGACTGTATAATATTGGACAGTCTGCTTCAGACATAAAATTGCACTCTCCGTTGACAAGTTCGGACTAAATCCAAACTGACCATCCTCGAGAACGATATGTTTAGCTAGAATCTTATCAAGCAGACTATCCAATACCTTAGCACAGACAGTGGCAAGCGATATCGGCCTATAGTTGGAGATATCGGAGGCATCACCCGTCTTATTTTTTATCACTGGCACAACAATCGTATTACTAAGTTTCACAGGTAACTTAGACCAAGGTTAAAAATCATAGCAAGTACTCGCGGTAAGTTTACCCCAGCGTACTTAAGATGCTCTACGCTGAGACCGTCGTGACCGGGGGTTTTTCCCTTCACCATGTTCTGTATCCTTCTCGCGATCTCTGTAGCGGAGAACCTGAGAGGGGGAGCCACGGTCACGGCCGCCCCAGCGCACACAAACGCAAGCCTACATTAAAATGTTTTTGAAAAGCATTAGCTATATCAGTGGGATCGCTCATGCCCGCGACGCTCACCAGCGTCCCCGACCTATGTTTTAATTTAATAGTTAATTTCCAAAAGTTATTAAATTGTTTACTTTCATGACATATCCATTTTAATTTTCTCAAAAGATTGCGCGATGTACACATATTTTCATAAATAAATCCAGAAGTAGGTTTGTTGTATTACAGCCACATTTGATAACACAGTCGGGCATCATGGTGAGCCTCGCGAACGTGTTTGTTCCACCCTACTACATCATTTCCTTTACTTACTTATACTTTTTAACAGAACCTGCATGAGTGAGTCCGGCTCCCCTTTTCAAAATACAAATCAACTCATTATACAACCTATCTATCACCAACCAATGCTCAGGTTTGTGACACATATTATCAGCACATTTACAAAATTCTGGAGGAAAATCTATTTGTTTTATGTTGCTATTACAGTAATCATAATACTTATTTATCTGTTCTAAATCCCTCTCACCCCAAACAACTTTGTTACAAAAAATATAGGATCCAATAATCTTAAGTTTAATTAGATTAATGTTATGTTAATAACGTAATATGGTTAGACACATAAACGCCGTACAAAATAGACGCACTATTCACCAAATGTCTGGCGGCGCGGCCTTAGTGACAACACAGTGATCAGCGGACGGACCGTTGGCGGAGCTAGTAAAAGTATGCGAGTCTTGAGTTAAAAGTTCAGTATCAATGCAAGACCATGATTGATCCGTACATGTTAACAGTAACTCACGTGAGAATCGTGTCCCTAGGTGCGCGTTAAAGTCTTCCAAAACAAAAACCGACTCCACTTCACTGCTCTCAATCACTAAGATAATCTCACTTAGACAACTCGTAAACTCAGTACGATTTTCGGCACAGTCAGTGGGCATGTACACACTAAATATTAGCAAAGACCGCTCGCCCTGTGCTATTTTAATACACACGACACGATCATTAGAACACTTAATAACCGATACCGACGCAAATAACGACTTCCTCCATAACAACGCCACACCTCCGTGCGGTCTACCAACCAGAACACCGGCAGAGATATCCACGGCTGATTTACCCGTGTACGGGAAGTCTCCATCAATGGAAGCTAGGAAGGGCACGTCGTGGGGCAGCAGCCAGGTCTCCTGTAACGCTATCACGTCTCGTGCCCATAATTGACGAACGCAATTAGCTGATCGAGTTATATTTTTACAGTTGAATGTACATAGTTTAACATTAGACATGCAACCCATTATATTGTTACGAGCTGGGTATGGGATAAATTAATTATTACCAATCAGACAATTAGATAACTTTATTAAACACAAAACACTTAAAACTTAATCACAAATACGCCACTGATCACTATTCACTTAGATATCGCACTTCTAGTTCACTTCGATTCGCTTCGTTGTATCGCCTAAATCAGACTGACTGACTCATCGTGTGTCGGCTCTCTGCTTTTATACCGCCAATATTCAAGAACATTCCAGCTATGTGTAGAACGGTTCCAGAAAAACATCAACAAATAAACATTACCAGGAAATACAAAAGTAGTAGGTATAAAAAATAATAACCTACTTGTACCGAATAAAGAAATAGGTACTTTATGCCCTCGGCGTACGGTCGAAATTACAATGACGAGTTCTAATATTGTTTATAAGTAGTTATCTACTTAACTTCAAACTAATAATAATGGAATGCTTCTCGAAGTTTTTAGCGCAAACACACTGTAATCCGTGCTTTCTCGAAAGATCTCGTACGTACGACGTAACACTGCCCCCTCCTTAGACATGCTCGTCCCGAGCATCATTAGCTCCGTAGTATCGGGCCAATCGGTCTACATGAACAATCTTAGGCGCACCTCGTAGACCCTTCTGTATTCGGTAGGTGACATCGTTGATCCTAGTCACGACTCGGTATGGTCCATCCCAATTTGCTTGCAATTTCGGAGACTTCCCCTTGCTCCGCATTGGGTTATGTAACCACACCAGTGAACCCTCGTCGAAACCCCTACTGTTTGCCTTGCGGTCATAACGGGTCTTCATCTTCTCAGACATCTGTTGGCCGGATTGTCGGATATGCTCATAAACATCATTCAACTTGTTACGCAAATCATTTGCGTAATCTGTTACACTACGTGGAGCATCAGGGGGAGCTCCAGTGATTAAATCTGCAGGCAACCGTAATTCTCTTCCAAAGTTCGCGAAGGCTGGCGTCACAGTCGTACTTTCGTGGACTGCGCTGCGGTAGGACAGCAGAAACGGCTGTATGTGCTTGTCCCAATCCCTCTGCCTGCTTTCCACGACTTTTGCCAGATATCTCTCCAACGTTTGGTTGAATCGTTCCACCATTCCATCAGATTGTGGGTGGTAAGAGGTGGTTCTGGTTTTGTAGGTACCCATCAATCGACAAGTTTCCTGAAATACTTGCGATTCAAAATTCCTGCCTTGATCGCTGAGTATTTCTAAGGGTACTTCAAAACGACAGAAAACTTCCTGAACTAATTTATCTGCGACAGTTGTAGCTTCTTGGTTAGGAATGGCGAAGACTTCTGGCCACTTTGTGAAGTAATCCATGACCACCAGGAAGTACTTGTTTCCATTCTCACTTTCTGGAAATGGTCCCGCAACGTCTAGTGCTATCCGTTCCCAAGGGGCTCCAACGTTGTACACTTTTAATGCACCTCGGCTGCGTGTGTGGGGTCCTTTCACGGCCGCACAACTGGTACATTTGCGACACCATTCCTCCACATCATCTCGACAGTGGATCCAGTAAAAGCGTTCTCGAATTTTTAGTAGAGTCCTTTTTACTCCCATATGTCCTCCTGAACATCCATCATGGTAGAGCCGTAGAACATCCGGTACCTTAGCTTTAGGGACAACCATTTGTAGATGACAGCTGTCCCCTCGAGCGTTTTCCCATTTACGGCACAAGACTCCATCCTGGCTCACCAAGCTGTTCCATTGCGCCCAATAACTCTTCGTGATGGAACTCATCGCAGCCACATCACTCCACTTAGGTTTAGGAGCACCAGCTTTGACCCACTCGAAGATCGGTTTGATGTCCGAGTCATTTTGCTGAGCCTGCTGTAGGGTTTCCTTCCATTCATCGCTGAGATCTGTTCTAAGCATCCTCACGGGCACTACTTCCTTAGTCTCTTGCCTAGCACAGTGCTTACAGTCTTCGGGACAAGGTCTTCTTGACAAGGCGTCTGCGTTACCGTGAGTTCTCCCACTGCGATGTTCAGTTATGAAGTCAAACTCTTGTAGTAGTTCAATCCATCTCGCCACTTGCCCCTCTGGATTCTTAAACTGTAATAGCCACTTCAATGCAGCATGGTCAGTTCGTAATTGGAATTTACGTCCCAGCAAATATTTACTGAAGTGCTGCAATGTCTTTACTACGGCGAGTAGCTCCCGTCTTGTAACGCAGTAATTTCTTTCTGGTTTGGATAAAGATTTGCTGAAGTAAGCTATCACAACCTCTTGGTCTCCTTTCCGTTGAGACAGCACGCCCCCAATTCCAGTATTACTTGCATCGGTGTCAACTATGAAGTCATTTTCAGTGTCAGGATATCCCAAAATAGGTGTATTGCACAGACGTTTCTTTAATTCCTGAAATGCGACGTCGCAGTTCTCGTCCCAACAGAATTGCCGCTTTTCCTCAGTGAGTTTGTGCAGAGGTTTCGCAATGTCGGCAAAATTCTTGACAAACCTTCGATAGTAGGAGCACAAACCCAGAAATACTCTGACCTGTGTCTTGTCTTTCGGAACTGGCCAATCCTTGACGGCGATTACTTTTTCTGGGTCTGTTTGAACACCTTCCCCCGAAACTATGTGTCCTAAAAAGTTTACTTGTTGTCTGAAAAACGAGCACTTTTTCGGACTTAACTTGAGATTTGCTGTTTGGATTTTCGACAGCACTCGGTTGAGGTTTTTAAGGTGATCTTCAAATGTACGGCCCACGATGATAATGTCATCTAGATATACAAGACATGCATCTCCAATCAATCCGGCGAGTACTTGCTCCATCAACCTTTCAAACGTCGCAGGAGCATTGCACAAACCGAATGGCATAACTTTAAACTGCCACAACCCTTTTCCTGTTGAAAATGCAGTTTTCTCCTTATCCTTGGGGTCTATTTCTACTTGCCAGTGCCACTTTTCAGGTCAAGTGTGGTAAACCACTTCATACCAGGCAGCGTATCCAGTGTGTCATCGATCCTAGGCAGCGGGTAGCTGTCCTTCTTCGTGACGTCGTTCAGTCGTCGATAATCCACACAGAAGCGCATACTGCCGTCCTTTTTCTTTACCAGGACCACAGGAGAACACCATGGACTCGATGAAGGTTCTATAACACCGTCCTTCACCATTCCCTCAATCATGGTTTCCACCTCTTTTTCTCGTGCAACTGGCAGTCTTCTTGGTCGCTGACGGATTGGTAACTCGTTGCCTGTATTAATCTTATGCTGAACAAGTCCAGTTCTCCCTATGTCAGCATCGTTTGAAGAGAAAGTGTCGGCGTACTGAAGTAACATCTTCTTAGCCTTGTCCATTTCTCCTTTAGTTAAATCGCAGTTTTCCAAAAGCGTTGACACGTCAAATTTTGCACTACCAATTTTATTTCCGGTAGGCGGATCCTGCAATTGACGCATCCAAGCTACTTCCTCGCAAGTACCGATTAAGGTGCCCTTCTTGATCACATGCTCCTTGTCACTTGGATTCAGTATGCGTACTGCTGAGACGTTGGTGGCCTTGACCAAAGTACGTGCCATCTTCCATGGGAAGTCATTGTTCACCCTTTCTATCAGAACACTTCGATCTTTGTGTCTAGAATTCTGTGGTAAACTAATTGGCACAATTGTTTCTGATCTGCGAGGAAGAACAATCTCTTTCAAGCAGTACACTTTTCCTGATGGTGCACCTTCCATGAAGACTTCATCTGAACCACATTTCAATACTCCTTGATCAACGTCGATCTCGCAACGATGTTTCCGCATGAAGTCTAAGCCCAAGATGCAATCGTCCACTATATCGGCCACGATGACATTGTGCTGGTAAGTTCTATCACCCAATTTTAACTCCACCTCCTTCTTGCCTCGGACGATTATGTGCTGACCGGTAGCTGTTAGTAATCGTATACGGTCGTGGTTATCGACGTAGTCCCCAAGAAACCGACTTGCTAGGTGAGAATTGACGACCGTGTGAGAAGCTCCAGTATCCAACGTCAGTTTGCATGGTGTTCCGTTGACTTCGCCTTTGATGGTCAGGCTGTTCCCATCATGTGCTTGCGAGATCAAGATTCTCGGGGCTCTTTCAATACCAGCCAGCACCCGCCCCCCAGTCCTGGCATTTACTCGTTTCCCTGCTGTGGCTGGGCAGTCACTTCAGCCACCCTTCCCTGCTGGTCTTCTCTCGGGGTGCTGCGCTTAGGACAGCTTGACCGAAGATGACCCCTTTCTCCGCAAGTGTAGCACCTAGGACTGTACCCTTGCGGCCGGTCGCGTACAGGTGATGCTACAACCTCCCTGACGCGGTGCGTTCGGTGGTCCTGCCTCACTGCCTCTACTTCTAAGGCATGGGCCAAGGCGTCTTTCAGCGTCTCATGATGCCCAAGTTTCACAGCGGCTCTAACTTCTAGGTCGCGTATTCCATCAACGAACGCTTGTACCAGATTCCCATCGATAAGTGCAGGGGCAGACTGGTATGCTTTCCGAACCAGCTTTTCAACTTCGAGGGCCCACTGCTGTAGGTTCTCGGCACTACGTTGAACACGATCCTTCAACTTAGCACGAAATACGTGCTCCAGGTGCGCGTCGCCGTATCTGGACTCTAACGCCTCCAGCAGCTGCTCGTAGGTTACGTTCTTGCCGAGCGCCTCAAGAATGTTTAGGGCCTGGTCTCGGAGGCCCAAGGTGAGCGCGGTCATGGCTTGCGGTTTTGACCATCCATTCGCCTTCATAACGGCCTCAAATTGAATTTTATAAGCCGACCACGAAGATGTGCCATCGAATGGAGGCACCTTAAAGCCCCGCGCTGAAGGTGCAGCAACTACTGAAGCTACAGTCACGTCTCCAGTCTTCAGTTCCCCCAAAGCCTTCTTCACCCCAGCGATCTGAACTTCGGCTTCTGAGAGGCGATTCTCGTGCTGCTGTACCTGATCCTTCATCACCTTTAGGTCTGTGCCAAAAGTTGCATGAAGATCCTTTATGAGGAGCATCTGCTCGTCTTAGCGGCGGACCTGCTCCTCTTGGCGGCGGACTTGCTCCTCTTTGTCTCGCTGCAACTGCTCTTCCAACCGGCGAGCCTGCTCCTCTTGACGGCGAGCCTGCTCCTCTTGACGGCGAGCCTGCTCCTCTTGACGGCGAGACTGCTCCTGTAGCAGCGCCATTAAAGCTGACAAGTCTGGCGCCATTGATGCTGTAGAAACTGCGGATGGGCCAGCGACTGGCACTGACGTAGGCTGGACACCACCCGGTGTCTGTGTTGGAGAATGTCCAAACCGCTTTTGGTCCATGTCCTGCTGTCGCTGACTCCTGGTACGGATACCGTCTGTGTCGTCCTTCGGTAGAATTGGCATAATTTATCCCTCACTTCTGACACCAAATTGTTACGAGCTGGGTATGGGATAAATTAATTATTACCAATCAGACAATTAGATAACTTTATTAAACACAAAACACTTAAAACTTAATCACAAATACGCCACTGATCACTATTCACTTAGATATCGCACTTCTAGTTCACTTCGATTCGCTTCGTTGTATCGCCTAAATCAGACTGACTGACTCATCGTGTTTTTTTTTTTTTTTTTTTTTTTTTTTAACGGGCATCTCGCAGTTTTGACCACTAAGGTCTTGGCTGCTTAACCGGACTTTCCTGTGGGTGCCTTAAGCTGCTACACTCAAAGCCTCCAGCCAGGGGCAAAATACTAAACTAAATTAAAACTAGGCGAACGCTCGCTAAGGGCACCCCCTGTGGGTTACGAACCTCGGCTTAGGGCGTCGCTGAGGGGAGGACAGCAAGAAGGGACAGGCTGGATCAAAATTGGTTTATATCATGATTATTAAGCGGGGTAGTTTTAAAGCTACGTGCTCAGCGGCAACAACTTGCTGGCACCTCGTTTTCGAGCAAGGGTCGGGGAGGAGTATCAATTAATCAGGGACACGGTCGCGATCGCAAAGGACCTCGGCGGCGAGGTCGGAATGACGGGAGGCGTCTGTTTTTGTATATTGTACTGGTGGCCCTATTCTGCTCTTCGAGGAGTGTGATGGGATCATCAGGGTCGGAAAGTACATGCCGCGGACGGCGGATCTGACTAATTCTAGACGGGACATAATTGGCTGCTTCGACAACCAAGGGGTTACGATGTCTAGGAGCGGAGTCAAAGTAACGCTTGGACATGCGTTTTAGGAACTGGTGAATCGTAGGGATTCTACAGTCGAGATGGAGGATCTCGTTTCTGACATAGAAGGGAGCTCCCGTGGCTTTACGGAGGAAACGGTTCTGCAAAGCTTGCAACCTATGGATGGAATGGGACTTGGCGTGGGCGAATACTGCACCCGCATAGGTCACAATGGGTCGGATACATGATGTATAGATGCGCAGTTTGCACTTAAGTGACAATTTGCTGCGTGCATTTAGAACGAAATGGAGTCTACCTAGAGCGAAAGCGGCTCGCGAACGGACCGTCTTTATGTGCTCAAAAAAAGAGAGATGATGATCTAGGATAACACCTAGGTATTTGGCGCGCCTAGCCCAAGGGATAGGTTTGCCGAACATGGTGATAGGTCGGGGGAAAGGGGGGGGGTCTAGTTCTCGGTTTAGAAAAGCTAACCGCTTGACTTTTGTCGGGATTTACTTCTATTCGCCATTTTCTAAACCAGGCGCCAAGGTTGTTGACAGCCCTTTGGAGGTTTAGCAGCATCGTAGCTGAATTTCCCTTACAGATGATCGCTGTATCGTCTGCGAACAGAGCCAACTGCGTCGATCTGTGTTTGGGGATGTCGCTGGTGAATAGCGTGAAAATGAGGGGGGCTAATACTGAGCCCTGAGGGACTCCTGCCCTTATGGGGCGGGGGGAGGAAAGGGCTCCTTCGATGCGGAAGCGAAAGGTGCGATTCGACAAATAGTCTCGTAAGATGAGCACGAGACGATCCGGCACACCGAGTTTGTAGAGCTTATAAATTAAGCCGTTGTGCCAGACTTTGTCAAACGCCTTTGCTATGTCGAAGAATACTACGCTCGTTTGTCGGCCATGGGTGAGAGCACCGCTGATTAGCTCGACAATACGATGGACCTGATGCACGCTAGAGTGCTGAGTTCGAAAGCCGAACTGTTCGTTGGGGATGAGGCCCTTGGTCTCTGCATAGTCTCTGAGACGCTTATAAATAAGCCTCTCATAGATCTTGCCTAGAACCTTGAGCAGACTGATGGGCCTATAACTGGATGGCTCGTTTTTGGGTTTTCCGGGTTTAGGGATACCTATGACAGTGGCCTCTTTCCACGTCTGGGGAAAAATGTTGTTGCTTAACGCACCATTGAAGATGGTGGTCAAAAGCATAATTAAGTGAGCTGGGAATAGTTGGACCACCCTATTGGTGAGTCCGTCTGAGCCGGGGGCTTTACGATTTTTCAGACCTTTGATAATCTCATGTACCTCATCTGGTTCGATGGGGGGCAGGGGAAAATCAGGGTCTTCAATGGGAGGGATAGAGGCTCTACGTTCGACTTCGGCGTCGACCTCATCGAGGTGAGCTTTGTCTACTGGTAGGGTACTGGGAGAGCATTGGGCTTCAAGACTGTCGGCTAGGCACTCGGCTTTGTCGATGTCATCGAAGGCTAATGTTTTGTCCGGGCGGACTAAGGGGGGCATATGGCCTGAGTGAGGGGATCTAAGTTTTCTCTGGAGTTCCCAGAAGGCAAGGTGGGTAGGCTCAAGGTCACTCAGCATCTTGTCCCAGCCCGTTTCACGCAGCTCCGCCATACGTGTCCTCACAGTTCTCTGTAAGTAGCGCATGTGGGCTTTGTTAGCGGCGCAGGGAAAGCTGCTGTAGGCACGGACAGCTGCGTTCTTCTCAGTCAGCAGGGCGCGCGCATCGTCCGGGAGTTTCAGGTAACAGGGATCTGTTGCCGGAACCTCCCTTGAGCAATCGCTCAGGACGGTTTGCACGTGCTCCGTGAGTGAGTCGATCGCAGCTGTCGTGTTAGCGACAGAGTCAAACTGGTCCGGAATAGAGTCTAGTAAGGGGGACGTGTTGGATTTCAGCTTTTCGCTTACTTTCTTCCAGTCCGTCACCTTTCTAGTGGGGAGAGGGTGGTTAGGGTCAGAGGGACCTATGCGGGATACAAGATGGAAGATTACTGGGCGGTGGTCAGAGGTAAGCTCGTGCACCGTTTCTATTGAGTCAAGTCGTAAGTTAACGTTCTTAAGGAGCGTTATGTCAAGGACGTCAGGGGTGTAATTTAACATATGGGGATAGTAAGTGGGATTCATCGGAGCGACTCATCGTGTGTCGGCTCTCTGCTTTTATACCGCCAATATTCAAGAACATTCCAGCTATGTGTAGAACGGTTCCAGAAAAACATCAACAAATAAACATTACCAGGAAATACAAAAGTAGTAGGTATAAAAAATAATAACCTACTTGTACCGAATAAAGAAATAGGTACTTTATGCCCTCGGCGTACGGTCGAAATTACAATGACGAGTTCTAATATTGTTTATAAGTAGTTATCTACTTAACTTCAAACTAATAATAATGGAATGCTTCTCGAAGTTTTTAGCGCAAACACACTGTAATCCGTGCTTTCTCGAAAGATCTCGTACGTACGACGTAACAATATGTTTGTTATATTTTCAAGACTGTGCTGCTTATTTACTTTTATTGTATTTTTCTTAAAGTAAATAAACTGTCTAAACCGTATACCCTCGGGCCACGTTTTGTCATCTAAAAATATATTTAATTTGTATTTTGAGACAAACAATTTAAAGGCATTATACGGTCTTTCAGATTTCGTACTGATTTTCTGAAGCTATACTATTTGAGTCTTATTTTGTATATAATCACAATATCTTTTTCAGTAGTCTCTTTGTCAACATTAGTAATAAAAAGCGGAATTTTTGAATCAGCAGCCCTAAAATTAAAATTCGCATTTGGGCTTGCGGTTCCCGTTTTTCCCTCGAACTGATTCTTTGACCTTTTATTTTGAACCACCGTCCAACCGTCTTTAGAACGACTTTTAGGCCATTCTCCTTGCATTAATACTTCCACCATAGTTTTATTACTCTGCATTGATTCTATTTGATTTGTATTCATGTCATCCGTGTTTTCTCAGAATGTCGAGTTAATTGGCGTGGTAGCAGAATCAACGACAGCCGGTAGCACCTGTGCATGAGAGTGAACGAGAGAGCGATACTTCGGTCCGTCATCTTCACTTGTTAGCTGAGTTTGCGAAAGTGACTCAGAATCGCTCCGCTGAGAATTTTGTGAAGGAAGGTATGGCGACAATCCAAACGGTCCGCTGTTTAAGTTATACCCTCCACTTCCAATTTTATTTACATTAGAGTTAAATATCGGGTTTAGTGACTGATTAGTAGATGATTGTATGATATTATTCGCTTTCAGGGCCACTTCAAAGTCGTTCTTGGTGACAAAATTATTTTTAATATCATTTAATTCCGCACGCAAAATTAACAGGTCCTTTAGTACTTTCGTGATGTCTACGTGGTCGAAACACACAGGGGGCAGTTTATGTAGCTCGTAGGCGACAAGAACCGGCAATTGATCGGGGTCTATAGTTTTGAAAACCGCTATCATGTCTTCTAAATCCTTTTTATTTTATTTTCGCCTTGACTTTAATCGTTTACCAATCTTTGTCGTGCTGCACAACAATTTCTTTGCCTCGTCGATTTCCTCCTTGGAAAACGCAGACACACATATTCTTATGAGACTTTCGTTATCCATCACGTCATGTTTATTACGAATATACGCAAGGACTTCCGAAATCACCACATTACAGTTCGCACACTTAATCGTATCGACGGACATTATCGCGCAATCACACATCTGTGACCACTCGCCTAGAACTCGCTCGCGCGGGAGACTGATATTACAATATAACCATAAAAATTGTTAATCACCCCCTTAGGAAATAAACTGGTGATTTTAGTAATTATGTTGCGAAGGTTTGATATAGCCATACAGCTATAATCCCTAGATTTCGTTAATAACCATAGTTGGTAAAGTGACTGGTTATTATTGAAAGTAAAAGTCATCTAAGTAATATTGCTCCACCAAGGTTTCTCTCGCGGCCGCGAAAAGGAACTCACACCGGTGTACACCCATATTTCATGAGCCTACAATAAGTAAGACTATGAATCTGCCATCTTATTTTCGAGTTTTATAATTAATCATAATTTTGTCTTTTGTCTATCGTCGTCAAAATCGAGGAAGACTAAATACGACAAAATGATAAAAAAAACGTTTATTATCTCGTGTTGAATTGTCAAAAATCGAGATAACTAACGTGTCATGTTAGGGTTTGTCGACAAAACATCCAATTTGACAGAACAAGTCGAGTATTTTGTATGGCGTAGCTGTCACAAAATGATAAAAATACAGAAATAGACAAAAATTAGTCACGCGAGAGTGGATAATTGTCGCGTGTGTCATGTTAGGCCTGCTTGTACTTGTTGAAAGTCCCTACACTGTCCTCCCATGACTATTAACAATGTTATTTGAAAAAAATTTAAAAGCCAATTATTTTTAAAAGAGTAACCGTGGAATTTCTTGCCGGCGCTTCCATTGGAAGCGACCAATTGCAATTGTGTACCTAGCTTCTAAAGTTTCAAGGACTGGCCGCGTACGTCCAGTTTCCTGATTCAGAATTCCGTGAGACTAGCGCAGACGTTAGATTTTTTTTCCCTTTTGTTTCCGAAAAGAACGTCAGGTTTTTCCCGTTCGGAAAATGTACGAACGTGTCCCCAGTTGAACATTTATATGTAAGGCAAGCATTCAGGTTTCCGAATCAGGAAACCATACGTATACGACGGCCAGCTTGAGTGCCCATGTAGGTTTATGTGAAATAAAAATGATTTTTTTTACAACATATTCATTTAATATTCCGTTATATGGACTGAACCCAAAAAAATATAAGTAAACATCTTAATCAGCACACCGCACTCGTCACTTACTGAACCAGGCATAGTACAGGCTGGCAACACCGATATAACAGCACATTTTACGAATAGCAACATTTTATTGGTCCGGTTATTAGTTAAGAAAGTTGAATTAGCATAAGATTGGAGAGCAGCACTAATAACAGATAAATGACAGTAATACTACCGATAAGCGAGATATTATTGTAGTAAAGATTGTAATGATCTCGTGGAGTGACGTCATGCGGACAGACAGACGGACCGACTGCGGCCTGTCCACCACAATACGACTGATACAAACTTATGATGATGAAAACCGTTTGAAAATCCGTTTTTGAGTTTATATTTTATTATTGTTTATATCCGTTTTTAAGTTTTTGAGTTTATCGCGTTCAGACAGACAGTATGTCAGATGTCTGCCTGTCTGTCTGAACGCGACAAACTCAAACTCTTTTATCTTTCAGAATTTGATAAAAATTTCATTGTTATTTCCGAAGCTATTTTGCCCAAAAAGCTAGTAAAAGCTAGTAATTTATATTAGAAAATCTTTTTAATGTACAGTGGGCTGCATCAATTGGGTACCCCAGTTTTATTAAAATTTTAATACAACTGGGGTACCCAATTGATGCAGCCCACTGTAACCCGGTGCCATGTCACTTGTAAGAATAAGGATTTTTAAAATAGACACGCAGAATCGATTTGTTTGAAGGATTTATATGAGAATCTGAGTTTTAATTGATTATATAAAAATAATAGAAGTTTTCTTAATAACGATTCGTCATGACAATAACTTTAAATTTTAATTACTTAAATGTAATTTAGCTGAAGTATTAATTAACGAAACGAACATGTTCACAAATAACGCAGCGCGACTTTAAATGTTATAAAACCGATTTAAATGATTTAGATACAATAAAGCATACACCTTTAAATTTAAGGACCGCGAGTGTTATGCCGTACATGTTTTGTAGATAAACAGCAAAACATGCCCAAGAATTAATATTTTATATTTATTCTAATTAGGTACCTACTTACTGTGCACATATATTAATAAGCAGTTTTTATTATTGTTAATATTCTCTCCGCCATTAATAATAGCTTCGACATTTTAATGCCAAATAATAAATTGATGAATCAATTCAAGAGAAATAATGTCACGCTTCACCAGTTCAAAGGGGCTCTCACTCGCGCCGAACGCGTTGATTGAGTACAATAAGCACAATTTAAAGGAGTGTGAGAGGTGTTTGTGCGGCGGGCGTGTGTCTGCTCTGAATAGTAAGCGACCCTCGGTGGACGTGCCACGTCGCCCAATGTGAAGCTGTGCCCTAATCTAAGGTAGGTACAAGAACACAAGTGCACACAGCACACTGCCACTAATCGGTCATTTACTTCAGCGAGTCGTGCACCTATGTGTAGCGGAGCTGCGGAGTGCACGTTCGAATTCATTAGGTTCGATCCGTTTGGCCGGAGTGCGGACCCCGTTACCGGGCAGTCGTAACGTCGGGCGGCGCCGCCGCCGGTGACATCGTTATTCGATAAGTAACTTTTACATTCGCCCGCCATGGGACGCTCCGGGTATCGTCCTGTATAGAATCTTATCACTCTGCTCCCTCTGAGCTCTGTCACGTACACGCGAGTGTCCGATAAAATGTCGTGTGTATACCCATGTACCGCGGCTTTGCGGGAACATGGTTTTACAATAACGTGAAGTTGCTCCCTCTATTGTTCGGGTAACTGCCATACCTGGCGAGACCTTCCAGTCTCGCCAGGTACGGGGGGACATATTTTGGAGGAGGCTCACATGAACTATGAATACGGCACTACGGAACATAAACGTCAGTTCGTGGAAATAAGATGCATTTCCTGGCAGAAGTGCAGCAGTATTTGTAGACGATGAAGTAAGATTTATAACATTTCATGGGCACTATGCAATGTTTAAAAGCATTACATTTTTGTTACAGGTAACATGCTGTGAGCGATACCTACAGAAAACATCAAATTTTATGGTTGTTCGCTGCAAACTCTTGTACTTGTCGATGTCTGAACACTCTGAACACAGAGACTATTGTGTGACTGTGTAGCTTGTACTGTTACCTTTATTTCAGTCACCCTCCACCGAAATGTACGGAAATGCAACATTGACCGCATTTAAATTCCTGAAGAAAATATCGGCTTTTTCATAAATTTTGGTGACACAGCAACGATTATTCTTCGTAACGATTTTTTTTAATGCAGCCAGATTACTTATCTCTACTTTATGTATGTTATTTTATAGTTTACTTAGCTAATTCAGTTTTAGCACATAATTTTCCAAATTCAAAATTTGTAATGCATTGCTAGACGAGAACCGATAGCTGTAAACCCCATTTTCAGGAACTAAACATTTTATCCCTACCCTGTCTCTATATTTTTGAAATTTGTAAATACGTGCGTAAGTACCCAGAATTTTTTACAAAAAGAGAGGACATACAAAAGAAAATTATTTTAAGACATAAAAATAGACTAAACTTACCAAAATCGCGACTAAAAATGCACTCCAATAGTACCTTTGTCATGTCCATAAAAATTTATAATAAGTTACCCGAAATAATAAAGAATTTAAATAAATATAATATCTTTATCAATAAATTTAAACTTTTTCTACCTACTATAGTATAAGCAAATCCTACTATAGTATAAGCGAATATCTACTTAAATGATAAATTATAGGTAACTTCAAAACTAGGTATCCATTTTTATCTACAAATACTCATAATACGCAAAATATATAATAATAAATAAAAATAATAATAACTAAATAAAACAATAATTAATAATGAATATGAATCATTTTTAAAGTAAATGGTTATTCTAATGTTACTAAATAAATAAACGTATATAATTTATAAAACAATAATTATAATTCTTAAATTGAATTCTGTATTAATAAATATATAACTTACTAACTACTTAACTAATAATACAATTTGCCACATTAAACGACCAGTGCTCTTCCTCCTCTCTCCTACTTGACCTATATGCTGTGCCCGACAGGGTCCATAATTGTGACTAATATAATCACTTCCCTACCAACCATATACATTATGGTACGCAATAAAGAATTTGAGATTTGAGATTTGAGAACAACTGCCGACAAGCTGTCATGCAGTTTGGCAGATTTTATGTATTTAATTGTTAATGATTTTGATGAAATAAATAAAAACAAAATATCAAAAGTATTTTGAAATCTCATTCTCTTCCGCACCCCACCTAGGTACAATGTCAGGATAATCAGGATCTAGGTAGGATAGGTAAAAGTCAATTATTTTTAAACGATTTTAATCGTGGAGGTTTCTTGCCGGCTCTTCTCCATAGGAAACGACCAATTGGAACCTTGCACCTTCTGACGTTTCATAAATGCCTATTAGGGTTGGAAAAAAAAAACAGTTTTTTTATTTTTCATTTTATAAAACAAACAGTTCAAAATGTTTTAAACATGAGTTCTTTTGTTTTTTTTTTTCATTGACCGATTTATCAAATTTATTATTAACATAAATCGATCAGGCCTAATATAATTAATTTTATAATTTACTTAAGGAAACGTTTACAAAAAACGATCGCAATCACAACAACGGCAACGCTCTAATCTTTGAACATACTTTTTTTGTAATCAATATAAGTAGGTAAGTATGTAACACAGAAACTGAACCACCCGTACACTCTGTACGTTTAGAATTGCGAATTCCGATTTTCGTTCTTAGATGTACTTTTACCTAAAGGTATATTTAAATATGGGAAAGTCCCCAAAATTATTGCGGGGAATTATCTCTTTTCGACAAGTGACGAAGTATAGAATACATAGGTAAGATGGACTTTATTCAAATAAGGGGAATCCCGAAAATAGTTGCGGGGAATTATTTCATTTCGACCGGCGACGAAGTGTATAAAACTATAATTTAATTAATTAATTAATTTAATTATATTAATTTCTCTTCGAGCTATTTCAAGTCCTAAAAAATTATCTTTTCATTTATTTCCATTCATACGCGATTTAAAACCATGACTTTTTTTTGCTTAATGTTTAGGACATTATTTTAAACTTGTCTTATACTGTGATTTAAAACACTTAATAAAAAATAAATTTTTTCAAACTGTTTTAAAACAACTTTTTTGTTTTATGCCAACCCTGATGCCTGTGTACATACCTACTGAGGTTTATGTGAAATAAAATATTTTGATTTTGATGGTCACAGCATATCCCAGTCACGCCTCCCATGTTGGAAGTGTTTTGTTTCAGAAATGAATGTGAGAAATAACAAAAGAGTTCTGTATTTGGTAATTGTCTCCAGTGGCACGTCACCTGCCGCCGAGAATGCGGATGACGGCGGCCACCATAACAGTCGCGCTCGGCAATAGCTCCGCAGTACCGCGCCTCGCCGGCTGCTGCTCGCGTTCTTGCGCACATTCTTCACCCACATAACTCCACACATCTTAGTACTCTAGCATCTTTCCATTGATCTGCGATTTCCAGGAACTTCTAACTACCTAACTTCACACATAAGACAAGTTTGAGAAGAACGAATGTCGGAACTTTATAAGTACGTCTACCTAGCCCTTTTTTTTGGGCTGGGAAATCATCTTCTCCCGCTCTGGGCGGAGCGGGAGGGCGTGTCAGACTTTTACTGACCCGTGTTCCACAAAAAACCCACCCGTGTTCCTTCGGTTGCTCTGTTGCCGGGGGCCACGATCTCCCTTTCGGTTTTCTTCGCAACCCCGACAGGCATCGGCCCTAGCGGACCCCGTCAATTCTGCTGACATCTCTTTAAGGCGCGCGTGGAACACAACGCGCCGTCGACACGGGCCTGGTCCTTATCGGGCGGTGAGCTACCCGTTGCTCACCGTCGGCAACCCCGCGCCTACGGTGGCCGGAAATCGGCTTGCGATTCCCGACGCCCTGGGCGTCTCCTCCTGCGGCGGTTAGGGGCGTGAGGGAGCGAAATTTACCTCTCCCTCACGCGTTCCGCCTCCTCCTTCGCGAGCATTACCGCTTCGCAGAAGGAGGTGACGGCCTCCCATTTCATCTCGCTCCGTACCATGGCCTGAACCAGGGCCGGATGCGAGAGATCACCGCTGCCGATCGCCTCCACGAGGACACGGCGATGCTCCGCCCAAGCTGGGCAGACCTCCACCGTGTCCTCCGGGCGATCCACACAATGATGACACCCGGGCGTTTCCTCCCGCCTTATCCTATGCAGGTTCTCCCGAAACAGCCGTGTCCGGTGAGGACGCTGCGTCAGGCGGAAAGTGAGGACGCCGTGGCTCTCTAGCCACTCCTCAAAGAGGGGTCTTATCGCCGCAATTGTGGCGTGCCCAGCGCTGGGTTGCAACAATCGCACTCCCCATGACGCCATGAGATCCCGCCGGAGCTCTGTCCGCTGTGCCGTGATTTCTCGCGGCAGCGGAGTTAAGCCCCGGCGTTTCGCCTCCTCACGCCATTTCCAAATGTGCGTGAGGACCTTTGCCTCCAGATCCCATAGCGGTAATCCGGCAAGGAGGCTCGCCGCCTCGCAGGAGACCGTGGGGTATCTTCGAGCCAGCCGGATGGCCATGACCCTCTCGGACGCGTTCAACCGGTGGGCTGGCCGCAGCCTTAGTGAACGCACCCACACCGGTGCCCCGTAAAGGGCCATGGACCGCACGACCCCCGCGTAGGGCCTCCGGCAGGAGGCGTTTGGTTCCCCTAGATTGGGAAGGAGCCGATTCAACGCAGCCCCAGCCTGCTCCAGTCTGGGAGCCAAGCGTCGGAAATGTTCGACGAAATTCCACCGGCTGTCGAGGACGAGTCCCAGATATTTCATCGTCCACTCGACGTCGATATGAACCCCTCCTGCCATTACCTGGGAACCTGACGGTGGCGCATTCCGAGGTCCATGAAAATCCATGGCCTCGGACTTGTGCAGGGCCACTTCGAGTCCCAGCTGCCGGATCCTGTCGACGATTATCGCAACCCCGCGTGTCGCTAATTCGGCCGCCGCCTGGTACGACCCCCCCTGTGCCAGGACCAACGTGTCGTCAACGTAGCAAACGACGCTGACGCCGCTAGGGAGGTCGGCACGCAGCACCCAGTCGTATCCGATATTAATTTAGACACAGTTTTTAGTAATATCAGAAACCGAAAACAAAGCGTAAAAGCCCACAAATCAAAATAAACCATAAAAAAAGATCAAAATTACCAGATAAATCTATAATAAAAAATTGTCGTAACGGAGGTGACATGACAGATAAAACTAAGAAAAAATGCGTCACCTCCAATAAAACTAAGAAAAAAAGCGAATGAATATTAGAAAGAATGTTGACAAGATCAGCCACGAGACGAGCGCACCCACCACCTCCGGACTCGTCGCTCAGCTCCGCCTCGCTGCCGTCGGTACCCAGCCCCACCGTGAACGTTGTGAGTTTGTGACGACACCGGCCGCGGCAGTTGCGTCGAGCTCGAGTGACGAGTATTTTTCCCCATCGTCGTCGCCAACACCTGTACGTCGGCAGGGGAGAGGCCGGCCACCAGCGGGCTTGGGACCTCGAGGCCAACAGGCCCCGAACACCGGGTCCCCGCTGCCGGTGGAAATGGGTCGCGCATACGATGAACCCAGTCCATGAATGAAAATGTGATGCGCGAGTTAAGTGTGGTAACCCTACTACAATTAGCTTTGTCAGCAATACAGCTTCTTCCAAATCTAGTGAATAAGTAATTATAATGTAGGACATTGTCGTCACGCAACAATTGTCGTCTTAGCATAATTTAGCTATAAGAACCTTGTATCTTTAGGATTAGATTATTATTATCTTTACTGTCACTCTGTCAGTTAAATAAAGTTATTTTTAAACTCTCGGACTGTCGTTTACTTAATTCGCGCATATTATGGGGCTACCGAGGGAGGAATTAACCTTACAGCGTACCGAAGTCGGATGCTCTCTCTGTTTCAGGTGCTTGAACCTGCCGTCAACGTCTCGGCCCAACGATTGTCGGATCAAGTGCGCGTCATTCAACACAACCACAGGTTAGATAACGCTACACTTGATGGGATACTCTCGGAAATGCAGAATAGCTTTGCTAGTAACCCTCCACCATCCCAGAATGTTGTGCAGGCGTCTGCCGCGATTCCACGACAAGCAAACCAACATGAAGAGGAGGAGGACGGCAGGGCTATATCTCCAGATAACCTATGCAATGTGGAATTAAGGAGTGCACTGGAGGATGCGATTCGTGAGTCCCGGTTCACATCACCTGACCTTAGACCACGGCTACCACGTTTGTCCATGAATAAAAGAAACAGAGCACTGGTGTGTGCCCTGGATGCGATGTTACCAAATTTAATTGAAAGCAGCGCAAACCTTTGCGATACACACTCAATCTTGTATTGCACGGCTGTTACGGCTGTTACGGCTGTTGCTCGCGTCAAATTCCGAAATACTGACCGATCTGTACGACCGAAACCCATCGCACCAGCTTGGCAGAGCAGGATTGAGTGTCGTATTCATGAGGCCAGGGTACTCATCGGGAAGCTCATCTGCTTCAGGGAGGCAATACACGCCCAAGGGTGATGCGCTTTGTGAGGCGGGCATTCTTGGGAACTAGTATCCCCGAGAATATGTATCCCATGTCACAGAGCGCATCGACTTCTTGAAGCAGAAAGTTTATGCATGGGCAAACCGTATCCGCGGTACATGCGAAGAGTGGATCGGTACACTCAGAACCGCATGTTCCAAAGCGATGAAAGGTGGGTATATAAAACATGTGAGGGCCCACTCCCAATCAAGGTGTGACTGACACGCGTCTACCGGATAGTGATGCCATGAAAGCTTTTTGGCGAAGCATTTGGTCGGTGCCTGTCAGTCACACTGAGGGTGATTGGAAGCGTGTTGTTGAGCAGGCGTGTGATCCAATACCACACATGGAGGCCATTAGCATTACTCCTCTGGATGTCGCTCGTGCAGTCCAGCCGTTGCCTAGCTGGAAATCTCCAGGACCGGACCGACTGCACAATTTCTGGCTTAAATGGCTACAAAGTCACATGCCTGCTTAGCCACGCATTTCCAGTCATCTTTAGACACTGGGTCGCTACCACTGTTCTTCACAACAGGAGTTACCCACCTGCTCCATAAATCGGGCAGTACTGCGGAACCTAAAAATTATAGACCAATTACATGTTTACCGACGGTATATAAAGTTCTTACATCCATTCTTAGAGCAAAAATTTCACACCATATTAACAACAACTTAATTATGTCTGTGTCTCAGAATGGATGTAAGAATGCGTCCCGCGGTACTAAGGAGCTGCTCCTTATAGATATGACCATCAACCAACAGGTTCGTAAATCCCGGAAGGATTTGTCGACTTGTTGCATAGATTATAAGAAGGCCTATGACTCGGTCTCACATACATGGCATTCATGAGGGTGCTGGAGTTGTACAAGATAGATGCAACTCTGCGTACCTTCCTGATGTCATGTATGCGGCAATGGAGGACGGTCCTTCTCTATCCAGGATGTTGACAGATCCGGCGAATCGATGAACCGATCAGGATTGAACGGGGAATATTTCAGGGCGACAGTTTGAGGCCGCTTTGGTTTTGCTTAGCCTTGAATCCTCTAAGCACACTGCTGGAGGATTCAGGTCTAGGCTACCGGTTGAGAAGGGGTGGTCAGGTGATTTCTCACCTCCTTTATATGGATGACTTGAAACTCTTTGCCCCCACCAATTTGCGACAGATGGAGGTACTGAAGATAACAGAAACATTCAGTAGCGCCATCAGGATGGAATGACTGGACAAATGTGCAGTCATGCATGTAAAGCGAGTTTTTTTTTTTCCATACACCTTAGATCCCTCTCCTCAACTGAAACCTACAAGTACTTGGGTATGTCGGAAGCATTAGGCATCAATGTTGCCGACATGAAACAATCGTTGAAGGAACGCTTCTTTGGCCGCCTGAATAAAGTGTTAAATAGTCTTTTATCAGGCGGAAATAAGGTACGTGCCATTAACGGTTGGGTTATGCCAGTTTTGATGTATTCGTTCGGCATACTCAAATGGACTCAGACGGAACTTGACGCTCTGGATAGGAAGGTCCGTACATTGCTGACGGCAAATCGGATGCATCACCCACGGTCATCAGTGATGAGACTGTACATCCCGCGGAGGTGCGGGGGTCGAGGTTTCCTAAATGCGAAGACCCTTCACAACCGCGAGATGTGCAGCCTCAGGGAATATTTTTTTAAAGCCGATGTGGGTATGCACCGTGATATGGTCGCAGTGGACAACGGGCTCACCCCGCTCTCCTTGGCAAAAGACAACTGGCGCAAACCTGCAGTACTTGATACTAACGATCGTAAGGAAATATGGAAGGGCAAAGACTACACGGACGCTTTTTCCGGGCCCTCCACGAGCCTGATGTAGACTTTTTTGGCATCTGTATCCTGGCTGCGTTTTGGCGACCTCTTCGGGGAAACCGAAGGTTTTGTCAGTGCGATTATGGATGAAGTTATCATGACGAATAATTATCGGAAATACATTGTCAAGGATGGTACGGTTGACATCTGTCGGGCATGCCACCACCCCGGTGAATCAATCCGACATATTGCTTTATAGTGAGGAGGTTCCTCTCTCTAGAGCCCTGACTACCGGCATCGTGGACCCTGTTCCTGATGCCAATGGGCCACTATTTTTTATATTTTTAAATGTTTTTTTTTATAAAAATATTTAAAAATGTAAACAGTATGTACTGAAAAGAAATAAATGAATAATAACGTTTATTTATATTTTTGAATAATAAATTTATAATATTTTATAGTTATGTAATCATTCAAATATATAATTCGATAATCGATACCGATTAGAACTGTTCTAATCGGTATCGATTATCGAATTAAATTAAATGTTATTCCTAGATAATAATGTTATTATAGTGCTGGCAACACTTGACGTATAACTTTAACTTGTATTTGTCATTTTCTAAAAGTTTGACTTCTCACTTCTCCCACGTATTATCACGAGCGACGAAGTGTTTCAGTGGATTCTCGCCACAGTGTGCTTCTGGGTAACACGTGTGTTCAGAATTTTAGCTGTTACTTGTGATATTGTGTTTATTGTGACTTGCGTTTGTGTTATTGTGCTTGTTTGTGTACGTTTGTTGTCACCTGCTATAAGCCGATGCATTAAAGAAAGGAATCTTAAATGGCGGCTTGTACTTGCGTTGACAGATAGTACAGTTAGCATAAAAAAATTCAAGTCAGTTTTTTTTTTCAAATTATAAATAATAAAAACAAGACCGGGTCGTATTAATTTCAAACTAGCTTCTGCCAGCGGCTTCGCCCGCGTGAAAGTTGAATGCCATCTATTATCATTAGAACGTTATTGCTGTTTTCATCGGAAACAGTACGGGATGTAATGACTCTCTATGTCCGTTTCTGCACCTGACAACGTATATAACAAAATTTCATCATTTATAAAGAACGAATATTACTTTTAACTCATTTATTAATACTGTCTATGTGACGGTCCTTCACCAGGATCATCAACGGGTAAGGGTTCTACTCCACACATTTCTTCATCCCAAGAGTCCTCGTTTTCATTATCATCCGATGACTTCTCGGCATCTGTTTCAGAATCACTGCTTTCTGGTCCTAAATTAGGAATAAAATCCTCCATTTCTTTTTCTCTGATTGCTTTCGAGTAGACATTATTACCGTCTCCGCACAGTCCACTCGTCAAAAGAACGAAACTTAACAATAAAACAAAAACTCAACAACAATAACACACAGGTAACAACGGAAAAATAACAGAAAACTATAACAAGGAATTATTCGTAAAAAGGATCACTGAGCGCGTCAAGACAGCGTGGAAGCAAATCAAGACTAATATTTTTTCTGCTTACGGTACGCGCGAGAGTAAGTATAGATGGCACTAGTGTGCGAGCGAGAGAACATGATAAGCGCCGCCATTTTAGATTCCTTTCTTTAATGAACCGGGTTATATCAGGTTTGTTTAGTGTTTGTCTCTTAATCATCATTATCCATATTCTTGAATATGGATAAAAATAAACCCCCCGACCCTCCTGATCGTATCCCTACTACCCCCCTTTCCGGATTTTCCCCTTATAACTTGAGTCCCACTCCCAACCCATTAAGCCAGTTTGCAGATGTGGTCTGTAATCTGGAATCCCAAACCCTTCCTCGTAAACGTCCTGGTAATGAAGATGATGTATCCGATCGCCCTACTAAACAACCGAGAACTCAAATAGGCCGTGTCAGATACTCAGTCACAGATAAAGGACCTTATATAGTTCATGTTTCCCGTCAGGAAGCCCAACCTAATTCTGGAACTACCCTACATCCTGTTACATTTGGACGCTTCTTGTCAAATCAAATTTTTTCTAATATTATTGCAGTCAAGCGAGTCGGTAGAAACCATGTATCAGTTGAGTTTGCAGCCCCTCAGGATGCAAACGCTTTTATTTCAAATAAGGTTTTAGGCACAAATTTATATGAGGCTTTAATTCCGTCTTTTAACATAACCCGTATGGGTGTTGTGAGTGGCATCCCTACTGACTTCTTGGAAGAAGAAGTCCTCTCATATTTAAAAGTTCCAGTAGGCTGTGGTCCAATTTTAAAAGTTAGGCGATTGAACAGAAAGTTTAACAAAGATGGTATAATTGAATACAGGCCCACAGACACAAGTGTCATCACATTTGATGGCCAAGTTTTACCAAAAATAATATTCTGTTTCTATACTTCATTAACTGTAGAACAGTATATCTACTCCACCATTCAATGCCGCAAGTGTTGCCGATTTGGTCATGTAGAATCTTTCTGTCGTTCCAAACCCCGGTGTAGCAAGTGTGGCAATGATCACCCTGGTGATGGTTGTAGCATTGCTGAGAGCAAAGCTTTCTGTGTGTTGTGCTCTGGAAGTCACTTTGCAAATAGCAGGGCCTGTCCGGAGTACAGCAGACAGAAGACAATCAAAACAATCATGGCTGAGAAAGTGATGTCCTATTCAGAAGCAAGTAAAGCCGTTCCAATTACTACTCGTAGTTATGCAGACACTGCTAAATCACTATCTCAGTCATATCGCAAAACTGTATTTCTCAAGCCTAAGACCCATGCTCCCCTTTCTCCTTCTTATAATAAAACAGCTCACCAGCAGCTCACTAGCACTCCTCAATCTTCTCAGTCTAATGGCTGTGCTCTCAGTAGTCAACTTACAGAATCTCCTGAAAACTTGTCTTCAATGATTGAACTTCTCAGTAAACTCCTGTTAACTTTAATGTCTTCATCAAATAAAACTCAATTACCGTCCAACGTTGCTACTTTACTTATTAACTCACTTTCTTCCCACAATAATGGCTCGGTTGGTGTTCCTTCAATGGAATGTGAGGAGCGTGTGGCATAAGAAACACGAGCTGACATTCATTCTGAACAAATACAAACCTTTAGCTTGTTCACTTGCTGAGACTTGGCTAGTTCCGAGTCTTAGTTTCCGTGTTCCTTCCTTTAATATTCTCAGATGCGACCGATCTGATGGCTATGGCGGGTCGGCTCTCTGCGTGAACAATCGTGTTCCAATTGTGGTTGTATCTCAGCCTCCTCTAGGTGATAATATTAATATTGTGGCTGGTAGGGTAGAGGGTATAACCCTTCTATCTATTTATATTGCACACCCTCATCAAAGCTTCCTTTCAATTTTAAAATGTACGTTGGAAAACATAGAAGGCCCTGTACTTGTTATGGGGGACTTCAACTGCCATCACTTCAGATGGGGTTCTGAACGTTGCGACTCTTTTGGGGAAGGTTTAGTTGAAATCTTGGATGACCTTATCCTGTGTATATTAAACAATGGTTGCCCAACCCTTAGGTCTCTTCCTGGACAGAATAAGAGTTGTGTTGACCTCACCTTCTGTTCACTGGATATTGCAGCGTCATGTCATTGGGAATGTACTAGTTTGTCACATGGAAGTGACCACTATCCAATTATAATTTCTTTGGCTGAAAAGACTTATTTAGAAAAATCGAGCCCCCCACTCTTGAGGTATAATTTATCTAACCCTGATTGGTCAAAGTATTCATCATTATTGGAGGACAAGATCGATACACTTCCAAATTTAGTTCATGATTTTGATTCTCTTGGTACCCTCCATGTGTTAAACTGTTATAATAACCTCATTTCTGCCATTACCAATTATTATTATTGTTATTGTTATTATTATTTATTATTATTATTGTCTGTCATTACCGAGCGCAGACTGCACCGAGTGCAGTCTGCGCTCGGTGCTTGGTGTGGCAACACGCCGTGTACGAGTTCACGACAAGTTAATCGTCATCCTGAGGATGCCTCGTTGAGAGGTGAAACACGTGTCGATTTCTTCCAGGGTCTTTTCAAGACTCTTTAGAAATAGCTAAGCGGAAAAGGTTACTAAATATATCCACATCATCATTTCATTATGGATTTCCGCAAGGTCACGCCTGAATCAATTAACTATCTAAAAGGTTGCTGCGAAGGAAGAAACGTGCTGGTTGGGCTGACTTTTGCGGTTCTCTGTCCCCCTCCACTCCTTTATCAGTTGTATGGAAGAAGATCAATCGTTTTAGATCTGGCTGTTCCCCTTCAATTTCTTCTCTCATCCCTCGAGGGACTGCTGACAAGTTGTTTGATAAACTGGCTCCTCCATATGTATCATCGGAAGCAGAATATAATCAGCCGTCTCTCATTTCTTCAGCGGATCCTTTTGATGCACCATTTTCTATGCAGGAGCTTAATTCTGTTTTAAAACACGTTCATGACTCTGCCCCCGGTATAGACGGTATTGTCTATTCCTTTATGTCACACGCAGGTCATAGAGCAAAAAAATATTTTTTAGACATTTGCAATTTTTGTTACGCCAATGGCTGGGTACCCGATCAGTGGAAAACTCAAATTATCATACCTATTTTAAAACCTGGCAAGCACGCTGATGACCCAAACAGTTTCAGACCAATCGCCTTGTCATCAGCCCTTGCAAAATTATTGGAACATTTAATAAAGAACCGACTAGAGTTTATAGTAGAATCGAGAGACTTACTTCCTAGGTCTCAATTTGGTTTTAGAAAGGGACTCGGTACCATGGATAGTGTTGGGGTTTTGGTTTCAGATATACGCTCATCGTTTTCCAAAAATGAATCCGTAGTCGCTGCCTTTTTAGACATTTCCTCTGCCTATGACAATGTCCTTTTTCCCATTCTCAGGCAAAAATTGCAACAGCTGAGAATACCGGAGAGAATGGTACAGTGCATCTGCAATTTGCTCATGTCTCGAACTTTGGTTTTGAGAGTCCCGGGTGAGGAATTTGACGTCAGGATGTCATGGAAGGGCCTACCACAAGGCTCTGTTCTTAGTCCCTTACTGTACAACTTATATACAGCTGACATTGGTTCATGCCTCAATAATGATTGTCAAATCCTTCAGTACGCTTGTCGGGGTACGTAGCAAGGTGTCGGTGTTTATGAGGAGAAACCAATGTTAATGTTGTTCACGATTTATTCACTCTCAAACTGTTCTTAATGTTAAAATGTTAATGAAATGTTGATGAATACACCCGACTCACGCGGTAGACAAAAGTGCATTGAATCTAATATAAATAATAAGTAATAAGTAATAAAATTAGGTCAGCGCGTCACGCCGATATTGCTAACTAAGGTGTTCGGTGAAAACACCGAACATATTCCGGACCACGAAAGATAGGGATGCTTAGATGAAACAATGTCATGTTAGTAAAATAATGGAATGATCATGAAAATAATGTTTACAACGTGAAAACAAGCCAACTTAAGATTAAAATGTTAGTAAAACAAAAAGAGAATTATCTGCAATAAAATTAAGAGCTTATTGTTCCTAAAGGATTCCTAGGCACGCGAGGACACGCCCTATTCACCATAGTATTGTTTAATTCACCATAAATGTGTGTCGCACTAGATTGCCGTTCACTAATGTTTTGCCGCGTACTAACACTAACACTATTGACGTTCACATCACTAACACTTCTGGTAGGTCGAAGCTCCATGTCCGACGTAATGTGGGCGCGGCGCGCTCGCAGCCGCAGCCATCTGTACAACAGCGCTCCCGCCGCCAGCGCCAGAGCGCCGACCAGGATGTAGCTTACTGCATACTGATGGATGTCATGAGTGGATAATGTTTCTCCCACTTCCACTTGGCTGTTTTTCATATCATCGATGCGTTGGTGTAGCTTTTTCAAGGCAAACTTCATCTCACCTGAGTCTGTGACATCATGTAAGTTTTTGAAAGGCATAGTGCTGTTAATGATGAAGTTCAACTGATCCATCTCAGGTATAAAAATATCCGGACTCATGTCTATTCGGTTTTTCTTTTGACTCTTAATGTTCAGGGTAAAGTCCTGACCCTTTAGCAGGCAACCTGCTTCTAAGTAAATGACACCAGCTTTGCTCAGTTGTACCTTATTTATCTGTTCGCCGCAGATTACTTTGACGGCATAAATGTTGCAGCAATAGTACAAGAATAGCGACGGGTTTGTTAATGATGTCCATTTGTTTTCACATCTAGATCTTCGCACCTTGCACTTATCTGTGTCTCGGTCGAGATCACAAAAGTTGTTCTCGTTGTTCAGATGGTATACTGGTTTCTTCCAATCACATATAAAATTATCATCTTCTTGTTTACATAGTGAAAGTTCTTCCGACGTAATTGTTAAGTATGAGTCTCTTTTTATATCCGTAGCGATGTATTCTGAAGACGGGATCAACTCTATCATAGTGTTGTTAGTCTGGTGTGGTATAGAATGAATTTTATACAACTTATATCGGTCTCTGCTGATAAGTGGGAATGTTATTTGGAAGAGGAAGTATTGTTCAGTTAATCGTGCTGTAATGCTCATCAGAGAATATAGCTTTCGAATGTCGTGCGGTTCAATAGGCAATGTTAGGTCATCGGATAAATGCCCAGAGATAATGTTAAGTTCCTTTTGAAGCTGTTCAGGGGTAAGCAGATGAATGTTAAACTGTCCATGGTGGACATTGGTTAGGATGTCTAGTAAAATATCTTGAGTTCGTTTTAAGTTATGCAGTAAATTACTGGCCGTAAGGGCTGTCATGGTAAATTCTTGAAGTAAGGATATGTTGTTTATCTCTCGTTGTAATCTGTTTGTGATGTTATCTAGCGTTATTAGATGTTTATTTATTATTTTATGCTGTTTTGCCATGATTTCTTCTGTTCTTTTCAACAAATTATACTCTGATTCAACAATCGATGTCTGGTTCTTCCATAAGCCAGCTAAATGTTTTTCATTTTTTTTGTATCATGTTTATGTCTCGGCTGTATTTTTCCGCGAATTGTTCGTCTAATACTCCGAATAGGGAATTTGCAATGTTTCCAACTGCATTGATAAGTCCCCGCCGCCGTCTGGAGTGTCCACTTACGTGTTGCGTCATCAGAAGCTCATTGTAGTATTTCAGTTCATTACCCTCATGGATCAGCTGTGGGACTATCATGTTACACTGTTCGCTGCCTGTTGTTTTGCATGTTTTGTCCAGATATGTTGTTACTTTTTCAAACGCCTGCATACCTTCCCAATACGGAGACATGTTATAGAATACAACTAGGACCCAACTGTCTTTAACGAGAGTAATTTTGGATATTGGGTCAAAGTAGAAAGATTGGTTATTGGTTAATGATGTTATGTTGTAGGTGCAATTTGCAACGTTGCAGATTGACATAAAAAAGGTTAATGCCATGGCCACATACGATAACGTGCCTGGTGTCGTTTTTCTTGTTTGTTTCCTGCTATTTCGGGTTCTAGTCCCCTGTTCAGCTGAACTGTCTGTTTCAGTTGAACTGTTTTGTTTGTGATTTGTTTCGATTTCTACTGGTAATAAAGAAAGTTTGACTACTGGTCGCTTTATGATGCCATTTTTCGTTTTCAATGACACCACCCTGACATAGCCATCATTACCGGGATGCACGTCTATCACTCGACCCATAATCCACCGTCCAGCTGGAATGTTATCCTCGTGCACTACCACCATGTTGCCTACTTTTAGGTTTTCCTGAGGCTTAGACCACTTTTCTCTCGCTGTTAATTGGCTCAAATATTCATTCTTCCACTTTTGCCAAATCTGTTTAAAAATGTTGGTTGTTAAATGCCATCTCGTTCTTGCATCCTCCTTTGTCTCAATCACTGTTAAGTCGGATCTTCCTGTTAAAAAATGTGCCGGTGATAAATAATCCTGATCCTCAATGTTTTCTGTCAGTGAACATAACGGTCTCGAGTTCAGACACGCTTCCAGTTGTGTCAGTATAGTAGTGAACTCTTCGAACGTTAGTCTTTGTTCGCCAACTACTCTTTTCAGGTGGAACTTCAGACTGCGGACGGCTCTTTCCCACAGCCCGCCCGCGCTCGGCCAAGATGGAGCGTTGAAATGCCATTGTATGTTCATTTTAGCGATTTCTTCCTGGCAACTATCCCCGAAAACTTGTTGTAATTGTTTGTACTCCTCTTGAAGCAGCCTATTAGCTCCGATAAAATTGGTTCCTTGGTCACTATACAAGTTATGAGGTGTTCCTCTCCGGGCTGCCATTCTCTTCAGTGCAGCTAAGAATGCTGAACTGGTAAGGTCAGACACCAATTCTAAATGAACTGCTTTCGTGACCATGCAAATGAATACAGCCACGTAGCCTTTCAGTGTTCTTACTCCTCTTCCCTTGTTTGCCTTGATGTTCACAAAACCTGTGTAGTCCACACCGGTGTGGTAGAATGGAGGCGCGGGGTTGGTTCTAGCTGCGGGAAGGTCACCCATCAATTGATATTGCTTCTTTGCTTCATACTTCCGGCAAGTTACACAATTTCTTAAATGTTTTTTGGTTGTGCTGTATCCACTTGTTATCCAGTATTGTTGTCTGAGAGCAGCTAAGGTCAGTCGGGGCCCTCCATGGAATGTTAGTTGATGAGCTTCTTCTATGAGTAACTCCGCTAATCGACTTTTGTTAGGGATTATCCTAGGATGTTTCATTTCGTCGCTCATACTTGCGTTCCGTAAACGTCCTCCCACTCGGAGAAACCCGTTTTCATCGACGAAAGGTTTCAAATTCAATAATTTGCTGTTTGATGCCACATTACCATGTTTGTTTATCATTTCAATATCTGACGCAAATGCTGTACTTTGCACTCGTTTTATAATAGCTGATTTGACTTTTCGCAATTCTAGTAATGTTAGGTACTTTGGTAAATGTTTACGTTGCGACTTTGGCGTCAATGCCCTCAGTACCCATGCCAAGACACGAGTTATTTTTATAAATGAATTATGTTGTAATAATAAATCATCTATTATACTGTTACTGTTAATGTTTTGAACAATGTTTACCAATTTAATCTTTTTCATCTCTTCCTCTGTTTGGTAGATAGCCTGTTTTTGTTCCTTTTCTGCGTCATAAGACGCTAGCCATGCTGGTCCCTTCCACCATAAAGGGTGGTGTAATAGTTGGGGCGCTGTTAAACCTCGGCTGGCGCAGTCGGCCGGGTTGTCTCCTGATTTCACGTAGCGCCAGCAGTCTGCCGGCATTATCTGTTTTATAGCGTTGACTCTATTAGCTACGAAAGGTTTCCAACGTGCTGAATCGCCTTGCAGCCACCCTATGACCACCATAGAATCACACCATCCATAGATTTGTAATTGACAACTTATACTCTGTTTGATTTTGGCGATTAGCTTAGATAATAGATAAGCACCACAAAGCTCCATTCGTGGTAATGTTACGCTCTTTTTACTTGGTATAAGTTTCGATTTTGCTGCGACAATCACTGTTTCTTGTTGGTATTTTGTTCGTGCGTATACTACACACGCATATGCTTCGATGGACGCGTCGCAATAGCCGTGCAGTTCGATGACGTCATTCCCGTTGCATAATATCCACCGAGGAATCTTACAGTGTTTGATGTGGTCAATTTCCGTAATCAACTTGACCCATTCGTAATGTATGTCATCTGACACTTTATCATCCCATTGTAGATCATGTTTCCATAACTTTTGAAATAGTAATTTTAGTTTCGTGGATAGGGGTGTCAGCCAGCCAAGAGGGTCATATAATTTTGATATTTCTGATAGTAAGCTCCTTTTAGTCTGTTTTGAGGTTGTTTGTGAAAAGTCGCAACGGAATGTAAATTGATCTCCTTGCGGGTTCCAACACAAACCTAAGGTTTTCAGCATGTCATCATTTTTGAAGCTATAAACGGATTCCTCTTGACTAGTTGATAATATGTTCTCCAATAATTCTTGACTGTTGGATGACCACTTTCGAAGATTGAAGCCTCCTGATTTTAACAGCTGGATTAGATCATTTATCGATTGTTTACCCTGTTCTGTGTTATAGCAACCGTGTAACAGGTCATCCATATAGAAACTGTTTTCCAGAACAGCAGCCGCTTCTGGAAACTTGGATCGCTCATCCGCCGCCAACTGTTTTAAGGTCATAATTGCTAAAAACGGTGCGGCCTTTGTCCCGTATGTTACCGTGTTCAATTGGTACACTTGTATTGGTTGTGTGGATGACTCACGCCAAACGATTTTTTGCAAATGTTGATCGATGGGGTTAACTAAGATTTGGCGGTACATCTTCTCGATGTCCGCAGTGAAAGCAAAGGGATATTGTCTCCATTGAAGTAGTAACGCCTGTAGATCTTTTTGTAGATTGGGCCCTTTCAGCATGACGTCATTCAAGCTGTACTTGGTGGAAGTTTTTGCTGATGCGTTGAATACAACGCGAAGCTTTGTTGTTGTTGATTCTTCTCTCTGCACGCCGTGGTGAGGCAAGAAGCATTCGATTGTTATGTTATTGTTTTTCTGTTCCGGTTTCATGTGATTCAACGCAGCATATTCACTCATGAAATCCTTGTATTTTTGGGATAAAGTTGGTTGTTTTTCTAACCGTCGTTCCAAATTCTTCAGCTGAACAATAGCCATAGATTTGGAAGTCCCCAATTGCTGTTTTAATTGTTCTTTCAGTGGTATTCTGACTTCATAACGACCCTGCCTGTTTCTTCTTGTTGTTTTTGTATACACGTCCATACATTCCTGATCTTCTACGGTTAGGTTTGAAGGGTCTACAATCTCTTCAACTTCCCAAAATTTCTGGATTTCCTCGATATTATTTAGAACCACATTACATTGGTATGTTTTTACGTTACCGCATAGTAACCATCCCAGGTGTGTTTGTTGAGCCATCGGCTGTTGGGCATGTTCACCTTTTATAATTCCGCCTAGCATAATGTTAGCATAAATGTCCGCCCCGAAAAGCAAGTCAACCGGTCGACTTTTGTAGAATTCAGGGTCTGCTAAATTTATGTTTTTTATGTAAGTCCAATTTGGTTTAGCGAATGTTTGGTTTGGCAGACTTTTAATAAGTTCGTTCATGATGAGCACATCAGATTCGAATTCAAAATTGTTGTACGTGGAAGCACATTCTATAGTTATCATCCCCTTACAACTGTTTTCCTTTTGCCCCACTCCAAAGATGACTCCTTTGCATCTTCGTCTCTTGATACCTAATATCTGAGCTGCTTCCTCAGTTATTAAGGATATCTGGGACCCTTGATCGATCAAAGCGCGCATGTTGTGGTAAGTTCCATCCACACTTTTGACCTTCAGCAGAGCAGTCGCTAGCAATATCTCCGCCTTTTCATCTTGAGAGGCATTCACGTTGCCCGTCACGGGTTCATTGCGTTTTACGTTTTGTTTCTCAACATTGTTGCTGCTTGACGACAGAGTTGATGCATTGGCTAATTTCGTAAATGCGTCATGTAGAATGGTGTTATGTTGATCTTGGCATTTCCGGCATGTTAAATTGGAGGTGCACTGATTTCCGAAGTGGCTAAATAAACAATTTGTGCAAAGTTTCAATTTGTTTGCAGTTTTTAGCCTCTGGTCGTCACTCATTTTTAAATATGTTTTGCAATTATAAATGCCGTGTTGGTTATTGCAGAGAGGGCATTTTATGTTCGAAACGTGCATTGATTTCGCAACTGCTCTATTTCCATTGCTTTTGTTATTTGAATTGTTGTAGATGTTTTTCTTATTGTTAGATGTTTGATTTTGATAATTGTTTTGATAAGAAGTCTTCGAGGGCACACTATCTTTGCGGCGAACTGTTTCCAGAGATGTAAATTTTGTTTCCAAAAATTCTAAGAACTCTGTAAGAACCGGTAGTTCTTTCGAATTCTTCAGCGACTCTATGTAGTCTGTGTATGTTTCCGTATCTAGCTTTTGACCTAGAACGTGTATGATCATTGGATCCCACGATGTGATGTCAACTCCCAAGTTTTTGATTGCATTAAGACACTCTAGCGTGGTGTCATGCATTCGCTTGATCTGCTGTATCGATTGCTGTTGTATGTTTGGCAGGCCTAGCAAAATGTTCATATGGGACGAGAATATTAGTTTTTTGTTATCATACCGATGGGTGAGAATATCCCAGCACACCAAATAGTTATCGGTACTTATCGATAGGTGTTGTATAAGTTTCTCAGCTTCTCCGCGAACCTTACCCTTTAAATACTGCATTTTTTGGCCGCTTGATAACGATGGGTTGTTGTGTATAACTTCCGAGAATAGGTCTCTAAACGATACCCACTGGTTGTAGTTCCCGTTGAAGTTCGGTATCTCCAGTTGAGGTGTTGATTTTTCCCTGTGTGAGACTGACCACATTTTCGTGTTGACAGCCCTTTTCAGGTTGTTGAATTTTTTCTCATACTTATCGTACATGTTGTTATATTGTTCGTTGTCTCCCTCCAGTTCGATCTCAATGTCCCAATGTAATTTGTCGATAGCTGACCATCTAGCCTGTAGTGACCTCAATACGTCCTCAAATTCCCACTTATCTGAGATAGAGTCCACATCTATGTTTGCGGTTGTACGCACAAAAGCTTTAAAATTCGCATACTGTCTTTTCAACAGGTCGTCTAGCTTGCTGTTTGGCTCCATATTCAACTGCTGCACTGGTCGGTCACTCAGCTGCCCTGAACAACTTGGTCCCTCCTCCTCTCCTTTTTTCACTTCTGCACGCATACTCGATGCCGACGGTGATCTGTCTCGAGCTGTTGGTTGTTCACCTGTTGACAGGCTTCCTGTTTTCATGAACCGCAGCTGATACTGTTGGTTGATCAACGCCTTGGTTGACTCATACACCGTCCTTGTTTTCTCGTACTCTCGATCGATAAAATAAGGATCGGTCTTACTGACCTCCCCCTCAATTCGCTCATGATTAATTTGGTAGTCATTCCAATAACTCTCCAAAGTGCTAAGCTTCCGCTTAAAGTAATCTACTGTTTTCCTATCAGCACTATCCTTCTTCAAGTTAATGCCAAGTTTTATGATGCTATCATAGATCATTGATTGCGTTTCAATGAGTTCTGACATTGTTTTGGGATGTTAAACTGCAGTCCTTACTGACTAAAATTAAGGAAATTTATTACTTGTTTTTTCCGCTGTTAGTCTTCAGCCCTTGCTGCTACTTCACTGTTATTCTCCAATGTTCGCTCCGACCGCCCCACGACGTACACGCACTGTTGTTTGTTACGATAGTTCAGACCTCGCACACCACAATTCCGAATGTTCCGAAATTACGCGACGCGTGATCCAATCCGGCTCGAAGGACCAAAAATATGTCGGGGTACGTAGCAAGGTGTCGGTGTTTATGAGGAGAAACCAATGTTAATGTTGTTCACGATTTATTCACTCTCAAACTGTTCTTAATGTTAAAATGTTAATGAAATGTTGATGAATACACCCGACTCACGCGGTAGACAAAAGTGCATTGAATCTAATATAAATAATAAGTAATAAGTAATAAAATTAGGTCAGCGCGTCACGCCGATATTGCTAACTAAGGTGTTCGGTGAAAACACCGAACAACGCTGACGATTTAGCTTTATATGACACCAACAAATCAGTTAGCGACGCTGCATCATCTCTCTGCGTATCCCTGGACTCTCTAAACCAATGGCTAAATTCTCACTGTCTGAGTTTGTCTGCCCCCAAAAGTGCTATAGTTGTATTTACCCGCAGGAAGCTGATCCCTCAAATTTCAGTAGGCATCCAAGGGCATTGTATTCCAGTTTCTTCAAAAGTAAAATTTTTAGGCGTTTTTTTGGATTCCAAATTGAGTGGTTTACATCACCTAAATTATTGAGTGAATAGATGCGAGAGAACTATTCCCATATTAAAAGTGCTTGCCAGTGTCTGGTGGGGTGCACATCCCTACACCATGAAACTGGTATACAACGCCTTAATCCGGAGTGTTCTGGATTACGGATCCTTTCTTTTAATTCCCTGCAACAAAGGTGCTTTGACAAGGTTGGACAGAACTCAGGCTAAGTGTCTACGGATCATATCAGGATGTATGAAGTCCTCGCCAATTAACGCATTACAAGTAGAGTGCGCTGAACCACCGTTGGCCTTGAGAAGGCAGTATCTAGCATCGAGATTTTGGGCTAGAGTCATTACCAAATCCTCCCACCCTCTTGTTCAAAAAGTGGACGACTTGGATGTTGTATGCCGGAGTTCCAATTATTGGAACCATAAAGAAGTCCCTCTGTTTTTAAAATCCTTTCGTTGGTATCAAAATTTAGATTCCCCTATTATTCAGTTTCCGAAACTTCCTATTTTCAGTTTTGATTATGAAATTATTTGTTTTAAACCCGATATTTTCTACAATATTGGCATATCGAAAAAATCTCCTGCGGCGAACTCTATTTTCAATGCGGCGGTTGGTGAGCGTTTGTACAATTACGAAAGATTTTTCACGGACGCCTCTAAATTATCAGATGCAAGTTGCACTGGTGCTGCGGTATACTACCAAAACTGCAAAATTGTTTTGAAATACAAATGCCCTGTCCAATCTTCAGTGTTTACGGGTGAGTGCGTGGCCATACTAGAAGCGTGTCTATTTATAGAGGCTCATAGCATTCGATTTGGTGTCATCTTTACAGACTCACTTAGTTGTTTTCAAGATTTGGAGCAGAATCCTTATAAGAGTAAACTCCATAGTCCAATTCTGCTTCAAATCAAAAAGTCTCTTTTCTCTTGTGCCAAGAATCATAAAACCGTTCACTTGGTTTGGATTCCAAGTCACTGTGGCATAAGAGGAAACGAATATGTTGATGCTAAGGATGCTGTTACGTCCCAAGACGTTGACCTTAGACATTTTCAATGTCAGGGCTACGATCTGCTGAGCCTTCCCAAAAAGAGTTTGCTAACCTCATGGCAGGTGCAGTGGCAAAATTCGAGTGAAAAGAAGGGTGCTTTTTATCACGCTATACAGCCCAATGTTACACCCAAGCCTTGGTTCTATCCTTATAAGAAAATATCCAAGAAAGTGATCACTATTCTTTGCCGTCTCCGTATAGGCCATTGCTGTTCTCCGGTTTTCCTTCACAAAATCCGGGTCAGAGACACATCGCTCTGCGAATGTGGGTTGGATGAAGGTACTTTGGAGCACATCTTTATTAACTGCTCCAATAATAACCCAGCTCATGACTTGTATAGTCATCTCCCTAAATTAAAGATCCCTGTCCCAACTAACTTTCTATCCCTACTAACACATTCTTCCCCAAAGCTCTTTGCGGCTTTGATGTTTTTTTTCCGTGTCAATGACATCAAATTATGATGTTTTTTGTGTGGTTTGTGATTATTTATGTACATATGTAATAATATAACTAACAATATTTTTTTATCTGTTTGTTTCAGTGTACTACTAATACCCGTCAACAAGTTTCACATTAAATTCAAAAAGATAGTAGATTCAACAAATTTTTTTTTTCTTGTTTCCCCCGCACGTTTTCTCATAACACACATTGGCAGAATTGTCGACATCGGCACCATTGCCATAAAGAAAAATAGAATAGAAGTGTTTCAGTGTTTTTTCCAGTTTTGTGTTGTTTATTGCTGTTTCTGGACTCCGATTTTTCTATTACTTACAACTACCTTGGCTGTTGAAAGTGAACCTGAACCTGTATTACTCGCTGACCCGACTCGCCTAACCGAACGTATGAACCTGCCTACTAATTGTTCACCTGGCTTTTCTCACACGGATATCTGAACCTCTAGTCTAGTAACCATGATTCGCTGCATTAATTGTGGAGTAAATGCCTTTCGGATGCGACGATACTCGTTAGAAACTGGGACTGAAGAAATTCAGCAACTGATCCAGCACCAAAATGCTCTTACTGATGTAAGTTTAGTACCTATAAATAATATTGTAATATTGTTGTAGTTGCATAGTTGGGCGAAGAACCGTAGGTTGTTGTGCACATACAATGACAATATTATAGTACCTTGGTTGGGCAAGACATCAAACGAATATAAGGGGTTATATTCGTTTGATGTTTGATGTCTGTCCAGCACAGTTTTTAGACGATTGACTAATTAAATATGATGATGTACTGTTCGAAGAATAATAAATTGTAAAAAGTATACATGTGGTTTTTTTCCTATACCTAAGTATTCTACAATCATCTAGGTATGATGTATATTTTTAACCAACTTCAAAAAAAGGAGGAGGTTCGACTGTATTTTTTTTTATGTTTGTTACCTCAGAACTTTTGACTGGGAGAACCGATTTTGATGATTCTTTTTTTATTTGAAAGCTGGTACTTCCCGTGTGGTTCCATTTCAGGTTTGGTCTAGTTCTGATAATGGCATCCATGAGAAAACCATATAAGTCTTAAATTTGCATTAAGTATGTGCACGACAAATGGACGAATAACTCAATATCGCGCCAACCGATTTCGATGATTCTTTTTTTATCATGCAATTTTTCTTGGAAAGCACCATTTGGTGAAGTGGAACTGATGATGAAGACCACAAATGGCCACCGGAATTACTCAATAATAAGTATTTCACGGGTTGCGATTCAATTACTTTAGGATGGCTGCAATGCAATTTATGCTCGTTACAATGCATATGAAGAAGTGGAGCTGATGGTTAAGTACCAGGAGAACTCCTCAACGATTAACGTCCCTGTATCGGGAAAAGCAATATTTTGTAAAAGGTAATGAGCAGTTGAGATTAGGCTGTTGTAACTTAGGTAAATTACAAACTACCCACTAAAAAGCGAGAAATAAAAACTTTTATACAAAAAAAAAAACAACCGACTTCCAAAAAAACACTACAAAGTGAAAAATAACTTAAATTTCGGAAGTCGGTGGCAAATAACTAAAACCAAAGACACCGACGTCCGAAATTTAAGTTATTTTTCACTTTGTAGTGTTTTTTTGGAAGTCGGTTGTTTTTTTGTATAAAAGTTTTTTTACCATAAAAATAAATATTTGATGCGTGGATAATGTGCTAAAAGTCACTAATAGAATTAAGCATTCGTTTATTTCATGTTATTGATAAAATCAAAAGGATCAACGTGAAGTGGTCAATTTTAAAGAGCTATAAATATTTTTGGCGTACCTACTTCTAATAGAATACTAATTATACTATCAAATTCTATAATAATTTTATATTAATCATCTTTGACGGTTCTGGCCGAGTCTTGTAGGAAACCGTGGCATTGTTCTTTACTATTCCCTACTTATCTCCGAAACTACTGACCCTAAAATCTTGGAAAAAAAAACAGAGAATGGTTCTTTACTCATAGATTACAGGAAAATCTATAAGTAGTCTATGGTTATAAAATAACATGGTAAATTTCGCAATATTGTGCGGACACACTTACATTTGCAGCCTTTCAGCAAACATGCTTACTTTTAATAAAATCGTAGCAAGTACTGATTCTCTCGAAAACTTCACCTGAATTCAATAAGTAGGTCATAATTGGTGGTGCTATTATTTGGTATTATACACATTATTCGATTTCTCTGATCTGGCAGCCCTACACAGGCCGCCCAGTTTGATTAGCTTACGCTCACACCCAAAGGCGCGTAGGCGCCCCGCGACCGACGACGCAGCCAGCTGCGCGCGTTGTGATTGTGCTGACGCGACCAGGTGACCACACGACCACAGACTGTGAGACGACTGCACTCGAGTACGCCTGCGACTGCGGATGTCTATAACTTTTTCACGATATTAGAATTGGGAACGTTTGGATGCTAAACAAGAATCAACAAGTGAATGCGCGCTGGCTGCTCATCTGAGTCTACATCACACTCATAATGAGGCTCCAACGCGACTGGTCGCAGATAGGAACACAAACTATAAAAGTATTGTCATGTTAGTCAGCGGGTGTTCCATTTTATCAGTCTGCTCTGTTACAAAAAATAGAGAATACCTACTTGTTTGTACAACCAAGTAAATAGTATATAAGTTCGTGGCTTGTACAGCACACAGTTGCACTCACAGCTGAAAGAAATAATTGTGTAAGAGCAATTGCACAATGGGCGGTCTTATCGCAGCCGCAATCTTTTACAAACAACCTTTAGATGAGCAAGAAAGAGGTGGGAAGAAACAAGATAAAAACTCTTTTGGAGCAGTTACAATGAATACGGCCATACTTGTGTGCACCATGAAGGTTTCTCTATAGACCTATCATAAAACCACAAGTCGACACTAATGCGATTATGTTCAGTGTTTGCTCCAGGGCGGGCGTTACCCCCATGAACCCACAATGTGTTCATTAACTTTGTGAACTGGCTCCTCTGTTTTTGTTGGCCTGATACTTATAATGCTTGATGTTCGCGGCGCGACGCCTGCCACACTCGTCGCTCGCACTAGCCATTGTGTAGGAGCACTCGTTATTTTGGATCTTGATAAAATGATCTTTCACGAACATTTTGCTACAAAACAGAAATACTGCCAACTTACAAAACTGTTCCGATTAGAATTCTTAGCTTGGAACAAGTTCCGAGAGATTGACGGACTTCCGTCAGAACACAGAGCCACTCTGTTCAATAGTGAATAAGTGCAGATGTCGTAACTAATTGAAGATACGTCTTTCAACGTGCAATCTTTGCATTTTTCTTTGCCTTTTATTTTTACTGAACATCACTGCGTTAAAGCAAAATTGTGAGTACCTTCACTTGTTCTCTGCTAATGATATAAGATCAGCAGTGATAATTGAAGCCTCTACATACATGCATTTACATTGTACCTAAAGTGTGGTAGGTATGTAAACGAAGCCGTGTATGGGACAGTTTGCGAATTAAACGCAGAGAATCGACGACGGACTGCGTCTGCGGACACTTGCGGCGACTGCTCGCGTCAGTACCGCCCGAATTACGAGTTGTAAAGAGTTGTGCAACCAGCGCGATATCGCGGGCGCTACAAGGGTCGCGCTGCCCCTGTAGCGCCCACGATATCGCGCTGGTCTGGACGAGCCTTAACACGAACAAAGTGCACTAATAGTGTACAGTTGCGGAGAAAAGTTGTGCAGCGAATTGAAATTGCTTTTATCCGTATGAAATAAGTGTGAAGTGTAACCGCGCGGTCGTTACACTCAATGTTCGGGTGTTTCAGATATTCACCGTGAAATGGAAAATGCGCTTTGTGTGTGTTGGCCGGAAAAGTATAAAAAAAAATGTCGTCGTTACTGTCTTAAAAGTCTTTTATTTTACGTTCGACCTACAAAAGTTTGATGAATAATGTATATTTTTACATTGATCATAAAAAGTGTAACTACTTCTGATGGGAACGTTGTGTTGCTCCATCGCGTCCGGGATGGCAACAAGAAGCGCGCGGAGGGAAGCCGCAGCAGTGCGGCTGGCTGCTGACGGACGTTATTGTGCGACTGTGACAATATCGAGCAACTTCGTTATCGGTGACATCGAGCGAGTGAACACCTCGTGTCGGAGCCTGTCACAAATGCGCCCGTCCGTGTGACCTACATACATAAATAGGATTGTTTAGTGACTGAAGGACTCCCTACCACGTGTCCCCCACACTGCTCAAGTAGGTACTTACTCACTCACTGGGACTGGGGAATATGCAAAAAAGTAAACATATTCAACGATTTCACTGAAACAAATCACAGAAAACATAATGCTCTGCATGAGCATTTCCAATTAATAAACCTACAAGTACTAGTTCGTGATAGCTTTGTTTCCAATTGAAGTCGTGTAGCGTGACGTACGCACTCGTAGACCTACTACATAATTACAATATCGATAGTTTATTTCACTAATTTGTTATACACGCCACTATTTATAGGCCGACGAACAGACGGACCTAAATAAGTTACCTGTCATCGAATGAGTTGCACGTTCCCGTGGGAAACTGTACTTCCAGAGTATAGTTTCACTACCGTTCCGTCCGCAGCCGAGTTAAGGGTCTTTCAAACAGGCGCGACACAAAGACACCGCCCGTCGCGCGACGAGCGGTGTCTTTGTGTCGCGTCGCGTGTCGCGCCTGTTTGAAAGAGCCTTTTCGCACGGACTGCGGAGTAGAGTAGTAACAATTTTTTATTTGATTGCCGGTTGTTTAGATATCAACACATAGGTACACTGAAACTTTCATTGGCGGTTTCTTGATTAAAATATTTTCTCTCAGACATCTAACATGCGTCTGGTTAATATCAATGCCTCGGCTATAAGATACGGACGGCTAGGTAGCAAATACAATGTGTAGCGCATATGTTGTCTCGTGAGGCCGCGCGGCCGGCCCGCGGGCTTCTCGGGGCTGTCAAGGACGGCTCGGTCTTAAAGTACTTGCTACACGGCTACCAACCGCGTCCCCGACAGAGGAGACCTTGGTTGGCGAGAGGCAGAGCTGTTTGAAATTTGGTCGTAAACCACAATCTACATGGTTGTAAACCACCAAGGTCACCTCTGTCGGCACGCGGTTGGCAGCCGTGTAGCAAGCCCTCTACTGTTTTATAGGCAGTAAGTTGTTCGTCGCCCTCGTCTTATGTTACAGATGTTACAGTGTACCAAATGCCTGGAGCGCGCACCACGTCTCAAGTGCCATCCAATCGCAGCACGTCTTACATCGAGCGTTGCCCGTGGTTATCATTACGCACACTAAAATTCAAAACGAACGTTACTGTACGTCTGTGTGCTAGGGTTTATTTTAACAATACATCCGCTTTCCATGGAGACGGACGTCGTATAGATGTTTTGCGCATTAAGAAAACATGAATTACTAGTTGAATAGGAGCCGAGTTTGTGCAGGCAGCCGGGCGCGTCGCTCGTCGGATGCGTAGAGCCGGTCAGGGCGTACTAGTCCGCGCGACGCGTCGCAATAAGGGCACAGGATGTGCGGCGGGCGCTCGGGCTCGGGATGTGGCCCAGTATGTGCGCGGCGCGAGATACCGCAGCTATGCAGACGACTGTCGTCGTTAAACAGACGTATCTGCTTTATGATTATGACAGCTCGTTTGTTCGCCGCTCGGAATGCGTTATCAACTACAATTTGAACAATGAGTTGAACAATCGTAAAGAAATATTTACTAAGGCAATCATACCATCACGACTTCACGACAGACGTCACTGATAGCTTAGCTAGTGTTGCAGCATTTCTTGGAACCATATTTGTATTGTTACCGTAAATGGGGAACATAAATACTTATGTAGTGTATCTCTATGGACCGATACGCATGAAATTAGTGCGATGTCGCATCGCAAAAATCGGTGACATTACCCAAAGAGTTTCGGGTTACATTTGAACTTATTTGCCCACACTCCCAGCATCAGGAAGTCTTCAACTGTTATTGAACAATTTGTAGCACGATGTTTTTATAAGAGTCACGGAACTGAACAGTGTTGGTGTGGTCTTGTGGATGCTTAACTTAATATTATTAATATGATAAACTTGGCAATAAAATTCAAAAACGCGTTTGCATATTTATTGCCCACCATTACGGACAAAAAGATTAAGTTTCTTCGTGAGCGTTCAGATTTTATGGACTCTCTAAGCCAAAGTTATGAAACTTTATGATACAGATTAAATTATTATGTACCTATTTTATATGCAGCCATTACATTTGGTCAACGGTGGTGTACAATAGTCGTAACGTAATAACGTCAACGTCAAAGTTAACGTCGTAGGAACGCGAACGTAATAACGCAGTAAGTGCACATTGTTAGCGCGCAGACTGTGCAGAGTGCCGACTGCAGAGTTCAGCGCGCTATTGTGCGGCGAGTGTACAACGGGCGGAGACGGCAGATTTTCATTTCATATCTACAACACGCGACAGAAAAGGACAGAGGGTTCATTCCTAACAATGCAGGATAACAAGCTTGATTGGATTACTTCTTGCGCCCGCGTGCCCGGCAGCTGTTAAGTGGAGGCTCCCTAAATTGTTTGTTGTTGTTGTATTGTGTGTTGTGTGTTGTTGTTGTATGTTGTTGTTGTTTGTTGTTGTTGTGTTGTAAGTGATAATATAAATAAATAAATAAAGGACAATGGGCAAAATTGTATGGAGCTTGTCCCATCGGCGGCCACATCTGTACTATTTATTTTCTAGTAGCCAATTATGTATACAATAAGACTACAAAAGACTGTTTCTGTAAGTTCCTTGGATAAAAAGTTATCATAGGTGGATTATAGAAAAAAAAAACTAATTAAATCATTTAAAAGGAATGATTACAGTTTGTATCTTAAATACAATATTTTGTACACCTCGTGATGATGTTAGATTGATATAATAATGAATTTTAAGTACATTATAATGATATGACTATGTTATTATATACGTAATATACAAATATAAGATAATGATAGCTTAAATAAATCTTGAAAAAAAGGTTTGTTAAATACGTTGATTTATTGAAATAAAAACATTATGCCAGATTACAATAATACAATATTACCTAATAACTACAATATTACTTAATAACTACAATAATTATTGGACTTTAATCGTCATCAACAATGATTTCATTTAAAAATCAGCTGGCAAAAGAATAGAATAAGTACCAAACTATACACATTATGTGGGCGCAGCAACCCAGAGTGCGTTTACCGCTAAGGCAACTGCAATAATAGTTTTCTATAGCTTCCCTACCATTTTTTTGCCTGTCTATAAGAATATAAGAATAATAAATTCTAGACCACGCATGTCGCGATTGTATTCGGCAGCGGAGAAGCCAAACATTTGTAGCTGTAATGCCGTACTCGACTAGACCTGTACATTGGGTACTCTATACACTTCTATATTATATAGGCCTTGTCGCACATGCTCCGCATAATAGCTGCGAGCTAACTTCACTTGATATGTGCCAAGTGCAAAAATAATTAAATCGTCTTCGGTCAGCGACGGAAAATCACTTAAGTTAGGTTGGTTACCAGTAATACTATCAAAGCTAGCCTATCGACGATTTAAGTTGTTGCCTAGGACATACTCTTCTAGGTGATTTGGTTGGTTCAATCGTTGGTTTATTATTGTTATAAATGTTTCTACGTGTACACTATCACGTAATGGTTCTCTGCATGCGTTCAATAACGCAGCGGCTATTTTAAAATCCTTCATCATATGGGGCAAGGCACGATTAAAAAAATCTTGCTGAAATAACTTGAAGTCGCGTTTAAACCAACCATTTATAACCTCGATAACCCAGCGGCATATGGTAACCAACCTAGACTTATTAGCTTGCTCTGTCGTTAATTGATCTTCGTTGCGATTTTTTGTTTTTGGCAAGTGCGCCTCATATCCACAGGCATGTAAATCGTCGATTACGTCGCGAAATCCACGGTCTAAGATGAACACATCCCCTTGTCTAAAAAACCAATGAATGCAGTATTCATTGGTTTTTTAGACAAGGGGATGTGTGTGATAAAAATATGACAATTCATTAAAATAGTATTTAACCCATATCTTTTTTCTCAAATGATATTTAATCATACTGCTTGAACAATATTTGTTCTACAAGCATTCACCTTTCAAATGACACTAGTTTTATTAATGGCCGCTAATGGGCCAGGACGCCTATTGTTCTTTGTATTAATATTCTGAAAAAGTCACGCTTACAATCAAAATGAAACTTTAGTATATGATTTATTGGATCTTTTTCATTCCATACATAAGATAGAATGTTACGTAATTAGAACATTTTCGCTCGATTAATTTTTATTCAAAAATCATGTTTTTTTGAAAGATTATTTGAAACAAAAACAAGATTACTCGGTAGTTAATTGATTTAGGCGGAAATCCATTATAAAATACAATAGACGCGGATATTTAGTAACTTTTCCGCTTAGCTATTTCTAAAGAGCCATAAAAAACCCTGAAACAAAACGACACGTGTTTCACCTTTCAAGTAGACATCCTCAGGATGACGATTGACTTGTCGTGAACTCGAACACGGCGTATTGCCACACCGACCGCTGAACGCAGACTAATGCGGCTGCGGCTACCTATCGTCATCCTGAGGATGCCTCGTTGAGAAGTGAAACACGTGTCGATTTCTTTCAGGGTTTTTTATGGCTCTTTAGAAATAGCTAAGCGTTATGTTACTAAATATACCCACGTCTATTGTATTTTTTAAGATTACTCGGCTTTTATTTCTAAAATAATTATTGACAGTAAGTAAATATAGTTTATTATCCAGATATAAGATATTTTTTCTCTAGGTCAATTATTACTTTAGTTATAAACGAAATACGAATTGAGACTTACGACATTTAGTTCCGTGCTCGAACACGACCAAAGAGCGCACGCGATATTCAACTTTATTACTGATGAGTTAGCGTTTAGCACATAGTGGGGTGTCTTTGGAGTGCCTGGTCTCAACTTGCCTGACCCGGTATTAATTTCTGATCTGATATTATGGGCACTTTGGCAGTGAGACTTCTGCACTTTGTTGTTAAGTAACTATCCTCACGTTATGGTCTGCGCGGCGCCCGCTGCGCTCGATTACCTCTCAATACCGAATAGTTATTCAGTGTGCGAACCAAATCCTAGAGAGATGTCCCCATCCGTTATCTGCGTCTGTTCACAGACACTGTATAATAACCGTCAGCACTGAGCCGTGTGAGTGTGACACACTTTTTCAAGGAGAGTCTTCAATCAATACGTGACGATTCAGTTTCTTTTCAAATTCTTGCATTGTCAATTAGGTACTTATCTACTTTTAGTTCAAGAATGTGGAATATGACGTGTGAGCACCGCTCTAGCGTTATCTACCGAAATAACTTGGAAGTGATGGTTGCATGTCTCTACTCTAATTATAACGTCTCCCGGCTGATGATGCGACACTTGACAGCCTCTCCTCACACCACACACGCCACAGACGCACGCGCAGTGTGAACAACGTTGTGCTCTTGTGCACCGTCCTCAATCTATGCTATCGCACGCCAAACGTGTCTCTATACACATTCTATTCAATTTCTATTCAATGTAGAAACCTTTGTGTCGCACTAGCTTGTGTACGTATGTGCGACCGCGACGCTGTCACCGGACGGTGCGCGGTAAGACGTACGTGTTCACTACTGTAATAATAATATCTTGGTCGTGATTACTCGCAATTTATAAGCCGAAAACGCCCGCCTGTAGTAAAAACAGGAACCTTGCGGGAAGCTTACATGGCGCACTATTAATTGTGGGCGCACAGCTGACGCACGGCCGAGTTGCAGCTAATGAGCGCGACGTCACGTCATTACGCGCGCCCAATATGGCGGCGGCGGCGGCGGGCGTGCCTGCCGTATGAGTCCGTCATTATAACTCATATATTGAAGTTGGTCAGTGATACAGTTTGATATCTGGTAACTTCAAATAAGTAGCGATTTCTTGTGGTAAGTTAGAAATGTTATTTTTTCCCATAACTTGTTTGAAGCACTTAACGGATGAAAAACCGATTAGTCTTCATATCAGCAGGATGCAGGTCGAGGTATTTCTGTACAATCGTTTTGTATTCGCCTCGGATTACGAAGGATCGGTCAATTTTTGTTTTTGTCTGTTAGCTTTACTAACAGTAAATCATCCGAGTGATTTTCGACATCGTCAACAGTTATTTTTAAAAGTTCATTGCCACGACAAGCTCCATGTACTCCGAAAATTAAAGCCACCTGTAACAAAACCGTATGTGAATAAGACAAGTATCTATCGAAGTACAGGTTACAATACAATGCGCATTTTAAAACACTATTAAACTTTACTAATCCACCATATACATAGTTACTTACTTTTACGGCAAGAAAGACTTTGTCGGGTGCCTCATTAAGGTGAGTCTCCACGTTTTTCACTGAGAACACTTTGGATTTTTTAGGTTTAAATTCATCAGACATACTCTTCATCAGATACGTTATTAATTTCCAATACCTATGTGTCCAGTTTTATTAGTTTATTAAAACTGACTAGCAGTCCGTCGTTATGAGAACTGACTGTTGATTTTATTACTGAGTAGATAGGTACTCCAAAGAGTGGAAGGTTGTTTAGTTTTGGCTAAGTACTGGAAGTACGCCAAAAACACAGATTCTGAAAAATTCGTGGCGCTTCTTTCATTTCTCCATTCAATTTTACCATAGGCATTCATATATTTCTCCCGCGATTTTGCAGGTAATAGATTATCCATCACATTTCTTGCTTCAGTTCTAATACTTTCAGGAGTTAATTCTATACTTTCACTGTCACTTGATGAATTCATTTTTCAAAACAAAACCATGAATTTCTAACAATCCTTGAAAATTGACGAAAAGATGCGGGCTGTAGTTCGCGCGTTTTTAATTTGATTTCTTTTTTTTTTTATTCAGCCGGCGCGCGGCGGCGCACAGTGGAACGAATGTATGGAAGCGGTTGGACGTAGACATGTCCGAAAAATAAGAGTAAAATTATGACAAACTAATGATGCCATCTTATTCGATTACTTAATGCCTTCATAAATTGTGGTGATGAATTTCTTCATAACTCCCATATTTCGGGAGTAATTTGAGAAAATGTGAAATTTTACTATGAAAATGAGTGTATTGAGCTCTCTCCCTCCTGATTCCGGGCTTGTTTCAAGTAGCGGTCTCTAATATCGTAATGCTATTACTAAGAGCTATATTTAATACTAAGACACATAGTGCGCCAAATGTGCACTTTCTGGGATAAAAGGAAATGAAAATTTAAAAAAAAAAACGTTTTTTCCCCATTTGTATTTACTTTAAACCGCAGACAGACTTATTAAGAGGTCTATAAATATATTATATATATACAGAAATATATATTAACAAAAATATTCACAAGAACTGATGAGAGTATGACTTTTAAGTAAGTTGATAATAAATTACCTAGTTTCATTAAAAGTACAATAAATAATTAAGACGTAAGCTCTAATTTACTAAGTTACACATTTTAAAACAATAACATCATTTAATTATCTTCGTCATCATCATCATCATCAATTAATTCAAATTCAGAATCGATGTCCGCTAAATCATTTATGTTAACAAATTCGATATCACTTTTCTCAGAATCCGTAAGCTCATAAAATTCCTTAAAAGAAGATTTTTTTACAAACTTATTTCCTTTTGGACGGATACTTGTAACAAGTGGATCAGAAGACAGTAAAAGATTGTGCATAATATCTTCATTGCATGAGATACTGCTATGCTTTCGAGAATGCCCCTCTCTATATTTTCTAAAATCTTTATTTCTAGCCTCAGATGCCTCTTCGGATAGAAAACCAATGGGCACAATTGACATGTTCTGAACTATGTCTGGCCCATGCATTAAAATTTTATGAAGTGAAGAAGGCATATAATACCATGGGTATAACTCCACGTAAAGCTTAGCAGTATCAAAGCAGAACTCTCGGAATTTAGTTACGTTGATCTTCTCTCCTGATGAAATACACTGCAAGATCACACAGATTTTTCTTAAAAGCATAGCATCTATTCCGGTCAGTTCAGCAGATTTAGTGTAGTTTTCAAAAAATCTCCTTGCCGAGTTGCCATTGTTGGTGGATCCACTGCCTTGTTTCACAACATCGAGAAGTAAGCCCGTTTCTCTTCTTACAGCCTCTTGAACTCTTTTCTTCCTGTCATCAACTTGCCTTTTTGCTATATCACCCCTTACTTGCCATGATTTTATGTCTAATTTGTAGGAAATGTGTAATAAGCATTCCATTGAGCGAATCCAAGCGTGAAGGGTGCTTAAGCTATATTTATACATGTCCTCGTTTGCGTGTTTATCTTTGATTAACTCTAAATTATTCATTTCTTTAGGACAAGCCTTGCATATGTCACACACTGAAGCTGCTGTATTGGATATAATGGAATGAATTTTACCATCAATCATTGTCAACAGCAGTTGGTGTTTGACACTAATTCCATCAGTGATGGTGGATGGAGTTAAGGCTTCAATCTCTGCTTCGATTTCAGCCATCTCTCTCTGCACATTTTCTTTGGTTTCCTTTATAAACTTAAACAATATTGGCCGGCAAAATGAAGTGGAAGATGGTCGCTCGTTTTCCCAAATTGTTACACCTTTTGAGACGAGCCGCAGTGGTACAAGACTAATCATAAAATTACTAGCAAGATCGATTTGCTCATCTTCACTCGTCCTTTGATGATAAATGCTTTGGCTAGATGATCCGTCAAAACCCCATTTGCTGGTCAATACGAGCTGTTGATTGGGATCAACAGGGGTTTCTAACGACCTAATAAGTCTTCTTGAGGTTAAATCCATCAAGGCTTGTAATTTGATTTTTGCAGAGCTCTCTGTAACTGTGAGATCTTCTTTGGCCGGATAGCACTTAATTTTTTCTTTAACCAACATGTAGTAACTCGGGTATTGAAGAGCTCCTTCTTGAGTGTTGAAATCCCGAAGAGTGTTATAGCGCCATTTCGATAAGTTCATCGATACATAAAGAGCCAATGCCTTCAAAGGGGATATTTCCCGTACCTGAATTGATTTACCTTCAATGAAGGCTTTGATTTTTGAGGCCTCTTCTGGATTCTCCGTCAAGTATTTCATAACATAAGCTGTATCGCTTTGTCCTGCCTTTTGAAGCGCCCTTTCGGCCGAAAACATAATTTCAGCGCTGCTACTGCTGCATGAAAGACTATCTTCAGTGGTGCGTCTTCTTTTTTGCCGGTTACTAAGGTCCTCAAAAGATTTACGAGGACTAGGATGTGTACAAGTTGAAGCATCAGATTTAGCAGGAGAAATTATGGGCTCGATGACGTCACTTATATTTTCTGTAGAAGGTTCCATATTTTCATTCTGTAATTCCGGCCATTGAATTGCAGCCTGTAGCCAAATCTCATGTTTCTTCCGAAACTTATCTGTGCTTCTTCCAGACTGTGTCCATTTTGCATAAATGCGGTAGCAAAATCGACGACACCAGTCTTTTAAACTTGTTTCAGCACTTTCACATAACTGAACACAACTGTTATCTTTTAAAACACTGAACAAATAGTTAAAGTCGCGTAAATCTTTATGTGCGCGTGCGCATAAAGCAACGTGAATATCAAGATTTGTATTAAAATTTGGAAAATACATTGCGAGATTAGCTTGGATACAACGAGGTGTAAATCAACACTGATTTTAAAGTTACTAATAGTGACCTATTTATATAAAATCCAGGTATCCCAGGTATCCTTTGTTAAATATTGCAAGGTAATTAGTTATTGTGATAATTAGTAAATGATGCATGCTAAATTAGTGTATTAAGAGCCATTTAGTAATTAAATAATAGCAATGTTCTTATCAGTAATCATTAGTGCATCAGTTTTATATGTAAACCTTAAGTCCCTAATTATATATCCTAATTAGCTTATATCTTCTCTAATTGGCTGATCAGAAATGTTATTGTAATAAGGTAAACCTTTAGAAAAACGGTTTTAATCAACAAAATAAACAAAAAATTAAAAAATTGTGTTATAAAATAAACATCACTCTTTATCCCAGAAAGTGCACATTTGGCGCACTATGTGTCTTAGTATTAAATATAGCTCTTAGTATTAGCATTATGATATTAGAGACCGCTACTTGAAACAAGCCCGGAATCAGGAGGGAGAGAGCTCGATACACTCATTTTCATAGTAAAATTTCACATTTTCTCAAATTACTCCCGAAATATGGGAGTTATGAAGAAATTCATCACCACAAGTTATGAAGGCATTAAGTAATCGAATAAGATGGCATCATTAGTTTGGCATAATTTTACTCTTTTTTTTCGGACATGTCTACGTCCAACCGCTCCCATACATTCGTTCCACTGTGCGGCGCGACTATGGGCCGTCGTACCAACCAGTCTTTATTCAAACAATATTTGCGTTCGATTACTTTGGCGCTGAACACTAAGATGTTCGAAATTCAAAAAGTGCGCGGCAAAGATAATTGCGGCGCACTTATAAAGAGGATTAAAAACTCATTACTGCCTGCTAAAAGTTTCTTATAGAAAACACCACCTTTGGGTGCACTTAAAGGCGAACCAAGTCGTCCTATTCGAATAGATTGAATGAAAAATAAATTGTTCGAAAATCGAACTGGCCACCACGAGTACTTACCTAGAATATAAATAAAAGAAAAATAGAACACAAGTTAAAAAGAGGCGGAATACTGAAAATTCCATTACTTTATTAAACAACAAATTACTTAACTAAAAATTCTCACAAAAATGCCGAGTGACGATAGTGATTTGACTCCGAAGCCATTGGCATTGCCAACAATCGACTCCAAGGAATCGTACATGCAAGCCTACGACGACTTTTACAAATGAAAAATTACAAAGGGCATCAAGTCTGTATCTGAATGAGTGTTTTTAGTCTACTTCCAGTATTTATCATGTACAAGCTAAGTAGCCTATGGTGCATCTATTTGATGCTCAGGTCATTATGCATCAAAAAGAATATATACATTAATACAATTCAATTTTTAGTAACTAAAATACACACATCAAAAGTGTCTAGGGATCAAGCATTTTTATGCGGATTTCTTGAGATTGAGATGTGGCTTTGTAATAAATTTATGATTATATAAATTTATATGGATCCTTTTTGGTGCATTTCATAATTTGAAACAGGAACTGTTAATCAAATTCGAGTAAAAGATGAAAATCAGCTGTCAATATTTTCCCTATAAAAACATACAACGCATTGAAGACATTATTAGTGCTACTGTTTCCCTACTACTGATTAAAACCAACGTTATTATGGAGCGGCGACGTCATTTAAGCAGGGAAGAAATGCTCAGAGCCGTGGGAATGATAGAAGCTGGTTCCCGGCAACGTACTGTGGCTTTAGCTCTGAATACAAGTCAGAGTGTTATCAGTCGACTTTGGACACGTTACCGAAGCACTGGTACCGTGGCTGAGCGCCATGGAGGACGGTATCGCTGCACCACACGGAGACAAGACCGATACATTCAAATCTTAACTCGAAGAGCTCCAACAATAACCGCCATGATGTTAGCCGTGAGGCTTCATCACTCTTCAGGGAACTTAATTAGCGACCAAACAGTCAGAAACCGCTTGCATGAAGTGAACCTTCATTCCCGAAGACCGCTACGGGTACCACCTATAGCAATGCACAATCGTAGGATTCGATATCAATGGGCTCTTGAACACAGAAATTGGGCAGAAGAACAATGGCGTTTCGTGTGCTTTTCTGATGAGTCTCGTTTTGGTATGAGACCGGATACAAGACGTATACGACACTGGAGAACCCCTGGACGCCAACAGCGATTAAAATCCTGCCAGGAAGTCCATCCTTATAGTGGTGGAACCATCATGGTATGGGCGGGTATTTGGATCGGCGGAAGAACTGAGTTGATTTGGATCAGAGGCAACCTCAACGCTCAAATTTATGCTGAGACGATTGTATCTGACGTCATCGTTCCTCTACAAGTGCAAATCGGTCCCTTATTTCAGTTAATGCATGATAATGCACGACCGCACACCGCAAGAGTTGTAAGACAGACTCTCGCCGCAGCTAACATCAATGTCCTGCTCTGGCCTGCTCAGTCGCCAGACTTGAACTCGATTGAGCATGCATGGGATATGCTACAGAGAAGAGCTCTGCCGAATATGGAGGGTATCCAGTCGCAAGAAGACCTTTTTTTGTTGTTGCAACGAACATGGGCGGCCATTCCACAGCGTGATTTGGATGAACTCATTTTGAGTATGCCAAACCGATGTTCTTGTGTTGTTAGTGTTCGCGGTAGAAACACGGATTATTAATTGTTTAAGTTACCCAATAAAATTTTAAAGAAAACTGTTATTTCAGTCTTTTTTTCGAACTTTAATGTTAGTGGTTCAAATGTCAAAAATCCCTTTATTAGGAAAATGGCAAATTTCTTTATTAATGCAAAGGTGACTTGGTTTATCGTTACTGTGACAAACGAAAACACTTTATTTGATGAATCCTTAAAGAAAATTTTAATTAATATCAATCAGGAGAAAAGTTATTGCAAAAATATATGTTGATCCCTAGACACTTTTGATGTGTGTAGCTACATACTTACTATAGGTGCGTATAGGTACTAGCTACCCGCTCATGAATCGATCGCTTGTGTGCGATCTACTGATGTGATGTTTCGACTCTAAGTTAAATAACAATTATTATTGTAAACCTTCGTAAGGTTTATGTGTTATTATTAAAAATAATAAACTTTCTTAGATTTGACTGAAACACACATGAATGTGTCAGTCAAATCTAAGAAAGCTTATAACAAGTAATACATAAAAATTATCTAATATATTACGTAAGTTACCTTCCTACTTAAATACTACCCTTTTTTGTCACAGGTGCTATTGATTTTTGGAGTGAATGGCGCTTGTCGTGGAAATGAACTCGTAACTCGTAAACATTAAAATCGAAGATATCGAAAATCATTCAGATTTGTTGCCGGTAAATTTGCCAGATACAAAATCAAAGAAAGAACGGTCGTATTCGTAGTTCGTGGAGAATACGTAAGAATTATCGAAAAGCACCAAACTTGACGTCCCTCTAATAGAAATACTAACAGATTTTCCGTAGCTTATAATAATGGCAAGTGCACCAGACCAGTTATTGGAAACAATAAGATTAGCAGCATGCCGAAAGAAATTGCGAAATACCTGAAATTGACAAATGCCGAGCTCTACACGGGCCTTTGTTTCAGGAGAACATCGGCTACTCTCTCAGGAGCAGTCATGACTCAGATTAAAAGAGACGATGGCTGGAAAAGCAAAGGGCTACATTGAAAATTCTATACAAAATAAGGATAAAATAGGCTACCGCATTGGTGACAACATCAAACTAAAAACACCGTTGATAACTGATCACAACAACCTTCCACATCAAAACACTATTCATCTAGCCCGCCGCCTCAAGTAACCACCAACTTTCACGATCCAAAATGGTCCTCAGCAGACACAAGTTTCTGGAACTTTACTTAACAGTAATACTCAAATAAACTCTACTTCAACTTCAATAAATGTACCGAATAAAAACATAACTTTGTCTTTCCACAACTGGTCTAATGTATCAAACATTACCTTTGACATTTAATTGTTTTAAATAGGTCTACTAACTGTTACTGAAATTTTATTAAATACTTTGATTTTAGTACTATTGCTTTTTATTGTCTCGTAGATTGTGTGAAAAGTAGAGTATTCTCCTCGGGGATAAAGGTGCCTTTGTCTTGGGGGACATTGAATCCCACGCTGCACTCAGGATTCTTGCCAACTCTCTTGCTCCGTTCGGGAGTTAACGCTAGAATCCTTCGTTTTGCTCGGGATTCAATTCAATTGCCTCGTTGAGCCCCGCGACTTTCTGCGTCCGAATAGTATCAATAAGTTTCACGTCACCAAATGAGTTTTGTTTGTAAGTAAACAAACGCCGTCCCCGACGCGGGCCCCGCGCGTGCTCAGACAACGCGCCGGTGTGGGGTCATGGGTGACAGCGACAGAACTAGTAATCATACGCCACTGTCGCATCATTACTTACCTACTCGGATAAGAAACCGAAATCAGCGGAATTAACAGTGATACGATAATGTATCCAATGTTTGTGTTTTAAAGTTCCCTTTAGCGGAGATCCTTTCTTCAATGAGCACAAAATTTTACTATTTTCTCCACTTGGCGAGTCTACTCTCTGGTGTTATTAAGTCTCATTCCCCTTTTTATTTATGACACTATCGCGGACGAGAACACACAGAATCGGTGAGGGAAGAAAATGTTCGCAACTTCTTTCCATCTCACGGCACAAGTCGGGCTTTTAGGCTGGCCGCATACGCACGGTTTCCTGATCAGGATTCCTGATTCGGATGCTTGCCTTACATACAAAATGTTCTACTAGGCGCACACGTTTGTACATTTTCCAAAGGAAAAAATCTGAAGATCGGTTCGGAAACAAAAGAAAAAAAAAACGAACGTTTGTGCGTCTCACGGAATTCCGAATCAGGAATTCTGTTCAGGAAACCGTACGTATGCGGCCAACATTAGAGGCAGTTTCGCTACGCAGCTACCAAATGCTAGATCTGGAACAATATCCATAAAGTATAGTAAAACTTGCTCGACTTTCAAATTTAAATTAAAAGTATTTTTACTAAGCCACTCCATCCAAAGGATGTTGAAAATGTTCGAAATATCTTAAAAGGAAAAAAATGAAACCCTGATAGGATCACTCGTGTGTCTGTCTATCCGTCTCTCACAGAAAATTTGATCCGAATCTAATGTACCGATTAAGTTGATGTATTTCTGTGACCCAAACAAGGACGTAGGTAGTAACGTAAATAAATGAATTTTGAATATGTGTAAAATAAATACATTCAAAGATATTTAGGAAAATGTAGATGAAAATTTACCATTCCCCTCCTCCCCTTATCTCCGAAACTACTGAGTAAATTTTTTTTAATACCGAGAATTGTTCTTTCTTCTTTATTTCTCATAAATTACAGGAAAACCTATATGAAGTGTATAATCTTAAAATAACACGGTAAATCTCTCAATATTGTGCGTACAAAATGTACATTAGCAGTTGAAATGTACAGGAGAAAAAGATTTTCAACTACAATGTTTAGTTTGTTCTTGGGATAATTCATCCCAACTACGAAACCCTTCATTGTGCGTGGTCCGACACGCACTTGGCTGGTTTTTTTAAAACATATTTATCAATTTTATCAGTTTGTTGTTTTATTAGTCAATTAATAATGTCTATGATAATAAAACCGCATCAACATCCGTTAATCACAACACAACACTCACACACAATATAAGGCACAACATTTTATTTTATATTATCCTGTTATATTACCTTTCATTTATTATTTTAATTAATTTATTAAAACGAACGTGTACACACTTAAGGCTCCTACAAACAGGCGCGACACGCGACGCGACACAAAGGTACGTCGCGTCGCGCGACGAGCGGTGTCTTTGTGTCGCGTCGCGTATCGCGCCTGTTTGTAAGAGCCTTTATCCTTTGTGTGGTTATTATTCTATCGTATGGCTCACGTGCAGCTGAAATCAGCGTCAGGTGGTACACTTTGTGTTGTCATCTATTATGTTGAGCTGAGGCCCTTTTCGCATTATAATAATTGTTTTCTGTTTTTATAGTTTTAAGATGTATTTTTCTGCTATATTGCCAATAAACACATTTTTTGTTTCTTTCTTTCTTTCAATGTTTACGAGCTAGGATCTATACAACAGGTATTTTGAATTGGTTATTCGCGCGAGATGCAATGAGAGTGGGGGAGACAAGATGTATACATAAATACATAGTTAGGCTCATAACCACAGTGAAACATAATTTCTACTTGCAGATTGTACATTTGCTCAAGGCGGTTAATGATGAGAATAGGCTTGTTTCATTAAAAAATTTTTTTAGTCCGGAAGTTAGATTAATAAAAAATATAGAACACGTATTTTTTATATTTAAACGTAATCAAAAGATTACGGCGATACATTGAGTTAAAATGTGGCATGACGTCACTGCTTGCTAGATTTTATGCTGATTTGTGACGTAGCCAGCCCCCACTCCCCAACTTTAATGCGTGTTTTCTAAGTTATTTTTTATTAATATGATTAAGCAAAAAATACGTGTCTAATATTTTTTTATTATCTGAAAGACGGACTAAATAGAATTTCTTTTTTTTACCTAGGCAACTACCGTATTTCGTGATTGTTACAGAGATAGCTATGATAAACAACCAACATGGACTGATACAGCGTGACCGCGTAGCGTAACTTACACTTAAGATAAATATATTACAATATACTTGATTACTTATTAATTAACGGCACTCCACACCAATTGTATTTGATATGTCAGTTTTGGTTTCAAGCCAACTGCTATTGTTCTCCACTATCATTAGTCAGTCAAGTGTCTGGTGTCAGCCGTCGCCCCGCGCCTCGTGTGCAGCCAGCCTATTTATGTATTCCTCCAGACCGCTTTGATGGCAATTACGACGAGTCGCTGCGACAAGTTTGCGAAACGTTTGAAGTTCTTTTATACGTTGTGAGGACGAGAGCGTGGGGACGCATGTGAGGTCGGTCCTGTCGCATGTCGCTCCCACACTTGATCGATAGGACTCAGCATGATCACGTGCTTCGAGCAAGTCGAGTCGAGCTACCTACTGGGAAAATCTGATTCGGTTGGTCGAGCGAGTAGGTGCGCCGGTACCTACTAGTAGTTTTTTCCGTGGAATGACGTATAGTAGGCTGTACATAAGTTAATTTATTGGCAATTCAAGTGAGCAGTAACGGTGCTGGGAGCGAGGTCGGACGAACTGTAGATAAATTAGCAGTGTCTGCGACAGAGGGGCGGCGCGGTACGCTCGCGATGCGAAAGCCGCGCGGCCCGGCCGCGACGCACCGCCCTTGTCTGCACAGGACCTGTACAAATGAGACGCTTGTATGATTTATTACGACTTTGTATGCGATTTTGCCTTAAGAGCACTGGATTATGTTTAATTCATGATCGGCTCGCATCTGCTCAGCGACGCACTGGCTGGTGGTGGGATGTCTTATATTTTACGTCAGCTGTCAAACGGAGCCGTATCATCAATCCTCGCTGTAATAAAGAATCTAATATAATACAGGATACATAACTTTATCTGTGCTACCTAGTAAGGAAGTCGGTGTGAAAATATGTATGAATGCTTCATTATATGATCGTTTGTCCATCTTTCTTCTGTTCAAGAGCAGGTTATTTATACAATCTAATACAAAGTAATGTATTACCTCCAGAGTACCCGCTTTGTATTGGCTAGCAGCACTTTCAGAGAGCGGTTCACGTGATCTGTTAACAAACGTACCCGGATACTGTAGGTACCCGCCGGACACGTGTGTGTGACCGTGTGGTGGTGCGTGCTGTATAAACGCTAAGTAAACAGCACTCTTCGCGGCGAGGCAATCCATGTTCTGTCAGTTAACGCGCGAATGTTAATCATGTGGATATGGCGGCGTGAGGCGCGACCTAGAGCAGCTCGCGGCACGCCCGCACGCCCCGCCAGCGCTCGTGTCGTCGCATGTAAACAAGTAATAAGCAAATACACGTTACCACAGATGAATACAGATGGTTCACTCCGCAAAATTATTTAAATAAAAAGCTATTCTTGCATAGACACAATAAAGTGTAATTCAGGTCGCACGGCGCTAATTACCTATAGTTATAAATTCACCTAGAATTTGCCTCTCTACCGCGTAACTTTAAAGCCGCGTCCCCACTAGGGCCGCGCCGCTTGGCCTCACGAAGCCGCGCGCCCCTAGTGGAGACGCGTCTTGACACTCTCTGAATAAGCCCGACAAGTCGAGCCCGCCGCGTACTTGTAGCTTCATACCTAAAATGCGGAGTGTCCCATCTGTATTTATCTGTAACACTGTATCAGTTACAGAACTCCAGTTAAGGTCAGATTTTAACAAAGAGGATAGGTCATTGAGCCGGAAGAGCCTATCAAAACTTCTCGAGGTCGTAGCAGGATGTTAAATAAGCTATAATCTTCCTCAAGAATTGGGCTATCATTTCAAATCTGACTGGTAGTTCCAGACATTGGCGTGTTCAAACCAACAAGCAAACAGACTCTTCAGTTATAATATGTATATATATAAAAGTAAAAAATCAGCCAAGTGCGTATCGGACCACGCACAATGAAGGGTTCCGTAGTTTGGATGAATTTATCCCAAAAACAAATTTAACATTGTAGTTGAAAAACATGTTCTCCCATACATCGATATACGTCACAATCGATTCTCCAACTACAAAAAAGTCTCAAAAAACTAAATGACTAAATTCCGAATGTTTACCATCGACATTCTGAGCGAGTATTTCGCTTTTATGTGTATAGATGTCCGGATCCTTATGTATATACGCACCTAGCTTCTGACGTTTCATAAGTGCCCATGTAGGTTTATGTGAAATAAAAATATTTTGAATTGAATTGAATACGCACATAAAACCGAAATACTCGCCCAGAATTTCGATGGTAAACATTCGGAATTTAGTATAGGCTCGTGCAAACTGACGCGATATCGCGGGCGCTACAGACAGTGCGACCCTTTTAGCGCCCGCGATATCACGCTGCGCTGGTCTGCACGAGCCTTAATTCGTCATAGCAAGATTTCGAAGTTCCGTACATCGCGCTGATGAACGTTGTCAATTTAATTCGTCATAGCGTACATTTTCACTCACGTAAATCGTAATTTTGAACTTTGTGTAATGTACTTCGAAGTTTAAAATACCGATGTACTGTATAGTACATCGGTATTTTAAACTTCGAAGTTCAGTAGTACAGTCTGTGTTTGTGTTATTGTGTTTCTTAAGGGCTTGCTACACGGCTGCCAACCGCGTCCCCGACTGAGGTGACCTTGGTTGGCGACAAGCAGAGCTGTTTGAAATTTGGTCGTAAACCACCAACTACACGGTTGTAAACCACCAAGGTCACCTCTGTTGGGTCGCGGTTTGCAGCCGTGTAGCAAGCCCTTTAAAAATTATGTGATTTGAATAATATTAAATTAACTGGTGGGGGTGACACCCCGCTCCTTGTAGGTTTATTATTACCATTCCAGACCTCGAACAGAGTAGACGTGATTACCATCAAGTGCTGTGTGCACCCAAATATCTACACTGTTATGTGTACCTATTATTTCCAAATCTGTGAATACCAGAACCATAATTTATTTCAATTTCAGCAATCGATAGGAACGGAACGACTGAAACTCGCCGGAAAACGGGACGTAAGTAAGACATTTATCATGTCTGTGGTGAACCCATAATTACATTGTGTATTCATATAAGTAGTACCACGATCGATATATTCTCCTCGGTTTATTGCACTAGCTAGTTAATAGGCAGAGGTCCCGCAGAGTCGAGAAAACATCTCTGCCTTCGTGTGTTAACATAAATGGTTTCGATGCGAAAAAAATATACTCGTTTCTAAAAGGTTGTAAGTTTTTACTTTTTGCCGTCCTTTGCATACTGTAACAAAAATGATTACCTTCATTACTATTGCTATAATTGTCGTAATAGAGCACATTAATTTGTGGAATAAACATATTAAATACGAATTCCTTGCTTCAACTTGCTTGGAATGTAGTAACAATATAATAATATGTGAGCTAGTTAGTAAGTACTTGTTCAAGTGTCTGTAAGTAAAGTAACGGAGCTGGACCATTGTTCGTGAAACGGTCACGTTATGAAACAAGCCTCGTGTTCGGTGTGCTCATAAATATTATTATAATGTCACGATAGGAAGTGGCGCGCTAGTCATTTCACATAACCGCTGTGAATTGTTGTAATCAGAGCATATCAAATGGAATTCAATGGTACATTACGTTGTGGCACGCACACGACCGTCTCACTCAGTACTATGACAGCACGCACTGTGGCACCGCAGAAGGACAACTCCATGCGAACTGCAAACAATGTGCGATATCAAACATAGGGTGTGGACTGTGGAGGGTGGGCGATTCAGGGGTTCTCGTATTATCGTTAAAACTTTCAGAATAATTCTGAATATAGTAACCCACCAAAAACATTTTCATGTAATGGTTAATCTATTTTGTGTACATTAATAAGGGATTGTTCAAAAAAGCGTATGAAGTCATCTCTCGACCAACAAGGGATCCACACAGACTTATATTAAAGGATGATCCTAAGTCCGCCAAGTATGCTAAAAGCTGCCTTGTGATGTGTAAACGTATATACAATAAAATACCAAAATAACTAAAAGTATTAAATAATCCTAAGTCATTTAAAAGCAAACTTAAATGGCTTAATGGACATAACTTTTATGACATTAATGATTTCTATAACTTGAAAATATAAAATGTGTATATATCTGAATGACTATTATTGTATTACCAATTATTATTAATTATTTTGCATGCAATTGATACAAAATAGTATAGCTAAACATGTGGACATTATATCAAACAAGACTGTAACAACTTAATACCATGTTTAAGGCAAATAAAGACTTATCTTAAAATGTTGCCAAGACGAGACCATATGGCTTGCACTGTCAAAAAGTTATCAGATCTCAGGTAGAGCCAAGCTTCTAACTCTACACGCCCTAACTCTATTAGTCCTAACTGAGCCCGATCGTTGTCGGTTTATTGGAGGGGCGTATAGAGTTAAGGGTCTTTCAAACAGGCGCGACACGCGAAGCGACACAAAGGCACCGCTCGTCGCGCGACGAGCGGTGTCTTTGTGTCGCGTCGCGTGTCGCGCCTGTTTGAAAGGGCCTTTAGAAGCTTGGCTCTACATGAGATCTGATAACTTTTTGACAGTGCGAGCCATATGGTCTCGTCTTGGCGACATTTTACATTACAATGTTTTTGGATGGATTTCACTTCTTTTTGTAAGTTGCTTATGACATTTTTTTTTAATAACCGGCTTCTAAAAGGAGGAGGTTGTCAATACGAATGTTTTTTTTGTGTATGTTCGGGCATAGCTCTGTCATATATAGACGGATTTGCAAAATTCTTGTTTTATTTGAAAGGGTTTACTTCCAAGGTGTTTCCATTGTCATCAAGTCAGCGGGAGAAATCGAGGGAACTCTTCAGATTATAGGCAAAACTATATCGTTTCGGATATTTTTCGTAGTAACTCGTGCAGTAGCTCTTGAAAAGCACCATTTGGTAAAGTGCAACTGATGATGAAGACCACAGATGACGACCGGAACAACTCAATAGTAAGTGTTACAGGTTGCAATTCGATTGCTCTAATTATGGTTCATGGTTATGCTCGCCACTCATATGGAGAAGTGGAGCTGATGGTGAAGTACCAGGAGAACTCCTCAACGATTAGCGTCCCTGCATCGGGAAAAGTAATATTTTGTAAAAGGTGATGAGGAGTTTTGATTAGGCTATTGTAACTTAGATAATTACAAACTGCAGACTGCAAACTGGAGTGTGGAGCAAGTAAGTGAGTTTATATATTTGGGGAGTCTGTTTACAAAGGATGGGAAAATTGATGGGGATGTAGAAAGGAGAGTAAACGCGGGAAATAAAGTGAATGGTGCTATACATGCGATTGTGACCAGCCAGTCGATGTCTAAAAAAGTTCGACTGGCTGTTCACAATGGTGTGCTGGTGCCCACGCTTATGTATGGAAGTGAATGTTGGATGTGGCAAAACAAGCATGAAAGTAGAATAAATGCTGTGGAAATGCGTTCCTTGCGAAGCATTTGTGGTTTGTCTATGAATGATAGGCTGAGGAATGATGTGATAAGACAGCGGTGTGATTTAAAAGAAGATGTAGTGACAAAAATTTAAAAGGGTATGCTGAGATGGTTTGAGCATGTTGAGAGGATGAATGAAAGGCGACTATCAAAACGTATTTACAAGGCTGATGTGAAGGGAAAGGCCGGTCGGGGACGCCCTAGAAGGACATATACTGACCTTATTAGTGATGTTCTTCAGAAAGGCCAGGTGCGTAGTACTCGCAACCGGCGAGCGTGTATGACCAGATGTATGAACGTAAACGAGGCAAAAGGAGTACGTAAGGATCGTAGCAGGTGGCGTTCTGTAGTTTCTGCCTACCCCCATGGAAAGAAGGCGTGAGTTTATGTATGTATGTATGTATAATTACAAACTGACCCACTAAAAAGCGAGAAATAAAAACTTAAAAAAAAAAAACAACCGACTTCCAAATAAACACTACAAACTGAAAAAGAACTTAAACTTCGGAAGTCGGTAGCAAATAACGAAAATACATAACCAAAGACACCGACTTCCGAAACTTTGTAGTGTTTTTGGAAGTCGGTTTTTTTTGTTGTAAAAAACTTATTTTATTATTTTTTTCTTTTTTTTGTGGGGTGTATTTCTTGTTCATTAAAGGTACCTTTTTAATAGAACACTCTCATCTTTCACTTTTTTTAGAGTTTTTGAAAACGAGATGGTAATATCCATACAAACTTAATTCCATCCCCTAATTTAAAGGGTGGGGGTGATTTACAAAAAATCCGGGAATATGCATTTTATTATTTATAACAACGAGTCCCTATATCAATTTTCAGACCTCTAGCATCAAAATTTGCGGAAGTCTCATACAAACTTCCATCCTAGTTTAAGGGGTTGGGGGTAAAAGTTCCAAGTTTTAGATTTTTTGTTGTTGTTTGTGTACTAATACTAGCTTACATACCAAATTTCAGCTTTCTATGACTTCAGAAAGGACCCTAAGAATTTTGATGATCATCAGTGAGTGAGACAGTGACGAAATCGGGTTTTTTTAGATATCAATAAAATCTAATCGAAAAAACGACGAAGCGCTTTGAGAAAAAGTAGGTAGTGACCTTGCGCTTCCTTTGGCTCGTCTTGGCGGGAGCAGTACCATGCCCCCAGATTAATTTCGAGATAATTTGTTTTGAATAGATATTTTGGTTGAAATAATCTCTTCTAGGGTCTAGGTACCTGCTACAAATTTCATATTTTTCCGTGCGTGATAGTATTACCTCATACGTGCGTGGTGTCTCGTTGTAATACAGCAATGTTACATGCGCTTGCTTCGCTATGAATCAGCGCTGTGTTATGTGCGGCTAGCCGCACGGCTGCGGCCCGCTTTGAACTGAGATTATGAACACTGGCCGTGACCACTACGCGTACGTTATGTGCGAAGTGCGCTAGTATTAGAGCGTTTTTCTCGTACGGGAGCTCTACCTACAAAACGTTAGAAGACTGCGCTATTAGAACATTTATGTAAAGGTGTTACAGGTAAATTGTAGACTGTGCTGTTGCTGTTACCTTTCAGGTCCACTATATAACTAACACACGCAAAAACTAGTTTAGGTACCTAGTTATGCATACCAGGCATCAGTTCCACTCGATAAGTCAATTATTATTTAGTTAAATAGCCATGTCACCGATTGCAGTTATTATACATCTCTTTAATCACGTTTATCTGAAGTAGCCTGGTGGTTCATTCCAGAAATATTGTTTGAGATTAACCTTTTTTAGGATTCCGTACCTCAAAAGGAAAAACGGAACACTTAAAGGATCACTCGTATGTATGTCTGCCTATCTGTCCGTCTGTCACAGCCAATTTCCTCTGGACCGATTAAGTTGAAATTTGGTACACATAATATGTATTTCTATAACCCAAACACGGACGTGTGACGTAAATAAATTAGTTTTGAATAAGGGGGTCACTTTGTGGGCAAATAAGAAAATAAAATAAAAAGTTTTTCAAACTGTACCATGTGATATATCAAATGAAAGGGTCTGTTGCGATGATCTCAATGTTTTTTTAATAATTTGAAAATAAATACATTTAAAGATATTTAAGAAAATAGATGAAAATTGGGGTCCGTGGTTTAGGCCCCTAGTGGTCGACGCACCTGTGGCCGACGCCCCCGATACGATTAATTTAATATCTTTTTTTTGTGCTTTTTCACTTAGTACAGTAAATGAGAAAAGTGTTTCACCGTATTAATAAAGTATTTTTCCTTGCTAAACAAAAGTTATCTATCAAATAGCAGAGAGAATAGATCGCCACTTAACCTTATCCTTACACACCTTTCTCCCCATTAGAAGCATATTTATTATATACAAATATCCAAAAAATCAAAAAGACTTCATAAAAAATGTTAGTGAATGTTTATAATATACATTTATAATAAATTACCTTATGGAAATTTTACCTTTCAACTTCAACCAACTCGTCAACAAACTGAGCCAAACCAGTTATTGGTAACAATAAAAAGTCCGTCTTTTTGTCTACAAAATTGAAAACAATAAGGAAGTATAAATAGATATTATGTCTATCTCTTTAACACCTGAGTCAAGTTATTGAATATTGCAATATGCAACTGATAAGAAAGTTTAGTGTGTCATCTCACAATGACGAGCGAAGGTCCCTCGCAAGGGCTCGTGCGAAATAATTACGATATAATTAAAAATGACTTAATGGAAAAAACATTGTTGCACGCTGGATTTGCGTATAATATTCATAGAAAAAATCAAAACTCTAGTGTGTGGGTGTGTGTGAATAAAAGACATGGCCAGTGTGGTGGTGCAGTTAAATTGATAAATGAAAGTGACAACGTTCAAATGATAAAAGGACATAGGCCTGAGTGTCAGCCGAATTTATTAAAAAACGACATCAAAATTCTTACGAATGACTTAAAGAGAGAAGTGACAACTAATTTTGGCTCCATTCAAAAAATGTATGAAACGAAAATTGCAAAATTACAGAGGGAAAAGTACAGTAATGAAATTCCAATCTACAACAATATTAAAAAAGCGATTTACAGAAGCCGATATACAGCCCTGAAGGTAAAAAAAAATACGATTCAAGGATCCAGCTCAAGTTACTATACCTGAAATTTTTCAAAAACATTTGTTATTTGATTATAATGAGGACGGCAACAGGATCATCGTATTTGCATCAGACATAGCTTTGGATGAAATTAAAAATGTGCACCACTTCTTTTGTGACGGTACATTTGATTGCTGCCCCTGTCCCTTCAAACAGATTTATACTATCCACGGAGATATTGGGAAAAATTCAGATGAAACCAACATTGTGCCCATATTTTACGCGCTGCTGGTTAATAAAGAAAAAGAGACATATGAAATTATGTTCAAAAAAATCAAAGAAGCTTTGCCATATTTCAAACCGTTAAAATTCACATTGGATTTGAAATGTCAGCAATAGTCGCAATAAATAACGAATTTCCGACTGCTGAAATTCATGGGTGTTTTGTACATTTCCAAAATGCTGTCTATAGGCGGGCAAAATCTCTCAAATTATTAGAATATGAGGAGACCACACAGTACGTAAAAATGCCTTGCGTATCTGCCAAAAGAAGAAATTGAAGACGGCTGGCTTGCCATAATGGAAAACAGGTTAAGTATTTTTTACACTTTATTAAAGCTTGTCTATTCCTTATATTTTTACTTTTGCACAATCATTCGATTGATTATTTTCTTTTCAGTATTCCAGACGACCAAGTAACTAAGTTCAATGATTATTTTGTTGAACAATGGCTTGAGCCTGCGGATATGATAGCAAAGTGTATTGTTATAAGGAAAAACATACAACCACTAATTTAGTAGAGGCCTGGAATCACCGTTTAAAAAACCACCTGGGAACGAACCCGTCTTTATTGTCGTTTTTAGAAATGGTTAGGATTGATATTTCTACCTGCGGCACAGCACAAGCGAGGTAATATTATGTCTTTTACTTATATATAAAACAATTTACATAATTACAAAAACAAATGTAGTTTAAAAGAAATTTATTAACATATTTACCTAGTTTTTTCTTTCAGACTGAAAAACAAAAACATTCCTGTGAGCAGGAGACAGAACAACACAAGAAAGAATGAAAAAATGATTGCCAATTTAACTGAACAGTATGAAAACAAAAAAATTAGCACAATCATGTTTTTAGAACAAATCCTCCCATATGTGGCAGTTCGTCCTAAAAAGTAATAATTTAACTTACGTAATGAAAAGAGATGATTTTGCTTGTATACTATTTATAAGTTTTAAATTTTGAAATTTTAATTTTTATATTTGTTTAAGTTTTTACAGTTGATTATTTCTATGCTAGCAAAATTTCATAACATTTCACATGTAAAAAATTTGTTACTCTACGAGTACGTTTATTTTTTAAGCCTGATTATTTTGTTGTGTTATTGCTATTGAAACTGACTGATATAATTAGGTAAAATTATTCTCATTTGTTTCACAGTTGAATATGTTTAATAATTATTGTTACAAAGATAAAAGAACATTTCATTATGTAAAAAGTTAGTTGCTCTGCAGTAATTTTTAAGACTGATTATTTAAAATTACTATCTTATTTTATTACATTTGAGACTGATTATTATAATTAAGTTAAATGATTCTCTTTATTATAGGTGATGAAAACTGTGATTTATATAAAAAAATACTAGATTTCTTATCGAGATATATAAATAAATAATGAAAAATAACTAACACTTTAATTTTTCAAAACATACCTCTAATATCAAAGCATTTCTATGTTATAAATATAATTACGATTAATTGTTATGCATATACTTACAATCAATATAAGTACATTTAATATTTTTGTAAAACAATTTTTGTGCCTGACACTACATTTGATCAAAAATTACTTTGAATTAATTAATCGAATTGGGGGCGTCGGCCACAGGTGCGTCGACCACTGGGGGCCTAAGCCACGGACCCGAAAATTGACCATTCCCCCCCCATTATATCCGAAACTACTGAGCCTATAATTTTGAAAAAAATACAGAGAAGGGTTCTTTACTCATAGATTACAGGAAAACCTATGAGAAGTCTGTGGTTTTAAAATAACATGATAAATCTCTCAATATTGTGCGTACAAAATTAATTACATTTGGAGTTGAAATGTAAGGGAGAACATGTTTTTCAACTACAATGTTAAGTTTGTATTTGGGATAACTTCATCCCAACTATCCCAATTACGAACCCTTCATTGTGCGTGGTCGAACAGGCACTTGGTCGGTTTTTGTAGGTACCAATAGTTCGTAAGCATTCCGTCTGTATCGCTTTAACCGAGCACACCTCCTAATTACTGTAAACATTGTTATAGTTACTGAGACTGTTCAACTAAAAGTTTCTTTTAAAACTAAATTACTGCCGTTTATATTTGACTACCTACTACTTCCTACTCGATCGGTATTGTTTGTTGCCATGGCAACGCGGAGGCGCCCTCATCCGCGCTGCAACAACTTTTAATTGATTGGCATGTGCTGTGTTGATAACGTGGGATTTACTGCGGCCTGTAGTCGCACCTACGTACTCATTACTCATTCTGTGTAAACTCAAGTCGAACGGGTTGAGCCCATTGGCCCACGTGCTCGACGAGGTTTCAACAAACTGTAGCGATGCTTCACTTCTTATTTGCGCTGGGTTCACGCACACATTCAAATTTAATTTACTCACTTACATGTGGGTCACAAGTCATGACGACTCTGAATGTCGAGTGAACTCGAGTGAGTGCTCCTTATACCGTCGTCAATGCCATCATAAGGTATATTGAGTGAGCGATTGTTGATGTTCAATCAAAAGTGCCTTTTAAAGGCCCAATTGGTATTAAATGATTTCGTTTTGATCTCCTTCTCCCGCTTCCGCGCCCGCTGCGCTCGTCACCGCGCCCGCTTCGCTCGTTACCGCGCCCGCTCTGCTCGTCACCGCATCCGCGGCCATTTAACGGGGTTACAGAAACATTCATGAATGTCAACGTCAACTAGAGAATAATTTACTGAGCTCAGTTTCTATGGCATATACTATATTTACCTATGTAAGTAAGTACTTACTTAAGTATAGTTTTGTGTTCGGAATATATTTCAACAACATTTTGCAATTCGATCTAACGAAGAGAGATAGCTCTTTAATAAGACTGTCACTGATTAGTAATTAGTATTAGTAATGCACATTATCTGAGCTGTTGAGTAGAACGTTCTTTACCGTGGAGAGCGTCAAAGTCAAAGTCAAATCATTTATTTCAAATAAGCCCATGTATGGCACTTTTGAACGTCAAAATTTACAAAATAATATAATTGATTCTAGTCGCCCCTTCCAAAAGGTAGGGACACGAAAAAAGTTTCGATACTTCGTGGTATCAAGTACATTTCCATTCGATACCGATACTTTTGTACTCCATACTTGCATTCGTTACTTTTACTCAATGAGTACTTTTTGGAAGGTATCGTATCGAATAAGAAATTAAGTTTTAAATGGGTAATCCTAGAAATTACCCATTTAAAACATGCGACCTTACGGCTTATGTTTATGGTTATGGCAACGCCATCTAGTTCACTCGTTCTGAATCTTCTAAAACAATACATCGATCTTTGCTCAAAATCGTTCCTTCCATTCACAGTTAAATTCCTAACCTTTCCTTCATTCATTTACTACACTAATCAATCACTCATTCACTCAATCGTTCAGCGTTGTCATTTAATTTTATCGTATTCTTTCACGCTTTGTTTTTCTGCTATATTAATACGGTTGATCATTATTTTGCTTGACTATTACTTGATTCTTCTATCGAAAGAACATACGATTTCTGGAGTCACCAAAAGAAGTTGACTGAAACGAAAAAACAGAATAAAAAACCAAGTTCTTCATCTTCATCACAGTCTGAAAATAAGGATGAACTAAGCTATTACTTATCTGCACAGATTTCACCACTTTCCTTAGATCCCTTGAAACAATGGGAAGATATAGAAGTTGTATTGTATTAACATGAGAATATCAATTCCTGCGACGTCAGTGCCTTCGGAACGATTCTTTTCTAAAGCAGGAAATACAATCACAAAAATCCGAAACCGCTTACTAGAGGTAAGCGGTTTCGGAAACGGCTCAATAAACTTTTATTGTTAAGTGATTATACGCATGAGGAATGGGAAATTTAATTTATATGCCTAAAGTACTAAATAATTTAATTTTGTTTCTATTTTTTATTTTACCGCACTAGTGCGATAATGTGCGCTACAGATATCTATTTACTAGTCGGAGTAATGACATGGCAGTATGGAATTAGTAAGTACCTACTATCATGGTAGTATGGGATTAATAAGTACTATCATGGCAGCATGGAATAGGCCTGTGTTTAATTTTTTGTTTAATATACTACTAATAGGGTAAGATACGAGTAGTTAATTGATTCAGGCGTGACCTTGCGGAAATCCATTATAAAATGATGATGTGGATGATGTGGCCGCTAAAAGTTACTTCTTGTTTACCTATCGAAATAACGGTGTCAATAAACCGTTTCATTAAATTTCTATTTCGATCAAAGTCAAAGTAAAATCACTTATTTCAAATAGGCCTTTGTATGGTACTTTTGAACGTCAAAATCTACTCTTCTATTATGAACTTCATGCAAATTAGTGAAAATAATTCTATCCCTACCAGTCCCGAACTCATAAAACAATTACGAATATGTTTTTCAGTCTGCACATGTTTTTTATGAATTCATCAGATTAAAATGTAAAAAAAAAACCTTTTCGTACCACTTGCTCAAAAAAGTGACATTCTATGCCACAAAAAGCGAACATAACCATAGTCATTTTTAATCTGTTAAAAACAGGGAAAGAAAATTGTACTGAATTTCATTCATCCTCTAGGGGGAGAATGTGATTTAAATTTGGAATACTTACCAAAATTTATACTGAACTACATCTGTGTTTACAACATTGAGTTTGTATATAAAGCATTATACATTTTTTTGAAAAAGGAATACGCATTTATTATATTACCTTACCTTATCACATAAGGGATAATCACAAGATAGTATTATTCGCAGATGACACTTCCCTCATTTTTAAAATCAAACGTCAGTTAGTCAACTTTGAACAAGTTAACGATGCACTCTCTAAAGTAGTGCATTGGTTTAATGTAAATAATCTTCTACTAAATGAAAAAAAGACTAAACTCATTAAATTTTCAATGCCAAATGTCAGGCAGTTATCTACCAATGTTCAAGTTAATGGAACAGAGTTGGACCCTGTTGAGTCGACAGTTTTTCTTGGAATCACTATTGACAGTAAATTACAATGGGGCGCACACATAGAAAAATTGTCAGGAAGACTAAGTTCGGCCGCCTAAGCTGTTAAAAAAATTAGACAGATAACTGTAACTGTTTATTTTAGTTATTTTCATCGTCTTATGGCATATGGAATTCTTCTCTGGGGAACCTGTGCGGACATTGATACTATCTTTGTTCTACAGAAAAGGGCTGTTCGAGCCATTTACAACCTAGGTCTAAGAAATTCCCTTAGAGAAAAATTCAAAGAAATAGATATTCTGACTGTAGCCTCACAATATATTTTTTAAAACCTATTGTATGTACACAAAAATATATAAAATTTTAAGAAAATGTCCGATATTCATAGTTTAAATACCAGGAATAAACACAACCTTGCTGTCCATCGCACACGTCTCCACAAAATAGGCAACTTGTTCATGGGTCAATGTATACGCTTTTACAACAAACTTCCCATTGACATTCGAAACTTACCCATTAATAGATTTAAAATCTGTATTAAAACCAAACTTTGTAAAAAAGGGTATTATAAAATTTCAGATTATTTAGAAGATAAAAAAGCATGGGATTGAGCTGCTCGCTCTGCTAAGCCTTGAGATAAAACTTAACATTTTAATTATTTTGTAAAATCATCAAAATATACCAGTTTTATATACATACAGACATTGTTGAAAATTATATTCAAAATGACATGATTACCTTGTAAAGTATTATATTATTTTAATTAATTATTGTGAATGTGAGGACTATGTGGATATCATTATTATTTTCTTTTTTCAGTTAGTTTTAATTATGGTCTGGCAGTTTGAGTAGTTTATGCAGCCTACCCAAATGTCCTTTCTTTGGTATTGTTCGTCGAGTTGAGCTCCTTAAGTTCTGAGTTGAGCTCCACGATTACTGACAAATGCTTGCATTGACTGGACAGGTCCACTCAAATCTGTGTGGTTCTTTCCTCAAAAGACTATTTCAGACACTAATCTACATGGTCCTCATATGGCCTGACCAAGATTATGTCTGGACTTTAAAAGAGACTGGGACCTCTGAGTTTGTTTCGGCCTTTCTTCTCAGAGTAGTCAGATAGGAAACGCCGAACTCAACTAGCTTATTTTTTTTTTTAATATGACCAGTAAAAGTGATATCCTATTTACAGAATAAACAATTTCATTTCATTTAATTTCATATGCAGTTATGGTTATTAAATAAAATTACGAAAACCGACGAGGCCATATGAGCTTGATGCCTTTGCTTTTCCGACAAAAAAATATTAGTCTAGGAATTTGCCGCGTTTTTGTTTTCTTCAAATACATAAACGTTAAGTTTATTTTAATTTATTTTTATAAATAAGTTAATGTTCTAAAAATACGTTACGATGTTAAATCAAAGCGACAGTGACAGTGAATTGTCGGATTCCATCAGTGCAAATGCTGCCGTAATTATAAATAATTTGCTTCCAACAAAATCCAAGGAAAATTATTTTAAAACTTATGAAGAATTTTCAACGTGGAGAAGTGCGAAAGGCCTATCAATTTCAGAATCAGTACTTCTTGTCTATTTTGATTATTTATCCAAGACAAAGAATCCGATTACACTTTGGTGCATATACTCAAAACTGAAAGCTAACAATAAGCATCAAACACAGCATTGAAATAAATAGATTCACGAAATTACTGGCTTTTTTAAAAAGAAAATCAGAAGGGCATTGCGCAAAGAAGTCTAAAATTTTTACGACTCAAAATGTGGAAAAATTTCTTAATGAAGCTCCTGACGAAATTTTTCTGGCCACAAAAGTAAGTATACATGATTTAACTATGAACATTTCGTATCTTAGTAATGGTTATTAGTCTATATATTTATCTGCTTTTTATCTTTGTTATAGGTGGCCTTAATTTTTGGACTCAATGGTGCTTGCCGCGGATGTGAACTTGTAAACAAAGGTGGAGGACGTTAAAAATCATTCCAATGAGTTACTGCTGATTAATTTAAAGGAAACTAAGACAAAGAAAAATTGGTCATTCATTGTACAAGGACAATATACTAAAATCATTCATAAATGCATTACGTCCCACCAACATGGAAAACAATAGATTTTTTATAAACTATCGCAATGGGAAATGTACTCGACAAGCCATCGGCAAAAATAAAATTAGCAATATGCCAAAGGAAATTGCTACATATTTAAAACTTAAAGATGTTGAACTCTACACCGGTCACTGCTTTCGAAGAACTTCGCCGACTTTCTTGGCGGATTCAGGGGCGGATATTACGTCAATAAAAAGACACAGTGGTTGGAGCTCTGATGGAGTAGCTGAGGGTTATATCGAAAGCTCAATGGCGAATAAAACCATATTAAGCAGTCAAATTAACAAAAATATAAAACTTAATCCATCAGAGCCACAACCATCAACTTCCGGCATCTTATCTTCGTCCGTAACTCACGATGCACCACCACCACTATCTCCGACGTATACTATCTACAATGAAACGCAAGTTCCTCAGACGCAAGGACAGAGAAATACTCAAATCAACTCATCAACAATAAATGTACCAAACAAAAATGTAACTCTCTCTATCAATAATAGGACCAATGTTTCGAATGTTAACTTTTACTTTTAATTGTCATTATTTTTAATAAATGCTTATCTCATATTATTATTGTGTTAATTTTTTCGCAAATGGTACGAAAAGTAGAGTATTTTCCTCGGTGATAAAGCTGTCTTAGTCTTGGGTGAACTTAAATCCCTCGCTACACTCAGGATTCGTCTTAAATCCCTCGCTTTGGTCGTGATTTAAGTTTTTAACACCCACGCTACGCTCGGGAGTAAACCTCGAGTCCTTCGTTAAGCTCGCGATTTAAATCGTCACCTGCGACAGAAGACACTGCTTTATCCCCTTGGTTAATAATCTACTATTATTCCATGAACTACTAGAATCTGAGAAAAGTAAAATTGGCAACAATACATTATATTTAATTTACGACTGCCATAATCAGTCATTGATATTTATCGTAAAGGGAAACATTAAAATGTTTGAAAAAACCATCACGTCGTTTGTAATTTATAGTTATATCTGGGCGAGCATGGCCTAACTTAATTATGTGTTACATATCTTCAAAACTTAACATTGAAAAGCATGTTTCCTCACAAATTAAATAATCTGTCAAAAACAATCTAAAACTATTAATGCCGTCATCCTCCATCCTCCATCCATCCAAATCTACTCTAAATAAGTAATTTCAACATAATAACTATCTACTTACCCCAAATACGTAATTACAACGTACTTTACTTTCACTAAACTCAAAACATATAAACATTATCACAATCACTGTTCTATACCAACAAATATTAGTAGTAGACTAGTAATGATAAACTAATGAATTCAATGGATATTGAGCGAACAAAATGCAAATTAAAATATGGTTCTAATGTGATTACGTCGAAAAACAACCACGCAGTGTCAATCGAATCATGAAATGTTTAGGAACTCCGAGCCGAACACATTACGAAATTCAACTTAAACAACCGAATTAAATGCATGCAATAACATTAATTCCTTCTCGCTCCCGCGCGCGCATTTTCTGCAACTATCGTATCGTAACTCGTTGCAAATCGACTTACCCGGCTGCTTAGAATCCGCGGTGTCACGTGACCAAAGTGACGTCATGATAGACTTTATTTTCTAAAGAAATTGAATTCACGTGAATTGAACTATCGTGAATTCAATGCCAACAAAAACGCCTACATACATTAAATTTTGTGTTTCTAATTGACAAAAAAATGTATGTATGCGTTTTGTAATGTTTTAATTTTATGGTGTATCAAATACTTATACTGTGATTATTCAATGACGATAGAGTGGTTGTGTTCCGAATGTCCGAAAGGAAGCCGGCAGGAATCGAATTTAGGGCTGTCGCCTCGCTAGAATATTAATAATGAATTGCAATTATAACACTGGATTTGATGTTGTGACCGTTTTAGCTGTAAAACATGCATTTAAAAAAATTCCAAATCCTTTTTTTACATCTAAAAGTAAATATTCGGTCTATTTTATTTACTTCCACAGCATAAAGTAGCTCTCAGGGAACTATTGAAAAGGATTAATATTAAGATGGTACCCTTTCAATTCATTTATGAAAATATTATATATGTAAGGAAAAATCCACATCTTTTTAATAAAATAAGTGGTAGATATAATTTTAATACTAGAAATAAAGATAAACTATGTAGATCAACCATTTTTCAAATTATCTAAAGTACATACATTTTTATGGGGTACTGTGTTAAATGTTACAACAAAATACCTAGTGACATATTGCAATTAAATGAAAGATTTAAAACTCATATTAAAAGCACACTTTGTAAACAAGCATATTACATATTAGAGGATTATATCCAAAATAAGAGTGCTTGAAAACACTGGTCCTACTCCATAGGACAATTTAGAATCAAGACAATCAAACTGGTTGCTAATTTAATTGTAAAATTTATTATTTTTGTTATATGACATTGATTTTACATTCTGTGATTACTTCCTCACACACTGACTTATTAATTATATAATTTTAGGAAAATTGTTTACTTTAACAATGTTTGTAAATATGTGAGCACCATGTATCCATCACATTATTATTTTTTCTGTCATTGCTTCGTTTTCATTTATTTTGACCTATTGTGGTATAGTAATCTTATTCCAGGTGCATCGTCTTCACATGTAATTATATACTCAATACTTAATGTATTTATTGCTTATATTAATATAATTTATGTATAAAAAATATTGTAAAACATTTTAAAAGAGTAACGGTGGAGTTTCTTGCCCATTTTTCTCCATACAAAAACTACCATATACAAAAATAGTAGTATGCGGTGACTTCAACATCAACACACTGAAAAAAAATAACTTCACATTAGATTTTGAAAATTTACTGTTGAATTATAATTTAAAGTTAGTGATTAAACAAGCAACTAGACCAAAAAGTGGAACGTGTTTAGATAACTTTGCTCACAATTCCAAACAAAATTGTATGAGCGATGTAGTCGACTTCGGTTTATCGGACCATACCGCTCAAATTTTGAAAATACCAGTAAACAAAACATGTACAATAAATTCCTGGCGAATTCAAAAGCGTAATTTAGCCAGAGAAAATTTAATTTTGTTTAAAAAGCACCTTCAATGCCTATCTTTCTCAGAAGTACTTGAAACAGATGACCCTAATGATGCATATAATAATTTTGTTGATCTCTTTCGTCTATTATATAACTTATGCTTCCCAATGCAATTAAAAAATGTAAAATCTGATAAAAAAATTAAATGGCTATCGCGCGGAATCAGGATTTGTAGCAGAAAACAACGGAATATCACCTACAAGCGAGAACAAAAATTCATTTCAAAACTATGCACATAAACTCAGATTGTGAAACTAACTCAAAGAGCCCAAAATAATTATTTGATTAATAGCTCAATAAACAAATCAAAATCATCATGGCAAATAATAAATAATAATAATAATTTAATAAAAAGAACCAATTTTGCAAATTATGGAAGGAAACAATCTAATACCAGACCCCAGACAGATTGCTGAATCATTTAATAACTTTTTTGTTGACCAAATACATGATGTATCCAGTTGCAGTACGGGAAATACAGCTGCAATTACCAAAACCTGTAATTCTTTGTTTATGCAGCCGGTAGGCCCCCAAGATATTACACGAGTGATACAAAACTTAAAAAAGTTTTGGATTCGATGGCATTTCAACCGTTGTAGTCAAATATGTCTCTGATATTATCGCAAAACCATTAAGTAATTTTTTTTTTTTTTTAAACCATTGCACAAAAAAAATGACAAGGAAGACATGGCAAACTATAGACCTGTAGCTCTTATTTCAGTATTCTCTAAGATCTTTGAAAAAATCATATATGAATCTATTTACACTTTTATAGCTAAAAATGACATTTTATCTGAAGAACAAAACGGATTTCGAAAAAATAAAAACATCAACATGGCAATATTCGTTCTCTTGAAAGTAATCATGAATAATGTTGATAAAAAAACCCTATCTGTGCAATATTCACAGACATGACAAAGGCATTCGATTATGTAAAATATGACACTCTCTTAAATAAACTTAGCGATTATGGCATAAGAGGAAACGTGCTAAACTTAATTAAGTCATATTTCACGGATAGAAAACAGTACACAGAACTATCGAGAATCTGTACTAAAACTAAGCGTGAACTGAAATACCTATCCAGTTGCAGAGTAACAGAGTTCGGAGTTCCACAGGGTAGCGTACTCGGTCCATTACTGTTTTTGCTCTATATTAATGACCTACCCCGTCAAATCCGTCACCCAATGACATTATTTGCCGACGACAGCACTGCTATAGTCGAATGTACGAATGAGACGAACTTCGAAGATGAAATAAACAGCTCACTTAAAACAATAATAGATTGGCTTAATAGGAATAATCTTGTCATAAATTTTAAAAAAAACGAAAGTCATACATTTTCACCAGAGGTTACAGCCAAAAAAAGTAATTACTGAATATAATGGCCAAATCGTAGACACAGCTTCAGTGACTAAATTCTTAGGAGTGCAGATTGACGATAAATTGACATGGAAATCCCAGGCTGAAAATGTGTGCCAAAAACTTAGTAAATCTTCATATGTACTCTATAACCTCTCAAATAAACTAAACATAAATACATTAGTTATAGCCTATCATGGCTTAGTTGCTTCATTGTTAAGATACGGTGTCATATTTTGGGGCAACTGCAGTGAGAGGGATTAATAATATTTAGGGCCCAAAAACGATGTCTTAGATCTATGACAGGTCTTAAGTTTAATGAAAGTTGTCAACCTGTATTTATATCCCTTAAAATTCTGACATTACCTTGTTTATATATTCTAGAAGGTAAATAGGTGCTTATTTAATTTAACGAATAGGGCCACCTATTCGTTAAATTAAATAAGCACCTATTTACCTCAATGATTGACATAAGACAACGCACAGCACCAATGAGGTCCCAGTACAAAAACCAATTGCGCACAGGTGGTCATAAAACAGCCTTATTAAAAAATAGCATCACATGGGACCGCTTATACATAATAAATTACCTGAAAATTTAAAAGAACTACCTATAAAAATGTTTAAAAAACAATTTTCAAAACTATTGCTGGAGAAATGTTATTACACAGTTAAAGACTTTTTAAATGACAAAACTATATAGGAAAATGTTTTTGATAAATGTACGTTACCTTTCCTATTTTTAATATTTTTGATGACATTGACTTATTGACATGGTTATTTATTGATTAGCGATATTTTTTTTTTTATGGTTGTTGTTATATTGTAATTTGACATAACAGATCTTGACATTACGAGATTATCTAAATTTTTTATCTAATAATAATAGTGATTGTTGTTAATGTTTTGGAATATTATGACATTAAGCTTTTCGACATTAATAATTTCGACATTTATATTCTTCATTGTATGATTTGCGAGAGATTTATATTCATTAGTTATATTTATATTTTTATTTTTTTTGGTTTTGATGTCTGATCTGTAACAACCAATTAAATTCGACTATGGCTAATAATGATCGAAATAGCTGTATCTATAATTATTAATATTTAATTCAAACCCAATATTTTCATGCCGTAAGGTAAAATGTATCGGGACACTTAATAAATATTCCAACCTATATGTATACCTACATTATCAGCAAATAAATGATTTCTTTCTTTCTTTCTTTCTTTCTTACCTTTTGAAAGGGGCGACTAGAATCTATTCTATTTTTTTTGTAAATTTTGACGTTCAAATGTGCCATACAAGGGCCTATTTGAAATAAGTGATTTGACTTTGATATTAATTAATTGCATGTCATAACCAATATTTATAAAATATTTGACATATATTTGCTACGTTGCCCACTTTCAGAATTCGCGAACGAATGAGCATTCTCTATTTTCACCCGAGCAGAGATATGCGGCGCATTTTTAAATCTCACCAAAGAGACTTCATGCCTTTTTATGCCTACTGCGTAAATAACTAAAATATGATAAATTAACATAATATTTCATCAAATTATATATTTTTCACTACATAATACCGCACAAATAATGCCACCTTGAGTGTAATGACCAACACAGCACACTTGTATCATAATGTACTGTTATTCAAGTTTTCATTATCATTGCTGTCCGTAAACAGAACTGAACATTGACCTCCTCATGCATCGTGAGTATCGTGACTTGTCACAGTGAACGTGACGTCATTATCGTTTATTGATAGTATGCACCAGTCTTGGACTAAGGGGTTGGTGCCCAAAAATCGACTTTTGAAAATCACCAAAAGTGATAAATGATAACAAACAGGGCATGTAATGCTTCGCTTTTCTATTTACTGGTTAAACAATCATCCTTTATCATAGTCAAAGCAGCATGTTTGTGCAACAGTGAGTAATTTATGTAACATTTCGTTTGAAACGACAGCCCGGTTCCCGGCTACCGGCTCCCGGTGACGCGCGGCTCTGTACTTCCCATGGGAAATCAGAGCCGCGCTTGTTTGGGCTGTCATTATGAACGCGCTGTCTGTCATTGAGACAGCGGCGGGAACGTCTGCCAGCCTGCAGGACAGGTCGACAGTGGGTGACAGTCTGCCAGCGCGTAGGACAGTGAGAAACTGTCTACCAGGCCCAGGACACAGAATCGTGATGGAGACTGTCTTCATAGTCATCATTTGGTGCAAATACTGACGATGTGAAGCGGCCGACAGGCGGCGAAGGTTTGTGTGTGTTCTAAAATGTAGGTACTTATCGGTAGTTCGATACCGTAAGGCGGTGATACCAAAAGTTTGCTTTGATAATAAGCTTCACAGACTCACAGATAGGTCATTAGGAAATAACTTAGGCCTAACATCCTCAACATATCGACAACATGCATATATAATCCATTTCTTAGTTGAAAATGAGATTATCAGAGTAATCCTGACGCTCCGACTGACGCTCTGGTGAGTACAAGTAGACTGCCAGAAGATGTGAGCCGGGATCCGGTAGTTGGTCGGGGAATATTATAAGTCCTACAGATGTTCTATGTCACGAAGTCCGTTTGGCTATGAATGTTGTCAAGCGTGCACATGCACATTGTTTTTGTGTGCGTAACCTCGAGAGCGCTCAGTGTCGATCGGGACACAGTCCGGATCAGTAGTGGTTTTTAGTTCGCGCCAAATTGTTTCACGGAGTAAGGTCAGCATGGCAACAAAACGAAGAAGAGTTGTCCATAGTGAGGTAATATTTATTTATACGTTTTCAATTAAAATGTTATACAAAGATACTTAATATAGCAATAGAAGTATTTATAAAATTAATGTTTTTTGTGTTATAAAATGTTTATATTACTTAATTATTTTGATTACATTTTGTTTTAGGGTCGAAACATGATAGCTAGTGTTTATCATTTTCTGCGAGAAGAATATGAATTTACAAAATCATTAATGGAACTCAACTGTGATTTGTCTCATTTACGAGACATTACACGCCGTGCAGCTGAAGCTACGGGTGTGAGCCAAAAAACAGTTGAAAGAATATTAAAAGAAGAGAAGGAATTGCCATCCACTTCATCAAAATTCACTTCACCTATGAAGAAAAGGAGAAAGCGAGATAATAAAGTGGATATAGATAATTTTACAGCCGATGTGGTTCGCAGTACTGTACAAGATTTCCATATTGTCCATAAAGAAATTCCAACATTAGCTAAGTTAAGAACAGCATTGAATGAAAAAATCGGATTCAAAGGTTGTTTAGAAACTGTTCGCAAGTTACTGTTGAAATTAGGTTACAAGTGGCGCAAAACAGAGAACAACCGTAAAGTCTTGACGGAGCGTCATGATATACAAATGTGGCGTTTAAAATATTTAAAAAAAATAACAGAGTACCACTCTCAAAGTCGGCCCATTGTCTACACCGATGAGAGCTACGTCCTTTCAACACACGTGCGAAACAACACCTGGGCAAAAAAAAGGAAAGAACTCCGTTTTAAAAAAAAATTAGCACAGGCACTCGCTTTATTTTAGTGCACGCGGGAACCAAGGATGGTTTTATTGAAAATGCTTCCTTGCTTTATAAGGCCAACTCAACAGCTGGTGATTATCATTCAAATATGAGCTATGATAACTATGTAAAATGGCTAAATGAAAAGTTGCTACCCAATTTACTTCCGCGCTCTGTCATTGTCTTAGACAATGCATCTTATCACAACACACGGGCTGAACGACTACCGACGCAATCTACAAAGAAAGCCGATATGCAGCAATGGCTCAGGGATAAGGGTATAGCATTTGATGAATCTCTTCTTAAATTGGAATTGTACGATACAATAAAGAAGTACAAAGCCCAACACGTAATCTACAAGATTGACGATTTTATAAAAAGCAAGGGTTTTGATGTCTTACGCCTTCCCCCTTATCACCCAGAATTAAATGCGATTGAAAATATTTGGGGGATCGTTAAAAATTATGTCGCATCTAAAAATATCGAGCAAATCATGACGAATACGGAAAGACTGATCAATGAAAGTTTGGGCCAAGTTAGCAGTGAAACGTGGCAAAAAACTTGTGCTCATGTTGAAAAAATTAAAAAAGACTACTTGAAATATTTTGATCTCGATTTTGAATTTATAATCAATGTACAAGATGATTCTGACGACAGCAAAACGGAATCGGAAATCGAAAATTTATCTGATAGTGATTGAAAATACTGAATAATACGAAACAAGTAGGACTCTACTTGTTTCGTTTCCATTCTGTAACACCAATGGTTAATTAAATGCCTACATATTCTTAATATTTTTGTATTTATTGCAACCTAATCTAATTTATTTACAAAATTTATATACTTTTAAAACCAAAATTTTATTTAGATTATTAAATCTCGACTTGAATATATATCAGATTTTTTTGCTAACGTTACCTACTTTTACACACACAAGCGCGCTTGTCGGGATACGTCACTACTACAATCAAAGCCGAACGGACTTCGTGAAATAGAATATCTGTACCTAGCAGAACGTAAATCAACTTATAACTCGTTAAAAGTTGCTAAGGAAAAAGTAACCGTTAAACAAATACATAAACGTCGGTCCATTACTATGGTACAACCTACATACTCGTAGTGCAGCTCTCTCTTTAACTCGTCACATTTATGCCAAACATGGATCCCAATAGTACTTGAGCATTCACAGTAACTGTGCTGAACCCGTTCCGAGTCATAAGTGTGATATTATGTATGTAATGGCACATTCATTTTGCGACTATTTTGTGCTCTGTACCGTTAACTGCGAAGCCGCCCCAATTCCTGAAATGATATGGAACTACGTGAGGTTGTTTGTAGAGCTCGCTGTTTGATGTGAGGGGTTTCAAAGATACTCTACTGCGTATGTCGGGATAACGGCTGTCGAAGATAAAGCCCGATCACCGTCAGCCCCTCGCCTACCAGGCAGGCATACGAACACGTACACGGCATCTGACTGACAGTAATCCGGTCAGAAAGGATTCTGAAAGCGCTTAATGTAAGTACAACCTGTCACTCTCACGATATAATACCAAATTCGGAGCTTTAGCCTTTAAGCAGGATTTCGACTTGTCATTCCAAATATTTTCAACTTCGTCAAAATCCATTTCCCAGTATTAGTCTCAACGACTGCCCGTCGGGCCATCGCCCAAGGATTAACTTAATTCCGTTCTTAGAACAACAACAACAACGCCGCACTAGTAGTAGTACCTATCTAGTTATTTATTTATACTTTTGATTAAATACCTTTTCGTAACTTGGTCTGTGCTGATTTAAGGCTCTTTCAAACAGGCGCGACACGCGACGCGACACAAAGACACCGCTCGTCGCGCGACGAGCGGTGTCTTTGTGTCGCGTCGCGTGTCGCGCCTGTTTGAAAGAGCCTTTAAATGCAAATAGCTGATGATCCACACCTAACACAATTCAATGACATTTCAATGTTTTATCATGTGCCAAATTGTGATCAGTTGAGTAGTGAGAGGCGGAGGTCGAACGACGAGGGACACGATCGCCCTGATATTAGGTACAGATATTCTATTTCACGAAGTCCGTTCGGCTTTGATTGTAGTAGTGACGTATCCCGACAAGCGGGCTTGTGTGTGTAAAAGTAGGTAACGTTAGCAAAAAAATCTGATATATATTCAAGTCGAGATTTAATAATCTAAATAAAATTTTGGTTTTAAAAGTATATACATTTTGTAAATAAATTAGATTAGGTTGCAATAAATACAAAAATATTAAGAATATGTAGGCATTTAATTAAGCATTGGTGTTACAGAATGGAAACGAAACAAGTAGGACTATTCAGTATCTTCAATCACTATCAGATAAATTTTCGATTTCCGATTCCGTTTTGCTGTCGTCAGAATCATCTTGTACATTGATTATAAATTCAAAATCGAGATCAAAATATTTCAAGTAGTCTTTTTTAATTTTTTCAACATGAGCACAAGTTTTTTGCCACGTTTCACTGCTAACTTGGCCCAAACTTTCATTGATCAGTCTTTCCGTATTCGTCATGATTTGCTCGATATTTTTAGATGCGACATAATTTTTAACGATCCCCCAAATATTTTCAATCGCATTTAATTCTGGGTGATAAGGGGGAAGGCGTAAGACATCAAAACCCTTGCTTTTTATAAAATCGTCAATCTTGTAGATTACGTGTTGGGCTTTGTACTTCTTTATTGTATCGTACAATTCCAATTTAAGAAGAGATTCATCAAATGCTATACCCTTATCCCTGAGCCATTGCTGCATATCGGCTTTCTTTGTAGATTGCGTCGGTAGTCGTTCAGCCCGTGTGTTGTGATAAGATGCATTGTCTAAGACAATGACAGAGCGCGGAAGTAAATTGGGTAGCAACTTTTCATTTAGCCATTTTACATAGTTATCATAGCTCATATTTGAATGATAATCACCAGCTGTTGAGTTGGCCTTATAAAGCAAGGAAGCATTTTCAATAAAACCATCCTTGGTTCCCGCGTGCACTAAAATAAAGCGAGTGCCTGTGCTAATTTTTTTTTAAAACGGGTTTCTTTCCTTTTTTTTGCCCAGGTGTTGTTTCGCACGTGTGTCGAAAGGACGTAGCTCTCATCGGTGTAGACAATGGGCCGACTTTGAGAGTGGTACTCTGTTATTTTTTTTAAATATTTTAAACGCCACATTTGTATATCATGACGCTCCGTCAAGACTTTACGGTTGTTCTCTGTTTTGCGCCACTTGTAACCTAATTTCAGCAGTAACTTGCGAACAGTTTCTAAACAACCTTTGAATCCGATTTTTTCATTCAATGCTGTTCTTAACTTAGCTAATGTTGGAATTTCTTTATGGACAATATGGAAATCTTGTACAGTACTGCGAACCACATCGGGTGTAAAATTATCTATATCCACTTTATTATCTCGCTTTCTCCTTTTCTTCATAGGTGAAGTGAATTTTGATGAAGTGGATGGCAATTCCTTCTCTTCTTTTAATATTCTTTGAACTGTTTTTTGGCTCACACCCGTAGCTTCAGCTGTACGGCGTGTAATGTCTCGTAAATGAGACAAATCACAGTTGAGTTCCATTAATGATTTTGTAAATTCATATTCTTCTCGCAGAAAATGATAAACACTAGCTATCATGTTTCGACCCTAAAACAAAATGTAATCAAAATAATTAAGTAATATAAACATTTTATAACACAAAAAAAACATTAATTTTATAAATACTTCTATTGCTATATTAAGTATCTTTGTATAACATTTTAATTGAAAACGTATAAATAAATATTACCTCACTATGGACAACTCTTCTTCGTTTTGTTGCCATGCTGACCTTACTCCGTGAAACAATTTGGCGCGAAATAAAAACCACTACTGATCCGGACCGTGTCCCGATCGACACTGAGCGCTCTCGAGGTTACGCACACAAAAAAAATGTGCATGTGCACGCTTGACAACATTCATAGCCAAACGGACTTCGTGACATAGAACATCTGTACTAAAAAATAATATCGTAGGACGGATACATTTGCCTTGCTTAACTACTGGAAAGTCAACTAATATCACGCCTTTAAGTATTCCCTGAAGTGGTCAGAGACCGACACCGGTTTGATCAATACGGGTATTTTTTCTGTTACAACATTTATAAGAATAGGTTTGACAAAATAAGACATAAATAAAAAACTTAATAAAAACGTTTATAATCTACTCTAGGCATATTTTTCAGATTTTTCCCATCAACCATTTGTCTTATTGGCTGACTTAATTCCACAGGAGTATTTCCATGAGTCGCTTCTGTTGTATCAAAAAAAAACTTCGTCTTCTATGGAATTTTCTCTATTTTCCTCCCTTCGAGAGTCCGACGTACTTCCATCTCCTGGAGGTGCCGGATTCGGTCCCGACTGTTTCGAAGTTTCTTGTAGAGTAATATCTTCCAATTCAATAGGACATTCATTCGGCCTGTGAATATTTTTTGTTGTGCCGTGGAATGCTATTAATGATTCTTGTGTTTTTTAACCTTTAACAAGGTATTGCAGTCCTGGACAATTTAAACCACTCGTTCATTTTTTTTAATTATTACGCCTCTAATCCAACTCCCTTGTTTATTTGTAAAGTTTTTTTTTGTACTATACGTTTTCTCCTTGCTTAAAATATTTAATTGTTTTGTCATTTTTCTCTTTAACCTGTAAACACTGTTTGTTTTTGACGTTTTGGGCGAGAGTGACAGACGCCCGCGCCGGTGTAATTAAATCTAACCGTGATCTCAGTTTATGACAGAATACCAACTGGGCAGGTGAACAGCCCGTTGCAGAATGTATGGAATTTCTATAATCAAATAGATATTTTATTATCAAGTTATTATTTAATCCTGTAATGTTACTACTACTTAACATGCAAGATTTGATCCCTTTTTTGACCAATTTCACGTAACTTTCTGCCTGCCCGTTACTAGCCAGATGATAAGCCGGCAATGTCACATGCGAAATATCGTAAACTGTGTGCCATTTTCACTGACTATAGTATGCGATATGCCAAAACGTGCCATGTATTCATACATTTTATTAATCACCGATAATGATGACGTACTCGTTCCCACATCGTAGGCTTCTATCCACTTCGAGTACGCATACACAATCACAAAATAGGAACGGTTATGTATGGGGCCGAGAAAATCTACGTGAATACGATAGAACGCTTGCGGTGGATGTGGCCACAGAGCTGGCGGCGCGCGCGCCGGTAACTGTCTCAACTGTAAACAAACCTCACAATCTGCAATCATTTCCTCTACGGTGTTATAAATTCCTGGAAACCAAAACCTGCTGCGCGCTTCGGCTTTCATTTTCTCAATACCCAAATGTGACTTATGTAGCTCTAATAATATTTTTTTCCGAAGTGTCTCCGGAATAATTACTTTGTGCCCTCGCATAATACAACCGCCTTCATACAACAAATGGTTTTGACATAAAAAATAAGCTTTAAGTTGCTTAGGCCAACCGTTAACCATATATGATATAACTTTAATTAATACTGGATCTTTAAGAGTTTCATTACGAATTTCGCTAAGTGTAACGGGTAAACTGCCATCGATAACAAAGTTAACATACGACGCGCGATCTTCTACAGGAACTAAATTGTCGCCGGCCCTGTAGCCACACCCCCCACTAGCCGCTGTCGTGTCACTATCAGGCAGACTGGCGCGCGATAAATAATCTGCGCTGTTGTTGATGTTGTATGTATTCGATGGTATAATTATAACCACTCGCGAACATTGCGTAACGTTGCAGCGTATTTGCGGAGACCTCTGGAATACCCCAATATGGACCAAAGATAGATAAAAGGAGCTTGTGGTCAGTACAGAGCAAGAACGAAACTGACCTTCCAATAAGTACTGGTGAAAATGTCGCACTCCGAAAATAATAGTAGTAGCCTAGCTTTTTGTAACTGAGAATACTGCTTCTCTGCTGCATTAAGTGTACATGAAGCGATGATACAGGGCGCTAAGATAGCTCCTAAGCCGCTGGGTGAAGCGTCCACCGTCAAAATTATTTTAGCATAGCAATAATAATGCATGCAATGCAGCAATAAAAATGAACAAGCACCTGATTTGAGGCTAAACATTTCTTAATTGCTTTGAAAGCATCGTCATGTATCACCTCCCATTTCCATTTATTACCCTCTTGCAACAACGAATAAAGCGGGCTCATATTGATGATGCGTTAGGGACCAAGTTCCTAGAATAATTGATTAATCCTAAAAACGACTGTAACTTATTCATGTTTGATGGTGTCGGTGCCTTGACTTTTTCATTTGATTTCCTTAAGCCATTCTTATCTATAGTATAGCCTTAATATTCTATTTGGTCCTCGAAAAACGCGCACTTATCTTTACGAAGTGTAATCGACGAAAGAGAAGGATAATAAGAATGTTTTACTCTATCACCAAAATATAAATCGCATCTCTGTAAAAATCCTAGACGTGGAAATGTTAATAGACAAATATCGTATGGATATCTTATGTTTTTGTGAAACCTGGTTAAAACCAGATAGAATGTCGTTTAATGTAAATAATTTTTCAGTTGTCAGTGCGTACAACCTGTCTTCATTACGGGGTGGTACCTTGATATTATGTAATAGTTTTCTCACATATAAAGGAAGGATATCACTGTTTGCTCTTTTGATCGCTTATGTGAGGTAGCATGTGCAGAGGTTGAAGGCCATACTTTCTTATGTGTTTATAGACCACCAGCCTCAAACTTGTCATCATTTTTAATCATAATGGAAGAAATACTAACTAAACATTTTAGAGATAATAAAATAGTTTTTGTTTGTGGCTGAATATATATCTAAAAAATATTGATCTATTAGTAAATTCACCGGATAAATGTAAGCTTATCTCATTGTTTCAATTTAAAATGTATATTTAATGTAGCAACTAGAATAACAGCAACCTCGGCTACATGCATAGACAATGTATTTACTAATTGTAAAATAAAAGATAGGTCCCTAATTAGTGGCGTCAGGTCTGATCATACAGGTCAACTCAACTCAATATATAACTCAATATCCTTTGAATCAGATAAAAAGTTACGTTTAATGGCCTTGTTTTTATCTTGTGCTGGCTTTATTCCTTCTGGGGATATGGTGTATAGTTTAAGAAATCGAGTGTTATTTGGCCAAACGTACATTTTGCGACGTTGAGTTGTAACCCGTTGTAACACGTCTTCCAAGTCTCTTCTGTGCTCTTTTTTATTTTTCGAAGCCACTATAATATCATCCACGAATGGGAAAACAGGTAGTCCTCGGAGTACATTATCGATGTGACGTTGGAACGTTTGACCACTGCTGCGTAGGCCAAAACACATTCTTTCAAATTCGAACAGGCCGAATGGAGTAATGACTGCTGTTTTCATAATATCTTCTTCGCGGTTTCTGACTTGGTAGTATGCTTTCCGAGGGTCGATTATGGAGAAGATTTTCTTTCCTAGTAAATTGTAGGTGAAGTCGTGCAACCGGGGTATGGGGTACCGGTCTGGCACTGTCACAGCGTTGAGACGACGATAATCTCCGCAGGCTCGGTACGTGCCGTCCTTCTTCAGTACTAGGTGTAGTAGACTCGCCCATGGGCTGTTAGAAGGCCTGCAGATTCCTTGTTCCATCATTGCTTCAAATTCTTCCTTCGCCAGTTTGTACTTGTGAGGCGATAGTGGTCTTGCCTTTGAATAGATGGGCGGTCCCGTTGTCTCGATCTGGTGTTTCACTTCGCTGTGGCATAGGTTCAAGGACGGTCGAGTGATATCTGGATATTTTGCAAGTAGGTCGTGGAATGGTTGTTGGCTATTCACTGTGTTAACGCTGTGGTCCGAAGACGTTGTTACGTAACCCACGATGGACATATTGGTTCGCTTGTCTATGAGTTTTTTCCCGTGAACGTCCATTGTTAGCTGATGTTTGTGTAAGAAATCTGCGCCAATTATGGGTCGTTTCACTTCAGCAAACACAAAACTCTATTTGTACGGTCGCCGTAGTCCAATGTTCAGTAGCATCGATCGTTCACCATAAGAGGGTATTGATGAACCGTTGGCGGCGTATAAGTAATTACTTGGGTTTGATAAATAGACGGCGGTTCGCTAGTTCGTTGACTTCGGCTGCCGTCGTAGCTGAAGTCTTGTCTAGTTTCCCTGAGTTGACTTTGCCCTGTCGTAATTGCACTGTCGAAGACATTTGTAAGCGTCTTTTCCAAACTTTCGGTGATAAAAACATATATCCGTAGCTCGTTTTGATGATCTTGATCGTGACCGCGCGCCACGTCGATAATTTTGCGATCGACGGTAGTTGCCTCGCGCTCGATCTATTCTTAACTCCGCGACTTCTTTAGTGAGTGATTCGATCATATTCATTATTTTCGTTTCTGATGAAGATGAAGTCGATGGGCTTGTAGTATTTGCTCCGTGAACGCTTGGAGAAATAGATGATATTTCCTTGGTTTGCTCAACCATTTTATCTGCCATCGCTGCCAGTGTATCCAATTTTGATTCTTCGCTCACTGATAGTACGGCTCGTGTCGCTGATGGCAAGTGGCTCATCCACGACATACGTAGCGTTTGGTCAGGAATCATGTCTCGGCCCAGGTCTCGCATTCGCCGCAGTAGTTGCGATGGACGTTGATCGCCCTATTCGATGTCGTTGAGCAGGTTCTGTAGCTTTTGTTCTCCGATTCCTCGTAGACGGATAATAATCTTTTCTTGAGTTCCTCATACCTTCCTGTAGCAGGCGGTGATATAATGATATCCTCTACTTGTTCCACGTCTATCATCTCAAGTTGAGAAACAGCGAGACCGAATTTGTTCTCGTCGCTTAGCTTCTGGCTGGCAATCGTGGTCTCGAAATGCGCGAACCAAAGTCTGGATTTGTCACGCCAGAACAGAGGTAGGCGGGACTTCAAGGAAATGGCTGCTACATCTTCGTTGTCGAGTACGAGTTTCTGATCTTCGTTCGGCATGTTTATACGTCGTTGACGCACGTCCTTTGGACGGACTGCCCCATCCAAAGGCACTGGGTAGAATTAGGTATAGGTTTATGTTAAATAGAATTAAGTACTAACAACAATAACATAGCATGTAAGCACAGTTTGTTTTAACCACTAACTACGTATGGACTGCTTAGGTCTGAAATAAAGATATTTTATTTTTTTTATATTTTTTTATATCCATACAATCATATGTGTTGTTGCAGAGGTCAAACAAAAACATTGTTTCCAAAGCAATACGTCTGGCTTTAAGTTTTTGTAGATTAAACTTATTTAAAAGATCACTATAAGATGCATAGGTGTGAAAACAACGGAAATGCACGGTTTTCAAAAATTTACTTTGAACTTTTTCAATCGCTTCTGAGTATTTACCATAGAAGGGATTCCCCAACGCAACAGCGTACTCCAACTGCGACCTGATCAACGATTTATAAATATATAGATATGTATATGGGCGGACAAATTCTGTAGCTGATCTCATCACGAAACCATACATGCGGAAGGCATTGTTCACTACTCTACTAATATGAGCGTCAAGGTGTAGTTTATTGTCCAATAGAACTCCAAGGTCACGAACCAGTGTTTCTCTTGTTAGAATTACGTTATTTAGGGAGTATGGATGCATTAGGATGTTTTTATTCTTAGTTAAACTTATACAACAACACTTAGATATGCTAAGTTGGAGTTTGTTATTTAAACAATATCCAGAGAACCTGTCTAGGTCTTCCTGCAAGAGGAGACAATCATGTAAATTTTTGACAGGCTTATAAATTTTTAGATTGTCTGCATATAGTAAAATTTTTGAATTTTGAAAACATGTATTGATATCGTTAATAAATATTATGAACAAAAGAGGTCCCAAAATAGAGCCCTGGTGTACTCCAGAAGTAACTCTTAGAGTGTTGGAATTGAAACCATTTACCACAACCCTCTGAGTTCTATAAGAAACGTAAGAGGAGAACCATCTCAATAGATCACCACGTATACCATTAAATGCAATTTTTTTCAAGAGCAGCTCATGGTCAACTTTGTCAAAGGCTTTCCGGAAATCAGTGTAAACAGTGTCAACTTGAATGCGAGAGTCTATATTGTTGAATAAGTAGTCCACAAAAGTTACCAGATTAGTTGAAGTTGATCTTCTTTTGACGAATCCATGTTGTTGCTGAATTATACTCATACTATGTATGAGACTATGTATAGAAAGAAAGAAAGAAAGAAAGAAAAATAGGTTTATTTGTCACAGAGACACGTGCATACATCAAAGACAAGAGTAAATGAAAACAACAAAAAGTACATAATAAATCACGAGCATAAAACAGAAATTAGTCGGCAGCTGCACGACATGACTGTGACAAGAAGGCTTCCACTCAGCATGATGCAGTGCTATGGGGAGCCCACAGCACAGCGCTGATTTTCAGTGATCACCCGAATAAAAAAAAAAAGAAGAAGAAAAGACGTACGGAAATCAAGTCAGGTACAGTGATTTGTTTATTACATAGGCAGGTAGTAAGATAAAATAAAATAAACAGTGCTTAGAATGTAAGACAAATACACAACGAGATATAAGAATAAATATTATTAAAAATCATAAAAAAATAATAAAAATAATAAAAAATAATCCGCAGGCATTATTACATAGAAGAAGGCATTATAACATTATTACAAAACAAGGATAAACAAGTGTTTTGTCTCGCTCCCACCCTCACCTTCGCGTCGTCTGCGCGCGCGCTCACAATCTAAAAAGTACCGTTGCATTTCCCTATTACGTCTGTGAGCGTGATGACGTACTGTGCTGTCTGTGAGCCATCGAGCCGTCGCGTCGCGTCGAGCCGAGCGCCCGGCCGCCGGCGCCGCTCGGCCGCAACGCAGCGGCACGAGCGGCTCACGAGATCTGCGGGGTCACGTGCCGCGCCGCGCGACTTATTTTACTACCGCCAAACATCACACCGTCTGAGGGCAACCGGCTTGCGCTTGCGTCTTAGACGACGCTTGATCAAACGTGTCTAACGTGAGGTGTTTAGCGACACAACACACCTGTGCATCGATATTAGCATGAGGGAAGATGACGAGACGCGTCCCACGCATGGCTATGCATGCCGCCTCGAGCCGCTTGGATGTTGATATACCTTGCCCATAGATGACAAACCTTATGTGAGTATTTATTTTATTATAAAATATTTGCTGCTCATACTTTTGTTTTTCTAATAGATTTTTTTTTACATGTAACTTAAAATTTTGTTTTGTTTTTAGGGATCTAATGGGAGGTGGTAAATCATTCCAGCAGCGAGAAGCGGCATACTTGAAACATCCTCTGAAGGCTGTAGTCCTATGTCGAGGCATCGAGATCGGGACGGACGTGGAACGAGCAGAGTAGCTGTAGTACTCATGCCTCCAGCAATTTTTTTTATACAGGTATTCCGGTTTGTGTGTTTTTATGATACCGAACATTAAAACGGCTAAATGTTGTTTCCGTCGGGCAGCCATTTTTAATATATTGTGTTCGTTTAAATACGGTGTAATATGATGCCTCCGGGGTATGCTAAAGCAATAACGAGCACACGCATTTTGTACACGCTGTATTAGACGTTCTGTACGGGAAAGGAGACACGGCCCGTATACAGCGTCACAACTACACTACACTCATACTATGTACACTCATACTATGTATGAGAGGATATACTTTATTATGTACTAATCTCTCGAAAACCTTTGACAAAGCTGGCAATATTGATATAGGACGATAATTCTGGACATCCTGTTTAGGTCCTGACTTGTAAATAGGGGTTATATTAGCAAGATTCCATGCTTGAGGAAAGATTCCTTGTAAGATTGATAAATTAAATATAATATGCAATGAGATACACAGATTAACCGCAGTCGACTTTATAAAGGTTATTGGTAGACAGTCTGATCCTGGTCCCTTAGAAGGATCCAGTGCTTTGAGCGCACTAAGTACTTCATCGATAGTAAGCTGAATGTCAGTTAATAGAGTGCAGCTCTCAGAAAAGTCATCATGCAAGGATGGAATATTACTAGAAGTGGAAGGCTCATAAACAGAGTTAAAATAGTCTGAAAAAAGATTACAATTTTTTTCTGAGTTGTTAGTTGATTGGTTGTTATAACTCATAGTGGAAGGAATTTCAGTACTATTTTTTCGGTTAGAAATGAAAGTCCAAAAATGTTTAACGTTGTTCCGAATACTATCTTCGACAGAATTAATGTATTTTTTGTTCTTACATTCATCTTGGAATCTGGAGCAGTATAGTGAGAACTGCTCGTAATCCGAAATATTGCGATACATTTTCCATCTAACCCAAGCTTTGGTCTTATTTCTATAAATGTGTATAAGAGGTTTTGAGAATCAAACGGGAAACTTATTAGATTTACAAGTAGTCAGTGGTACATGTTTTTTAATAATACTAAAAATTACATTATAGAACGTGTTTAGAGATTCGTCAACTGTTTCGTGATTTAAAGCGTCTTTCCAATTTATTTCCTTTAAGTCGTCATTAATTTTATCGTAATTTGCCTTATGATAATTATATTTTTTTTTATTGTCCTGCGCTCCATGGAACTGTTAGGCAAACGTGGCGGAAACAATACACAGAATGGAGGATGGTGGTTATCGAGTTGTAATAAATAATCTGTGGGTGAAGAAATGGTGCAGTCATCATTACTAATAACTAAGTCTAATATTTTTCCGCTTATATTTTTTATATTGTTGAATTAATGTGCCTTTAAGAATGACATAAACACACTCAAGTGATCACACACGGGAGTGTTACCTCTACAGACCTGAGCAGACAGTGACGTACTGTGTGTGCCGGTAACCCAATCGACCTCTGGCAGGTTATAGTCTCCTAATAAGTAAAAATGTTCAATGTTTATGTCATCTAGATGTGACTGTAAAAGGTTAAAATATTCAATATATACACATTCGGATGTTTTTGGTGGTATATACACTGCCGTAATGATCTGAAACTTACCGTTGGCCGAACCTGGCAATTTTACCAGGATTTGCTCAATGTTTGTGTGCAGAGATGAGCACGGAGTTAGCCTCTCTGAACGCAGTCCTTTCAGTATCGCAACGACAACACCACCTCCATCTTTTTTTTTTAGTAGCCGTGCGATCATGGTCACACCGATAAACCACGTAACGGTCATCAATAAATTCGTTGTTAAATATCTCGGGCGTTAACCAGGTCTCAGTTAGAATGATAATATCGTAGCAATTGGCTAATATATTCATATAAAGAATATGTAATTTGGTGCGGATTCCCCTACAATTTTGGTAATTATCTGCGGTCGTAGCGGAGAACTCTGCAGAAAATCGTCCGAGAAGTATTAGCCGTCATTAACGTTGCAACTGACTGGGTAAGATAGTGATATGAATAAATTTTAATATAGAGAGGTGAATAAAATACATGAAACACATAAGATTTCGGATTATAGATAAACCATAACAAGCAAAGTACTAGCCAGTATATACAATGTTCAGTTAAAATTGGAAATATATCTATTACAATTAAGTCGCCGCCTAACAAAAAACTCATAGCAATCAGATGTATAAAATTGCGAACATAGCCAATAATCATACAGGCAAAACTGGTAGATACTACATTAGATTGTAATTCTGCCTTAATACAGCTCAGAAAATATGAATTTACTATATTGGTGTACAGGAGATGAAAGAGAAATATACAATAAAGCAAGATATATCTACACTAAAAGCCGATGTATAAGCTAATGTTCGAAGCAGGCAGCTCACTGTTTATCAATCGCTGCTGCATATCCAGGCTTGATTTTAGCGATGTCTTGCGAAGTTCGGATAGCGAAAGCCCTTGTCGCTTCTTTTTCACGAACAAGAATTGTTCGATGCTTAATCCAGATAAACTTATAGCCATGCTTTTTAGCAGCTTCTCGACACTCCCGAAATAATTGTTTGTTCTTCAAGGTGAGATGCTCATGCATAAATACAGGTAGCGATGCCCCCGAAATAGCTAGCTGCTCAGTGGAGAGACCCTTACATAGCCGATGGGCGCTAAGAATATTGTCGCGCAGTACACGTGAAGTCAACTTCACTATGATATTTTTGGGCCTGTTGTTTTGCTGGTGTGCGTGTGGGACGCGGTGAATAGAGATAATATCATTTTGTTGGATATTGCAATTAATTAAGGGCCCAATACTTTGCATCAAGGATAGAAGATTTTCATTACGCCTTTCAGGAACATTACATATCTCTATGTTACAATTACGAGCACTCTGTTCTAGATGGTCAATCTTTGCCACGAGCTCCGCAACAATTGGCTTCAAATCAACGGTGTCTTGAATTTGTTTCTCGAAGTGGTTGACTCTCTTGCATAGATCGGTTTGGCCGTCAGTAACAAACTGGACCGAGTTCTTAAGTGAGTCGAATTGGTTCGCCATACCTTCATATTTTACATCTAATTCGGAGACTCGCTGTCTTAAAAGTAATTGCTCAGATCGAAGAGAATTAATGTCGTTCCTAATTTCCGATGTGACTTGAGTAAGTGAATATAGGTCGTTTTTTATAGATATAACATTATCCGACATTTTGGTGATACTAGTTTCCATGTTTCGGCGCCACTCATTTAGAGTATCCTTAAGCTCTGTGGACAGCTCTTTAATAGCCTGCATCCACTCACAATCCGGTTGTTTACGCTTGCGCATAGACACGTTTTGTTCGTCACTAGTTCCTGAACCTGATGCCATAATAGTTTGTATCGGAATGGAATTTTTTCTTGTCTGGTGAATGGAACATGTTAAATTGCGATGGTCGGTATTTAGATATAATAATCTTCAAATCAAAATGGTTCGAAGACAGAAAAAGTTTTGCGTATTGTGGGATCCAAACCGGCGACTCTTCGCGTAGTTGCAGTGAGACAAAAAGCGCTCGCGTTAGCACTCGACCACGATGACTTAACGTATATTAACAAAATTTCAGACCACCATTCAAAACTTTTATGTGGCAATGACTTGCATTACATGTATGACTAATGAGTTCCTTTGTTCTCACAATTGTCACAAGGTCACTTTGAACACGGAAAAGTTAAAGTTTTAAACTGATTTTAACTAAAAATGATATTAAACCGTGTTTATTTGCAAAATATTTTGTAGATTAAAGTTTCACTAGATAAATGATAAATGATAAATGATTTTATTTCTGTAAATAGGTTTGTACAAACACTTTTACACGTCAATCATATTTTAAAAACTAGATGAGGTCGGCGTTTCCTAACTGACTACTCTGAGAAGAAAGGCCGAAACAAACTCAGAGGTCACAGTCTCTTTTAAAGTCCAGACATAATCTTGGTCAGATCATGTGAAGACCATGTAGATTGGTGTCTGGAGTGGTCTTTTGAGGAAAGCATCACACAGATTGAGAGGGCCTGTCCAGTCAGTGCACGCATTTGTCAGTTATCGTGCAGCTCAACTCAGAATTAAGGAGCTCAACGATTCGACGAACAATACCAAAGAAAGGACATTTGGGTAGGCCGCATAAATTACTCAAAACTGTCAGACTATAATTAGAACTAAGTGAGAAAAAATTAAAAACAAAAAGAAAAAGGAATGACCCACATAGTCTTCACATTCACAATAATTTAAATAATATAATACTTTAAAAGTATATAAAATTCATTAATGTCAATGTGTATATAAAAACCAGGAAATAATCTTGGTCAGAGCATTTTATTTGAGGACCATGTAGATTTGTGTCTGAAATGGTCTTTTGAGGAAAGAACCATACAGATGTGAGTGGACCTGTCCATTCCACGCACGCATTTGTCAGTAATCGTGTAGCTCAACTCAGAACTTAAAAGGAGCTCAATGATTCGACGAACAATACCAAAGAAAGGACATTTGGGTAGGCCGCATAAAGTACTCACAACTGCCAGATGATCATTAAAAGTAACTGAGAAAAATAAATATATATATATATGACCCACATAGTCCTCACATTCACAATAATAAAAAATAATAAAAAAATATTATACTTCACAAAGTAAATATTCATGTCATTGTGTATATGATTTTAAAGTTAGCAAAAAAAAAAAAATAAAGTTCCGAAAGTAAAACATAAAAAATTATAAAATTGGAGCAGCTCAATCCCATGCCTTTTTGTCCTCAATGTAATCTTTAACGGCATAAAAAGCCTTCTGGCACAACTTGCGTTTAGTAAATGATTTGAATTTATTAAGGCTTAGATCTTGTACGTGGTTTGGAAGTTTATTATAAAAGCGTATACATTGACATCTAAAGGAGCTACCTATTTTCTTGAGCCTTGTTGTAGGTACAACAAATTTGTGTTTGTTCCTAGTATTTATGTTATGGATATCACTGTATTTTTTAAACAATTTTTTGTTCTAGCATCACTAGAATCTCTGTATTAAACTATAATCACTGTATTAAACTATAATCACTGTATTAACTAGAATCACTGTATTAAACTATAGTAAAATTTTGCCAAACTTAGCAGGAAATTAACACTTTTTTATATTATGTCAAGGACTGACTTTAACGCACTACACTCAGAGCAACGGTCGCACGACGATGATGGTACACCGTCTAAATATTTGTTTGCTGCACCGGCCGACGTCATTACGTCGGCGCCGGCTGTCGCTGAAAACCAGCGCTGGGGCTCTGTTTTGCATAGGGTCGTAGCATAATGCTGAGCGATAGCCGATTTGCGTGGATGTGACGCATGCTTCCCCAACCTTTTCTCATTTATGTATTTTAAACTTTTTTTTTGCGTCATGTTTACCACAAATAAACGTTTTTTCTTTCTTTCTTTCTTCTTCAATAATTCCTTCTGCACATGTGGCTTCCCTGGTATCTCATTAACGGCATAATTATGAAAGAGTCTATTAAGTGCTCCCAAATTACCATGTTTATTTTTATCTTATTTTTTTTTACATTCGTCCTTGACATACTCATCCTATTATTTGACATTATATACCTACGAGTTAATTTCAACTCTTTATTAGTGGCTTTTGTGCACATGATAATTATTCAGATTTATTACAGTTGTAATAGCAATCATGTAATTGCGTTTAATCAAAAGAGGTTTTTATTTTTATTAATTTACATATCTTTTGAATAGATTATTTTCTATTTTGTGAATCTGAGAACGCTGTAGGCCTAGTGGACTGTAGATTTGTTGACCATTTTCTACTTCCTTAAGTAACTGGTACTTATTGAAAGACCTACACTGCCCTCTCATACCTAGTCACACTGTTATTTGAAAGAATTGTAAAAGCCAATTATTTTTAAAAGAGAAACCGTGGAGTTTCTTGCCGGCTCTTCTCCATAGGAAACGACCAATTGGAACTGTTCACCTAGCTTCTGACGTTTTATAAGTGCCCTTGTAGGTTTATGTGAAATAAAAATATTTTGAATTTTGAATTTTTTGTTAAACCTGCGTCTTGTAGTCGTTGCAAGACCGCACATAACCTCTCTAAGTGTTGCTCTTTAGTTGCCCCCGTGACATTTGTATTGTCATCAAGAAAACCATGGCCCACTGAAAAATAGCAGGAGCACTTGCAAGACCAAAAACTAATCTTGTATAAACAAATAAACCGCGATGTATATTGATACAAGTTACGTTTTGAGATGCCTCATCTAACACAAATTGTGAGTAAGCTAGCGTTAAGGTCAATTTACTAAATTGTTGACCGCCGTGCAGTTAAAAGTTCTCGAGCAGTCGGTAACGGATACTGTTCGTCGACCAGCTGTTTCTTAACGCTTACCGAATAATCAACACACAACCTGATTGAACCATCGCGCTTCAATATAGGCACAATTGGAGAGGTGTAATCTGAAAATTGAACCGGTTTTAACACACCTATGCGTACCAAACGATCAATGTAACCGTTTATTTTATCTCTAAATGCGAAAGCTATCGGACGAGCTTTAAAAAATATGGGCTTTGCGTTTTCTTTCAACTGTAACTAAACTTTTAATTTTGTAAATACTCCTAATTCGTCTGAGAAAACAGATGGAAATTGTAATTTTAACTGTTCAGCAATTTGAGTTGTTTTACAATAATTGATTTCCAACATGTGTAATCCAAACAAATTAATAAAATCTCGCCCTAAAATTGGGGGACCACCATTGCGAATCACTCTTGCATTAACATCCTGTGTCTTGTCCAAGTATCTAATAGGCAATTGCACTATTCCTAAATACTGAATAACAGAACCTGTATGTAAACAGTTGATCCGTCGTTGGTGATAATGGCAACAATTTAAAATATTTTTTTGTATACTTTTTCTGAAATCGCTGTGTCTGCCGATCCGGTATCTACTTCAAACTTTAGCTTAATATTTTGAATCCAAACTACTAAAGTCATAGGTTCACCTCTGAATGAACATATTTTTTTTGTCTTACCGTCATCGTCACTCTCGCCCGACCCGCCAGTTACAAAATTGATCTTTTTGCACATTCGGCATAGGCCCTTTACGTTAATTTCTTGCATGTATAACTTGCAAACCGACACTGAGACGTTTTGTGGTTCTTGTAGCCGCAAACTGAATACTTTTCATAGTTAGCGCTCGATTCCTTTGAGTTGTTGGTATTTTAAGAAAGGCATTTAGAATCATAATATATTATAATACAGTGGTGCCGATTCTCTTGTAAAAATGGCTCTAAACTAGACTAAAAATCACCAAAATTTACTTTATTCCTGAAAAAAGATGATTTCCCATTCTGAAATAGACTAAAGTGACACAACTTAACCATATTTTAGTTTGAAAGCACTAAGATGGCACTGAGATGTTCGTTTAGTGAAAACGGCAATTTTGCATGTGCATCTGAACTGAGGGCCAAATTGATTTTCTTGCTTATCAATTTGAGACTTATAGGGAAATTAATTGAAAATAGTAAAAACTTAAAACAAAGGTCCATACATTTCTTAAACGTGAATTAAATCTTTTATGAACAAATAACTTGGGGTCAATCTAGTTTTTTCTTGCGGGTCTTGACCCGCAAGAAAAAACTAGATTGACCCCAAGTTAAAAACCCCAAGTTAAAAAACTTAGTCCAGATGCACATCAATTTTGCTATTCTGAATTTGACGTTTTTCACCTAAAATTTTGATTGTAACTAAATCTGACTATCGCGAATCGCGATTAAAAACGTGTGGAATAAAATTGGTTGTCCAACTTTAAATTCACACCAACACCTCGACTTCAAGTGCAAAAACAGTATTGTTTTTTTTTCTATTGCTTATGTCTCAAAAATGGTGTGTCCAATCGCAAAAATAATGAAAATTTAGACCCCCTTTATGAATCCGTTAAACCTCTAATACTCAAAAAGTGAAAAATGAAAAATTCCATATTAGACACACTGAGGCTGCCCTCACTGCGCGATTCCCGCTCCAAAAAAAATCACGTTGTAGGTGTGACTGTACCTAAATTACCCTAGGCTGATAAAATTTTCGTTTTTCCTAATTATGCTAACATAAGTGTTTGAGTCGGTTTCCCCTTAGGGGAAGGGCCGCACTCCACCCCGAACGCAGGGCCGTTCCGAGCTCATCTCCGGACTGGTCACTCTCCCACCGATATAAGAAATGAATTTCCAAATAAGAAGAACTCCGATACCTTGTCCCATTAATAAGGCAAGGAAAGGATTGAAGGAGATTGTAAGTAAAACAGGAATTCATAGTTATTAAAATACATTGGATGTGATTTTAGAATGCTAATAAATAATAGAGGGATGCAAAGTATGTTATTATATAAACTTGTGAGGAACCTTTACGTTAGCGTAACAGGTATTTGGTCAGTCATTACTCACACGATACCTCACATCTGCACTCGGAGTACTCAGAGCAACACTTCCATAAATGACGTATTGCGTCGGCATCATGCTCTTTTGGAGACATGGTCCCTAGCAGTTCTTTCGAACTAATAAACGTGACGCAGCGGCTTTCCCTGCGGCAACCGTGTGATCGGCCTTGTCTAACAACGGGGCGGCTAGTTCCAGCGGCATGCGTCGGCATCATGCTCTTAAGGAGACATGGTCCCTATCAGTCCTTGGACTGGACCCTGGAAGGTCACCCTTTGCACAACAAGCACATCTGCAAGACACGCGTTCATGTCAGTCTGACCGATATATATTGGTCTGAGATATCGAATACAACATTCAAGAATTACTAGCTAATAGAGTTGAGAATCGAAACTCAAGAATCATTATTTATTTAATAGTGTTTTGGATAATCTCTCTTAAAGCCCTTTTACTTGGTCAGAGGCAATGGATACAGAATCCAAGATTTGGGTACTAGATAATAGAGTAGAGAATCATAATTCAAGAATCATTAATTAATAGAGTTGTGGATCAACTCTCCTGAAGATCTAAAGACAGTCCCAAAAGCGCCCTCCCTTCACCACTTCCTAGTGTTTGAACTGGGGAGAAGAAGTGGCAAAACAAACTCCCCAGCAACACGTCTCTGTCTGTTTAGTTACAAGAACTTCAAATATATTACCAGCCTTGGATAATTATTATAATGTAATACTCACCCAGTCGCACCAACACACACACACATATTACATTAAGTACTAAATTAGTCTAATCTAGGCCTTAACCCAACTATATTTAACTTAATAACTAATACTCGTTATCTCCTTCTAATTTAACTAGCCCAGACTCGGACGTCCGTATCCTATCGTGGTCTAAAACCAATTGCCCCGACTTTATTCTTCAATTCCCTAAATTCCTCAAGCCCCACATTTGGCCCGTCTACCCACAGTTTCGCAGAATAGTTTAATGGCTGTTTTTGTACAAATTCTCAATTGTTTTAAAAGGGTCCGTTTGAATTGCCTGAGCCCGACTAAATGGTTACCAAATGCTGGCACTAGTATTGTGAGTCGAGATTAGAAATTGGATATTTTACTAGTTTCTTAAGAATTCGGTGAAATATTGCATTCGACCTTTTCGTAATTTGTTTCCCATTAAATAGAGAATTAATGTGTTTCTAAGTTGAGTTGAACCATGTGCTGATTTTAAAATAATTAAAATATTTTGTTATTAAAATAGGAGCAAATGACAGGCAGTCACATAGGGCAAACAAGTACCACGTGGATTTGCGATTGTCAAATACGATTCACGATTTACGTGTCAAAATTATATATAATATTTAGAGTATTTTGGTTGCAGCAGCGCTAACATGACACACGCGACAATTATCCACTCTCGCGTGACTAATTTTTGTCAATTTCAGTAGTTTTATCGTTTTCTGACAGCTACGCCATACAATTTTTTTTTTTTTGAATTTTATGACCTGGTTACTGGACCTTTAGGTCAAATCTTATTTTATTATCGAACACTGCACTATCACTTCGTTTTTAAATTGTTTTAATAGTATTTTTAATGTATTTATATATCGGTTTGTAAGTATTTTTGTCTTTTAATAACTCTTCAAGTGGCGGCGGGCGGGATAAAGAATCGCACTTAATGTTCACATCACTAAGTTCACTAGCCAACACTAATCTGTCAAGTAAGAAGTTTTGACAGTCAAAAATAAGATGTTGCCATTGAGATAGAAAAAACATGGAGGCGCCGCGATATTCTATACATAAATTTGCTTATACAAATATGGGTGAAATACGATCTAGAATGTGAAATATCGTGTTATTTCACTCTTTCTAATGTGGTAATCGTATTTGATAAAAGAGACAACAATATTTAATTTGTTCCTCATAATGGCAACATTTTGTTGAGACGTAGTAACAGTTGTAGGTAAGTGCCATATCCGCCATAATATGCGACAAGTTCATGGTAGTTCTGCTGTCAAGTGATTGTTTACTTTTTGTTTTATTGAGATTTGTGAGAAAATTACGAGGAGTTTTCCTTTAAAACTACATATATACGTTGGAAAACACCAATTCAACATGCCTGGGTGTTGTATTGTGAAGTGTGGTGCAAGAAAGAAGGAAAATCAACCTCAATTGTCTTTGCACAGGTTAGTAGCCGGTTTTCATGCAATAGTACATAAAGTGATAAACTTTTGATGAAAAAATTGCTAGGCGATCATTAAATACCTACGGCTTAAATTTTAATATATGGGTTTATTTCCGTCCAACAGACCTTTTTATTATTTCATAATTTCATTCGTTTGTTTGCAATGATATGTCATGGTGGAATAGTGTTGTACCGTTGCCGTAATAGTTTCTGATACTAGTTCCTTCGCTGCGCTGAAATGATATTGCTAGGTCCGGCCCGTGGTTTACAGCAAACTGGACTCTTTGGTTCATAGCACCGAGAGACCGTTCCACAGAGTTTTATGATGTGTATACGATTTTTTTGTTGAAGTTTTTAAGATGAACAATACTGTAGAACATACATTTTATGTAACTTTTATGATTTCCGCGGCGCACGCTAATAAAGTTCCCAGTCCGCATGATTTTTCCGACATCTTCAACAATAATCGTCAAATTTCAGCCAATTTACACAAAACCTTTAATGAATTATACACTAAAACCTTCCGCATGAATCACTCCGTCCATTAGTGAAAATTGATTGAAAATCCGTTTAGTAGTTTTTGAGTTTTTCGCGTTCAGACAGACAGAAAAACAGACAGACGCGGCGGTGTACTTTGTTTTATAATATGTAAGGATGTGTATTATTCCGAATGTTCATTTATGATAAAATTGTTAAAAATTTAATTCACTAATGCCCGTTTTCACCGACAGCTAAGTGACACTTAAATGAATACCTAAATAAAACTGCACTGTTGTATTTTCAACTCTCAGCGCTGAGTCTACCGTTGAAAAACCAACAGTGAACTTTTATTAGCGATTCATTTAAGTGTCACTTAGTGAAGGTGAAAACAGGCATAAGACTTGCATGCTCGCTTGATACTAAATATTTGGCTTTGTTTAAACGTTCACTTGCCAAACATTAGGTTTACGTTACAATTATTTGTGAAAACTTTATTTGTTAAGTAATAATTCTATAAATGAAATTATAATTATGCGGAAAATTGTTTGGGAAGTGATAAATTGTCAATACTCGTTTTTTTCTGTTACAACGGACTATTAGCTAATAATTTTTTAATACGATTCAACCGTGATATCTAGTAAGATTCGTAATACTATTACGTACTAGTATCGATACTCGAAATAGTAACACTGTTTCCCTGATTGACACAACCCTAGCATTGGCAGCCATTTTAAGAGACATTTTGAGTTCTAGGTTTGCACCTTTTTTTGTAGGTATTTCCAGTCCATACTATTAAATGTCTATGGATGTTCCATGGTTCCTTCTTGGGATTCACAATGTGGGCATGTATTGCTTGTAATAATACCAAGTCTAGCAAGGTGTGACGGAGCAGTATTATGGCCAAAGCGCAATCTATTTATCGTAGTGATAAAGTCTCGGCTGGCTTCCTTCAATCTATTGTACCAGGGTCTAACAGGTAATCTTTCTTGAATACTTCCATACCAATTTCCTTAGATGACTTGGTCTTTCTTCCACATTTCTAACCATAGCTTACATATATTTTCATTAATGCATTGCAGGAAGTCAGTCATAGGAATGTCCATTGCATTTCTAACATCAATAGCATTATTACCTTCATATGCGGTTTTATCAACTACTTCATTGCCAGAGATACCTCGGTGAGAAGGTACCCACAGGAATACAATTTTTATGTGCTTAAGATAATATTGATGAATTATTTCTTTGATGAAATACAGAATATAATTTGACTTAAACGAAACTGTAAGGTTAGTTAAGGCTTTTATCAAACTCAGTGAATCAGAAACAATCAAAAAGTATTTACAATTGCTAATTTGGCGAATATGTATTAATGCCTGATAAACCGCATAGGCCTCCGCAGTGAATATAGTACATGTATTGTACAGAGCAAAGCTTTGAGAGAATTTAGCTTGTGGATCATATATAGCAGCCCGTACATAATCACTCCCCTTACTGCCATCAGTGTAAATAACATAATAATTCTTATTATCTGCCAAAAACTGTAACATATCTGAATTATTATTAATGGGATTTTGTAATTCTTTAATGGGATGTGAAATACACTGATAAGAGAAGGAGTAACATGGCCATCGGCACTGTTTTCTAATACCAGTAAAACTGTTTTCTGTTTCTAACAATATTTTGGACAATGTTGGGGATTTACCATTCAAGAGATCCTCTCCTGTTGTTAGAGCGCCAAGAGTTCTATTTACAGAAGGTATAATTTTGTTTATTATTTTCCTGTTATTTGCAGCATATAATTTAAGACAATTAAAATGCGTCTCAAAATTAAGGGCATAGTTTTAGTCTCCACTTCCATGGCTCTTATGGGAGTAGAGCACATTGCACCAGAAATTGTTCTCAAAGCCCTGTTCTGCAATAGATCTAGTTTATTTACATGAGTACTATTTATATACACTAGTGAACTATAATCAAAATGACTTCTAACTATACTTTTATACAAAATTGATAATATTTTCGGGTCTGCTCCCCATGAGACACCTGCAAGACATTTAATTACATTTAAACCTTTTAGAACATTCTTTGATATGTATTTAATATGTTCCTCAAAGGTTAATCTCCTGTCTATTACTATGCCTAAAAATTTCTTTGAATTTACTGGATTTATAGATTCTTCGTTATAAACTACATTTGAATTTGCATTCTCATTTCCAAATATCATAACACTGCTTTTGGAGGGATTAATTTTTAAATGTAGCCCATCATTGTAATAGTGAAATAGTTGGGACAAGGCTCTGTTAATATTGTCAATTGCAATTTCTACATTATAATTACTACTGTACAAAACAATATCATCAGCAAATTGCAGAATATCTATATTACTATTAATAAATATACAGATATATTGTATAACAAAGGAGATAGTGTAACACCCTGCATTGTACCCCTAGATGCACATTTTGGACCTTGCAATGTATTATTATGTCTTACATAGAGTGTTCTATTATTAAAAAAATTATATATCCATTTACATAGTTGGCCAGGCACACCTAACCTAGACATAACTTGTACAAGTATAGTCGGATCCAGGCTGTCAAAGGCACCTTGAACATCTAGAAATACACAAACAGTGTTCAACTTTCTATCCTTTGCATGTTTCAGGTCTGAAATTAAGGAAGTGAAGCTGTCTGCAAAACTTCGCCCTCGACGAAATCCATATACATGTGGAATGATGCCGTTAGATTCCTTAAACCAATCCAAACGATTTTTAATCGTGTTTTCAAATAATTTACCTAGACATGAAGACTCTCACTAGACTCAGCTCTTATAGACCAATATCACTATATTGGTCTATAAGAGCTGGCAAGCTCTGAGGGTCTATCTGGTTTGAGTATCGGAATGATACATTGTGTTTTCCACGATTGTGGAATACATTTACAATGCCAAAGTAAATTAAGGATATTAAGAAACATTTTTTGTGCAGATTCATCTAAATTTTTAATAGTACTGTGATTGTCTGCCATTTGCTCCTATTTAATAACAAAATATTATATTTATTTTAAAATCGGCACATGGCACTCCACTTAGAAACACATAAATCCTCTATTTAATGGGAAACAAAGTACGAAAAGGTCGAATGCAATATTTCACCGAATTCTAAAGGAAGTAGTAAAATATCCAATTTCTTATCTCGACTCACAATACTAGTGCCAACATCTGGTGGAGCTCAGACAATTCAAACGGACCCTTTTAAAGCAATCGAGAATTTGTACAAAAACAGCCATTAAACTATTCTGCGAAACTGTGGGAAAAGGGGCTGAGATGAACGTGGTGATTTTAGGAATTTAGGGAACGGAGGAGTTAAGTTGGGGCAATTGGTTTCAGACCACGATAGGATACGGACGTCTGAGTCTAGGCTAGTTAAGTTAGAAGGATTGGTGAATACCAAGAGGCGATATCCGAGTGGGCTATCGCGAGATAACGCGTATTAGTTTTTAAGTTAAATATATTTGGGTTAAAGCCCAGATTAGACTAATTTAGTAATTAATGTAATATGTGTGTGTGTGTGTGTGTTGGTGCGACTGGGTGAGTCTTTCATTATAATAATTATCCAAGGCTGGTAATATATTTGAAGTTTTTGTAACTAAACAGACAGAGACGTGTTGCTGGGGAGTTTGTTGCGCTACTTCTTCTCCCCAGCTCAAACACTAGGAAGTGGTGAAGGGAGGGCGCTTTGGGACTGTCTATAGACTTTCAGGAGAGTTGATCCACAACTCTATTAATTAATGATTCTTGAATTATGATTCTCTACTCTATTATCTAGTACCTAAATCTTGGATTCTGTATTCATGCCTCTGACCAATTAAAAGAGCTTTAAGAGAGATTATCCAAAACTCTTTTAAATAAATAATGATTCTTGAGTTTCTATTCTCAACTCTATTGGCTAGTAATTCATGAATGTTGTATTCAATATCTCAGACCAATAATTCGGTCAGACTGACATGAACGCGTGTCTTGCAGATGTGCTTGTTGTGCAAAGGGTGACCTTCCAGGGGATTGGGTGAACACATCTATCTTATAGTCAGTCCAAGGACTGATAGGGACCATGTCTCCTTAACAGCATGATGCCGACGCATGCCGCTGGAACTAGCCGCCCCGTTGTAAGACAAGGACGGTCACACGTTGCCGCAGGGAAAGCCGCTGCGTCACGTTTATCAGTTCGAAAGAACTGCTAGGGACCATGTCTCCAAAAGAGCATGATGCCGACGCAATGCGTCACTTATGGAAGTGTTGCTCTGAGTACTCCGAGTGCAGATGTAATAGGTATCGTGTGAGTAATGACTGACCAAATACCTGTTACGCTAACGTAAAGGTTACTCACAAATTTATATAATAACATACTTTGCATCCCTCTATTATTTATTAGCTTTCTAAGATCACATCCAATGTATTTTCATAACTATGAATTCCTGTCTTATTTACAATCTCCTTCAATCCTTTCCTTGCCTTATTAATGGGACAAGGTATCGGAGTTCTTCTTATTTGGGAATTCATTTTCTTATATCGGTGGGAGAGTGACCAGTCTGGAGACGAGCTCTACAGGGCCGTACGGGGTGGAGTGCGGCCCTTCCCCTAACGGGGGAACCGACCTAACAACTAATATTAGCATAATTAGGAAAAACGAAAATTTTATCAGCCTAGGGTAATTCAGGTACAGTCACAGTACAATAGGGGAGATCATCTAAACCAGGTGTAGTGTCTTTCCGAGATAACAAACTCATTTTAAATTCAGACCATGTAAAAGAATCTAACAAACATTTTGAATTTAGATTATCATTGTTTAATTCGAAAATATTGCCTAAACTATTAACATTATTTAGATTGCTGTTGTCGGATAATTTATCTAGAAATTGAGAAATAAACTCATCCTTATACGATTTATTTCCAGCTCTTATGCCCTTAAACATTTTTAGAAGATTCCAAATCTTACTTATAGGAATAGTTCTAATAAATGTGTTACATAAGTTATCCCAACCTATTCTTTTTTGTTCCGATATGGTTCTTTTTTTAAGTGCATCTTTTCTTTTATAATCTAAATAGTTCTCCATAATAGGTTCACTTCTATATAGTTTCAATGCGTTGTAAGAGGCAATTACACTTTTTTCACAAATGTCATTCCACCAAGGAGCTGGAGGTCTGCTTTTAAAATTATTTGGTTTACTAAGTTTAGGAATTATCATATCTTTTAAAGTATCCAATCGAGAACAAAAATCATTATAGGTTGAAATAGGATCATGCAATTTTAGGACTAAATCATTGAATATTGTTTTAGAAATAGTTTTATATTTTTCCCAATCTGCTTTTCTATATATAAACCTATCAACAGGAGGATTAATATGATATTTATCTATTTGTAGTGAAATCTCTGTTATTGTTGGGTAGTGATAGCTACATGACATGGCATCATCTTGTACAGACCACTCGCATATTGATGTGAGGTTAGCACTAGTAATGCTAACATCAATTGCAGACGGATTCCGTCTCGGGTTGTTAACAGTTGTAAAACTACCATCATTTAAAATACATAAATCCAAGTCATCAATTATATTAAATAAATCATGACCTCTGCTCTTAGTCGATAGACAGCCAAATGCAATGTGGTGTGCATTAAAGTCACCACTGACAAATATGGGCTTTGGAAGATCATTAATAATATTAGGTACGTAATCTATTGATCCGTATATGTCCACTAGAAGGAGGACAGTATACACAAAGAATAGTCAAGCTACCATGTATAGTAGATAAGGACAGAGCAACTGTTTGAATGTCTTCATAAAATCTAGTGTTTAAAACTTTGTACTTTAAATATGGCTTAATCAGTATTGCTACACCATTATGAGTATTTTTGGAATATTTATTAAAAATATTATATCCAGGTATTCTGAAACTATTGTCTTTAAACCATGTTTCGTTAAGTAAGCAAATGTCAATATTTTGTTTTTGTAAGAATTGAATCAATAAGGGTTTTTTACTATTAGCACTTTGAATGTTATATTGAGCAATACGTAGCTTAGACAATGTGTGATTTGGATCCATTACTTGAGATTTTTAAGTAATTTTTCTTTAATACTATTTACGATGGTAGGTGTATTATCTCCCTTATTACCCAGTTCCACCAATGTCTGTACTAGGGCCATTAGTACATCAGTGTTGGCAACAATTTGGGCTTTGATGTCTACTTTAGGAGGGACATCTTTAGATTTATTTACACTATGTACAGTATTGTTTACAAATCCAGACTTATTTACAGATGTATGTACAGATTTATTTACAGACTTATTTACAATGTCAGTTGGTTTCATTTTTGGAGGTAGTAGAGGTGGAAATTCAGTATTATCACTCATGTGTTGTTTCGTCAATGTAGTACTTGCATAAGTAATCTTATTTTTCTTTTCTAAAATTTTATTTAACTTAATTGGACATAATCTAGAAATTGCAAGATGAGGCCCGCTGCAATTGCAACAGCAGATCTCTGTTGGTCTATCACATTCTTTATATAAATGCTCACCTCCGCAAATGGAACATCTTTGTTTGCCATTGCATACCCTAGCAGAGTGGTTAAATTTAAAGCAACGGAAACATTGCTGTAATGGGGGAACATATTCAAAAACTCGGTATGAAAACAAATCATATTGTACACTAGCTGTGCCCGCGACTTCGTTCGCGTGGATGTCGGAACTTAACAATATATTTTGTGTGATTCAAATCTTTATTTTTTATTTATGCTAGTGCTTCTCTATAAACAACATTAGCTGGAACCATCTGGAGCGTACACAAAAAGCTTATTGGGGTTGTTTACGCGTGAAAGAGCTTTGTATAGTTGGCCATGGGAAAAGCATCCAATACTTAGGTCCACCCCCGCAACGGATAATGTCTGGCCCTGAGCTTTATTAATCGTCATGGCATAACAAAGACTGACTGGGAATTGCACTCGTTTGAAAGAGAAAGGAAAGTTGTTAGGAATAATAGGTATTCTTGGAATAAAAACAATATCACCGGCACCGCAACCGGTTAATATTTCAGCTTTGATAATGTTTTGCTGCAGATTTGTGACTTTGAGCCGAAAGCCGTTACAAAGTTTGGGAGGACATAAATTTCTGAGGAGAATTATTGGAACACCGATTTTTCAAACTATTTTGTGGGCGGGAAGTCCGGGTGTGTTGAGGGAATCCAAAAATTCTACCGGGTAGTGCGTGGCGTCATCTTCTTCCATAACTGTATTTATAGAGGTGTATTCTCATATATTGCGCCATAAAACAGAACTCTTCAGACAGGCAGCAATTTCATCGGCTCTCGTTCCTCGGGGTACTATCGGGAGTGTCTGCCGAAAATCACCGCAGAACAGTACCGTAATGCCTCCCATCGGCCGGTCATTTTGCCTTATGTCCTGCAAAGTTCTATTCACTGCTTCTACAGCTTTGCGGTTTGCCATTGTGAACTCATCCCAAATAATTAAAACACAATCGCGTAAAACCTTTGCTTTATCGCTATTTCGTGATATGTTGCAAACCGGGCTTTCCGTACAGTCCAAGTCGATAGGAATTTTAAATGTTGTGTGTGCCGTTTTTCCTCCAGGCAATAATGTGGCTGCTATCCCTGAAGAGGCGACAGCAAGGGCAATTTTACTTTGGTTCCTTATTCGAGCCAAAATAACTTTGGTTAAGAAAGTTTTCCCTGCACACATTAACTAATTTTGTCCATAGATGGCGCTGTTTTAATATCTATTTCTGAAACACTTATAATTTTCTAATTTACATTTTTTAGGTGTGAACTGATTACGATGAAACAAAAAACTCAATGTTACTTCAATTTATATAATTATTAACGCAAATATTGTTGTGTATAAACGTGAAGTTGTGAGACCAAGTTATTGTGCACTTGGTCTCACAACTTCACGTTTACTAATTTTACTTCTGAAACACTTTAAATTCAAAAATCTTTTGATAGACTGAACCGATTGCAATGAAACAAAAACTCAATGTTACTTCAAGTTACGCTAAATCGTTGTGTATAAAAGTTATCTACATTGATTTCGTACATTTTACGTGATGCTCGGATAACTAAACATACAAACAGATAAACAGACAATAATTCTAAAAATGCTGGAAATGGGTTCTATTGGTTGTCCTTTAACACCCTGGCTATATTTTTTTATTTTATTTTTAATGTACAAAAACTTCTTTTCTACAGTTTTATTATATGTATTATATGTATATGTATAGATTATCTGGAAGAATATTCGATAGAAAAGTAATGCTAACTGTTTGTAGTGGTACTCGCTCCTGTCCTACCTTCTTAGTGAATCTTCTTATAGCTATTATTTATTTCATAAATTGATGATAGTTTGGTGTATAGTTCTTTGTTCGAAATGTTTGCTGGTACAAATCTAATTATACCTGTTTTTTCTATTTGCGCAGCCGGAATAAATGCTTTCAAGCCATGCTTGTTAAGAAAAGCGCTGTTATTAATAAAGTTATTGGCCGTATTTTACTGTTTAAATATTAATGCTATTTTATTTGCGTTTATTCGTTGTATAGCCGTCACCCCTTTTATTTCGCTGGAAAATATGTGATTGAGATAGACAGGGCTTTTATTGCCTATTCTATCCTTATTGTTGGAAGCTTCAATGAACACTTTAAAGTCCACATAAGTGGCATTTTCTGGATATAGTCTTTTATAGTCGGGTTTCATGTAAGGTGGATAGTCAGAATGCTCACCGCCGCCGCCATCACTACTGTCCATCCCAGTCCCTCCGCCTCCGGCTTCAGGCCGAGGACGTTTATGTGAGGTGGGCGGGTTATCCCCGCCCCCCTCATTTCCCACCATTTTTCAGGTTTGCGCACCTAGCACTATTGTTTTAATAACTTTTAAGCAAGAAACTAGCGAATATTTAACAAAAATAAAAATTGAAAAGAAATTCTGAACCGCTCTTTTTTAAAGTTCTCGCCAGAATCCCTACGTCATACAAAATACTCGACTCGTACTGTCAAGTTTGATGTTTTGTCGACAAACCCTGTTTTTTTTTTGGGTGGGACATTATCAAATAACTTCTCCCGCTCTGGGCGGAGCAGGAAGGCGTGTCAGACTCTTACTGACTAAAACCCACCAATGTTCCTTCGGTTGCCCTGTTGCCGGGGGCCACGATCTCACTTTCGGTTTTCTTCGGAACCCCGACTGGTATCGGCCCTAGCGGACCCCGTTAATTCTGCTGACATCTCTTTGAGGCGCGCGTGGGACACAACGCGCCGTCGACTCGGGCCTGGTCCTTATCGGACGGTGAGCTACCCATTGCTCACCGTCCGCGAGCCCGCGCCTACGGTGGCCGGAAAACGGCTTGCGATTTCCGACGCCCTGGGCGTCTCCTCCTGCGCGAAATTTGCCTCTCCCTCACGCGTTCCGCCTCCTCCTTCGCGAGCATTATCGCTTCGCAGAAGGAGGTGACGGCCTCCCATTCCTCTCGCTCCGTACCATGGCTTGAACCAGGGCCGGACGCGAGAGATCACCGCCGCCGATCGCCTCCACGAGGACACGGCGATGTTCCGCCCAAGCTGGGCAGACCGCCACCGTATGCTCCACCGTGTCCTTCGGGCGATCCACACAATGATGATACCCGGGCGTTTCCTCCCACCTTATCCTGTGCAGGAACCTCCCGAAACAGCCGTGTCCGGTGAGGACTTGCATCAGGCGGAAGGTGAGGACGCCGTGGCGCCTTTCTAGCCACTCCTCAAAGAGGGGTCTTATCGCCGCAATTGTGGCGTGCCCAGCGCTGGGTTGCGACAATCGCACTCTCCATGACGCCATGAAATCCCACCGGAGCTCTGTCCGCTGTGCCGTGATTTCTCGCGGCAGCGGAGTTAAGCCCCGGCGTTTCGCCTCCTCGCGCCACTCCCTAATGTGCGTGAGGACCTTTGCCTCCAGATCCCATGGCGGTAATCCGGCAACTAGGCTCGCCGCCTCGCAGGAGACCGTGCGGTATCCTCGGGCCAGCCGGATGGCCATGACCCTCTGGGACGCGTTCAACCGGCGGGTTGGCCGCAGCCTTAGTGAACGCGCCCACACCCGTGCCCCGTAAAGGGCCATGGACCGCAGGATACCCGCGTAGAGCCTCCGGCAAGAGGCGTTTAGATCCTCTAGATTGGGCAGGAGCTGCTTCAACGCAGCCCCGGCCCGCTCCAGTCTGGGAGCCAAACGTCGGAAGTGTTCGACGAAATTCCACCGGCTGTCGAGGACGAGTCCCAGATACTTCATCGTCGACTCGACGCCGATGTGAACCCCTTCCGCCATTACCTGGGAACCCGACGGTTACGCATTCTGAGGTCCATGAAAACCCATGGCTTCGGACTTGTGCAGGGCCACCTCGAGTCCCAACTGCCGGATCCCGTCGACAATTGTCGCAACCCCGCGTGTCGCTAAGTCGGCCGCCCGCCTGGTACGACCTCCCCTGCGCCAGGACCAACGTGTCGTCAGCGTAACAAACGACACTAGGGACGCCGCTAGGAAGGTCGGCGCGCAGCATCCAGTCGTATCCGATGTCCCACAGATGCGGCCACAGGACCGATCCCTGTGGGACACCGCACGACATCTCTCGCCGGTTGCACTCTCCTTGGTGACCGGGATGGCCCTGTCCGTCAAATAGGCTTCGACCACACGACAGAGGTAGGTCGGCATCCGGCGATACCGTAGTGCCTCCCTGATGCAACTCCAGGGCAGGGTGTTGAAGGTATTGGCGATGTCTAGAGACACCGCCAAGAAGACCCCACCCCGGGCCACAGCATCTCCCGTCGTGAGGGCCCGCACGCGCATAATGGCGTCCACCGTAGAGCGCCCCCTGCGGATTGTCGACAAACCCTAACATGACATGTTAGTTATCTCGATTTTTGACAATTAAACACGAGATAATCAGCATCATTTTGTCGTATTTAGTCGTCTTCGATTTTGACGACGATAGATAAAAAGACAAAATTATGATACATAAAAAACTCGAAAATAAGATGGCAGATTCATAGTCGTACTGATTGTAGGTATTTCTTTTTCTTTCTCAAAAACTGATGAAACATGGGTGTACACCGGTGTAAGTTCCTTTCGGCGGCCGCGAGAGAAACTGTGGTGGAGGGGTGCACTATTACGTAGACGAATATTACTTTCAGTAATAATCAGTCACTTAACCAATTATGGTGATTAACTGAATCTAGGGATTATGGCTGTATGGCAATATCAAACCTTCGCAACATAATGACTAAAATCACCAGTTTATTTCCTAAGGGTGGTGATTAATACTTTTTATGGTTATAAAAGTGGAATCAACTTAATAATTTAACTAGATTATTTGTGTCTTTGCTGTCCCCGGATTTGAAAAGTGGAATAAATTTACTGTAATTCATTAAATCCGGGAATTTCCCTTGATCTACACATAAATTAAATATTAAAGCTAAATAGGGTGCATTAATTGTCTCAATAAATGATTGACAAACTTTAGTAGACATGCCCCATAGATCTTCGGTAATTTTAATCTTTAGTTGCTTAAAAGCCTTTACAACGACCACAGGGTTTATATGTTTAAATTTGAATTCCACGGGATAGGCTGAAACATTTGCTTTTAATAAATCAATAGCAAGTGAAGGGGAGGAATTTAAAGTTTCAGTAGTTTTAATTGGAATATTGGTAAAGAAAGTTGCAAATTCCTGAGCAACATCGATGTTATCGCTAATGAGACCGCGGGAAGTGTCCAGTGTGTAATCTGCATTATGTCTTTTGTTCTTGTTTGTTTCATTGTTAATAATTTTCCAAACTGTCTTTATTTTATTGTCTGCTGATTTAATCTTGTTGCTAATGAAATAAGCTTTAACTGGTTTGCAGATATTTTTAAAATTTTTAGAGTAAGTAGCTACATACTTACTAAAAGTTTCCGTGTTAATATCCGGCTTAAGGCCATACAGTTCAAATAATGTTTCCCTACTTTTACTGATGCCTTTAGTTGCCCAGTCACTGAATAAAAACTTAGGGCAAACAGTTTTAGTTTTTTTCTCAAAAGACTTATTGAACTCTGTTTGCACTAATGAAAAGAATTGTTCATACAAAATATTGCCATTGGACATATTTAGACCCTGATCACTTAACTTGCTGATTAAAGTGCTATTAAACTTGTTTAAATTACCTGATGTTATTGGTTTAGTTTGTATCTGCACTTTTAGTATTGGTGTGTTGGACTCAAAAATAACGGTTTAACCGCTGTGATCAGAAGGGAGATAATTAACAATGGCTTTAACCAAATAGTCGCAGCAACAAAAGACATTATCAATACATGTAGCAGTAGTCGAAGTTATTCACGTTGGTTCTAAAAACACATTCGACAGATTGAATGATTTGAAGAGGCTTAATAATCTACTACTATTTGAATTTTTTCCAAAATATATTAAAGTCACCACAAATAATTACTGATTTATTACCAGTTGTAAGTTTTGCAAAAACATCTTCCATTACTGATTCAAATATAGAGTAGTTTTGATAATTTGGAGGTCTGTATACGCACACTATAAAATGCTTATCTAGCTCAACACAGGACAGTTCAATGCTATGTTCCACCTATAGTTCAACTATGTCATTACGATTCTTAGATTTTAAACAATTTTTAATTAAGATTAATGAACCTCCTCGGAGCATGGATTTTCGGTTAAAACAACTGCCTACACTATAATTTTCAAAATTAATTGACATTTCATAATCTTTCAACCAGTGTTCAGTTATACAAATAATATCAAACATTGTTTTTTTCTAAAAACAATTCAATTTCTAATTGTTTGGAAGAAAAACCTTGAATATTTTGATGAAATAATTTCAAGGAATTCTGCTTATCCCCTTTTTTATAATTAACTAATTGACTGCTAGAAGATACCTTGTTGATGGTGAGATCAAAAACATTGTTACTGGTGCCTTCTGTTGTCTTACTGACTAGTTTAAAATATTGCTAATCACCTTAATATTAGTATTATTACTAATGTTTGTGGTGCTATTTACAAAAGACTTCGACATACTACTTACGTCTGAGTTTATAGCGATGTTAAAAGTTAATAGCGATGCTATTTGACGTCTAAAACTAATAGGCAGATACGCAGTGTTCCTAGTCGATTTTAATTTCTCAACAAAAGTGTTGGTGTCAAAAAATATAAGTTTGTCACTGTGGTGATTAACTAATAAATGCATGTGGTTATGATTTTGCCTACATGACAAGTGCTCAAAGTATGGAAAAGCACACAATGTTATTTTCTGACAATTAATCTTCAACATTTCAGTGACGTTATCTTTTTTTACATTAGTACTATTGCCTACAAATACAGAAATTAATGGCTTTGGGATCATATTTATTCCCTGTTATTGATGAAATTAGCTCTTCGTAGGATTTCCCTGGCATACAATAATTAACTGAAGATTGACTCATGTTGTTACTTAATAATTTACCTTACCCTCTCCCTAAACTATCTGAAAACATAATAGAACTATAGTTGTTAGAGTGTGTAGTAGGCAGGGTAAATGAAATAGTCAATCTGCTTTGACACTCACAGTTTGTATTGAGAAACACACACACACAACACGGAAAACAGTCAGAAGGAGAACAGTACAATATTTACAATACGATAGGCACACAGTCACAATAGTCACGGCATAATGATAACAGTTAATTTAGACGATATATGTAACAATAATAGGCGAACAAGGTATTAATAAAATCACGCGCAGCCGAGAGGTGCGTAAGCTATGCGAAGTTTTCGACTGAAGGTCGCGGCAAGGTGATCGGACGATCGCTGCCTCGTACTCCCACTTCCGCGCTTGCCGGCTACGGCACGATGACGTAGTTCAACGTACGCAAGTCCAGTAGCGTACGTTACGGGTGGCGCGTCATCAACCGACATAGCCCCAACTACATAGTATGTTCTATTATACATTTGATGCCGGTGAATATGAATGTTTTGTAATAATGAATACTAATAATTAATATAAATATTTTGGTGCACGAAGGCGCCGGGGTGTATAAAAACGACGTTGTTGTAAAACACTACGTATATTTTTGATTACGGCACACGTACACCTTTCAAACACCTTAAATGACTATTCTGTTGAACATTGGAATGAGAAAACTGACCGAGCGCACAAATGGCCGCGTATAACATTTGCAACATTTTTCTCTCTTCTTCTGAGAACCCCGTAGTTGGAAGTGGGAGTGGCGTGGCAGTGTTGCCAATATGATGAAATTAAATTGAGGCATAGTGCAGATCACAGACGCCACACCACCCCCCCACGGAGAAGGGAAACCCAGGAGGAGATAGAAATTAAAATTATGTAAAAATTAAATATAGCAAAATGTTAACAGAAATTACAACATTTGTGTTAGACAACATGAATGTTTAAAACATTTAAGAAATACAACGGAATTACTGAAACTATATTATTTGAAAATAGACTATAACAAAATAAACAACATTCTTAGTTACATTGATAATTTTTTTTAAACCTTACACGTCTGCCTGACCGTGTAGTACATGGTTTTTCAGTTGGAACTGAAATAGTAGGTAGAGGTTTCTGAGGCTGTGAAACAACTTGAGCAGGCACCTGTTGCAGAGAAGGCTGCTCGACAAAAGCAGGTTTAAGTCTGTCGACGCTTACTGCAACCTTCCTGCCTTTGATGTTTAAAGTGAAGGTTTTTCCATCCTCGGCCCTATCTAATATTTCAAAGGGACCTGTATAAGGAGGCTGCAATGAGCGCCGAACAGCGTCCTCGCGTAAAAATGCATGAGATGACGACGAAAGGTCCTTAAACATAAATACAGCTTGTCCAGAATGCCGCGACGCAGGCACAGGCCGAATCTCTGACATTTTCTTTCTGAGCTGGACTACGAAATGGTTTGGGTCTTCGACTTTGTTGAGAGGAGGGGTTGAAACTAAAAATTCCCCAGGTAGACGTAAGGGTTCACCGTATAGCATTTCGGCAGCGGTGCATTTAATATCCTCCTTAAAGGCGGAACGCATGCCTAGTAATACTAACGGAAGAGATTTCACCCATGAACTATCATGGCACATTAATGCTGCCTTGAGTTGGCGGTGAACTCTTTCGATCATCCCATTTGCGCAAGGATGATACGATGTGGTCCTAATTCGTTTCGTGGCAAACTGATTCATTAGTCGGCGAAAAAGGTCAGACTCGAACTGAGTACCCTGATCTGTTGTAATGATAGACGGTACGCCGAAACGAGCTACCCACTCCCTGGTGAAGGTGTCAGCTACTTCATCAGCAGTGATTGACCGCATAGGCCAAGCTTCGGGCCATCTGGTCACTCTGTCTATGGCCGTGAGGCAATAACGGTGCTCGTTACAGACGGGCAGAGGTCCAATGATGTCAATATGGACATGCACGAAACGACCAGACGGCTGAGAGAAGGTGCCCAGAGGTGCGACATTGTGCCATGAAACTTTACTGCGCTGACACGCTTCGCAAGTACGGGCCCACTCGCGACCAGCCAAAGCCCACTATCTCTCAGACGAGCGGTTGTTCGCGCACCGGGGTGGCTCAAACCATGCAGCTTGTTGAACACCCCTCGACGGAAAGAAGGAGTTAAATAAGGTCGTGGCTTACCGGTGGAAACATCGCAAAGTATGTGAAACTTTGTTCCAGGAATATTGACCTTAGTTAATTTCAGATTGTTGTCACTCTTTAGCAATTCCTCCAGCTCATGATCTGATTGCTGTGCCTTGGAAAGAGCTTCGAAGTTTTCTTCGAGTGCAAGGGCGTCCACCCGCGACATTGCATCAGCCACGACGTTATCTTCTCCTTTAATATACTTAATGTCCGTCGTGAACTGGCTGATGAACGACAGTTGATTCAGCTACGCTGGAGGAAGCTTTTCACGGCGCTGCACGAAGGCGTACAGCAGCGGCTTGTGATCTGTAAAAATAGTGGCATGTTGAACTTCTAAGATGTGCCGAAAATGCTGTACGCTTTCGTACACCGCCAGAAGTTCTCTGTAATATGTAGGCCACTGTACCTGTTGAGGAGTCAGCTTTTTGCTGAAAAACGCAAGAGGAAACCATTGGCTATCTGCTTGCTGTTGCAGTGATGAACCAATGCGCGTACTCGAGGCATCAGTGAAAAGTCCTAACGGTGCATTGTTCATTGGATGGTGAAGCGATGTTGCCTTGGAAAGACTGAGCTTACATTCCTCGAACTGTTGTAACAGCTCGGGTGACCATGGGAATGGTTTCGAACCCTTGCTGTTGGTGGCAACCAAGGCATCAATGAGAGGGGCCTGAAATTGAGCAGCATGCGGTACAAAACGGCGATAATAATTAAGCATGCCGAGAAAACGGCGCATGCCTTGTTTTTGGAGGGGGGAAATCTAAAAGGCTCTGGATTCGTTCCTGCGGAGGTCGCGTGCCTTCAGCATTAATATGGAAACCTAAGAAAACAACCTCACTGGCACCGAGGATGCACTTGGAAGGGTTCACTATAACACCATACTCCTGTAAGCGTCTGAATAGGATTCGCAGATGTTCCTTATGAAGAGTCTGATCAGCTGAGAAGACCAAAATGTCGTCGACATAAGGAAAGCAGAAATCGAGGCCCCGTGTGACCTCATCGATGAAACGCTGAAAGGTTTGCCCAGCGTTGCGCAGGCCAAAGGTCATAAACAGAAACTCGAAGAGGCCAAACGGAGTCACGATGGCTGTCTTAGCAATATCCTCTTCAGACACAGGGATCTGGTGGTACGCCTTAATTAGGTCAATTGTGCTGAAAACAGTAGCCCCAGTGAGGTTGTGTGCAAAGTCATTGATGTGCCGAACAGGATAACGGTCAGGGACAGTTCTGGCATTCAGGGCGCGATAATCGCCGTATGGGCGCCAGGTACTGTCCTTCTTTGGTGTCATGTGTAATGGAGAAGACCATGCACTCTTGGAAGGTCTGGCAGTACCACACCATACCATTTCCTCAAACTCGCTGCAGTTGCGTCGAGCTCGAGCGACGAATACTTCTCGCCGCCGACGACACCACCACCAACACGTCAGCGTGGAAGAGGCCGACCACCGGCCAGCTTAGGACTCCGAGGCCCACCGGCCTCTGATAAGGTCCCCGCTCCCGGTGGAAGTGTGCAGCGCATGAGGTGGACACAAACTGTCAAAGAAAATGTCATGCGCGCATACTTTGGGGCTACAGAGGGGGGAAGTAACCTGACTGCGTACCGTGGTCGGATGCTCTCTCTGTTTCAGGTGCTTGAACCAGCTGTCAACGTTTTGGCGCAACGACTGTCGGATCAGGTACGGGTCATCCAGCGTAACCATATGCTGGATGACGTTGTCCTTGATCGACTGTCACGGTGCAATTACAAAACTTACCCAGTTCTTCACCGCGACCCGACCGCGTTGGTGAAGAGGATGATGACAGGGTTATATCCGTGAGTTCCCAATGCAATGCACGACTGAGGAGCGCTTTGGAGGATGCTTTCCGGGAGTACCGTTCCATTCCGCCTGGACTCAGACCACATTTACCTCGTTTGCCCATGCACAAGAAAAATAAGGCGCTGATGTGTACTCTAGACTCGCTGCTATCAAATTATTTTGACGGCAGTAAAGACCTCGCCGATACCCACTCGATCTTGTACTGTGCAGCTGTAGCGGCATGTCGTGTAGCTCATGTCATATTCCCCAACAGTAACAGAGCTCCACGACCAAAACCAGCTGTACCAGCTTGGCAGTGCAGGATTGAGCGTCGTATCGGTGAGGCTAGAGTACTCATCGGCAAGCTAATCTGCTTCAGGGAGGGCAATACTCGCCCTAGAGTGATGCGCTTTGTGAAGCGGGCGTTCTCGGGGACTGATATCAGTTCTCAAGATTATTTGACCCGCGTTACAGAGCGTATCGACTTCCTGAAGCAGAAGATCTATGCATGGGCAAACCGTATTCGACGATACAGACGGAGAGTAGAGCGGTACACTCAGAATCGCACATTCCAGAGCGATGAAAGGTGGGTTTACAGGGCTTGGGAGCGCACGGACCAAGGTGTGATTGACACGCGCCTGCCGGATGATGACGCCATGAGTTCATTTTGGCGAAGCATCTGGTCGGCGCCTGTCAATCACACCGAAGGAGATTGGACCAGGGAAATCGAACGAGCGTGCGAGCAAATACCAGAAATGGAGGCACTCAACATCAGACCCCAAGATGTAGCTCGTGCAGTCCGTCCGTTACCTAACTGGAAATCACCAGGGCCGGACGGGCTGCACAACTTTTGGATAAAGTGGTTCCAAAGGTCGCACGCCCGTTTGGCATCCCAGTTCCAGTCAGCTTTAGAGTCAGGATCGATGCCCCAGTTCCTAACAACAGGAATAACCCACCTGCTACATAAATCAGGTAGTACTGCGGAACCCAAAAATTATAGACCGATCACTTGTCTACCGACGGTCTATAAAGTTCTTGCTTTCATTTTGAGAACTAAAATTAACAAACGTATTGACACCAACTCCATCATGTCTGCCTCTCAAAATGGATGTAGGAACGGGTCCTGCGGTACTAAGGAGCTACTCCTCATCGATATGGCCATTAACCAGCAGGTTCTTCGTTCCCGAAGAGATCTGTCGACATGTTGGATAGATTATAAGAAGGCCTATGACTCGGTGCCACATACATGGCTCATGAGGGTGCTGGAGCTGTATAAAGTAGATGCAACTCTACGCACCTTCCTGATGTCATGTATGAGGCAATTTAGGACGGTGCTTCGCTATCCAGGATGTCGACAAATCCTGAGGAATAGCGAGCCAATAAGGATCGAGCGAGGTATATTCCAGGGTGATAGTTAGAGTCCACTTTGGTTGTGCCTAGCCTTGAATCCTTTAAGCACGCTGTTGGAGGATTCAGGGCTAGGTTATCGATTGAGGAGAGGTGGTCAGGTTATATCTCACCTCCTTTACATGGATGACCTGAAACTCTTTGCCCCCAACAATTTGCAACTGCTGGAGAACAGAGACATAGGCATGTTAGAGTGGAGAGCAGGGCAAGACCCAGTTCCGAGCTAGGAATTAACCTGTATTAGGAACTAGTAATACAGATATGAGAAGAAAGATTATCATTTCGATAGTATCTTAAAAAGCGCCCCACGCTTTTTTTTTTAATAAAACATTTTTTTCTTATTTACACTATTCTAAGGAGAAGTCTTGTGAGTGAACACTGACGAGGAACAGAGCTCCCACCTCATTCTTGCCTTTATTGGCTGGCTTGAGTGGAGATTTGCAAGAGCAAATGTGCTCGGAGGAAAGAAGTATTCCAGTAAGATGCTGGCAGGGATCTTGACCGTACTTCCGGGATTGTCCTGATAGCCCTGGAATACCTCTCCACTCCTCATAAACACCTCAGGACATGTTGCCCCCCCGTCGCTACGACACTTTGTGCTAGCGACCGTTTTCGGGGGCCCACTATTGAGTGTGCAAGTCACCCCTGCAGTTTACCTGTGTATTTTATATAAAATATTGGTCAGGCAGGGGCCACAGTCTTTCCTTAGTTCTAGATAACCCGTTCAATTAGCCACCGAAACCCATAATGTAATATGTTTGTTTCCATATCCTGCAATAGTACTGCACCAATCGGGGGCCGTCCTTGGGTGTACTAGCATTATTTCGCGCCCTCACGCCCCTTACCCTAACCGCCGCAGGAGGAGACGCCCAGGGCGTCGGGAATCGCGAGGCGATTTCCGGCCACCGTAGGCGCGGGCTTGCGGACGGTGAGCAATGGGTGGCTCACCGTCCGATAAGGACCAGGCCCGGGTCGACGGCGCGTTGTGTTCCACGCGCGCCTCAAAGAGATGTCAGCAGATTTGAAGGGGTCCACTAGGGCCGATGCCTGCCGGGGTTGCGAAGAAAACCGAAAGGGAGATCGTGGCCCCCGGCAACAGGGCAACCGAAGTAACACGGGTGGGTTTTAGTCAGTAAGAGTCTGACACGCCCTCCCGCTCCGCCCAGAGCGGGAGAAGTTATTTGATGATATCCCACCCTCAAAAAAAAAAAAAAGGGTGTACTAGCATAGTGCGAACAAGGATAATCGTCGATTGGTGCCTCATTTCATTTTAAAAAACGAAAAAGGGGCCTCTGCGAGTTGGCTTCGGCCCCTCGTATGCCTTCCAAAGGTCCGGGACCCAAGGGTTCCGAGATATGTAAAAAACATTTTTTTCTTATTTACACTATTATTCATTTATATTTATTAAAAAAAAATACACTGTTCTTAATTCAAATGTATTAAAATTTATTTTCTATTTTTTAGTTTGGTTTTCTAATAAAGCGTGTTTTTAGTTTTTTTTTTAAACTATTATTTATTTCAATACTTTTTAATAAGTATTTTTAATCAGGGACTTTTCAGAAGTTTTACTTCTACCGAGTGTGACTTGCACACACACACATTATTTTTTTCTTAAACATTTTGATTTTGGAGTTTATTGAAACTTACTCCCTAAGAGTCAATTTTATCTCAGAAGTGAACCGTACGAAACTACCTGATTGTTCTGACAAGTAGTCATATGCTTGTCTCAATGAATAGGTCATGTATGTCTCTAGATGTGGCTCTAAACTAAAGCGTGTTTTTTAGTGTTTTAAACTATCATTTATTAAGTCAGTAACTTATCTGGGAAGTGAGGAAATCGGGCGCCTGCTGCCTTCCTCAGATGAGGCAGCCATTTCTCAGGTTCCCTCTCCGAAAGGTTTATCTTATTTAAAGTTAATGACTTTATCGACTGTAGATCCTAGGCTATACTAATTATTACTTAATGTTATTCCGCAAAATAAATAATTTGAGATTGCTGTCCTGAATATTTTGTTTTGTTGTATATAAGAAGCTTTTTTGTAAATCACGGTTATCATTATATTATGGATATTATGAAATGATAATTGTGGAGGACAGAGGACTAATCAAGTAGCAATGAAAAAAAACACACGAACACTACTACAAGATTTATTGTCGGTATATCCACAGGTTTTAGCTATTACAGCTATTATTTCAAATATTATTACAATCGTTGGTTTCGGGCAAGGATGGCTACAGTTCACAATTCTATCTAAACGCGGTTAAAACTTACGAGACTAGTGCACTCTTTCGTGTCTGGAAGCGAACAGGCCAGTACAATCGAAATGTGGGCGGAAAAAGAACACGTTTACAATCAACTTCCGGTTCCAGAAACTTCTAGAACATTCAAGTAATCTCTACAGTGCTGCCTCGTAGTGTCAAGAGGCGACTACTACAACATTCATTCATAATATTACAATACTCATTCATAAAACAGCGCCTCCAGTGTCGAGTAGCGAGCATTCATTCATAATATTACAATGCTCATTCATAAAACAGCGCCTCCAGTGTCGAGTAGCGAGCATTAAATCGATATTTTCGCGTAAACTATTCATTGTCACTGCTTCCGCTACACGACAACAGAGGACGCTACTTGTGTATCAGTCACAATAATAGTATGCTTATTAGATATATCGGTACATTTATGTATGTATACGGAACAAGACGCAACTACCATAAGAGTCCTTACGCGGTTGTGCTAAGCTGAGTGCCCGATTAAAAAGTAAGTCTCTAAAATATGCACGCATGCATAGTTCGCGCAATCGCTCTATCTCTCTTACTCTCATGCAAAGGATGCGGAAAGAAATTGATGAATCCTTGCGAATCTAATCAGGATAATCGGATATTTTAATCGAATTATTGCATTGTCATCGGTCTTTGACAGGTGTGCAAAATTTGAATGAAATCTGGCCATTTAAAGTGGGTCAAAATAGCGCCCTAAGGAGTCGGTTACAAACAAACATACATACAAGTGAAGCTAATATAATGCGTGTAAAAAAATATAATAATTGCACAAAATCACTATGGCTTCAAAAAAGGAGTTTCGACTGAAGATGCAGTGCTAGATCTAAGTGAATTCGTTGCAAGAAAGCTTGATGGAAAACATAAATGCATAGGCCTATTCCTAGACCTAAAAAAGGCGTTTGATACAGTCTCTGTTCCCACCCACCTTTCGAAACTGGAGGACGTCGGTGTGCGCGGACTAGCTCACGAATTTTTTCGAAAATTATCTCACTAATCGTAGATAGTGCGTTAAAGTTGGTTCCCACGTAAGTAGTGAGGAAACTACCACCTTCGGAGCCCGCAGGGCAGTGTGCTGGGGCCGACCTCATTCTAGGTTTACATTAACGAGCTATGCTGCATACCTCTCATGAACTCTAAAATATTCACCTATTCTGACGATACAGCAGTTATAATATATGGGGCTGATTGGGAACATGTTAGAGATGCTGCTGAATCGTCACTTGAAACCATTATTACTTGGTTGCGGCTGAATCTCCTTACTCTGAACCTGGATAAGACTTACTACATTCCTTTCAATCTACATCCAAGTACGAAACCACCTATACATTTTTCCATTAACACTCACACTTGTAATAGCCAGACGCACTCCTCTTGTTTGTCCCTTCGTGAGGTAAATAATGTCAAGTATCTGGGTGTTGTAATTGATGATAGACTCAACTAATACTTGCACTTAGATGTGATAAGCACCAGAGTTAGAAGAATGATATATATATTTAAGCTTCTTGCTCGTCTGCTGACCTCAACACAATTAGAATGGTGTATATTGCTATCTGCCAGTCCGTCATCTCTAACTGCATCACAGTGTGGGGAGGTACAGCTAAGACTAGGTTTCTAAAGTTGGAGCGAGCTCAAAGAGCAGTCCTTATGGTGATGTTAAAGAAGAGCTTCAGGTATCCTACTTCTTAATTATACAAAGATGCAAAAGTACTTACTGTAAGGCAGCTGTTTGTGCTTCGATCCGTACTGAAAAAGCACACCAAGGTTCCCCCACCTAACCCAACACGCCGTAGGAAAAAGCCTCTTTGTCTCACGGAATCCCACAAGACCGCTTTTGCTAGACGCCAGCATTATGTTCTAAGCTCACACTTATACACAAAAATAAATAATAAAATAAATATTATTGAATTGGATGGTTACAGCGTAAATAATTGAACAAGAGCATGATCTACTTACCTGGATCTGTTGATTCTATTACATTGTTTTGTTCCAGACAGCACCACCACCCGCTCATCTCCACGCACACACCTACACTCAATACTTGTCACATATGCACATAACACTCATTACATTACATTACACGACACCACACAACACACACTCACACACACACACAACATACTACATACACCATCAACCACCAAATCATACTAACATACACATCTGCACTTCTTATTATTTTTATTTTTTTCTTTCTTTTCACTAGTACATAACCTTATCTTTGACAATTCTCTAACTCTACATAAACTTGTATGTTCTCAATAATTGCTCGACCGTATCTACGCGAAGTCACTGCCGCCCAAGATACAGGATTTTCCTAGTTTGGGGGCAGGGTACATATTTTTCTTGGACTTTCGACCTCACTTTTGTATAATTTTATACTTAAGTTTGCTTACCATACTGTATACCTATCTCTTTTCAGTTTATGTTTTTTGTGAATAAAGAATTATTATTATTTATTTGTCTATGACACATCTCGGGACCCTGGGGTCCCAGACCTTTGGAAGGCGTACGAGGGGCCGAAGCCAACTCGCAGAGGCCCATTAGATGTTTTGAATGAAATGAGGCACCAACCGACGATTATCCCTGTTTGCGCTTTGCAAGTGCACCCAAGGACAACCCCCGGTTGGTGCAAGACTATTGTAGGATATGGAAACAAAGATATTGGATTATGGGTTTGGTTGGCTAAGTGAACTGGTTATCTAGAGCTATGAAAAGACTATGGCCCCTGCCTGACCAATATTTTATATAAAATACACAGGTAAAATGGCAGCGGGTGACTTGCACACTCGATAATGGGCCCCCGAAAACGGTCGCTAGCACAAAGTGTCAAAGCGTCAAGGGGGCCACATGTCCTGAGGTGCTTATGAGGAGTGGAGAGGTATTCCACGGCTATCAGGACAATCCCGGAAATACGGTCAAGATCAATACCAGCATCTTACTGGAATACTTCCTTCCTCCAAGCACGTTTGCTCTTACGAATCTCCACTCAAGCCAGCCAATAAAGCAAGAAAGAGGTGGGACCTCTGTTCCTCGCCAGTGTTTGCAGGATATGGAAACAAGATATTGGACTATTGGTTTGGGGTTTGAGTGGCTAAAGTGGACTGGTTACATGGAACTATAGTAGGATTATAGCCCCTGCCTGATGAATGTTTTATATTTACACGGATGGGGTGACTTGCACACTCAATAATGGGCCCCCGGAAACGGTCGCTAACACATAGTGACGTAGCAACAAGGGGGCAACATGTCCTGAGGTGCTTGAGGAGTAGAGAGGTATTCCACGACTTTCAGAAAAATCCCAGAGCCCGGAAGATGGTCAAGATCCCTACGAGCACTTACTGGAATAGTTCCTTCCTCCGAGCACGTTTGCTCTTGCAAATCTCCACTCAAACCGGCCAATTAAGGCAATAATGAGGTGAGAGCTCCGTTCCTCGTCAGTGTTCACTCCAGCCGGCCAATAAAGGCAAGCCAGAAGTGAGGTACAAGACTTCTCCCGGGAGATAGGGTCCGTGGGGTCGCTACTGCCCAACAGCTCGCCATATGCTGCCCTGCGGGTTTTTGTATCTCTCTTGGTCTGGCTCCTCATCCCAGACCCGTTCCGGCAAAGTAAACTCTACCGGCACAGACCTCTAGGTCTAGGTGTGTGCTTTGTTCGGAGCGCGCAAGCCCCACCACGACGACAACGTAGAGATACGGCGGTGGGGTTATTATTATTATTATTTATCTGTCTGGAAGAGACAGATCTTCTCCTAATTTCCCTTGGATTAAATTTTTTGAATTAATATTAAATAAAGGGGTGAAAAGGAAGGAATAGGAGCAACACCTCAAAGAAAGTGTCAAGGACTTACATGTACATGGTTTTCTTCTGTGTATCGATGGCTGGATACGTCCTCAGCTGCGTCCTCTTAAGTTAGGATATTCGACGAGGTATTTGGAAATACTAACAGCAACTATCGGAGTCAGCAGATTAACGAATTTCAGAAATCTATACCGCGCCGCGTGCTGCCTCGAATATCCTACCGACTGCGCCAATTAAGGTTTTAATTATGTAAAAATTACAATATAAACGTATGCTAATTTCTAAGTCTAGATTTGGACGATGCTAGTACCGAAGTGCCGAAAATTAATTATCTCTAATATTACAATTCTAACGATTGCTAAGCGTGGATACAGTATCAGCAGATCTGGAAGTAGCGTTCGACGACACGAGGCGTCGATTCGTTGATTAAGCAAAATGGTGTATTGCGATTTTGTGAAACATTCGATTGATGTCATTAGGTTATCATTTCGCTATTCGGCTGATTTAGTGTAGGCAGGACACGTGACACGCTAGTACTGGCTCTGTCTGTTCCGCTAGCGATGCGCGTGCAGTGTAAATAAAGGCACTGGCAAAACCGCTGAACAACCTATATCAGAGAGATGACGCCACTGCCAGTGTAAACAATAGTTCCGTATTATAAAATAAATTAAATTAGTAATTTCGTCTAAAAGTGACTTAAATAGTGTATAACGTGTGTGTAAACGAACAATAGTTACTACAAAACGTTTGTAAGAAAAATCAATATACTAGCTATTATAAAAGTTTTAACTTACTCACCTTAATAAAAAAAACTTTTTTGCATAAGTGCAGTTTTACATTTAACATGACATAATTTAATTATGTCATGTTAAATGTAAAACTGCACTTATGCAAAAAAGTTTTTTTGGTATTGCTCCTCGCATTTATAATAAACTAGTATTTGGGGGTCGTGTTTTTGAGGAGTATTTCTTACCCTTGTAAAATTTTGAGAATTGGACAGTAATCCTTAGCACTTATAGGATTTTGTAATAAAATCTCTTAAATATTTTGTACGGATTTATGTATGGACTTTTAAGTAAATCAACTGAATGTTGTTTTATTCCTACAGTTGATTTACATAAAATTCAGTACGAATAAACTATAAAATAATATTCCTTGTAAGTGACTATCCCCCGAATGCTGAAACGTCACTCATAATTTAAGTAGCACTTAAATTTAACAGTTACTCAAAAGTGACGTTTGGCCATACAAAATTTAAAGTTTAGGTTTAACTGCTCAAATTTTAAGCAGCCCTTAAATGTTGAGTGACGATTCAGTATTCGGGGGTAAGTAAATAATGAAATAAGTTCCTACTTTTATGCTTTTCAAAACTACTCTACCCCAGGGTAACATTTATTTATTTATTTAGCATGTGTATGGGAGTATGCAATATTACCAAGGTCGCATTGATTTTTTATTTCCTGGTTCGATTCACTCACAAGATAGTAATTTCCGCGCTACCAGAAGATTTGGTTCCTGGTGCGTTTTATTTCAAGGTATCCCCATTATAAGCATAATCCACCTAAACTACTCGATTTACATAACACTAAATCATATCTAAACTACATCTATATTAAGTAGGTATGTATATCAAAAACTAAAGATATTAGAGGCCTAATCCACCTTAACTACTCGATTTACATAACACTAAAACAAATCTAAACTTCATCTATATTAAGTATGTATTTCCTTCTGCCTCTGATGCATCAGGAATGTCTGCTCTAACAAATTTATCAATATCTATATTTTGGACAGGCCCGCCACCTTCAACCCTAAAACAAATGTGAGCGTGTGGTAAACCTCGCTTTTGAAACTCTATTACGTGCATCATATAAATACATTTGCCAAACCAATTACCACCTCGGATATCTCTTAATAATTCTGCTAGCTTTAAATTAAAAACTCTAGCACATACAGAAGGATTTACATAGCTGCTTTGAGTGGATTGTTGAATTTCTGGCCACTTGGGATTACAAGTAAACGTCAAGAAAAATGATGGGTTCCCCAATCTGCTTACTATTGCAATAGCATCACTATATTTTCCTTTCATGTATCGCGGCCCCCCCGTAAAAGTGCTGGGCAAATAAACGCGATCTGGTACGAATCCCTCTCCCTGAATGGTTTCATCTTGACGAATTTGACGCGCGACTTCAATGCTCATTTCAACTTCTTGAAGTGGAGCGGACCTCAGTGCACTACTCGAGTTATGTTTTTGTAGACTTGATATAAAACGTAGGCGTTCTTCTATGATTCGGCAATGCATGTCAACTAACCATTCTTCCGATAGCCTGCCTATATCGGAAAATCGTGGCTCCGACAATAACAAGCAGCGAACGTATTTCGCTTGAGTTAATTTATTTCCGTTATTATCTACTTTGTTCGGGTACCAACCCGCATTACCCTCAGGATAAAATAGTGGATACTGAAAACTTTCATATAACGGATGCATTATATCTACAGTGTGCGGTTTCCTATCACCGATTTTCCAAACTGCTATGCAATGAGGTATAAAATTTTCGCGTTCTGTACTAATAATGGCCGCGACTTCTTTACCAACAGGTAAATCTCCTAAAATGTTACCGTGGATTGAGCGAGACGTTTGCTGAAATTTAATAAAGGCCTGATCGGATGGTTCCCTACTTAATCGTTTAAAACATTCGATAAACGGATTGACGTTATGTAAAAAGTTAGTTATGCAACTAATTACCTGCCTATCAAGTTTCATATTTGCGGCTATTTGCTCGCGTTCGCTTGTATCGTTAATGTATAGTCCTAAATTATTTACGCTACGTGTAAGCTAAATCAAAAACTCTATGATAGACTCGACCTTGAATTTTAAGAAAAGATATTCCCGTTGGTTGTTGGTACCCGTGAGAAACGCCCAAGGCACTGAAGGCAAATAAATTATTGTAAGCTCGCGGTCTACTCAGAAAAGACGGGTGAGAGTAAAACTCCTCGGTTAACGGAATTAAATTTTGTATATTGTACGCGCCCGACCCACAACACCATTGTTTTCGAGATTTTTCTTCTTCAAACAGACGCGCATTACAAGATGGACACCTAAAAGTGTCTGAAGAAAACAAGGACGTTTTTTTTAAAGAAAATAATTTTATTACGTCTAACTCAGCGTCCCTCTTCTGTGCTATTAGGTTTTTAGATTGACGTAGTGGTATGTCAATACGACGGCTGTTTTTATTATATTTGTCAGTGGCTATTTGATTTATTTCAGGGTTCTGCTTGGTATAACGGTGTACAGCATCGCGATTAATTTCTGGATTTTCCTTGGTATATTTTTTTACAGCATCGCGATTTATTTGTTGATTTTCAGTTGTATATTTTTTAACGGCATCGCGATGAATTTGCGGTTTTTTTTTAAATTATATTTTTTAACCGCATCCAAATGAGCGTTTACTGTACTACATTTCCTGCCACGTTTTTGTTTTTTGGGTCAACCTCTCTTTGTTGACGCCACATGGGTGTCAACTACTTGCGGCAGTGCCCTCACAGGGGACTCAGGAGGGGGCAGACATGGAGTGCCAATAATGGCCCCATTACGCCTCCTCCAGGCGAACATCAACCACTGCGTCGCCGCTCAGGATCTATTGCTCCAGAGCATGGCGCAGTGGTCGATTAACATCGCCGTGGTCGCTGAGCCGTACTTTGTCCCGCCCAGGGATGACTGGGTGGAGGACCTGAGCGGCTCAGTGACCCTCATTTCGTCGGCCGCCGCCGGAACTCCGTCTCTCGAGTCTGTCAAGAGAGGACGGGGTTGCGTGGCAGCACGGTTCGGGGAGATTGCCGTGGTGGGGGTATACTTCTCCCCGAACCGAACTCTCGCCGAGTTCCACAACTCCCTTGCGGAGTTGAGAGTCGTCGTCGTCGGGTTCTGTTCCCTCCCCGTGCTCGTCCTCGGGGACTTCAATGCCAAGAATCTGGCTTGGGGTTCCCGGTACACGGACACACGGGGCAGGATAGTGGAGGACTGGGCTCTGGAGACAGGCCTAGTCGTCCTAAACCGGGGTTCTGTCCCTACGTGTGTGCGGATGCGGGGTGAATCGGTGGTGGACATTTCGTTCGCCAGCCCCGCTCTGTCACCGCGTGTCATTGACTGGCGCGTCATGGAGGGGGTGGAGACCTATTCCGATCACCGGTACATCCGGTTTGACGTCTCCGCCCAGACCTCGAGCGCGCCGGTCCGACAGGCCCCGAGTGGTCCGCGGTGGGCGCTGAAGCGGCTGGACCGGGAGCTCCTCCTGGAAGCCTCAATCGTGCAGGCCTGGGTGTCATCACCGGACAGGCCTGCTGACATCAACGACGAGGTGGAGTGGTTCCGGGAGGCCATGTCCAATATATGTGACGTGGCTATGCCCCGGGTCCGGCCCGGACGTGCTTCGCGCCAGGTGTACTGGTGGTCGCAGGAGTTAGAGACCCTGCGCAGGGCGTGCGTTACTGCGCGACGCCGGTACGCCAGGCACCGCAGGCTCCGTATCCGCCCTCCGGATACGGAAGCCATTCAGGCGGAGCTGTACGAGGGGTACAGAGCGGCGAAGACCGCCCTCCAAGCGGAGATCCTGCGGGCCAGGGCAGTGGCCCGTGAGGAGTTGCTGGAGACTCTAAACAGGGACCCGTGGGGACGCCCATACAAGATGGTGCGGGAGAAACTCCGCCCATGGGCTCCCCCGCTGACGCAGAGTCTCCGGCCCCAGCTTGTGGGGGACGTGGTGAGCGCTCTGTTCCCCCCAAGAGGGGAACACGCTCCCCCGCCCATGGCTCCGCCTACTGCGGTGCCCGATGCGGACCACACCGCCGACGACGACGACGATGCTCCGGAGGTGACCGAGGTAGAAATGAGAGTGGCGGTACGCAAGATGAATGCGAAAAATACCGCCCCAGGACCCGACGGCATACCTGGAAAAGCCTGGGTCCTGGCCTTGGGGGCTCTCGGGCCTCGACTAAGGGGGCTCCTAAGCGCATGCATGGAGAGGGGCCAGTTCCCACTTCGTTGGAAGACGGGGAAACTGGTCCTCATCAGGAAGCCGGGGCGCCCGGCGGACTCTCCGTCCGCTTATCGGCCCATCGTGCTGCTCGACGAGGTGGGCAAGCTCTTTGAAAGAGTCATTGCAGACCGCCTCCTCGAGCGGCTGGTGCGGGTGGGGCCGGATCTGGCGGAGAGCCAGTTTGGCTTCCGCAAGGGGCGCTCTACGGTGGACGCCATCATGCGCGTGCGGGCCCTCACGACGGGGGATGCTGTGGCCCGGGGTGGGGTCGTCTTGGCGGTGTCTCTAGACATCGCCAATGCCTTCAACACCCTGCCCTGGAGTTGCATCAGGGAGGCACTCCGGTATCACCGGATGCCGACCTACCTCTGTCGTGTGGTCGAGGCCTATTTGACGGACAGGGCCGTCATCTACCCCGGTCACCAAGGAGAGTGGAACCGGCGAGAGATGTCGTGCGGTGTCCCACAGGGATCGGTCCTGGGGCCGCATCTGTGGGACATCGGATACGACTGGGTGCTGCGCGCCGACCTCCCTAGCGGCGTCAGCGTCGTCTGCTACGCTGACGACACGTTGGTCCTGGCACAGGGGGGGTCGTACCAGGCGGCGGCCGAACTAGCGACACGCGGGGTTGCGACAATCGTCGACAGGATCCGGCAGCTGGGACTCGAGGTGGCCCTGCACAAGTCCGAGGCCATGGGTTTTCATGGACCTCGGAATGCGCCACCGTCGGGTTCCCAGGTAATGGCGGGAGGGGTTCACATCGGCGTCGAGTCGACGATGAAGTATCTGGGACTTGTCCTCGACAGCCGGTGGAACTTCGTCGAACACTTCCGACGTTTGGCTCCCAGACTGGAGCGGGCCGGGGCTGCGTTGAAGCGGCTCCTGCCCAATCTAGGGGATCCAAACGCCTCCTGCCGGAGGCTCTACGCGGGGGTCGTGCGGTCCATGGCCCTTTACGGGGCACCGGTGTGGGCGCGTTCACTAAGGCTGCGGCCAGCCCGCCGGTTGAACGCGTCCCAGAGGGTCATGGCCATCCGGCTGGCCCGAGGATACCGCACGGTCTCCTGCGAGGCGGCGAGCCTCCTTGCCGGATTACCGCCATGGGATCTGGAGGCAAAGGTCCTCGCGCACATTTGGGAGTGGCGCGAGGAGGCGAGGCGCCGGGGCTTAGCTCCGCTGCCGCGAGAAATCGCGGCTCAGCGGACAGAGCTTCGGCGGGATCTCATGGCGTCATGGAGAGTGCGATTGTCGCAACCCAGCGCTGGGCACGCCACAATTGCGGCGATAAGACCCCTCTTTGAGGAGTGGCTTGAGAGGCGCCACGGCGTCCTCACCTTCCGCCTGACGCAGGTCCTCACCGGACACGGCTGTTTCGGGAGGTTCCTGCACAGGATAAGGCGGGAGGAAACGCCCGGGTGTCACCATTGTGTGGATCGCCCGGAGGACACGGTGGAGCATACGGTGGAGGTCTGCCCAGCTTGGGCGGAGCATCGCCGTGTCCTCGTGGAGGCGATCGGCGGCGGTGATCTCTCGCGTCCGGCCCTGGTTCAGGCTATGGTACGGAGCGAGAGGAAATGGGAGGCCGTCACCTCCTTCTGCGAAGCGGTAATGCTCGCGAAGGAGGAGGCGGAACGCGTGAGGGAGAGGCAAATTTCGCGCCCTCACGCCCCTAACCGCCGCAGGAGGAGACGCCCAGGGCGTCGGGAATCGCGGGGCGATTTCCGGCCACCGTAGGCGCGGGCTTGCGGGCGGTGAGCAATGGGTGGCTCACCGTCCGATAAGGACCAGGCCCGGGTCGACGGCGCGTTGTGTTCCACGCGCGCCTCAAAGAGATGTCAGCATAATTGAAGGGGTCCACTAGGACCGATGCCTGCCGGGGTTGCGAAGAAAACCGAAAGGGAGATCGTGGCCCCCGGCGACAGGGCAACCGAAGGAACACGGGTGGGTTTTAGTCAGTAAGAGTCTGACACGCCCTCCCGCTCCGCCCAGAGCGGGAGAAGTTATTTGATGATTTCCCACCCTCAAAAAAAAAAAAAAAAAAAAAAAAAAAATGGGTGTCAACTACTACCGGTTCAGGGGTTTTTTGAAAACCAAGCAATATAGATTGTGATTCCGATAATTGACTATGATCTGTTGATGCCGGGCATTCGAAGTCTATTATAGACTCGACAGACGCTGGCAATGGCAATGCAGATCCTACAACTAAATTTTCAATTGTTTGATAATTGAGAACGCGTAGTCTGTGTATTGAATACTGACCTACACCTATATTTCGCAATAACAACAATCTGGCTAATTCGCGAATCGAATAACATTTAAACAAACGTGCTACTCCGCATGTAGAATTTAATTTGTTATATTCATCTACTGCGTGACTGTTAAATAAATAGAATGCACTATCGAATCTCCAAAAAGAAACTGTGTAGTCTTGCCCGGTAAATACCACGCTATCCGTCTCATCATTGTGGTTTGCGTCGAAAACATTGGATTCAATTATGTTTGCAAGAGTTAAAATACCGTATTCATTTTCTGAAATTTGAGGAAATACTCCATTTGTAATCCAATTGGCGGTCATATTTTCAATTTGAGCTCTATTGTTTCCGACGACAATCTCAGTAGGCAATTCCTCGAGGTTCAAAAATATGACACCCTTCGGTAGAATTGGTTTAAGCGACATATATAAAGTGTCTCCACTTTGGAGAATGACATCGATATCATGACAAGTCAGATTCCGATGTCTGCAAACTGACAATACTGACACGCAAGCGGACATTGCCACGCATTGAGCGTTATTACCCTTATAATTGCTACTCCCTTGGTGTGTAGTTCCTAAAACATTAACAAAAATACAAGGTCAAGTACAAGGTAGATATAATGTTACAAGAGGGAGAATATTTTGTAATGACAAAAATCATCTACACCACCCTTTGTAAGGCAAAACGTCTTTTTTGTCCCCATTGATTGGATTAATGGGTTACAGACAGCTCGCTGACAGAGACGACAGTAAGCAAAGAACAACATATTTATTTTTATTTACTGGATAACCTGCTTCCAATTTTTAACTTATTTTTATTATGTATAGCGGCAACCGAAATCCACATTCTTGATCATGAGCTGCAGCCCGCTAACAGACAGATGGACAGACGGACAAACAGCAGTCTTAGTACATAACAAGATTCTGTAGTTTTAACCCTTCAGGTACGGCACCCTAACAATTAATAATGTTTGTATGTTTTACCTCTAAACTGTCTTAAACAATTGATCAGGTTGTGAAGAAACTGGTAGGATTTTAGAACGCGAGGGTTTCTGGCACAAAACAAAATTTATAATATATAAAAAAATAAAAAATAAAATGTATTTCCCACTCATTTTTTGTGCAGTACATTTAGGAGCAGAACAAAGGAAAAAACCAAAAACATTATGTATGCATTAAATATTCGAAAAATATCTATTTCACATTGTAGCAAGCACAGGATGACATTGAACTGACTGCAAAATGAGCTCAAAAGTCTGCATGGCTAATAATATGGTGTCTCTTATAAGCACTATTTATAATGATCAGTACCTAATTATGTCAATTTTCTAAATTATTTAAAAACAAAACAACAAAAAAAATATCCCTAAGTATATTAGCTGGCTGATGATGAAACTGCTTTTTAAGTACCTATAACTTATTAATTGATATGTACTTACCTACTTAAATTAATCAAACATTAATTTGTGATAGCATAGAATTATTTGATGAAAGAGCTATGAGATCATATATTTATACTTGAATACTATTTCAGCAGTCTCGACATTAGTAGGTAATGACGCTGTCGCAAACTTGCGATCGTAATAATACCTAATAACGAAAAAATTCTGTTGCAATAACGACGCTCGTGAGAAACGCAAGTCTCTACATCCAAGTTAGCGAGCCAAGATGTACAATAACTTGACATATCGGTACCAATGATAATAAAAGTAAATCGGTACGGCAGCGAAAAACGAAAATAAAATCTCCGTGATTATGGGGAAAAATAGAAAACATGGTTCAATAAAAATAGACTATAATAAAAGCCTTATTTTGAAGGTGTTGGAAATTCCGTGGACTACTCAATAAAATAACATATTAGACTCCAAAATATATTGTGCATCACTACAGGCAAAACGATCAGCAGTACAAGCACGTTTTTGAAAGTGACATCTGTCTAGAAAACTTATTCTATATCAGCAGAGTTTATACTGGGACACATATACGAACTCCATGATGTGTATTAGGCACATACCAACATCATTGTTGTAATTATTTCCAACACTGGCCCTTGAACCAATATAAACTCATGTAAATCACATTACACACGTTGAACACTATAAATAATCTAAGCATAGATACATCCGCTGTCTAAAAAATAATAAAACATTACAACAGCAAAAGACATAGCAAAAGTATAAATTTATCAAAGTATCCGTCACATATAAACAGTAAATATTCAAAACTATGTGATACGGATCTAAAACAAATTATACTTCTGCAAGTACCTATACCTTACTTACTGCTTAGAACCATTATGTCATTTATTTAACGATATAAATAAACGACATACAAACTTATCGTGTTTTTCCTTTGCCAACGGTTTCGTTAAAACGTCGGCCACCATTTCATCAGTAGATTGGTATTTTATAACGACTGTACCTTCCTCAACGATTTCCCTGATGAAATGATGTCTTACGTCAATGTGTTTCGTTCTGGCGTGGTACATAGAATTAGTGCACAACTTCAGTGCAGACTGATTATCATTAAACAATGTAATCCTATACTGTACCCCGTAAATTTCGAACAGAAACTTGCGTAGAAAAAGAGCCTCTTTACAAGCATCTGACAGACACATATATTCGGCCTCTGTGCTTGAAAGAGCCACGGTTTTTTGTTTTTTACTCTCCCAAGAGATGGTAGAATTTCCCACTTTGAACACATAGCCGGTATAAGATCGGCGATCGACCTCATTTGACGCAAAATCAGCGTCAGCATATGCAATAATGTCCAACCCTGACTTCTGAAAAGTTAAATAATGATCAGGCGTACCTTTCAGATAGCGAAGAACACGTTTTGCCGCCTTCCAGTGAGTCTCATCGTACGCGTCGTTGAACTGGCTGAGCGCGCTTACAGCGTGCGCAATATCCGGCCGGGTACATACCGCTATGTACATCAGACATCCTATCAGGCCTCTGTAGTCGTGCGTACAATCCTTTTTTGTAGATTTCACGAGCTTCAGACCTGCCTCCATAGGTGTTTGTGCAGGTTTGCAATCTGACATATGAAATCGTTCTAGCACCTTCTTAATATAGCTTGACTGGTCTAGAGTTATTTCCTTGTTCTGTCTGCAAAGCCTCATTCCAATAATGTGATGTGCTGGCCCTAAATGTTTGATTTCGAAGGCCTTCTTCAGTTCTTCTTTGATTCCTGCCGTATCTCGGTAACCAGCTGAAGAAAATAGCATTATGTCATCAACATAGAGCGCAATTATAATCATAGATTTCCCGCTCGACTTGACATAAACACAAGGTTCGGAAGATAAACGTTTGAATTTCATTTTGCTCGTCAAAACGCTATTTATTTTCTCATACCAAGACTTCGAAGCTTGCTTCAGTCCGTATATGGCCTTATTCAACTTGTAAACTTTATCTTCTTGGCCTTTAATCTTGTAGCCCTCTGGCTGTTCCATAAAAACGGTTTCTTTTAAGTCTCCATTTAAAAACGCCGTTTTTACATCCAGATGCTCGATATTCATGTTATGTTCTGTTGCCAAAGCTAGCAACGTACGTATAGTAGAATATCGTACTACAGGGGAGAACGTTTCTTCGTAATCAATACCGTATTTCTGGGTATAACCTTTTGCAACTAGGCGCGCTTTGTACCTCAATATTTCCCCGTCAAGGCCAAGCTTTCTTTTAAAGATCCACTTGCATTTGACAGGCCGTTGCTTCGTATCGCGGTTAGTCAGAGTCCAACACTTATTATCGATGAAGGATTTATACTCTTCCGCCATCGCGGCTTTCCACTTACTCGCTTTTGGGCCATTCAGTGCCTCGCGTACTGTCTGAGGGTCCCCCGTGTCACTGCATACAGTGCGTGCTACACTAGCTGACTCAAACTCACTAGTTTCGTCCGTAGAGTTCTCGTAGTCTTCCAGTGTGGAATCTCCTGGGAGGTACGTCTCATCCGCAGGATCATCTGGGCTCTCACTACTGCTCTCAGAATCATCTATCACAATGGTCCTGTTATCTTGACAGTTTTCGTTAGATATTTCTGCGGGTTCTTGGGGTAAATCGGGCAAGGCGGGTTGCACTGGAATATTATCGGCGACAGTTACATTGTTTGGAAACAAACCAATCTGAGTGTAACGTGAACTGTCATTCATATCTGATGAAGTGTCATTCCAAAAAGCATGTTCTAGAAAACTGACATTTCTTGCTTTAATGATATTCTTCGGGCTCGCCGGATCTATCAATCTGTAACCCTTTGACTCGTCACAGTATCCGACAAAAATATATTTCTTACTTTTGGGATCCAATTTGTCCCGTTTGTGCTGTAGGGCATAAGCTTGACATCCAAAAATGCGTAGGTAACTCAGATTCTCCTTTTTACCTGTCCATTTTTCTTCCGGTGTACTCCCCATCACAGCCTTAGTTGGAGAGCGATTCTTCAGGTAGACGGCGGTGTTGACCGCTTCTGCCCAGAATTGCTTTTTCAAGCCTGCTTCCTGGAGCATGCACCTGGCTTTCTCCGTAACGCTTCTGATCGCGCGTTCCGCGACTCCGTTCTGAGCCGATGACCTTGGAACCGTGGTCTGATGTCGAATCCCATGCTTCTTCAGGAACTTCTGAAATTTAGAATTGACATATTCACCACCATTGTCACTACGAAGAACTTTTATTTTCTTATTGGTTTGGTTTTCTACGAGAGCTTTAAATCTGAGACTAGGGCCAAGGATTTCCTTGGCCCTAGTCTCAGATTTCTTTGGAAATGGCAACTTAGTCTGTTTACCTAACATGCAAGAAACACACGACTGAAAGTTCTTGTTGTCATAAGAAATACCTTTGACCATACCTTTTCGCAGTAACTCCATGCTTCGGGTGTTCAGATGTGATAGACGACGGTGCCAAATTTGTTGCGTTGACTGGCTTCCAGTAGCAGGGTACTGCGGCGTTTGCTCCACGCTGACGGCAACAGGACGACTGTCATCCTTCAGTTGACATGCCGGCACCGCTTTGCTGTCACCTGTACCTACAGATAAAGACGAACACATGGCCTGCGAGGATAGCTCGCTACACGAAACAGAAACAGTTTCAATGGCATCAAGTTCATAAATACCATCTCTCAGAGTAGCTGTAGCCAAAACCTGCCCGTTGTCATAGACTGTACACACGCTAGAACGAAACACAATTTCGTAACCTTTCTTATCCATCGCACTAACAGATAATAAATTAGCAGATAACTTAGGGACTAAGTACACATTACTTATCGATCTCACACTGTTGTCCTTTAACACAGCTTGCGCAGTTCCTTTTCCAGCTGTTTGCAATGCTTCACCATTTGCAATTAAGACCTTCTTTGGCTTTCCAGTTGTAAAATCTGATAAAAACCTGCGATCATTGCAAAAATGTTGCGCCGCACCGCTGTCGACGTACCAAACGTCTCGCTTGACGCCTGCGGCCAACGCTGTGAGATGCGCCTGGCCTTTCCGGCCACTCTTCTTGCCGTCAGAGTTGTCAGGACAATCCTTCTTGATATGCCCACTCTTTTTGCATCTGGAGCACTTAATTCGTTTGGGTGCTTTTCGGGCTGCTAAAGCCGTAACATCTTCGCCTTTCTCATCGCGTCTTGCATTTTCCAGAAGCAATTTCGCTTTGACATTTTCGCTTGACAGTGACGTGTTCGAATTTTCTAGAGCCATAATCAACGGGTCGTAATCGCTTGTCAAACCGCTGAGTAAAATCACGGCCACGAAGTCATCTTCCAAAGCCGCTCCGATGTCGCTCAGTTGTTGCGATGTATCCATAACCTTATTAACGTATGCCTCCATACTCGCACATTCGCTTAATTTGGTGGCGAACAATGTGCGAAGCAATCCGAGCCGTCGTGACAAGCCTCGGTCTTCGTATGCCTTCTGAAGGTTGCTCCATGCTTCGCGAGCCGTCTTGGCATTTCTAATTTGTGGGAATACACAAGGCTTCACGTTTAAAGCGATTTTTGCGAGCGCTTTCTGCTGTTTCTTGGCATCTTCGTTTTTATTTTCAGTTGTGCCCACACAATCCCAAAGATCGTCATGAATGAGCACCATCCGCATCATGAATTTCCAGGATGGATAATCTTGGATCCCGGATAATTTTTCAATAGAAACATTCTGAATGGCCGTTGCCATCTTTTGTTTCCTAGCGAATAAATTTTGAAAATAATTTTACGAAAACACACGCACACACTTGGAAAACGGTTATTAGAGTAGCGAATAACCACGCTCTGCTACCATGTTGGAAATTCCGTGGACTACTCAATAAAATAACATATTAGACTCCAAAATATATTGTGCATCACTACAGGCAAAACGATCAGCAGTACAAGCACGTTTTTGAAAGTGACATCTGTCTAGAAAACTTATTCTATATCAGCAGAGTTTATACTGGGACACATATACGAACTCCATGATGTGTATTAGGCACATACCAACATCATTGTTGTAATTATTTCCAACAGAAGGCACTATTTTACATGAAAACTCGTACTTAAGTAAGGCTACAAACGTGTAAAAAAAAATAAAAAATATTAAATATTTAAGGAAATTAAAATTTGCCTCCTTGCAACATTGGTTTAGTGTCAAACTTGTCAAGTCATTGGTTTTGACGTTTTGTTTATTTTGTTTCTGTTCTATTAACAATGGACCTGTATAAAAATGTACTCTGTGCAATGGACAATGGTATTTTCTTAAGCTTTTTTTATTGATAGCTAAGAGTACAGTACCTCTGCTTTGTGGCTGAAGCTGCTACCCCACTGGATATACTTCTACATTCACGGTCAGTGGGTCGTCTTTGGGGCGGATTTACAGACGTCTGAGTATCTACGAAATGATACTGGAATTCGACAAAAATGTGTTTGAAGAGATGGCTGTAGGAGCTGCATGAAACATTGGTATTCCGTCAGGATACAGAAATAAGCAGATTCAAGGGATTTTTCATTTTAATCATGCGGATTCCTTGTGTCGTACCATACCAAAAATTGGGAAGTAGTGTGTAGCGAGCTGTTCACACTAAAAAGAACCTCCGACCTCCACGGAGCTGGGGACTACCAGTAAAAGAATGACAGGACAAGCAGAAAATTAAACTGAGTGATATAGTGTAGTGTATGTAATATTGATAAGATTCTTTCAATATAAATAAATGTAATCGCAGTGTTCCAATATTTAATATTACCGTACTATAGTTGTAAGAGATACACAGCAGAGTTATTACAAGTTTAAGTGACACAAAAGAAATGCTTGTGTGCAAAATAATTCCAAAATATTCAATTTATAATGTTATATCGAAGAAAGTAGTTAACCAATCCTATATTTTTTTTGTACCAATGGCAAATTCAACCAAATTAAATTTATTATTAAATCATTTAAATCAAGCAACAAGACTCGATAGTGTTATTAACAATATACTTACAAAAAACTATGTTAGCAACACACTAACATAGTTACCATTATTCATCTCATTCTTCCTATATTAAAAATGCAGAGTGAAATTTCATTTTAACGTTGATTTTCATGTTAGTATTTCAATAATTGATAATTTTGCCTTGTTTGAAGAAAGTATTTGTGTATATTATTATATTTATTGATACAGATGTTTGTACTTTAGTATTTTTTTGTATTATAATTAAATGATGTGTGCTGTGATATGTAATATTCATTAATTGTGTGTTCTGCACTGAAATAACTGTAATGTCCTATTTCTTCACATTTTATGCAAATAAAGATACATAGGTACATGTATACGACCTTCATTTTGCCTTCATTACATGTTTAATACTTTACTTTTAAGCTAGATTTTAAAATATGTGAGCGGCTTTTTAGTTGCAACCAATTAATAATTTAACGATCATTATCTCTGTCTCTATGTCTGTTATCGTGGACCGAGCCTGACTAAACCAACTTGTTCATGTGATTGGCAACTGTGAGATTGTTCAATCTTATATGTTAGTAAGTACCTTGGTTCCATAACCAATTAATCACACACTGGGGGGTGTGAGGATGAGATTCTAAGGAGATGTGCTAACACAACATCTGCCGTTGATAAGCTCAAAAGAGTCTGGGCCAATCATAATATCACCAAAGCCACAAAAGTCCGCCTGCCGAGAAGTTTGGTTTTTCCAATATTTCTGTACGGCGCAGAAACATGTAGGTACGGTTCGCCTCAAAGACCGACGCAAAATAGATGCACTAAAACTTGTTGTCCATGGGCAAGTAAGGCTAAACGCTGCAACACAAACGTCCATGGTCCAAAGCTCCCGAGACGCCAGTACCTAGGTTTGGAAGCCTGCTAATAAGGTTACGTTATTCACTTAACAGAACTATTCAGAAACTCACCAGAAATAAGACATTCTGAATATTCCACAGCTGTGCCTCCGCGACGCGGAACAGTTGATAACTCTTCAGTACTTGCTCGTTTCATGTTGGAAATTGATTATTTTGATAATAATTATCAATCGATATCAACTTGCAACTTGCAACAAGTAACCTCGATTCACGAGTTCACGACAGAAACAGGACGCTTCATTTTGGCGCTCTTTTCAAGTTTTATTTAAAATTCAATGTCAAGTTCAAAATTCAAATTGATGGACTCTATGGTCGATTGTTTGATTGTTGGAAATCATAGATTTATATCTATGTTGGAAATATGTTAATCGACTCTTTTTTTAAATAGGTCATGTTTAAATGATTAATAATTTCTCGATTATCTCAAAAAAAATATTACCATATTTTTTGAGACCTAGAAAACAGGAAACCTTTATTTTTAAAGTTCGTTAATTATCCATAGTTTAATTTTTAACTGGCGAAAATTTCCCCGGCTTAAACGTACCCCAAGCGAAAACTTATACCAGCGGACGACCGTAAACGGAGCAGATTAAATTTTAGTCAGATTAATTTTTCACCTCGCGGTGTGCTTAAACGGGGTGTTTGACGTTTAGGCAGTCAATTTTAAACTGAATAATTGACTTAAACGCACCCCAAACAAAAACGCTGTCCGCCATGTTAGTATTCCTCCCCCCTTCGCTCCACTCGGTCTCGCAGGTTCGCTCCACTCAGGACCTACCTACCACCGGAAAGCTATCGTGACCTTATCCCTACGCTACGCTACGCTTCGCTTTACCGCTACCTAGTTTCCGAGATACGATGGGGGGAGGGGTGAAGGGGGGGAGAAAGAAAATGTTCCAAGTCTCCGCCTAAAGGGGGGAGAATGGTGGGAATTTTGAAAAATGGTTTTTACTTTTCCGAGCCTCCTCTATACGAATCCGTAAAAAAACAAAACCCAGGAGGGGTGAAGGGGGGAGAGGGGGGAGTTTTGAAAAATGATTTTGACCAACTCTGAGCCCCTTGATATGAATCTGAAAAAAAAAATGTTCCAAGTCTCTTAACTTCCGAGATCTACCTAGAGGCGGGGAGAAGGGGGGCAAGGGGGGCAACTTTGAAAAATGGATTTTACTTTTCCGAGCCTCCTCTATACGAATCCGTAAAAAAACAAAACCCAGGAGGGGTGAAGGGGGGAGAGGGGGGAGTTTTGAAAAATGATTTTGGCCAACTCTGGGCCCCTTGATATGATCTGAAAAAAAAAATGTTCCAAGTCTCTTAACTTCCGAGATCTACCTAGAGGGGGGGAGAAGGGGGGCAAGGGGGGCAACTTTGAAAAATGGATTTTACTTTTCCGAGCCTCCTCTATACGAATCCGTAAAAAACAAAACCCAGGAGGGGTGAAGGGGGGGAGAGGGGGGAGTTTTGAAAAATGATTTTGACCGACTCTGAGCCCCTTGATATAAATCTGAAAAAAAAAATGTTCCAAGTCTCTTAACTTCCGAGATCTACCTAGAGGGGGGGAGAAGGGGGGCAAGGGGGGCAACTTTGAAAAATGGATTTTACTTTTCCGAGCCTCCTCTATACGAATCCGTAAAAAACAAAACCCAGGAGGGGTGAAGGGGGGGAGAGGGGGGAGTTTTGAAAAATGATTTTGACCGACTCTGAGCCCCTTGATATGAATCTGAAAAAAAAAAATGTTCCAAGTCTCTTAACTTCCGAGATCTACCTAGAGGGGGGGAGAAGGGGGGCAAGGGGGGCAACTTTGAAAAATGGATTTTACTTTTCCGAGCCTCCTCTATACGAATCCGTAAAAAACAAAACCCAGGAGGGGTGAAGGGGGGGAGAGGGGGGAGTTTTGTAAAATGATTTTGACCAACTCTGAGCCGGAGGTCTGCCCAGCTTGGGCGGAGCATCGCCGTGTCCTCGTGGAGGCGATCGGCGGCGGTGATCTCTCGGGTCCGGCCCTGGTTCAGGCCATGGTACGGAGCGAGAGGAAATGGGAGGCCGTCACCTTCTTCTGCGAAGCTGTAATGCTCGCGAAGGAGGAAGCGGAACGCGTGAGGGAAAGGCAAATTTCGCGCCCTCACGCCCCTAACCGCCGCAGGAGGAGACGCCCAGGGCGTCGGGAATCGCGAGGCGATTTCCGGCCACCGTAGGCGCGGGCTTGCGGACGGTGAGCAATGGGTGGCTCACCGTCCGATAAGGACCAGGCCCGGGTCGACGGCGCGTTGTGTTCCACGCGCGCCTCAAAGAGATGTCAGCAGATTTGAAGGGGTCCACTAGGGCCGATGCCTGCCGGGGTTGCGGAGAAAACCGAAAGGGAGATCGTGGCCCCCGGCAACAGGGCAACCGAAGGAACACGGGTGGGTTTTAGTCAATAAAAGTCTGACACGCCCTCCTGCTCCGCCCAGAGCGGGAGAAGTTATTCGATGATTTCCCACCCTCAAAAAAAAAAAAAAGGTACGTTAAACTGAAACCGTATGTACACTATTTGCATGCCCATTGGACGGAAAAATGTGGAGAACTTAGTAATTATGAAACATCTATGTATCTTTTACCCATGTTTGCAAAATAAATGATTTGATTTTATTTGATTTGAATACAATACAGTAAAACCAAGTATTAACTTGACTATCAATATTATGTCTGAATGAATTAACATAAAAAATAAAAATATTTAAAAAATTGTAAATAAAAAGTAAAATATTGAATTAAAAATTAAATTAAATTTGATAGAAATTAAAAGTAAGTATACATTATTTAATTATTGGAATGATTCAAATGTCCTCTAACCGAAAGTGCTTATATAATTTATTTTTAAGTGTTGACACTGTCATGATTGATAACGATTTCAGCTTTGCGGCATAGAGCTTTATACAATTTGGTAGCCCTCGTAAGGGGAGAGTTGTCACCTAAGTTGGTTTTGTGAAAAGATTGTAAGTATGTGACCGTGGTAACCTGCCAGGAACATTAATACACATTTTGGATAGTAGGTCAGTATTTAGTTTAAATGTCAGTAATTTGTGTAAGAAACAAAAATCAAGTACTTTTCTACGATTGGTTAGGCTTTGGAATTTAAAGTGATGAACACGGTCTTCAATTGTTTCTTGAGCGTTAGAGCGTTTCTTGCATGGCCCCCATTATCTACAATAAATTACCGAGTAGTTGGAAAGCTTTAAATACAGCACAATTTAAGAGTAGATTGCGGAAATTTTTGGTAGACCAAACGTACTACAGTGTAACTGAGTTCCTATCGGAGAAAAATATTTTTTAATTAGTGACATCTTGATTTTAAAAATTTTGATTTATGACATTTAGATTTCTGACATTTTGATTTTGGAATTGTAATAATAATGATATTGGAGATAATAATAATATCGAGGAGAGCGGAGCGCAATGATTATTGACATAACGGTCCCGCATGACGAGAACCTCGTGAAAGCTGAGAAAGATAAACAAATCAAGTATCTTGACTTGGCTCGCGAGGTTGTCGACATGTGGGATGTGGATTCAGCAATCATTGTGCCGATAGTCGTGACAGCCAATGGCTTAATCGCCAAGAGCCTCGACCAACACCTAAGGAGGCTCTCGTTGGGCAGCTGGATCAAGGGCTTGGTTCAGAAAGCGGTACTCCTGGACACGGCTCGCATTGTCAGAAGGTTCCTCTCTCTGGAGCCCTGACCGCCGGTAGCTTGGACCCTGTTCCCGATACCGGTGGGCTACTATTTTTTATATTTTTAAATGTTTTTATATTTTTTATATGTTCTAATATTTAAAAATATAATTTATAAGTATGTATATGAAATAAAGGACAAAATGATATTGGTAATAGTAATGACATGTTAAATGATGTAATGACAATGGTATGATATTTGTAATAGTAATGACATGATATTTAATCTTATTATGATACTAATTTATATTTTCCTTTTAATACAAACATATATTTTTAATTAAGTTGATGATTTAAGAATTTTATAATGGTACCTAATTTATAAATTGATCTAAATAAGTGTAATAATAGTGACGTAAATAATTTCAAATGTTTGCATGCCGATTGGTAAAATGTGGCTGAGCTAAATGTAATCTTAAGAACTATTATGAATTACCCATATTTGCAAAATAAAATTCTATTCTATTCTATTTTAATTGGTTCGCGGTTTTGTTTTGTAAGGATATGTGATACAAGAATTTCCTTTGGACTCGCTCAATACGTTGCTTATTGAATGAACATTATGTAACCATACCTGTAAACAGTATTCATTACTTCGGTAAATCATCATCATATCACAGGAATATCAGATTTTTTTTTCTTGTGCAGTCCTGGAAACGACAGTCTTTTGTACTGTCGTCTTTTTGATATTTTTTTACCAGACTATGGCGGAGGGTTATGATTTTGACCGTTATGTATGTTCATTCTGTGCCCTCATAATTTCTTAACTGCTCATCATAATTTAATAAAGAGGTATCGTTAGAAGCGTCTTGATCGTCCGCTGGTCATAAGCTATGTGACGTCACGTTAAATTGTATTGAATATAGCGCTCTCTAGTAATAAAGTCATGAATTAAAAAAATAATGTTATTTAAAAATACGTAGTCACACGTAATCTGTTCGAATTATAACACCCTAAGAGCGGTTTCGCACTACGTCCAATCCGAATCCGAGAAATGTCGGTCCGAAGTAGCCGTAGTACTATTTGTATGAGGTGTTGTGCACTAGATCCGATCTTTGTCCGTCCGAATTTAGAACATTCCCAATTTGGATCTTGAATTCGGATTCGGATCAGACGTAGTGCGAAACCGCTCTAACACAACGTTTGAACCGGATTTTTAATTTCTGTCTGTCATGTCTTGTTTATACCTTTTTAGTTGATTTTTTGTCGTAATTGGGTTTTAGTGTTTAGGGTTCCGTACCACAAAAGGAAAAAACGGAACCCTTATAGAATCACTTCGTGTGTCTGCCTGTCCGTCTATCACAGTCAATTTGCTCCGAATCTAATGGACCGATTAAGTTGAAATTTGGTACACATATGTATTTCTGTGACCCAAACACGAACGTGTAACGTAAATAAATTAATTTTGAATATAGGGGTCACTTTTGGGGGGCAAACAAGAAAATTAAGGGCTTGTTGCGATGATCTCAAACATATTGTTTATTAAATTTCAAATAAATACTATTAAAGATATTTAAGAAATTCTATGAAAATTGACCCTCCCCCTTAGTTTCGGAGATAGGGATCTCCGAAACTAATGGACCTTTAAATTTTGAAAAAAAAAATATAGTATGGCTCTATGTTCTATGTTCTATGTTATGGGGTTTGGTTTCCGCACTTAGTCCGTCAGGTGGACCATTGTACGTGGGCCATGGCGGCCGCTTGGGGGGTTATTCCAACCAGCCCACCTCCCTCCAGAAGTTTATCAAAACTCCTGGTCTGTTCAGAACATCTGTGAAAGATCTGGGTGACCCGAGGGTTTCTGTTCTAATCTGGGTGACGCCTGTGCATTCAAAGAGCACGTGCGCAACGGTTTCCTCAGCCTCCATGCACGCCCTGCACAGAGGACTGTCCGTTATGCCTATCGTGTGGAAGTGTTTGTTTAGCGAGCAGTGTCCTGTGATGGTCCCCGTCACCAGGCGCAGTCCATACCTGTCCAGGCGTAAAAGACTCCTGGTTAACCTGCTATCCAGGGATGGCATAGCTACCTTGGACTGCCTGCAGCCCGGTGTCGAGGTCCACCAGTACTCCGCTTGTGTGAGGGTGAATTCCTGTAGCCACCTGCGTATTTGGTTGAAGGGGATTGGTACGATAGGTTCGGGTCCACAGACTGCCGTGCTAGATCCTCTTCTAGCAAGTTCGTCAGCTGCGTCGTTACCTAGCGATCCGCTGTGTCCTTTTATCCATTGCAGTGTCACCGTGTTGCGACTAGTCACCGTTATCTGTTCTAGTGCATTGTGACATTCTAGTAACAACTTCGAGGTAATATATTTTTTCTTCAGCGATTGGAGAACTGAGGCGCTGTCGGAGAGTATGCGTATGTGAGTGTCTGTAACTCTCCTGGCCTCTATGGCGTGGACCGCTTGTATGATGCCCACACATTCCGCCTGATAGACTGTGTTGAACATTCCTAGTGGTCTGGATATCTTTATGTTGAGATCGTGCGAGAAGACTCCGACTCCGGTACCAGAGTCGGTCTTTGATCCATCAGTGTAAACCCTCAGCTCTTTCGGACATGAGTAGTCGCACTGTTCTTCTGTAAGTATTATGTTGTAGTGCCTTTGAAAGTGGTGTGATTTCGGTGCCTTGTCGCAGGGTGATGCCATCATTGGCCGACGCTTGATTGCATCTTCCTTTATGCGTGTGTGCTTAATTCTGGAGTCTTTGCTTAGAGTTCCTGATAAATGTAGTCTAAAGGCGGCCAGGGCCGCCTCCTCCCGCACAATGAGGTGCAGAGGCGGCAGTCCGAGCATTGCCTGTAGGGCGGCAGTGGGTGTAGTTCTCATACTGCTAGTAATTGCGACACAAGCGAATCGCTGCAGTTTTTCGAGATCTTTTTGGGCTGTGCTCAGGTCTGTCCTGGGCCACCAGACCAGTGAGCCGTATGTGATAAGTGGTCGAATGACTGTAGTATATAACCAATGGGTAACCTTGGGGCTAATCCCCCAATTCCTGCCGAGCAGTCGTTTACACTGCCACAGGGATATGCTGGCTTTCGTAGTGATATAGTTTGAGTGTTTTGCCCAGTTCAATTGTTTGTCCAAAAAGATGCCCAGGTATTTGGTTTCAGTTGAGAGGCTAAGGGTTGTTCCAAAGAATCGTGGTAACTGTAGCGTCATCAGTTTCCTCTTTTTTGTGAAGAGAATCAGTTCGGTTTTTGTAGGGTTCACTGAGAGTTGGTGCTTGTTGCACCATTCCTCTACTATTTTCAGGGCTTGACGCATGAGATTGCATAGCGTGTTTTCGTGGGTCCCGTTTATTATAATGGTTATGTCATCGGCGTAGCCTACGGTGAAATAACCTTTGTCATTGAGTGTTTGGATGAGGCTGTCTACTACCAGGTTCCAAAGCAGCGGTGAGAGGACACCCCCTTGTGGGCAGCCCTTCGCAACAATGGCCCTCGTAGTGTCGTTTACTGTCACTTGTACAGCTCTCAATTTGAGCATGTTGGTGATCCAGCCACTCAGGGTCGAGTCTATGCCGTGTTGGTCAAGGGTCATATTTATACTTTTGAACATGGTTTTGTCAAAGGCGCCCTCGATGTCAATGAAGGCGGCCAGTGCTGAGCATTTGTGGTCCACTGCGCATTCAATTTTACCAACCACGCTGTGCAGCGCTGATTCAGTTGATTTGCCTGCGGAGTACGCATGCTGTTGTTTGTGGAGTGGTATTACCCGGAGAGGTCCATCTCGGATGTGCCGGTCACAGAGTCTCTCGAGGGTTTTCAGTAGGAAAGATGTAAGGCTTATAGGCCTGTAAGCTTTGGGTTGTGTGTAATCGGGTTTTCCAGGTTTGGGTATGAAAATGACTTTCACCTCGCGCCATGCGAGAGGTGTGTATCTAAGTGCTATGCAGGCTCGATAGATCACCACCAGCCATGGTGTCAAATAATCTACCCCCCACTGCAGCAGGGCTGGGAAGATGCCATCCAGTCCAGCCGACTTGTATGGCTGAAAGGTGTTGATAGCCCACTTTACTCGCTCTTCTGTCACTATAATGTGGGCTCTTGACCAGTCTTGGTTCATTGGGGTCCATTCTGATTCAGCTTCCCACGCTCTGTCTTCCAGGATTCTACAGTCTGGGAAGTGAGTTTCGAGAAGGACCTTACTGGTTTCATTGTCAGTTAGTGTGTATGAGTTATCGGGTTTTTTAAGCGCGCCGAGGGTTCGGTCCTGATCGGTTGATAAGATCTTCCTTACCCTAGCGGCTTCATTATTTGTCTCGATGGATTCACAGAATTTACGCCATGCTGTCCTCCTGGCGGTTCTGATTTGTTTTTTGTATATATATTGGGTTTCTTTGTATAACTCCCAGTCGTCCGGGAGTCTAGTGTTTTTGGCTCTATTAAATTGTTTACGTAGCGCATCTCTGAGTTTACTAAGTTCAGCGTTCCACCATGGGCTTCTCACGTTCTTGATTTGTGGTGCTCTTAGTTTACAGCATGCGTGGTATGCTTCAGTTAGGTAATCTGATAGTTTTGTTACTGTGTATTCTAATTGTGCTTGGTCTCTTATGGTTACTTGTGTTAGGTGTCTATCTAATAAGGAGGCCAGTAGGCGTTTGTACCCGGGAACATTGGTGCGCCTCGGGTTTCGCCTCGATTCTGGTTTCCTAGTTTTAGTAGTTAGTGTAAAGCGGATCCTTCTGTGATCTGAGCAGGAAGGCTCGTCCGATACATGCCAGTTTGTAATAAGATTTGTCGCGTTTTCTGTAGCAAGTGTTAGATCTATAATTGTTTGTCCTCGGGCTGTGACCCAAGTGGGTTCTGAGCCGCGGTTTACAATATTTAGGTTAGTAGAAAATAAATAGGTGGATAGTACCTCTCCTCTGGAGTTTGGTGCGTCGCTGCCCCAGAGCGGGTGATGTGCATTCGAGTCGGTGCCGATGATCAGGTCTAGTTCGGCGCGTTCACAGTGCTGTACCAGGTCGGCCATCTCTTTGGGTGGGCAGTCCGCATCCGTGCCTGGCATGTATGCCGAGGCCAGTACAACATCTGGAACGCTACCTTCGGTCTGGAGCCTGACAGCTGTCAGGTCTCTGGAACAGAATTGAGTGAGTGGTGTGACAGGAATTTCTTTGGGTATGTAGACGCAGGTTCTTGGCTTGTCTGAGCTGTGTGTGTTGAGTATTAGCTTACCTCCGATGTTACCGAGGCCGCATACTCTATTGTTTCTGATCCACGGCTCTTGGATCAGTACGATGGTTCGGGGTTTTACCTCCAAAGCCCTGCGTAAGCTAGCCGTGGCAGTCTGGCTGTGCTGGAGGTTGGTCTGTATAATGTTTAGGGGCGGTGACGGCGATGGAGAGGAGTTAGTCGGAGATGGATCCATCGGACAACCTATCCCCTACCTCCTCCCTATACTTGTCGTCGTGTTGTTCTACCGGCGATGAGGCGAGTAGGCGCTCGCTCCAGCCAGGTGATTCGGGCGGAATAGTGTCGACGACGTCAGCCATGGCCGCTCGGGCCATGACCTCCTCTAGTTGGTCTATGTCCGGGTCGTTCGTCTGTGTCAGCGTCGGTTGTGCAGTCTTAGTGTCGCCGTCGGTCTGGTCGTCAGAGGGTTGGGTCGTGGGCCAGAAGCGTACGTATATCGACCCGAGTAGGTATGATATACGTCGCTCCCGGGCCCGGACTTTTACGGCTTCCTCCGGTGGGACACCCAGGGTCAAATAAGTCCCATAGTTGTCGCCACCGACGGTAGTCGCCCTGTACAGTGACCACCTGGCGATGTCAAACCAGGTATTCTGACGGATCAGAATACCTTGGAGTCTGGCTACGTCACCTCTATACCGAGGGACAAAAAGCGAGACTCGGACACGGGTGGGCACGTCTGATTGTCTCAGTACCGTGAGCGTCAGGTCAGTGTTAGGCAGTCGAATGTGTGGTACGTTCTGGGTCAGCCAGGTCAGGGCATATTCGTCTTCACACCACATCTGCACGGTGCCATCCGCTACCCGTGGGTATCCGCGGAAGGCAGGGAGTGGTGCTGTCGAGTCTGTGTCCATGACACGATTTTCAAGGTCAGTTTTTATGAATTCGGCCTCGTCCCTAGTCAGGTCTCTGGAGGGGGGGGGAAGGCAGATTGCTACGGCCAGCCTCGCAGGGATGTCCTTCGTGGCTCGCGCATAGGTCCTCTGCTCCCCTTGAGCGGAGTGGACCCTCACCCGTTTGGCGTCCCCCTGGACCATGCTCGGAGAAGCCGTGTCGTCAGGGCGCCCCCTCTTCGCCGGCCCTGTACCGCTCGGTCCAGGTTGTGGTTTAGAGGTGCCAGGCTGTGTCTTTTTTGCCGGCGACGCCGGGTGTTGGGTACCACCACGCTTGCCCCTGCTGTGCTTAGGACGAGGTCGGTCGTGGGATCCGTTAGTGTCTATGGGTCGGCTGTCGGTCCTGGCAGACTCTGTCGCGTGCGGAGGATTTTCGCGCTGGGTTGCCCCTTCGCAATCTTGCCCCCGCACACGCGGTTCCGCGTCCAGCCGCTTTGCGCGCTGAGTTTCCCCTTCGCGCTCTCGCGGCCGGTCGCGTGCGTCCGACCCCTTTTCGCGCTGGGTTTCCCCTTCGCGGACTTGTGGCCGGTCGCGCACCTCCCCTTCGGCGTCCGATCGCGCTTCGCGCTGGCTAGTGCCTTCGCGGATATTGCGCTTACGGTCGCCAATTCTTTTCTTCCGGGCCAGGATTTTTTCGCGCTTTGTCAGCGGGCGTACTTCATCGCTGGCAACCGGAAGAGTTTTAGAGTTGCCAGGTCCGTCATCTCTCCCTGTCCCTGTAAGTCTGTGTTGGTCTTGGTCTTTGTCCGGGTTCGTTATGCTGTTCCGCACGATGCTCTGTTGCCAGAGACTCGTGGGAGGCATAGCCCGTGTTGTGGGTGTTGGCGCGTTGGTTGCAGCCGGAGTGGAATTTGGAGGCGCGTTGGTCGCAGCCGAGGTCGAGTATGTGGGCGCGTTGGTCGCAGCCTGTTTTGTGGGCGCGTTGGTCGCAGCCTGTTTTGTGGGCGCTAAATCAGCAGCCGGCCGCGCTAAAAAGCGCGGCATTAGGTTCTCCACAGAGCAGTTTGAGGCCCCCCCCATAATACGATGGGGGCTAACCGCCGAAGCGGTGTGGGATTCCCCGGCTTGGCCGGGACCCACCTGGGTAGTATCTTTATCAGACTGCATGTTCATGGAATTTTTTGGGGGGTGGGCGTTTTTGGAATTGAGGTTACCCTTCCTCTGGGAACGACAGGATAGAGGGATGGGAAGGAAGGCAAATGGTGGATGGAGCGTGTAGGTTCCTTGGTACCCTAGGTCTGGGAGTTGGCCTAGGGATTTAGGATCGACGGGATACTTATGGATAGGGAGGGATGGCTTGGTTTGGTATTGGGTACATAGGAAGAGGTGCATGGGTTACCCTAAGCTTGGGATTAGGCTTTCGGGAACTTCTCTTGTCCGGGATCTCCTTAGAGGATGCTCCAAGTGCGGGACAGCCCACTGACTGTCAAGGTAACTGACAGTGGTCGGTCCCGCAGCCGGAGTTGGGCTATCCGCAACCTGCCCACCCGCTCGGTTGCAAGAGAAGAAGTGCCTGGCAGTCTGGATCGCCCCACCACGGATGTACGTATACATTCGCGTTGGAGCGCTCCAGCCTCCCCCGAGTCTAGTATGGCTCTTTAGTTTACAGAAAAACTTATCAAAAGTCTACTATGGTCTTAAAATAACATGGTAAATCTGTCAATATTGTGCGTACAAACTTACATTTGTTTAGTTCGAATGTATGTATGTATGTACTGTATGTTACTTGAATGCTTATCTTATTTTAATCTTTATAATTCTATGTTAATTAATGTAATTGGACCTGTGCCGTTTTAATTAACTATAAATAAATAAATAAATTAAATGGGAGAACATGTTTTTCAACTACAATGTTAAGTTTGTTCTTGAGATAAATAAATTTATCTCAACTACGGAACCCTTCATTGTGCGTAGTCCGACACGCACTTGGCCGGTTTTTTTGTACTGGACCATACCTGGGACTGGGAACCTTCTGGTTCTGGAGATATTGAAGGTAAAAATTCCAACTTTTACGAAAACAAGTTTTAAATGTTACCTATTCGATTCTTGAACTTAGAATAACCACAACTTCTGTCTCGAAATACGAAATCTACGCGGAAGAAGTCGCGGGTAAAGATCTATGTATGTTTTAGGAAAATGTTTTACTCTGCGCTTTGAACTCTTGGTTTGCTTTGCACAGTGCACACAGCCAAGTTCTATAATATATGTGGATGGGCGAATGTGCCAATGTGCCGTGCACGAAGCTTTCATGCAACATGCGCACCACAGAGGACATTCTGAGCAGCTGGCCGCGCCGCGCTGCTCCCCGCCGCGCCGCTACGCCGCCGCGGCGCGACAGCGCTACGCGTGCGAGTGAGACGCGCGCCGCCACGCGTCGCCGCGCGGCTCCCCGCGTCCCGCTACCCGCGCGTTTCACCGCCACTCCAGTTTGCCCGCCGTGCTACAGCCGCCACCACAGCCAGCGAAACATGTAAGTTGACGAGTAGATAATGTTCAAGTGATCGCGTGACACACTATGCGCACTATCCTGTGCGCATAGTGTGTCACGCGATCAGTTTTCTAGGTAAGTAATCAGAAACGAAACTATGTAGGTACATACTTATTAATTATCTCATTAACAGTGAGTAATCATGAAATATCACACATTTTAAGATTCTGTTTTGGTTTTTAACTTTTCTGCAGTTGACAAAATGGACGAAGAACAATTGATAAAGATGGTTCGCGAGCGAAGAGAACTGTACGACTTAAACCACCCGCTCTACGATGTCCGACCAAAGAGAGATCTCGCCTGGAAGCTGATCGGCGAAGCGTTGAAGCATTCACGTATGTATTACTTATACTCCCGTTGGTTTAGGTAGTTAAATAAAGGTCAAACAAAAAAAAGAAATCACGTGACGAGAGAGCTGTCAGGTTAACCGACTAAACGTAAAACCTGTCACTTCAGTTGTCATGATACGTCACAGTTGAACTCTTCAATTTAGCAAATATAATTCGTTGACGTTGAGAAAACGTTTCCTATTAGGCTCTTTACAATAAGTACCAAACAGATTACAAAATCATCATCATCATTTCAGCTGAAAGACATCCACTGCTGGAAATAGGCCTCCCCCCCAAGCACCGCTACTTCGACCCTTATATATACAATCCTTCTAGGTATAAGTAATGCGACAGTTTGTGAAGATGGATGGATGTTTGTTACTCTTTCACGCAAAAACTACTTAACGGATTAGGATAAAATTTGGCACACAGAAAGTTTATAACCTGGATTAACTCGTAGTATATTTGTTCTGTACCCGCATAAATCTCGATCCCGTGGGAATATCGGGATTCCCACGGGATCCCACGTGAAATCGCGGGGCGCTGCTAGTATATTATATTTCCTTTATTTATTTTTTAAACATATAATTTTCATTTTTAAATATTCTTATAAAAATATTATTATATTATTCGCAATGGCATTAGCCATTTTATCTAAATCCGTTCAGCCATTACGGCATAAAAGATAAGAGGCAGATAATAAATATCTCTTTTGGGATCCATATCTCAAAATGAAAAATTTAAATCCTTAAGGGATGACTTCGTTGTCTGTCAAGACCATTTTCTTTCTCCATTCTCTTAGGAACGCGTGGAGGCATCTACTTGACATAGGTACTTAGATATCAAAAACTTAGATCTACGATCCCTTGGATCTGTAACGAAAATCATACTTCCAAGTCAACGCAATGCAAAAATACGGCCACATATGCCGCATATTTTGACACTCGCAAATAAACTAAAGCCTATTTGGTACTTCCCGTTGGCCCAGCAGCATAAAGTTTGGAGAAGCAAGGTCAAGTAAAGAGGAAAATGCGAAAATTGGTAATTTATAGTTAGATATGAACTCCAAAGTTAAGTTTGTTCTTCAATCTAGGATCAAAAATTCCGTGCCGTGTCTTGAAGTAACATTTAGTCTGTATTTCTTTCAAATCGGTACTCTCCACTCTATTAAAAGTATTGTTTTTTTCAATTGGAAAGTTAAAAGTTTGTCTTTCAATCCGTATTTGGAAATTCGCCAAGCCAATAAGCCAAGCAAGCACAGCTTCGAGACGGAACCCTCAGGGTGCAAGTCCTACCCACAGTTATCCGGTAATAAAACAACAGGTTTTGATTATGATTCTATGTGCCTCAAAATATGTGATCAAATGAATTTACATGCGAAGTTCGATCATTATTATGATGAGTTGCTTCCTTTTGGCGCGTGCTAAAAAGTAAAATCGGTAACTGTCTAAAGTTGCCGATTTTACTTTTTAAATGATTATCATCACGCTATACCTTTATGGAACTAAGCTGTGAATGATGTCATAATTATAATTATAGCAACGGCTATTTTAGCTAACTTTCAACAAAACAAATCACTAGCGGTTGGACGAATGCTTTACAATCCTAGGCTAGTAAGTTCGATTCCCATGTATTGTTGTTCTTTTTTTTACAAATTTTTTACATTATGTAATTTTTTTTTAAATTATGTTTATGACGGAGGAGGGCTGACTCCATCATCATTAGCACTCATCGTTGGTCCTCTTAACTGTGGGCGTCGGTGGGTAGTGTTGGATGAAGAAAGCAGACTCGTATACATAATCAAACTATAATTGGGAATCAAACGAGCTTACCTGTTAAGCGAAGTCTTGATTCTAATTTTACGAACGGCGATCTGAAATATAATTCGTTAAACAAAGTAGTAATTCTTATGCACAGCGTAGACATCGCGTTCGTTTAGATATAAAATATTATAAATTAATAGAATTATTGTCCTTGGTGGCAACACACGCAGGATTGTCACTAATTTTAGAGATCCTTATGATGGAGAACAAGCTCTGTTTTCTGAACAGAGTAGTTCCGCATACTTACATTCACTAGGTTTTCCTGGAAAAATAAGTGAATTAAATAGACTAATTATTGCAGCTTTGGGGATATTAGGCAGTGGCGGGTGGGTAATTATATTTCAGATCGCCGTTCGTAAAATTAGAATCAAGACTTCGCTTAACAGGTAAGCTCGTTTGATTACCAATTTTACTTCACGGCGATCTGAAATATAATTCGTTAAACAAAGTAGATGTTCAGAGTTGTCTGCAATAATTTAGTTAGTTAATAAGTTACGGCATATTCTGATTTATTAGGTACTTTTATCATTCTTTCTGAATACAATATTTTAATTTTATGTAATTTAAGAAGGTTGCTTTGTTTTATGTGAATGTCATGTACATCTGTTATTGGTATGTATATAAGTCCATAACTGTTAACATTTAATATTTAATGTACAATATATATGCTTTTGGCGTATCCATTTTAAATAAATTCTTAATAACGTTGCTTAATTAATAGTGTTTAACTATTTTCATCAGTAATGAGGTATAATAATCAACACAATGTTGGTTGGCACTGTGTCTATTTCAATTGATGCCAGCACTAAGTTGAGCTACTGTATATTTTGTGCTGTGGGAGGTGAATTATTAGTATCACTCTCACTTCCTACCACATTTAACCCAGCTTGTGTTTATACAAATTTTATAAAGTTGTTCTGAATTAATATACCAGGAGGATATTATGATATGAATACTTTAAAAGTGTAAAACTGGGTGAACCTGCTACAGGGACACCTTGCCCAACCATTCGGGGAAACAAGGCGTAATGTTATGATGTTACTTTAAAAGTTTCCATGATTGAGAATAGCATTCTCAGATCTGTCTGTAAATAGTTAATTATTTGGGATACTGTTGTGCTTAATGAGTGAGTATTGAGTTGCACATTACATCTTGCTGTCAAGGTAAGTGTCGAGCTCAGTGAGTCTAGAAGATGAATTGTAAAGATTATCATTAGGGTATTTTAAAGAATGTCAGTTATCTAGTGATCTGAATAAGAGGCACCATGGCTGTGAAGTCCTTAGTAGTTAAACTTTCATAGGGTGTAACAGGATCTTTTAGCCCCTGAATGTTGTAAGCAGGGAGGTATTTTTGGTAAGCATTTGTGGAATTGTATTGTACCTAAATTGTACTGACAGGAACTTAGTTTTTTTTTTTTTTTGAAAAATGTAATAGGATTTTTTGGTCAAATTCTTGTGATCAGTCGATGTTATTTCCGTTTAGGTAAGTATATACTTTATGATATGGTTTCATTTCATTTTTGGATGGACTAGTTTTCCATAACTTTAGTTATTAAAGGTATTTTGGAAACTGAATTTCAAATACGGAATAGGCTTTTAACTTGTAAGCACCAATTAATAAGGGCAGTATATTATGCCCTGGATAGGAGAGAGGTTTGGACAAATTTGAGGTGAAAGGGTCTATTTCAGATGCTTAGGGTTTTTCCTCAACGATACTAATTTCCATATGAGTTTCACATATTCTGCTAGCAGTAATTACTTGACGAGTTTAGAGCTAATCGAAACTAGATTAATTTTAGAAGTATAAAGATATGAACTCTTTTCCTTGACCTCATAATATGTCCAAAATTGGGATTGTGTAATGAGTTGCATTTTTAAGTGAGGGAGTTGTATAATTGAACTTGTTATGATGTGCACTTGGTGAGCAGATGGAGAGTTTTAGAGTAAAGCAATTTATAGATAATTCATTCATAGTACCTACATTTATTGTATTATACCTTATCTTGTTCATGTTCTACTCACAATCCATCAATACCTACGCTGTCCTCACAATGTTCTCCCCCCCTCCTTTTTTTTTTTGTTTCCTTGATAATTTCACTTTAGTGCTGCAATTATCATTTAAATCTACTGTTAAATATGTAGACTAGTAGTTGGCAATCAAATGATTAATTAGGTATTTTGATTTTATAAGCTTTGAATAAGATCACCCATTTCTGCCCAGCCCTTCGGGAAGTCCGGGCGTAATGTTAAATAATGCGACTAAGTTTACTAGCACTTTTTTTTTTTGTACTTGTGTTTCAAGATTTGTTTAAAGTGAAAAAAAATAAAACTTAATAATCAAGCCTAAAAAATAGCATTTATTAGTTTTCAAGCCCAAACATTTAAACACACTTATAGTGGTATTTATTGGTATGTCTTATCGCAGTCTCGATATTTTACCAAATAAACAGTCAAGTTAGATTGTAAGAAAACCTTGTTTTCTGTAAGTGGCACTCACTACTGGCAGTGGCGTGCGGCCCATAAAGACAGAAAGACACTGCCTACCCTAGTTCTGATAATAGATCTAATATTATTTTATCAATAAACAAAACAAGATAAAAATACCTAATTCATAAATCAGCTCCACCTATCGAGTGCCGGTGGTATCATTAAGACTAAGAAGTAACTTTGTATCATCGATTCGCGCTACACTAGCTAGCAGCGCCTCGCCATTGCCACGGCAAAAGACACAAATTATTACTCTCTTAGTGACTTATATGTGTGCTGTCATGGTCATGCGGATTTAATGTGTGTGCGTTCCTATAGCTACGTGGGTTTTGCTGACACACAATGACAAAAATCACGCACACAACTGCATAAAAAGCCAGTGTCTTTTTGTAGTATTATAAACAGCTAACACGAAAAATTACGACTTGTACCGAACATTTCCGAACGAAAGTTTGCTATGCAATGCAAATATTTTAGAAAGTAACATTGTTTCATTGAATTTTATACAGTAGATGACCATAATTTTTGTCGTATTATGTTTCTCTTTTTACTACTTATTTTCAAAAGTCAATAATCGCCATATTGTTTGATGTGTGTTATGTTTGTGACTACGCTATCGGGTATTTAGAATTTTAATGTTGATAATAAGAGTGTAAAATGGATAATATTGTCTGTGAAACTTGTTCAGATGGTGTGTGTATTGAGAAAATAAAACATGATGCGTTTTCAAAACTATCTTTCGGTGAAAAAAAACAAGTTATCGAGATAGGTCGTGGTACACCGGATTTGCAATTAATACAAACTAAAGGTAAAGTGAATCGCAGATTCCATAAAAAACAATATGATTCATATCATTGGCTGACAGGTTGCATACACAGTAATCGGTTATTTTGTTTCGTTTGTCTACTATTTTCAAATAATAAAACCGTCTGGAACGACATCGGTTACGCTGATATTCATAATTTTCCTACCGCCGCGAGAAAACATGAACAATCTGAAAAACACTTGGAAGCTGCCCTTAAATATCACACCTTTGGAAAAAATCGTATAGAGACGCGTTTAAACTCTCAGATACAAATCGACATTGACAGACATAACGCGAAAGTAGATCGGAACCGAAATATTTTTCAACGACTAATTGACATTGTTTGCTTTTTGGGGAAACAAGAGCTCGCTTTTCGTGGACATGACGAATCAGCTTCGTCAGTGAATAAGGGCAATTATTTAGAAATGGTCGACGTGCTCGCGAAATACGACGGAGTGTTGGAAAACCATTTACAAAATTGCACTAGCTCATTTACGGGTTTATCAAATCGTATTCAAAATGACCTAATCTCTAGTGTAGCGTCTGTAATGATCGAAACAATAAAACAACAAATCGCTTCCACTGATTTTGTAGCTGTGATGGTCGATGAAACACCAGACGTAAGTGGTAAAGAGCAACTAGTACTGGTTTTAAGATATTTTCATAAGTCAGAAGTGTTTGATCGATTTATAAAATATATTGACGTAGGTTCCGACCGCACCGCAAAAACTTTAAGTGCCATCATACTGCAGATTTTATCAGAATTTAAATGTTTGTCGAAATTAGTAGCTCAGACATATGACGGTGCAGCTGTCCTGTCATCTGAACAGAACGGCGTTCAGTCGCTGGTTCGCCAGCAATGTCCTCTTGCTGAATACGTTTGGTGTTCCGCCCATGTCCTTAATTTGGTACTTTCCAAATCGTGCGAACGTATTCCGGAAACTAAACGTTTTTTCAATCTCATAAAAACATTAGCAAATTTCTTTAATAATAGTACCAAAAGGCAAAACCACTATAATAAAATGGCTGATATGAAAAAATTGCCTCGCGTTGCTGACACTCGATGGACTTACAATTCGCGTACTGTAAATGTAATTTTCAATTCTTCTTTACATTTAATTTATTTATTTGAGGATATGGCTGAAAACGAAGACTCTTGGGATGGCGAGACATTAAGTCAAGTTTCGTATTTGTTACATAATTTAAAAGACTTTCAATTCCAGTTTTTACTCCATGTGTTTAACGAAATATTCGCAGAAACTGATGTGCTTTACGAAATTATGCAAAAAAAGACGTCAGATGTAACTTATTGCATTAAAAAAATTAACGAGTTTGAATCGTTTTTAGAATCATTCGGATCTAGGTTTGAATTAATTTTTGAAAGAGTAAAAATAATCACAGGGCCGCCAAAACGAAAACGTAATGTTGTGGACGCAAAAATCAATTTTAAGCGGATTTTTATTGAAATTATAGACAATATATCCAACGAATGTCGCGACCGGTATAAAAATCTGAAAGAGTTAAAATTTTTTGGACTACTTTCATGTGAAAATTTCAATAAATATAATGACAATTTTCCGGTTGAACTAGTATCGCAATTCGTAAATGTTTATAAATTATACGACTTTAACTTAGACCGCCTTATCAATGAGCTCAAATGTGTTTATAAATCTGCCGAATTCAAAAACCTTAGTATTTACAAAATTATAGAATTTTTTTACGAAAATAACATAAATACAGTTTTTCCCGAAGTGCTGCGTTTGGCAAAATTAATTGTTACAGTTCCCGCGAGCAGTGCGTCAACCGAAAGGTCATTCTCGTCGCTAAAACGTATACACACCTACTTAAGAAATACACAAGGCCAGCAACGACTTACAGATCTTTCCATGATTTCAATAGAAAAAAACCTTCTTACGGAAATAAAACGCCTTCCCAACTTTTACGATTCCATATTGCAGACATTCTTACAGAAAGATAGGCGTGTAGATTTAATATACAAATAAAACAATCTTATATAGTATACTCACACCACCATCTTTTCACTGCTTTTATTTAAATTTTGCAAATCACATAAACATTACAAAACATCAAACAAATGCGCCGAAAGGCCACTTCGAATATCCGTAAATTGATATGTCTATAAAATCAGTCAATCTATGGATATTTGAGCTGGCATTTCGCAATTACCTACATCATCAATCGACAAGACGACGAACCAAAACTAACGTGCAGTATTTTTGGTGAGTAAAATTTTCTGCCTACCCTGTCTTAAAACTGTGTGCACGCCACTGACTACTGGTAATTTAGTAGGTAAAACAGAGATAAGAGACTATTCAAGTATGAAAAGTATTAGTAAATGTGTATGTAATTAACCCTTTATTGGTTATTTGGTAGGTAATGTTATCTTCCAGATAGTCCTAAGTGATACCCCTGTACCTATAGGATGAAATCATAATATGATTTCATAAAGGTAATATGGTATATTATACCTATCTATTTTGATATGCTAAGCTATAATTGATTAGTGTACAAGTTGTCAGTTTGTAACCTACTTGTAGTTATTACTGGGATTTTTATTTTCCTTCAGTATGATATTAGACAGTCTTGATGATTTTTTTTTTTTTTTCACATTGAAACTGAATTTTCTATTTTGTTTGGGACTGACTGAAATGTATTTTTCAGATAAATTCTTTGTAGATCTATCTATTGTATTGTTTGTAAATGCATCTCAATATTTAATAAGTTCTTTGATGGTATTGAGAGGATCATCATCTACCCGGCCTTCTCCCAACTATGTTGGGGTCAGCTTCCAGAGAATGGCTTTGAGAGGTTAAGATATTGAATTTGGTAGGTATCAAATATTTTCTTATCTATGTCCATAGCCAATAGCAGAATCAGAGGAATATAACTGCTTTGCCAGCATTTATTCCAGTATTGGTCTTCTTGAATTGTTATTTTGGAATATAAGCCGGGTTGTTGTTGAGGTCAACCATAGATATTGATTTTTATTTTCAGTGACAAAAATAGTTCATTTATTTTTCAGACATAGTCCATTCCAACCGATTAGATTAAACCAAAACATCATAAGATATTGTGGTGGTGGTTTTCAATGGTGTGATTTCTGTTATTAACCCGGTAGAAGGATGTTTTATTTTGTTATTTACAAAAGTAAGTAAATCAACTAATGATGTGCTTGTTTTACATTTTCACCATAGAACTGGTAAGTTTCACTATTATCATGAGAATGTCTTGTGGTTTTAATATTTATTGAATAGTTGTTATTGTTTTTGTTTGTAGCTAAAACATTGTGTACTCAAGTTTGTGATTGTTTCGGTTTGTTTATCAAATGGATGAATTAAAGTTAATGTCAATTAGAGATTATATAACTTTTGTTCTGGTTTTAGTTTGGTGGCAGTGGGCATTGCCAGCTGGTTTTGCTGCATCAGCCAAGTTAATCAACAATTTGTGTTTGTCTTATGTTCTTCATAAGCATAGGGTCAGTCACTGCTTTCCCTATGATAGGGGTAATAACCAGTACGGCTTGTTTCTGGAATATCTCAATCCCTTGTTTCCTCAGTTTAGAGGAATCTAAATGGGGTGAATAAGTATGGGAGCATGGAATAATACTTTGTATTATTCCAATTATGGTTTAGTCTATTGCACTTGTATCTGAAATCAAGAGTTTCCAGAGGTAGCATTTGTCGTCAGCCATTGTATCACAGAATCAAGTTTACAAAGTATCTTGTGTATTTAACTGTATGCCTGTAAAAATTGCACAATATTGCATTATTGTTTTAGTTTACAAAATAGATATCATTTATCAGTTTTTGGCAGGATAATTAAGCCACCTAGAGCTAGATAAGTCACTGAGTATCTCGTACACAGTGATATCTTTTAATTAGCTATATTTTGTTTGTTAAAAATGGCAATCCTCGATATGAAAGCTAGATCACATAGTATTGAGATAACATGCTATAAGCATCTCGCGCTAAGCATGTGCACACCATGTCAGATATGTGCCAGTTAGCAACATAGAATCAATGTTGTTGAGATTTTGTTTGTTAAAAATGGCAATCCTCGATATGAAAGCTAGATCACATAGTATTGAGATAACATGCTATAAGCATCTCGTGCTAAGCATGTGCACACCATGTCAGATATGTACCAGTTAGCAACATAGAATCAATGTTGTTGAGAGTACCTTGTACTCGTTGATAACAATCTAGTTAGCGAGGCAGAATTCCACACTCACTATAGGAAGTATAATGCTTTTGCAAGTTTATAACACACAGACAGTGTGCAGGGTTAAGTAAGGGTGTCTCGCAACCTTCATGTTTGTAAATTAAAAGTATATAGAACCACTTTTGACAATTCCTTAGCCAAGATCATAGAAATGTGACTTACCCCTGGTGACGAGTACATACCAGCGTTAGCTATGTAGAATAACATCGCTAAGTGCATCACGTGCTACATTGGTAGTTTCATATTCAGCTGGTAACGTAGAATTAGCGTTACTGAGAGCATCTCGTGCTTACTGAAGGGGTAATGCTGACAAGCGCGTACCAGCTAGCTATGTACAGTTACATCGCTAAGGGCATCACGTGCCTCTCTGGTAGCTTCTCATCCAGCTAGTAACGTGGAGATAACGTTACTAAAGACATCTCGTGTCCACTGGAGAGATAGGTAATGCTTTAACAAGTTGTGTTGTGTTAATGTCCACCATAGTGCTTGTAAAACACTGTCAGTATCACGTACAAAGTGGTCAGTTAAAGCCAGGCATTCTCGCACATTAGGATTGTGGGAGGCCTCCGGATCTAAGTACATCTAATGTGGGTCAGGAACTCAAGACTAAAGCTGCTTCTAGTTAGTTCTGATGTAGGTAATTTATCAGCTTTCCTGTTAATATCGTTGATGGACGCCTTGTCCGTCTCAGGTTTTCACTAACGATGCACTTATTGCACTTTCTATCACTTAACATAATTAACATTTGTTATTCTAGTAAAAAGTTCCGTAAACTTATTTTAAATGAATAATTTTAAGAGAGCAAATTTTTTCGTGCGATGAAAAAACGCGCGCGAAAGAAAAGTGACAATCCTGCGTGTGTTGCCACCAAGGATGATAATTCTATTAATTTATAATATTTTATATCTAAACGAACGCGATGTCTACGCTGTGCATAAGAATTACTACTTTGTTTAACGAATTATATTTCAGATCGCCGTGAAGTAAAATTCCAATCCAACAGTTACAACACACAGTAGCAACACAACACAGGCACGTATAGCTAAGTAGGTACTAGGTACAATACGCGCCACGAAAGATGAGACTTGACCGCGCCTCCCGCCGCTCCTTCCGCCGCCCTGATGACGCCCCGGCGCAGACTTCCGCTAAAGAGATCCATAAATCGTCTACTGCGCAAGTCAAATCACGTGGTGTGTCAGGTCTCATCTTTAGTGGCACGCGCTGTACGTATCCCAGAACGCGCGATAGTTCAATGATTCGCACGGGACACCCGCCAACCGAGAAGTGTCGTCAAGAATCGTTAGCGCGCGCCACACCAACTCCATCGAGCGCCACCAGATGGCGCTGGCGTATCTACCGGATACGACTCGATTGCGACATATCGACGGTTAAGAATCAATAATAATGTCTATCTCAATTTTTTGCATTTTCTACTTTTTTAAGTCAAAGGATTTAAAGTTCAATTTGGCACAGGTTATTCAAGCTGGTATCTCAATATTCACAATATTTCGTAAGTTATTTGCTATAGAAATACCACCTATGTTAGGAACGCGTAAATTTTTCTTTCAATATTGTCTATCTCTCCTTAAAACGTCTATAGCTCGCTGCTGTGCTTGCGTGACTAACTGCTAACTGACTTGTCAGTTGGTTGCATCGTCGCAACGATCAAATTAGAAAGAGACAGATTACCGGTACACGACCGTGCCGGTAACGAATTTTTTGATTCGAACTCATTCGTACTGTCACTTTTTCTGGAGCAGGTTTCGACAGGTTAGTGAAATTCATTGTTTGTTTTAATTAATAAGGAAAAGTGGTAAACAGTTACTTTCTTCAGCGTATTTTGGTTTCATTGTGTAGTAAAAGTGTTTAATTACATTTTTAGCCTATTAGAAGTGATAGAATGTCAAAGTTTTAAATGTAATGGTAGGTAAGTTAGAAATCAAAAGTGCATAAGATAGATGTTAGACGGATGTACTTACCAAAACCGAAACGTTATTATCGCCAATACGCTTCTTAACTTAAGTATTATTCATCAAGTAAGCATCACTCAAAAGTTTCTCGAACGTGGTCATACGCAAATGGAGTGTGACTCTGTCCACAGCGCGATTGAGCGAAAACTCACAAATCGTGTAATTAATTTACCCTGCGATTATATTTCTGCTACTTTAGAAGCAAGGGTATCAAACCCTTATGAAGTCATTCAGGTTGACTATAATTTTGTTAAAAATTATGCTGATCCAAGTACATGGATTTATAAATCCATAAGGCCTGGGCGTAAAGCGGGTGATCCCACCGTTACTGACTTGCGGGCCATTCGTTACAACTATGAAAAAAACATTATTGGCGTGAAACTCCATTTTGATCAAGACTGGTACGGTTTGCCACAGAGACCAAAACGTTTAAATGATAATAATGTATCGTATTCGCCCTTACATTCTAATATGATTGCCATAACTGCGTCAAAATATCAACATCTTCAAGAACTCAAACAAGTACTGCCAATAGAGTGTCATAACTTTTATGATTCTTTGCCTCATTTGTAAGCAGTTCTTCATGTTTATCTTGCATTTAGGTTTTTAAAATTTGTTAATTTTGGAAAATAACCCTATTCCGTGGTATTGATTATTAAACTATTTGATTTTTAATTATGTTGTTTTTGTTCAATAGCACCTATCTAGCAGATAATTAAAATCGTTTTGATTAAATTTGAACCAATACCGTCTAACTCGTAGTATCTTGGTATATAAGAATATGAATACAATCTAAGTTTACCTTTCTTTTTCCAGCAATTATTTACTATTTTTATCAATTTCCACCTTTCTATGTAGTAACTTATTATCTGAAGCAAAGAATTTTTTTTTTATTTACTGTAAAGTTGACTTTTGTGAGATAGACACTATTGATTCTTAACCGTCGATATATTAATTAGTTCGTAGAATGTATTAATTCACTAAAAAAGGAAAACTTCGTAAGCTAAAGAAAACTGCTGCTAACAAGTACCTACTTTACAGTCACAAAACATTCAACGTTGTGTTCTGGTCATTTTAGAGCTATAAGAATAAAAAGATTTTTTACAGGTATAGAATAAAGGCTCTTTCAAACAGGCGCGACACGCGACGCGGCACAAAGACACCGCTCGTCGCGCGACGCGACGTACCTTTGTGTCGCGTCGCATGTCGCGCCTGTTTGTAGGAGCCTTAAACCTAATGTGAAAAACACAATATTTTAGTACTATGTACTTTTAAAAGCATATTGTAAAGTACCAGTTCTATATCACAAAAACAAATATGCATGAAATACTGTACCTACTTACTTATATGCATGTTTTTAATCTTTTGGTATCAAATATGAAATTAAGCCGAAAAACGTTGCCGCTCGCCTTTTTCCTGTTACTTTTTGCAATTTAAACCTTATGATTAACATCATAACGGCGACAAGACAGGACTTCGCGAAATAAATTAACTGTACCTGGTATTTATATAGTACATAGGTATAAATTCCTTGCTTGGTCTGCTGTCTCAGCGTTGCTTAAGATTCTCTATTGAGACGGCGCCCGTGAAAAGAGTACATACCTACCTGGAAAGAGGGGAGGCCTTGATCAGCACAAAAAAATAGCTTAATTTTAGAATTTACACATAGATTTTGACAGCAGATTTGTCCTAGCGATTTTAAAATCTGTGCGTGGACTTTCTGGAATCGCTGCCACACTGTTTCCTGGTGACAAAAAGAGCGCACACCATTTTTCAGATTCCCATCGATTTAGAGAGCAACGAAACGCCAGTTTGTGGGGTGTCACGCAACAGTAACAAGGGATGTGTGCTTAGGGATTGCGCTTCATCGTATGGGATGAATGTATGATGACAAATAGGAAAGCAGTGGAAGCTGTATACAGAACCAAGACATGATGGGTGGTATCACAGTTCTGACTGGCAAAGTGAATACTTCTTTGAAAAGGTCGACTCTGATCGAGAGTTCATAGACTGCGCTTGACCATCACCATGCGAGCTCAGCTTGGCGGGAATTCAAATGCTCAACAATTCTCCGATGTTCTTCTAAAAGTTGGTGAAGGCACTCGACCAGAGACTCTTGGTAGCGTAGTTCTAACTTTAGGAGATCTAATTCGTCTGGTGTACGGGGACATCAGTCGAATACCGTACCAAGAGAATTCTTGGGCATGTTCCCATTTTAACGCCGAAAATGATCAAGCTGCAGCGATCAACCACAGTATTCTCTTGCAAATTGAAGGGAGCGAAGTGATATACACCTCTTTTAATACTGATGTGGAGGAAGATGATACCACACATTACCCCGTAGAATTTCTCAATTCACTAATGGCAAATGGACTTCCGGTGTAAATCATCCAGCTGAAGGTTGGTGTCCCGATTATGCTCCTTCGGTACTTAACTCCGCCGAAGCTGTGTAACGGAACCCGGCTCAAAGTCATATCTTTGCAGAGAAACGTCATCGAGGCGGAAATTCTTACAGGTTGTGGCGATGGCGAGACAGTGCCGCGTATATCTACCACTAATTCCCCACAATTACCATTTTACGCGCGTGCAGTTCCCTGTGAGCTATTGCTTAGCGATCAAAATCCGCCTTATTCACAAAAAAAATATAAGAAGGTACCTACTTACACTTAGGTATTTTTAATTATTATTAATTAATTTCAAGTTTATACAATACCTACTTAATCTATCTACCTTAAAAAATACGTAAGTAATAGAAAAATAAATTAAAATAAACTTATATTAATCAGTTCAAGTTGATCTACTGCATTGCTCTTTTCAGTGACCCAACTTACTGCTTACGCGAGTTCGTGAACTCATGAGCGGTGCGCTTGGCGCGCGCGTCACCCGCGCATCGTAATTTGTAACGTATCGCTACTTGTTGCGGGGGCTGGAGTAAGCGTTGAATGCCTACTACGCTCGGGTTAACCCCGCCTTAACTGAAATATTGTATTGCTGAATTGTGCTATCGGCTCAATATTATGGAAAATGGTGGAAAAGCGTAGAAGTAATAGGTATAGGTAGCCAGTCTGCCGTGAATGCATCTACGGAAACTGCGTCAGGATCTTGTTTCCATGAGATGAATCTGGTACACTTCGCACTATCGCGAGACGCAAATAAATCTATTTCAGGTTGGCTAAAATGTTATAATATTTCTTGGAATGTTTCATAGAAAGAAAGAAAGAAAATACATTTATTTAGGACAGACGAAAAGGCACAACAACACAACATTTCACATTCATCGAAAAGTGATCATTTAGTATCCGTATTAAACTATTCTTGACGCAGCATCTGCCCGGTTTTCTTTGGTATTCAACTATTCACGTATAATGCATATACCAGAAAGTTACGCTGCTCACACCATTTCCAAAAGGTCTTAGTCAAGTAAGTGTTGTCCATGCGAAGTAAAAGCTCGTGCAGACCAGCGCGACTTGTCGCGCGACGCGATTCTGCGATATTATACCCGTAGAACAATTTCTATGAAAACGCGCGCGACACTTCACACAGGAGCGACCTGTTGCGCTGCGACACAGATGTATCGCGTCACGTGATGCTAGAACATTGCGACACGCGAATCGCAGCGCGGCACCGACAAAGGAATTTTTCTTTGTTATTATCGCGCTGCGAATCGCGGCGATATCGCGTAGCGGAGGCGATTCGCTGCGCGACACCTGAAATAGGAACATTTTGTGTGGTGTCGCCGCGATATCGCCGCGATATCGCGTTGGCAGCGCGACGCGACACCAAGAGACTATAAATAGCGGTGCAAACCGAGCTGAGCTCAGCACTAGCCGCTCATACATACGAGACTGCCTGCCTCTCAATCCGCAAACGGCTCGATCTGTGAACGGGGCGAGAGGTAGACTACATATTAACATGTAGGTGTGTCGAGTCGGCATCCCTGTCGCTGGTCGTCTTCGCTGGGCCTCCCCCAGGTAACTGGGGGTCTCACCTGGCGGGGACTGACCGCCGGGATGTCGTGAAGAAAGCGGCGCTACAGGAGCTAGCGCCGTGGCGCGCCTACAAGAATATTCATAGCAACCAATAACACCGATGCTTTTTGCTTAACAAAAAGTAGTCGTTTCTATTATGCCGTCCGAGGCGCCCATAATTGAGGGGCTCATATTCATGAGCCACTGTATGGCGCCTGCGGGCGAGGGGCGATGCCCCGACCCCGCTCGCCACGTCCCCTTGCGGGGACGTCGCGACGACTCAACTGAGCTCAGTAGACGATCTTCGTCAGAGGACGAAGGCAAGTCTGTGCGCGTTTGCTGAGCGTGGGCTCCTAGGTTCGATTCCCCGGTCCGTCATTTAAACCTAACCTAACCTAGGTAGATACTTACCTAAAATTGTCCTGCTAACCAAAGGCTTAGTTTTATTTCAAAAAGTAATAACAGCGTCACGGGTCGATCAATCAGAGGCCGTAGACCCGTAGTGTGAGTTTCTTTTAACAATGTCGACTTTACGCATCGAACGCGGTCGATGCGTAAGGTCGAGATGGTTAAAAGAAACTCACACTAGGGCCTCTGACAGTACTTCGCTTGGCAAAGGTTGGTGGATGAGTGACGATCTTTACATACCGAGACTCTTCCGTGCCTCGTGGTCTCAGCTGCCATTGGAAGATATTTGACAATCGTTACGGGTCGTCAGAAGCCCGAAAGACTGTTCTCGTATAACCCAGGTATTAGGTACCTAGTAGAGATACCCTACTTGCGTAATACACGATCAATCATAATTTGTTTCGATTTAAAACAGATTGCTAATCCATTGCTTTATAAGTTGGAAAACAAATTCTGCTTAACAAGGTAAATAACGCAATGAATGTTGTTGAAGTGTAAAAATGAAACAAATTTGTCATAATTATTTACGAAAATAAATTACCTACGCAATTAAATAGTTGGGAAAAAGCTAGGCGACTGACACACTATTACCAAAGTGAAATAAAATCATAAGCAAAATAGTTAGTCATTGTAATGTGACTCTTTTCTCATTGTTGTAAGGTATAAATTAGGATCTCTGACTATTTTTACAAAAAAATAATCATTTCTCCATTTCCGAATAAAAAAGTCCTCGCAAATATCAATCATTCTAACTTATACCTTATTGCAATCACATAAGAATTACTTTGCATTGCCGTACTAATGGATTGGCGGCACGCGCGGCGGCGCGGCGGCGGCGTGGTCTAAGGACTAGGTACATTTTGAAGCTACTGCAAGTCAGCCGCTCAGTAGTGGCTCAGTCCTGCGCCGCGTGGCTACGCGTCTATGTCACGGTAATATTATAATATTACCGTGTCTATGTGAAAGAGATGCGCGCGACGACCGCGCTTTTTTTAGTCTTGTGGTCCGCGTCCGCGCGAATACAGCGCCTGTTTTTTTTGCGTTTTTTAACCGACTTCTAAAAGGAGTAGGTTATGAATTCGGATGTTTATACATAATATGTCAATGCATAGGTATCTTATTTTTGTTTGGTTGGGCTTACCTCCGTCGTTCTATTCTATTCTATTATAGACGGATTAGCAAAATAATTTTTGTTTGAAAGGGTGGTCCGAGGTGGTCCCACTGTAATTTGGTCACGATCTGATGATAGGATCCTGGAGAAATCGAGGGAACTCTTCAAATACACACACCTAAGAATAGCTATTTGGGTATTTTTTATAATACCTGCCTTACTGGTGCAGTTGCTCTCGGAAAGCACCATTTGATGGAAGTAGAAGTAGTAGAAGCTCTACTACTTCTACTTCCATCAAATGGTGTGTTCTTCATCATCAGTTCTAATGTAGAACTGATGATGAAGAACACAGACGGTTATTATGGTTGCCAAGCAATTTATGCTCGTCACAATACATTATGGAGAAGTGGCGCTGATGGTAAAGTACCTGGAGAACTCCTCAGCGATGAACGTCCCAGCATCGGGAAAATAAATATTTTGCAATAGGTGACGAGCAGTTCACATTAGGCTAACTTAGATAAATTACAAACTGAAAACTGACCCATTAAAAAGCGAGAAATAAAAACGTTTAAACAAAAAAAAAGTGGTGGCACTCCGGGAATGCCGTCAGGAGTGAAAACTTGAACAAGATCGCCTTGGTGGAAGAAAAATACTTGCATAGAACATTGGTCCGTGACCTTATTCAAATAAAGAGCACAATAGCGTCTACAAAAAAAAAAAAACTTCCGAAACTTTTAAATTAAAAATACTTGCATAGACCATTGATCCGTAACTTAATATAAATAAAGAGCACAATCGCGTTTACAAAAATCTCAAAAATGCCCAACGCACCCAAAGAAGTTTTCATTTCTATTTTGTCAAACATTTTTATTCAAATCTGCAGGAAGTACCTAATTTAGTTGGGCTTTTCAACATTAGTCAGCCAAATTGCCTGCAACTCATAAGTATGTACCTACTTAAGACATCTAAAATCAAAATGATCTATTCATTGCAAATATTGTTGGATGAAATGAATAAAATGTTTAACACTTTCAGAGACACTAAACGCCCAGAGGCGTCATAAGTTCCTAACATAAAACTTCTATCGTGTCTCGTTCAGTGTCCTAGAATTCGTTTATAAGCAATTTATTTTATTTTATCACTATTTATAGGTACCTACTTAACTCTAAATAGACGGGCAACGGGAGTTGAAATGGTCTGCATTTGTCGTAGGTAGGTACTTTTTAGCGGACGCGGTCTGTTGCACGGGCGGCAGAGTAGGGCTCCGCTAGCAGTCGAGTGCGTGATATCAGCTGTGCGAGAAACAGTTCTAGTACATCGTCTGAATGAGCACGGCTGTATTACATTACAAGTCCCAGGAGCTCACGCACAGTTGCTACTTGCGACCACTAGACCAACTAGGCAGTTTATTAGTAGTTAAGGGGCCTTGCACGAAATCTACTGATTTTGATCAATTTAGTTCATTGATTGTGAGAAAGGGAAAAAGAATTTAAACAAAACTATTTATCAAATCATAGATAGTTTTGTTTAAATTCTTTTAAAAGTCAAGTTCTTTGTTTTGCTTGTGGCTGAAAGGGATTTTTCAAATAAATTAAGTATTTATGGAAAATCACTAATAGGTATGCGTAACAAGTTTTCTGAAAAATTACGCCAGACTGACGTTTGATCATTTAGTTGTAAGAAACTTCTTTTGATTTTGAAAATTATAAAATATCATTATATGGTCATATGGCTCAACCACTTTGATCAACTTCCATACAAAATATAGCAAGAAAATATTGAAAAACCGATATTTTTTAAAAATCCTGTCAGTCACGTATTTTTTCTTATTATTTAGCAAACCATATCAAGAAATTTAACAGTCAGACCTTGACCTTCAGCTATCCTTGAGATAAAATCTAATTTTTATTTTAAATTTAAACAATATCTATATTCATTAAGTAAATCAAAGGCGAAATATACCATATATTCGAGAGCGCAAAAGTGATGCAACTACACCTGACTGACACGAATGATATACAGATATACTTAATCTTTCAATTATTTCAAGCTTTCTCACAATTAAATAAGTAATTGACAAAAGAGGGTTTTTTTCGCGCACGGACCCTTAAGTACCTACTATCCTAATTAATACTATAAATGCGAAAGTGAGTTTGTTTGTTTGTTACGCTTTCACGCTAAAAGGCTGAACAAATTTGGATAAAATTTGACACATGGGTAGATCGTGACCTGGATTAGGACATAAGATACTATTTATCCCAATATTCCCATGGGATCGAGACTTATGTGGGTGAAACCGCGGGGTGCAGCTACGAATTTTATAATTTGGTAACTCATTATCATTATTTACAATTAAGTAATCACCGAGTATTTATAAACATCGGAGTAGGTATTTCTTAAATATCAGGCCTGTAATCCCCAAAAGATTAGGCAGAGGTGTAGCTACCTACTTATAGTACAGCCGCATTTCGCCAGTTAATGCGTATTTATTCATCTGTGGTATTATACCTCTTTATCATATTGAGCATAATTTTATTAGAGTAGAATTCACGAAGATACGGAATTAGTTTGATAAGTAAATTAAAAGTAAGTAGGTACCTAGGTTAGTGCCAATATACCTACTCGTATGTTGTCACCTTTACGGGTGGTTAAATTAAGATGATTTCAAAATGATAAGTACCTACGTAAGTTTCTACCTACTCATAAACAGGCCATAAAAACGGGCTACAACCGAAAGTAAACTTTATACCTGAGTATAAATTAAGTTATTCTTACTAAATCATATAGATTGGAAACTAAATTAAAAAGTCTCGTTTTTTAAATAAATAGGTACTTCGTATAAAAAGACCAAATTCGCCAGTTTCGTCACTCGTACTTGTGTGGCACCTACACTACCTACGCTGAGGTACCTACTTAGGTTAGGTTGGGTTATGCTGACCGACCGGAGACTCGAACCTAGGACCCCACAATGAGCAAACACGCACAGACCAGCCTTCGTCTTCTGACGAAGATCGCCTACTACTGAGCTCAGCTCGGAATGCACCGCCATTTATACTTTCTTGGTGTCGCGTCGCGCGAGCTACGCGATATCGCAGAATTTGCAACAACAAAGGAAATTCCTTTGTCGGTGTCGCGCTGCGAATCGCGCGCGATATCGCGTTAGTGTGAAAGGTGTTGCGTGGCGATAATATCGCAGAATCGCCACGCGACACGTCGCGCGACAAGTCGCGCTGGTCTGCACGAGCCTTAATATTGCATAGCAGTGGCGAAGGCTGGTTGTATGTAGGAGGTAAGCCGAAGCAGAAAAAATAAAATATCACCTTCAATACCTATCAAAATAACGGTGTCAATAAACCGTTTAATTAAATTCCTATTTCGATCTACTTTTCTATTATGAGAATCATGCAAATTTGTTGAAATAATTCTATTCCTACCAGTCCCAAAATAAAACAGCTATGAATATGTTTTTCAGTCTGCACATCTTTTTTTATGAATTCGTCAGATTACAATTTAAAAAATCCTTTATTCCATAACTAGTAGAATCTAAGAAAAGTAAACATGGGGACAATACATTTTATTTAATTATGACTGCCAGTCAGTCATTGATATTTATTGTAAAGGGAAACATTAAAATGTTTGAAAAAAACATCACGTCGTTTGTAATTTATAGTCATATCTGAACGAGCACGGCCTAACCTATGTGTTATGTGTTTCATATTTTCAAAACGTAACTTTGAAAAGCATGTTTTCTCACAAAGTAAATAATTTGTCAATAAACAAGCCACCAATCCTACCGAACGTACTAATTACAAATCTACTCTAAATAAGTAATTTCAACATAATAAACTATCTACTTACCCCAAATACCTAATTACAACGAACTTAATTTCGCATTCACTAAACTCAAAACACCACTGTTCTATAACTACAAACAAATATTACTACTACTAGTAATGATAACCTAATTAATTTAATGAATACTGAGCGAACTAAATGCAAATTAATATGGTTCTAATGAGATTACGACAAAAAACAACCACACATTGTCGAATGCTAAAATGTTTACGAACTCCTAGCCGAACGCATTACGAATTCAACGAAAACTACCGAATCCAATGCCCGTGCCAGAAAGAGGTGGTGCAATAGCAATAATTCCTTCTCGCTCCCGCGCGCACATTTCTGCTACGGTGTCCCTATCATAACTCGTTGCAGATCGACTTACCCGGCTGCTAAGAAACCACGGTATCACATGACCGAAGTGACGTCATGATGGACTTTATTTTCTAAGGAAATTGAATTGACGATAAGCCGGACGCGCCTACGAGTTATTTTAGCGCAAAGTGTTTGTTGTGGGGATATTAAGACAAAAAAATTAATGTATGTAGGCGTGTAGTTTGATTATTCAATGACGACAGAGTGGTAGGAATCGGGTTTTATGGACTCGCCGCTCCTGTTGCATAATTGGTTACGTCGGTAGCGAATGACTTCAGACCCATAAAGGCTGCCATCAGCTCTAAGTACTTAATATGATATGCTTTTTCTGATGACTTCTATTTATCATGTACTTGAGCGGTTTTATACACAGAACCCCGACCTGACCTTGACGCATAGGTATAGATTTCGATGTCAAAGTTTGGCTGCCGCTTAAAGTTGCGTGTTATATCAATATTTGACAACCACCAGTAGGCGTTCTTCTGCACAAATAGTTTGCTGTGCTAAAACTGTCTTTTTATTGTCTAATAAGTAGCTATTGAAATAAATGATTTGGATTTGACTTTGAATGCGCCTAGCGCCCTAATATATTTTTATTCCACAGCACGAGATTGCAGAGACAAATGGAAGCGGTTAAGAGACTGTTACAGGCGAGCGCAGAAGCTACGGAGATTGAAGTCCGAACAAGGAGCTAAAATTATTAAACGACCAAAATATGAGCAGTTACTGACATTCCTCAACGCACACTTGAGGGATGAAGTGCGCAACGGGCACTCCTCTGCAGACAACCCCGACTCCAGCAACGACGAGAACAGCGTTGTTGAAGACGTGCCCAGCCCCGGGGGGTCCTTCGTGGACAGCATGGCGCTGGCAGCCGAGCCGGCGCCGCGCTCCCCGTTCCCCGCGCGCGTGGACTGCGTGTACAGCACCGCGCCCGCGGCCGCGCCGCCCCCTGCCCAGCACAGGGATAAGATTACAGATTTCTTCATGGGCCTGATCGAAACTGTCAAGGATTTACCGGAAGACGTGCAAATTCGTGTGAAACGCGACGTTTTTAAAGTAGTTAGTGATGCGGAAGAATTGGTTTATAAATCAAAGACAGAGAATCCGTTAATGGGACTACACTTTGTTAAAGAGGAAAATTAATAAAATTACTTTGTGGTGGGAACAGTCACGAGCACTAATTAAAAAAAAATCCTCGTAGAGAAATTATTGCAATTTTGATTGGATTGATTTTAAAATTTCTTTATTTTTAACAAACAAAACAGATAATGACATTCAGATCTTATTCTTAAAGCATTAAACAGTATGATTGGTTGTTTTGTGTAGACTATGGCGCCTATATACCTAAAACATTTACGTATACATAAGTAACGTAGTGTATTGCGCCTTTGATCTGTTTCATAATATAATGGGTTTCAAAATACTATGTTCGTCTTACTGTGGGAAATAGGTTGACGGTCCGATTTATAATAATATAGAAAATATTAGAATGGCCGACATCAACGAATGATCGAATGAGTGAAAGATCGATTGTGAAAATCGTGTGATTGAATCGAGTAATTACTCTTATCTGTTATTATTGGGATTTTTATAATATTCCAACAGTCCCCCTCAAAAATGCAAGTATACAGGAAAATAAGCTCATTTCAATCACATTACAAAAAAAAACTGTTTGTGTACCTAATAGAGTAATTAATATACATTATAATTTATTAAACAAAATGGTAATTTAAGTTACATAATGATTAATCTTATTTTAATATTCACTTCTAAATCACGTGAAAAAATCTTACTAATTAAAGTTTAATACAAATTTAAATTGCGTCTTAAATCCAGAAACCTTTTGGAAGCAATCGTTTTCGTAAACATTTCAGCTAGGTAGTTGATTTGCTGTGGAAATAAATTATAGTTTTACTTCACGGCGATCTGAAATATAATTCATTAAACAAAGTAGTAATTCTTATGCACAGCGTAGACATCGCGTTCGTTTAGATATAAAATATTATAAATTTATATTTTTTTAATAGAATTATCGTCCTTGGTGGCAACACACACAGGAATGTCACTTTTCTTTCGCGCGCGTTTATTCATCGCAACGAAAAAATTTGCTCTCTTAAAATTATTCATTTAAAATAAGTTTACGGAACTTTTTACTAGAATAACAAATGCTAATTGTGTTAAGTGATAGAAAGTGCAATAAGTGCATCGTTAGTGAAAACCTGAGACGGACAAGGCGTCCATCAACGATATTAACAGGAAAGCTGATAAATTACCTACATCAGAACTAACTAGAAGCAGCTTTAGTCTTGAGTTCCTGACCCACATTAGATGTACTTAGATCCGGAGGCCTCCCGCAATCCTAATGTGCGAGAATGCCTGGCTTTAACTGACCACTTTGTACGTGATACTGACAGTGTTTTACAAGCACTATGGTGGACATTAACACAACACAACTTGTTAAAGCATTACCTATCTTTCCAGTGGACACGGGATGTCTTTAGTAACGTTATCTCCACGTTACTAGCTGGATGAGAAGCTACCAGAGAGGCACGTGATGCCCTTAGCGATGTAACTGTACATAGCTAGCTGGTACGCGCTTGTCAGCATTACCCCTCCAGTAAGCACGAGATGCTCTCAGTAACGCTAATTCTACGTTACCAGCTGGATATGAAACTACCAATGTAGCACGTGATGCATTTAGCGATGTTATTCTACATAGCTAACGCTGGTATGTACTCGTCACCAGGGGTAAGTCACATTTCTATGATCTTTGCTAAGGAATTGTCAGAGGTGGTTCTATATACTTTTAATTTACAAGCATGAAGGTTGCGAGACAGCCTTACTTAACCCTGCACACTGTCTGTGTGTTATAAACTTGCAAAAACATTATACTTCCTATAGTGAGTGTGGAATTCTGCCTCGCTAACTAGATTGTTATCAACAAGTACAAGGTACTCTCAACAACATTGATTCTATGTTGCTAACTGGTACATATCTGACATGGTGTGCACATGCTTAGCACGAGATGCATATAGCATATTATCTCAATACTACGTGATCTAGCTTTCATATCGAGGATTGCCATTTTTAACAAACAAAATATAGCTAATTAAAAGATATCACTGCGTACGAGATACTCAGTGACTTATCTAGCTCTAGGTGGCTTAATTATCTTGCCAAAAACCGATAAATGATATCTATTTTGTAAACTAAAACAATAATGCATAATTGTGCAATTTTTACAAGCATACATTCAAATACACAAGATACTTTATAAACATGATTCTGTGAAACAATGGCTGACGACAAATGCTACCTCTGGAAACTCTTGATTTCAGATACAAGTGCAATGGACTAAGCCATAATTGGAAATATAACCATTATTGGAATAAGACAAAGTATTATTCCATGCTCCCATACTTATTCATCCCATTTAGATTCCTCTAAACTGAGGAAACAAGGGATTGAGATATTCCAGAAACAAACCGTACTGGTTATTACCCCTATCATAGGGAAAGCAGTGACTGACCCTATGCTTATGAAGAACATAAGACAAACACAAATTGTTGATTATTTTGGCTGATGCAGCAAAACCAGCTGGCAATGCCCACTGCCACCAAACTAAAACCAGAACAAAAGTTATATAATCTCTAATTGACATTAACTTTAATTCATCCTATTTGATAAACATACCGAAACAATCACAAACTTGAGTACACAATGTTTTAGCTACAAACAATAACAACTATTCAATAAATATTAAAACCACAAGACATTCCCATGATAATAGTGAAACTTACCAGTTCTATGGCGAAAATGTAAAACAAGCACAACATTAGTTGACTTACTTACTTTTGTAAATAACAAAATAAAACATCCTTCTACCGGGTTAATAACAGGAATCACACCATTGAAAACCACCACCACGACATCTTAGGATGTTTTGGTTTAACCTAATCGGTTGGAATGGACTATGTCTGAAAAATAAATGAATTATTTTTGTCACTGAAAATAAAAATCAATATCTATGGTTGACCTCAACAACAACCCGGCTTATATTCCAAAATAACAATTCAAGAAGACCAATACTGGAATAAATGCTGGCAAAGCAGTTATATTCCTCTGATTCTGCTATTGGCTATGGACATAGATAAGAAAATATTTGATACCTACCAAACTCAATATCTTAACCTCTCAAAGCCATTCTCTGGAAGCTCACCCCAACATAGTTGGGAAAAGGCCAGGCAGATGATGATCCTCAGAATACCATCAAAGAACTTATTAAATATTGAGATGCATTTACAAACAATACAATAGATAGATCTACAAAGAATTTATCTGAAAAATACATTTCAGTCAGTCCCAAACAAAATAGAAAATTCAGTTTCATTATGAACAAAAAATCATCAAGACTATCTAACCCATCTAGAGCAATAAGAATCTCACCATATCATACTGAAGGAAAATAAAAATAAAAATCCCAGTAATAACTACAAGCATGTTACAAACCGACAACTTGTACACTAATCAATTATAGCTTAGCATATCAAAATATACTATAGGTATAATATACCATATTACCTTTATGAAATCATACTATTTCATCCTATAGGTACAGGGGTATCACTCAGGACTATCTGGAAGATAACATTACCAAATAACCAATAAAGGGTAAATTACATATACATTTACTAATACTTTTCATACTTGAATAGTCTCTTATCTCTGTTTTACCTACTAAATTACCAGTAGTGAGTGCCACTTACAGAAAACAAGGTTTTCTTACAATCTAACTGGACTGTTTATTTGGTAAAATATCGAGACTGCGATAAGACATACCAATAAATACCACTATAAGTGTGTTTAAATGTTTGGGCTTGAAAACTAACAATGCTATTTTTTTAGGCTTGCTTATTAAGTTTTATTTTTTTCACTTTAAACAAACCTTAAAATACCAGTATTCAAAAAAAAAAAAAAGTATTAGTAAACTTAGTCGCATTATGTAACATTACGCCCGGACTTCCCGAAGGGCTGGGCAGAAATGGGTGATCTTATTCAAAGCTTGCATTGCCAACTACTAGTCTACATATTAAACAGTAGATTTAAATGATAATTGCAGCACTAAAGTGAAATTATCAAGGAAACAAATAAAGGAGGGGGGGAGAACATTGTGAGGACAAAGTAGGTATTGATGGATTGTGAGTAGAACATGAACAAGATAAGGTATAATACAATTAATGTAGGTACTATGAATGAATTATCTACAAATTGCTTTACTCTAAAACTCTCCATCTGCTCACCAAGTACACATCATAACAAGTTCAATTATACAACTCCCTCACTTAAAAATGCAACTCATTACACAATCCCAATTTTGGACATACTATGAGGTCAAGGAAAAGAGTTCATATCTTTATACTTCTAAAATTAATCTAGTTTCGATTAGCTCTAAACTCGTCAAGTAATGACTGCTAGCAGAATATGTGAAACTCATATGGAAATTAATATCGTTGAGGGAAAACCTTAAGCATCTGAAATAGACCCTTTCACTTCAAATTTGTTCAAACCCCTCTCCTATCCAAGGCATAATATACTGCCCTTATTAAATGGTGCTTACAAGTTAAAAGCCTATTCCGTATTTGAAATTCAGTTTCCAAAATACCTTTAATAACTAAAGTAATGGAAAACTAGTCCATCCTAAAATGAAATGAAACCATATCATAAAGTATATACTTACCTAAGCGGAAATAACATCAACTGATCACAAGAATTTGACCAAATAATCCTACTAAATATTTCAAAAAAAAAAAAAAAAAACACTAAGTTTGTCTGTCAGTACAATTTAGGTACAATACAATTCCACAAATGCTTACCAAAATACCTCCCTGCTTACAACATTCAGGGGCTAAAAGATCCTGTTACACCCTATTAAAGTTTAACTACTAAGGACTTCACAGCCATGGTGCCTCTTATTCAAATCACTAGATAACTGACATTCTTTAAAATACCCTTATGATAATCTTTACAATTCATCTTCTAGACTCAGTAATCGAAGTATCAGAAAACTTAATAATCAAGCCTAAAAAAATAGCATTGTTAAATGCTATTTTTTTAGGCTTGATTATTAAGTTTTATTTTTTTCACTTTAAACAAACCTTAAAATACCAGTATTAAAAAAAAAAAAAGTATTAGTAAACTTAGTCGCATTATGTAACATTACGCCCGGACTTCCCGAAGGGCTGGGCAGAAATGGGTGATCTTATTCAAAGCTTGCATTGCCAACTACTAGTCTACATATTAAACAGTAGATTTAAATGATAATTGCAGCACTAAAGTGAAATTATCAAGGAAACAAATAAAGGAGGGGGGGAGAACATTGTGAGGACAAAGTAGGTATTGATGGATTGTGAGTAGAACATGAACAAGATAAGGTATAATACAATTAATGTAGGTACTATGAATGAATTATCTACAAATTGCTTTACTCTAAAACTCTCCATCTGCTCACCAAGTACACATCATAACAAGTTCAATTATACAACTCCCTCACTTAAAAATGCAACTCATTACACAATCCCAATTTTGGACATACTATGAGGTCAAGGAAAAGAGTTCATATCTTTATACTTCTAAAATTAATCTAGTTTCGATTAGCTCTAAACTCGTCAAGTAATTACTGCTAGCAGAATATGTGAAACTCATATGGAAATTAATATCGTTGAGGGAAAACTTTAAGCATCTGAAATAGACCCTTTCACTTCAAATTTGTTCAAACCCCTCTCCTATCCAGGGCATAATATACTGCCCTTATTAAATGGTGCTTACAAGTTAAAAGCCTATTCCGTATTTGAAATTCAGTTTCCAAAATACCTTTAATAACTAAAGTTATGGAAAACTAGTCCATCCTAAAATGAAATGAAACCATATCATAAAGTATATACTTACCTAAGCGGAAATAACATCAACTGATCACAAGAATTTGACCAAATAATCCTACTAAATATTTCAAAAAAAAAAAAAAAACACTAAGTTTGTCTGTCAGTACAATTTAGGTACAATACAATTCCACAAATGCTTACCAAAATACCTCCCTGCTTACAACATTCAGGGGCTAAAAGATCCTGTTACACCCTATGAAAGTTTAACTACTAAGGACTTCACAGCCATGGTGCCTCTTATTCAGATCACTAGATAACTGACATTCTTTAAAATACCCTAATGATAATCTTTACAATTCATCTACTAGACTCACTGAGCTCGACACTTACCTTGACAGCAAGATGTAATGTGCAATTCAATACTCACTCATTAAGCACAACAGTATCCCAAATAATTTAATTATTTACAGACAGATCTGAGAATGCTATTCTCAATCATAGAAACTTTTAAAGTAACATCATAACATTACGCCTTGTTTCCCCGAATGGTTGGGCAAGGTAGCAGGTTCACCCAGTTTTACACTTTTAAAGTATTCATATCATAATATCCTCCTGGTATATTAATTCAGAACAACTTTATAAAATTTGTATAAACATTAGCTGGGTTAAATGTGGTAGGAAGTGAGAGTGATACTAATAATTAACCTCCCACAGCACAAAACATACAGTAGCTCAACTTAGTGCTGGCATCAATTGAAGTTAGACACAGTGCCAACCAACATTGTGTTGATGATTATACCTCATCACTGATGAACAATAGTTAAACACTATTAATTAAGAAACGTTATTAAGAATTTATTTAAAATGGATACGCCAACAGCATATATATCGTACATTAAATATTAAATGTTAACAGGTATGGACTTATATACATACCAATTACAGATGTACATGACATTCACATAAAACAAAGCAACCTTCTTAAATTACATAAAATTAAAATATTGTATTCAGAAAGAATAATAAAAGTACCTAATAAATCAGAATATGCTGTAATTTATTAACTAACTAAATTATTGCAGACAACTCTAAACATCTACTTTGTTTAATGAATTATATTTCAGATCGCCGTTCATAAAATTAGAATCAAGACTTCGCTTAACAGGTAAGCTCGTTTGATTCCCAATTTTATTATTTTACTAGCGATTTGTTCCCTAATGTGTATTTTATGTCTATGTGTTTAGATTTTTTATGTTTTGTACATCGATCACTAATAAAGAACTAGATACACAATCAGTGACAAAAAATGTCCTAACCGAATGAGCACCCACTTGAACATTTGGGTGCGCTTTTCATTTAGTAGTAGCATTCGAACGCTCCGACGGTAAACATGTCTCAGTGCTCGTTTATAAATTGTAAAAATCACACATCCAGGACGCTAAAAAAGGATGGAGTTTCATATTTTCGCTAAGTATTAACATTATTATTATATAACTGTTACCTATCACTGTACCGTAAATGCTGATATTTTGATAAGAAATCACTGTAATAACTTTTTTTTAATTAATTCATACTAAACAGCAGGAGTTATAAAGCATCTCAATGGTAAAGACCCTTATTAAACCTATTAATCATACTATCGCATGCTCACTTTTTTAAATTGTTCAGGTTATGTGCGTTGACTCTGTTCCATTTGTTGGAGACGCTATTGTTTTTTATTTTTATTATTAAAAAATGATTGTTTTGTTTAATGATTATAGTAACATTTTATAAATTTAATTTTGATTAAGTACATGTAATAAAATTAAAAATGTGAGTTTATATTTTATTTTTTAGCTTCCTCGAGATCCAGTTAGGTGTGGAGAATGGATATCAATTATAGCACGTCAAAGATCCGACGAATTTTTCAAGCCGACCCAAGGAAGTGTTGTATGTTCCAAGCATTACGCGGTCAAAATGTATGGAATAGCAGATATCTTTTTTAATAACCGACGAAAAATTTCAAGTCCGGGGGTTCAGAATCGTGTACTGAATCCATAGTAACAGTTTTCGCGTCGATATCCCTGCCACCCTGTATACACCACGGAATAGAATAAAATATGATTTAATACGTACACAATTTTTTTTATCTATTAAATTTAACGAAATTAAAAAAGATCATTTATAATTACAGTATAAACAAAAAAATATAAGACAGTTCGACTCCACTCATTTCTTGTCTTAGCGGCGAGCCTAGGTCGTAAATTTTTATTGCTTTGTTTGGCACTTTGTAATGCTAACTTTAAGACATTCCTGTAAGGTTGAATTTGATTTGATGTATGTTGACCAGTGAATCGGTCGTAAAAATTATTGCTTTTTGTACATAGTTTTGTGAAAACAACTTTTAGCGTTGCGTTTAAGGTTGAATTTACATTAATGAACATTTATTTCAACTAGAATTACCTAAACACAATTTGATGACAGTTTTAAGAGAACTTTTACTTGGCATTGTGTATCTAGTTCTTTATTAGTGATCGATGGTTTTGTAGGATTATTTGCGATACAAATGCAACTATTGTTGTCTTCGTATATTATAATAGGCTCTTTTATTTGTTTAGTAGTGATTTAATCCAGACTGCTTCTTTTACAGGGTCATATAAAGCCATGTACTTAGCTTCCGTTGAAGGGACGGCGACAGTATTTTGTTTTTGTGTAGTCCACGAAATTGTACAAATATCAAAAGCTTTGAATAAATAGCCTGTTGTAATGTTTCTGTCGTTTTCATCGCCTCCACAATCAAAATCTGCATAGCCAGTTAATAATTTTACTTTTATGATGAGTCAATTTCATGCCGACTGTACCTTTTATGTATTGCAAAAGATGTTTTAAACATTTCCACAATTCTTCATTATTTTTAGATCGGTATCTACTCAATATACTTAAAGGAGCACACATATCTGGCCGTGTACAAAGCATTGCATACATAAGACACCTAATTGCATTTCTACAGGTGCTTCATAGTATGTGTCAGAATTTGGAGTCAAATAATTTCGTTTACAAGGTAAAGGTGATTTAGAAGGGTTGCAATCACTCATAGAAAATCTCTATTATAAATCTCTATTTAAAACATTTTGTAGGTATGTAGATTGGACTAAAGAGATAGCATTTTTTGACCTTTCGATTCTGATAAGTACCAAAGAATAACTTTATTTCTTTTAAATCAGACATTTCAAATTTTTGCATAAGACTGTTCTTATAAAATTGTAATGTAACAATACTTTTAGTGGAAATTATTAAATCATCGACGAACAATACTATATAAACAATTTTATCTAACACATACAGACAAGGATCTACTTCAGAATTTTTAAAACCCATATCTTTAAATGATAAATGATAAATGATTTTATTTCTGTATATAGGTTTGTACAAACACTTTTACACGTCAATCATATTTTAAAAACTAGATGAGGTCGGCGTTTCCTAACTGACTACTCTGAGAAGAAAGGCCGAAACAAACTCAGAGGTCACAGTCTCTTTTAACGTCCAGACATAATCTTGGTCAGATCATGTGAAGACCATGTAGATTGGTGTCTGGAGTGGTCTTTTGAGGAAAGCATCACACAGATTGAGAGGGCCTGTCCAGTCAGTGCACGCATTTGTCAGTTATCGTGCAGCTCAACTCAGAATTAAGGAGCTCAACGATTCGACGAACAATACCAAAGAAAGGACATTTGGGTAGGCCGCATAAATTACTCAAAACTGTCAGACTATAATTAGAACTAAGTGAGAAAAAATTAAAAACAAAAAGAAAAAGGAATGACCCACATAGTCTTCACATTCACAATAATTTAAATAATATAATACTTTAAAAGTATATAAAATTCATTAATGTCAATGTGTATATAAAAACCAGGAAATAATCTTGGTCAGAGCATTTCATTTGAGGACCATGTAGATTTGTGTCTGAAATGGTCTTTTGAGGAAAGAACCATACAGATGTGAGTGGACCTGTCCATTCCGAACGACATCCAGACGTTCGAACCAACATCTGGACGACCGCTTTAGGCCATACAATGTTTTGTTTAGTTTACACATCTGATTATCTTTAGCTAAAATGCCTTCTGGTACCTCCATATAAATATTTTCTTTTAGTATAATGAATGCCGTTTTTGAATATCCATATGGTATACGTGTAAATCAAATTGATTAGCTAAAGCGAAAATGAATCTAAATGTAGTACCCGAGCTACTGGTGCGAAAGTTTCGTTATAATCTTGCAAGTACTCTTGAGTAAAACCTCGAGCAACCAAGCGAGCCTTATAACCAGTGATCGGATTAGGTAGATTGATTTGGGGTCAATGAACTGGCACGTATATTTTAGTATGGATATGCCTCCGGGATTCCGGGATTTTGTTTTTTTATTTTTTATTTTGAATTTGAAAATGTTGTAATGTGTAGAATAAAGAATACATCAATATGAATAAGAAATGTTTAGCCCTTTTGCTGTTATTGCATTGAATGCGAAAAAATATAAAGAAGTATAAAAAGATATTATATTTATTTATTCCAGAATAGTAACAATTACAAGCAACAGAGACTTACAAGAAATAACTACTAAATTATTAGTTATATTATGTAAGTTTCGGATGGACGCACAACAGTAAGATTCACTTCATACTTGATAAATAAGAAAAAAACAGTTTTAAATATTTATCCATTCTGTAAATTTCTAATGTAGTAGTTTAAAAATCCTAACTTTTACAATATTTGATTAAATCCCGTAAGTACCAAAATGAAGTCCCGGAAAAAAGGCTTATCCATGTTATGACTTCTATGACTGTTCATGATGCGAGTACGTACAATCAATCTACCTACTTCAATCACTGCTTATAGCGCACGGATTCACCTAATTCATTATTTTTAATAGTAAATACCCATTTGCAACTTATTATATTTAAATCTTTAGGTATTTCTACTAAAGTCCACGTTCGGTTGCTTCGAAGTGACTTAATTTCTCTCTGTACAGCTTTTAACCATTTGTCAGAACATGTCTATCAAATACATGATGGCAATGATTGCAAAGTAATTAATGACTAAAATAAATTAGGATCATGCATCTGTTTATAATTTTTCGGGGGTAAATTTAGAATTCTTTCACTTCGCCTTAAATTATTAGGTCGACTTCCTAATGACGAATTATCGTTCAAAGAATCTTGAAGTTGACTTTCTATTAGTTTTGCCGAATTATTGTCGAGCTTACTAATTTTTGAGGGAATCACAATGTTGTCACTACTTGTTGGTCGCGATTGAGAAATATTTAACTCATCAAATATAACATCACGAGCGATGAATAATTCACAATTTCCAATATTAAATAATCTGTAACCATTTGCGTCGTAACCAACTAATATTGACTTAAGAGATTTTTAATCGAATTTAGTTTTTCTAGTTTTATTATGAACGTATGCAGTAGAGCCATACATTTTTAAATGATTTATTTTCGGTTTTTCATCATGCCACATTTCGTATGGTGTTTTACTTATTAGAACATTTGTGAGTAGAATATTATTCAAATAAGTTGCTATTAAAACAGCTTCACCCCAAAATATTTTATCTAATTTCGCACTTGTAACCAATGTTGGAGCCATTTCGGTTAACGTACGATTCATTCTCTCTAAGGTACCGTTAAATGATACATTATTCCCTTTTCAACAGATAATTCTTTGAACTCGTTAGAAAGATATTCTCGGCCATTATCGCAATGTAGATTAACAAACTTAGAATTAAGTAAGTTTTCACTCTTAGCCACAAAATCCTTAAAACATTAAAATACTTCTGACTTAGAATGCATTAAATATGTGACTGTATAATGAGTAAAATCATCAATAAAAATAGTAAAATAATAATTAATCATTATCATAAATGTAGGCGGTGTTATAGGACCGCAAACATCAGAATGAACAATAAAAAGTGGTCTGTTGTATATTGGATTTCACTTTTGACTTAGCAAAGGATAGTCGTGATTGTTTACCAAGTATACAAAACTCACCTAACTCATCACTAGGAATTACAATATTGATATAATATGATGATCCTCAATTAAGTTTTTTAAAATATTAAATTTTTGTTTATTCAAATGACTGAGACGCTTGTGCCATAAATCATAAGGTTTAGACGTCTCAGAAAAAATTAAATTACATTGAGATCGCAGCACTTTAACATGTAACTTAAAAAGGTTATTTCTACTTATACCGGACATTAAGCATTTGTTGTTTTTGTAAATATGAACTTTATTATTGTTAAAAATAACCGACATACCCGCTTCTTGAATACGATTTACCGATAGTAAATTGTATGGCACATCTGGTGAATATAGAATATTATCGATTAATCCTTGAAAACCTACATTACTATTAACGTTTATTTTTCCTTTACCAAATGCGGGAATATTAGTGCTGATTTTAGCTACCCCAATTTTTAGCGGAGTGGGTAACTCTGAGTATGAAGAAAAAAATCCTTTGTATTTATAATGTGCGCCCGAATCTAAAATAAAGTTATTGTATGATTAGTAGAATTAAGATGCGAATTAAATAACTTACATGTTGTAAACATAAAAGCGAAACTGTCCTGATCATTGCCGGAAATCTGCATTGTATTTGCAGTTGGTGTCTGACTACTGCCACCGCTATCTTGCTGAATTTTCTTGAAGTAATGGCAATCCTTCTTGACGTGATTTCGTCGACCGTAATTACCACAATATAACTTCGAAATGTTATGCATTGTGTTTCCAGGCTGTGGCTTTTTCTTATATCGAGTACTATCACGGAACTTTTTCTTGTCAAATCCAGGTCTTGATGTAAATTTTTTCGTAGATGTATGTAACACTTTCAGATTGGTGGTAGTATCAGCTTTTAATTTCACTTCGTAATCTAAAAGACGTGTCAAAGGTATAAAAGGTACAAACGCTAGATTTAATTGTTCTCTTCCTAATGTGTCTACTGCTGTTATAACGCCGTCGTAGGAAGTAGGTAAGGTTAACAATAAATGTGACACTTTGTCCATCTCATCTAATTTTGCACCAGCTGAAATTAGTTCCGTAAATATGTATATTGTCGAAATGATTGAAGTGCTGGAATAACGACACATCCGGTTGCAATTTTAAATTTAATAATTGTTTTCGCAGTGCCAATGTGTAGCTAAGCTCCTCCTTTTGTAAATTTTATCCAAATCATCCATTATAATTTTTGCCGTAGCAGCACCTTTAGCAAAATTAAAAAATGCATCGACCAAATATTCCACTATCGTACCTTTTGCCAACATATTTTTCTTTTTCCATCTGGGTTTGATGGCGGTAGTTCATCAATCACACTCAACACAATTCTCCTAAAAGTGATCTAACGCGAAATTTCCACGTGCTATATCGTTCACCGTTAAATTCTTGAATATTTCATTTACTTCGCGATTCCATTTTCAAATTATTTTTAACGAACTAACGGTTGTTTTTTTTTTTGTTTTATTCAATAGGAACAACAAACAGCTACATTATGCAATATTACACATAGAAAAATATAAATAACTTAAGTAATAATGTAGCCCACAGCGCTGTTCACAGATTACCATTAATAAATAAAACCTTAAGGTCACTAGGAGGTGAACTGTTCATGCATGACAGTTACACTAATATTATAAAAACAGAACAAACAAGTATTATAAAAATACAACAACAAACAAACAATTAGTCTGAGGGTTCAAGTGTCTCATACAAAAGGCTACAAAACCTATTCAAAGAGCATGCAAATATGTCGATGTGTTCGAATGCTTCATTATAGGTTGCTGCCATTCGCCGAACTGGTGAACGTAGACCAGTGTTAGATCGGCAAGTACCTACTGCAAAGAGTTTGCCTGCACGCACCTGCCGTCTCTGGACAGTTCTGGGGTCTGCATAGCATAATACATTATTTAAATCCATACAGTCAAAATTGCCATTAACAATGTTATATAATATCATTGCTTCTAATTGTTTACGTCCAGAGCTAAGTGACAAAAGCTTGTATTTACTGAGCAACTGGTTATACTGTAGATAAATGTTGTGACACCTGTAGTGCATTGCACGAAGAAATCTACGTTGGACGTTTTCTATCATGTCAATGTATTTGCCATAGTACGGGTTCCAGATAGATACAGCATATTCGAGCTGGGAACAGACTAGGGTTTTATACAGGCAGAGGTCGAAGAGGTCCGCTTAAAGTCATGAGTGGATCTCATTATAAATCCATACATTTTATATGCTTTATTTACAATTTGTTCGATATGTAAATCCAAGCCAAGTTTTGAGTCAAGCAATATGCCAAGATTACAAACCGAATTTACTTTATTCAATAAACCATTATATAATGAGTAAGAAAACCTTATGATGTTTTTGTTTTTGGTAAAATTTAGATAATTGCACTTGGGAATGCCCAAATGGAGCTTACTACTGTAACAATAGTCCGTCAGTCGATCCAAGTCCTCTTGGAGAAGATAGCAATCCTGAATGCTATGAATGGGTCTGTATACTTTAAGGTCATCAGCATATAACAAAAATGTTGAATGATGAAAACATATACCTATATTATTTATAAAGATAATGAATAAAAGAGTACCGAGAATGGAGCCTTGTGGGACACCAGATGTAACTCGAGTAGCAAGAGAGTGGTATCCGTTAATAACAACCCGCTGACAACGGTTAGTGATATATGATATGAACCATCGCAATAAGTTACCACGAATACCATTGAAAGCTATTCGGTTCAGCAACAATTCATGATCCACCTTGTCAAAAGCTTTCTGTAAGTCCGTGTACACTGCATCAACCTGTATACGATTGTCGATGTTATCAAATAGGTCACTAGAAAATACCAATAAATTAGTGGTCGTGGATAGCTTTTTCACAAAACCGTGCTGTTGCTGTATAATAGTGTTATGTAGGACAGGGTACACTTCGTTATGTACCAGTCTCTCAAAAAGTTTCGACAAGGTAGATAAAATAGAAATAGGTCGGTATTGCTCAACAATACGCTTAGATCCACTCTTGTGTACAGGTGTGATGTTAGCTTGCTTCCACATCGTTGGCATAACACCTTCTGTGATACATTTGTTGTAGATTATAGCCAGTGGTCTACAGATACAGGCAGCAGTATTTTTAAGAAAAAACGCAGATAGTCCATCAGGACCTGGTCCCTTAGACGGATCAAGGGATTTCAGTTCAGCCAAAACATATTCTTCCTTAAAGTGCAGGTCAGAAACAACAATGTCGTTAGGCACTGTTTCAGAAGGTAACTCCCATTGAGGGAGTGCAGACGAAGCAGGTTCATACACGGAAGAAACGAAGTCAGAGAACATGTTACAAATCGATTGTGGGCCGTTGGACACATTGTTTTTATATTGTACTTTTGCTGGTATACCAGGTTTGTCTTTGCGGTTGGAAATGTATGTCCAGAAATCCTTAATGTTTCTATGTATACTATCCTCAATAGACTGAATGTATTTAGAGAAGCATTTATTACAATTTTCCTTAAAATAGGCTCTATGCTGCGAAAAGTTTTCGTAGTCTGCAATGTTGCCGTATTTTTCTGCCGTGTTTCCATATAACCCATGCTTTTTGTTTTTTATTGAGTGTTCTAATCAATGTTTTAGAAAACCAGACCGGATAAGCAGCGGTCTTAGATGCTGATAGTGGTGTGTGCTGTTTAATAATTAAACAGCACACACCACTATCAGCATTTATATCATCAATCTTATTGTAAAATGTACTAAGTGCCTCTTCGGATCCCAAAGAGACAAGAAGGTCCGTCCAGTCAATATCCTGAATTTTGCGGTTAATGTGCTCGTAATCAGATTTGTAGAATTGTATTTTCGTAGCGATCGCTTTTTCATAGGTTGAACATTAACATTTAGACTTATGTCACAGATAAAAGGTGGGTGATACGTTATTAATATAAAACTGTTTTTTTCTTATTTATCAAGTAATAAAGTGAATCTTACTGTTGCGCGTCCATTCGAAACTTACATAATATGACTAATTTATTATTTATTTCTTGTAAGTATATTATCTGTTGCTTGTAATTGTTACTATTCTGGAATAAATAAATAAAAATATCGTTTTATACTTCTTAATATTTTTTCTCATTCAATGCAATAACAGCAAAAGGGTTAAACATATCTAATTCATATTAATGTATTCTTTATTCTACACATTACAACATTTGAAATTCAAAATAAAAAAATCAAAATCCCGGAATCCCAGAGGCATATCCATACTAAAATGTACGTGCCAGTTCATGGACCCCAAATCAATCTACCTACTCCGATCACTGATAATAATTCATAAGGTTTTCTGCAAATTGGTTGAAATTTAACGATTATTGTTGAAGATGTCGGAAAAAATCATGCCGACTGGGAACTTTATTGGTGAGCGCGCCGCGGAAATCGTAAAAGTTACATAAAATGTGTGTTGGACATCTTAAAAAAAACATGTGTATTTCAACATTGTAGGTGAAATACACATATTTTCCCATACATTCCAACTGCAAATGTAAGTTTATACGCACAATATAATAATAGTAATAGTAATAGTTTTACCATGTTATTTTAAACCATAGACTTCTTATAGGTTTTTCTGTAATCTATGAGTAAGGAACCATTCTATGCATTTTTCTCAAATTTGGCCCAGTAGTTTCGGAGATAAGGAGGAGAGTGGTCAATATTCATAGATTTACTTAAATATCATTTATTTCATTTAAATACGTATAAATTATATTTTTAAATATTAGAACATATAAAATATAAAAACATTTAAAAATATAAAAAGTAGTAGCCCACCGGTATCGGGAACAGGGTCCAAGCTACCGGCGATCAGGGCTCCAGAGAGAGGAACTTTCTGACAATGCGAGCCGTGTCCAGGAGTACCGCTTTCTGAATCAAGCCCTTGATCCAGCTGCCCAACGAGAGCCTCCTTAGGTGTTGGTCGAGGCTCTTGGCGATAAAGCCATTGGCTGTCACGACTATCGGCAGAATGATTGCTGAATCCACATGCCACATGTCGACAACCTCGCGAGCCAAGTCAAGATTCTTAATTTGTTTATCTTTCTCAGCTTTCGCGAGGTTCTCGTCACGCGGGACCGTTATGTCAATAATCATTGCGCGCCGCTCTCCTCGATCCACCACCACTATATCAGGCTTATTGTCAACAATAGTTCTGTCAGTCATGATGGATCGATCCCAGTACAATGTGATATTTCCATTTTCGAGAACTGGGTCTGGCACATACCTGTAGTATGGCACTTCCGATTCCACAAGGCTGTACTTCAGAGCAAGTTGCTGGTGGATAATCTTGGCTACAAGGTTGTGTCTATGCAAGTACTCTTCATTAGCTAGACGAGAACACCCGGAGATAATATGTCGGATTGATTCTCCCGGACGGTGGCATGCCCGACAGATGTCAACCGTGCCGTCCTTCACAATGAATCTCCAGTAATTGTTCGTCATCATAACTTCGTCCGTAATTGCACAGACAAAACCTTCGATTTCCCCAAAGAGGTCACCACAACGCAGCCAGGCTACGAACGCTGGTAAATCTACATGGGGTCTATGCAGGGCCCGGAAGTAGCGTCCGTGAAGCTCCTTACTCTGCCATATCTCCATGCGATCCTTAGTGTCAAGCACTACAGGTTTGAGCCAGTTCTCTTTAGCCAAGGAGAGCGGGGTAAGGCCCTTGTCCACCACGACCACATCTCGATGTATTCCCATGTCGGCTTCTAGGAAATATTCCCTGAGACTGCATATCTCGCGATTGTGGAGGGTCTTAGCGTTTAAAAAGCCTCGACCTCCACACTTTCGCGGGATATACAGTCTCATTACTGATGACCGTGGGTGATGCATTCGATATGCAGTCAGCAACGTACGGACCCTCCTATCCAAGGCGTCGAGTTCGGTCTGAGTCTATTTGAGTATGCCGAAAGAGTACTTCAAAACCGGCATAACCCAACCGTTGAAGGCGCGCACCTTGTTTCCGCCTGATAGAAGACTATTTAATATTTTTTTCAGGCGGCCAAAGAAGCGCTCCTTCAACGATTACTTCATGTCAGTAACATTGATGCCTAACGCTTCCGACATACCAAATACTTATAGGATTCGGATGCGGAATAGTGTCTACTTTGCAATATGTATTTTGTTTGAGTTTTGTTATTAAATTATTATTGTTATTTATAAGCTATCAATGGCCAGTGTTGTAACCTCAGAACAATAACTAAAGCATAGAAGGAAGCTAAATTTAACTAATATAGTCGTCTCTGTTTTCTTATACACTCATAACAAGCATTAGAGAGAGACAGATGTAGGTTGCTCAAAATGCAAATCATCACAAAGTAAACGTCAATTTGGATACCTTGGCTACCTATATAGTACTAAGTTTAAAAGCTACTTAACGTCTCAGGTTTTTATCTATGACTTTGTTCATCGCATTTTTATAATGCTTATAGGCGCATGCTAGTTGAAGTGCTTCGTTGGTTTTACGTGTTTCTGTAAAAATAGTACAAAAATAACAGTGATTTAGTGTAAATCGCAAAGCTTAAAGATTAAATAATGTCCTGCATTATAGTGGGATGTAAATCTCATTCATCACGCAAAGAAAATGATGCCGAAATATATTATCTGTGCCGAAATCATAAGCTTCCATCGGTAAGTAATCAAATATGGTCATTTTGTCAGTTTTGCCACAGATAATATACTAGGTTTTGCATTCTCATTTTATGTTATTTTGGCATTATTTCAAATTATTTGAGCTAAGTGTACTAGGTAGTGTTTTGAAATCAATATTTTATGCAATTAAATAGTTCGATTATATGGAAATTATAAATTTTAAATCGGCATATAAATTTTTGCAATAGTGCTTGCAAAAACAAACTATCGATACAATATCGATAAATAAATACCTACGGTTTTTTGTGATTAATTATTTAAGAGTTAAATAAATACCTACGGTCTTGTGAGCGAATCGTACGTATGAGTAATGAAATGACAGTGTCAAAAATCCGTGTGGCTCTTGTGTGGTGTAATAATTTAAACTCATGTGTGGCTATAATATTTTTTGTCACTTTCAGATTTCCGTCCGATGTTGATATGAGGCAAAAATGGATCAACGCTATTGCACGTAACAACTGGGAATGGAAAAAACAACATCGTATTTGTTCCAAACATAAATGGCGCAGGTTATTTTAATACGGCGGCAGTGCCATCCTTTCCGGGGCCAATCGCTCTTTTAAAATTATTTAAGCGTTTTCTTGGTAATTTCAATGTTTTAATAATTTATGCTGTTTATAAATAAATATGTTGGTGAGACAGAAGTGAGTTCTTTATTTCACCTTAGCATATTTAGATTTATTGCCATGGAGCGATACCATAAACTAAGAAGTCGATATCGGTATTTATTTTATGCATAGTCACATCACTAGCCAATACTCTTTTGTCTATGACAGCGTACACTTCAAATGTCGTAAAGCGCCTTCTATGCTTTAGTTATTGTTCTGAGGTTGTAACACTCGTCGGTAATTAACATAGACATTTAATAACTAATAACATTTAATAACTATCTCAATGGGTTTTGGTGAGGGTGACAACACTGACAACTGACAGCCAGACTGACAACTAACCTATTATTCTCCCAATTCTTTCTGTCACAACATTTTAACCAACCTCACCTTACTCAAGATAGTTTGAGTTTTATCATATAAAATTATATCAATGTTTCTTTGTAACTCTGTAAATAAAGTTCCACACGCAACAGAATTAGGAAGACATTGATTATTGAAACGTTAAAGATTTCTGTAATTGTTTTCTTATCTAAGATTTTGATGAGCTCACGATATTTTTATTTGGAGTTAACGTGAGTAACATTCATACAACATTGCGTAATTAACAATCTCAAGAGACCACCGAAACCTTAAGGGTAATCAGTGTGTGTAAATATTTGAATTCAGGTATAGTGTGGAGTTGAATCGGCTGTCAGTGCGCAGTGCCATTGAAGAAGCGGCTAAAAGTGTGTTTGGGGAGTGCGGCGCCGGTTCCCTGTGTGTGGACGTGCTGGTGGTGGGCGAAGGGCGCGCGCTGGTCCGCGTGCGTGCGAGCCAGCTGCGCCACGTGCGAGCCGCGCTGGCGCTGAGCGGCGCTGAGCTGCGCGTCGCACGGCACGCGCCCGCGGTTCAGGCCCTGCTCTGATCTGACTGTCACTCACCAAGCGCAGTAAGATCACCTACTTGTCGCCAGCATTGTGTTATAGATATACAATACCAACTCTGCCCCTAAGGCCAAAATCAAAATCAAAATATTTAATTTCACAAAGACCTACATGGGCACTTATGAAACGTCAGAAGCTAGGTGCACGGTTCCAATTGGTCGTTTCCTATGGAGAAGAGCCGGCAAGAAACTCCACGGTTACTCTTTTAAAAATAATTGGCTTTTACAATTTTTTCAGATAACAGTGTGACAAGGTATGGGAGGACAGTGTAGGTATTTCAATAAGTACCAGGTACTTAAGAAAATAGAAATGGTCAACAAATCTACAGTCCACTAAGCCTACAGTGTTCTCACATTCACAAAATAGAAAAGAATCTATACGAACCGTATTACAGAACCTCACTCAAAACGCAAGCATTACTTAAAACTCACTTGAAGCCTTTTCATTGCATTAGATTTAAATTACCTAATGTTAGAAGTAGGGAATGTGACATCATATTGAATGGGGAAAAACTGGAATTTATTAATCAATCGGTTTTCCTAGGAATCATGCTAGACGAGAAATTACAATGGGGACCTCATATAACATCTCTTGCGGGGCAGCTAAGCTCGGCCGCTTATGCTGTTAGAAAGATAAGACAGTTAACAGATGTAGAAATCGCACGATTGGTCTATTTTAGCTACTTCCACAGCATTATGTCGTATGGCATTTTACTGTGGGGTTGGGCTGCTGACATTGAATCCATCTTTATTTTACAAAAGAGAGCTGCAGAGCCTTTTATAATCTACGTCGCCGCGAATCTCTCAGGAAACTATTTAAAAGGATTATTATTATGACGGTACCTTGCCAATTCATTTATGAAAATATTATGTACGTAAGGAAAAATCCACATCTTTTAAATAAAATAAGTGATAGACATCATTTTAATACTAGAAATAAAGATAAACTAGATCAACCATTTTTTCAGATTATCTAAAGTACATACTTCTTTTATGGGGTACTGTGTTAAATGTTACAACAAAATACCTTGTGACATATTGCAATTAAATGAAAAAAAATTTAAAACTCATATTAAAAGTACGCTTTGTAAACAAGCATATTACAAATTAGAGGATTATATCCAAGATAAGAGTGCTTGGAAACATGTTGGTCTTGCTCCATAGGATAATTTAGAATCAAGACAAAATCAAACAGGTTGCTAATTTAATTGTAAAATTTATAATTTTGTGTTATATGACATTGATTTTACATTCTGTGATTACTTCCTCACACACTGACTTATTAATTTTAAAAACATTAGGAAAATTGTCTACTTTTACAGTGTTTGTAAATATGTGAGCACCATGTATCTATCACATAAATTATCTGTTGTTGCTTCATTTTATTTTGCCTATTATGGTATAGTAATTTTATTCTAGGTGCATCGTCTTCACATATAATTATTTAACTAATGTACGTACTTATACAAACTATTGTAAAACATTTTTAAAGAGTAACGGTGGAGTTTCTTGCCCATTCTTCTCTATACGAAAACTACCTTTTGGAAGGGGCGACTAGAATCAATTGTATTATTTTGTAAATTTTGACGTTCAAAAGTGTCATACATTGGCCTATTTGAAATAAATGATTTGACTTTGACATTGGTTGAAATTATTTTTATTAATGTGTGAGTCTTGAGTGAGGTTCTGTAATACAGGCTCAAGACGACCCACTGACCCATACTTACCTGGTAGTTGACTTGGTAAGGTTGATATTATGTCAGTCCCGTGCACTGACTACCTAAATACTCTTTTACATTTAAAGCAAGTTCACACTGAACAAATGTTATTGTTTGTTTCCATATTAATTTATTGGTGCCGTTTTTTCGTGCATGTTGGAAATATACATGATAACTGCAATCATAGGTGTTTGTGTACAGAGATGGCAGCCCGGTCCGTGCTGTCGTCAGGGCTGGATGGTAAGGATGTAGTGATCATAGCCACTAGGGAAGAGTTGGCTACACCCAGCAAGTCGAGCCTGCCTGAACCAGAGCCTGCACCTGGACTCATCTTGGCAGATGGCTCCATCAACTGGGGCTGTCCTTGTCTGGGTGGCATGGCTACTGGCCCGTGCGGTTCACAATTCAGAGAAGCCTTCTCATGCTTCCACTACAGGTGCGAGTCTGTCACTTTGTTGATGTTTTGATTTAACAATTAGTTACCTTTGATGGGGACAAGGTTTTTACTTGAGTATATTAATGAATGATGATAAAATCATGTGTGATTAAATTAATAATATAACATAAATAAAATTATCATTAGCTTCACAAGTTTTGATGAAAAGGATACTATGCTCCACCAACCCCAAATAAATTGGGATAAAGGCAATGGAATGATAATAATTAGTTTAACAACACTAACACCCCATACCAAGTTGAGAACTTCTTAAACCCTATTTTACCTTAAGGCGAAAGCGCCGACCCTGCCCGCGAAATTCAAATTTTCTTACGTTTTTTGTATTTTTTAGGTTAGTCTCAGATCTCATGTTAATTATTGATTGATTTGCGGTCGTAAAAATAATAAATATATATTTAGAGAATGTTAATAATTAAAATCGTAAATACAATTCTCAGTGATGGTGTATAATGTCATAAATTCACGAAATTGACATTCTTAGCAGCAAATAATTTGATATGTTATTTAGGTAACCGTGAGATGTGGAAGAAATGGAGGGAGGCCATCTTTTATGACCGCCAATCAATCAATCATTAACATGAGATCTGAGACTGACCTACAAAATGAAAAAAACATAAGAACATTTGAATTTCGCGGGAATGGTCGAAGGTTCCACCTTAAGACGCAGATATACGCCAGTGATCTTGAGTTATTAGCTTGCGTGTTCTGTACCGAGCTCACGTAACGCGTCGTAACGCGTTACGTGAACTCAGTACAGAACAGTACGTCCAGCCAGAAATAGGACTCGCCCATCAAGGAGCACTGTCTCAAATTTGATGCATTATTAATTGATAGAGCGAGCGAAGCATTTCTGGATCAAGTCTGGCAAAATTTGCTTTTGTGTGTCAGTTTGTACGTACCTCTACAGGTCGTATTTAACAACCGATCTGGACGAAATTTGGTGTACTGGTTTGATGGATTTTTTGTAATTTTTTGTTGTCTCGGATTTTTGATGGAAGGGGTACTTCCTCCAAAATGGAGCAAAAAGTAGGGCTACTGGATATGAGATCTTATTCCGCCGTATGAGATCTTATTGCGATGGTTCTTTTTTTTATTTGAAAGGTAGGTAGTAACACTAAGTTGTCTCAAAAAAAAATTGGTGAAAATCTGATGGGGATCTTCAGCATGCTGAGCAGAATAGCTTCTCAAAATGCAGTAAATTGCTCACTATTTATTAAAACTTATTAGTCAATTTAAAAAAAAAAAAAAATTAATCATTATTACACTATTTGCGCTGTAGCATGGTGCGGGTGACAGTTGCCCGTATGACGTTGACATTTGTCAGTACCACGTAGGGATGTGAGGTTATGCAATTCATTTTTATCGCTAACGATACTCGCAGCGTGAATCTAGTTCTCTTTAATATTGTTATGAAAATTAGTGTATTATTCAGTTGTGCAGTGTAACTACGTGTGTGCTACGTGTATAAACTTGTCAATATAAATGTTTTATGGCTACATAATTATCTTTGTACTTATATAAAATAATCAAAATCGGGTTTATGTTTTTTTTTTCGTGACAACATTTTTGCTCTATGGTGCATCGGCGCGGCGGCCATGTTGTTTACCCGTGCGATGCTGTGAGTGCGAGTACGAGTGCAAGCGCGTTATATTGTAACTTAATGTGACACGTATTACGATTTCATTGTTTGTTTTCATTTTTGTTAAATTGTTATTTGTTATAAGTTTGTTGAGTTTGTTGTTATTACCATGCCTAAGCATACAAAAAAAACTGTTTTGGGTAGTCAGGCCAGGGAGCTTGTTGTTCGCCTCCGAGACTACTTTGAAAGAGAACAACAAAATAATGGACCGTTGTTACCATTGAATCATATTGTAGAACGAGTAGCCGAAGCTCTTGATATTGGCCGCAATACTGTTTCGCGTATAACACGTGAGAAAATTGGCCAAGATGGGATGTTTGAAAATAAATTATCGACACCCAACAAAAAGCGGACCAAGGTGAAGCCAATCACAGATTTGGATGATTTTGCTAAGGTTGCTATTAGAAATCATATTTATGATTATTATAGAAGAATGGAGCTACCCACATTGCTCAAGCTTCTAAAATCATTAAAAGAAGCTGACTTGTTCAAAGGAGGTATTACTTCGCTACGGCAAGTTATAAAAGATATTGGCTTTGTTTACAAAAAAGTTAACAAAAGAAAGATTATTATGGATAGGACTGACATTGCCCTAGCAAGATGTAGATTTTTAAGGAAGGCCAAAAACATAAGTGATTGGAGCAAAGTTGTCTTTTTGGATGAAACGTGGCTAAACGCCAACCACACAGTGGGTAAAAGTTGGACCGACGATACGGCACAATCGTGTACCAAAGTGCCGGAAGGCAAAGGCGAACGCCTTATTATTTGTCACGCAGGTACAGCAAGTGGATTCGTCCCTGATTGTTTGCTGGCTTTTAAGTCAAAAAAAACTACGGAGTATCATGAGGAGATGAATTACGAAAAATTTAAAGATTGGTTCATAGGTCTATTAAACAATTTAAAAGAGCCTATGACCATAATAATGGACAACGCACCCTACCATTCGGTGCAAGTTAATAAACCCCCAAACCAATCCAACCGCAAAAGCGAGTTGGTGAAGTGGCTGAGTGAAAACGGAGTTACAGCAGATATAAAAATGTTAAAGACGGAGCTTATTGCCTTAGTCCGACGCCATAAGCCACCAACTCCTACCTATGCTCTGGACGAGATGGCAAAAGAAAAAGGCCACCAGGTCCTTCGACTACCACCCTACCATTGCCAGTATAACGCTATTGAGCTGATTTGGGCCCAAATAAAAGGTATGCTTTTAATTTCAATTCCCATTTTGAAGCTTTATAAAAAAATCAGCTTTCCGATCGTAGCATGTACCTAGTTTAAAAACATTACCAGATACTAGATTAGGCTGATTGATGATTATTTGAATACTTTTTTTTATAAGTTCGTTTATTTTTAGGTTACGCCGCAAGAAATAATACTTCGCCGCCATTTACGGCAAATAAGATGTTGGCCCTATTACAAGAGGCCATCAACAATGTTCAACCTGAAGACTGGTCGAAGGTCGTGAATAAAACAAAAAGGGACATTATGTCTGATTGGGATCGTGACATACATATTGACAACATAATTGAGTCATCGTTAATAATATCCGTCACAGATTCAGATGATGAATTGAGTGACAATTCAGATGTTCCTGACTCTGATATGAGTTTAGACGAATAACATGTATTTTTTTTTAGCAACCTTTTAAGCAACCTTACCCTATAAATGTTCTGTTGTATAATTAGACCTTTTAAAAATAAAAATTGACCTACGCACAATATACGTTTTTTATTATAAAAAATATCGACTATCCATCGTAGCAGTACATCCCATCACTAAATACGTCTATGGCGTTACGTTATACGCATAACACTTTGCTTAATTTTTCATTCAATTTGATTTTATTTCTTGATTAGAACATTCTGGTTGGGTTTAATTTAATTTACTACAGTTATTAATTATTTAATATATTACGAATGTGGTACAACTGAAATATTAAGTCATAAATTGTAAATCGCGGCAACTTTCAAGAGTGAAACGAAATGTTACTGAAACTGTCACCCGCACCATGCTACAGCGCAAATAGTGTAATCATATTTTTTCTTCTTTTTAGGGTTCTGTAGTCAACAAAGAACCGATACAGTTTCGCCATTTACGTTTGACTGTGTCTGTCTATCGGCGGCTTAGCTCAGAGAATCTTAATACTAGAAAGCTGTAATTTGGCATGGGTACTATTATACATTAAACACGCCAGCCGACAAAGTGGTAAAATAAAATCATGGTAAATATTTGTTTTTAGGGTACTTACCTCCCCTTCCTAAACGTAAACTGCGGATGATTTCCTGTTACGGGGTGTCGTGTGGGTGTGTAAAAACTATTTTTTGACTCGGCAATCCGTTTGCGAAATATTAAGCTTTAAAGTGCAAATTTTTGTTAGAGTCAAGTGTTGTCCCCCTGCCAGCTAAATGGTTGTTTTTGTATATGTGACAGAAATCATGGCAGAAGAAAACATGTTTTTCAACTACAATGTTAAAGTTTGATCTTGAGATAAATTGACTACAACTACGGCACCCTTAATGTGCGTGGCCCAAGCGCTTGGCCGGTTTTTGAATTTGACTATTGAACGATGTCATGTTTTTTGATAAGAAAAAAATAGGTCATCACCGTCAAATCATAGAAGTGCATTGGTAGCATAAAATATTTTCTAACGCTAAAACTGCAAGCTATCGTTCATGGTTTCTTCCTGCAGGTCTACTCTATAAACACGATATCTGAAGATTCGGCCGACGATACGTGCGATTCCTACTCCTTCTCAACTACGGTAAGATTAGTTTTGGGGCCCGATCTAAGAATTAATGACAACACGGTTTGACAGTTATTCTTACAACCAATGTGTTTCTTCCCGTTCAACAAAAGTTAATTATTGGGGTGTACTCGCTGTTTGAGGGCAAGAAAGGCCAACCGCAGCGCAGCCACAACAGACACTGTACCACTCCTGCAAGCGAGGATTTTTGAACTGCAGTGCTCACCGTCCTAATGCACTTTTTCCGGTTGGACCCAAAGACATCGAGAGAAAAGGAGCCAAAGTCTAATCAGTGCCGAGAAGGAAGAGCGTTGCAGTCGAGCAAGACATTTTAATTTCTAAAATTGCAAAAGGCCTCAGCCCAGAATTTTGGCTGGCTGGAGTTCTGTTTAGATGTGATGTTGTAGAGAAGCATGACCAAATAAACTAAACTTCCATGTGTGGTGTGATAATATGTTTTTGTTGTTTACGTATACTTGGGTGTAAACTGAATTTATTTATGAGTCTGTACGGTATTTATGTAAAGGTTCTTTTATCACTAAAAATAAATGATATACCTACTCGCCTATTATTATTGTACCACCAACATGATGCAGTGTTTCAAAAGCCTTAAAAAAGAAACAGATTTCAAATGTTTTTATTTTTTTCAATGTAAATCTTATATAGAGTCATTATTACGCCGGTTTCTCGACCACTTCCAGTAAGCGACCACTTGTCTGATTAGGTTTTTTAATTAAAGATAGGAAATAAAAATAAATAGTATGCCTTAAATATTATTTGAATAGTTACGTAATAAGAATTTACTAAATTTTATACCAACGGCTTGACCCAAAGCAAAGAAAAAGGACGCTCAATTTACGTTTGACTTAGTGGTGTGTGGACGTGCTGCACAAGAAGAAAAAATTAGCAAGGCGCCCGGCGTTCAAGGTAAGTTTTGTTACTTATTTTAAAATACAATAGAAGTGGATATATTTAGTAACCTGTTCCGCTTAGCTATTTCTAAAGAGTCTTAAAAAACCCTGAAAGAAATCGACACGTGTTTCACCTCTCAACGAGGCATGCTCAGGATGACGATTGACTTGTCGCGAACTCAAACACGGCGTGTTGCCACACCAAGCGCTGAGCGCAGAATGAAGCCAAAAGCCGCAACGTCACGCCTGAATCAATTAACTACTTATTTTAAGTTTTTTTTATTCAAATTAGAAGCGGGTGCTTCAATTATGTAGTGATTTCAATTGTTTTATTCCAAGTTGACTCCTTCGGTAGCAAATAAGAGGAAGAAAAAGACCTGGGGCATTGGTAAACAGTTTCGGGGATATCACATCCCCCGTATCGCCCCTCTGAGCAGTTGGATGGGGCTGGTTTTATCATCCTGGTTCTGGCCAGTCATCTTGGCAGCGACATACAAGCATCTCAACACTTCGATATAGCGCCAGTCAATTCGACATCGTTGCAGAGAGGCCAGAATTGCCCTTATTTCGATGGAGTCGAAGGCTTGCTCGTAGTCAACAAATGCTAAACACAGCGGCTGGTTGTACTCCTCGGTCTTCAGTACAATTTGACGAACAGTATGGATGTGCTCTTCGGAACAAAAGCCTATTCGGAATCCCGCTTGTTCTGGAGTCTAGTCAGCAAGGTAATTGTCATCTTTTTTGAAAACAGAACCACCGCACCTCTGCTCCACGCCTCGTTATACCCTCCTGGAAGACGGAGTTAAAGATACTCGTTAGTTCTCATGACCAGCACTGCCCGCTTGCCCGTTGCCAAGTGCGGATTCCCAAATAAGAAGTAGGAGCTTCTGGATACTGTCCAAAAAATTGTCAAAGACCATGGGTCAAAGAATCCCTTCAAAGACGATCGTCCAGTACAAAGTTGTCTGAAACAGCACCCGTAGCATGACCACCGTAGAAACGGGTTTTGTCAACGGAAGGATAGACAAAATGACAGATTGTGATTGTTTATCTGTCATTTTGTCTATTCTTCCGTCGACAAAACCCGTGGTCATGCTACGCCTGCAGGACAAAGTGGCTTCTCTATGGGCATAGAGAAGCCACTTTGTCCTGTTCCAGACAACTTTTCCATTTTTAGGGCTAAAAGTGGAAAAGTTTTAACTCCAAAGCCAAAGCTAAAGGATATCGTTAAATATTTACCAGGCTAAATCGGTCCACGAAAAAGATTTATTTTACTATTTTAACAAAAAACGTTAAATCAGATGATTAAATACTATTTTTGTTGATGATGTTTGATTTAAAGTTAAAAATAAAAAAAATGTTTTATCCATAAAACTTGTTTTATTACTTTATTTTTATGTTTTTTAATAGTGGCCGTAATCTAGCATACCTACTAGTGGTCTTCAACTAAAAAAAGTGGTCGTTATCTAGCATTTTGGCTATTTTTGCACTTTTCCCATAACTTTTCATAATTCATAATTGGAAGCGTGATATTTTATTTCATAACTAGACTATATTTAGGACCAATTTACAAGGTCGCCAACTATTTTGCGTGCAAATGCATTGACATATATATTACTGCGTAAGGACTGGGCGGACCGCATGTTACAATGACGCCTCGAACGTGGTCCCAAAATGGTCTTCCCTATAACGAAGTAAACTAGAACGCGTTCGGCTGTCTTCGGGAGCGGTCGTAAATTTTACAAGCAAAAATGCCAAGTTGTGTCGTGAAGGGTTGCGTGAACTACAACAAAAAGCACAATAAAATAAATGATAACATTTCATATCACCGGTAAGTTAAAAATATGTAATTATATCAAATTCTAACATTATTTAAAACAATTTTCTTTCTTATTTGTCTCAACATTTGGCAAAGACGACGCGAAGCCGCGTCAAAGTGCGACATAACTTTGCAGCGGCGCGCGTTTTAGCCGATGAAATGCTGATTTAATAATTAATTTTAAACTCGTACTTAATTCAATCTTATAGTAATCTATAAGATTTAATTATGTATAAAATTATTTTTTATTGTTTATTAAAAGCAAATTAAAATGTGTTTTTATGTACTTACTGGTAAAATTCTATAAGTAAAATGTTTTCAGTAGCCTTCGAATAAAACAATTTGTTTACTGCAATAAAAATAAATTTCGAAAAATAAAAGGTTTTTTTTATTTCTTTGTACCTCAAAAAATACCCGCTCTTACAAGGTTACGTCTATGAGCACACCACGCCGATTGACGGTAGTTCATAGTATTTCTAATAGATGGCATTAGTGTTTCTGTATGGACGACCGCGTCCGACAAACGTTCGGACGACCGTATCTTTACTATTTAAATCAATGTGCAAATGGCATATATTTTGATGCGTCTAAAGTTAGCAACTCAACTAACTGGTCGCCAACCGGCGCAACCACTCTACTTATCTAAAAAAAAAAATACTATACGTAAACAATGCTTTATACAAGCTGAAATTTTAATGGTTGTTTTCCCGCGGCAGAACGATTTGCCCTTAGTAGTACTATTGAATCATAGAGATAAACTCTAAAAATTAAAATGTTTTGGTTTTCAAATAATAATAAAAAAAACATAAACTTGAAAGCGTTAGAAACAATAGTAGCACTAGACATAACGTAGGTACTTCTCGAACCGCATATGTGGCGCGGCGCGCTTCCGACTAAGCGAAGAGCGGTTCGTAAATGTTCAGACCAAAATAAGCTGTCGCGCATAGTGATACGGCATAAACTAGGCTGCACGCACGCGGGCGGCGGAAAATTGAGAGAACATTACTTTTTATTATAAATGGGATTCTTTATTTTTTAGGTTTGGTTTTTTTTTTTAGTTGCAACGTGTTAATTCTTACTTGACTCGTGGTACGAAAAATTACGAAAATTGAGTAAACATTACTTAAGTTATAAATGGTATTCTTTATTTTTTAGGTTATCTATGACCGAAGTTTTAATGTCGGCAATCAAAACTCTCAAGCTTCTGAAATCCAAGCAATTAAGGTTCCTGCTGTAGAACTTTACCAAGACGTTATAGCTCCACAATAAAGCTGAAGATTACCAAAAAATATATTCAAAGTTACTTTTAGTTTTGTGTTTTAGTTTCCCACTTTTTTAAACTTAGTATCTTAGGGAAATAAATTAACACCGGGGATAGTAGTATCCCGGTACAGCACAAACAAGCATATTTCGAGAAAAATTTAATTTACTCAATTATAGGTTACAAAATATATGGAATTGACAGCTTTCAATGGCCATGTTGACGATGCGCCACCTATCGTAAAAAAATTGCAGTACAGATCCTCATTCTAAGAAACAAAGGTTGTAGACATTGATGTATAAAAACCCAAGATGCACACTCAACGTCTAAAAAACGTCCCCAAAAAATGAGCGCAACATTCTAAATTGTGCGCTCATTTCAAATAGTCTCGCGTCGCTCGCGTCTGGAAGCAGTCGTTAAAAATGCCGAAGTGTTCTGTGAGAAATTGTAAAAATATTACGTCAAGAAGGTTAAAAAAGGATGGGATAACGTATTTTCGGTAAGTAAAAAACTTATTGACTAGTTTTTGTTGTTTTTATGACCGATTATAACAAGCAATGTGTGATTTTGATTTATTTTTTCTAAAAACTTCATTCAACGCTCAAAGTAAAATACGGCTAACTTCAATGGCTGCTTGGTCAGTGTTAGAACAACGCATTACAGTCTCCTTTTTATTTTAGTCGTATTATAAAAATGACCCTGTTCTAATAAGTGGAGTCGATTTATTTTTTTTGTTTGTGTTTCTTTTTATTAATAAATTTATGTACTTTTGTACCTTTTTTGTATGTAGTTTTTGAAAAATATATATATTTACGTTACATAACGTGTAGGTCAGGAGGTAGCCAATTTAACATTTTTATAATGTTCGTAAATATTATGATGTATAACGATTCATTTATGGGCCAACTTATGAGTTCGCGACATGCGGCATGTTAAGGATAGACTGAAGTGTCGCGTAGTCTGTAGTCTGTAAGTGTCATATTAGAAACTTCATGGAAACTTCTAATTTTTATATTTTAGTTTTCCTCGTAACCCAATACGATGTGGAGAATGGACATCAATCGTCAGCCAACAAAGGCGAGAAGATTTTTTTAAGTCGAATAATTCAAGTGTCGTTTGTTCCGAGCATTTTTGGATGAAGATATGTATGTCACTTTAAAAGGCATAAAACGTCTTCGTAAAACTTCGTTCTTTATATTTGAATAAACAATTTTAACAGTTATTATTTGTTTTTTTAAATACCCATAGGCTACCCAAAAACATATTTATGCAGAAATAAAAGTATATTTATGTGTTTAAAACACAATTTTACAAACTCTTAAAATACTAACTAATAACGTAAGATGAAAAAAAAAAAGTCATGTTCGACTCCACTCAATACCTTGTCCTACCGACCACGGTCGGTCGTAAAATTTTATTGCTTTAAGTACCTGCGTTAAAATAACAACTTTAAACAATTGGCGTAAAGTTGAACTTGCAATAATATATGCTTGTAGCTTATAGAAAGAGACAGAAATAGAGTTTCGGGACACTTTCGAGCGTTACTTTTATTCGAGACTGTGCATCTTGGGTTTTTATATATCAATGGTTGTAGACCATAAAATGATTCCTTACCCGTGTTCACATCTTTTTGGGGCTGACTGTATTGTAGACTAATAGCCGACGTTCGCACGGTCGTAATAAAATCGTGGCGATTTTTTTTGTGCACTGGATTTTCAACACTTTGCTTGGCGCCGAGAGTTGAAAATCCAACAATGTGTTTTTTCAACGCGCTGGGTCGAGAGTGCGTTGGATTTTTGAGGCTCGGTTTCGAGAGTTTGACAAGGTCAAATCAATTCAAACATTTATTTGCTAGAAATACATTGTTTTGGTAAAGGTGAGATGTTATAACCTAAATGTCATTGTATTCTGCCTGCAAGGAAGTGTGCAGTTTTTATTTGCGTGTAAAGTTTGGCAAAGTCTCAAACTCAACTTTAAAATTCTCGTCTCAGAAACCGGGTCTAAGATAGCTTTCTGATTGATATAAGCGAGTTATGATGAAAAATCTGGAAACCAATTTTACATGACATAGTTTGCTCATGTCAGATGTAATGTAAATGTTGCAGTGATGCGGAGCCCAAAGGCAGCGACTGCTACGAGAAGTTCAGCGTGATGCAGGAGTGCATGTCGCACTACCCGGACCTGTACGGCAAGGACGACGAAGACGAGCTCGCCGCCGCCATGGATGCCACCGGCAGCGAACCCGAGCACGAGCCGCCCGAGCGCGCCGAGCGGCGCGAGCACGGCACCGCCGAGCCGCGCGAGCCACGCGACGCGGTCGAGCGAGCGGCCGCGCGCGCTGGGCCCGGTGGCGACTCGCGTTAGACCCATGTGTGGCTCAGCCACCTACTAATGCCAATTAACGTAGCAATATTATATTTATAGATTCTAGTAATCTTTTGTCCTTTCACGAATAAAAAACGATACATTGTCGTTTGGATGCCTACAAAAGAGATAAGGGAAATGCACTGGCTTATCGAACACCTATTACCAAGTTCAAAATAGACGATAATAATATAATGTTGCTACTAAGATCAGCACCCTAATTGCGTAATCACGATCCATCACAATCAGGATCATTTTGAAGGAGATTGCTAATCCATTGCTTCATAAAATAAATAATAAGCACTTCTCCCATTGTAAATTGTCCCACTGTAGGGCAAAGGTGTCCCATTTCTTTTTCCCACTAAACTCGATCCTGAGCCAATATGAACCAATCCCTCCTATAAGCGTCAAGTTCGTTCCGCCATGTACGCCTGGGTCTTCCACGATGCCACTGGACGTTTTCCTGAAAACGTCCAGTGGCATCGTGGAAGACACTGTTGTAGTGGTCTTAGCCCACAATGCATCCGACATGCAGCAAACGTGTCCGGCCCAGTCCCACTTCAACTTGGCTGCTTTTTGGGTGACGTCAGCGATTTGTGTCTTTAAGAGTCCTATTAAGTTGTTTTACGGAAATTCATGATTTTTGACGTTGTAATTTTCTGCAACAGTAAGATATTTTAATTATTTGATTACAATAATGATAGTGCCATTCTCTTTCTTCTAAGTTGGAGTTACGCACAGTATCATGTTGCGTTTCCGGTCGGTAAATCGAACTCCAAACACCGATATTTCTTTATAAGTTCGAAAAAAAAATCTCCTCACCAACGAAAATAACGCAATGAATGTTGTTGAACAGGCAAAATGAAATAAATTAGTCTAAATCATTTACAAAAAATGTCTTACGCAATTAGACAGCAGGGGGCTTAAAACGGCCGCTTTGGCAGAATCATAATATGACAATAATAGAATCACACAAACTGATAATAATTCATAATATTATCTGCGTTCAATTCATATTACGCAATTTATCTGTTTGACAGTTTTGTATTTTAATGAAATAACATTTAAACTGCAGAAATAAAAAATAAAAATCTCATCTGATTAATAAAACTGTAAAGACAAATTATCCGGTAAATTTTCGGTCTTCATTTTTTTCATGCGACCAAAATTTACACCAAATATGATTCTGATATCAATTGAATTGAATATGATTCAGCTAAAATATGTGTCACCATAGAGGAATTGCTGGGAATTCAGAAAATGAATTGCTTAATGTGGCCGTTTTAGGCCCCCGGGTGTATGCATTGTGTTTGTGATTGTGGTGATTACCACGTGGCTTACCGTAGCTTGGTTATTTAGTTTGTGAAACTACATTTGTTTATGTAGAGCAAAATAGTTCATTTGATGATTAAATTTTTGTTAAAATATAACTATTCGTTTGAATTTCCTCTTCTTATTCAGGCAGGCAGACCACAAGTTATGCAACAAATTATAATGTTGAGTCACCTGACACAATCAATTAATTCACAACATTTCAATGAATAATTATAAATTATATTATCTTTCATTATTTTTGGACAAAATATGTCCAAAGGATGATGTTCATAGTTGCCCTAACTTTGTTCTAACCTTAAACAACCAATTTATATTTTAAGTAGCCTTCATTAATTCAAATTAGATTTTTAATAATAGTCTAGACTTCAAGAGTTAAGTAATCAAATAAGCAGTTTATTTAGATTAAATGAAGGCTAGTGCGATATCGCGGGCGCTACAGGCAGCGCGACCCTTGTAGCGCCCACGATATCGCGCTGGTCTGCACGAGCCTTAAAAATAAATAATTTCATTTCGTCGACTTAATGCAACTCATTAATTACAAAAAAACATAAAGTACAATTTGTAATATGTAAGTACAGTTAAACTTGTCTCGATAACTTCTATTGAGCAATGTCATTTATTTATTCAGGCAGGCTTTTAATATTTGGACGTTATGACATAGAAGTAAAGTCGATAATTACCATTACGGATTAACTGGTTCGTAGAAACTCGGTAAAGTACAATAAATGTAGTTGGTAACGAATAAAAAAAAATGTTTCTATTGAAAAATCTGCACTACTTAAGGTGGAACCTTTGACCATGCCCGCGAAATTCAAATTTTCTTATGTTTTTTTCATTTTGTAGGTCAGTCTCAGATCTCATGTTAATGATTGATTGATTGGCGGTCATAAAAGATGGCCTCCCTCCATTTCTTCCACATCTCACGGTTACCTAAATAACATATCAAATTATTTGCTGCTAAGAATGTCAATTTCGTGAATTTATGACATTATACACCATCACTGAGAATTGTATTTACGATTTTAATTATTAACATTCTGTAAATATATATTTATTATTTTTACGACCGCAAATCAATCAATCATTAACATGAGATCTGAGACTGACCTAAAAAATACAAAAAACGTAAGAAAATTTGAATTTCGCGGGCAGGGTCGGCGCTTTCGCCTTAAATAACTTTTAAAACATGCGTTACGCACATCACTAAAACAGCAGTTATATTTATATAGATATAGTGCGCCCGGTGTGATACGGTGAACTGTGTAGTGTGTTCGGAATGCACTATACCGGCACCGACGCCTATGACGACCGCGTTTTAATCAGTGTCCGTAGATGGACACGTGTTAAATTCGCGAGTGCGCCCTATTTGTAACAGACTTAAAAAAGACTACTAGACTAGGTCCTATATTATTGGAACATATAATAGTACTTATATATATATACACACACACACACATATATATATATATATATATAAGTACCTATATTTGTTTTATTTTATTTGACAACATTGGGATTGGTCTTTGACTGGACGTCGTAGCGGAAGGACGACTCGAGCGCTCCGCGTTGTAGTTTTTTGTATCGTTTGGCGTGCGCCCGCAATATTACAACGTCGTGTTAATTGCCGTCAACAAACTCGACCAGTGTTTTTGTTGTTTGATGTGGCTGTGACTTTACGTGTCGATAAATAAATACATTAATACAGTGCAAAAGTGAGATGTGCTAGGCGTTCTTGAACCTATGCGAGCAATCTAGGGCAAGCGAGGGTCTAATCGTTTGCCGAAGGTTCCAGGGTCACTCAACGACGGATCCAGAATGATCCGGTGAGATCATTTCATATCTTTCAGGGCGTTGCTTCCCTCTGCAAAATACATAACTCGACCTGAGTAGGACTGCGTCAACAGACGCGCGGAGCTCACTATTTCATAAACTACCTGTCTACTGATCACTCAGTCAATAAATCGAATTCCTGTATTTCAAACTCAATGATAAAGTTGGCTCCAACGATAGATTCAGATACCAAAACGACTTGCATTTTGAATAGTTTCTAGCAAGTGTAGCGACCAATAGGACTGCGTTCAATTCTCGGCTCTATTTCGATTACGTCGCTAAAATCCAGTGGCAAAGTTCGGTATATTATTTCATAGATTAAGGTACAATATCGTGAGCGCGAATCTGCAGTTGAGTAGTGACTGGCGAAGTTTGGAGGTTTGATGCTACGCACAAAACAAAATATTATTTTTAAGCTTCAGGTATAAGATTATATGTGCATAGTAACAGTAGAATGGCAAGATTAAATAAGATAATGTATGACTCTAAAAAATAACAGTGTCGCTTCTGATTTCGTAAAAAAAATATTTTCCACAAAACTTTTTAGTTAGACCTGAGTTAACTTCTTGCATGCTGATAATTATAACTTAACTCACAGAAACTATTCTAAACAAATTGGCAATTTCTCTAGCCGTACAAAAGAGTCGCGTCCGAGGCAACCCTTTTTTTGCTTTTATTTTTTGTTGAGCAATTTACGCTAGTTTTTGTGACGAAAGGCACATGAGTATTTAAGCTTAAGTCCATTGAACAAAAACAAAAACTCCGTAACAAGATAAATTTCTATAGAAAAATAAAAAATGTCTCGAAATTAAACCCGCACGTGCGGACAATGGGAGGTGCTGCGCGGTATTCTGACTTTTAAACAATAGTTTTACAATGGTAATAATAGCGCCCATGAGAACAATTCCCATCTGGAATTGTCTGTTTAGAGCGATAGCCCACCAAATAAACAATATAATGGGACTAACTTTCGACTACATGTCTGTCCGCCGAGACCTCGCTACCTATGTCCGAAACATAGATAGCGAGGTGCTGCCTAGGAAACCTTGATTTTTCAGACGAGTCACACTAGGGATAAAAGAATGTCAGGCAATACTTCAAAAGATTAAACACCAAGAAGAAAACAAAGAGTGCAGTGTTTTCTTTACTGGCTGGGGAAAAACATCCTTCAAAACGCATGCAGGTACTTGTATTTATTTTACAGGAAAAACAAGCAAATATCAAAACGCCAGAAAAGAAACGCTTATATACCAATGTCCAAATCGGAGCAAATTCTAAAAAAATCCGAGGGCCCACCATAACAAAGCCGTTAACCGTTGCGCAGAATGTAGGACCCGCGGTGGATGACGTAATGGATAACATTAACAAAATGCGGAACGGGACAAACATTAAAAAACATTGATGCAATAATAACTAGGCAACTACCAAGCGGCCTTTTTAAACAATAGATCTACAGATGATCACATATTTACGTTAAAATGGGTATTAGACGAAGAATGGCGCGCAAGTAAAAGAATTTATGTACTCGCTCTGGAAATAGAAAAAGCTTTTGACAACGTTGACCTCCAAGCACTGCGAGACACAAAGTCATTAATACAAAGAACTAATAAGTCACTAACCAACAGGATAATCAAGGTTTGCATGAGTGAACGAAAAAATATCAAATGGTTTAGTCAGCAAAGCAGTTGGATTATCAAAGGAAAGGGAGTTAAACAAGGTTGCCCGTTGTCCCCTCGCCTTTTTACACTGGTCATGGATGAGGTCTTTAGAACCCTCGTGCTTTCTCGCACACGTTCACAGACTGCGACAAACCACATCTGTTACACACAGCAATGCAGTACCTACAAGGCCAAATCCAAGAACATTGGTCCTATTTACACATGAAACGACAACCTTAAACAAGACTTAACGTACTTCGACAAGGAAATCAACTTTTGGATAGACACGGCTGCAGATTGATATAAGATTATGACGGCTGCCAGCGAGATCCACAAGAAACCTGAAACGGATAGAAGCGAGGCTTCTGACGAAGACAGAAACAGGTAAAAACAAAAAACACAGCACAGCAACGATATAGAAAAGAGCCGAGAAAGCAGCATAACCTAATCAGAAGATTCACCGGTGAAGATCGACCTGAACCAACATAACGGCGACGTCGTAAAAAGATGCCCATCCCTATGGATGGGCATCTTTTTCATGGAATAGTGGAGAGACGGGTGATATTTATCTATATAAATATCACCTGTCTCTCCACTATTCCATTGCTTACTCAAGGATGCATATCCGGTAGGCTCGCAAATCCCTCCTTATCCTAAGGGCACTTCTTCCCTACCATTACCGCGCCACCCGGTCTACTCCCAGATATGCAATGGCCTTTGTAGCACCATGAAACATGAGGCTCCAGGGGCTAGTGCAAATCTTGGAATTCATTTATCGAGTCTGGTTAAACCACGCTGGGATCGGTGCATTTCATTCATTCATTCATATTTTATTTGACAACATTGGTCCAATGGTTAATTCAAAAAACAAACCTATCAACTAAGGGTTAGTACCTATTTAAATGTAAGTACCTATACATAATTATTGTTCATCCCTGCCGCACGAGCAAGCTGACAGAGTGTCTTAGTATTAGTGCATCATGCTGTTCAGCTTTTGTGCAGAGCATCTTGTGCAGGGTTTTCCAAATACTGTTGCTGCTAGCCCTCATTCTGCTTATTTAGGATGCGACCTTCTTCATCATAATGGCATAAAAGTCGTCAGTTCGTGCTACAGCAAACATGCTAGACGCGCTACAGAACTTGGGGAAACCTCAACAGCACCCTGACGCCATTATTATATTGCACACGCAGAGCATTTAGAGCCCTCTGCGTACCGTTGACCCACAAACTGCTCGTTTAGAACCCTTGACCTCATTACTACAACGAGCAAATCTGTGAACCGCCATGTAACACCTACCTGCTAGTGCCCTGCGTTCACGATCCATATCTACCCGATCCTTGAGGTCCTCGGTGACAATGTCCCAAGTACTTAAATTGGGCGACACTTTCAAGTGCTCGTCCATTGAGGGATACTGAGGACTCGTAATTTATCTGTTTCCCGGAAGCAGCAAAGATCAGGTATTCATTTTTAATGACATTGTATAACAGGCCGTGGGTTGCCGCATACCTTTCACAGACCTCTCCTCATCTCCCTGATTGAGCCAGCCGTTGGACCCCGAAGCACCATGTTATCAGCGTAGCTTAAATTATTGACGCTAGCATCACCTATGTTGCTCCCAACTAGTCTGCTTTTGAGTTCAACGATCAATTCATTAAAGATAAGAAATAAATAAAGAATTCATTAAAGAGCTTAGGTGAAGTTAACCCCCGCTGTCTCACCGCCGCCGCCGTCTGTGTCTGTCTGCCTTATGATAATCTATTAGGGCTTTCAAACAAATATATGTATGTATGTTCAGTAGTTTTCTAGATATGGACAAATATGTGTAAGAGTGACGGCCTTTTTTTTTGTGTGTGCAAATTTATCAAATAACTTCTCTCGCTGTAAGCGGAGCGGGCATGTCAGACTTTTACTGACTAAAATCCACCCCTTTTGGATTTTCCCGCGACCCCAGCAGGCATCGGCCCTAGCGGACCCCGTCAGTTGTGCTGACATTTATTTATTATTATTATTTAAAGGGTCTTTGACATTTCTCGGGACCTTGGGTTCCCGGACCTTTGGAAGGCGTACGAGGGGCCGAAGCCAACTCGTAGAGGCCTGTTAGACGTTTTTAATTAAATGAGACACCAACCGACGATTATTCCTGTATGTACTTGGGGGTTGTCCTTTGGTGCACTTGCACCAAAGGACAACCCCCGGTTGGTGTAGGACTATTGTTGGATATGGAAACAAAGATATTGGACTATGGGTTTGGGTGGCTAAAGTGAACCGGTTACATGGAACTATGGTAAGACTATAGCCCCTGCCTGATCAATGTTTTATATTTACACGGATAAAATAGCACGGCGTGACTGGCACACTCAATAATGGGAAAACCGGAAACGGAAACGGAAACGGTCGTTAGCACATAGTGACGTAGCGACAAGGAAGCAACATGTCCTGAGGTGCTTGAGGAGTGGAGAGATATTCCACGGCTTTCAGAACAATCCCAGAGCCCGGAAAATCCAGGTCAAGATCCCTACGAGTACTTACTGGAATACTTTCTTCCTCCGATCACGTTTGCTCTTGCGAATCTCCACTCAAGCTGGCCAATTAAGGCAAGAATAAAGTGGGAGCTCCGTTCCTCGTCAATGTTTACTCCAGCCGGCCAATAAAGGCAAGCCAGAGGTGAAAGAAGACTACTTCCGGGAGATAGGGTCCGTGGGGTCGCTACTGCCCAACAGCTGGCCACATGCTGCTCTGCGGGTTTTTGTATCTCTTTTGGTCTGGCTCCTCATCCCAGACCCGTTCCGGCAAAGTAAACTCTACCGGCACAGACCTAGAGTTCGGAGCTCGCAAGCCCTACCACGACCACTACGTAGAGATACGGTTATACACCAGTAACAGTAATAAATTAATTTCATAACTATTATTTAAATACAATTTCATCTGATAGGTAGGTACAGTGTCAATATAAAAATGAATCCCTATTTCCCTTGGTCACGGCATCACGCTAAAACGGCTGAATGGATTTGGGATATGGATAGACCTTGACCCGGAGAAGGACATAGGATTTTTATTTCTTTAGACATGCCAATGTCAACTCCGCCCATGCTCAGAAGTGGGACATCGTACTTTAGCTTCCTGGTTACCACCATTGCACAGGTTTTTTGTGGTGCAAACTTCAGCTTATTTCGGATGCCCCACCTCTGAACATACTCGACGGCAGCATTGGCATGTCTTTGAACCTCCAATGCTGTGTCACCGTCGAAGATCATAACGACGTCATCGGCGAAAGCCTGGCAGTGATCTCCCCGCTCTTCCAGCCCCTTAAGCAAAGGGTCCAGCACCAGATTCCAGAGGATTAGACCGCCAATAGACCCCTGTACGCACCCCTTATTTGTATGCCTTTGGCATTCTGCTCCAGCGTACCTAACTCGGACGCTTCTACCAGCCAGGTAGCTGTCCAGCATCCGTCTGAGATTCACCGGGCACCTTTCCTCAGCCAGTCTGGTCCTGATTGCCGGCCATGCGCTGTCAAAGGCTCCCTCTATGTCAAGCGATACAACAGTGATCAGCTTCTTTTGGTTCAGCTTCGTTTTGATATGTTGTATCATGGTGTAGAGGGAGTCCTCGGTGCTCTTCTGGGGCATAAGGCCAAACGGACGAGTACTCAACCGCGGGATCAGATGCCACTTCACCCTAGCTACCAACATTTTTTCTAGGATTTTTCCCAGGACTGGCAGGAGGCCGATCGGTCTGTAGGACTTTGGGGTGGTGTAGCAGTCCTAACCTGGCTTTCGGAGTATCACCACTGTGGCCACTTTCCAGGCCCCGGGGAAGTGGCCAAACTCAAGACACTTGTTGGCCTGTGCAAGGAACATCCCCGGGTCCCGGGATATGGCTTGAGCATGTTCGGCTGTGAGACCGTCCGCCCCGGGTGCCTTCTTCGGGTTGAAACTTTCCACCGCGGTTTTTAGCTCCTGAAGTGTAAACGGTGGGTCATATTGTTCATCATGCGCCCACTCGTTTACACGACTGGCCGCTTCTCGCGTCCGACGGTGGTCATCGTTGTCTTCCTCTTCCAGGTCTTCGGGGTAGAAGGTCTCCGCCAGCAGTGAAGCCGAATCCTCAGCATCGAGTGGTATCCATCCTTCAGCAGGCCAACGAGGACCACCTCTATGAGGTTTACATGGAGGCAAAAATGGTCCTCGATCGGGCCATCACCGCTGCCAGAGACTCGGCGAGAGCGGAGCTGCTGAAGGGTCTCGACAACGACCCCTTCGGGAGACCATATAAGGCGGCGCGCAACAAACTGCGCCCCTTTGGTCCCCCGGTGGCTGAGACCCTGGAGCCCTCATTTCTGGATGGGGTGGTTCAACGACATGCGAAACACAGGCGCAACTGTCAAAATAATCGAAAACGCCCAAAACCTACAATACGCAATACCAAAGGTCAACGGATGGAACATACCAAAAGCGACCGACCCATTCTGGAAAGACATTGCCAAAGTAGGAGCAGAGGTCACTTTAGACACAGCAAAAATACCAAAAGCAACAGCCGAACAAACGAGCCATGTCTCAGAAACACGCGAAGGAACTGCACTCACAACTCCATCAGGACCAGCAAACCTAACTCCACGGAGTTTATGAATAATTATAACTCAATAAAACAATATGAAATATTTAAAATCTAGCTCATTTTTGTAGCACGTTAGGCATGTCATACTAATTATGCAGAGCCAAAAATTTACTGACACCGAATCAAAGCACAAGTGAAGCCTCCGAACGCGTGTGAGGGAGCGCAGCGACCGTGGTGCGGCAGCACCCGCACAGTGAGGAGAGCTCACGCAGCGACTTGCGATGAGGTGATCAGTGCTTTTTTTTTTTAATAACCCATAACCTATGTTCCTCAAAAAAAACCATGCATCAATCACGAAAGTAAGTAGAAATTCGATAGCAAGTAGAAATCAGTAAAAGTGAAACCAACCAAGCATTCCAAGAAACAATGTAGTGCGCAACAATGCATGAAGAGAGACAAACCAGAGGAAATCAATCACCGTTAACCTACATACACATTCAAACTTAGGTCAGGTTAGGTTAGGTTTGTAGTTATGTAGCAGTAACTTGAACAAGTCACAACTAGTCCAAAAACATAAACGATCGTCAAGATCGTGTACCGCGCGCCGCGGCCCAGGCCGATCCGTCATAGATAATTCTCAACAAGCACCGCTTAGTAACTGGTGAAAAAAATTTCAAACTTAGGTCAACCACCAAAAAGTTACCAAATGTCCCGAATTTCAAGTTAGGTTGAAAAAGGTCAGGTTGACCAAAACCCACCTAATTTGCATAAAATGTAGGTCAAGTTAGCTGAAAACCAGACCGCTGGACCCGACCAGACGACTCCGTCACACCAAATATAATTAGGTTAGGTTAGGTTAGGTATTTTTTTTTTTTATCCTCTCTACCTCCGACGTTATCGGAGTCTATCTTAAGCCTAATCCTCCTTGTCATACCAGTTCTCGCTTGTTTTCCTCTCGTACTTTCATGCCGCATACTTTATCTTTCTGCATCCATCATATCATCCATTCTTTTTTACGGGTTGAGTCCCGTTTTTACCCTATTCTGCCTATCTAAGTTTTCTTTCTTATTTTATTTGTTACTTATTCTAATCTAGGGGGAATAAAAATCAATTTTGCCCTTTTATTTGTTTCACAACTTTTAACCTTTAGTTTTCTTACAATGTCACCTTATTTCTATTTATTCTTATACTACCTCTTATGCTAATGATGTTTGTACTTATTTCTATGCTTTATATATATATATATCCAAATATACTATAAGCATATTTTCTTAAGCTGTTCTATTTCTTTCTATTGCCCTCTGTGCAATCTTTGTGCAGTAGTCTAAAAATTTATCTCTGTCTTTTCCCCGCATCACTTCCCCAACTGTCTCTATACTTAGTTTCATTTGCAGTGCCTGTTCCAATGAATATCTGTCCGCGGCGTGTACGGGGCATTCAAGAAGCAGGTGTGGCGCAGTTTCTTCCACGTCTGGGTCGCAGATGCACGATGGACTCCCCTTGCACTTGAATCGATTCAGGTACTCGGAGAATCCACCGTGCCCCGTCATAATCTGTGCCCTGATGTTGGTGATTTCCACCTTCCGTATTATTCTATACGCCGCCACCGCATCTGGGAAAAAGATCTTTGTGATCTTTGCGGTTTCGCCGGACCGGTACCTCCGATTCCATTCGTCAAGCGTCCCCATGCGTATGTGGCGCTTGACGAATGAGATCGGACATAGATCATAGTCCGGTTTTTTCTTCAAGTTCATGGCGGCCTCTTTCGCCAGCAGATCCGCTCTCTCGTTGCCTTCCAACCCTGCGTGAGCCTTTATCCAGAACAAGGATATGACCTTGTTCTGGAGAGATGCAGCTGTAATATTCTGTCTGGCCTCTACTGCCAGGGGGTGAAGGCAACTGGGGTTTTTCACGGTCAAAAGAGCCGCCATGGAATCGCTGAAGATCCCAAAGCTAGGCGCCGTACTTTTCCTGATTTCCCGCGTTGCTCGGCATATCGCAAGTAACTCAGCCTGGTAAACCGTACAGTAATTCGGCAGCGCTAACTTGAGGGCGCGCGTCTCGGTGTCTCCGTTCCATATGGACAGAGCTGCTCCGACACGCCCCCCAATCTTACTACCGTCGGTGAAGATTTTCACTTGTTGGTCCGAATTAGCGCTGACTTCTTCCTGGTTTACCAGGCTGACAATCTGCAAGTCGCTTTGCTCCGCAGGATGCGGGGATTCTAGTGCAGAGGACATTTGCTCTACCTCTCTGTCCCCCAATATGGTCTGTGGCACCCCTTTTCTGGCTTTGTACAGCGATGCCACCTCCTGGATTCTAAGATCCAGGGGGAGTATCCCGGCTAGAAGGAGCACAGAGTTTAGGGAAACAGTTCTGTATGCCCTACACATTTTCTGTGCTATTCCCCGCTGTACGACGCCCAGCTGTTTGATTGTTCCCAGTTTGTTAGCGGCTTCCGCCCATGCACTGGCGGCGTATAGAATTATTGGTTCCACCGTAGCCACGTAGATTATTTTAACTATTTCTGGATTTAGACCCCAATTTACTTTTGCGGCTCTGCTCAGTTGTTTGTGGACTGCGATGGCCTTGCGACATACCTCGGAGATGTGCGCGTTAAACGTGAGCTTGTCGTCGATAGTGACACCTAGTATTTTAATTTTATGAGACATTGCAATGTCGACTCCGCCCATGCTCAAGCGTGGGGCGTCGTATTTTAAGTTGTTTGTAATGACCATTGCACTGGTCTTGTGTGGTGCAAAGTTTAGTTTGTTTTCAACGCCCCACGCCCGAACACGTTCGAGGGCAGCATTCGCCTGTCTCTCTATTTCCAGTGCCGTGTCACCATCGAATACCAGGATCACGTCATCAGCAAAGGCTTGCGCGTAGTCTCCTCTTCTCTCGAGGTCTTTAAGGAGGGGGTCCAGTACGAGATTCCAAAGAATGGGGCCTCCAATTGAGCCTTGGACGCAGCCTTTTTCCGTGCTTCTCTCATGCTCAGCGCCGGCGTACCTCACCCGTACCTTCCTGTCGCGCAGGTAACTGTCGATGACCCTTCTCAGGTTGACCGGACACCTTTCCTCAGCCAGTCGGACTCTTATAGCAGGCCACCAGGCATTGTCGAAGGCTCCCTCTATGTCCAGCGATATTAATGTTATTATTTTCTTTTGTTTCAGCTTGCAGCGTATTTTTTGCATAAGGGTATAGAGGGAGTCTTCGGTACTCCTTTGTGGCATGAATCCGTACTGGCGAGTACTCATCCTCGGTGTAATGTAGAACCTGAGTCGGGCCACCAACATTTTCTCATAAATTTTCCCGAGTACCGGCAACAAGCCGATCGGGCGGTACGCCTTAGGTGTTGTGTAGTCCATTTTCCCTGGCTTCCGTAGTACAACCACTGTTGCCTCTTTCCACGCTCTGGGGAAGTGATTGCATGCGAGGCATCTGTTCAGGATTGCCAGGAAAATTTCGGGGTCTTTGCTGATAGCACGGTAGCAAATATCGGCTGTGAGGCCGTCCATTCCTGGAGCCTTTTTTGGGTTGAAAGACTCGCTCGACGCCTTCAGTTCGGCTATAGTGAATGGAGGGTCGTATGGCTCACCATTTTCCCCTTCATTCACTGATTCTGCCTCTAGTCTGACACGGCTGTGGTGAGGGTTGTCCGCAGCTGGGTGGTCCTCTGGATACAGGGTCTCTGCTATGTATCGGGCGGACTCTTCTGCATCCAGCACTTCCCCGTCTTTTACCAGCGGCGGATCTTCCACCCTGCTCGATGTCCTTCCTATAACCCTATATATCCCCTCCCATACCCCTTCCCTATCCTGTTTACAGCAGAACTCCTTCCAGCTCTCGGTTTGGGCTCTGGCTGCTTCTAATTCATACTCTTCTTTCTGTTGCAGGTACTCTTCGACAACGATGGATCTACGGACTGGAGCAGCACATCTGATCCTCCTCTTTTTGGTTGCTACAGCTTTCTTCAATTTTTCGAGTCTCTCCGACCACCACGGCAAGGTAAGTTTTTCTGTGTGTTTTTCTGTGTGTTTTTTGGTTGGCATAGCTGCCTTACATGCTTTTGTTACTATTTCTGTGTAATTGTTTACTATTTCGTCTAGTTGATCTACTTTAGTTATTTTTCCTATTTCTTCTTTTGTGATTCTGTATTCTTGGCTCAGCTGGGTGAGTTTCTCATGAAAAGCAGACCAGTTGGCCTTTTTTGTGTTAAAAATCCTTGTTGTTCTTTCTACCTTTAATCCTTTTGATTTGGTCTGTAAAATTTTGAAGACGATGCCGTTGTGGTCGGAGCTACTCAGGCCCTCGACGACTTTCCATTCTGCTACCTTGTCGAGGATATTTGCCGAACAAGCTGTTATGTCGACAAAGCTGCTATAGCGTTGTCCACCCCTTACTGTGTCGAAGGTCGGGATTTCTCCTGCGTTGAGTATATGCAGCCCGAGCTCACCGAGAGTCCCGCACACTTCCTCTCCTCTACGGTCGACCGTCTGACTGCCCCACCAAGTGCTTTTCGCATTTACGTCGCCTCCAACGATTATGGGCTTAGGGCCATTTTTGGCAACTACTTCCCTAAGATGGTCTAGGTATGGCTCAACTGGTTTGTCTGGCTCGCAGTATATCGACACCAGGGTGATCTTCCAGGCACTGGTTTGTAACCCCACCACTACGATGTTATTTGTGGTGAGTTTTGGGTACTGTTTTATATTAAGACTGCTATCGAAGACTGCGATTGCAGCCTTAACAGTCCCTTCTCTGTCGTCGGTGCTCTGGAAGATCCTTGCTCCTCTGTAACTCTTCATTGTCTTGTTTCCCCCTATATATGGTTCTTGCAGTAGGGCTACGGCTATCCCTTGTTTTTGAGCCTCGAGCATCAGCTCGATTGTTGCAAGCCTTTTTCGTTGGAGGTTCGCTTGCATATAGCCATATGTGGTGGTGGCAACGTTGGCGTTAACAATATGCAACGGTCGACCGGGCCAATTCGTCCCATCTGCGGCGTACGGGGCAGTCTGAACTGAAGGCGTTGTGCTCTGTCTGCGTTAATTTCGCTTTATTGCAGTTTCTGCAACGCGTGCACTGGACTAGTGGAGTCTGATCTTCCGCTCTAATCCGCTGGAGATCTATGTATACATAGCCCCTTTCCGTCACCCGCCTCCAGACGCTGGGCGACACGCTTGTGGCGAACCAATTTCTTTGTTACTAATCATCTATGGTTGCCACTATTTCATAACTTGACAACACTAGAGTCTATGTGTGTCTATGACACACACTAGTCTGCTCTCGAGAGACTTGTCGCGACCGGTCAATTCGATCCCGTCCCATAACACTGTTACTGCTCTGGAAATATATATCAAATCCAACTAAGTGTGAAACTAGTTAATAGTGATCATGTATCTTGTACAAACTGTGTTCCCCCCATCAACGTGAAGTTCTGACGTCTAATCTATATTACATCTCATACACCAACTGGACCCGAGTTTTACTAAGCAACCCTGGGCGCGATCCAGCGAAAAATTGGTGACCCCGACGACGCCCGACGTTCGAAGATCATCAGTTTAAAACGTCGGAAACCTGGATCCAGTTAGTGCAGCGCATCGAGCTCGCACTCATTTCGTTGAAGCAACGATAAGTACCTTCCAACTCGCCGCCATCACCGCGAGTTTGCCGACAAACATAGAGTTTCGGTCAGTGTTAAAGTGCAACGACAGTGTGAAAGTGTGCAGTGTTTACCAGTGCATTTATCTGTAAAGTCACATAAAATTCAAACTTTCAACAATCATCATCCAAAATCATAAATTCTTCGCGATACTAACGCCACTTTTTCACGTGCGGCTTTTCGGAGAAACTAGAAGTTTAGCGCGCCAAGTCTGACATTGACAAGTTACGTCAGTGCCACAAACGTTAACCTGCCGCGTTCCAGAGACGTCATTGCTACAAACGTCAACCTGCCGCGTTCCAGAGAGATAGCGCATCTACATAAGCGTTATTGAAGCACGGTGAGACAGTAAGACATCAAAACCTGTAAGTTTGAACTTTTTGCATGGACTGGATTGTACTGTGGACTTTACTATAGTTTACGCTGCATGTTCAACAGTGCTGCAACGATTTTTCTATTGAACAATTTGACGTAAACTTGTAAAAACCTTTAACGCTTGAACTTAAAATTAATATTTAATTTAAAACCTTTTTGTTCTCTGTTCTCACATAAAATTTATGCAATTCTGCATAAGTGGTGTATGTAAAAACTACTAGTGTGATACTGCTACAAGTCTTCAATTTTTTGTACAAGGTTGCCAGAAATTTTATTTTTTACCTTAACATCTTTATATACTTTATATTTTTACCTGATGTTGCATGTGTGTACCTTTTAATTTGTGTGTATAATTACTATGCTTGTGCTACTGCCTGTTGACCGATAATTTTCACTAAATGGTTTGTGGTGCTACATTTAATTAATTAATACTGTAACAGTTTGCCGTGTTTGTTATTGCTAATATTTTCAATTATTAACAACATGGATACCGAAGGAAAAGACATTTTCCTTGACCCTGAGGCCGGAACTGGTGGTGGACAGTCAGCTAATCCATCTCAAAACATCCTAGTAAATCGAGTATCTATCCGTGTCCCCCCTTTCTGGCCAGACAGGCCTGGCCTTTGGTTTGCCACATTAGAGGCACAGTTCTATATAAATAGCATAATGCAGGAGACAACCAAATTCTATTATGCGATCAGTCAACTCGACACCAATTCTGCAACAGAAGTCGAGGACATTATAACCATACAGATATAAGGGCTTTCTTCAGTGTAGAGTATATAACCATACTCTACACTGAAGAAAGCCCTTATATCTCGTTTCTCAGTGTCATATGATGAGAAAATTAAACAGCTTCTCGAAAAAGAGGAGATGGGGGATAGGAAGCCCTCATCATTCCTGCGGCACCTCAGAGCTCTTGCTGGCACATCCCTTACAGAGCAGCTCCTGAAGACGATCTGGATGAATAGGCTACCGCAACACATTCAAGGAATTTTGGTGGCACAAAGCCTGTCATCCCTTGAAGATCTGGGTGAGTTGGCTGATAAGCTGCAAGAAATCAGCTCCCCACCATTACAGGTTCATGCAGCCAGTAGGGCTGCATCCTCTAATGATGACACAAAAGAACAATTGAGGTTGCTTCAACAACAGGTCACAGACCTTACTCAACTAGTAACGCGCCTAACTATGAACCATGATCGCAGAGGGCCCAATAACCGTAGTCGCAGTCGATCACGGTCTCTCTCGCGTCCACACAACAGCCAACTATGCTGGTACCACGACCGCTTTGCATCCAGAGCAACCAAATGTGCACAACCATGCACTTGGTCTACCTCTGCCCCCCAGGGAAACTCCAACAGCAGTCAGTAATGGCGACCACTGACTGCTCCCTGGCAAGTCGCCGTCTATTCGTAACAGATCGGTATTCGGGCCGACGATTTTTAATCGACACCGGATCGGATCTTTTATGCCTTCCTAGACGGTTCTCTGACATTCGGGGTAACAAGCAGCCACTTCCTTATGAAGTTTTAGCAGCTAACGGCTCCAGAATAAATACCTTCGGTGTTGTGGAGCTCAAATTAAATTTGGGATTAAGACGTGACTTTGTGTGGAAATTCATAGTCGCAGAGGTTGGAACTCCAATAATTGGCTCTGACTTTCTGGCTCATTACCATCTATTACCGGACTGTGCTCTTGGAAAATTAAGAGATGATAAAACAGGGTTGTCTACTGAGGCTGAATTCTCGACAATTGACCAACCCAGCATAAAGGTCAGCCATTCACCAGACTCTCCATATGCACATATTTTAGCCGAGTTCCCCAGTATTTCGCGGCCTCCTGGCGCTCCTACAGAACCGAAGCACACCACGGTGCATTTCATTAATACCACTGATGGTCCGCCGGTGACAGCGCGACCACGTCGCCTCGCTCTACAAAAACTCCGAGCAGCTCAAAAGGCATTTGAAGAGATGGTTTGAGTAGGTACTGCTAGACCTTCTAGCAGCGCATGGTCCTCTCCACTGCATCTCGCGCCTAAAAAGGACGACACTTACCGCCCATGTGGGGACTTCCGAGCACTCAATGCCCGCACCATTCCGGACCGTTATCCTGTCCGTCATGTAGGGGATTTCTGTCAGAACCTTTCCGGATGCTCAGTATTTAGTACTTTAGATTTAGTCAAAGCCTATCAACAAATTCCTGTAAACCCTGACGATATTTGTAAAACAGCCATAATCACACCTTTTGGACTGTTCGAATTCCCCTACATGACGTTTGGCCTGCGAAATGCTGGGCAGACTTTTCAGAGGTTTATTGACGAAGTGGTGCGGGGATTTAGTTTCTGTTTCGCTTACGTGGATGACATCCTCGTTTACTCACGCGACCCGAGAGAACATGCTGAACACCTCAGACTCCTGTTCCGCCGACTGCACGAGTATGGAGTGGTCATTAACCCAGCAAAGTGCGTTCTTGGCGCAGCGGAAGTTACCTTTTTGGGTTACCGCATTAACGCTACAGGCACATACCCTCCCAAAGACCGTATCCAGGCATTGATGGATTTTCCCCTCCCCAAGACAGTACAAGGCGTGCGCAGATTCCTTGGCATGGTAAACTATTACCGCAGATTTTTGCCTAACGCCGCCAAGTATCAGGCTCCCTTGATTGACGCAGTGGCTGCAACTAATAGCAAAGGCGCAAAACCATTTCCATGGACGCCCGAGCTCGAACAATGTTTTGAAAACTGCAAGAAGAGTCTGACTGATGTTACCACTTTGTCACACCCAAAATGTGACGTTCCGTTAGGTCTTTTTACCGATGCGTCCAGCATGCACATAGGCGCATGCTTACAACAGAAAACCGACGACGACTGGCAACCCCTCGCATACTTCAGCAAAAAGCTAACCGCAAAACAGACTCAATGGCCTGCTTATTACAGGGAACTTCTAGCTGTGTACGAGAGCGTTCAACACTTTCGGCACATACTAGAAGTGCAAAATGCAACAATATTTACGGATCACAAGCCCCTAGTTTACGCCTTCATACAGCGACGCGACAAGCTACCACCAACACAGCTCAATCAGTTAACTTTTATCAGTCAATTCACTACCGATATACAGTACATAAAGGGCGCTGACAACGTAGTAGCAGACGCTATGTCTCGAGTTGAATCCATATCCCTGGAGGAGGACTACAAAGCCCTTGCAGAGTCTCAAGAAAAAGACAAGGAACTCAAGGAGATGTTTTCATCTTCTTCCATGAAGTTAGAAAAAGTCGTTATCCCTGGAACCAACACATTCATACTATGTGACACATCAACAGGTAGACCTCGTCCATACCTCACCGAACCTTTTCGTCGAGCAGCTTTCGATAGACTTCATGGTCTCAGTCATCTAGGCGTGATCCTACGTTTGATAGCTGAGCGATACGTATGGCCGCAGATGAATGTAGACTGCTGAAAATGGGCAAAATCATGCATTCAGTGCCAGCGCAATAAGGTCACTAGGCACACCTCCGCGCCCCTAATACACTTCCGTAATCCTTCAAGTAGATTCTGTCATATACATATTGATATAATAGGTCCACTGCCGCATTCAAACAATTACACATATTGTCTTACCGCGGTTGACAGATTCACGCGTTGGCCCGAAGCGTGGCCCATGACATCGATCACGGCGGAAGAAGTGGCAGACACGTTGGTAACTGGGTGGATATCCCGTTTTGGGGTACCGAGCACCGTGACGACCGATCTAGGCCATCAATTTGAATCCACCTTGTTCCGGCGCCTCATGAACGTGTGCGCAACAAATCGGATCCGCACAACCAGTTACCACCCGTGCGCAAATGGCATGGTAGAACGCATGCACCGCCAACTAAAAGCTTCTTTGATGTGCCATCCCCAAACATGGAGCAAAGCACTCCCATTAGTACTTCTCGGCATGAGGACCGCGCTCAAGGAGGACTTAAACACCTCATCTGCTGAGCTAGTTTACGGAGAACCTCTCCGACTTCCTGGAGAACTAATCGTGCCAGCAGATGAACCCAGGAGCCCACACCATGCCGCAGACTTCATCACGGAGCTGAGGAGCCGGATGGAAGTTTTACGCCCAATACCAGCCTCACGACACGCTCGCCTATCATCCTTTATATTTAAAGACTTGGCGACTGCGACTCACGTCCTGCTCCGCGACGATACTGTTCGACGGCCGCTGCAACCACCTTACACTGGCCCATATCGTATCCTAAGGAGAAGGGACAAAACCCTTACCTTGGATATCAATGGAAGAGAGGCTACGGTCAGCATAGACCGTGTAAAACCAGCTTACCTGGATTTCGAAGCGTCTTCCTTACCACCCGTGTCAGTTCCTGTTCAAGCACCTCCATCCAAACAGTCTCCTGCTCCGCACGGTCCACCTGCTCCAGCACACTCAACTTCTCCAACTCCTCCTACTCCACCACCTCCAGCGGCTGTCACCACCAGAACTGGCAGACGGGTTAGATTTAGGGACATACTAGATTTATAATTTTTGTATTTTGTGTTTGTTTCGTATATACCCTTTTTTTCTCCGTAGGGGGGTGGTGTGGCGAACCAATTTCTTTGTTACTAATCATCTATGGTTGCTACTATTTCATAACTTGACAACACTAGAGTCTATGTGTGTCTATGACACACACTAGTCTGCCTCGAGAGACTTGTCGCGACCGGTCAATTCGATCCCGTCCCATAACACTGTTACTGCTCTGGAAATATATATCAAATCCAACTAAGTGTGAAACTAGTTAATAGTGATCATGTATCTTGTACAAACTGTGTTCCCCCCATCAACGTGAAGTTCTGACGTCTAATCTATATTACATCTCATACACCAACTGGACCCGAGTTTTACTAAGCAACCCTGGGCGCGATCCAGCGCCAAACGCTTATAATCACATGGTTTGTGTGAGGGTTTCTCGCTCTTCTTCTATATTTTATGACTATCCTATCCTCCCCCTCACCGAGACCGTGGAAGACAGCCCCATTCTGGTTCCGAAGAGCCTTGATGATGTCCTCATCGGTATTTACTGACAGGACATCCCCAAGCCTGATCAGCGGGTCTTTGTTTTCCACGTCCTCGATGGTGAGGCTGCCTCCTTCTTTTCCTATTCTATCCTTTACTTTATCTCGTTCTTCCTTGGACCCAAAGCCCATTATTACTTTCCTGTTTTTGGCCTTTCTGACCCTTTCCACCTTTACCCATCCTTCTTTAGCGTCTATAGCCTTTCTAACTCTTTCGAGTACTTCCTCTCCTGTTTCCGTCTCCACGGTCGAGGTGACCGCGACCGAGTGCAGTGTGCGCTTTTGCAGTGCCCCGTCACTCTGGGTCGCGGTCACCCCGGCGTAGGTAGGCGTTTCTATCTTTTCAATCTTTTCAGCGTGCCTCTCAATCGTCGCCTTCAGTTCTTCCATTTTCTTGCCGCTTTCCCGGATGAGGTTTGTGTGTTCCTCTAATCGCGCCATGAGTAGGCTTTCGCCGGAGGTAGAGGAGGGAGGGGCACCTCCCAACCCCACCCGGGTTGGGAGGTGGAGCAGCATATGCTCCCACTCCCAAATCCACCCATCCTCCCTTTGTATTTCCCTTCAACTTGAGCTCCTTTTCAGCTTCCTTGACTAGTTCAAGGAGTCGCGCAAGTGCCTTTTCGACGCCGTCTTTAATTTCGGTCTTCAGATTCCGTGAAGCCCTCAGATGTGCCTTCGCCTTGTTCAGACAGGCTGCCGCTTCCGCTGCTCTACTGACGTAGAGTTTTTTGGGGGATTCCTCATTTCCCGTTGATACCCTGGGCGCTGCTGTAGTGTTTCCCGCTGGTTTAGTGACCAGATAGGTAGTTTCTGCAGGGCCTGCCTGCATTGTCACGCTGGTCCTTGCTGGTTCTACACTTGCTTTTGCAGCGGCCTCCAGTCTGTCTATACTTTTGCGGACGGCCACCTTTGGGGGTGACTTCTCGGTCTCTACTGCAACCCGCTTTTTGATAGGCGTATGGAGCCCAATTCCAAACATTTTGGGAATGTGATGCAGAGGGGCAGATAAATTTGTAAAAGTTGTAAATAGCTACCCCTTTTGTCTTGACCGCTAGTAAAATTACACAGTTAAAAATAAAGAAATATAGTAAAATAAAATAAAGAAAAATTTCTCTATGTAGAGTCACTTGGCTGCGTCAACTTATGTCCTAAAGTATTATTAATGATAGTGTCAGTTAAAAGTAAAAACAGAAGATAAAAATTTTTATTTAGTCACTTTAGGTATAGTCGACTCTACTGTAGTCACTATATGCCGTATTGTCTACTTAGTCTAATTATTTCTAAGTTGGACGTAAAATTTACAAAAATAAAATAAAATAAATTTTTTGGCTCTATGTAGAGTCTCTAAACTCTATCCAAAAACTTCTCCAGACCGAGCCCTATAGCAAGCAAAAAACCCCGTCTCTCTAGCTCTCTCCGTTCACGAGATATAAAATTATTTAGTTTAGGGGTTGCGACCCCTAAAGGGACTTAATATACTATATGCTACGTTATGTGAATACTATATTATTAACGAAAATAAAATAAAAAATTTTTGGATGGTGTTTAAAAGGAGATTGTTCTGCATCCATACATCGTTCGCCCCAGAACCAACAGCGAAGTAAATTTACTTTACGTGTTCTAAATTACAAGTATATGCCCATAAAGGCAAAGTTTAATGACGGACAACTTGTAGAAAGCATTTATTTAAAAACCAAGATTTTGAGGTTATATTTAGTAAAAAACAATCCCTTCAATGAATGCTAGTAAATGCCTTTCACTAATGTTATTTCTATTGCCTATATGTGGCTAGTTAAAAGATTCAGTAAAACATTTAAGTACTAATTATGTACCTATCTTGTTCAGTGTAAAATAAAGTACTTAAAAGTAGCATTTTACTTATTTGGTAAATCTTCTAGTTTTTATATTAAAATAGGTAGTTAGGTAATTAAGTATCTACTTACTTATTTAAATAACTTACTAAAAAAACTAGGACAAAGTCGTTTGCATTGAGCTGACTTCCTATTTTTTTTAGATATAATTTATGTCATGTCATTCATGTCATATATACTTAGGTAGGAATTCATATTACCTTTATAGATCGCATAGCATTTCGTAAACATGGTGCCAGAGTGTAAGATTGAATTCAAATAAAAACAACACACAGTTTCTCGTTACTTAGATTTTATTATTGATCATCATCTTCTACATTAGTAATTAAAATATTATCTAAAAATTGTGCAGGGGGGGCGACGTTATTTTGATGTCTTGCGAAACTCAAGTACCAAATAATGGTCATAATATGGGCGCAGCAACCTATGGTCCTGCGCCCAACGATGCAATTGCAGCAATACTGCACTATTGCTTGTCTGCCTATTTGTGTCGAGTTTAATAAAATATAAATAAAATAAGTTTTATTACTTATATGGCGGCTGTGAATTTTGCCTCGTATTAGCCATATATTTTACAAATGGAACTACTTTATGTGAAGTACGGTCACACTGTGAAAATATGCATCTTCTATGTGTGTCTGATGCTCTTGAATAATTTGGCAAGGTTATTCTTTCAGCTTGTTGTGGAATCGGAACAACCTCTGGTTCAGGTAATATAGCATTGGCAGCTTCTGTACTAGCTCTCTGATAGCATCTATGGCAAAGTGAATCTGATGGTTCAACCTAAAAGAAAAATAATTTTACGGGTTATTGTTAAAATATAAAATCTTGTCATTTCATATTTATCATTTTAATTTCATCCATGAACTCAAGGTGACAAGGTAGATTTTAAAATGTAGTTTAAGTTATGTATGTTTTTAATTTTGTTAATTCATGACGAAGTATGGCAGAGACCTTTGCCCAGCAGTGAGACAGGTTTAAAAAAAATACTTTTCATGTTTATGTACAAATAATTACAGTTACTAACTCTTTTACAATAATTAAATAGTCATTGTTGTAACCTATAAGTTTATAATTCACCTCTCGTGGTTGAATCCAATTCTGCACCACATCTAAAATATGATGAGTATTCTCTTCTCCTAAAGAGTATATTCGAGTTCGTGCTAATGATACACCACATGTTAAACAAACATGTTGATGACCAATGGTTGTGATTTCCTGTGACCCTTGTGGGGTTATTATTTGACTGCTACCAACAATCAATGTGTGGCAAGCATCACAGATATAATCATTTGCAGTCACCTGTAAAGCAGAATGCATATTAACTTAGGTCATATATGGCATTATTTTAGGTACCAGTTTAAAATAAAAGAAAAACTGACCACCTGTGGTGTAACTTGTTGTTGTATTTGCAGAAGAATGGCAGCATCACTAAGAATATGTCTTCTCTGTCTTATCAAATTAATGCCACAATTAACACATCACAACTGATTACTTCCTGTTTGAGTGGTTCTTGATGAAGATGGTGCAGAATAGTGCCTGGCAGCACGATCTGCTCTTTGCCAGCAAGGATGGCAAATATGGTGAGATGCACGAACCTAAAATAAAAATTACCATTTATTTGACTATATTAACAGAAATAGGTTTGGTAGGTTTGGTTTGGGTTTATATTTAAAATAGTGTACCTCCAATGGTATAAGTCTTTCTATGATTATATTTCTGATATTCATATGATGTTGAGTATCACTTCTCAGTGCAATCACTTGATGTGAGCGTGTTCGAGGTCCTAATGTTTTATTGCACAGTGCACAGTTTCTACCAATATTGCTAACAGATGTGGTTCTTATAATGTCTTCGGCTATGGCCCAGCATGTTGTGCATACAAGATCATGAGCTTGAACCTGAGAAAATATTGACACCAAATTGATTTTTGTATAACACTGACCAAAAATATTGTTCAACATACTATGTTATTCCATTGAAAAAATACAAGCTGAAAAAAATTATTTAAGAAGTATAGCCGTTATCGGCAATGAGGACCCAAATTAGTTTCGAATGTGTGCTTGCCTTACATTACATTTATAGTATGTAATCATTACGTATGTTTAATTGGTACGTGAACAGTGTAGAACGTGCGTTTGCCAAAGAGTGGAAGAGATAAGTTTTTTACTTACCAAAAGAGGTGCAGTCAATTGTTGTATACAGTGAAGAATCTGGTCATCTTCCAACACCATGGAACTACCAGCAGAGCCACAATCAATGCAATATCCACTTTCCATTTCGTATGCAAATTCCGTTACCAATGCCAGGTGTCGTTTAAGCAGATCACAAAGTCCGTTTATCACAGCCAGGTAACACGTTATTAAAAGCAATCAGAGTCCGTAAATAATAGCAAGTTCGTCGAATGTATTCCGAAAATAAAAGCAAATTGAAATCACTACACAATGTAATCGCAAAGAAATGCGCGCGAGTGTGATTCTGTGTGATGTGAGTGAAATGCAATATCTTGACAGTTGAGTTGATTGACATGACATGACAAGGATTAGGGGTGCCCATACATTAAATCCGTATCGATATATTTTAAACTAAATCGATACCGTTCAGTACCCAGCGTGCTATTCTATTTGAAATATTGCATTGCATCTCACTTAGGTCGTGTGTGCCGCATTCAGTTCGTATTCTTGATTCGTGAAAATACGATTAAAAAAGGCTTCATAATAAATGTATGGTTGTTTGTGCACTGCTTCGTTTTCGTATTTTTATGTTGGTGTGATTCTCACATCGAATCAGTTGTTACGGATCGAAGTAGCCGTCATGATTAATATATGGCGTTTTGTGCACTTACTCGTATTCGATTAGTATTCGTGTTTTTCACGAATACGAATGGAATATGAGTGAGCGCGAAATGCTGTATATATTATGAACGCGATCTCTGCCAACGAAATGTTTTTGGTGAATACTCGAATCTCGGATCGGTGCACGTGGACTCTCGTATCCGTGTTTTCAAAAACGGATCATGAAAAATTCCCCAAAATGAATCACGAATAAGAATCGACTACGAGTGAGTGCACAGCGCCTATTCGCGAATTTCTGATCCGTTTTTATGCTGTTCGTAAAAAAAACTCGAATATAAATCGAATACGACGTTGTGCACAAACGCCCATATGTGTAGTAAATGGATTAGGTTATGAAAATCGGTTTTGTTGTTGAATTCTTTTCGCATCTCAGGTGTATGCTACCAAAAAAAAAACGTCGCACAAGGCACTACAGAAGCGAAATACCCTACAGCGAAAAAGGTTGAAAAGGAAAGTACATACGGATGCGTGTGACATACGTGAGCAGGTGGTCAACTTAAGTAATCTCACCATCGATGTATGTGAAATGAAAGATTGGACATCACTAATTGTCATGTCAAATCTCAAATCTAAGTGTCAAAGATGGCAGCGTTTTTGATGTCGTTAATCGTTAAAGCTCTTTTAATTGTTCAATATAGAACGCAGAATGTCCGTTACATACAGATATTCGCAATTAGTATAATAAAATATACTTATAATTATTATGTAGGTCAGATGTTTGTTGGTCCTGGGGCCATTTACGACGATGTCCTTTTGTTCTCTAATTTTTCTAAGTCCAGAAATTAAAAGTAAGTTTTTAGGGGTAGGGGGTTGGGACCCTAGGGGTTGGGTGCAGGGGGGGGGTGAGTTTAAGGGGGTTCGGGTTCGCGGAGCGAGGGGGGTAGGTTAGGGAGGGGGGTGGAAAATTTTTGTTATTTTTGAGCTAGGACGCACGGTTTCCGAGATATGAGCAATTTTTGAAAAATTTTTGGCTTATAAATACCTAAACAATTTTATCTCTTTGCCGTCAGACGGCTTGGAAGGGTGTTTTTTAATAATCTGTCAAAAATTTCCTAATCGTCCTAGTTCGTCGGGAGAAGTTTTGGATTACAGCTGGTTAGTTGAGCCGTCCGGTCCCGTGAGTCCCACAGGGGTGGGTCACTTAGTCAATTTAATATTCACCCTCAAAGTTAGGGGTGGGTTTGTGCCAACTACTTTTGCTTGGTTTCGCCCTTAGGAATGAGATCTCGAATCGGGGAAAAATATTGGGGTATAGGTCGTGGCCCAAATTTACTGGCAAGCCCCTTGCTTTTCTTTTTGGAAAATCAGGAATACAACATTTTTCCTGTTTTTCCAAAAAATCTCGTTGGGGGTGGTTTTTAAGGGTGTCTACGGGGAGGTCGACCTTATGATCGATATGGTGTTATTTTTACGATATTTCGCTCCCCTGAGGCTCTAGGGGGTGTACAAACTTAAGCGGTAATGCCGCCCGGGACCCTTGTTCTACCTTAAAATCTATAT